>OZ034806.1:8296084-9589869 GCA_964028335.1 Altica lythri | reverse complement strand
AGTGCAAACTCTGGTGCTGTGGGGACCTGCGCATTTAAGACAGCTTGGCATTCTACCACAGTTGGACGTAGCGTGTCCAAAATAATATAACGTTTTAAAATTATAATTTAAATAACAATAAGATCTGTAGTCGACATGTCTTACATTTCCCTATTATATAATACGATTTTTTTAGCCTAATCATTTATCCAAGTCGTTAGTCTGTCATCTGTTATATCTATATAATAGGGAGGGTATGTTTTTTGTATTGTTCTTAGTTGTTCTGTTAGTGTTTGTCATACTAATTGTCTGTCTGGATGTGAGCAGTGTTTTATAATGTTGGTATGTTACTATTATATTGCATGTGTCACAGGTATCTTGTATGTCTCTTAGGTTAACGCGTTTGTAATATTCTTTGTAGTTACCATGTCCTGTTAATAATTGTATTGTTTTCCATGTGAATTTTTGTGTATGTATTTTAGTCATTTTGTAGTAGTTGTAGGTTTTCCTGCCTTTGTCAGTGTTATTCCAAATATTTTGCCATAGTTTCATACTTTCTTTTCTTTTTTGGTTATGATTGTTTCGTCTTTATCTTTGTTCTTCAGTTTTCTTGTGTATTTTCGTTATATTTATTATGATGTTCTGTTTGTTTTTTTGAATATTATTATTTTTATAATTTGTACATTAATTTTATTTTGTCTATTATTAGTTATTAGTGTGTCATATGCATTTTGCGAATCTGTATAAATTGTTAGGTTTTTTTGTCTATTGTTTTCTAATTGTATTCCTTTAAGGATGTCTAAGAGTACTAGTTAATTTATGTCATAAGTAGTTTGTATCTTTTTCGTTGTACAGGTATTTCCGTCAAAAATTTGCCGATCCTATAGTTTTGGACTTTTCTTTTATACTTGCGTTTGTGTATATTTGTAAGTTACCATTTTGTTCGTCTTGATGTATGTTAATCGTACGTGCTGGATGTGGTCGTTCAATTGTTTTTTTTTGTAAATTTTTTATAAATGTCTTTTTATCGTGCGTAAGTGTCCCAATTAGCTCCAGCGTCTGCTTGTATTGGTTAAGTCTTCTTTGTCTCTCATCTTCATACCTCACCGAAAAGTGTTCAAGTGTATTTTTGATGTCTCCTGTGTTTTTGTTTCTACTTATTTGATTTTATACACTTTTAATACTCTGTTTTATACCTACGGTTTTGTCTTCGTTTGATCTTGATGTTGGTGAAAGATCTACAGTTGCATCTCGCTAAACAAGTGAGTAATTTGTGGAATTTTGACTGCATCTATGATAAAAATATCTGATAAAATACCCACGACCAGTTTTTGCTCTCTTTATCTATCAATATAAAAACTCGCTAAGAACAAGGTTTAACAATCACTGAATTAGGAGGTCTTCATTACAGGACAGAGAGTAACAATTTATCTTTATTTCGTCTACTTCAACAATTTTAAACTCTTACACTAATTTTATGTGTTCCTTTGTTTTTTACCACTATTCCTTATTCCTTTACCGTGGTCTTCTTTGTTTGTCATTTGAAAGTAGTCCTGAAAGACCCCTGGACGTGAAGAATTGTGTTCCTATTTGTCTTTTATGTTTAGGTAAGGTTAAACTGATTAGTTCGGTTCCTAACTATGGATCGCAATTTCAAATGTTGCAGGAATAAAGAGTTCGGAAACTATTGTTGTGTGTCTTGTACTAGCGTCTTTCATCCGAGCTGTCTCGACTGGCTTAAAGAAGTGGTTAAACTAGGAGGATTCAAGATTTACTGTTCTTCTCTCTGTCAGCGCAAATCAGATGAAACTGAACAACGCGATAACAATTCCACCGATGAAATCAACAAACTCAGAGAAGAGATAAATACAAAAAACAAATTCATCGAACGATTAGAGAAAGGTAATCAGTATTTCACCGACGAAGTTTGTGAAGCGGAGGATAGGCTTCATAACCAAATAGTTGAACAAAGAAATCGCATTACTGGACTAAACTTAGCAATAAAGACACTTAGGTTGCTAAATAACGAACTTGAATCAAAATTAGAAGTTGCTCACAAACTTAAATCAGAAATTGAAACTCAAATTAAAGACTCAACTTATATGAACAAAAACATGCTGACCTCTATATCTGTTCTCGAGAATGAAAATGATATGCATGTAAAGGAGATCAAGAAACTTAGGTGTCTGCTAGATAAGTATGCATGTGAATCCAGTTCAAACAAATCTTTACCAACCTATATTTTCAAAGCGACTCAATCTGCTATAGTCAACTCAGCGCCTACATCCGGCCGTCACTTTGATTCTTCAGTAGTTCCTCGACGACCTCAATTTTTGATTATGGGAGATAAAAGTGCTAAAGGATTCATAAGCATCATAAAGAATCTGACTGACAAGAAGTACGACGTTAATTGCCAATGGGCTGATGATATGCTGTTCGACGATAGAATCAATTTATGTCTGAAGCTAATAAAAAACTTTACCAAAGACGATGTTGTTGTTCTGTTTACTGGAGTAGTGAATGCATTGAAAGGTAAACCTACAAACACTAGTTTACTTCGGACTCTTCTAATAAACTCCAGCAATACATCGTTGTTTATTTGCGGGGCAGCTCTACATAGTGGTCGACCGATACTAAATCAAATAATTCAGGATTACGATCTCGACTTGCAACACCTTATTCGCCAATATCAGCACTCACACTTAATTCCTTCTAGAGTAGAAAATAGGAATGGGTCGCTCAATTTCTTTCAAAAAACTGAACTTCTCCGGATTATACAACGCATATTACGGCACAAAAGCTCTTTGAATTTTAATCCACAACCCGATCCCAAAATTGTTAATACCAATTTAAACAATTTAACTAAAGAATTAAATTTTGTTGTTCCGTCGATGTAATTCCCACCAATTCTTCGCCTCTCCACGACTAAACCACCTTATAATACCAAAACGTCAGAGGTTTACGAACTAAAACGGCTGAAATGTTGATAAGCACCCACTCCTGCGACTATGACATAGTGTTATTAAGTAAAACTTGGCTTAACGAAAACTTCTATAGTTCTGAATTTTTTGACAACAAATACATCGTATTTAGGAAGGACAGAAATTATTCACTACTCAACTGTAATCGTGGTGGGGGAACTTTAATAGCTACTTTACCTCACGTTAACAGTTGTCCTATTGCGACTCCTTCCTCAGCACATTTTGAGGACACTTGGATCAAGGCCAAAATTCACGACACTAACTTTATAATTGGATGCATCTACATTCCTCCAAATTCGCCATTAGAACGCTATTTATCTTTCTCTAAGTTATGTGAATCACTCCATAAAAAATATACCAATCACAAGTTCATTATATGTGGGGACTTCAATCTTCCTCTTGTGGAATGGAAGCTGGAAGGTAATAATATTGTTCCCATAAAAATACAGCCCACTTCCGCCTGCGCCCTTATAGACACCATGTGCCTGCTCGAACTGGACCAAATTAATTTTGTTTTTAATTCTCAACAACGTATCCTTGACCTTGTCTTTGTTGACAAACTTGATACTATTTCATGCAAAGAATGTGATCTTCCATTGTCAAGAACTGATATCTTACACCCTCCTTTGCTCATCTCTTTCTCTGGAATGAAAGTACAGTGTCTCCGAGACCGAGAAACAATTCTTTCATATCAGTTTCATAAAGCTAACTTCGTTGAACTAAATAACTTTTTTGCTGGGACTGACTGGTCTTTCATTTCAAATAATCAAGACATAAATTCTATCGTCCAACGTTTCCCACAACATTATCAACGAAAGAATCGCCAAGTATGTACCCAGGAAACGTAATAAGAATTCGAAATATCCAATTTGGTTCGATCATTCACTTCGTAAACTGATATCAGAAAAAAATAAGCTGCACAGGACTAGTCTTCATACAGACTTCTCTGCTTATTCCCAAAAAAGACGTGAAGTTAAATACAGGACAGAGTTATGCTACCTTCTATTTGTTACTAACTCTGAGCACCTTATCCCCGAGAATGTGATGTACTTTTGGTCATTTATCAAGAATCTGAAGAGATGCTCTGGCCTCCCAAATCTAATGACCTACAATAACATGGAATTAAGTGACCCCCAAGCTATAGCCAATGCTTTCGCAAACCAGTTTCAATCAAGTTACACCGATGATAACTCAAATCCCATAGAAACTGCATCGCTGCCATTTTGGTCAACCTTATCTCCACACTTCTTTACTGTTGAAGAAGTGGCTTCTAAAATAAATAGCCTAAATGTAGCCAAGAATGCAGGTCCGGATGGAATACCACCTTCACTGCTGAAGAATTGTTGTAGTTCGCTCTCTCTTCCGCTGACTCAAATTTTTCAAAAATCTTTCAATAATGGAATATTCCCCACAGTCTGGAAATTCTCCAACTTAATTCCAATTTATAAAAAGGGCGACAAATCTTACATTAAAAACTATAGAGGGATCTCTTTGATTTCCGCTATACCTAAGTTGTTTGAATCCATTCTGACTGACGAATTATTTTCCACGTTTAAAAACTACATTTCTCCTTACCAGCATGGGTTTTTTAATGGTCGGTCAACAACCACTAATCTTGCTATATACCAGGATTACTTAACCTCCTCAATGGAAGCAGGTCATCAAGTGGATGCAATCTATACAGACTTGTCAAAAGCTTTCGATAGTGTCTGTTACAAATTACTAGTTAGAAAACTGTCCCAAATTGGCATCTGCGGCAACTATCTAAAATTGATTAACTCTTACCTAACAGACCGTTCTCAGAGTGTTTCGGTTCTTAATTTGGTCTCTTATAACATTTCAGTGACTTCTGGTGTTCCCCAATGTTCCTACATTGGTCCAATTTTATTTTTGTTGTTTATAAACGATGTATCCTATTACTTTCAAAACAGCTCCTTTCTTTTATTCGCAGACGACCTTAAGTTCTTCACTATTAAAACCAGTGATAACTTTGCCTTACAATCAGATTTGGACCGTTTCATCAATTGGTGCAAAATTAATCGTTTGTCCCTTAATGTCAGCAAATGTGCGACGATTCATTTCTCAAGATCTCCCAACATTACCAAAAATGTCTATAAAGTCAATGAAACTGCAATAGATAGTGTCTCGTCCATTGTTGATCTGGGTGTCATCTTCGATACTGGTCTGACTTTTAATCAACTTATTGAGTCGATCGTTTGTAAGGCCTTTAGAATGCTCGGATTCATTAAACGGCACACTCGTCACATTTATAATACTAAGGCCATTATGGCTTTATACACATCTCTGGTTCGAAGCATTCTTGAGTACTTACTGTGCTTCAGTCTGGATGCCTATCTACACATGCCACATCGACAGAATAGAAAGGGTTCAACGTAAGTTCGCCAAGTTTTTGTTATTCAAGCTTCATTTTCCATACCAAAACACTTCATATAAAACCAGATTGTTAATATGTGGTATGCAATCTCTAGAAGAAAGAAGAAAACAATCTCTACTCTTGTTTCTTTTTAAACTAATTAATGGTGAAATCTCCTGCGACATTCTGTTGGAAAAGATCACTTTTTTGACTCCTACTCGGCGAACACGACATACCTCACTGTTTCACATTCGGCATCATCGAACCAACTATGGTCAAAGGATATTCTCGGATCGTATTTGCTTCAACTACAATAAGTTTTACTCCGAGTGCGATATATTTAGTGTGAAGCTACCAGCCCTTAAAAGAGCTCTCAAATTCGGCTGCGAATGACTTGTTTATTCACTTCCGTTTTTTTTTTGTGTCAGTGATGTTATAACTTCTTTTAACCTGTAAGTCGTTTAGGATTTTAGCATTTTAGTTGTACATTTTGCTTTTAACTTGTCTGTAATGTTATAGTTTTTATTATGTTATTATAATAGGATTTTTGTTGTATGTACTAGTTAGGAAACTTATTCCTGTAATGTACCTTCTCCCTAAATAAAAATAAAATAAAATTCCTTTCGTTGGTATTGTTTTCGATGTTTATTTGTGAGTTTTCTTAGTCTGTCTTATCTATCATTTCACCATTCTTGTCTTTTACGTTTGTATTTTTTGTTTCGTTTTATGTTGAAGTCGATTATTCTTTGTATATTATTTTGTATTTGAATTAGGAGAGAGTCCTATAGTACCACCTTAAGGTTTATCAACAAAAAAATTGAAATACTTATGTTTAAAACCTTCTGATATGTGTATAGGAACTATTATGCTATTAATATAAATAATAAACAACCAGTAGGTTTAGAAGTAATCAACATTATTATTGCAATTCGAACACTAGAACACATCCGACTTAAAAAAAATTGGCCTCCAGAACCGGCCAGTAATTAAGTAACCATTTATACAATACAATAATTGCAAATATACTGATTAGATAGCTCTGATACGTTTGCACAAGCCCTCGTGGACCCAAATCTTGCAGTTTCCACACTGTATCCAATCCTTTTCGTAAGATTCAGCACACAAAGGACAAACTATTTCTTCAATCGACCTACGAGGAGGAGGTAGGTTTTCGTTTTTATTTGTTTTTGTTTTCTTACTGACATCTCTTCCTGACAGCAAGCTTTTTTCTTTTTTAATAACATCTTTTTCTGAAACATTAACTTTCCTTTTAAGTTGTTCGACATTCCTTTTATCTGCCCTTTTCTCTTCCAGCATCCTTTTGTATGCAGAACTTGTTATAATTTCACTTCTTTTAGTAGCTCTTCTTTTGAAAGCATCAGGAATCGGTGACAGTTCTGTGAGTGCAGCTTTAAAGTTTTCTGTGGACTTATCAACAATAACTTCTGTTTGGGTTTCTACTTGTTGAATAGATAAAATTTCAGATTCGGCGTAAGTAGGAGTAGTTTGAGTCTCAGATTGTATAGAAGTTGTATTGTTAGCTAATAAATTAGGAGTTGGAGTTTGAGATCCAAGTTGTCGAGAGGAAATGAATGTAAGTTCTAGCTGTGTAGAAATAGAACTTGACAGATTTGAACAAGCAGACGTTGAAGGTGTCGGTTCGGATAGTTGAAAATGTGAGAGCGATGATTCTGGTGTTGATTGACTTTCTGTAACTTTCGTCATGTCAGAACCAATGAAATCTAAATCACTGAAGATATTTCTATCAAAGGGGTGTATGCCTGTGCAGCGGCAGCCATTAACCGCGATATCCATACGCGAAACTTGATATCTCGTATTCACTGATTCTAACAGCAGGATTTGCCCTCATCCACAAGTTACATGCATCATTGTACGCAGATTTAAATGGTTTCAGGAACTTGCGATCCAGTGGCTGTAACTTGTGGGTCGTGTGAGGTGGGGTGCTCAACATATAAATATTATTTTTTCTGGCAAACTCAATGACATCTAAGTCTTTATGACTAGCATGCCCATCCAGAATCAAGAGTACGAGATTCTGGATTAGAATATTGCACAAAGTGTTGCATTCATTTCAAAAATAATTCGGCATTCATCCGACCGTTTGGTTGAGCTTCACCTACACTCTCATTTGAAACATTAATCATCAGTCTTTCATTCATTCGGGTTCGTGGAAATATGAAGTAAGGTGGTACGAACTGACCTCCAGCGCACATGGCAAAAAGCACTGTAACGTTCTTTCCACGTTCTGCTAACGTAAGCTTTCCAACTTTTCTGTGGTTTTTAGTAGCTTACACTTAAGCATGTTTTTAAACAATGGTTACTCCAGTCTCATCACAGTTTCATATTTTATAAGGTGTGAATTTAAATCTCTCCATCAAAGTCTCAAGACCAATAAAGAATCGCATAACCTGAGGCCTGTTAAATCTTACTGCTCTCATTAAACACGTTGATTCAGCAGTTCGCAATGATAAGCTCCATGAAGGTGGCGAAAGTTGTACCACTGTATAAAGGAGGCGACCCAAAACAACCTGGTAGTTATCGACCAATATCCCTTTTAACTGCAATGTCAAAAATATTGGAAGCATGTGTAAACAACCAAATGGTTCAGTTCTTTGATTCTGCAGGGTCCTGGTTTAATAGGCAGTATGGTTTTCGACGTAATTCAAACACAGTGTCAGCTGCTACAGACTTAGTTACAGATATCTACAGTAAAATGGATCAAGGTCTAAGTTGTGTCTTTGTATCATTGGACTTGCAGAAAGCCTTTGATACGGTAGACCATGATATTCTTATCTCAGTGCTTGAACAATATGGTATAACAGGAATGGCCTTAGTTTGGCTTAGAGACTATTTGAGTGGTAGAACACAAAGAGTATTATATATGAATCTGCTAAGTACCATACAAGACATATCCTGCGGGGTTCCGCAAGGGTCGATCTTGGGACCTACGTTGTTCCGCATTTATGTAAACTCTATTTCCAACCTACCATTGAGATCCATTCTATTTCTATATGCTGATGACACTGGCTTATTATATGATGCAAAAAATCCCAGAACATTACAAAAAATTATTGAACAAGATTTAAATAATATAGATGAGTGGCTTAGATACCATAAACTTTCACTAAATATGACTAAATGCAGTTATATGATAATATCAAACGTTGATGCATACAGAGAGCTAACACTGGATTTTGGTAAATTTAAATTTAAGAAAGAAAACCTAATAAAGTACCTTGGATTATATATAGATAATCGTCTTACTTGGGAACAACATATATTAACAATATGCCATAAGATAGCTCCAGTAATTGGAATGCTTGGTAGAATTGCTAAGTATATAAATACACATCAACGTAAACTGATATACTACTCTTTAATAAACTCCCACTTATCTTATCTTACCATCATCTGGGGCAACACAAATCAAAAGCAACTTAATGCGCTTAAGATACTGCAAAATAGATCAGTGAAGTATGTGTTCCAATTACCTCGACTATATAAAACTGAGGACCTTTATTGTACAAGAGGAATACTTAATATTGAGTCAATGTACATTCTCCAGGTCTGTATGTTCATTCATAAATATCAATATGGACAAGCTCACACAAATATTATCTTAACCCATACAGAAGATGTGCATGATTACCAGACTAGACAGAGAGGTACATTTCGCACCGAAAGAATGCGAACCACAGGCGCACAAAGAAGCATATATTCAAAGGGTCTGATCCTGTATAACAAACTACCTAGAGAAGCCAAAAACTATCAACCAAAAAAGTTTAAGAGTGAAATTAAAAGATTACTTTTAAATAATTTTTTTAAGAATATAATTTAATTTAAATTAGTTATTTTTAATAGTTAATAAGGGCGTGTAGCACATACATACATTATTTACTTTACGTTATATCTGTTACCTTACTCTTTAAGAATAGTTAACTTTATTTAGTTATGTTATTATAAAACCAACATAGCTTCGGCTCATGGTTTATAAAAATGTAATGTGTAAAAAAAACAAAAAAGTCACTATGTCCTTTCATAAACGAATAATAGTAATTTTTCCCCGCAGATTGTTTTTCTTTATTGAACTGGTGAGGTAACCTTAATTTCTCGTCCCCTTGGAAAGCGAGACGGAAAAATTCTTGTCTGTTTAAAGGCTTAAGCCTGTTGGCCAAGTCTTTAACATGCGATGCCAATATTTCTTCATGTTCTGGTGCAAAAGTATTGTGGAAGCGACCCATTACTTGCTTAATAGACATCTCTTTATTATTTTTAATAGCTCCAATTCTATCAGTTAAAGTAGATCGTGGTACCTGATAGCGTTCTGCGGCTTGACGAGCACTCATTTTATTTTATGATTCAGTACCTTTTCCACGGCTTTATGCCTGTTGGCAGGATCCCAGGTGCCCTTCTTTTGCGTCGTCTCACCATCATTCCCGTGACTTGACATTTTTGTAGACATGAAAGTAAAACAAAACAATTAAAAACGGTCTGATAGAATAGTCGGTACTGTAGGACAATATTATGTCCGGTACTGGAGGAAATGAAAAAAAAAACTAAATTCGATTTCAAACGAACATGAATGTACAAAGGCTAATTATAAAGACACTTTTCTATAGATATATAAGGTACACTCTACTTACCAGTAGTTATTTGTTTTATACTGGATCTCTGAACTTCGAAAATCGTCAACAGAATTTTAATTACGTAGTTAACATCCATCACGCGCAACAAAAATCTTTGAACTGAAAGTAAACTTGTCGCTGCAAGTTAACGCCGCGCGGAATATCCTTCCGTGAGTGTATTGCACAAATCACGATAAAAATTTTAGCGCCATCTGTTGTCAGGTTGTAAAATTTGCAACGGCTGGTACTGGATACCGGCCGGTACTGTAGGACTCTCCCCTACTGTCTCGTCGAATGGTTGTTCTATTGACCAGTCTTGTTGTTGCATGTGGTCGAGGAGTTTTGTGTTGTTTAGTATTTTTGTATTATATATTCTATTATTTTTTGTTCTCCATTTATTTTATTCTTTATATCATCGATTTCAAAGTATATTATATAATTATGGTCACTAATACTGTCTTCTTATAATACTTTTCTGTTTGTTATTGTGATATCCAACTGTTTTCTATTGAATTAGCAAATGTAGAGGATCGTCATGTTTGTTTTTTATATAGTATCCGATTTGGGTCGGCCAGTCTAATATGTCTTGTTCTCTGTCATCCGTTACATCACCCCTCCAGGCTTAGTGGTTTGCGTTTAGGTCTCCGGTTATGATTATTGGGTTGTTGTTATTTATTTTTTATTTTGTACTCTCGCAGTAGGTCAATTACCCATTAAAGGCTGAGTAGTAGTAGTATTATATCTGAAACATCGTAAACATTGTTTGACTGTGTGACGTGCCAAATTTCGACCAGCCATTGGCCAATAAGTTTCGCGTATAGAACTCAAAAGTAGCTGTGGACCAGCATGCAATAGACGCTTATGTTTATACTTAAATAGCAATTTTGAAAAGTGATGTTTAGAATCCAATAATATTGAATGCTTTTTATCGTATTTTGAATGTTTAAGTCTACCACCTACTTGTAAAATTTCGTTTTAATCTAAAAACGGAGTCAATTTTATATTCTATTTTTATTGTCTAACTGGCCAACGTAAGAGTATTCTTCTTCTTACTGTCTTCATGAAGGTAATTGTACTAAAATCTTAGCATATAAGCTTAGCATTTTGAAGAAGTTAAAAAAAATTTCGCATGGGAATTGTAAAAAAGCCTTTGATTTTTTTATTAGACTAATAGCTTTAATTTCAGGTAATTTATAGTTTGGATTTGGTGTTTCTTTTGGCCATTGGAAGGAATCCTGAGCCAACCATATAGGGCCCTTCCACCAGATGCATGCGTTTAAGATTTGGCCTGGAAAAAGTCCTCTGGACACAATGTCTGTGGGATTATCATGAGTGGATAAAAATCTCCATTCTGCCTCTTCTGTTAATGAAAGAATTACCAAATCCTTGTTCGCAACAAACGTTTTTAACAAACTTGGATTAGTTTTAATTCATCTCAAATCCAAATTTTCTGTGTTTAACCCTAATTGCTATATACAATTTAAATTTTTGTAGTTCTTGAGAAGTAGCTTTAAAAATAGTTTCTCTAGAATATAGTGCCTTGGTATGTTCAAAAATTAGTTTTTTCTTGTTATTAAACCTATTGCATACTGCAGCCCAAGCTATCTCATAATTGTCTTCTGAATATAGGAATTGGATGTAGCTGCCGGAGCGGTAACCACTAGCGCACCCCTCAAGTAATGAAATTTTGAATATTTTTTATTCTATTTTTGCTGTAAATTAAACCCTCAAATGAATACCTTAACTCAAGCCAATTATCTAATTTACCGTTAAATTTTGGAAATGAAATCTCAGGTAACTTTAGGTCAACTATATCTTTTTTTGTTATTATCTCGGGTGATACAAATTGCTTGCTAATATTGTCACCGTTAATGTTTCTAAAAGCAATTTGGCAGATCCTATAGCATCATAGAAGATATTTTCGAATTGTTCCTTGTCTTTAAATTGCACATCTATATCAGTCAAATCTTATAATTCTATTTAGTTTTGGCATTGGTTAAATTCAGGTTATAAGTTTTCTGCTCTTTGAATACGCTCTTTTAATTTAATTATTTCTTGTTGCGTTATTTTAGTTTGTGTTAAAAAATTGTCTAAAAATTTTGAAAAAAATGTTAAAGCTCGTTTATGCTTGCTGTTAATTTACTTAATCTTTTAAGATTATTTTCTTCACGGTTTTCGCGGAGCGTATCCTAAACTTATTTGCATTAAAATTTAAGTGTTCGCGGAGTAAATGTATTCTGTTAAGGTTCGTTTACATCTGCGAGAAATTGCGCGAGTTTTCTGTCTGACAGTCAGAATTGCAAGTGTAAACAGATCGGCAACCAATGTCGCGACAGCTTTCGCAAGTAGTGTCGCGAGCTGGCCGGCAGAGTGTCCGACACTTTAACTTGCAAGTCTAAACACGAATCTCAGCCTTAGCAAATTCTCGCGCTCGCAGTGTCGCCCGATCAAACAGTGGGAGTGTGGGAGATATTTCCCGACAGTTGTCTGCAAGTTAGCGTGGTGAGTAGTTGTATCTGCCGAGTCTCAACATAGTTTGTGAATTGATGTTGTTTTTTGCCTTATAAATAGTCGTAGTAGTGTGTTGCTGTCAATGGAAGAAGACGAGATGGAACTGCCTCCTAAAATTGATGAAACTAAGAAATGGTCAGACTTGGAGACAAAAAAACTGATTACCCTATATGAAGAAAATGAATTGCTGTGGAATGAACCATTGAAGGATTACAGAAACCGTGTAAAAAAACACGAAGCGTTCCGTGATATTAGCGAGAAACTGAAAATTGAAATAACTGAAGTACAAAGAAAAACTCATAATTTACGTAGTCAATACAACTCTGAATTGAAAAAGATAAAGAAGAAAACATCAGGCCAAGCAACGGATGAAGTATATGTGTCCAATTGGCCGTATTTTGCTGCTTTGAAGTTCATTCATGTGAACGTACCTACAACATCTAGTACTTTTGTAAGTATCCATATTTTATAATTATGCCTGGTTAGTGGTTAAGGGCGGTATTTACTTTACAAGCTACAAGGTCTGAAGGGTAAGGGTGAGACGTTAACATTTTACTACCTGTAGGTGGAGTCAAACCATTCAAGCGCTGCCACATTACTTTCGAGCGACTTACGACCGAAAAATGTTTTAAACGTAAATATCTGTTTCAGCCTTTGGAACATTTGGTTAAAACGTGGTCTTTTTTAAACATAATTTCATTTAGCAAAAAATGAAAGCGTAAATAAAAGCGTAAATGAAAAAAATTATTCCTAATAAATGTTTTGCTTATAGAACTTGTTTTAGCAAAGTTGTCCTTTTTTTAATAATATTAGTACTTTTCCATAATTTTTTAAAACAAAAATACCTAAATAAAAATTTAAAAAATGGGCCAAAAGAGTTTCATTGTTTCCAAAAAATACAGTTGGGATCACTTTTGGTCCTATCATGTAAAACATCTAAATATGCCTATACTGCCAGTGAACCTTTCCTAGGGAAGATGAAAAATACTCTGTGAACTCTGTACGAACTAGATCTGCAGCCTTTGGGTGGTTTCTGCTTTTTGTTGCCTGTAGAGGAAGTAAGTTCCCATCAGGCACACCTCCTTCTGAACGCCAGGATCCATCAGTCACGATACCATTGTCTTCCATGTCAAATGTTCCTAGGGGGGCATACCTCTTAACGGACTCCTTTTCCTTGCATTAGATAATTATGCAACGTGCATATTGCCAACACAACAGTCCTCACAAGGATAGGCTTTCGTAAAATTCTAAATCTATTTGCAGCCAACCCAAACACATTTTCAACTATTCTTCTGCATCGAGATAGCCTATAGTTGTACACACGTTGCTTAATAGGTTGGTCACGGAAAGGGTACGGTTTCATTAAGTATGTGCTTATTGCAAAAGCATCGTCAGCAACGATCACATACGGCAATGGACGCTGCCTCCCTCTCAATGCTGAATGATCTGGTAGGTCTAAGGCCTCGTTCACAATACCTTCTTTAAGAGAAGTATTGTTAAACACCCCTCCATCAGAAATCCTTCCACAGCAGCCAACATTGATGTAGGTAAAATTGTAACAGCTATCCACCATTGCGAGCAAGACAATGCTGTAGGTTCCTTTATAGTTGAAATACAAGCTACCACTATTTGGAGGTGCTTGCATTACAATGTGCTTGCCATCGAGTGCACCAATACAATTTGGAAAATTCCATTTGGTATCGAATCCTTTAGCGATGTCTTTCCATTCATTTTTGCTTCCAGGCATCTAGAACAAAATAACACTGTCAACATTTTATTTAACCGTCTACATACCTTATCACACCATTTAATAGATGTGACTTAATTGTGACTCTTTTACTCTACGGAATTAATTAAATTAGATAAATTAAACAATAAACAATGAAATCGACAAATTTATTTCCAACATATATTAGAAATACAGGTACTCTTGTTCTTTACAGACAATGAAAGCAAAGCAAAAGCAGAACGATGAAACGTTGCAAGGTGAGGGATTTGGGGACGAATATATGGATGACTCTTCTACATCAATTAATAAGCCCCAAGCAGATACAGACGCAGAAATACAAGCTCCTCCAGCCAAGAAAAAAAAAATAAAACCTTCTCAGGAAATGCCACTCTATGTTCAGCAAGCGATGCGCCAGCTTAGTGAGAAAGATGATGAGGAACAAGTGTTTGGTGATTTTTGTGCCTCAGAACTGCGACAGATCAAAAACCCTGCTAATAAACGTATATTTAAACAAATTGTTATGGAAGCGATTACAAACATAGGTGAAGCTGAAGCGCTTGGCTTACAAACGTTTTAGGCCCTTAAACTTTAATTATCCACAACCAGCTGCGCGGTCTACCCCGTCTCCTTATGGCAGCGACGGCTCTTCGTCGTCTTATCCACCACAGTACCAAGTGCCATATTCGCATACTCAACAGATAGACCAGCAGGAAGAACCAGGACATGAATCTTCTTTGTTAACAACTTTGTTTTAAACTTATTGAGTTTATCTTTTATGTCATATTTTATAATATTCTTCTTTTTCCTTTTGTTTGTTTAGCTATAGTTTTATTGATTTGTAACAGAAACATCAATTAAGTTTTCACATCCTTTTGAGAATAAAGTTTATACATCGAAACCGGTAATGTTTAGAATATTTTAATATTATTTTAGTGGAATAATTATTAATTAATATAATTAGTATTTTATAAAACTCCATATGCTAATGTGAAAACCCTTACCTTCATCACCCTTTCTTTGACTTTGTCATAAATGGCTGCACAAACTTCCGGTATAAATTTACTTATGGTGCATACTGGGATTCTGAATAGATACATCAAAGAATGGTAAAAGTCAACTAAAACACAATATTATGTAGAATTACAGTCAGAAAATCATGCCATTATACTTACCAGAGGCAAGAAAGCGCAGAGTAACTATCAGCCGGTGACTTGCTGATATCGATTCCCTTAAAATGGTGTCCTTTTTTTGAATTTTTGCCCCAACAAGAGATAGTAATTCCTCTAGCTCTACAGCAGACATCCTAATAAAATTCCTAAGCTGTTGTGAATCTTCTATTTGTAACTCATTAACTAATGTTGCATAAGCTCCCAAATCTCGCCTTCTTTCAATCCATTTTTTAACCCAGACACTCCTCTTCCTTTTTTTCTGTCTTTCTCTAAACCAATAATCTACTAAAACAACCGCAGCAGCAGTTTTTACGCGTCTGCTTCGTGGCATAGTTAAAAAGCTACTGACTAGTACTGACCACGGTCTACTTGCGCGAGTTGGAATTGCACTGAATGCTGTCACATGTAAACGGATTTATAGCAAATGTCGCAAAAACTGTCGCAACAAACACTGACACTGGCTCGCGCGAGAGCTCGCACGATAACTCGCAGCCAACTGTCAGGAAAAATTGCATCTGTGTGTTTAAACTATGCAACACCATTTGCGCAACTAATGTCGCAACTTTTCTCGCAGGTGTAAACGAACCATTAGGATATAAAATTCTGTGTTCGCGGAGGACTTAGGTGACATTTCGAATATGCCCATAACGTGTTCGATGTGTTCTAGGGTGTAACGAGGGATATTTGTTTTCAGAAGAGATTTTAACCCAAAAATGTTGTGTTTATATTTTCAAAGTACTTTGTTTCAAGTTTTGTGTATATGTAAAACGTAAGATTTTTAAAATTTGATTAGTTTTCATAATTCTTAGTTTGTTTGTTTTTCATAATAATTTTTAAGATGATGAACCTCAGTTCAAGCGATGAAGATTTAAAAGAGTTGTTAGAAGTTTTAAGTGTTACTAAAAATGAAAATTTTTAGCTGCATATAATTCTAGGATTTGTAGGTACATTTTAGCGTTCGCGCTGGGTTAAAAATTCAGGATATGTCTGTAAAGAGACTTGCGTTTTAAGGAAATCCAGTACAAGCTCGGTTCTTACACTGAATACGTCCAGGATTCGCTTCGCGAAAATAGCTAACATATTACTTTGTAATATGGGACGCGTTTCGCTATAAAATAGCTTTATCAAACACTGGTACTAAAATGAAGCGAAGAAAGTTTACAAAGTGTGACGATATAAAATTTGAATAAATGATATTAAACAGTAATTAAGATAACAATACACAGGGGAAACCCATTTTGAACCATTACACAAATATGGTATTAAAAAGATTAAGTAAAGGCGAATAATTTACGTCTAGTTGGTCGTTTAATAAAATATTGAATTTTTGCCTTTTATTAATTTCTAATGATTCTAATAGTTTTAATTTAAGATTCTAGTAATCATGTTTTTCTTTGAGAAAGTTGTGCGTAATGCATTGCAATCAGTAATGATAGTGAATGGGATTCCTATTAAATAAGTTCTTAGTCTTTTAAGTGTCCATACGACACATAATGTTTCTAGTTCTCCTGAATGATACTTCTGTTCATCAATGGTAGTTTGTCTACTTACCTAAGCAACTGGATGCATTAACTGATCATGTTATTTTCTCTGCATTAATATCCCACCTTGACCTATCATACTAGCGTCGGTGTGTACTTCTGTATATGCGTTTGGATTATATAGTTTTAGTACATTGTCACTCGTTAATTCTTTCTTTAAATTTTCAAAACCTGATTCTGTTTTTTCCCCAAATCCAATTAGTATTTTTTGATAGTAACTTTGTTAGGGGTTTTGCTTTTATAGCATAATTTTTAATGAACTTACGAAAATATCCTGTTAGTCCTAAAAATTGACATACATTTTTCAAATTAGTAGGTGTTGGAAAATTAATTACACATTCCATTTTTCTGCTAGCTGGTTTTATTTTACCTTAAGAAATTTCATAACCTAAATAATCAATAGTTTTTTCTAAAAAAAGCAATTCTTAAGATTTAATTTTAAATTACTTCTTCTTAAAACTTCTAAAATTTGTTTTCAATTTTGTAATCCCTCATCTTTGGTAACACTTGGCAATAAAATATCATCCATGTATGTAAGAGCAATGGTAAATCTTAAAGGTCCAAGTACATTATTTAATAATGTTGCTGGTACATGTATTAATCCAAAAGGCATCTTTGTAAATTCAAAAATTCCATCATTAGTAACAAAAGCAGTCTTAGGTATTAATGAATTTTCAATTGAAATTTGATAATATCCGCTTCTCATATCAAGTCCAGTAAAGAATTTCTTTTTAGAAAGTCTGTCTAATTAATCATCAATTATAGGTAAAGGAAATTCAATCTTACGCGTTATTTTGTTCAATCCTCTGTAATCTATACAAAGTCGTTCTTCTCCATTTTTCTTTTTTACAATTAATATAGGAATTGCATAAGATAAAGTTGAATCAATAATGATTCCTGCACTTTTGAGTTAATTTACCATTTCAGTTACTTTTATTCTTTCAGAATAAATCATTCTATATATGGACGATAACTAATTGGCTGTTCAGTTGTAGTTTCAATCTTACAATTTATACTATCTACACATCCTAGATCATAGATAGTAGTAGCAAAACAATCTGCATACTCATTAAGGATCATCATTAAATTTTCTTTTGATATAGGATTACAATCTTTGTTTATATGTACATTTTCTGTATTTATTTGTTTATTAGCATTCTTATTACATTCCTTTTCTTTGATTTAAATTACATTCACATCTACGTCAGTACATTCGATACAAGGAGTTGCTTTAGTTACCTTTTCGTCCTTTTTTACAAAAATATCTTGTTCTGTTAAGTTTGCTATGGGTATTACTGTTTCAGAATTTTCATCTAGTAATATTATACATCTAGGTACTTGTTTTGATTCTTCAGTTAAATTTTCCACATATAATTCTCGATTTACTTGTTGATTGGTATATACTTCAATAAAGCCTATGTATTTTTCGGAATTACCGCTGTTTCTTTTGCCCAAAGGTTTACTTTTGGTTTAGGCAATTCAGGTATCTCTAAATTTGTTAAACATTCATAATTAACAATGTTGTCTTTAAATATTCTTAAAGTATTGCGTTTTCTAATGATCACAAAATTTTGTTGTTCATTAAATGTTTGACCTACAAGTAGTGGAATATCTTGATATTCGTCTGGTATAACTAAAATTTTTGTTGTTGTCTTCGCTTGATCAACTTGTAATAAAGCTTCTATTTCTCCAAAAGGAATTATTTTACCTCGTCCAAAACCTTGAATAGTAATAGACTTACTGGAATATTTAACAACTTAACGTCACTTTTTCTAATCAAATTGCATTGCCTTCCGAAATCTATATATGCTTTTTTAGGTTCATTCTCAATATATACTTCTTGAAAATATTTTTAATTTATATCGTCAGATTCGTTAAATCCATTTATAATGTTTACATTTCGTTCTTGTGCATTAGAATTTCTTGTCTCTGGAGTGTTGTTTGTACTGGATCTAGTAAATGTTGTATTTCTATTTGGATTTCCCTGATTAAATCGACAATATTTGGAAGTGTGACCATATTTTTTACATGGACGGTCATTTTCATCTCTAGGAGGTAAAAATCTAGTTTTACTTGTATTTCTTTCATTTGTTTGAGGCTTAGCTTGTTGTGTTTTAAATTGATCGTTTTTAATATTATAATTTTTTTTAGAATTTTGTTCATAAACATTGTTTTATTTTGTTAATCCTTTCTCTTCTATTTTCTTCCATTCGTTCATAACCTAAAAGATCGTGTATTAAGTCATCAATTTTTAGTAAACTATTATTTTTGAGATAACTCTCAACGGATTTTCGAAATTTTTGAAATTTAGAAATTATACAAACAAGAAGTTATTAAAATGACATTAAGGAGAAATTGAAAAATTGTCACATCCAGTGGGACTCGAACCCACCATCACTGCCTTATGCGCAGGCATGCTTTAACCACTTAAGCTATTGGATGCTCAAGTGGTTAGAAAGCGAAACGTTATAATGATTTCAAATTCCGTCAGATATGACATTCACTCACTTTCTCCTTAAGCACATGTTACATGACGTTAATGAGAGGGAAGATTTGTCAAATCGACAATTGAAACATCAAACTCTAAGTCACTTTATTTGTGCCCTGTCTTATATTTTTATTCGGTTAGGAGACCGGAACCATTGATTTTTAGTAAACTATTATTTTTGAGATAACTCTCAACGCATTTTCGAAATTTTTGAAATTTAGAAATTATACAAACAAGATATTATTAAAATGACATTAAGGAGAAATTGAAAAAATGTCACATCCTGTGGGACTCGGACCCACCATCACTGCGTGTATGAGGCAGTGATGGTGGGTTCGAGTCCCACTGGATGTGACATTTTTTGAATTTCTCTTTAATGTCATTTTAATAATTTCTTGTTTGTATAATTTCTAAATTTCGAAAATAAGTCATCAATATCATCACGGTTTTTTGTTAACATCTTAGAACACATTTGTTTATCATATAACCCAATAAGGATTTGTTCTTTTGCTTCGCTAAATGAGAGGTTTATTTTCTTATACAAAGAATATTTTCATGTACATAATCATTAACAGTTTCATTTTAATTTTGTGTTTTTGCATTCATTTTTTTCCATCTTTCAGGAAGACTATCTTGTAACACGTAAGTTTTTTTAAATAATGGTACAAATGTTTGATAATCATCTATTTCATCTTGGCGTGATTGACACCAAAATTTAGCACCAGAAACCAAATTAGACCTTGCCAATTCCAATGCAAAACTATCTGGCCATCGATGTAATGATTTCATACTTTTAATTTGTTTAATCCATTGAGATGCATTGCCATTTCTATCAAATTTATTTATGCCCTTGGTTAGATCTAGCATTACCTGAAAATTTTTATTTTGCTCTGGTCTTTGTGAAGACTGAGACATAGCCCTCACTATTAAATCATCTTTGCGTCTATTTTCATTCACCATTGTATTTATAAGTCGTTCAATTAGTAAATTATCGCTGGAAAGACCTGGTAATACCGGTGAATCTTCATGATTAGATAGTTTTTCTTCTTGTTGAGTCATTTTTAATAAAATAAAAAAACTTTCGTTTGTGTTCTAAAAACAAAGAATTAATAATTGTACTAATACAAATATTGTAAAATGTAAACACAAAGTGCTGATGATCTTTCAAGTTCAATGTATACAGTTTTGACAGAGCGACGACGTAATAGGAAAACAATTCAGAATAGTTTAGCCCTGGCTGAATAACTATAGTGTCACATACCTACAAAAAAATTTAATATAACAGAAGAAAATTCTATTATAAATGATTGGAGCATGTTTTCAAAAAAGTTTTTAAGTTCAGTTCTCTTTTTGTATAAGTTCACTATATCCACTGTAAATTGTCACTTGTATATTGATCTCATATTATGTATAGTCCATTTCACCGATTTTGGCCGATGACAGAAATCATACTCGAAGTAAATTTAGAGTTACATCTCTCTGGATCTGGAAATTTGGGAGGGGCGAGCTAGTGCTCAGCCAGCACTGAGGCCACATATGACCCATTGTGCATCCTCCCGTATGTAGGGATATCCTCACCTCAGGATGTCACCAGGCCTATTGATTTAAAATAGGTGATGAGGCTCCCGAGGGGGATCTCCCTGACATCGGCTTGTGTAAGCCAATACTCGCCCAACACGGTTCTTCTGATTTCAGAAAAAGCAGAGCAGTCATACATAATGTGTTCTACTGTTTCCTCTTCTTGTTCGCAGCCTCTGCATAGCGGCGATTCTGTTAGTTTCATCCTAAAGAGATGTTGTCGCAATTGGCAGTGACCTGTCAGGATTCCCACAGCTGTTCGGAGATTTTGTCTGGTCAATGCCTTAAATTTATTTGCTGTTTCCTCGCCAGGATGAGTTACATCTCTCTCAGATACAGGCAAGTTGGAAATTTAAATAAGGACGTTTGTTTTTTAATGCCACACTTACGGAACTGCATCTTGTTTCACCGGTAGATAAAAAGTATTTAATACGGAAGTCTTGACTTAATTCACATTCCTAGTAACCGTCATGTACGGCTCGTTGTTGAAGGGTTAAATTTAATAATTATTAATGTCATATTTTTGTAGATGTCAAATCACACTGATAGTTTCAGAAACTTAAGAGCTAATTTATAAAAAAAACTCTCCGCCATTGGTAACTTGGATGACAGTTTAATCTTATTTCAGTGGTTTCTAATATCAAATCGGCCAAAAACCACAAAAATGGACTATATCCATCGATCTCGTATCATATATCCTTATTCATCACCATATATTCTATATCCATCGCCATATTTTCTTATATATCCCACTTCTAAAATATTATGTAGTTCATATATCTGAATTGGACCACTCGAATAGTTTTCAGACATAAACTCGTTTTAATTAAAACAAACTATAATAACGAAGTACTAACAATAGGTAAGGTTCACAAAACTAAAGGTCACATAAGTACACTACTCATCTAACAATGCTTGAATAATACTCTCACGAAGTATAGATAATACTCCAATGTCTACTAAAAGTCATCCCAACCCTCTTCATCTAAAAAGTAGCAACCCTAAAAACAAAATATCCCTAAATAAATCCCCATATTTAAGTAAATCTACTACACAAGGAAAGATCAGACACTGCTTTTCGATGGGAAAATGGCGCAAGAGTTTTGGTGAAACTGGTGTTGTTTATTAGTCGAACTGCTCTTCTCTGTGTTGCATCAAGAACTCTGTGCCTAGACAGGGCCGCCGAACCCCATACATGCAAGCAGTATTCATGATTAGGTCGTATTTGGGCTTTGTAAAGAGTAGCTAAGTTGGATGAAGAAAAATATTTCCGTGCTCTAAACAGAAAGTCTAATGTCTTTTCTACTGCAAATGCAGTGGATACAATATGTTCGTTCCACAGTAAGATCTAGGAGATCGTTATTCCAACCAGCGTAAGTGAGTCGCCCGCTACCAGTTTCTGATTGTTGATTGTAATGGATGAGTCGCATGTTTGCCTCTTATTGGATGGGCAACATGTCTTTGTCTTGGAAGCGTTGAAATTAACAAGATTATTTCTTTCCCACTCGTCTACAATTCTCAAATCTTGATTGAGAGAAGCCGTTGTGGATCTTCTGTCCTCTTCCAGAATATCTAGAGATATGGGACAGTAGTGCGCTTTGCTACAGTGTAAGTTGCTATCATCTGCAAAACCATGTCTGGCTTCTAGTAAATCATTAATGTGTAAAATAAATAGAGTGGGAGCTAGAGCCGATCCTTGGGGAACTCCAGCGTTGACCTTGTAGAGGTTGGAAGAATGTCCATCTACAGCAACTTGGATATGCCTGTTGGAGAGAAAGTTGGATATATGCATGCCACACTTGATCCAATGCTTTTAAGATGTCTAATGATACTATTTGAGTCTCCCCATAGCGGTGGATGGCATGAGTTACATATGCTAGTAGATCGGCTGTTGACCTTTGTTGGCGAAAACCATATGGCCTGTCACTTAAAAGGTTGTATGTCCCAAGGTAACTCAGGATCTCGTGATTGACGTATTTCTCCATAGTTTTGCGAATAACAGATAGAAGAGGGTCTGTAGTTAGAAGGCTGGGTTTCACTGCCTTTCTTGAGGACTGGTTGTACTCGAGCAGTTTTCCATGATTTTGGAAAAATAGCAGTATCATACAATAGTTGAAATAGCTTAGTGAAAACTGGCGCTAGTCCGGGAGCACAACCTTTTAAGAGTAAAGCAGGTATTTCATTAAGGCCGCTTGCTTTGTTGGTATTTAGAGTAGCAAGGACTCTCTGCATACGCTTAACCCTAAATATGATATTTTTCATTATGTGGGGAGCCCGTGGGTTAAGTGTCGAATTCGTTGGATGCAGAAAAATGGCTTTAAGGTCGCTACCTTTAAAACTAAAAGTGTTATTCTAAAAGGGAAAAGAAATAGAGATGTCCTCAGAGGCTCTGGCGGTCATATGTGGGATCCCGCCTATTGATTTATTAATTGAGGAGTGAGCCTACTGCAGAGGACAGGGACAATAACAGAGACAGCTAGACGAAATGAGCGTGATGAGACTATCCGAATCTGGCAAGAGAGGTGGAACCATAACTTAGAGGTTGCCCAATGGACTAGGCGCCTGATTCCAAATATCGGAGAATGGGCAAGGTGTGACGTCACCACAACAGATTTCTTCTCTAGCAAGTTCCTCACTGGACACGGGAGCTTCCGACAATACACAAAAAGGATTGGGAAAACGAAGGGTGAAACCTGCGACTTATGTAATGAGGAGCAGGGGGTAGCCCTCTGCACGCATGTTTTATTTGTCCAAAGTGGGCAACTGTAAGAGCACAGTTAGTATGGAAAGTGGACGAACGGTACCTAGAACAGTTCATAGTTAGAATTCTAAAAGATAAAGAAAGCTGGAGTATGGGATACAATTAAATTGTAACTGTCATTAAAGAAAAAGAAACGATTGGTAGAATAACGAATAATAATAATAATGGATAACATGGTAAGACACCTTTTAATCCTGATGATATATGTGAACGGAGGTGCCAGTGTTAGAAGTTCCAGGGAGGTATTAGTGGGAGTAGCGCTCACACTACTCTTAATATAAGCTAAGAGTTACATGCTGTTTTCTCCCTCCAAAAAAAGTGTCGAGTTCGAAGAGAATATTTTGGCAAAGAGTTCTGCTTTTTTTGTGGAGGACGTAACTATTGAGCCGTCTTATGATGTGAGTGGAGGGAACGCACTATTTGTAAAATTGTTGTTAATATGTTTGGCAAGAATCCAAAAAGACCGGCTTCCATTAGGGTTTGACATTACTTACTCTCTCAATCGACCGTCAAAGAGACTTTTGGAATTGGAAATAGTGGCGTTGTATCTGATTCTAGCGTTTATATAATCCTGTTTTGTTTTTTCTGATGAATTTTGTATAAATACTTTGTGGGACTTGATCTTAGCTTTTCGAGCTACATCGCAATCTTTTTAAACCATGGATTCGGTTTGGCTTTCAGGCGTTTGCTAAAGTGAGGAATGTCAGCTTTCATGGCAAACTGAATGATTTCAGTTATACTGTTGCAAACTGCCGATGGATCTTCGTTAATAAAGCAGACTGGATTCCAGGGAAAAGTTGCAAAGTAGTCTCGAAGGCCTTCCAAATCTGCTTTTTTTAAGTTCCAAAAAGTTCTCTTACGAGGTACCTCGAATGGGTGAGATTCGATTGGACATTTGACTTCTACTACAGCATGATCAGAGTTACCTAGGGGAGACAGAAGTCAGTAGTCAGAAAAAGTTCCAGAGTATTAGATTGGCAGCTCTGGGAAAATAAGTGGGCTTGTCGTTTAGTTGGGACAGTCCATGGCTAACTGCAAACTCTTCAGTTAGCCTGCCTGCTGTGTCCGTTTTGTTGGACTTAAGCCACTTTTCGTGGTGAACATTAAAGTCCCCAGGCACAATTATCTCTGCAGAAGGGTACTCACTATTAAAGTAGTCAATCTTTTGTGATAGATAGTCTAGTAGTTCGTCGCAATTACAGTCTGATGGCCGATAAATTCAACATATAAATTTGCTAGATGCTTTTAGTGTTAGTTTTAGCCAAAGGATGTGGTCTCTGAAAATTGTTAAATAGTTGTTGATTACTGAATTGTGATTTTTAAGGGTTTGAGATTGGTACGTTTTCAAAGTTAGAGCTAGTATTAAAATTAGAAAATTTTCTTTTAAAATTATTATTGTTAAACTGGAAATTGGAGATTAATAGGCATTGCATTTAATTTTGCTGTTATGAGACTTCGAGAGTCTTAGCATCACATGCCGACATTATAGGCTGATTCATTTTTATATGGTTGTAATGCAATTAAATCTTGCACTAGACAATCAAGGTTTCTTTGATGAGTAAAAGTTAAATTAAGTAAATTTTTAATGTAACCAATTATCTACGTGAGCCTATTAAACTAAGGGCTCTTTTTGTTAATTTTAATATAATAGCTCGTAAAATGTATGAATTTATTTGGCTAGCAGGTGTTGTGCGATCTTAAAATTGAGCGATGAAACTATGCATTCAGAAAGAAAACACAACAGCGTATGTGGATTGCCATCAAAATTTGGTATGGTATCAACATATAATTTAAGAGCTGATAGTTAGTTGTCATTTTTGTTTCCAATTAAGTGTGCTGTTTAATATTTCTGCTAATTCCTCTACGTTTTGGACTTTAAAAACTAAAATAAGTTTAAAACTTCCTTTCAGTGACCTAATAAACTTTGTAATCCTTGTAATCAATCGTATGGTTTGTGGTACTACGATAGTGTCCGCATTTTAGATAGAGAACATAACTCCACTATACGTGTCTTCCTCGAAATGGCTCATATATCTAAAACAATGACAACCTGTATGAATAAAAATCAGATATAGACAACTTAAGTGACATTTACGCGTATTTACTTACCTGTGACTGATTTCGTAAATTGGAAAAAAGTGCTTCGTTGGTGTTTTTTGTTAGTTTTCATGTGTTTTAACTAAAAAAAGTTTTGGATTTGTGTTTGTTTATATTTTAAAATAATAATACCATAACCGACAAATTGAAAGATCGTAATAATGACATTAACTCTTCTTCTTTTTGTTAAGATTTGACTTTTAGTGTTCTTTAACATATATACAGCTAACCAATGGTAGTTCGGAATTATTAGTGTTTCTTCTATTTTGTTATGTCTATGTCGAGTAATGACACATGTCGTTTGTTGAATTTATAAAAAAAATTTTTCTTTGTCTTTTCATGCACTGCAATCCACGCTTTTCTGAAACAACGCTAAGGTATAAAAATAATATTACTAGCTTATTTTATTGTATTACACCGTACATCATTATTACTAATACTTACCAACTTCAATATACGTACCACAACATAGTTGTCCTAACGAAGAACTTCAGATACAACCTCAAATGTAAGTCCATCCATGCTTTTGTAACACCTAATTTTGATTATTATATACCGATTTGTAGATCTTTCCCTGAAGATGGTCAAAAATTTGACCGAAAGCTTGGATAAATATAAAAGAGTGAACTAAATCTATGTTTTATTGCTGCACACCCAATCAAACCTCCTCAACGTATTATAATACGAGACAGCAAATAATACTATCTGTTATATATATATATATATATATATATATATATATATATATATATATATATATATATATATTGTAACGGGATAACCGTAAAGGAAGGGACCTTAATTTGAAAGATTGTTATTGACAGTTGATTTTTAGAAGTTTCTAAAAACCAAATGACCATTTTAAATAATGTTTCTAGAAAATTCTAGAAACTTCTAAAGACATTAACTAGATTAAATAAAGTTGTATATAAGGGGATGCATGGGCAGTTAACGTCAGTTCAAGTTCAAGTATTCACAAGAGTTCATTGTATTGTCAAGTAGTTAGACGTTATCCAGCAGAGTTCAGTGTATCTTAACAATTTTGTAAATAAAATTGTGTAAAAAGCCCCCATAAGTGTTT
Source organism: Altica lythri (assembly GCA_964028335.1). NCBI lineage: Eukaryota > Metazoa > Arthropoda > Insecta > Coleoptera > Chrysomelidae > Altica > Altica lythri. The sequence continues at coordinate 9,562,934 of OZ034806.1, read as the reverse complement.
CAAATTGGTGTCAGGTGTGGGGTGAAGATACAAGAATGCCTGGAAAAAAGATAAATGAACTATTGGTGGCTGAGCTCAGAAAAGAGCTCGAAGAATTGGAGTTGGAAACTACTGGGACCAAATACGTATTGTTGAGAAGGCTTCGTGAATACTACGTAAATAATAATTTGGACCCTGACGCTGTGGAGTTCGAAGACCCAGTTCAAAAAGCAAATTCTGAACTAACTCAACAAATTTCCCGGCTGCAAGAAGAACAAGCTTAACAACTTTCCCGGCAACATGAGGAGCTATCCAGTCAGATGAAGAGCCAGCGCGAAGATATGTCCCAGCTGAAAGAGGAGCTATCAGGACGAATGACGAGCCAGCAAGAGGAGCTATCCAGTCAGATGAAGAGCCAGCAAGAGGAGCTTTCCAGTCAGATGAAGAGCCAGCGCGAAGATATGTCCCAGCTGTCACAACGGATGTCTACCCTACCAGAAGAGTTATCCAGTTCCTTCTCCCAGCAAATATCGCATTTGCGCTCCGAAATGTACACTCTTCGTGACGAACAAAATCAGCAGGTGTCCAGCTTGCGAGACGAACAAAATCAGCAAGTGTCCAACTTGCGAGACGAGCAAAACCAGATCAACCAGCAAATGCAGTCCGAGATAAGGAAGCTTCAACAAGAACAGGAAGCTAGCCGCCGAAACCAAACCATCCACCACGGCGACGGAGATGCAAGAAGGATGGAAACCTGCCACGCAGACGTCGAACGACAAAGAAGCGAGGAGACGACCCATGTACGAACGACGATGAAACCCCCGACCTTCGACGGTAAGACTTCCTGGCCAAATTACCTGAAACAATCCGACGCAGCGGCCAGAGCTAATGGATGGTCATCCCAGGAGAAAGCATTGTCCCTAACCGTAGCTCTGCGAGGCGAAGCTTTAGACGTCTTGCAATCAATAACACCGGATGAAGCTGACAACTTCGAGTTATTGGTGAATCGTCTAGAGATGCGTTATGGTCAAACTCATCTACAACCGGTGTACCGAATGCAGTTAAAGAGCCGAAAACAGAAAAATGGAGAAACTATCCAGGAACTTGAAGCAGATGTAGCAAGAATGGTACGACTTGCGTATTCAAATGCAGCGGAGGATTTCCTGGAGTGCCTAGTAGTCCAAACCTTCACCGATGGTCTTGGAGACGTCAAGTTGCAGCGCGCTGTACAGTTGGCGCGGCCGAAGACTCTTGTGGACGCCTTAACCATTGCCCTGGAGTTTGAGGCGGCGACGGAGGCCTCACGAGTTGCTCGACTAAGGGAAATCACCGGTAACTACGACCATGCCGTTCATTCCGTTAGCGACGTTGAAGCGGTATTAGAGAGATTAATGAAGTTATCTCCAAAAAGAAGGCGCCAAGTGAGATGCTGGAACTGCGGAGAACTAGGCCATATAAGAAATACTTGCCCTCAAAAAGAAAAATCTTCTGCTGAATTACCCCAGCAGCAGGAAAACTAGAACGGGTCGACTCCTGGAGGGCGAAATCGACCCCAAACATTCCCGAAGCCCCTCACACCATTAAATTGGCAACTCTGCGACATCACGTGGACAGCTTATATGTAGATGGCCTCCTTGATGGGAAGAATATTAGCATGCTGGTAGACACTGGAGCTACAAAAACTATCGTCCGACTAACCATCATTATGCGAAATAAGATGTTGCCTACCAGTTGGAGACTGCGTACCGCTACCGGAGATTCTGCTAGAGTCTACGGTGAGATACAGGTGACGCTACAGTTTGGTTCAACCTCTCTTGTTCACTCAGTGCTGGTGGCTGACGTTGATGAAGATGTTGTTCTGGGCATGGATGTTATGCTCCACTGTGGTTTTCATTTGGATCTTCGCCAACGTATCCTTCGTACTGGTAATGAAGAAATATTCCTGCACCGAAAACAAGTTGACAATGCCTCGATTAAGCTAATCGATGATATCGAACTTCCGGCAAGCTGCGAATGTGTCGTCACAGCGCGGTTGGATGGACTGGAGCCAGATGGTGCCCCAGCCATGATAGAGCCGAAGAACCATGACCATGAATTGGGAAAAGGACTCCTTGTGGGTAAGACTCTTGTTAGATCCGCCAAAGAGGTACCCATCCGAGTTATCAACTTGAACGATCATCCAGTTCTTCTCCGAAAGGACACGGAAATGGGAAGTTTAGAACCGGTAATGGCCATAATTTACAAGATAAATGTTACGGAAACAGATAAGACCAACGAAATTGAACAATTAATGACAAAATTAGACCCCTCTTTGTCAAAATTAGAAAAGAAACAGGTAAGAGATCTACTTTACCGGTATAAACCTGTATTTGGTTCTAAAAGTAAACTGGGAAGAACTGATGTTGTACAACATAGAATTGACACTGGTAATGCACGTCCGATTCGACAGGTTACCCGAAGGATGCCTCAAGTTAAAAAGGAAGAAGCAGACAGAGCCCTTAAAGAAAAGATTCAAAATGGCATAGTCGAACCATCCAGTAGTCCGTGGGCTTCTCCTGTGGTATTAGTGAGAAAGAAAGACGGATCAATGCGGTTTTGCGTCGACTATCAAAAGCTAAATGATGTCACTAAGAAGGACAGTTATCCTCTGCCAAGGATTGATGATGCCCTCGACGCTTTGGCGGGTTCTACTCTGTTTTCTACCTTGGACCTTATTAGCGGATACTGGCAAGTTAAAATGAATCCTGCAGACAAAGAAAAGACGGCCTTTACCAGTGGATCAGGGTTATGGCAATTCACGGTCCTTCCATTTGGCCTCTGTAATGCTCCTGCGACGTTTGAACGACTAATGGAGAACATCCTGCGGGGTTTGTCATGGGAAACTTGTCTAGTTTATCAAGACGACATCATCATAATGGGTAAGACCTTTAAGGAACATTTATCTAACCTGGAAGAAGTTTTTAAGAGATTACAGAACGCTAATCTAACATTGAATGTTAAGAAATGCCACTTGTTCCAGAGACAGGTCAACTATTTAGGACATAACGTAAGCAAGGATGGCGTTGCTGTTGACCCCGCTAAAATACAAGCCGTTCAGGAATGGCCAATCCCTATCGACAAACATCAGCTCCGGAGTTTCTTGGGTCTTTGTTCCTATTACCGACGATATGTCAAGAATTTTGGAGACATCGCCAAACCCTTGACACGTTTAACAGAACAAGATAAGTCCTTCTGTTGGGATCAGGAATGTCAAAAGGCGTTTGAAATATTAAAGAAACAGCTTACGTCAGCACCTGTTCTTGCTTATCCACTTCCTGATGGTAAGCTTATTCTGGACACCGACGCCAGCAATGTGGGAATTGGAGCCGTCTTGTCACAGCTACAAGACGGTAAGGAAAGAGTAGTTGGTTACTTCAGCAAAACTTTATCGAAAGCTGAAAAGAACTACTGTGTGACTCGGAGGGAACTGTTAGCAGTTGTAAAATCCGTCGAACACTTTTATAAATATCTGTATGGCAGAAAATTCCTGATCAGAACAGACCATGCTAGTTTAAAGTGGCTACTTAGCTTTAGGAACCCAGAAGGACAGATAGCAAGATGGCTCGAAAAACTGCAGGAATATGATGTTGAAATCGAGCACAGACCTGGAACCAGACATCGTAATGCTGATGCACTTTCCAGAAGACCATGTCGACCTGATTGCCCCCATTGTACCCGTATGGAGCAGAACGAGGAAAAACTTGCCTTAGTTAAGGTTGTGCCAGAAGACGAGAGCTCTATGCTGGAGGAGCAACAAGATAACGATCCCGTTCTGAGAAAGATTCGGGAGTGGAAGAGAATGGACCGTCGTCCGTTGTGGAGAGAGATATCCTCATCCTCTTCTGCTTTAAAAGCATACTGGTCCCAATGGAACTCTAACTAGATTAAATAAAGTTGTTTATAAGGGGATGCATGGGCAGTTAATGTCAGTTCAAGTTCAAGTATTCACAAGAGTTCATTGTATTGTCAAGTAGTTAGACGTTATCCAGCAGAGTTCAGTGTATCTTAACAATTTTGTAAATAAAATTGTGTAAAAAGCCCCCATAAGTGTTTCAAAATATATATATATATATATATATATATATATATATATATATATATATATATATATAAAACGAACAGAGCGTTTTGTGACAGTCTAAAAATGTCCAAAGATGATACATAAAGTATCTAATGCCATACTGTCAATAGTAATAATTTCAGTTTTGAACTGAAATGGTGTCGGTTAGAAATTTCTAACACTTTAAAAGACACCTTGGATGCTGCCATATGAATAGATATAAATATCATTCAACCTATATCAGGGCAAAACCAAACTACAGACACGTGTTTCGCTCTTGTTTGAGCTCGTCAGTGTAGTACAGGCTATGTCTCTCAAGTCACTAATCAAGAGACATCCCTGCTATAAATTGAACGATATCTATAGATGTCAATTGCGAAACTGACAAACAGTCGCAAGTGGTTCCATCTTCACTCCAAAAATGGTACTTCAGTGGTAGCTTTGCATCTTGTATATAACCTTAGGCAAGGTAAAATGATAAAACGAACAGAGCGTTTTGTGACAGTCTAAAAATGTCCAAAGATGATACATAAAGTATCTAATGCCATACTGTCAATAGTAATAATTTCAGTTTTGAACTGAAATGGTGTCGGTTAGAAATTTCTAACACTTTAAAAGACACCTTGGATGCTGCCATATGAATAGATATAAATATCATTCAACCTATATCAGGGCAAAACCAAACTACAGACACGTGTTTCGCTCTTGTTTGAGCTCGTCAGTGTAGTACAGGCTATGTCTCTCAAGTCACTAATCAAGAGACATCCCTGCTATAAATTGAACGATATCTATAGATGTCAATTGCGAAACTGACAAACAGTCGCAAGTGGTTCCATCTTCACTCCAAAAATGGTACTTCAGTGGTAGCTTTGCATCTTGTATATAACCTTAGGCAAGGTAAAATGATAAAACGAACAGAGCGTTTTGTGACAGTCTAAAAATGTCCAAAGATGATACATAAAGTATCTAATGCCATACTGTCAATAGTAATAATTTGGTTTTGCCCTGATATAGGTTGAATGATATTTATATCTATTCATATGGCAGCATCCAAGGTGTCTTTTAAAGTGTTAGAAATTTCTAACCGACACCATTTCAGTTCAAAACTGAAATTATTACTATTGACAGTATGGCATTAGATACTTTATGTATCATCTTTGGACATTTTTAGACTGTCACAAAACGCTCTGTTCGTTTTATCATTTTACCTTGCCTAAGGTTATATACAAGATGCAAAGCTACCACTGAAGTACCATTTTTGGAGTGAAGATGGAACCACTTGCGACTGTTTGTCAGTTTCGCAATTGACATCTATAGATATCGTTCAATTTATAGCAGGGATGTCTCTTGATTAGTGACTTGAGAGACATAGCCTGTACTACACTGACGAGCTCAAACAAGAGCGAAACACGTGTCTGTAGTTTGGTTTTGCCCTGATATAGGTTGAATGATATTTATATCTATTCATATGGCAGCATCCAAGGTGTCTTTTAAAGTGTTAGAAATTTCTAACCGACACCATTTCAGTTCAAAACTGAAATTATTACTATTGACAGTATGGCATTAGATACTTTATGTATCATCTTTGGACATTTTTAGACTGTCACAAAACGCTCTGTTCGTTTTATCATTTTACCTTGCCTAAGGTTATATACAAGATGCAAAGCTACCACTGAAGTACCATTTTTGGAGTGAAGATGGAACCACTTGCGACTGTTTGTCAGTTTCGCAATTGACATCTATAGATATCGTTCAATTTATAGCAGGGATGTCTCTTGATTAGTGACTTGAGAGACATAGCCTGTACTACACTGACGAGCTCAAACAAGAGCGAAACACGTGTCTGTAGTTTGGTTTTGCCCTGATATAGGTTGAATGATATTTATATCTATTCATATGGCAGCATCCAAGGTGTCTTTTAAAGTGTTAGAAATTTCTAACCGACACCATTTCAGTTCAAAACTGAAATTATTACTATTGACAGTATGGCATTAGATACTGTATGTATCATCTTTGGATATATATATATATATATATATATATATATATATATAAAAGGGAAAAATTATTGGGCATGTACGCAAAAAGAATCAATAAGGCCACGAGTAGGAATGGTAACCGCAGACATGCATGTTTCTGGCTCATGTTTATATTAATACGCGTTTTCTTGGCACTTTGTTTATATATATTTAATACTATTTAATGTCAATAAAAAAATTTTTAAATCATAAGATTGTCAAGAAGAATTCATATATGAATAATCTTTCCCAAATTTTGCTGATTTTCTGTTTTATATTAATCTCAACGTAGTAAGTTTAATAATATACATTTATATTTTTGCTGTTTTCCATTATATTCCATTTTGTTTATTTGTAGATTCCTTGAAAAAGAAATAAAATAAATTTCGAAAGCTTGGAAATTATATAAGAGTTTTTCTTAATAAGTGACTGCAATCCCCAAAAAAATTTCAAATTGTTTATAATATTTGATCAGTCAAGATACATCACTTTTTTATATATATATATATATATATATATATATATATATATATATATATATATATATATATATATATATATATATATATAATCAGCTTCTGCAGGCCTAGAAGGCCCATGGCTTTGTTGACTTCCTTTCTCCATTCTTTCCTGTTCTCTGCTTTTCTTTTCCAGTTGGTTATCTTTAGTGTTCTAAGGTCTTTTAACACCTCTTCCATCCATCTTGCTTTGGGTCGTCCTCTTTTCCTCTTTCCTCCTATCCCGCTTTCTACTATTTTTTGGGGTACCCTTTTATTTTACATTCTCTGTATGTGGCCAATCCATCTTAATCTATTTCCCTTTGCAGTACCTATAATGTCTGGTTGACCAAATAGGTCTCTTAGTTCTTTATTGCTTCTTCTCTGCCATATGTCGTATATTTTCTTCCCTCTAAAAATTTTGCGTAGACATTTCCTTTCCCAAATCGCTAGCATATTTTGTTCACTTTTACCCAGTGTCCACGTTTCGCTTCCGAATAGCACTATAGGTTTTAGTACCGTTTTATATATTCTTATTTTGGCACTTCTAGCTGGCACTTTACTGTTTAATATATTTTTTAGCTTATATAAACATTTGTTTCCTTTGTTTATTTTGTTCTGGATCTCTTTTCTTTGATCAGGCTTTTTGGCAAATTCTGCTTCTAAATAGGAAAATGTATCCACTTCTTTAAAACTATATGTTTTGTTTTTCAAAGTTGTTATTTCCAATTTCCCATTATTCCTTCCCTCATTTTTTATCCATTTCATGTACTTAGTTTTTTCCTCATTTATTTCCAATCCCATTTCCAATGCTATTTGCTCGAGTCGTACAATAACTTCTTGTAGTTCTTGCTTGCTTCTTGTAATTATCGCTATGTCGTCGGCAAATGCTAGGCATTAATGTCTTTTGTGATATATTATCCCTGACCTATTTATTCCCGCTTTTCGAACTTCACCATCTTAATTAGTTTGTTGCTCACTCCTAATTCTTTTAGTGCTTTAAACAGTTTACTTCTTCTTATCTTATCGAAGGCTTGTTTGAAGTCAATAAAAATTACATGAGTATCCTTTTCATATTCGTAGCTCTCCGCCCGTATTTCCCTAAGAGTAAAAATTTGGTCTATCACTTATCTTCCCTGCCTAAATCCACATTAATATTCTCCCACTAGTTCCTCCATTTTCGGAGTCAGAAACTTTTTTATATACGAAGCAAGGACTTTGTAGGCTATGTTTAATAGAGCTATTCCCCTGTAATTCTTTCATACAGATTTGTCACCTCTTTTATGAATTGGGATTAGTACCGCTTCTTTCCATTGCTCTGGCATTTCTTCCTTTTCCCATATTACCTGCATCATCTTATGGATATTCTCTACCAGTTTTTCCCCCCATACTTAATCATTTCGGCTGTTATGTTGTCTTTACCAGCACTTTTATTGTTTTTAAGTTTACAAATTATTTCTTTTATCTCACTTATTGTCGGTGCATTTAGTAATCTTGTAATCACTATTGTAATTGTGTATAAACATTCATAATTATTTGATTACATACAATAAAATAAATATGTATTGTTTTTTTATTTACTAAATCTTTTTACGGCACACCTTTTGGTAGAGCTACTGGAGATTCCATCATGATGTTTCCATTTGTTGTTGCTTCTACTTAGGTAATATAGATAATGACCAGTCTCACCTTTACCCCAACGGGGATTTGTAATAAAGAAATGCCAGAATCGAATCCTTTTTAAGATTATTTTGAGTTCGATTCCTGTATTAGTAACAACTGCTTAATCTTATCTACTTGATTTACAGTTTCCTGCTAATCAATTGTCATTTTAGTAAAACGTTTATCAAATAGATGTCAAAGGTAATAATAGTTTAATACTATAACGTTTTACAGAGTCTATGTTCTTTGATTTTCTAAGACTCTGTAAAACGTTATAATAGTATTAAACTATTATTACCTTTGACACCAACTGCTTAATCTAATACGATGGGGTCCCCTCGATGTTGATTCATCATTCTTATGTGCACTTTACGCTACATGATTTATCATGTGATATATCATATGCCTATATCATAAGAGATTGCGGATGATTCTAGGTTTCTGTGGTGTTTTGAAATATCGTTTTTCTACTATATGTTTAAATTTACTTCTTTATTCAAAGAACTATTGCCAATAAAATCAAAATAATAAAATGATAAATCAATATTTTAAAAATGACTCTAGCTTATTTATCTGTAAGGCCCATTTATTACTAAATTTTAAAAACTGAAAATAAAATGTATATTAACGAAAACTGGACACTTGGACGGTGGGTCATCTTAGACTTAATTTACCTACAAAACAATAATATTTTAAAAGACTTAACAAATAACAATTTTGTGGCGGTATTCTAATTACTTTTGGGAAAAAACAAGAAATATGTTTATTTAAAGACTAAATATTTTTCTCAAAAATATACTCCATATTAGGAGTATAGAAAAAAAACAGCAAAATGGGAACCTACAAAAATCTAAAACGTTATAGGCTCTTAGTTTCATTCTGGACACAAGAATTTCTCCACGTCGTTCTTAGTTAGCCTTACACATATCTCGTGGTACTACAAAAAACAACTAATGCATTGTCTTATATCTGCGACTCGTTCAACTTGACAAGCTAGGCAATACCAGCGTTATTTTCTTTTATTTTTTTGCCGGTATTTTTAACATTTCCCTTTTTCCCGTTACATTTTTTTTTCTTTTTATTATATTATATTTTTGCTCCTTTGGATACTTCTACGGTTTTCGGTATTTTTTTGTTTAACTTTTGACGTTTTTGTTCTCTTTTGTCTCTTTTCTTCAACAGCATCAAATAAATCCTCTGTTACTTTTTGACCAATATAATTAATTGTTTTTTGTCTTGGTTTACTTTTGACTGTTGGTATAAGCTCATGAAAGATGACCTCCTTGCAGTCTTCATATTATGTTGTTTTAAATTTGATAAAGCTATATGGTCGGAATCATCGAATTGAATAACCTTTTTTGGGCGTGTAAGTTTCTTGGTCTTTGGCGTATGTGTTAGCAGCTTTTTCCTGTGATGATTCCAGTTTTTGAATATTGGGAGTAGTTTTTCAATGTGTTAATATCAATATTTTCATCTCTGAGCCTGATGTAGAAGAATTGATCACGGGTCTTCGTAGTACATTTCGTCCTAATCCAGACGTGCTGGGAATTGGAAAATAAAATTATGAAGCTCTATCGCATCTATTCATGTCTATTGCTGCAGGTGGTTCTACAATGTCTCCAGTAGCAGATTCGGAGGAGAAACTGTAGTCAACCAATTTTTTAGTCATTTGGCGTTTGAGTCCAGGCTGTAGAGTAGATGAAAGTGGTGGTAAATATTCAGGTAAAGGCTGAGGTAGAGTTCGTAATATTCTTGGTTCAAGGGCACCATCAGATACATCGACTAGTAAAGATGGCTCATTGCTGTAATGAACCCCTGAACCTAAGGCTGCTGGAGTATTTGAATTAGAAGCAGTTTTATGCAAGGTAGGGTGCTGAGTAAGGGTGAAAGGTGCAAAAGCGTTTTCGGGAATCGCATTAGGATCAAAAAGATGGAGCCCAGTATCTCTAAGCCCGTTTTCTATATTATCCTGTATTTATGCACTTTGACCATACCTTAGAGAAAATTTTATTAAACCTTGCCTTCGTGAGCTTGCGTTCTGGATAAAGATAAGCGTACAGCAATACTTCCTCATTCCAATGGTGTTCGTATGATTTATTCACCGATTTATCCAATGGTTGTAACTCATGGGTAGTATTTGATGGCAAACAATACAATACGATGTTATTCTCATCTGCGGCATCCACAATTTGAACATCCAAATGCGAAGCAGCCCCATCAAAAACTAACAAACATTTTGCCAAGATGATGAATAAAACCAATAAATAGTTTAGTGGTCATACTACTTTTTGTCTATCGTGCCATCAGGTAAATTGTCGTTAAATTTTTGCCTTTTACCTTTAAATATTTTCATAGGTGGAACTGAATTTCCTGAAGGGTTGACAGACATGGCAATGGTCACATTTTTAGCATGTTCCTGCGCAAGAATTTCTTACCGGTGATGTAAAGTAACTCGGTAGCCTTTTTCGTCTATATTGTATAAACGCTCTGAAAGACGATGAATATCTAATTCGTCATACAATTTTTTAATCGTCGTAAAATGTTGTTGTACAATGTGTTTATTCAACTGCTGGGCTCTTGCAGAGTTCATAAACTGTGTTTTTCTAACCGAAATTATATGCGCTTGCTTTCTTACAATTTTGCGGGTCAGTGGTGTGCCATTCGTATTATTCGTCTTGCTAAGTCTTTTTCTTAGTCATTAGTTAGTGTAGTTTTTCGACCAGTTATGTTTTTGCCACTGCCAGATTTTAGGCGATTTATTAAAGTTCTTCTTGAGATACTAAAAGTAGCTGCTGTTATTCTTTGTGACATAGGGCCATTTTTAACGAAGTCAATAGCTGATTTAAGCTGTTGCTCGGTCCAGTCACCTCGCCGCTTCTTATTAACCGATTCCATTTTGTAAAATCTGAAAATAATGAAACTTAAAGTTCACGATATGAAATCGATCTAGTTTTAAAATGAAGTGCTGCATTAAGTGTTTAAATTTAACAAAACAAAATAAAAAAATGATTTTTTAAACTTACAACAAATGTGTAAGTACTTTTAAAATACCTAATATAATATCAAACCTTATGTAGGTAGGAATATAAAGTTAAAAATAATTTATTTTCTACAATAAATTTCAATGAAATTTTATATTCTGTAGTACTAAGATGGGCCGGGCCATCGTAGGAATAAGTGTGGTGGGCCTTTATACGATAATTTACCCCGTTACGAGAACTGCTTTTTATAAATGAAAATTAACAAATAATATAAACAACACTTACCCTGAGTCAAGTGCCCATAAACCCAAGTAACGTTGTATTTAGAAAAAAACACGTAAACTGCTTGTTTTCTTAAGAAAATTCTAAAAATATTTAAATAACAATGTACCAAATTGTAAGCCGTTTGCAACGCACTAACAATCTGTCAACCACTGCAAAGATGGCAACTCTCTTCCTTCTATTATATGAAGTTGCAGTTTTGTCTATGTCACTAACTGAACAAGGGCGCGAAATTTAAACTCATTCGAACTTTTAAAAGTACAAAATGTTGAAAGTTGTTCATCTTGAGAACAGGGCCTTATTAGGTATAAGTCCCTTATGTCAAATTTATAAAGAGTCGTTTTTTCAAAACTGAAAATGCCTAACAAAAATTCAAATAATTTTCTTTTCTGAGCTTTCGACAACCAGATCAGTTGTCGTTTTCAAAGATAATATATTTTTTTTAAATTGTCAGGCATTCCTGAAGATACAACTTTGTCAAAAAGAAATATAAAAGTGTCATTAGTTTCAGTAGCTGATAATGCATTTCGGTTATCAACTCACTAAATAAAACCCTGAACTCAAAGATGTCAGAAAGAAAAAAAGTGTTTAACTATAGACTTATTTGGGCCAGGAGAGTGGCTGAAAATCCGTTTGGAATACTTGCCAACCGTTTTCAGGTTCTTTAAAAAGATATCAATCTGCATGTTGAAAAAGTGCAGTTGGCTGTTGTGCACCTTATAACTACATATATTAAAGCAAAACAGGTTTATTTTAAAGGCATTGATAACGAGCATATAGAAATGTAACTAATGCCTCATACCTTTCAGCACCAGATTTTTGATTGGCTTGCATTTTGCATTTCGAGGGCAAACTGTTGTCTTAAATTGGCTATTTTTTTTAACATCCTCGAATTCTACATTACCCTTAATTTTCTGTACCTGGTCAGTTATTTTTAGTGACGCTTTATTACGAGCATGTTTATTACTATAAAATTGATTTTTTACGTCATAAAGCAAGGGATGCATTTCATATTGCTCTATCAATAATAGTACTAATGTACGAGTCTATTTAATATATAAATATTAGCTTTTTTTGCTCCATTAAACTATAAATTAATTTTTTTTTTATATAAACTCTTCTTCATCTACTCTTATCGTCTTATTAATCTCTTGGTATTTTTTCTCTTATACGATTTTTACTATCTTCTTATCATTTTAATTCTTTTTTTAAATATGTGTCATTTTATTTAAATGAATCTAAAGGTTGGGCACATTAATGTAAAATCTCTTATTCTTAAGTTTAAAAAAAATCATGAAAAAGGTGGAGCAATAATGACTTAATCACGAAAAAACTTGGGAAAATGTTGAAAAAATAAATTAATAAATAAATAAATTAATTAATAAAATTAATCAGAAAAAAAAGTGTAAAATTTGTCAAAATCCAATCAGAAAAGTGTCAAAGATGTCAAAATTCGTTCAGAAAAGTTAAAAATGTGTCAAAATCCGATCAGAAAAGTGTCAAAGATGTCAAAATTTAATCAGAAAAGTGTAAAAACTTACGTAGACTCCAAAAATCGTAGAGATAGGATCCACCAACATTTATATATTATTATTTTGTATTTCCAGAAAATGCGAATCCGAATCGGAATCACTTTCAACCATAACTGATTCTTCTATAAATTTTAAACCTTTTTTAGCTGTTTCTAGTTTTTCTTAAGTTTGAAAATTTTAAGGGTGGTGGGTATTATATTATGGGTATTACTGAGACCTGGCTTAATCAAAACTTTTATACATCTTTACTTTCAATTTCTCATTTAAAGGCTTACCACTTCCAAAGGCCCACCAGAGGAAAAGGTGTGAGTTCATACATAAGAAACAATATTTAATCTGAATTTATTTTAAAATCTTGCTTTAATTTTATTAAATATCTTTGGATAAAATTCCAATTAAATGGTTCTATTTTGGTGGTGGGAGTTATTTACAGACCTGAGTCTACGTTCTCTGATTTTCTTGAAGCGTTTAAAAAAGTGGTCTGTGGACTGCTGTTTGCTACTGATGAGTTTATATGTCTGGGTGACCTTAACTTAAATGCTTTAAACATATCTGATTCAAAATATTTAAAACTTACTTTTATTTTAGATTCCTGCAATTTCAAACAAATTATTACCCAGCCCACCCGTGCATATCAATGTTCTTCTTCCGCTTATTGATTACATAATAACTTTTGTTGACTCTCGTATCTAATCCTCAGGTGTTACACATGTTCACAACTTGGGAGATCATGACCTGGTTCGTTGGGATCTAGAAAAGATGAGCGTGTAGCCAATTCTGTATCTCGAACATTTCGTGATTTTAAACGTACTTCCTTGGTTTTTTATTTTTGACATTCCTATCATTAATAATAAAGTTGATTTTTTATATAATAATATGAATTATTTATTTGATACTCATGCTCCTCTAGTCACCTTCACCTTTAATAAGTCTGCGAAGCCATGGATTACCGACAATGTTAAATTTTTAATGTGTCTGCGAGATAAGGCCCATGCCTTCGAGAACTGAAGAGAATTGGAGTTCCTACAAACAGCTGCGAAATTATACTACGTTTGCAGTGAGACAAGAAAAAAACTTTCTTAAATACTCTGGCAAAAAATAAAAAATCCTAAAGATCTTTGGTTATATATTAAAAAACTAGGAATTCACAATAAAAAAACGTTTTGCAATACCTCCTGTTTTATCGATCATTAATGATTTAAAATTTAAATAATTACTTTGTTTCAGTTCCAAACATCACTCGCATTAACTTAGTTGCACTTAATCTTCTCTGTCCCCAAATCAAATAATCCTTTTATTCTCTCAGACTTAAGACCAATTAGTATCCTTCCTGTTCTTTCTAAAGTTTTCAAAACCATTTTTTTTAACAATTATTGTATCATTTAAAAAATCAGAAGGGTAGTCTTGACCGACTAGTTAACAAACAAAATTTTATTATCGGAGTTCCGGTCTATATTCAATTGGCTCTAGGTGAAAGAATACTGTTTAATACTCCAAGCTTTCGAAAATTTATTGTTTTCTTTTTCAAGGCTGCAATATGTTACATTTGATAAAATTACCAGTAAAAACTATTTTAACAATACTTACAATTATTGTGAGGTTACAAAATTATAAAATTAAGCAAGAAACACATAGTGAATTTTTTCACAACTAGGAAAATCTGATATTAACACATTAAAATTTATATTACACTAAGTTAAAAATATTTTAAAATGAATCGAAGTTTTATTTTCACGTTCGAAGTAATTTGTTGGTATGATAAGAAATCAGACAAAAAATGTATATAAATACAGGAACGACTAGAAACCAATCTTTTATATCTAATACACAAATTTTAAGTAATACAAGGAATTAAATGGGAAAATTATAATCAAATTTCAACAATATAGACAGAAACTGATAAACCACAATATGCAATTTTGATTTAATTTTATCAAATTTTCATTACAAAAGTATTTTTATGATTTTTTTATAATTTGTTAAACAAATAATTTTAAATTTGATGTAAATATTATTCATTTTAATCCTCTTGTGTAATAGACCTTCCATTACTAAAGTCATTTCTGTTAATATTTTTATTTTCCATTGTTAACAAATAAGAGTAAATTTGGCTTAAATTTTCAATGTCAGATCTTTTATTCATGTTGTTAGTTTCTTTAAATATTTCTGCCATTTCTAAGAAAAGTCTCTTTGTTAAGTTTTTTTCATTATGTAAAATTTTTATGTTAGTAAAAGCCATATGATGGTCTGTACCTAGTACATGTTCTGACAAGGCACTGATAGATTTCATAAGTCTACAATCACTTTTATGTGAAGTTATACGAGATTTTAAAGTCTGTTTGGTTTGTCCAATATATTTTGAATCACAGCCACTACAAGGTATTGAGTAAACTATATTACTTCTAGAAAGAATATCATCTTTGTCTTTTAGTTTTGTAAAAATCTTTGATACTGGTTTAATATTTCTTTGTGCAAATTTTCTATTATCATCTTTGAAAATTTTTATTAGCCTGGGAGTTAAATCTTTGATAAATGGTAGTGAGCCAAATCTATACTCTATTACCTCTAAAGAAATATTGGAACTATCTCGATTATGTAAAGGTTCCTCTGTCATGCTTAAATAAATCAGCCTCTTTAACAATCCATGAGGATAAGAATTATACAGTAAAGTATTAAACAGTATTCTATAATTTTTTTGTACTAAAGATGGATGTACAATTTTTTTGATTCTATTTTTCATTGCTATAACCAAATTAATTTTCATTTTTGAGGATGGTTAGAAAAGAAGTTAAGATATCTACCTGAATTGGTAGGTTTTATGTACCAATCAAGAATAATCCTATTATCGTTATTTCTTATAACATGTGTATCTAGAAAAGTTACCCAATTGTTCTTTTTAAGTTTAACGGTAAATTGTATATGAGTGTTGTAAGAGTTAAACACTTCTAATACTGTGTTAATTTGGTTAGATGGTACAGCTAGAATCAAATCATCCACATATTTCTTCAAAAAAGGAATTCTAAAGTTTAACAGATTTATACAAGCATCTAACAGATCATCCATCACATATTGAGAAAAAATTGGTGATACCTTAGCGCCCATGGGCACACCCAGAATTTGTTTGTAAAAAATATTTTTGAAACAACAAAAAGTAGTATCGAAAATCAACTCTATAGAAAAGATTCTAAACTTAAATTACAAAATGCAGAGATATTATCCCAATGTTTTATAATCTTATCTTTTATTAATTGACAAGGGATGTTAGTAAAAAGTGAGACTACATCCAAACTTATTACAACATAACCTTGAGGGAGCTGAAATTCTTGAATATATTCTGCAAAAGCAAATGAGTCTTTAATAAAGTAGGTATTCATTATTCTCATTATATGATTTAGTTAAAATATCTGTAAAAAATGTTGTTAAGTTGCTATTTAGTGCATTAATAGAAGATGTAATAGGTCTTAAGCTTAATGTAGGTTTATGAATTTTAGGTAGACCATAATATTTACTAGGAACAGAGCTGTAATTCAACAAATCCTTTTTCTCTTTGTCACTAATAAAGCCATTTTGAAACAGTTTTTTTGAAAAAAGGTTACATTGATTTTGATGCTGTAAAGTAGGGTTATAATTGAGTTTTTTGTAATATTTCTCATCTTGTAATAAATTATTAGACAAATTGTCATAGGTTTGTTTCAAGAGAATAACTGTAACATTCCCTTTGTCTGCTTTAGTGACAACTAGATCAGGATGATTTTTTAGGAATGTTTTGCTTTTATTATACAGAAAATCTATATAGTTATGAATTTGTTTATATTGATGTAAATAATTAGTGATTTTATTAGTAATCTGACATTTAAGCTTATTTGTTAACAATGGAAAATAAAAATATTAACAGAAATGACTTTAGTGATGGAAGGTCTATTACACAAGAGGATTACCATGAATAATATTTACATCAAATTTAAAATTATTTGTTTAAAAAATTATAAAAAAAACATAAAAATACTTTTGTAATGAAAATTTGATACAATTAAATCAAAATTGCATATTGTGGTTTATCAGTTTCTGTCTATATTGTTCAATTTGATTATAATTTTCCCATTTAAGGAGGTACACCAGTAAAACTCGGAATATAAGAAATCAATGAAATTTTGACATAAGCTTCCATATGTAAAACAACCACTTCTTGAATTTTTTCAGATTTTTTTACTACGTAGTTTTAGAGAAATTGTACAAGAAAGTTTTTGATTTTTACATAGGTTCTTATGGCAGCTTGACTTCAAACAAAAAATACTATTAGTTAGGAATATAAGAAAACTATATCTACGTCATAATAGTATATTCTGTAATAAGGTTAGAATAAAAATTCGATACGAGTGGAGAATTCCGAACGCGAGCGTAGCGAGCGAGAGGAACTACGAGTTACCGAATTTTCATTCTAACCGTGTAACAGACTGTATTTTCTCCACGACCATGTAATAATTCTGTTTATTAAATTGAAATATGTAGCAAAACAATTAGAACGTCGCACTGACAAACTGAGTGACAGTCATGAAATTCGCAGGGCAATCTATGTTTTTTGTTGAGCAATTACAGAATGTTATTCCGTCACTAGTTATAGAATGGAAATACATGCAAAACACATAAGAAGCAAGTGTTTCAGAATGAATATTCTATCTCAAGAGTGAGAATGAACACTTTCTATTATTAAAAATGAAGTCGGAATTATTACATTCATTAATGGTCGTGGAGAAAAATCTTTATTACACTTTAATTAACTTATTGAAGAAGTCTGGAAGAAATTCACAACCTCGTTCTTGAGTAATCACGGTAAATAAATCTTTTTTTCAAGAAGAATCATAATATTATACCCATTTTGTTTAAGCATCGGCAACGTCGCATAACGCGCGATAAGAATATAGTTTGAATATTAATTTCTTTTTATGATTTCATTTTATAAGATATATTATTTTCAATATACATATGTATTTAAAGAATAAAAATTGAATAAAACATTATAAAAAACAAACAATTTATTCAATTGATTATATAGGTATACAGATATAGAAATTTTATTTTATGAAAGGAAAACAATTATGATATACATTATTAACATTATTTATATTATATAAGACATAATATAATAACTATTACTTATTTATACCATTTGGCACACTTTAACAATTAGGCATAAAATTATAGTGAAAATATATCTAATTTTGCTCCATTTCTCGTTAATACTCTACAGGTTTTAAGGTTATGAAATTGTAAACTGATCACATGCGACGTTGCCGAAGTTAAATAGGTTTTATGTTAAATAATTTTATACATAATAAATATAAAATTAAATTGTTTAACTGTTTTATCAGACTTAAATTGTATTATTATTATGGTACATAATCTTATAGATTTCGTAGTTCATAATTAGAGTTTTCGAAGTTGCAAACTTGACGCCTTATACATTGAGTAAATTTGAGCATTCCCCTTACCCCGCTTCCTCACCAGTGAACCTCCTTAATTCCTTGTATTACTTAAAATTTGTGTATTAGATGTAAAAGATTGGTTTTTAGTCGTTCCTGTATTTACATAGGTACATTTTTTGTCTGATTTCTTATCATACCAACAAATTACTTCGAACGTGAAAATAAAACTTCGATTCATTTTAAAATATTTTTAACTTAGTGTAATATAAATTTTAATGTATTAATATTAGATTTTCCTAGTTGTAAAAAAATTCACTATGTGTTTCTTGCTTAATTTTGTAACCTTACAATAATTGTAAGTATTGTTAAAATAGTTTTTACTGGTAATTTTATCAAATGTAACATATTGCAGCCTTGAAAAAGAAAACAATAAATTTTCGAAAGCTTGGATTATTAAACAGTATTTTTTAACCTAGAGCCAATTGAATATAGACCGGAACTCCGATAATAAAATTTTATTTGTTATCATTTAACTGGCTACAATATTCTACCTCTTAATCTGTCTGGGTTTCGCTCGGGGTATGGATGTGCCCCCAGCATTGACGGATGTTACTGATTGAATTCTTAAATCTCTCGACACTGGAATGGTGTCTGTCTTAGTACTGGTTAACTACTCTAAGGAATTTGATACATTAAATTATTGTTTGCTTCTATCAATACTTCATTAAATTGGTCTTAGTAATATTGCTGTCTAATTATAGTCTTATCTGAGTGACAGGTTACAGTAGGTACTCTGTTGTCGGTTCTGGAGTTTCCCAGGGCTTCATCGTTGGCCCTATGGTTTACTTAATTTATACTTTCTTTATATGTACAATTTTGAGGAACTGTGGATTTCATTTATATGCTGATGATATCGATACTTGGTGTTATTTTAAATTTCCAACCCCGACAAAGGGTGTCACTCACCCCCGGGGTGGAAGCATACATTGGCACAAAAATCGGGCAAAGGTTAAAGGAAACTCTTTGTTAAAAGGTCAAGCTTTCGGAAATGTTTATTCACTGATAATAACTATTCCAAAAGAATTTTCAAAAAAATGTTTTACATTAATAAAGAACCTAATACCATGAACAAAAGGACTGATTTAAACAATTTAAGCATAATTTCAAACTATCTTTTAAAATTACAATCTTCCAAATTTTTTCTATTTCAAATCATACATTCTCCTAATAACTTATTTTATTTTTAAACTTCCCGCTGGAAACAACGGTTGGTATCACTACTTTTTTGTTTTTATTTTTGACAACGATGATAGTAGGCATGTGCTGATTTTTTGTGATCTTAGACGCTTAGAAGATAATCGCGGTCGGCAAATGTGATTTGATTTTAATTAATTAGTGTTTTTATTGTTAATATTGAAACACTTATGGGGACTTTTACACAATTTATTTACAAAATTGTTAAGATACACTGAACTCTGCTGGATAACGTCTAACTACTTGACAATACAATAAACTCTTGTGAATACTTGAACTTGAACTGACGTTAACTGCCCATGCATCCCCTTATATACAACTTTATTTAATCTAGTTAGTGTGTTTAGATCTTTCTAGAACTTACTAGAAACATTATTTAATCTAGTCAGTGTGTTTAGAAGTTTCTAGAATTTTCTAGAAACATTATTTAAAATGGTCAGTTGATTTTTAGAAACTTCCAAAAATCAACTGTCAATAACAATCTTTCAAATTAAGGTCCCTTCCTTTACGGTTATCCCGTTACAATATGTAGTGACAATGAACATAAGTGTTTTTTATTTAATGTTAAGTGCGACTTTTGTATTTTTAATTTCAAGTTGTAAGTACTTTTGACTTTTTTGTATTGTAATGGTCCTTCAGAATCTATTTTAAAATCTTTTCAGAATGTCTTGATAAAGGGAATAAACATTTTCGAAAGCTCGACCTTTTAACAAAGAGTTTATATTAATTGCCCGATTTTTGACTGCATCCTCAAGATCATACAACAGTTTATATATATATATAATTTGTATAATTTGTTTTCTTAGACCAGTTTATGTATGTTTTATTTAAGTTTTTCTTGGAATTTTTGGTCCGTGTAGGGTACAATTTAATGTTTTTGATTGTGTTACATTTCTATTGACGTTTCGGCAATTTTGTCTTCATAAGAAAAGTTAGAAATTCTACAACAATGAGAAAGATACACTATAAATATTAACAAAAACCGTATGTAGCCAGTTCGAGGTTTTCTGTTGTTTTATGTTTACCTTATTACAAGAAATAAACGTAAAACTTACCCTAAAAGTTAACATTAAAAACATAACTATAATAGCATAATTAGACATGAACACAAAATAAAAAGATTTACAGTACGTCTTTTTTGTTTTTTTTGTGTTTTAGCCAAAGAAGCGCTTCACATTAACAACTATACTAAAAAAACTGATAAACAAAATCTTTAATAACCGCATACACTTTTATCACAACCATCCACAAACCAAAAACAATATGGAAAAACCCAAAAATAAATACTTGTCTCTCCCATACATCCCCAAACTTTCTGAAAAAATTGGCAACCTATTCACCTATATGTATCGCCCATAAAGGTTACAATCTATCAAAAAAACATTTTAGCCAACTAAAGTCGACCATCCCCAAAGAAAAAAAGAGCCATGTTGTCTATCAGATCTTTTGTAACGACTATAATTGCGTTATCGGACAGACGTCCCAAAATCTAAAAAATCGATTAAACGGACATAAATATGACAAAAAAAATAAAACTGCCCTCACTAACCGCTGCACCTCAAAGAACCACACATTTAATTTTGAAAACACTAAGATACTTAAATCCGAAAACAACCAAAAAAAGAGGGAATTCTTGCAAATCATTGAAATTCGAAAAAATGCAATAACTCAAAATCTGATATTAAACAACTAAGCTCTATCTATTTTGATTTAATAAAAAAATAATATCGTTAGAAAAGTAAAACACAAAAAGGCCCTCAAGAGTAAATAAATAAAATATTTTTGTGGTACTAGACTTTGAGTTTTTCCTTGGTATTACCATTGGACCACATTTGAGATATGGATGATTTTCTCTTTCTAAAATATGCCAGTCTGGCGATCATCATTTGTCATTTGTGTAATTTCTTTTGAACACCGAATATGTGTGAATTGATTTCAGTCAAATCGATTTCTGTTTTGCAGTTGGAGGTGAAGATGTCACTACTATCGCATCGTTTATATTTCCATTTCTCTTTGGTTATAAATAGATCGTGATTTTAGTGCATTCTTCAGTCAGCGATTATGCCATAAGCTCGCTGACGACAACATATACCTTGTACTGACGAGGCCCAATAGGCCGAAACCGGTCTACAAGTTATGTTGTCCCTCTAACTGCAAACGGCAATAGTTGACTTCAATTCCACACTTTCGAATGTTGCTTCTTTTTTGTGCTTACTTTTGAGGGCCTGTTGATGGGAATATTCCCGAAACTAGTAGCCCTTTAAATGGAATAGTTTTGTGGTACTGGACTTTGAGTTTTTTCTTGGTATTTCTAACATTTTCTCATTATGTATTATTTTCTGAATTGTTTTATTGAAATTATTAATTAGGTCTACAGATAACGAATTTTGACGTTTTATATTGTCAGCTAAAGAGTTTTTATTGTTTTGTAATTGTTCTATAAGTCGGTCATAACGTGCACCATCGTTAGCGTCTATGTTTCCTGTTATTGTCTTAAATATTGACCCTAGGCCATCTATTAATCCACGTTTATGTCTATTTGTTCCAGGAATGATATCTGATAATTTAATTACTATTCTTTCTTCAAAGAAATTTAACATATTTATGTATTTATTACTTTCATTTATATAAATCTCAAATTTGTAAATTTGTTGTATTAATGTATTTAAATTTAAAGATTGTCTTTTGAGTTTATTGCCTTCTAATACGATCGGTTCTAGATCGTAGCAATGAATTAATTTATAGTAGTATTCATTTATTTTAGCTGAACCAATCTTTAGTGAAACTATTCCAGGGTTGTTTTCTAGAGTTTTTATTTCTATCTTTTCGGAATGTCCGGAGATGGAGTGAAGACTGAAATGATAAATAATATTTGTTAGTGTGTAAAATTGAAAAGGTTTTTTAAGTGGACGTTTGTCCATATGGATTTTTGATTGAGATGCAGTTGCTATGGTTTTCTTATTTTTATCTAATTTTTTAAGTGTTGTACGGGCATTGAATTTGTTAGCTGTCTTTTGTCGTTTGTGTTTTTTCACATATATTTCTTTTGCATTCTCAAAAATGTCTGTGTCATCACGAGGTTTGTTTATATTCTCCGTTCGTTTTCCTTTTTCATTGATTAATGCCTGGTTAATTTTTAAATAAAGTAATTTGGAACGTTATATATGGTCATTTATATAATCATTCAAAAGTATCTTATCAATTTCGATATTAAATGGATCGTTGGGACTTACATGTCTGTTTATTACATCGATTGTTTTTAGTTTTGTGACCGAGTGTATTGAATGATTAGGGTCGGTATTATAAAAATACCATTCGAATTTCGGTTGGCGAACTATCGGTTAAAATTCAACCGGGGGTTAAAATCAATTTGGTATTATAAACGTAAATCATCTCAAAGTTAGCCAACTTGCGGTTCGAATTTATATTTATATGTTGGCTTCCGATCAAATTTAGACCAATCACAACCATCCTCTTTTTACACGTGATAGCTGACATCTGTCAAACTTGAAGTTTAGTTTAGAGAAGTGTGGTTATTGGTTATTATATTTGTTCATTTGTCCGTCAACTTCTCTATTGAATTTGTTCGAACATGAACTTCGAGCAGCGTGAATTATTCGATTAGAAAACAACACCACTGTTTGTAGTTTATAATATATAATTTATTTATTTTATCGTGTTACACAAAACAGCAAGCAACTACTCGTTACAAAACTACAAAAGACACAGATCGACTCTTCTCGATCAAGTTATCGGAACCAGTCGTGGCGCACAGGCCGGTCTAAAAATGCGAGGTTGCCGCTAACATAAAAAATTCAAAAATTATAAAAACGAGAAACATCAAAGTAATACTAAACAATATTCATATTGCATTGTTCAGGTCGAACGGTTCATGTGTTTGTTTTTCTTTTGTTTTGTTAATTATTAAAAAAAACAATAACAATGAGTATGAAGCCCAAAAGATGTATTTTTACTGACTCAGACTGTCATATGTTAGTGGATATAGTTATAAACTGTAAACATATCGTCGAGTGTAAGAGAACTGAAGCTGTGACATGGAAAAAAAAGGTAAAATACACTGAAGGACAAAAAAAGTGGCGCACCCAAAATTTTCAGCAAATATAAACCTTCAAAACTTTTGAGTTGGTGGTCCGATTGCAATGATTCTTTTTTTATTTGAGAGAATAGTTCCATGGTATTACGACGCGGTTATAAGAGTTTTTAATAATTTTAGGTTTGTAGCCAGTATTGCATAAATAACAAGTACACGTTTTTTACGCTATTTTTGAAACACCCTGTGGACGTTGCTGTTACTCTAGTCGTACTAAGTCTTTTATGGGCATGTTGAGTAAAGCCTCCCTTACATTTTTGGTCCATAAATTATGTCTCTACCTTAGATGGTTCAAAAGATAGAGGCTTTCAAGCAAAGTTTTGCTCCCAACACAAAAATCAATTTTTTTTTCAATAGAAAAAAGTAGGCCGAGAAACGGTTTATTTGTGACAGTGTCATTTTGGCTAAACTTCTGACTGTCAGTAGTTTGTGTAGTAGTTTTTCTCGATAATTTATAATGGTTCAAAAAATTACACTAGAGCAAGTTGCACGTATGATGGCTCTTGTAGAGTATGTAGAGGATGGTAAAAGTAAAAAATATGCAGCACGAGCGGTTGGTTTTTCCGAAACAACTGGACGGCGAGCAATTCAGAAGTATCAAGAAACTGACCAATGTGTTAGAAGAGCTGGTTCAGGGCACCCTAGCAGTACCTTCAATTTTGATGATTGATTTATTAGATTGCAAACTTTGCGCAATCCTTTCCAAACTGCTGATAAAACAAACCATTAATTAAGAGAGGTACGCGAAACGCATGTAAGTGATAAAACGATTTGTCTAAGATTGAAGGAAGTTAATCTAAGAGCTAGGACATCAGCAACAGGACCAAGATTACTTTAAAGACATAGGAAAGCTCGTCGTTGCTTCGTCGGGGAATATGGGAATTGGCGTGATCTCGAATGGGATAGAGTGTTATTTACCGATGAATCGAGATTCTGTTTATATTCAAGTGAAGGTCGTCAAAAAGTATGAAGAAGACCTAGAAAACGATATGAAAAGGTTATGATTGGAGAGCGAAAGAGTTTTGGAGGTGGTCTGGGGAGGAATTTCAATGTAAGCCTGTACAGAACTTTGCGACCTTCCAAGAAATGCTCTAATGTACATAGAGAACATTTTAGAGCAGCACGTAGTACCATTTGCACCATTCGTTGGAGATACATTTTTATTAATGCACGACAATGCAAGGCCACACACTGCCGAAATTGTTTGTGAATATTTGAACCAAGTTGATATAGCAACCATAGTATGGCCTCCCAAGAGCCCCGATATGAACCCTATCGAGCACTTGTGGGATGATTTAGAGCGTCGAATTAGGTCTCGTCAGATTGTTCCACAAAATCTTGTTGCTTTGGGTGATGCACT
This sequence comes from Altica lythri, assembly GCA_964028335.1. Taxonomy (NCBI): domain Eukaryota; kingdom Metazoa; phylum Arthropoda; class Insecta; order Coleoptera; family Chrysomelidae; genus Altica; species Altica lythri. The sequence goes on along the minus strand of OZ034806.1, from coordinate 9,537,736 downwards.
TGTTGAAGAGTGGAACAATATTCCTCAGGAAAAGATTGCAAACCTAATTCATAGCATGCCGAAAAGAATTGAGTCTTTAAAAAGAGCAAGGGAAGCCAATACCCGATATTAATTATTGCTGTTTGTGTTGTATTGTCGTTATTATTGTTTTAGTTCTGTAAACTTAATAAAATTCTTAATAAAAGCAAAAGTTTGCTTGAAAGACTCTATCTTTTGAACCATCTAAGATAGAGACATAAATTAAGACCACAAATGTAAAAGAGGCTCTACTCAACATGCCCATAAAGGACTTAGTACGACTAGAGTAACAGCAACGTCCACAGGGTGTTTCAAAAATAGCGTAAAAAACGTGTGCTTGTTATTTAAGCAACACTGGCTACAAACCTAAAATTATTTAAAACTCTTATAACCGCGTCGTAATACCAAAGAACCATTATCTAAAATAAAAAAAGAATCATTGCAATCGGACCACCAACTCAAAAGTTTTAAAGGTTTATATTTCCTGAAAATTTTGGGTGCGCCCCTTTTTTTGTCCTTCAGTGTAATTATACAAAACCTTCAAACAAAAATCTTTACTTATCGTTATTTTTTTAGGCTGCTGGTTGGGAGAAAATTACGGAATTGTATAATTCCACAACCACCGAGCCGAGAACAGCGGATCAATTACGGTGTAAATTCGACAATTTAAAAAAAGAAGTTAGGAAGTATGAAGCTCAAAGGAGGCAAAATTTGTTAAAGACTGGTGGTGAAGTGGATGAAGCAGTAAATGTAAAGGAAGCAATAAATCTTCTCTATGCAAAAATAAAAAGCATAATAGGGTTATCAGTAAGTGGCTTAAAACCAAGTATAGGGGACAGTGATGGTGTGTTTTCTACTGGTAAAAGAATTTTTAGAAAAAGGTAGTTTTTGAAGTCTGACCTTACCAGTTCTTCTTTATAACTTTTCAGATTTAGAAAATGTTGACAGCATGGAAGTACTCTTTAAAGGAGAGATAATACCGTCATTGCCTTCCACTTCAGATATAAAAGAAGTTGAACAAAATAAGTTATGTTTATCAGGGATGAGGCAAATATAATTAAATCTTAACTGTTTTCATATATTTTTTAGTTATTGATAATACCATTGGCAATGAAGTCAATAAATTGGCTGCTGAAGAGGTGAAAAGCCTAGAAGAAAAAACAGGTATTTATTGATAAAATGGTTAGGAGTAAGATATCAGTGAATCTGATAGATTGGTCTGACTACAGTCCAAAAAAGCTGCAATCCAAAAAACACCCTGTGCTGCAACAAACAAAAAGAAAAAGAACATATTCTACCACTACGAAAGAAGATTTAAACATTTTAAAAACGAAATTATTAGAATAAGAGGCAGCAAGGAACAAGGAGAACCATGAGCAAAAAATGAGAAAAGAGGAAGAAATACATATTTTAAAATCAAGGAACCTTGTTTTACAAAACGAAAAACTTGAGTTAGAAGTTTCACTTCTAAAAAAACAATTAAGTTTACAATAAATGAATAAAACATATAAATATAATAGTTTTAATTGAATTTTTACACCTTCAAATATAAAACTAACTTGTACTATAGTCTCAAAACAAGTTTACGAGAACAAAAAACTACCCCTTAAAGCTAAAAAAAAATTGAAATGTATAGTATGTATACATTCATAAAAAAATGTTTTACATTAATTAATATTGTCATCCAATAAATTCATAAAATATAAGAGAAACTCATCTCTAAAATTAAGCTGTTCTCTCTGTCCATTCTGTACATCGTTATTTTCAATTGCTACAATCTCTATATTAGGGTCATTACTAGGCTCTGGCTCATTCATGTCAATTGCTATATTATGAAGCACTGCAAACCCTATTATAACAGCTTTGGCAGTGTCAAGAGATAATCTAATAACAAGGACAGGGAACCGTCTTTTTAAAACACCAAATAACCTTTCAATTGGGTTTCGAGTTCTAATTTGCGATTCATTAAAAACTAGTTTAACCTCAGTTGTTGGATTAAGAATTGGTGTTATTAAATACTTTTTTAAGGCATATCCTGAATCTCCAAGCATTATCGAGTTTCCAAACCCATGACTCAAAACTGTGCTTTTATTGAGCTATTATTAAATATTGTTTGATCATGAGTTGAACCTACCCAACTAGCAACAATATTCCGGATGCGTAAATCAGCATCACCTATTACTTGCACATTTAGTGAAAAATAACCCTTTCTGTTCCTAAAATACTCAGCATTAGGTCCACCTAAAAAAATTAACAAAAACAATTTTAACTTGTAAGACTGCTTTATTATTATGCATTTACCTGGTGAAATAATTTTAACATGGGTACAATCAATAGCTCCAATTACACGAGAAAATCTTGCAATGGTATAAAATTTCCTTTTCACTTCATCTATTTCCTGTTGTGTATTTGGCATACTTATATACTCCGGTGCTAATGATGCAATTTTATAAATTACTTTTTTCACAATTTGACAGGCAGTAAATTTATGAATTCCAGCAAAATCCCCAACAGTTTGTAAGATACATCCTGTAGCACACAAGCGCAGTACTAGAAGGATTTGCTGCATTGCTGTTATTGCATGATATTCCTGGAATTTATTTGTTGTTAGTTTGATATAGATATTTTAGTTATATACTTCAATTCACTCTTTGTATTTACCTTTCAGTTATTGGTGCTATTTCATTTTGAATTCTTTCTACTAACACCACAACTGTTTCTTTTCTAAGACGAAATCTTATTCTAATCTCTTCATCACTCCACCGTGTGAAGTGATCTAATCTTAATCTAAAATTTCGAGGGACCCTCAGTTGAACTCTTTGATTTTCGTTTTCTGAATCTGTGCTGTCTTCCCAGAGTAACCTGTTTCTTACAATTTTAGGAGAGGAAGACGTTGTCGACATTTTAAAATAAATGATTTAATTTTCTACAATTCCAATAAGCAAAAGTACTGGTACGTGGTAAAAATAAACACAAGAAGCACATACACAGATATTAGGTTAAAATAGACTGCCAAACGTTCGGTTGACATTTGAAACCTGGTGATCGAGCCGGGGTTGAGCGAACCGTTGATCGACTTTCGGTTAGTGTTTATAATACCGTAACTTCAGTTTGACCGTCGGTTGAAATTCAACCTTCGGTCAACAAAATATTATAATACCGGCCCTAAATGCAAGAATAGCATAAATAATTTTTATATGTTCGATTTATGTTGAATGAAAGCGTTCAATATATCCATTGGATTGAGGATGATTACGTGAATAAAAATGAATTTTAATTTTATGTAATTCCGCTATAATCGAATTTTTAAATTCTGTTCCGTTATCGGTTATAATTTGTTCTGGAGAACCATGATGGGAAACGCTGTTAGAAATTTATTACCTTTAATAGTAAATGTATCAACATGAATAATTTCGAATGGTTTGGTACTAGTTGGTGTAATATTCATTTTAATGTTAAATATCTTTCATATTTGCTTTGTTGACAAGTCTTGCAATGATTAATAAAAGTTTGAATAGATTGTTTCATAAGAGGCCAAAAATATTTTTCTTTTATTCTTTGATAAGTTTCGTCAATTCCTCTATGGTTAGATTTTCCTTTATGATAGCTTTGTATTATTTCTTTCATATCATCTTTTTCAAAAACATCTATAAGTTTTTTAGAGCATTTTTTAAATTTCAAGGTAGAGTAGTTAAAATAGTTTTGTAGTGTTACCAAAAATGGTTTGAATATAATCGGATCTTCAAAATATAAATGATATTGAGAATTTGGTTTTATATAATTTTTTATAAATTCTATAACGTCTGATTCGAAATGGTTTTTAGAAAGTTGAAGGTTGATTCGTTTCCTTTTTTCGAAGAAAATTTTCAATTTTGGATTTGCTGGTGTATGCAAGACGGATGTAATAATGATTTGATTTTTTCCTTAGTTTACGGCACTATCTATAGAAGGAATTTCGAATGTTAGGTTATCGCCAGCATTAGAATGGATAGTTTCGTCATCGTCAATGTTTATTATTTCTGATTGATATTGTCTGTCGGGTTGGACTTGTAGGGATAATTGATCTAATTCGGGAAGGGAAAGACTTTCTGTATAAAGGCCTATTTGTAAATCTTGTGGTCGGGTGGTATTTGTTACTAGAGTTTCTTTAGAAATGGCTGGATTATTTGCATTTGTATTGACCTCCTTTAATATTTCAGCGAGTTCTTCCCAAACTGTTCTTTCGTGTGTATTTCATTTCTAGAGTTAGCTCGTCCAGGTTTATAATAATAATAATAATAATATAATAAAACTTTATTCACAAAATTTTTTTTACAATGTTATAAAAATTTAAGAAATTAAAAAATTTATATACTCTGAATCAGTGCCGAGCCGTCCATATGGGCAAGTCGGGCGGCGCCCGACGGCGCCGAGGTGATAGAGGCGCCGTTCTGAGATTTTAGACCGGATAAAAGCTACAAATGTGGTAGCAAAAAAATGTTTTTACGTTTTAGTTTTTTTTTTGTGACTGTAATTTTAAACTCAATTATCAAATTACATAAAAAATAAATTTAGCAACCCCCTATCATTTTTACAATTTTTCATCTCAGCAGTTTGTCAGTATTTTGGAATTTAGATGAATGCAAATGCGCTAAATACATTTTAATGATATCATAGGAATTATTCAAAGGCGATCTTTCAAAGCGTTATTGCCCTTCAATAAAATAAAGCCCAATAAAACATTTTATAAATACTGACAAAATGCAAAACAAATTTTTGAGTTTACCGAGCAGATGACGAGCAGATGACCATAAAGAATGATCAGTTATCTAAAGTGAGTGGCATGGTGCAAAGCGTTATTGCCCTTCAATAAAATAAAGCCCAATAAAACATTTTATAAATACTGACAAAATGCAGATGACCAAAAAAATTCTCAGTTATCGAAAGTGAGTGCATGGTGCAATATCGAGAGTTGTTTTAGTAATTGTGTTTTTGCGATACTTAATAATTGTGAATACTGTGATGAGTGATAAAAAAAAGAAATTGTCTGGCTACCAGAATTTAATAAAAAAACGCAAACGAGAAGAAGAGAGTAATAAGAATGCCACATGCAAAAATACAGCAATAGTTTGTGTCTTCGGCACCGTCCACATCAAAACAATCGCTAGGTGTTGAGGAAGAGATTTACAAAAGTGAGGAATTAAAAAACGTGTCCAGTGGTATGTGCTATTTTTAAAGATATGTATATATTTTTAAAAGCTATAAAAAATTCAGCATTTTATTTAAATTTTAAATAAATATATCAATGCATTTGGTACCTATAGTGGGCGATATTTACTCATTTGTGTGTTTGTATTTTCAGATATTGCGCCTAAAGAATTGCCTTTACCTGCGCTTGATGCACCACCGCCACCAAAAGAAAGATCAACACCAGCACCAGCTTTTCCCAAAGATGACCCAGGACTTTGGCCAAAAGATTTCACTTCAAACATGGTTGAATATTTAATAGAAACCCCGATTACGCAAGTAAAAAATTATAATTTTCCGCGTGATTCTTCGGGACGAAAATTTTCGGATTGTTATTATGAAAGACATTTAATAAATGGTGAAAAGTTTCATAGAGAGTGGTTGCTTTATTCTAAATAAAAAAAATGCGGTTTTTTGTTTATGCTGTAAATTATTCGATTCAAAAAACAAATCTCCATTTTGCAACGGAACAAACGATTGGAAACATTTGGCGGAATCTTGCAGTAAAACGAAAAAAGTACTGCTCATTTTAATAATTAAAAAAAGTGCACAAATTTAAGCCAATCGTTAATTTTTGTTTTATTTTTTAAAGTAGTTGCATAATATCCTGATTTAGAAAAATCAGAAATTTGATATTTATGACTGTAATTAAATGTCTATATGAATTAAACAAATTTTAAGAAAGGCGCTTCGGAAGTTTTGCCCGACGGCGCTGGTAGGGGTTGGCTCGGCACTGCTCTGAATAAAATTGGCAACCCACAAAGGCAAAGCCTGTCCGTAGGTAGTGAGTGGGCTTATATATGTCTATATTTTTCTTGTTTTTTTTTATATATTTATACATGCATACACATGCACATGCACACACACATACATACACATATACATACACATATTATATACATATACATATATATTAAAATGGATCCTCCTTCAGGAACACCCTTCTTCAATAAAAATTATCGGTCGTGGATTCAAGATTTCCAAATTAGTTGTCCTAAAATAAATTACAACAAAAATATAAATATAAAAATTCTTTTCTGCCTCTTCTTTCTACTCTACTTCCCTTTTCTGTTCTTCAACCCTTTCTCTATACCTTCAAATTTCTGATTTCTTCCTATTCGCTGCTTCTTTCTGCTCCATTACTTTCTATTTCTTGCCTTTTATCTCCTCCTACCACTTTCCAGCCCTGACCTCACTGCTTTTCTGTACCTGCTATCTTCTCTGGTTTATGTCCAATAATTTTATTTTTACTTATTTATAAACTCTTCTTATGATATTTTTCTTCTAGTCTTTTTATTTTAATTTAAATATTGATATTCATTCTATTTTTAATCAAATTCTATAAAAAAATTAAATTTATTTATTTTACTGACTTTTTCAAAATTACAATCTTTGACAATTCAATCAACCATAAAACATCCTAACAACATAACACCCTATAATCTTAACAAAAACAATCCAAAACACAAAAATACTTAATCTAGACAACCAATTTACAAATAATGGATCATGTTCCAACGTTTCATTGAAGGAACATGCACCCATAAAGAAAAATCTATATCAATATATACACATATACATACATACACATATACACATACATACATACATATACAAAACTAGATTGAAAAACTTTAACAAAAACCAACAAAAATTATCTTACAGAATTCAAAATTTTAGGGAACAATTAGATTATGAATTTGTGTTCTCTCTAGAGATAGTAAAAAAACCTTAACGCTTTTTTTAAATGGTTTTATATTTCTTATTTCTAATGGTAAGAAATTATATAATCTATTAGAAATATAATTATACCCCATTTGTACAATGGTTTTATTTGCTTGAGTTGTCTTTAGCAGCAAATTTCTTTTTTGTCGTGTATCGTAGTTGTGATCAATATAAGTATTTTTTGATTTGTGTTTATACACTACTGACTTGTAAAAATATATTTGTCTGATATCCAGTTAATTGAATTTACGATACAAAATATCAGATGGATACAAGTGTGGCTTATTTAAGATTATTTTTAAAAAACGTTTTTGTAGTGTTTCAAGCTTTCTCAAGTGAGTTCCTGCAATTCCTTCCCAACCAATAATCCCATAATTGAAGCGAGACTCTACCAATGCGGAATAAACAATTTTTAGCTGTTGAAGGTCTAGTATTTTATTTAGATATTTAAATCTTTTTAGTAGACTTCTTAATGTTGCAGTAACATTGTCGATGTGTTTATTCCACCTTAGGTGCTTATCTATTGTTATTCCCAAATATTTAATGTATTCCTTCGAGAATATTTCGATTGTTTTCTGATCATTTATTATTTGAATGGAATTATAGTCAGGCAGGGAATTGGAGTAACAACTGAAAGCAATAAAAAATGTTTTGTCATAGTTTATAGTTAAATATTTTTCAATAAAGCAATCAATTATTTCCTTCATATCTCGTTCAGCTTTTTCTTTTAATTCTTCCGAGTTTTTACCAGTGTACAAGACAACTGTGTCATCTGCAAAGCTACTTACACTTCCTTTGCTTTTACGAGTTAAAATTGCGTTTATATAGGTACACTATAAATTAAATTGGACCCAACACTGTTCCCTGAGGTACTCCATATTCAATTGTTTGTTCAGAACTGAAGATATTATTTATTGAAACACACTGTTTTCTATTTCTCAAATAGCTGTCCATTAATTTATAGGAAATACCTCTGAAACCCACGTTTTCTAATACCTTCATAAGCTGATTGTGGTCCACGGTATCGAAGGCCTTAGCGAGATCAAGAAATACGCACATCGAATGCAATCCTTCGTCCAGATTTTGATATAATTTTGATGTCAAAAAAAATATAGCATCTTGCGTCGACAGTTTCTCTCGAAAACTAAATTGATTGTCTGATAATATTTTATGTTTATTCAAGTGGCTCAAGATCCTTGTTCTTAGAAGCTTTTCAAAAACTTTTGGAAAATTTTTTATTAAACTTATTGGTCGATAATTTGTAATTTTTTGTTTATCGCCACTTTTAAACAATGGCTTAATTACACCAACCTTAAGTGAAGAAGGCCACTGTCCTTCTTTAATTGTTTTATTGAATAAGAAAGCTATCGGCAATGCTCTTCATTGACATTTTTTATCAATTCTGCTTTGATTGAATCAAAACCTGGCGCTTTATTGATCTTAAATGTTTTTATTGTTTCGATAACTTCGGTTTCATTTGTGGGTGTTAGAAATATAGAAGAACTTAAAGTTTGAGATTCCAAGGGAGAAGTGCGTGGGGTAGTTATTTTTTCGGCTAAATTTCTTCCCACCGTCGCATAATGTTCACTAAATATTTCTACAATTTCTGTCGTTTCTTTTACTGCTTCCCCATTTTCGGTTAAGATTTTATTGATGGATTGCTCCTTGTTTGATTTGAATATTTCACTAATAGTATTCCATAAATTTTTGGTATCTCTATTTGCGTTTATTTTTTCTTTATAGTATTTATTTTTTGTATTTTTTAATAGGGTGTTAAGAGGAACATAGTAGCTTGAAAGCAAAAAACTCGCAAAACTAAAAAAAGGGTAAGTTACACACAACAGCTTACCAGTGATTGTACCTATACATTCAGTCAAATAGTCTGTCTTAAAATTTTAATACTGGGCTGAAATATATACAAGGGGGATCATATTGAGAACGAAAAGTGAAATAATTTTTTGAAAAATTTCTAAAACTAGGCGGATAGAAATTAAGAGCTGAAATTCGGCAGATATTTTTATTACTATAGTTCCGAGGGCTGTGTGCATGGGTTTTAAAAACCGTTTATTTTTTATGTGATTATATTTATATTATAATAAAATTGAAACAGTTAAACTAGGTCAGCGAAAATACCAAAAACTATTAGGTAAGCACTGAACTACAATCACGAATATTTGTTTTGCAATCAAAACAAATACAAAACAGAACAATATTAATAACAACTGAGTAAGTAGCACTTGCAATACAAACAAACACGACCGATTTCGACGGAGGTCAGCCAGTCATTATGTATAAAATCTTAATTATATTCTGACAATTTTTGTTTCCAACGGATAAATTTTGAATTTTCCTCTTTTAATGAAAATAGCCATTTCAGTGGGCGGTGATCCGTAAAGATAAGGGCGTAAATTTAACGTTCGAGATGCATACGCTATTGGTAAATCGTTACCAATAGGTCCTTGTGATAGGACTGCTCCAATAGCAATATTACTTGCATCTGTGGTTAAATGAAAGGTTTTTGTAAAATCAGGGTATTGGAGAATTTGTTTAATTATTAATAGATTTTTGGAAATTCGAAACATTTCACAATTTCTTAATCATGGATAATTTTGGCACCTTTTTTTAAACATTTGGTTAAAGGTTTGGTAATTTTAGCAAAGTTGTTTATAAATCTACGATAATATAAAAGTAAGCCTAAAAATAATTTATAATATAATTTGTTTTGATGTCTTACATATAGGAACATTTTTAATGGCTATAATTTTGTCCGGATTCGGTTTCACGCCTTCTGGTGTTACGATTTGTCGAGTTCTGCTACTTCTTTTCTTAAGAATTCAGATTTATCAAGCTGAATTTTAAGATTAGACTCTCGAAGTCTTTGGAAGACAGCTTTCAGTCTCTCTAAATGTTATTGCAGCGATGTAGAATATACGATAATATCGTCGAGATATACTAAGCATTGCTCGTTTTGGATACCCCGAAGAATATTTTCCATAACACGCTGAAAAGTTGCCGGTGCTCCTTTTTAACCAAAGGGCATTCTTGAAAATTCCCAGTGTCTATTTTCTGTTGAAAAAGCGGTTTTTTAATGTCGGCTTCATCCATTTCGATTTGGTGAAACCCACGTGCCAAATCGAGAGTGGTAAAGTACTGACATTTACTCAATTTGTCTAATAAGTCATTAATATTGGGTAAGGGGTATTTGTTATCGATGGTTTTAGAATTAAGTTGTCGATAATTAATAACCACGTCATTTTTGTTTGTCTGAAGCATCCAATTTTTTTGGAACAACCCATATGGGTGACTTTCAACTTGAGTTACTTGGTCTGATGATATTAGAGTCCAACATTTCATCCGGTTCGATTATTTGGTTAATCGTTAAAACGAAAAATTTACTTGCCGTACGTAAAATCCCAAACAATCCTACTGACTGCGCCAAATATAATTTCGAAATCCAAAAATCGTTTTTTAAAAAATTTTATATTTTATTTATAATAAATTTTTCTTCTAATCTACTTGAATATAACATTAACAATGAATGATAAAAGCAAAAATTATTCTCTAGGTAGAAAATGCTGTGCAAGCTAAATGATCAAATATAATATATGTATTAATTATTTTATATTATTTTATATACGAGGCGGTGAGATAGTTCTCGAATAAAAATCCCAGGTTATTACTTTTTCACAACAGTCGTAACAATAAAAGGTGTAGGTGCTTTCATAAATAATTGCTATCAATGCCAGGAGGTCGATCTCCAACTAGACTGTAGTGATAACCTAGAATATCAGTTTTTTAAGTTAAATATGCATTCAAAAAATATAGGTTTTGGAACATTTTAAAGACCACCTAAATCTAGTTTAAGTACTATTTTTGTTTCCAATAAAGATTATGTCACTAAACATGGAGTAATTGTTGTTGACAATATTTCTGATCATAGGTTAGGGTATGTATATCTCAAAATCAATGGTTTTAAAATGAGTCACAAGTTTGGGTCTTATCGTTGTTTTAAACATTTCACTTATGAAAATTTTTTAACTGATTTAAGTTCTATGCCTTGAATGAATATTGTATTTAAAGATTATATAGATAAAAAATTAGTTTGTTAAATGAATTTATAATTTTAATTTTTAATAAACATAACCCTCTTAGACAGGTACTAAACCACCAGCACCGTGGCTTACACCAAATTTAAAACGTAGGTATTATGAGGAAAAGAGATAATGGCTTACAGAAATTCAAGAGAACACGTCTCGCTGAAAATTGGACTTACTATAAACAACTTAGAAACTTCACTGTGTCAGCAGTTAGACAATAAAAGATATTTGAATTCTATCTGTGTTAATGGTGATTCTAGGAAAACTTGGAACGACCTGAGAAATTTAAATGTTCATGGTAAACAAAAAAATTATGTTCTTCTACAAAATTTGTCTAATCTTGATAAAATAAACAATTATTTTGCAAAGTATATTTGCAATGTTAGTAATAATTGTGATAAATAATCACAATTTATAAAAAAACCTTTTTATAGTAGAAAGTTTTTTTTTGGTGATTTATAAGTCATATTATTACTATTATTAAATTATTACTCCCTTGGCAAATAGCGCTTTACCAAGATAGATTACGGCATAGTCCACAGTATAGTCTAAAAAAATTTTAAAATTTTTCTAAATTAGTTTATTTTATTAACAGTTAAACTAATAATTACTGTTGTCACATGTAGAACAAAAAAAAAACTTCACTCTCGCGTAGTCGATCCCATTATGATAACATAACAGAACTGTCACCTTGACTCATATCCGACGCTTATGCAACTAGGTTACGAACGACATATTTAAAAACTTTCAAAATGATATTATGTATACACAATTTTTATAATATTTCATATCAATTCAGTATAAATTTCGAAATTTATATATATATATGCCTAAACACACTTGAAACATGCATTGTCATCCAGTTCTTAGCTATCCTGAAAATTTTAGAGCTCTAGGTAGTCGGGAAATAGGTTTAAATTCGATTACAAAATTCCACGGAATGACACAGAGACAAAGAACACGGTGAAAATATAAAAACTTTCTAAAAAATGAATATTATTATAATAACAGATTATAATAAAGATAGTTTACAATTTTCATTCTCCTTGGTAACAGACGTAGATATTAATAATATAATAAACCAACTAAAAAGTAGTGCCTCTGCTGGTGATAATATTACTGCCAGCATGTTAAAATACTGTAGTCCATTTGTTGATAAATATTTGGCAAATATTATCAACTCTTGTATTCTTAAGTCCCATTTTCCTGACAATTGGAAAATACGATAGGCAAACCTCTGTCTAAATATAATAATCCTGAAACATTCTCTGATTTAAGAATAATCAGCATTCTTCCTGCTATTTCTAAAATTTTTGAGCATATTATTTACAATCAGAATTATTCTTATGTTACTGATAACAAATTAATTCGTGATAAGCAAAGTGGTTTTAGGCGTAGATTTTTTACTGGGACTGCTTCGGCTAAGATAACCGATGATATCATTGTTGCTCAAGATTGTAAGATTAATTTGGCTTTGGTATTACGTGATCTTTCAAAGGCCTTTGATACTATCAATCATGAATTCCTTTGTGCGAAACTTTAAGTTCTCGGATTTAATATTAATTCATTATTTCTTATATGGTCTTATTTGCTTGGTTGGTCACAAAAAATAAGTTATCATTTGGTATAAAAATTCCATCAGGGGTACTCAAGGGTCAATTTTTGGACCCCTATTATTATTAATTCCATAAAAATAACTGTAACACACTAGCAAATGCTGATGATACTCAGATATATCAACAGTCATTTTGTCTTCGTCTTCATCATCCTCCTCCAGTTATAGATAATCCGGTAGAAATTTTTCAATTTGATACAAGAATCCATCTATCTTTAAATCTTTTAAAATTCCAACCAAACAATAAATACCATCGTTATAATCTTGACATGCAGCGGATGCTTTACGATATTTCGCAGCTTGTTTCAAACACTCATCCTCGGAATAATGTTTTTCCTTCCACACGAACATACATATCGCTTCATGTTCAAAATCAAACTATTTAATTTTAAATGTTTCACCTAATCTCTGTACAGCAGTTTTTAATGATGCACCTTTTTGGTTTCTACGTACGCCATTCACATTCTACAAAATTGTTTATTTAAAACGAACAAGATAAATTTCTAACCCTTTCCTCTTTTCTGAAGTTGTTTATTGTTAAATATCATCATAAAAATTAGAAATTGCATTTATACAAATGATTATTTATTTATTCGGCTTAAAAAATGGAGTAAAATAGACTTCAGATAGGAAAAATAGATCCCCAAAACTAAAAATAAACTCCAAATACTAATTCATAAAGGTACACGTAAATCAAACATGATAGCCACGTGAATCAAGCATGCTAGTCACGTGAGTCTAAAAATAGAACCGTATCACATGGATCTAAAAATAGAATCTTATCACATAAGTCGAAAAATAAAACCTTATCACGTGGGTCTAAAAATAGAACCTTATCTCATGTGACGTCACTTCCGATCTAGATCCGCTGTAGTTATACTACTAACTACAAATTCCAAATTAAAATTTTTATCTAACCTTTTACAATCCAAGTTAACTTTACCTACAATCGTGTAGAACCATAAGGTTCTAACACAGTGTTAGAATTTTCAACATTTAACTTATAGTCATTGTTTCTGCATATTTCATTTAAAACTTTCTTAGGTAATATATTCACCTCTGAAGCGGTATCCATTTTAAATTCAATTTATTATAAATTTATACTGTTTCAATCCATTCTGTTCTCCTGAGACTGTTGACTTCCCCAACTTTCTTTATTAAATGCACCTACAAGTCTTCATCAGTTGAATCGCCATCAAATTTATCTTCACGTCTTGTAACTTCTTTAATTTTTTTAACAGTTTGCTGTTTATACCCCTGCTTTCTAAAGCTTTCTACAGTACAAGCATTACCAAAATGATAGTCTAGTCAACAAGTTCAAAAACGTGTTAAATAGAAATAAAGCTCCCAAAAATATGTGCCATAGCTCATTCGAGTCGGAATGACGTCTAGAAAAATGTTTTTAAGGGTATATTAGCACATAAAAAATTGCGATTGTTATAAACAAAATAAAAAAAAAAGGTATTTAGTTTTTCGTTAATAACTTTCAAAATAATGATATTTAAGGAATTTTGAAAAAAGATCCTGAAAGTGGAGGAAATTTTCAATAAAAAAGTCCGGACTGCCGGAACTTTATCTCCATTATTTATAACTTTAATTTGACGTTGAAAATAGTGCTCCGTTCGGCTTTTACAGCATTCGCGCGCTGTCGCTAAACGGGGTTTATCAGATAAAATATTTTTTTTACGACATAAAATGTGATTTTAAATATTTAAAAAAATTCCAGTATTTTCCTATCACTTGAAAGAATCTAATTCAGTTGGAAAAATCATTTTGTCACTATTTTTCAATAAGTTATTCAACTGTTAACAAACAAATTTATTCCTAATCTCTGTTGGCATAAACAATGGGATAAAAGTTATAAATAATTGGCCTAAAAATTTGAAACTTCGTGGAGCCCTTTTCATATGTATACTTTACAAGATCCTGCTATAAATTTTCATAAAAGTTTATTAATTTGTTAATTATGATTTTTCATAACTATTGCAAAATGAAATATCTTGCACTTCGCAATAGTTATGAAAAATCATAATTACACATTTATTTCATCCTGTCCAGTAAATGCACTTCCCTATAATCAATTTGGCGCCGGTAAGTAAAACATTACGGTATCAGGTACTGTAATGTGTTGCAACGCTGCTCTGATTGTTAAGGGAAGACAATTACTTTTAATTTTTGACATTTAAAAATACTATATTGACTATAAAATAAAAATAAAAGAATTAATTGCTTACTTTTACTGCCATATTTAAATAGAAGTCAATGTTATCCAATTTTATATTAACAATTAAATCTTAATAATAAAAAAAATATTTGACAGTGACAGATGGCTTTCAAAGTAAATTGACCTAACTAATCAAGTTGCGAACTATTTTTAGTCAAGTTACGAACTACTGTTAAAATTTTTATGAATTTATTAATTTATAAAAACGGGATGAAATAAAATTTAATACGATACATGGTCGTTAGGTGTTATTACAGTACTCGTGAGTAATATCATCCCTTTACAATGTATCCTTTTAAGAAGCAACGCTTACTTTGCTTTGCTGAGTTTGCTTTATTTTAATATATATACTTATATTCATTGTTAATTAGTCAGTCAGTCTGAAACCTTATAAGTTGTAACAAGTAGTTTGTAGAAAGTAACATAAAAGTTTGTACTTATAAATAAATAATTGTTTTTAAAAAGCAATTTTCGAGTTCAGAATTGTTATTTGGGGCAGTCAGTAGGATATTCGAGATTGATTCGTATCGTACGGGCAATTTTCGTTTCAACGATTAATCGAATATCGACCATCGCAAATCGGTGCGAACTTTGCAAATCGGTGCAAAATAGTGACATTCTGCAACATTTTGGGATTTGGATCAACTTCATCCACTTCTGCGAGAGAGATTGGTTCTGCGAGAAACAGGCGATCTTCTCATAACTAGGGATGCTAATAGTCATCTTTATATTTGTGTAAGTACACTTTATGTCTTTAGAAAGTATAATTGAAAGCATAGAAGAATCTTTAAATAATTTAACACTTTCACCTTCAGCTGACTCAAACTTAAATAATTTAAATATGCCAAATACAAGAGTTGAATTTAAACCAGAATATTTAAAATGTATACCCGAATTTGACGGGAACCCAAATGATTTAGATAGGTATATTTCCGTTAGTGAATCGTTACTAACTCAATTTTATGATGCAACTAATCATAATAATTTCTTAAATGTTTATTTGTTGAACTCAATTATTTCAAAATTACAAGGAAATGCTAAAACTGTTATTAATATTCAAAAAACATCCAGTTGGGATGAATTAAAGCGAATACTTATTAATAATTTCTCAGATCAAAGAGATGAAGTAAGTTTAATTAGAGATCTCGTAATGTTACGACAAAATATGAACGAGTCACCTCAAAACTTTTACGACCGTTGTTTACATAATATGCTTAATTTATTATGTAGTTTTATAAATATTCACGAAGCTACAGAACAAGCAAAAGTGATTAAACGTGAATTATATTCAAATTTAGCTACTAAAACTTTCCTTTCTGGCTTAAGAGAACCACTAGGTACAACAATACGTTGCATGAAGCCTACATCATTGGCTCAAGCTATGCAGCTTGTTATTCAAGAAGAAAATGCACATTATCTTAAAAATACTAATTATAACAAAGTTACTACAAAACCAGTACCTTTACCTAGACAAAGTATTCATCAAAACAAACCTAATTTCAGACCTAATTCCAATCAAAATGTATCTTTTAATTCTAATACTCCAAATAATTTCTTCTCACGTCAAAATAATTATGCAAATCCTAATTTTAGTACACCAAATAGATCTGTACCACAACATTCTCCTACTTTTTCACAACCATTTAGACCACAGACATCTCAAACTAAAAATGTTTTCAAACCAAACCCTAACATAAAATTACCCAATCCAACACCTATGTCCACTTCGACAAGAAATACATTTGGACAGAATAGACAAAATAATAATAATTTCAGACAAAATAATCGTCCAAACTTTACTTCTGAAGAACTTTTTAATACCGAAATAAATTTACATCAAGACTATTTAAATTCTGAAAATTACGTTGACGAAGTATCCGAACAAATAGAAGATCAAACAGGTGATCAATACGATCAGTTTGAAACACCTAACGAAAATGATTATAACGAAAATATCGGAACTAATAATGAAAACACTAATAGAGAACCTCTAAATTTTTGAATACAGCCTCGGAACTCAATACCACTACAAATTCTAATTTCTTTTCCTTCAATGGTATAAATTCTAGTGAATTGCCATACATCATTTTTCCGGAACATAATTTAAAATTTTTAATTGATACAGGTGCTTCCAAATCATTTATAAATCCTGAAATTGCTTACAAATTATATCCGAACTCTATAAAAAATGATCCTTTTATTGTTTCTACAGTTTATCAAAAATCTTCTCATAAACATAGTGTACAAATTTTAGCTTCAAAAATTTTTAATTTACCAACTCCTACTAATTTAAAGTTTTATCTCTTCAAATTTCATAATATCTTTGACGGTCTTGTCGGACTTGATAATTTAAAATTATTGCAAGCCTCAATTAATCTAGACAAAGGATATCTTATAACACCTCTTACGCAATTAAAACTCCGATATCATAATATAGACAACAATGAGCTCTATAATGTATCCATATCTCCAAGGACAGAACAGGTCATCAAAATTAAAACTAATATTCCGCACGGAGATATTAATCCCTTATCAAAAAATTCACAACTGTGAAATTCCAGAATCCCTGACCACTGCAAAAAATGGTTTCGCCTTAACAACGATTCTTAATAATACTCCGAAACACGTTACTCTAGACTTTTCAAAGCCATTTTCTGTTGAAAAATTTGAAATGAATAACGATAAATGTTTTGAAATAAATAACATTGAAAATTTTGTGAGACAACCTCTAGACTTATCCAAAATTAGAACTAACCACATGAACGAAGAAGAACGACTTAAAATATTAGACTTAATTACTGAATACAATGACATTTTTTACCGAGAAGGAGAACCCCTAACATTTACAAGTAAAATTAAACATACAATACGAACAACCGACGAAATTCCAATTTATACAAAAACATACCGCTATCCTTTCGTACATAGAGAAGAAGTTGCGAACCAAGTTAAAAAAATGTTAGACTCAAATATAATACGACCAAGCAATTCCCCATGGTCATCACCAAATTGGGTTGTTGGTAAAAAACCAGACGCTTCTGGGAAACAAAAGTTGAGAGTCGTTATTGACTATCGCAAACTTAATGAAAAAACCATCGACGACAAATATCCTTTACCAAACATCACTGACATACTTGACAAACTTGGCAAATGTCAATATTTCTCGACAATAGATTTAGCTAGTGGATTCCATCAAATTCAAATGGATGAAAAAGATATAGAAAAAACAGCCTTTAATACTGAACAGGGACATTTCGAATTTCTTCGTTTACCATTCGGGCTAAAAAACGCACCCGCAGTTTTTCAGAGAGTTGCTGATAACATCTTAAGAGGAATTCAAAATGAAAAATGTCTAGTTTACTTAGATGACATAATTGTCTTCTCTACTTCCTTGCAAGAACATTTGGAACGTCTCAAATCAGTCTTTCAAAGACTGAGAGAATCAAACTTCAAAGTACAACTTGACAAGTCAGAATTTCTACGAAAAGAAGTTGCTTACCTGGGTCATATAGTGACACCAGACGGGGTAAAACCAAATCCAGATAAGATAATAGCTATTAAAAATTTCCCTATTCCAAAGACAACTAAACAAATTAAAGGATTCCTGGGTCTGCTAGGATATTACCGACGTTTTATCAAAGATTTCGCCAAAATTACAAAACCATTTACAAAATGTCTTAAAAAGGAAGCCAAAATTGAAATGACCGACGAATACCTAACTTGTTTTGACACTTGTAAAGAATTATTGACAAACGAACCCATTTTACAGTATCCAGACTTCACAAAACCTTTCACACTTACGACAGACGCATCAAACGTTGCTTTAGGTGCGGTACTATCGCAAGGTCCACATGATTTACCAATTGCATACGCCTCACGTACCCTTAATAATTCCGAACAAAATTATTCAACAATAGAAAAGGAATTACTTGCTATTGTATGGGCAACAAAATACTTCCGTCCTTATTTATGGGGTAAGAAATTCAATATAGTAACTGATCACAAACCACTTACTTGGCTTTTCTCATTAAAAGAACCAAATTCAAAATTATTAAGATGGAAAATAAAATTACAAGAATATGATTATAAAGTAATTTATAAAAAGGGAACTTTAAATAAAAATGCTGATTGTCTATCACGCGTTGAAATTCACACCAAAGAAACAAATTCATTTTGGAATGAATTAGACGAAATTCTAAACCAAGCAAATACATATCAAAATAAAGACATTACTTTCCCAAATTCTAACAACGAAGACAAAACCCTTAATACTCCATCTCCGACAACTTCAAGACAACCACAACCTACCTTACAATCAAACACACCCCCAAATTTTGATGAAGTATCTATGATCGTAAATGTTAACGACACGATTTCAACAATACACGATGAAAAAATCGACAAAAATTGTGATGATGATTTGACTATACATTCAAACGCAGACGAACATCCAGTTATAGGAATTCCAATCGCAGACTACGCAGTAAATTATGGTAAAAATCAAATTATTATAAATTCAGTATTACATTCTCCAACAAAACCAAAAATATCTATACTTTTTGGAAACAAACAAAGATTTAATATACAACTATCAAAAAATAACTTTGAACAAGACGTTATTAATTTTATAAAAGAATATATAGTTCCAAACGTTTCATATTTCCTATATTTTGAAGATCAAAATTTATATGAACCAACTTGCTTACAACGAAATTTTAGATCATCTGCACTAAAATTCAGAAAATGTACAAAGAAATTACTTGACGTAACTATAGCATTAGACATAGAACAAATAATTCAAAATTACCACGAAGGCAAATCTAACCACAGAGGCATAGAAGAAACCTTGACACGTATAAAAGAAAAATATTTTTGGCCTAATCAGAAAAAATCTATACAAACTTATATAAATGAATGCGAAATATGTCAACAATGTAAATATGACAGACATCCGACAAAAATCAAAATGAACTTAACACCAACCGCAACAAAACCTTTCGAAATAATTCACTTAGACACATTTACATTTGAAAATACTAAATTTTTGACAATTGTAGACAGTTTTTCAAAATATGCACAAGCATATTTTCTCGAATCCTTATCCGGCATCGCAGTTGCAAATAATTTAATTAAATATTTCTCACATCATGGAATACCTGACCAAATTATTGTTGATAATGGAACCGAATTTAAAAATAGCGTTGTAACCGAACTTTTAGGGCTTCACAAAATAAAAATTCATTTCTGTTCTCCTGAACATCCACAGTCGAACGGTATCGTAGAAAGATTTCATTCCACATTAATAGAACATCTTCGATTATTGAATGCCAAAAATCTTTCCAATACTTCGATTAAAAATAAAATGACATATGCTATCCTAGCCTACAACAACTCGATCCATTCAACCACCAAATTTAAACGCATAGATATAATTCAAGGACATATTACACAAAATGACCCATTTAACATTGAAATTGACAGACTTTTAATAAACGACTATGTTAATCAACACCGAGAACGGGCAAAATTACTTTATTCAAAATTAAACTCAGACCTCATTAATACTAAAGAAAAAATAATTCAAAAAGTAAATAAAAGTCGTGAGGATCCTGATATCTTTACTCCAAATCAAAAAGTTTACATTAAAAATAAAATCAGGCAAAAAGGCGCAAACAAATTTAAAAACCCAACAATAATAAAATCAGTTAATAAATCTCGCAAAGTCGTAGAAACTGATAAACACAAGAAAATACATATGAGTAACCTTAAACGCCCACTACGCAGACTATATTCATTTAATAACACGTAGGTATTATTTTCAGGTTGCCGAGAGCACTCGGTTTCAAAGAAAGCATTACTTTACAAGATCTTCAGAGTAATCCTGGTCTGTTACCAGTCAAATTGGGCACTGCAAAAGTAACAGAACATTATCATTCTATTTTATACTATTATGATTTAAATCCTATTATAAACGAGTACAATAGATTAGTTATAAGGACTGACCATACTCTAGACGCTATACACGGAAACTCAGACTTCTTAGAAGAAACTTCAAACTATTTTAAATTACTTAATTACGAAAAAGATAAAGTTGAAAATAAACTCAAAGAAATACTCCCTCATCCAAACAGAATTAAAAGAGGACTTATTAATGGCTTAGGTTCAATATTTAAAGCAATATCTGGTAATTTAGATGCATCAGATGGTGAACGTTACGAAATGCTGATTAAAGACCTTCAACAAAATCAAAATAAATTATCTAATACTATTAAAAACCAAAATTCAGTGGCCCTGTCACTAATTAATAAATTTAATGATACAGTTCAACAAATTAATCATAATGAAAGATTGTTAGAAAATCAGTTAAAACATGTAGTTGCTATTGTCGAAAGCCAAGTCACTAAAGGGAATAATACCATTATCAAAGACGTCTTAATTCAATTGACAAGTCTCTTCCAAATTCTAAATGATATATTGCAAGATATCGAAAATTCTATTTCATTTGCAAAAATTAATGTAATGCACCCCAGTATTATTAAAATTGAAGATTTGTATAAAATTCTCTTATCAGTCAAGAAAAAGGTAAAAGCTAATCAAATGCCAGTTGATATAACTTTAAACAATGTTTTACTGTTAGAAAAAATTATAAGAATTTCATGTTTCATTCTAAACAATAAAATTACTTATATTTTACAAATACCGATCACTTACCCTTTTTCATTAGATTTATATCAATTATATCCTGTTCCAATTTTAAGAGAGAGTCGGTTTAAGGCAATTATTCCAAAGAATAAATTCATTCTAAAGCATAATTTGTATCACGCTTATATAAACGACTTATGCCCTGAAATAGACGCCTATCATTTTATCTGTAAACCAATTGATCTACTTGAGACCAAATCAGACGATCCATGTGAAATCCAACTATTGGGCAACAACCCTTCGCCTACATGCCACCCAGTACCACTGGAAATCTCCCAATCTGTATTTAAAAGACTTCGAAGCACAAACCAATGGATTATCGTGCTTCCCACAGAAGTCACTATCAAATTAAAGTGCCATCAACAAGAAGAAGCGTACAAGAAAACTGGTACCTATTTAGCCAAAATTCCAAAAGATTGTAAAATAATTACGAATACAGAAACGTTATCCAACGACGAGGACATCAGTTTCCAAAGCCAACCAATACTGTTCCCAGAGATAGATTTTCCAAAAAATGATTTCAATAATTTTAAAAGTCTAAATTTCAGTTTACAAGATATTAACTTAGACGAATTATCAACACTTCGAGAAAGAATTCTAAGATCAGATAGCACCTTTGAACCAACTCTACTGGCTTACACCCCTAGTGCATGGACTGTGATTATCTACATCCTAGCAGCAATTATTTTGGGTTACCTATTATACCGACGCCGCCGCCGTCGACAAAATCTAATCTTCCAGCAAAACCATGATGCCTTAGAACTTCAAGATGTTCAACTTCCTCGCTAGCCCTCCGAAG
Source organism: Altica lythri (assembly GCA_964028335.1). Classification (NCBI taxonomy): domain Eukaryota; kingdom Metazoa; phylum Arthropoda; class Insecta; order Coleoptera; family Chrysomelidae; genus Altica; species Altica lythri. The sequence continues at coordinate 9,515,330 of OZ034806.1, read as the reverse complement.
TTGAATCTATGGGGGAAGGAGTAATATCATCCCTTTACAATGTATCCTTTTAAGAAGCAACGCTTACTTTGCTTTGCTGAGTTTGCTTTATTTTAATATATATACTTATATTCATTGTTAATTAGTCAGTCAGTCTGAAACCTTATAAGTTGTAACAAGTAGTTTGTAGAAAGTAACATAAAAGTTTGTACTTATAAATAAATAATTGTTTTTAAAAAGCAATTTTCGAGTTCAGAATTGTTATTTCGTGTTTATTTCCGGACTTGGCTCGTACGTCGCCTCGTCCGTAAACTAACTTGTACTGTAATAAGTCACCTACCGACCTTGTAACGTATAATACTATTGAATCAACTGCCTTTGAATTATTCGGCCCTCATGATTCCCATCTGCTATTAATGCTGGTGCATGCATATCACCTCTTTCAATTAAGTAATTAAGCTCCTGAATATTAATTACATCTGGTGCTGGAGGATCTGGTTCATTCATCTGCTTGGCTACATTATGCAATACTGCACAAGCAACTATAATAGGTAGACAGTTTTCTAATTTCGATCTTAGACCATATGCTAAACAAGGAAATCTTCGTTTCCAAAATCCAATTGTTCGTTCAACAATATTCCTTGTTGTATTGAAACATGTATTATAATTTCTTTCTGCAGGTGTTTCTGGATTGGCCAATGGTGTTAAAAAATATCTTTTTAATGCATAACCACCATCACCTACAACATTTAAGAAAATATATTTTCACAATGCTGGCTTTCATCTTGTACCATGCAATAATCTTATAAAATGGCCAACTAGAGTTACAGCAAACAGAATATCAATAATTGATAATATTTTTGTAAATTTCCTAAATTCCGGACTATCGTGTGTATTTGACAACTGTGTATCTGACCATTGGACTTTATTAATTGAAGTAAATGAACAACTTACTGATTTATCGGGTCTTTACCAAAAAAGATATTTTTCAGAAACGAATGTTGATAATTTTATTTATAATATTTTATGTGAGGACTGGAACAAAGTTTATAGAATATTAGATACAAATATTGCATTTAATATATTCATGGATACTCTTATGCACCATTTTAATTTGAACTTTCCAGTAACTACCAAATCTTATTACAAAAATACAGATAAAAAGAAATGGATAAATATTCAAATTCGTGAATCTAGTAATAGTTTAAGGGATTTACATGTTTTGTCTAAAACATTTCCTGATCTGCGTGATTTCTATTTTCATTCAAAGAAGATTCACAAAAATCTCTTAAAAACTACAAGATCTAGTTACTACCAAAAGATTATAACATCTTCAAATAATCCTATGAGAACTGCTTGGAATATAATAAATGACTTTACAAAAACACCTAATAAAATAAAAAAAATTACATTATTGTCTGAGAATGAGATTATACTCAATGATCCCTTAGGAGTAGCCAATAAGTTTAATGATTTTTTAAAAAATGCACCAATTGACGTAATATCGAATATACCTTCTGTTGTAAATAATAATGTAAATGACCTTAATAAAAAATTTACAGGTGTTAAATAGAAATTTTTTATTAAATCCTTTTAGTCAAGAAGAACTGCAAGATCTTTTATTAAATAAGTTAAAAATTACTAAGTCAACTGGGTTTGATGATATACCTGCATTTTTAGTAAAAAAAGTAATACTGTCGGGGCTTTAACTTTTCCCGACTCGCTGGCTTAATTACTTTAATTAATAGTGGACTGTATATTTACTTTTTCTTTATTATTTTACTTTTTACATTCAACATCAAAAAATTGTAACAACTTCAAAAATTTATAACAACCGCCTACCTCGTCTTTTTTTATAAAAACTAAATCTAAACATACCGCCACCCTTGAAAGGATTTACTTTCAAAACAAAATATTTAAATGCTATTATCTAAAAAAGGCAGGAGACAAATGTTTTTAACTGCTCTTTAAAAAACGCCACTTTTAGTTTTAATCTGAACAACACGCACAACATTGTCAGATCCAGGAAATAATGCTTCTACACGTCCTAAAGGCCATTTTAAGGGTGGGACATTATCCTCCTTTAAAAGAACCATATCACCAACAGCGCAATTTATTGCGATGTTGCGTTCTCCATTTGGATCTTTTATTCAATTCGGAAAAACACTCTTTATACCAACGATCCCAGAAATGTTGAACCAACTGACATAAATACTGATACCGTTTGAGTCGATTGCACTTAATAGTTTGAACACCAGGTTCAGGTAACGCCAATAATGAATCACCAATCAAAAAATGTCCGGGCGTTAAAGGTGTCAAGTCATTAACGTCATTTGAAATTGGGCTTACGGGTCGAGAGTTAAGGCACGCTTCAATTTGCGTAAAAATAGTACACAGCTCTTCAAAAGTAACAATACTATTACCCAGAACTCTTTTTAAATGAAATTTGGCTAACTTTATGTGTCATTCCCAAAGCCCCCCAAAATGAGGACTCCTGGGTGGAATAAACTTCCAATTTATTCCATCTAATGACAAATATTTAGTTATTTTATTTTTAAGAAATTTAAAAAAAATATTCATTTCATTATTTGCACCAACAAAATTGGTACCACAGTCAGAATATAAATTTTGACATTTACCCCTTCGAGAAATAAACCTTTTTAAAAAATTTAAAAAAGCTTCGGTCGTCAAATCAGATACAACCTCTAAACACAGAGAAAAAAGATTATTTGAATCAAAAAAATTTTGTTTAATCCAAATAAATCTGTTGTTTGAGTAGGTCGAACAAAATGTGTTTTTTGTTTCAAATAACTCGTTTATTTGGATTCTCAAATAAATTATTTATTTGGATTAACAAAAAAGTTTTAATTTTATTTTTTGTTAATTATTTAACAAAAATATTTGTTTCGTTTAAATAATATATGTTCTTCTTTCAACATTTAAATTTGTTGAGGCTAAATAAATAAATGGTTTTTTGACAGATATTCAAAAATTATATTCGTTAAATTAAAAAAATATTTTGTTGATTTAATTAATAATATTTGTTCAGTATTATTACTTTTGGTTGATTCAAAAATATGAATATTTAAAATTAAAAAAATAATTTTGTTGATCTAACAAATAGCTGTTTGTTGTAATAACGTATGTTTTTAAGAGTACAGGGTGTTGCTTATTTTTATGGGTGATTCTTGAGCTAGGTTTGAGTCGTAAAGTTCATAAAGTATGTCCTTTAAGCTTGGTTTTCGATCTACAGGGTGTTGAAGATTAAAAAAAAATCGGTATTTTATTAAATTGAAATAAGATACGAAAGAATATCCATTGCAGAAACGACCTTAATCTGAAGAAAATAAAATGAAATGTCCGGGTGCAAGCTCGCATACTAAGGACAAAAGAAATGTACGCCATAGTCTTTTTGTCTCTTGATATTTTTTGTATACTTCGTTTCAATAAATACTATTTTCTTAAGCTACAACACCCTTTATATTGAAAACCAAGCTTTAGAGAACATACCTTTACATGAACTTTTTTTTACTCAAAATTAGCCCAAGAATTACCCATTAAAATAAGTACCTATCAATAAGTAACTCCCTGTATACTTGCCAATAAAACTGAAATTGTTAATTTTCTTACTATTTAAATTTTTGTCCTTTTTTGGGTTATAAATGATAAATAAAAAATAAAAATTAAACTGTTTATTTCTAAAAAAACTTTTAAATTGCACATTTAATATGGTTAGGTAGGTACATATTTATATACCACGGAACACAGAATACCTACTTTTTTGATAAAAATAATCACAACCAGAAAAAATAAATTTTATTGCAACGTGATTATATAAAAGCTTCCATCAGTATGGGAATGTAAACTATATGGCAATGAATTCACTAATTGAGTATAATGTATACAAATAAAATCAAGGAAATTATTTATTGCAATTTCATAAGCTTGAAAATGTTCATTAAATCCTTTTGTTGTAATTGGCAAAATTACAAAAATAACGTCACTATCAGTGCTCAGTAAATATTTTATTATTCCAAATTCAAGAAATGTATCCAAGCCTGTATCCGAAATTTGTAAAATTTGATTTGAAGTAAACTTTATATTATTTATTGAGATCCATTTGTAGGTATTATATGATAATAAAACAGGGTAACTTTTAAGAGCTTTTAATTTTTTATCTTGTAGTGATGAAACTGCTCCCAGCTCTGGGCCATATTTAAATATTTTAGAAAATCCCCGATATTCAAAAAGTCTTAATGAAACTTTTAACTGTTGCTTAATGCACATTGTCAACAGAATATTAACACGTGAGGTAACAATGTTAGCAGTAGATTTTAATTGTTTATGAAAAGCTTCATATCTCATGACCCAAAAATATCTGACTGGTCCAATTTCTTCAATTATTCTGGGATAATGTAACAAAAAATGATATTTAGGCTTCAAGGTTTCATTAAATAACTCACAGAAAGTAGAATTATGTTCTTGTATCAGTAATTTTAAATAAGACAAGGCTGACTTTGAAATTGATCTCGACAATAGAATATCCATCATTTTATGAATTAAAATAAAGAATTCCCAACAACGATCATTTAAAGGAACTAAATCTCCTACAATAATTCCAAAATATATTACTAAGGATAACATTTCAGATGCACTTATTACAATACATTTTTGTTTTATATGATCTGAATTGATTAAAGGAATAGGGTTACCTGTATCTACTGGAGCTAATTTAAAAAATTTTATTCGGTTATTTAAATCTTGTAAAGTAAAATAGTGACAAGAAATCAAATTATTTATTATATGGGCCATGTCATACCTCAAAATACCCTCTAATAAATCATGCATTAAATCACAAGAGAGGTTGACTGCTATGTGGTAGTTGGGCAAATTATGCCAGAGGCATTCCTCTTTAATTCCAAAAGAATTTTTTATGGGATCCAAGAGTGTAGAAGAATCAGTTTTATAATTATCAACAGTACGCAAAAGACTTACATTTTCTGAAAATAAACGTTTTGCATCATTTCTGTGAACTTTACATATACGACAATAATAATTTGAATTGAATGATTCATCAAAACCCAAAATAGAATTTAATCCTAAGTTGTCACCCAAAACTGCAAGTACAGTAAAATAAACTGTTTTTGTCCCTGTAGAAGTTGAAATACTAATTCCTTCTTTTTCTAAAAAATTCAGCTCTTCAATTAAAATATTAAACACGCATTTATTGCCAAATTCAGTTCTATCTGATGAATAAAAAAGCTCTGTTAAAAATATATTTTCTAAAGTAGAGGCATATTTTTGGAGGAATACATGCTAAAGAGAGGTATACGGCACCTATCTTATAAATAGTGGCTTTAGAGCCTAAAGGGTTATTGGGTTCAAACTCGTCAAAATAGATATATATAGGAAATACTTCTTTATCACATTGCTTTAATTTTAATCGTTTCCATACATTTCCTTGTAAAACGCTAGTCAATGCATTATTTTTAGAATTGGAGTATTCATCATCCATGTATGATACAATATCATTATATATATCTGGTAATTCAAGAAAGAGTTTTAATAATTTTCTTAATGATATAATCTGACCTTTAGATTTTACAATAGCCATAGTGGTTTCAAAATAATTTTTACGTTGTTGGGGAGTAGTTCTTTCACAAACAAAAAAAGATGTAGGTTTAACAAACAGACATCTTTTTTCTAATAATGCAAAACGTTTATATTCAGTATCACAACTTCTAAAGATTATCAGAACATCATCAAAGAATTTTTTAATATTTGTATCTAGTTTACTGCAGGAAAAAATTGTTTTTAATAATTCTGTTGTATCCTCTAAAATTGTCTGTACAGCATTTCGAGGAACAACAGAGTTACTATATAATTTGGTCATAAACATAATTAAAGCATTTTCTATACCAATTAAAGAATTGTTTTCGCAGTCAGAAGTATCATCATTTGATGTTAATTCAATGTTATCTGCTTGTTCGCTTACAACGACAGACTTGGAAAAAGTATTCAATTCATCAGAAGTTGTTAAAATTTTTGTTTCATTATTTACTGTATTAATCACCGAAGAATGATCAGATGCAAAATGTTTTCTCAAACCGTTGAGTAGGGGAAAGTTTCGATAGCAGTTATCTTGAGCACAATAAAAGGTTCAATAAAAGGATGCAAAATTTTTATATGTTGCAACAACACCTCTGGTTGTGAATATTGTTTTTCACATTTAAAGCATTTAAACATTATGTTAAAAGATACTTAACCTAACTTTATAAAAAAAAAGGAACAAGTATTTTAAAGCTATAAAAAGGAACAATAAAAATTTGTTAACTAAAACAAATAAACTACGTAAATAAAACAAATATTTGGTTCAACGCAACCAACAAGTAAAAAAACAAAAAAGGATGTCAATATCCTGTAAAACCCTGTCTGCAAGGAAATCAGAACTGGATGATGAAGCTACATCTTCATTAGTATTGAGTTCTATCTCTTCTATTTCTATGCCTGATATTGATTCTGAAGCTGACTCTGAAATCGCCGGTTCTGAGAACAAATCTGAAGCTGATTCTGACGGCAATTCTATATCAAAGCCTGAATCTAAATCAATTTCCTGATCAGATATTTTCTTTTTTGATGGTGGCTCACCCGAGGGCTCACCTCGAGGCTCACCTAAATTAGCCTAAAATCAAATTTTATTTAAGTTTGTTACACAGTGGGTTTTTACAACTTGATTTATAGTTTTAATAAGCATAAACTAAGCATAAACTAGATTTAACGATTTCAATGTGAAAATTTTTGATTATGTCACTCTGAATAAACAGATAATTAAAATGTACTTATTGATTTTTCTTTTATGCTAATATTTATGCTTATGTTTAAAAGTAAATCAGCCTATATAAACCCACTCTTAACCTGAAAAAATATAACGTATTGTAATGAAGTTACGTCTTCGATTGCCTTATGCAACCTTTTTCTATCTCCCAGTACTGGGACAAGTTCCTTTATTTCAGACGCATCTAAAGCCATTAAAATGTTTAAATCTATCTTTTGATCTGAAAAAAAAGAAACTTAAAGTTTTGATTTAAGATCTTTACTTTCCCTCAATTATAAATCTGAAGGAATGTATAATTGAGGGGAAGTATTGTGATCGTAAAAAATTTCGACCTCGAGATTTTGAGTGATTTTTACGTTTTGGGGGTCCCTGAGTCCGAAAAACATGTTTTCCGAAAATGTCTGTATGTATGTATGTATGTATGTATGTATGTATGTATGTATGTACGTATCGAGGTACGTATGTATGTACGTATCGAGGTACGTATGTATGTACGTAGCAAAAATTTTCGTCCTCGTTTTAGAAAAAACGGCTTAACAAATTAATCTAGAGCTGATTAGTTTTGGAATAAATCAGAAGGAGGTTTTTTAGGGGATTTAAAATTTAAAAAAATCATAAAGAAAGAAAGATATATCAGAATGAAACAAAATTTTACAAAAACATTAAGTAGATCAACCGAGATCAACGTTCTTTCATTCCCAAAATATTAAACTCATTGGCTTAAGAGGGTGATAAAGAGGTTTAAAAAATTAAAAAAATACTTAAAAATAGATGATTGGGCTAATTTAAATAAAATCTTTCATTATGTTAAATAGTGTGATCTTTATAACGACACACACAATATTAAACTCATTGGTATACGTTAAGGGGGTATTAAAGGGTTTTAAAAGTTAAAAAATAAGTAAAAAATAAACGAATAAACTAATTCAAATAATATTTTCTAAATAGGTTAAAGAAATGGATATTTTTAATTATTCACAATATTAAACTCGGTGTTAAAGGGGTTTTAAAAATCTTAAAAAATGGACTACTGAATAAATTCAAAAAAATTGGATTTAGGTTAAATAGACCTTCACAGTCACACACAACATTAAACTCATTAGTGTACGTAAAGGAGGCAGTGAAGGGGTTTGAAAATGAAAAAAAGTTAAAAATAAACAAACCTATTCAAATAATATTCTAAATTAAATAAAGTTAAATAAAGGAACATTCTTAACTAAGTCACCAATTATGTGATGAAAGCCCAATTTTTCTATTACCGATAATATAAAAAGTTCCAATGCAGCGTCACGCAGGTTTTTGTTTTGCAGTTTTATATGAGATTCCATTCTTAAAACGATTTTAAAGGGATGAAAGTAAAATGAAACTATCTTAACTAATGTATTATTCCTACTAATATACGAACTTTAAGGGAAAGTACTATATATATGTGTGATAACGATAACACAAATAGTTAAAATTGTAAACCCCCTAAAATAGAATAAATCTCAACTAATGTATTCCTAATAACTACGAACTTTAGTGAAAGTACCATGTATGATAACACAACTAGTTATTTTTTGGCTGAAATAAACATTTTTTTAATTCAATACCTAATATTGTGTCGATTTATGGCTGCCTAAATAATATCTATGCGATTGTAAATTCCTTAAACTGAAATAAACGTTTTTTTAATTCAAACAAATATTTATTTGGTCGGTAGGTATACAGTTATTTGATAATATCATTATCTATGCGATTTTAAATTCCTTAAACTGAAATAAACGTTTTTTTAATTCAAACAAATATTTATTTGGTCGGTACTGTCGGTAGGTAGGTATGCAGTAATTTGATGAGATCATTTATAAAGAAGTCGTTAATAAAAATGGAATCAGTAAAACCAACTGAACATTATTGAATAACTGATATTAACATTAGGATTAAGTATCAATGACCTAACACCATAATACCATGTGGTAAAAGGGTTTTAGATTAATATATTAAGTATTAGAATAAATGGAACAATAAACCGGCAGCACACCTGTTACTTAGCAATTATTTTATTAAAAAAACTTACCTTTAAATTCTTGAATATATTCATCCAAAGCGACGTTAGCAAGGAATTCCTCTATTTCCATTTTGCTAATCGACGACCTCGGACCTCCTCAAATATTAGCTGGTAGGTACACCCCCAAATCCACTAGGTCACAAAACACACACTACTTAGGTACTATTTCGACACAAACTTGAAAACCACAACATGTGTTGAAAATTTATCATTCACACCTGTGGTTCACAAATCGCACCCGCACACCGCATAAATTAAATACAGACTGAAATGAAAATTCACTATGCATCTCACTCGACAAACGTAATCAGCGCAAACGCAACGCAAACTAAGTAAGACAATGTACATTTCAAGCAAATGTTGACCAATGAAATGCTATCTTTGAATCAAATAACAGAATTAAGTATAAATAAATAAAATTTAGTAAAAATAACAAAATAAAATTCAAATAATATGATAATGTAAATTCAAATATGTAACGATTACATCGTTATTTTTGGTCTGGCCTCTTGACTATAAAATATTTTTAATTTTCTTGTTAAATTGTGCGTCGTCGCATCCGATATGGTAGGAGTACGAATTTGCTCGTATGTTTCGACGTTAAATAATTTCATTTTATTTTGAGAATTCATTAAATTCAGTTGATTCTTCAATTTCTTCTACCCTCGTTCTGGTGAGTTGAATTTAATTATTTTAATGTTAGTTGTAAAATCTAAAATTGGTGAATATTTTATTTAATATTTAAGTTTATTCTATTACTAATATTTAATTATTTCGTTCACAATCGCTTGTCAAGAATCAGTTTTTTATTGAGTAAAAAAAATATAAACATAGTAGTAATTAATTTTTTCTCGATCTTTGGAGAAAACCTTTAGCGATTGTGTACGAAATTAAGGATTTTATAGTCGGAGATTCATTGCCTTTTTTTATTTCATTAGGGCTGCTGCCACTTTTGAAGAGGGTCCTAGGAAGAGATAGATTTCTCGACACATCAATTTATTTTCCTGAAATCAGCATTTCAAAACCTAACCTAAAGGATATCGATATTCCAGAAGCCACCTCCATTTTGTTTTAACAATCTGAAATTGTTTGTTCCGGGGACTACCCATTGGAGTTCACTTTACTACTTGGGCAACTAAGGCTCCGACAGAAGACATCGTAAACCAAAAAGATAAGATTAAATTAATTACGATTTTTTTTTCAATATTTTCTGACTTAACTTCAAATTGAATTTTTTAAAGTTTGAAATAAACAATTTAACACTGATTCAAATTTCTTTTATTTGCTTGTCTGTAATTTGGCGCCCTAATATATTTGTTTGGGGGGAGTTAAAGAAAACCAGAAGGAAGCCACGAACCCTGGAGCTAGCAAAGGGTAGTAATTACGTTACAAACTGGCGCCCAACGTTGTTGAAACAATTTCTTTGAGATATTTCTTTATCTTTATATCTTTTTCTCGAAGGGATTGTTTTGGCTACAAACTGGCGACAGTTGGGGAGTAATTACGTTACAAATATTAAAATTTCTTCAAAATAACAAAATAAAAGTCAAATAATATGATAATGTAAATTCAAATATTAAAATATTTATTTCAACCAAATATGTTCCAATAAAATGCTATGTTTGAATCAAATAACACGATTTAGTGAAACCAAATGAAATTTCGTAAAAATAACAAAATAAAATTCAAATAATATGAATATGTAAATTCAAACAACTCATTTCTCTCTGTGAATGAACGGCTTTTGTTACAAAGCATACAAACAAACATAAATAGGCCTTTAAAATTTTAGCATTGCGCAATTTTGAAGATTTAATATTAAAGGGTCTAGCGTAATCTACGCCAGTATTTAAAAATGGCCTAGTAGGAGTTAGGCGATTTGCAGGCAATTCTCCCATAAGCGTATTTAATAGTTTTGGTTTAACAAATGATGCATTTACGTAACACACCCTTTATGGTATTTAAACCATCTAAAATCCAAAATTTACTACGTATATTTTGCAATAAATTTTGAGGCCCCATATGAAGATTATGCCTATGCACATATTCAATAATCATTTTTGTAACAATATGTTTTTTTATCTAAAATGGCTGGATGTTTAGCATGGTAAGCAACTAAATATTTGCCTAAACGACCTTCTACTCTTAAAACATTGTCTTTATCCAAAAAAGGATTTAGAGATATAAGTTTACTAGTTTAAGACAACGGTTTATTTAACATTAATTGATTTATTTCATTAGAAAACATTTCATTTTGAGCTAATCTAATAATAGAAATTAAAGCTCCATTTAATTCTAAAACGGTTAAAATACCTGACATTTTCTTATTTACTTTTAGTGCATTATTGCAAAATCTTTTACAATATGCTACTGTTCTTTGTAGCCTCAAAAAATTTGAAAAACGTTTAAAAATACTTTGATCTAAAGTTTGCAATATTACAAAGACTTGTTTTGTAACTCGCCTCTCAGGAATTTCTAATATAGAATTCTCTCGATTAATAATAGGCCAATCACTCTTTTGCTTTTTTAGCCATGAAGGCCCGTACCACCATATATTACATAATATTAATTGTTGTGGGTTGCAACCTCTGGAAATTAATTCAGCAGGATTATCTTCACTTACAACATGGTTCCAATTGTTTATATTAGAATTTTGCTGTATTTCAGCAACTCGGTGTGAAACAAAGACATTCCAATTAGCGGCTTCTAATGCCAACCAAGTAAGCACTATTTTTGAATCAGTCCAATAATAAATTTCATTTACCTATATTGCCACTAACAGCTTTAGTAGCCTTAACCATTAATCTGGTTAATAATAAAGCACCACACAATTCCAATCTTGGCATTGTCAATGTTTTTAGAGGTGCTACTCTTGATTTAGCACATAATAAATTAATGTTAATTTCTCCTTTAGCATTTACAGATTTAAGGTATATACATGCTCCATAAGACCTATTTGACGCATCACTAAATCCATGAAATTCTATTACTAGCGGATCATCACACAATGCATGTCTAAAAATTTTTAAACTATTTAATAAAGATAGTTCAGTATACAATTTTATCCATAAATCAGAGAGGTTTTTTGAAATTAACTCGTCCCAATTTAACTTTTCACTCCACAATTTTTGTAATATAACTTTAGCTATAATTACTACAGGACCAATTAAGCCCAAAGGATCAAATATTTTTAAAATCATTGACAAAATATTTCGTTTTGTAGGTTTCACGTTCTTTTCAAATTGTATGGTGTACTGTAAAACATCCTCCTCAACATTCCACATTACACCTAATGTCTTTGTTACTTTGTCTTCAATAATGTAATGTTTAATTTCCTTTTTTTCATTCTTTTTTGTTTGAAACCCTCCTTAAATTGAATCCATATCCCTTTAGAACATTTGTAATATCTAATTTTAATTTTATTGCTTTGTCAATTGAAGATGTACCAGTTAATAAATCATCAACATAAAAATTATTCCTTATTTGCTCGCAAGCTTCTGGAAATCTTTCTTGCTCTTGATCAGCTATAAAATGCAGACTTCTAATCGCTAAAAACGAAGCTGGAACAGTACCGTATGTAACTGTATTTAGTCTGTAATGCTTTAACTCTTTTTCAGGACTTTCTCTCCACAACAATCTTTGCAAATCTCTTTGATCCTGTTTTATCCAAACCATCCTATACATTTTTTCTACATCTGCACCTATAACACAACTATGTTCTCTAAATCTTATAAGGATTGAAAATAAATTATCTTGAATTATAGGACCACATTTTAAATTATCATTTAGACTATTACCATTACTTGTTTTAGCACTTGCGTCAAATACAACTCTTAACTTCGTCGTACAACTTGATTCTCTTATTACCGGGTGATGCGGCAAATAATAATATATATTAGTAGAATAGTTTCAATTTCATTCTTTACTATTTCTGACATATGCCCCATTTGACGAAAAATTACACATAGTTTGAACATAATTTACATCATTGTCGATAACTGTATCATTTAGCTTTACATTTCCTGAGATTATCCATCCCAGTTTAGTTTTTTGAAAGACAGGTATATTATCAGCTACCTTTATTTTTCCTATTAATAAAAGATCGTAAAAAATATCAACACCTAGGAGCAAATCAATTGATCCTGGTATGTTGAAATTAGGATCAGCCAATTTTATATTTCGTGGTACTTGAACTTTTTCTTTCTTTAATAAACATGCAGGTAAATTATTTGCAATTTTATTTAATACAAAAAACTTTAATTTTTTTGAAAATTCACAAAACATAGATTGAATTCCCATCTCAATAAACTGATTAGCCTTTGATACAGAATCATTTACTCCTATGATGGACATATTTACATTACTTGTATATAAACCAAGTTTATTTATCAAATTTTTTGATATAAAGTTGGATTGTGATCCACAATCCAGTAAAGCTCTTACTTCTAATGGATTTCCATTTTTATCCTTTACTATTAATTTGGCCGTTGATAACAAAACTTCCTCCTGATTTTTATTGGCACTATGTGCACTGACTACAACTGACTGGTTATTATCATTCTTTGATGAAGATTCGATTGGCAAATAAATAAAGTTGTACCAATATTAAAAAAAGGGGATCCACGACAGATTCAAAATTACCGACCTGTAACTGTTCCATCAGTCTTCTCAAAAATTTTTGAGTATGGTTTTTTGTGTCGATTAAATGCATACTTAGAAACAAATAATATTATTATACCCAATAAACATGGTTTTTTAGCATCTAAATCGACTAATAGTGCACTTCATTCATTTTATGAAATATTAACAACCCTGATTGATGGGGGTGAGTGTCCGGTTGGTGTATTTTGTGATCTTAGTAGGGCGTTTGACTGCGTCGATCATCATATCTTAATAAATAAACTAAAATCTATAGGAAGTCGACATAATGCTCTTTACTGGATAAAATTATTTTTATCTGAACGTAAGCAATATGTGAACGTACCATATAAGGTAAGTGCACCAATAGTTGACACTTCTAAAGGTTTTTTATTAATATCATATGTTGACAGTCACGTTTTTTAAAAAATAAAAGAAAATCATGGTAGACACAGAAGTATGAAGTCCTTATGACACAACTATGCCATCAAATACGTTCTTTGATATAAGAAAACTCTTCTTTTTTTTTCAAAAACTGACTACATTGATACCAATAGTTAACACATCAAAAACTGTACATCTCCAAAAGTTGACACTCTGAGTACCAGTATTTGACGTTAAAGTGGAATATAAGATAACTTTTCAGAATAGGTATATAAGAGGTCAAAAAAAAGACTGCTATGTAGTAATAAGTAGGTATATTTAATATAAATGATTACAGCTTATAAAATATGGAAGAGTACCCTTTCATTTCGGGCACCGAATATATTCCACGGTCATTTTTTGGTATTGGCGGGTCTATGATTTTTACAATTTCTTCTTCTTCGTAGCACATCACATCTTCACGGTCGGGCCACTTCCAGTCTAAAATGCCACTTTTGGCCATAGTCAACACTTTAAATTCAGAAGAGCAGTTTTTGATTTCCATAATTTTACCTTTAAAAAAAGAAAACATTCATTTTCGATGAAAGATCAGAATTAAGAATGTTCACTCACCTGGATAATATGAATCATCATACTTCACAATGACATAATTGTCCACTCTCATTTCTTGGTTGTTATCCACATCAGAATTTTCAGCCCAATCATCACCTTCTCCTTCAGATTCAAGAACTACTTCAGTAGAAGAGTTAGAAGACGAGTCATCTTCTGCTTCTACTGGTTGAATGGGGCGTTTTCTTTTTACAACTTTTTTATTTTGCTTCTCCTCTAATTTCCTTTGTTTTACTTCCTCTCTTTTTCGCTTACGTTCTTCCTTCTCCTTTTCCTTGTTTTCTTTATCTTCTTGTTTTTTTCTATGGTAAGCCCTCCACTGGTCTGATGTGGCTACTGAGGGCACCTTTTCTTTAGTTCCCTTTGGTTTACTGTTTACAATGGGCCTTGGCCAAAATAGCGAGGATTTGAAAGGGGATGGTATATTTGTCTCATCCTGCAACGTTCCTTTTGAGGTAAAGGGCACAATGAAATCTATATTGGACTGTTTTTGAATAACACTCCCGAGCAGAAGCGTTGATTTTTTTTCAGGTGTTTTTTCGCTCCTTGATGTTTCAGGCAAATCGGGTATTTTACCGTTTTCACTAATATTTTCGGGAATTTCTAATATTTTCTGGAAAATCTCTGTTACGGAACTTTTCCTCTGTGGGATTCTTTTCTTGACCAGAAGCTATGTCTGCCTGATGGTTTATAGCAATTTCATCTGTCAATTCACGCCAAAGCATATAAAGTGTCTCTGATATCCCCTTCCCATTGCAAACCAGATTCTTTAAATCTATCTAGTTTCTCAATCCCTATTTTATCTTCAAGAAGCTGCAACGCTTTAAGTGTTACCTGAAGATTCTCATGTGTCTTATTGGTTTCATGGATGGCTAGCGTTTCCGTTGTCTTAAAATACTTGTCATAGTTGATTCCGTTGGCATCTAGAGGAAATAACCCACAGGATCTGAACCCATTTTGTATGATTTCTGGTCTAATGCAGGTTTCAAAAACATCTTTTAACAAGGGACCAAAGTTTTCTCGTTTTAGCTTTCTTCCTTCATTTTTCATTTTATACTTCTGTACCCCTACTTTCCATCCATTTTTTAGTGGATGGAAAACAGCTACGTCCATAGGTTGCAAAATATGGGTAGCATTAGGATAGAGGGCAATTAACTCAATCTTCTTTTCCACACAGAAGTTACTGAGCTCTAATGTTAGATGCGAGGAGTGTCCATCGACAAACAGAACCACGGGTAAGCTAATGTTATTAGCTGTAATCCAAGGATGAAAAATATTAGCAACGAATTCATAGAAACTCTGCCCTGTCATCCATCCTAATTCCGATTTTCCTATGCCCCATCCTTGAGGAATTAGACTTGAAATATGGGCAGGAATGCGTTCATAGTTGAACATAATCATGGGAGGTACTAACATCCCATCGGCATTCGCAGTGATTAACGTGGTGAGACATTCTTTTTCGTCATTGCTAACAAAATTATCGGCTGTTTTATCTCCTTTATGAATAAGACATTTTATGCCTTTGGGGCAAAGGAAGAATGCCGTTTCGTCTGTATTGAATACTCTCTTTGGATCCTCAAAAGCTTCTTCCAAGTTTTTTGATGACACATAATCTTTAATTCCAGTAAACCAACGTCTCAGTTTTTCTTCCGATACTTCGGACCTACTTTTGGTTAAATTTTGAGTTAATCTTTCAGACAGCTCTTGATGTCGATTAAGAAAGCACTTGTACCATTTTTTTTAGGTCTATTATTTTTAAATTTATTGGGGCGGTTTAACTTTTGTATAAGTATCTGAACAGTATTAGCTGTATTCTGGTTGCTGGAAATCCAGCTTCTGCAAGCTTTATCAGCCATTTTACGAGAATGTCTTCTTCATTCGGGGTTAGTGTAGTATCTGGGCCCATACGACAATCAATGGGATATTTACCTTTCGCCTTGTACATCAAAGTGATACGTGGTATCTTAAACTGCTTACTAGCAGATGTAACTGACATACCCCGATGCACAGCATCCACGGCAAGCTGTATGTCTTCTACCAAGTATTTATTAATTTTTTTATTTGAAGACATCCTGTAAAAAAAGATGACCCTAAAGTTGACATCAAAAAATCCAATAGTTGACACCCTGTCAACTTTTGGTTTCCCTTAAAATATTCCTTCTAGTGTCACAGATAATAGTTGATTTGGTAAAAGCAAAGCCTTAAAGACTGAAAAGTTCAGAAAACATAAAAATATTCATGTAACTATTAGTTGACAGGGGTGTCAGCCATAGGAACCAGTAATATAGGGGGGTCCAAAAGTTGACATCCTATCTAATGTAACCTTAAATATTAAAATTAAAATTACATGCTTAAAATGCCATTTTACAGGTATCTGAGTAGACATAATTCAAGAATTTACTTACCTCAATAGTAATTTATGAAAATCACAGCACATAAACTAATGTACCTCCTTAAGAGTTTCGGTAAGAAAACGTTAACTTGGTGACGACATAAACACCAGCTGACCATTTTGATCCCACAGAGTTAAAAAAATAATTTCAATGTTGCCAACATAATTCGTAAATCATATATCCGTCCTGGACAGACAAGAATGGTACCAACTGTTATTAATTGGGTTACTGAAACCTCTATTTTTCAATATTTTTTAATAGACTGTCAATAATTGGGTGAGTGTCAACTATTGGTGCACTTACCTTATTGCTCATAATAACATAAATTTTTGCAAATCAATTTTTTTAAATATCGACATTGGTGTCCCGCATGGGTTGGTTTTAGGACCGATTCTTTTTCTTATATACGTAAATGATATTGTAAAAATTAATACTTTTGCACATTTTACATTATATGCAGATGACACATCTGTTATAGTTTCAGAGAAATCTAATACTGTTCTGGAGAACAGATGTAATGATGTCTTATCAGACCTCTTATTTTGGTTCTGAAAAAACTCCCTTTATTTTAATGCAGAAAAGACCCAGATAGTACATTTTCATAACAGACAAAGACAATTACCAAATATAAACTTAAATCTAAATCATCAATGTACATTGATGAATGTCTAACCTGGAAAAGAAATTGTGAAATGATTGTCGGTAAATTGAATAGTTTTAGCTATTTATTTCGAAATCTATGCTCTGTGCTTACAGAAAAACAATTAATTATGTTTTATTACGCACATGTTAAATCACGTTTAAGATACGGCATATGTTTTTGGGGAATGTCTTCAGGCTTTGATGATATTTTTATTACACAAAAGAAATTGATACGCTGTATTGCTGGTGTGTCTTGTATTACTAGTTGCAAGGATTATTTTAAAAATTTTGAAATTTTAACCTTACCATGTTTGTACTTGTTTGAAGTGTGTGTTTATATATATTCTAATTTGTGTTCTCTAAAACTAAACGCAGAGACTCATAATTTTAATACAAGACAGAAGGATGATCTTCATATTCCTTACTCAAGGAATAATATACTTTTTAAATCGCCCATTGTCATTGGTCAGTGATTTTTTAATAAATTACCGAATGGTATAAAATCTTGTAACACGATTAGATCATTTAAAAGAGCTCTGAGAAAATATATTGTTCAATGTTGTTTTTATTCTGTGGAAGAATTTTTAAATTTTTAACTTTTAATTATGTTAATTGCTTCCAATTTATTAATTAATTAGTCTAGTTTTAAGTTTTTTATTGTATTCCTTTACATGACGTATTCTATACAAACTCTGTTTGTCAAAAGAAAATAAAAATATTTTTATTTATTTATTGTTTTATTTATTACAAATAAATAAAACAAAAAACTTTATCAGGAATTTTAACTCCTAGACGGCCTTGAAAATCACATTGAAATGCACGGTATTTTGGGATCAGATTTCTTTTATGACTACGGAGGTGCGATAGACTATGAAAAGTGTTTATTCTCATTTAATTTATATAAGACCAGGCAAGTAATTCCTCTTGTGTCGGAACAACAAATGTATATATCAATTCCTGGTAGATGCGTATTAGTTTAATATTTTAAAGTTTAAGCCAACGAAGATTATGTTGTTCTGTCGGCTGAACTGTGTGACTGGAAGTCCGTTGTCTAATGTTTGAATCTCTGGAGAATTAAGGAAAAATATATATCAGCACCTAACAGTAAATCAACTTGTTGAGGTATATAATAATTTGAATCAGCTAAGACGAAATGATCTGGAATTTTAAATTTTTCATGTATGATAGGAACCTTTGGTAAAATTGAAGTAATCGTATCAGTTACATAACAAGTTAGTTCAAAATTTTTCTGATTTTGATGGCATGAAGAAAACTTAACATTTACAGATTCTTTACACTCAATTTTTCCTGAAACACCAACAACAGAAATATTTTTTTTTGAACAGAATAGTTTAATTTTTTAGCTAGCTTCCGCGTAATTAATGATACCTGAGATCCGTCATCTAATATTGCTTTGGCCGAAATAACCTTTCCATTTTGGTTTAAAATATTAATTCTGGCAGTAGCTAAAAGCACATGCGAATTCTTTTTCACAGAAAAACTTGACCTCAAATTAACTACTTGATTGCAGTTTCCTGCTAATCAATTGTCATTTCAGTAAAACGTTTATCAAATAGATGTCAAAGATAATAATAGTATACCTAATACTATTATGACGTTTTACAGAGTCTTTGAAAATCAAAGAACATATAGACCGTTTACTAAGAACCAACAACTACTTCCCTGACCATATGCCACGACGGACATTGAATTACAGTTCAAAGTTAAACGGGGTTAGTATATCTGCAAGATAGAACTAACCATTTTAGTTTGCAATTCGACAGGATATCACTTGTAGACCGGTTTCGACGTATTGCGTTTCATCAGTACAGGGAAGATATCTTCCGTTTAACTTTGAACTATAATTCAATGTCCGTCGTGGCATATAGCCAGGGAAGTAGTTGTTGGTTCTTAGTAAACGGTCTATATGTTCTTTGATTTTTAAAGACTCTGTAAAACGTCATAATAGTATTAGGTATACTATTATTATCTTTGACATCTATTTAACCTCAAATTGTTAGAATTTTCAGGACTAGTTAATTCGTTATTATTAGTATTAGAATTAAATGAATTTAATTCGCTTCCGCTTGGATTTGTACTTAAAATATTAGAATGATTAGCCCTACTGGTAGATTCTCCAGAGTCCTGATTGGTTTTATTAATTTCAGTATCAAATGATGGGTTATAATTATGAATTAAAATATTATGTGCTTTGTTGCATACAGAACAATTATTCCAATTGCATTGATTCCCATGATGCGAAGAAAAACATTTTAAACACAATTTTTTAGAAAAAACAAATTGCATTCTTTGAGCAACAGACAGTTGTTTAAATTTAAAACATTTAATTAGTTTGTGATTAGTTAACTCACAATAAGCGCAAGCTAGCTTATCCCGTTTTTCCGTAAAATGAGAAACCTTTCTAACTGGTTCCCGCGACGAGAGATTTTCTGCCGCTTGACACCCTTTCTCTATAAAGTTTAAAAAATCGCTTAAAGTTGGCATCTTAGCTGGTCCCCTTTCCAATTCATACGACTTTCTAGTATTAATGTCTAATTTTTGGGTTAATATACAGGGTGTTTCTAAATTGATGCGAAATATTTTACAGGGTGATTTTTCAGCAAAAATTAAGGGGGGTCTTTGATATAAATTTTTGTTCAAAATCGCTCTCCCTCCAAGTTACAGCCCCTTAAAGTTGAGGGAAAATAATTGTTTTTATTTAATATCTCCAATATGGAAGAATTTAGAAGAATGAAATGTAGCAGATAATTGATGCTAATAAAGTGGCATTTTTTGACAATTTTTGTAACCCTGCAATGTTTATACAAGGGGGTGAAAAAATCAACCCTTATGATATTTTGCACCAGAACTTTTTTATTCGTCTACATTTTCCTACTTAAAAAATTGATTTAAAAAGACGGACTTAAACTGCAACTTTTTTATGTCTTGACTATTCCTCGTAAAATTGTTAGTTTGATCACAAAAAAATAAAATAAGTTACAATTCGATATTACTTATACCTTTTTCACATAAATCCAGAAGCGTTATTGTTTGTTAAAAATAGAGTAAGCAGGTGTCAAATAATGTCACAATTGGCAGATAATTATTGCTAATAAAATGACATTGTTTGACGGTTTTTGTAGCCCGCAATGTTTATACGAGGGGGTGAAAAAATCATCCCTTATAATATTTTGCCTCAGATTTTCCTAGTTAAAAAATTGATTTAAGAAGGCGGACTTAAACTGCAACTTTTTTACGTCTTGACTATTTCTCAGTAAGTTGTTTCTTTGACCATAAAAAAATTAAATATTAGGTACTCATTACCATAATTCTTGCCTAATTTGTATAGGAACATCTTCAAGAAGAGTGGGCAACACTTCTTCGAGGAAATGGCCGTAGTCGTTTCCATTTAATCTTATTGGTAGAAAATATGGTCCAATTAAATAATCATTAACTGTTTGTCATTATGATATCATTCAATACTGGCATACTTTATTTTTTTTTAACAAACGATAACCCCTCTGGATGTATGTGCAAAAGGAATGAGTAATATTTTATTTTTTTTATGGTCAACGAAACAACTTACTGAGAAATAGTCAAGACGTAAAAAAGTTGCAGTTTAAGTCCGCCTTCATAAATCAATTTTTTAAGTAGTAAAATGTAGACGAATTAAAAAGTTCTGAGGCAAAATATCATAAGGGTTGATTTTTTCACCCCCTTGTATAAACATTGCAGGGTTACAAAAATTGTCAAAAAATTCCATTTCATTAGCAATAATTATCTGCCCATTATGACATTATTTGACACGTGCTTACTATGTTTTTAACAAACAATAACGCTTCTGGATTTATGTGATAAAGGAATTACTAATATCGAATTGTAACCTATTTTATTTTTTTGTGATCAACCTAACAATTTTAGGAGAAAAAGTCGGGACATAAAAAAGTTTCAGTTTAAGTCTGTCTTCTTAAATCAATTTTTTAAGTAGAAAAATGTAGACGAATTAAAAAGTTTAGAGGCAAAATATTATAAGGGTTGATTTTTTCACCCCCTTGTATAAACATTGCAGGGTTACAAAAATTGTCAAAAATGCCATTTTATTAGCATCAATGATCTGCCAAATTTCATTCTTCTAAATTCTTCCATAGTGGAGATATTAAATAAAAACAATTGTTTTCCCCCAACTTTAAGGGGCTGTAACTTGGAGGGACAGCGATTTTGAACAAAAATTTATATGAAAGACCCCCCTTAATTTTTGCTGAAAAATCACCCTGTGAAATATTTCGCATCAATTTGGAAACACCCTGTATAAACTAAAATTAAATCCCATTCCTGAACAGGAACATTATAATTTTTAAGAGATTCATAGCAACCATAAATTCTCTTAAATTATTAGCATTATTCTTATTAATAGTTGGAATTTCTATCAGACCCTTAATATGAAAATAAATACTCGCTAATCTATTTTCATATCTTTCTTTTAAAATTTTTAAGGCTACCGGTAAGTTTGCAGCAAGTAAAGGTAAGTTCTCAACAATTTTGAGAGGTTCACCTTTTAAAAATGATTTTAAATAAATGAATTTTTGGTATCTCTACTAATTGGGGATTATTTAAAACTAACGCTTTAAAAATGTTATAAAAACTTACCCAATTTTGTTGAGAACCTGTAAATTTTTCTAAGACAATTTCTGGCAGTTTATTACCGCTTAGAAAATGATGATTTGAATTACTGCTTTGAGAATCAGAGAAAGGTTCTGCATCGCTTCCATTAATTGAAATATTTAAATTTGTTTTTAATTGAAAATATTTGTCTTCAGTTTCTGAACGGTCTCCAATTTTAGCTACATCTGTTTCTAATTCCTCAATTGTATCTTGATCAATTAAAAACTTCTCAAAAGCTTTTTCTAACATTTCTAATCTACCTAAATACTCATATTTATTGAAAAGATTATCAATATTTGATTCTACAAATGTAGCTATCCTTGTTATAGTATTTTTCTAACATTATAAGCTTGTGTTAAATTTGTTGTCATTTTGTGAATATTTATTAATAATTTTATTTATTTTTTAAAATTTATTTAACCAACTGTTAATAGAAATAAAATTATCAGACCTTTATCTTTGATCAAATCACAAGTTATAACTTACTAAACCGCACTGTAATCACAATTAACACTTTAAATTATTTCTCACACTGAATCCTGCACTGGTATAATATTCACTTTAATTAATTTTGAATCTTGATTATTTCCTTCGATTCAAATTAACCAATAGAATGTCATAATTTTTTTGAAATTGGACCAATCAGAATCAAATATCAGCGACTATTGCACTAGAACAATATCAGCGACTATTGCACTAGAGAAATAGTCTCGTCAAATATAAATGTCAAATATTTGTCAGTTTAACAACGGCATTATTAATTATTGTTATAATTTTCCACAATGGTAAGATTTGGTGCATTAGATTCTAATGCCATCGAAAAAGCTGTTTTCAGGAAATAATCTTCCTAAATATAACACAACCTTGATTAATAGTTTGTTTGCTATTTTTGTTGTTGCTAAATTTCTCGAACATTTTACAATTTGTTTCGACATAATTTGACGTTAATAATCAAAGATTAATCAGATTATTAACGTCAAATTATGTCTCAACAAATTGATACTAAAATATTTTCGAAATCTAGATACCACAAAAATAGCCGACTATAATCTAGGACTTGTTATATTACCCTTGATAACTTCAATAGAATCTTGACAAGCTCCAACTTTTCTACGATTTCTTGAACACCAAGAAACTTTGTAATAATCTAAAACTGAATTAAAACTGTCCAAAACTGGATTAAATTCAAAACTGGCTTAAACTATCCTAAACTGGATTAAAACTATTCAAAACTGGATTTAAACTATCCGAAACTGGATTTAAATTATCCAAAACTGGATTACAACTATCCAAAACTGGGTTTAAATTTCAAAATTATCCGGCTCCACTGGACCAAAAAATGATCCGGCTCGACTGGACCAAAAAATTACATTATCTTAGAAGAGCATGTTGAACCAGCATGTTATAACTGATACTCTTATTTTGTTCAGAAAAATATCCAAAAATATTTTTTAATCAACAACCATCAAAACAATTTCTTCACAGTTAAATCTGTTTCGTAGTCTCTTTCACAAATATCTTCTCCATTTTCAGATTCTGATTCAGAATGACTTATGAAGTTTTTCCACTTATCTTCTGAGCACTGGTTAACTGCTGCTTTCCATATGGACATCACTCTATGTTTTGATGATAACTGAGCAGAAATGTGTTTGTTATAAAACATTTTACAATCTGCCCATGCTAATTCGATTGGATTGTATTGACAATTATATGTTGGTAATCTTAAAACTTCGTGGCCCTCTGCTTTGAGTATCTCGTCTATTTCATATTTTATATTAATCTGTTCCAATCGAGGTTTTATACTTTGCAATTTGGTACTATTGCTATCAAAAGGTAAATTGTGACAAGTCATCCAACTCTTCCTTTTTACTAGATAAACTTGCTGGTTTTTGTACCTTCATTAAATGATGCGGAGCATTACCACAACACATTTACTAATGTAGACTCTTAGCACCATTGACGGATTTGATTTCCATTTTGATACACCCAAATTTTATCGAAATAAACGAACATCAAATTTCCCTTTTCATATTTCTTTAAATAATATAATGCAAATAATCCTAGCAAAACTTAGTTCTAAGAGTAATAATTTGAGGCCTTTTTATCAGAACTTTTCTTGTATCAACCTTTTTGAATCTGTATCCAATAGAATTAATTACATTAAATAAAGTGGTTTTAGAATAAGGGAAATCCAAATTTTCTTTTACATGTTCAAATATAGTTTGAACGGTAAAATGTTCGTTTTTATTTATTTTTAAAAAATATTAAATATTAAGCGAATGAAAGTATTCCACTGGAAACCTACCAAGAAGTGACAGAAAATGTGGTCTGGAGGAGTCAGTTTGCGCGACTTTTAGAGGCGTACATTTGTCTTACATTATTTTTCATACTTACACTTTAGACTCAGCTTTTGATAAGTGACCTTTCTTATTCTATAGCCTGCGAGAAAATGATTCGTTTAGTTCTTTTGCAGCAACAAATAATCTATTTATCCTATCCCTCTATATAAAAATATAACGAAAATCTTTGCATAATTTTTTTTCTTTCGGTGGTAATCATTACAATAATATTAGATAATTTAATCCTGTCACTACTATCACGAGTAACGGGTAATGAAGCGCCCTGTATAAACCAAACTATCACACCCGGAAAGAAACTGAATACTTATTTCATTTTGTTAGGAAACCCGCGATTTCAGTAGTGTTTGTGTGAATATGACGGACAACCAGAGTATTTAGGTCTCCAAGTCACCGTATCCTAGTCCTCGATTATTTTCGATTTTGGTATCTTCGTATGAGTAGTGCCTTAGAGTTAACGTATCCTTACTTAATTAATCATTATTAGTGGTTCGAATCATGGCGACATGATCCTTATCAATGTTATCATAAACATGGACATGCCAACTATCAAGTATTTATAAGATTCGGGAGATTAATTTCTTAATTATAGTTTACTATTTAAATAATTCGGATGTATTAAAAAAATGGTTTTACATCAAAAAAAATAAATAAACGTAAAAAATATTCTGTGTTTATAGGTTTTTCATTTTTTTTGCATATCAGAGATTCATGCTTTTAATTAAATTTAAAACCTTGTCGACACAAGACTTTTATTAGTAGAAAGTAATAAAAAGTAAATATTGTGACAAGTATTTATTGAATATTGAATTAGTGTATACAGTAGATTATTACAGAAAGCATTCATTGGCATTTTTAAACATAATAAAAAATAATGTACGAAAAATCAGCAATTATGATATATTCCGTTTAATATTAAATAAAATTAATAAACCAAGATAAGTTAGTAATTTAATTTTTATTAACATACAAGAAATGAAAGGAGGTAAAAATAAAGTAGTTATTATTAAAGATAGACCTTTGACGGAAATGGTTAATAAATGATATTGAATAAAATCTTCAGGTGGTAGATGTAATTAAAGATAATGAGCAAAATTTTCAGTAGGTAGGTCTAGGTGTCTTAGACACATAAATACTAAAACAAGTAAAAAGCAATGTTTCATTTTATCAATGAATGCTCAGAGTCTGCCCTGCCATTTTGACGAAATTTCAATGTTAATTTTACATGAACAACCTCTGTTGGTATGTTTGTCAGAAACACATCTCACTAATGATATATTTGATTCTAAAATAAAAATGCCTAATTATAATAATTATACTGGCTTATAATGATTAAATTCATGTGGAAAAATGTAAGTTATATTGTGGTTAGTTTGTATCGATCACCAAATGGATCTATTCCAATATTTCTAGACTTTTTTGAAAGCATTGTAGTGACATTTTTAAGTGACAGTAACTGTAATATAGTTATTACGGGTGATTTTAACATAGATTGGCAGGTAGATACAGTGGCTAGTGTTAAATAAAGGATTTTATCTCTGGCTATGGTTAAAAAAATATAGTAAATGATATTACTCATCCTTCTAATAACGATAATGAAGGTTCAATTATAGATCTAGTTTTAACAAATTCCGAAAAGTTTAATACACAAATCAAAAAGGTAAGCAAAATAAGTACACATTTATATATATTGATTTATACCAATGACCGTTTATTTAATAGAAAACCTGTAGTAATAAGAAGCCGTGATAGAAATATTGACTATATTAAAATAAACGAAAAACTAGCTAAAATACAATAGACTAGATATAAATTAGAGATACAATGACTTTTATTTAAAACTGATATAAGTTGCACTTACTATTAAGATTTTTTCCAAATATAAAAATTGGTGGAATGACACTGTTTAAAAAGCTACGCGTACTAAAAATAATAAAGAACTTAGATTAACGGAGATTGAAGTGAGCGAAAATCAAATTGTAAAAGATATATATGAAATGTCCGAAGCTGTAAACAAATATAACGTTAACAGTATCAAAGAAATAGTCAACAATATAGACTTTAACGGTCCAGATTTTCCTATTGTAAATAGAAATAAAAACATTTACTTAAAAAGTTTTAAATTAATTAATAGGGACCTCTTCAAGGAAATTATTTTTGAAATGGCAAATAAAGAAATTTCTGATGATATAAATGCAGAATTAAAAAAAAATTGTTTTGATAATATTACAATGCCAGTAGTGGGGCAAAGAGAGTTCTAGCTATTTTTTCGAACATAACCTCACTTTTTTCGAGTGGCCTTTGACGTTTAACGCAAGCAGCCAATTCTTCTTTTTCGAGTGGCTTTTGACGTTTGGCACAAGCAGCCAGTTCTTCTTTTCGCTATATTTTTGTATTTTTTGCGCTTCGCTGTCATCGTACCAACTTTACATGCTACCAACTTTACAGTGCGACCAACTTTCGCGTTAAATACAATTAAATTAAAAAAATTCTTTACAGGATCGAACCCGGGTCCCCCGTATGATAAACAGATACTTTAGCCACTACACCATCGCAGGATTTAATAAAATGTTACAAACAATGGTAGAAAAAATAATAAACAATTCTTATCGCAATAAAGATAACAGACTTAGAAATATGTTTTAATTAAATATTAAAAGCGCGTGACCTTGGTGTATTAACTGTTAAAAATATATCAATCTTGAATAAAAAATCGAGTAATTTAAATTTTTAGAAACCAAATTTTAAATTATAAAACTAAAAAGTTTTTAAAATAACGAAAAATATATCAAACTTAATTAAAACTCAAATAATATACTGATATCGATTTTTCTTCATGGGTGCACGTTTTTTCAATGAAGTGTTGGAACGTGATACATGATTTTTAAATTGGTTGTCTAGATTAAGTATATTATTATGTAGATGTTTTTTTTTTGATAAAAATTAGTTTGTTTTTGCGTTGCTACGTTGTTAAGGGATTTGGTATTGATTAGATTGTCATTGAATTTGTAAGAGATAGTTGTCATTAATAAAAAAATTATTGAATCAAATAAAAGAAATCTCATTTTGAAAGTAAATAGAAAACAAAATAAATATTAGAAGAATTGATAGAAATAGTTTAGTTAGCAGATATTGAAACTGAAAGAGCAGAAGGAAGTTAGCAGGTACAGAAAAGCAGTGAGGTCAGGGCTGGAAAAAGGTAGGAGGAAATAAAAAGCAAGAAATAGAAAGTATTGAAGCAGAGAGAAGCAGCGAATAGGAAGAAATCAGAAATTTGAAGGTATAGAGAAAGGGTTGAAGAACAGAAAAAGGAAGTACAGTAGAAAGAAGAGGAAGAAAATAAATTTTTTATATATATATTTTTGTTGTAATTTATTTTAGGACAATCAATTTGGAAATCTTGAATCCACGGCCAAGAATTTTATTGAAAAAGGGTGTTCCTGAAGGAGGATCCATTTCAATTGGCGCCCAGAACGTGTGGCTGCTTCGGCACTGAGGGTAAGAGATTTTTCTTAACTATTAGGTGTCAAGCTTGCTTTATTAAAAAACAAAAGGTGTGTGATTCGGAGTGAAAGATTAGATAAATTATAAATAGTTGTATGAAATTAAGAGGGGGAAAGAATACTACAAATAAAATGTTAGAGCAAGGGGATAATATTGATAATCAGGATGGTCAGGATAGTCAGAGAAGTCAGGGTAATCAGGTTGGTCAGGATAGTCAGGGAAGTCAGGGTAATCAGGTTAGTCAGGATAGTCAGGGTAATCAGGATAGTAAGATAGGGGATAGAAGGGATTCATCATGGGAACAAATAATGGAAATGTTAAAAAATATGTACAAAAATATTGAAGCAAATAACAAAAATACTCAAGAAAATAAAGTAGACATGGACAAAAAGATTGAAGCAATAAACAAGAATATGGATTCTATAAAAAAAGAAATAAAACAAGATATTAAAGAAGAAATAAACAAGAATATGAATGCAATGAAAAAAGAAATAAAACAAGACATGAACAAGAATATGGATTCTATGAAAAAAGAAATAAAGGAAGAGATGAACAAAAACATAGAAACATTTAAAGATGAGATGAGGAACCAAATAGAAACAAACAAACAAAAATTGGAAGAAACAAAGAAAGAAATAAGAACTGAAATAATAGCGAGAAGAACGGAAAAAGAGGAGTTACAAGAAGTAAAAATTAAAACAATTATTAACAAGGAATGTAAAGATGAAATAAAAGAATGTAAAGATGAAATCAAAGAAATCAATACTAATACAAATAAAAAATTGAATGACTTAGAGATAATTATACAACAAGAGAATATGGAAAAGAAAAATGTAATAGAAGAAATGCAAAATACAGGAAAGAAAATAAGTGAGATGGAAGAAAAAGAAGAAGAAATAAAGGGTAGTACAAGAAAAAGAACGTGAAATGTTAGTAAAAGAAAGGGAAAGAAGAAATATAAATAAAAATCAAAATAATATGGGATTAATTAAAAGTGAACATAAATTTAATGGAAATATTAATAAGATTCATCCAAAAATTCTCATAAGAATAGTGAAAAATAAGTTAAAATGGTATGAAGATCATGAGGAAATAAGAAAAATAAGTATATATCAAAATAATATGAAAATAAGTAAAATTAAACATAAATTTAATGGAAAATATGAAGAAGGGAGAAAGACATTTAAATTTGTAAAAAAATTATATCAAGGGAAATATAAGGAAAGGATTAGCAAATATGAAGAAAGGGGAAAACAATTTAAATTTATAAAAAGTTTGTATCGAGGGAAATATCAGGAAAGGGGCAAGGTATCTAAATTTATAAGAAAGCTACATACAGGGAAATATTAGAAAAGGGGTAAGGTTACAAAATTTATAAAAAAAAATTATATGTAGGAAAATATTAGGGAAGGGAAGTTTATAAAAATTATATGTATAGGGAAATTTCAAAAGAGGGGGAACAAATCTAAAACTTTAAAAATAATATATTTTAATAAATGTTAAGAAGGGGGAATGAATTTTATATAAAAAAAAGTATAGAAATAAAAATTGTAATAAAGAAAAAGTTACAAGTAGATATAGGATAGGGATTGAAATGTTAGGGTTAGTATATTAGGTAAAATTAAAATATTCTAAATTAAAAGCTTAACAACTGATGGTGAAGAAAAATTCCCTACTGAAAGGAAATTTGATTTGGCAAGGTGAAGTAATTCACCAAGTCAAATCAAATTTGGGGGAAATTGATATGGATTTTTCTTCATGGGTGCACGTTTTTTCAATGAAGTGTTGGAACGTGATACATGATTTTTAAATTGGTTTTCTAGATTAAGTATATTATTATGTAGATGTTTTTTTTTTATAAAAATTAGTTTGTTTTTGCGTTGCTACGTTGTTAAGGGATTTGGTATTGATTAGATTGTCATTGAATTTGTAAGAGATAGTTGTCATTAATAAAAAAATTATTGAATCAAATAAAAGAAATCTCATTTTGAAAGTAAATAGAAAACAAAATAAATATTAGAAGAATTGATAAAAATAGTTTAGTTAGCAGATATTGAAACTGAAAGAGCAGAAGGAAGTTAGCAGGTACAGAAAAGCAGTGAGGTCAGGGCTGGAAAGTGGTAGGAGGAGATAAAAAGCAAGAAATAGAAAGTATTGAAGCAGAAAGAAGAAATCAGAAATTTAAAGGTATAGAGAAAGGGTTGAAGAACAGCAAAAGGAAGTAGAGTAGAAAGAAGAGGAAGAAAATATTTTTTTTTATATTTATATTTTTGTTGTAATTTATTTTAGGACAATCAATTTGGAAATCTTGAATCCACGACCAAGAATTTTATTGAAAAAGGGTGTTTCTGAAGGAGGATCCATTTCAATAAATTTTTAGAAACCAAACTTTATATCATAAAACTAAAAAATTTTGAAGACAACGATGAATGTACATTTTTTACATCAATATAATGTTTTCAATTAAAAATTTTTTTAAAACCTTGTACCCTTCACAATAATATTAAAAAGCTTATTGCAACAAATCATTCAGTAAGCGTTAAGAGTTAAATTGTAACCAATTCGTTATCAGAAGGTATATTTTCAAAGTTTGTTTATATTACTAGGCAATAGAGTCGAAAAACATATAAACAGCATTCGACGATAAGTGTTTATATAAAACATTTTACTTTTTATAATATTTATAATGGATGATGCAATACTTTTTAACGTAATTAGGTCACGTGGTAAAGAAAATTTGAAAGAACAATATAAGTTATTTTGATTTATGTAACAGATTATTTTAAAAGAATTAAAATTAAAAACTAAATAAAAAAAGATGACGTGTTCTAGATAAGAACTTATTGAGAAATTATGCCTAAAAGAGTGTATGCTTTTAATAGTTAATTAAGAAATGATTTAGGAAACAAAATCAAGATTTAAAAAATCCAAAATTTACCAAAATAATATAAAAAAAGACAAAAATGTCTACCTTTTATTTATCATAATTATACATTTTATTAATTAATAAACTATAACAGTTTAAAAAGTGTTCTGTGGATTCCTTAGGAGCCCCCTTGGTTAACAGGTTGTCACAGCTGCATACCTAGAACTGAAAGTGGTTTTATGAGCAAAACTCAGTATGTATATTTTCAGGTAAATAAAAAAAGTTCTTGGTCTTATAAAAGATGAATGCAATGGTAAACTATTAACAGAATTTGTGGGACTTCGATCTAAATTATATAGCACAAAAAGTTGTATATATAAAGTTAAGGATAACGTTTACCGTGCAAGTCACATAAGCGTAATGTTTATTTAAATAATATATAAAAATTGTAAAAAATTATGATTACCTGATGATGCGTCAACTTCAGACTGGACTTGGATCTGTGCTAACTTCATAACCCTCGAATTACAATAATGACTCACCAGGTTCGGTTGGAATTCTTAACATCAATATTTGGTAATAGGAGTAGGATATTTGCTCATCTTAGTTAATTATCCAGCAAAGACCACGTGGAGGTGTGAGCAACCTTTGCCTGGAGAGGATAGGTAAGTAGGAAGAATAGGGAAGGTCAAACAGCGGTGGTTCTTTAATAGGCAACAATTTCCTCTGATCATGTTTTATTTTAAACTAATATACGTACTTAACTTAATAGGGGACAACTCGTTTTGTAAGCGAAAATTACAGACACCCTGAGTTTACAGTACTTCTCCCACAGTGTGGTACCTGTCGTATTTCTGTGCGGAAAAAGTCGACTACCAAAAGGGACCTCAAAAATAAATTAAATTTTTATTCATATCAATTGCAGACAGCAGAATCAAAATATCAATTGGGAATTCTACTTTATCGCAAGGAAGTTTTTGCACGAAACTTAGTTCATATAAATTATTTACTGAGAAAATTGACCCACATAAAGATTCTAACCTTTAATCAAAGCGCGCGACTTTGGGGACCAGCCATCGTTTGGAGCGAGAGATGAATTAGATTGATAAAGATGCGCAGAAAAATTTAATTTAATTTAAATGACACTCAACTGTGTATCGAATAACTCAGAATGGATTTAACCGTTGTTTTTATTTCCAACAAATTTTATTATTTGAAAAACATACAAGAGACCTTAATAAAAACCTTAAAATAATTATAAAACCTAGAATAATAACGAATAAAAAAAAATGTTAAGAAAAACAGAGATTGTCAAAAAAAATAGTAAGAAACATAAAAAGGATCAAAGGAGTAACCAGTTACGAAACAAAATTATTAAGAAAATAATGATAAAACTAAAAAATAACAAATAAATTACAAGACAAACATAAAAATACCTGTCAAAGATAATAATAGTATACCTAATACTATTATGACGTTTTACAGAATCTTTGAAAATCAAAGAACATATGTCCGTCGTGGCATATAGCCAGGGAAGTAGTTGTTGGTTCTTAGTAAACGGTCTATATGTTCTTTGATTTTCAAAGACTCTGTAAAACGTCATAATCGTATTAGGTATACTATTATTATCTTTGACATCTATTTGATAAACGTTTTACTGAAATGACAATTGATTAGCAGGAAACTGCAATCAAGTAGTTAATAAAAATACCTACTTAACAAAAACTAAGATTTATATGTTAAAATTATTAAAAAATTCAAAACAATAATTTAAGAAAACTTAGAATTTTACCGATAAAGAGAGGGAAATCAAACAATATAAAGAATAAATTTTAGTTGCTAATAGTTGCTATTTGTATATTGTTTTCCTAGTTGTTATGTATTATGTTATTGAATAAAAAAGTCATAAAATTTGTACATTTGTCATTATATGAAAAGAATAGAAAATAATTATTAATTGACGAACTACGAACTATTTTCACTGTTACGAGAAAAGCTATCATTTTTTGGTCCTTCGAGCCGGATTTCACGACTTCACGATACAGTCCACAACGAACCACGAGGAAATTGAGAATACACACGTGAGTGATTTGAATTAATAGATTACGATTTGTGACAATAATAGTATGTCTACCGATATTAATGATAAAATTCAACTCAGTGGGAATCTTAAGGGTAAAATTACCAGATTTGTGACCTTTTTAGGGACTATCAAAGATAAAAGCGATGCAAAGGTAAAGCAAATACCTCCTTGGCTCGTTGATTTAAAAATTATATTTAAGGATCTTGAAAGAATTAATTACGAATTGGAAGTATTAGACAGTTTAAATGCGGCTAACCATTTGGAATACAGAGAAGCATTTGAGAATGCTTATTTCTCTGCTCTAGCGCAAGCGGACGATATCATGGGTGTGCAATATATTCCGATGACCGCTTCGGAACATACGAATATATCCAAAATTTCGAACCAATATAACGGTAAATTACCTCAAATTGCGTTGCCGAATTTTGACGGAGCATACGACAAGTGGGGACAATTTTTTGATATATTTATATCACTTATTGACAATAACCCCAATTTATCAGATATTCAAAAATTTTATTATTTACAGTCATGTTTGCAGGGTGAAGCCTTGGAAATTATTCAAAATTTACAGTTAACAAATGATAATTATGATTTAGCATGGGGATTATTGAAGGAAAGATATGAAAATAGGAAGCTAATTATTAAAACTCATATTAAAAACTTATTTGATCTGGCAAGCGTTACTAAAGATTCATACCTTTCCTTACGTACATTTTTAGACACTTTTTGAAAAATTATCGATCATTGCAAAATTTAAAGGAACCTGTTCACCAGTGGAATGCTATTTTAATATACCTGCTTTCAAATAAACTTGATACTATTTCAAAGAAGGAATGGGAAATATTCGCAAAAACTGAACAATCTCCAAAAATAGATGATTTTATTATATTCCTAACTAATAGATGCCTTTTATTAGACTCATTAGATAATAAAACTATAGAACCTTCGAATAATTTAAAATGCTCTCCAAGAATAAATGCAAACCTACTAAAAGTACTAGACCTGCTAATCCTCAAATTAATGCAGACACTAACCAAAATTCACTACTTCCAAATAACATTCAAACTAATACTAACTTAATGAATACGCCGACTTGCTCCTCTTTCGTACCGAACTCAAGTCCACAATTTGACTCTATTCCTCAACGTACATTACTTACTCAACAAACTAACGATATTCAATTTCTCTCAAAAATTAACACTACTTACACTCCAGATAATAACGAACGTAGCAACCTAGTATTGCATAATACTAGTGTATAATATGGTGTTATTATTAATTACTTTATAATAATATATTTAAGTTAATGGCCCCTGTGGATATGCAACCCACATGGCATATCCCAACAAACAATTTTGGTAGGGAAAACAGTGGCCCAAAAGTTCTGTTCGGATATTGACTTTTGTGGCCCGTAGGCAGTCCCCAGCTGCGGGCCGTCGCCAATAGGTTCACTACGGGAGTGAGTCGGCCGCTTATAAAATGCCGGTAGTAACTGCCGGCGTCCCAGCAACGGGCCTTAACTGTGTACCTATTTCATACAATTGACGGCCCATGATCGGTACATTAACAGTACAGTATAGTGGCCCTCAGTAGGGCCAGTCAAGTTGCCGATAGTTTTTTTGAAGGTCCATAAACTATAACTCTATAAATCTGTATTTTTATTTTATATGTTACTAATTGTTCTTTATTAACAGGGTCGCAAACGTATAAGGTGACAGTTTCAATCTTATTCAGGTAGGACGACAGGGTCGCAAATGTATAGGGTTGCAACTGTCCCGGATTCATAGATTCAGGAGCAAGTTCACATTTAGTGGTTGATAAAAATTCCATAACAAACTCATTTAATAGTGTTTTTCCCTCGGAGATTATGGTTGCAAACAAGGACGTAATTCCAGTAATCGCAGCAGGTGATGTTTCGTTAAAAAAAATTGTTGAAGATACAATCATTGATGTTTCAGTTAAAAATGCTTTGTGTGTACCACAACTATCCACGAATTTATTATCTGTAAGTCAATTATTATCAAATGGTAATCAAGTAAGATTTCAGGATTCTATTTGCAAGATATTTAATAAATTTGATGAGTTAATAAGGATAGGTGAACAAGTTGATGGTGTTTATAAATTAAAAACTTTCAAAGAAAAATGTTTTCTTAACGCTACAAAAGAAGTTTGGCATCGTATTTTCATCCATTTTTGTATTAGTTTCATCTAATTTTTCATCCATTTTATTTTCCATTTTTCTACTATTTTCATCCATTTTTCTACTATTTTCATCCATTTTATTTTCCATTTTTTCCAAAAATTTAAACATTCTCTCCATCTCTGTTTCTTGATGTGGTTTTGAACTAGTCGCATCTCCTATCACATCTACATTTACCTCCTGAATAGTTGTATTTTCTTCTCCTTCCGAAGATCCATCATTTTCCCTTATACCAATATTTTCTATTGTTTCATCTTCTCTCCTTCTATTTCTTCTATTTTGTCTTGTATCCATTTTATTTAAGTATTTTTAATTATTTTATATTTAATTTAAAATGTCAATTTGTTATATTTATTTAATTTATATGTTGATATTAAAAAATTTAATAATTTTAAGTTTAAAATTAATGTTTAGTTTTTAATTATATTCTCCCCAGAATTAATCACTGCCTCTATTATATAAATATAAATACCTTACCTATCTGTCAGTCCTGTCTGTCAAAGTCCTTGTCTTCTCTCTTAATTTTCCGTTTTCCAGGTTTTCTTGTTCTTGCAGTGGTTCTTGTAGTGCCTTGTAGTAGGTCTTGTAGTCCCTTGTAGTAAGTCTTGTAGTGGCTTGTAGTAGGTTTTGTAGTGGCCGCCCCACGTTGGGCGCCAAAATTGTTATTGTTGGATTTATTTCTTTCTTGCCCCACGTTGGGCGCCAAATTGTTATGATTCTCCTCTTTGGCTCCGGCTTCTAATGGGTTGGGTTCTTGTTTTATATATACTTTTCTTTTATTTATTTTTTTATTTCAATTAAAAATTGAATTTCTAATTAAACTATTTATTATTTTAACTTTCAAAATATTTTAACAATGACAATTCTTAAAAAATTTTAATCGATCAAAATTCAAAAATCAATAATCGTTTCCATAACATTTCATCTACTATTTATATCCATTCTAAAAAAAATAGTCACTGGTCTATGTCATCACACTTTACAGTAAGATATTTTATTTACACAATAGACACAGTGATACCATAACAATATATATATAACTCAAAGGTGACTGACTGACATATATAGTGATCTACCAACGCACAGCCCAAATCGCTGGACAGATGGGGCTAAAATTTGGCAGGCAGGTAGATGTTATGACGTAGGCATCCGCTAAGAAAGGATTTTGATAAATTCCACCCCCAAGGGGATAAAATAGGGGATGAAAGTTTGTATGAAACTTTGTCAATTTTAAACCGATCGGGCTAAAACTTTGCATGCATATAGCTACAATGACGTAGGCATCCCTTAAGAAAGATTTTTGATAAATTCAATCCCTAAGGGGATAAAATAGGGGATGAAAGTTTGTCTGAAACTTTGTCAATTTACTACTATGACGCAGGCATCTCCTATGACAGAATTTTAATTAATTCAACTCCTAAAGGGATCAAATAGGCGACGAAATTTTGTCAATTTTTAACCGATCGGGCTGAGACTTTGCATGCATATAGCTACTAGGACGTAGGCATCCCCTAAGAAAGGATTTTAATTAATTCAACCTCCAAGGGGATAAAGTAGGGGATGAAATTGTGTATGAACCTTTGTCAATTTTAAACCGATCGGGCTAAAACTTTGCACCGATCAGGCTAAGATTTTGCATGCATATAGCTACTATGACGTAGACATCCCCTAAGAAAGGATTTTAATAAATTCCACCCCTAAGGGGATGAAAGGTTGTATGAAACTTTGTCAATTTTAAACCGATCGTGCTGAGATTTTGAATGCGTGTAGCTACTATAACGTAGGCATTCCCTAAGAAAGGATTTTGATAAATTCCACCCCAAAGGAGATAATATAGGCAATGAAAGTTTGTATGAAAGTTTGTCAATTTTACACCGATCGGGCTGAGATTTTGCATGCATATAGCTATTATGACGTAGGCATCCCCTAAAAAAGGATTTTGATTAATTCCACCCCTAAGGGAATAAAATAGGGGATAAAAGTTTGTTAATTTTAAACCGATCGGGCTAAGATTTTGCATGTATATAGCTACTATGACGTAGGCATCCCCTAAGAAAGTATTTTGATAAATTCAATCCCTAAGGGGATAAAATAGGGGATGAAAGTTTGTCTGAAACTTTGTCAATTTACTACTATGACGCAGGCATCTCCCATGACAGGATTTTGATTAATTCAATCCCTAAAGGGATCAAATAGGCGATGAAAGTTTGTCAATTTTAAAACGATCGGGCTGAGATTTTGCATGCATATAGCTACTATGACGTAGGCATCCCCTAAGAAAGGATTTTAAATAATTCAACCTCCAAGGGGATAAAGTAGGGGATGAAAGTGTGTATGAACCTTTGTCAATTTAAAACCAATCGGGCTGAATCTTTGCTTCGATCAGGCTGAGATTTTGCATGCATATAGCTACTATGACGTAGACATCCCCTAAGTAAGGATTTTAATAAATTTCACCCCTAAGGGGATAAAATAGGGGATGAATGTTTGTATGAAACATTGTCAATTTTAAACTGTTTGGGCTGAGATTTTGCATGCGTATAGCTACTATAACGTAGGCATTCCCTAAAAAAGGATTTTGATAAATTCCACCCCCAAGGCGATAATATGGGCAATGAAAGTTTGTCAATTTTAAACCGATCGGGCTGAGATTTTGCATGCATATAGCTACTATGACGTTGGCATCCCCTAAAAAATAATTTTGTTTAATTCCACCCCTAAGGGGAAAAAATAGGGGATAAAACTTTGTATAAAACTTTGTCAATTTTAAACCGATCGGGCTAAGATTTTGCTTGTATATAGCTATTATGACGTAGGCATCCCTTAAGGAAGGATTTTAATTAATTTCACCACCAAGGGGATAAAATAGAGGATAAAAGTTTTTTAGATTTTCGACTGATTGAACTGAAATTAAAGATTAGAGCTACTATGATGAAGACGTCCGCTTAAATGGGAATTTGATAAATTGAACCCCATGGGGATAAAATAAGGGTTGATGGAGGATGAAAATGTATTAGTTTAAACCTATCAGTACCTAATGAAACAAATAAATAAAGACGAACAAAATAATTTTTAGTTCTTAATGTTGACAATATGGCGTTAGTAGTAGGTATTTTAAAACGCGCTATCGTGTTGTTTTCACTGAGTTATATATACCCAAAGATGAGTGGCCGCCGTATCTTATAGTACATACTATACCTAAATATTTCTAGCGCATTATATTTGACGTATTTAGCTGTTCTTTTCTTGGCATACTTTGGATAGCATTTGCTTTGTATCGGTTTAGTAGTTTTGGTTATAGACTCTGCTTTGTATTCGGCAATTTTCGTTTGAAATGAATGACGCGGAGCGCGAGAACGTCAAACAATAACTTTAGGGCTCTGTTAAAATTATAAATATTGGAGATACAGTTTTGGGACTTTAGTGAAATTTTTTGCTCTTTTCAGATCTTTTTTTCAATTTCAAAAATATTTAATTGTTTTCGAGGTTTTCCAAAAAAAAACACTCTTTTGTTTATAACTATTGCAATTTTTATCAGCGCATTTTCAACTTTTTCAAAAAGTTTCTAGAGGTCAATACGAATCGAATGACACCAAAAATCATAATTTTTGGTGGCCTCTATAAGAATTTGTCAAAAATGGCTCTTGTCGATTAGACTAATTATAAAAAAAAAATGTATTCACATTGGTATCTATTAGAAGTATAAATGGGCCGAATAAGATTAATATTTTCCGATTCCCGCTTTTTTTTCGCTTCACTTCATATGAAATGCCCTAGGAGTAAGAAATAACTTCGTTAAAAAAATACTTAAAAAATGAAAAACAGTAACTGACAAATGGGAACATATAAGAAATTTATATGAGAGAAACTCTCTGTCAAATAAAGAGAAATTAAGAGCTCTTCCATATCTCACAGATGTACATATTTATAAAAACCGCATGAGAAAACTGAAAGTAAAACACGTAGCGCAAATATTTATCCAGAGATAAGTTTCAACTTTGAAATTAATCAGTAATATTGGTAGGTAAGTATGGTACAAGCGTAGGTTATTGTTTAAATGTCATTCATAATTGTACTGTTTGTAAGAGGTTTCAATATTAAAGTCATTATTTATTTGTATACCTTATAATTATACGGGTATAAGTACCTACAATGTATTGAAAGAATTAAATTTACTAAAAATGTTTTCTTTGCTACAAATTCAGGAGAAAATTTGGAAGATACTGCAGAGCTATTACTATTCTTTGATCGCCTATTCGATTCTTTTAATGAAAGAATGAAGTGTTCTGAAGGTGGTAAAGTGTAGGTTGTAGCATTCTTAAAAAACCCGAATAATAAGATTTCTTTTTTTAACAGTTCTTTTCACTTAGGCCGACTCTGTCCTAAATTTTATTCGAGATGTTTCCAGAACGTAGCAAATCTAACCGTTGTCTCTAAGTAGTTTATCGATTTTCCTAACTGTCCAATGAGGTTACGAGTTTAAGATCAGGAGATGCAGCGCGAAATTGTTAACCACCGTTTTTTGAACGTTCGACACTCACTTAAAGGGTGTGACTCGAAGCGATAAGATCTCTGTTACCCAATTAAGCCACTTTTGGCGGGTTTTATCTGTGTGATGATAAAAAGTAAAGTCTAATAAATGTTCCTAGTAGTGATAGAGTCAGTTAGTGTTTATCGTTAATAGTTTTAGTAAAAGTTACCGATAATTACCTATGTTAGTGCTAGAAAGCATTTTGTAAGTCTTTTTATTGCATAATTACTAATTTATATTACTACAAGAAAAGAGTATTGTTTCTTTCTTCGGATATTGGATATAAATGTGATCCATTTGATAAATATCTACTTATTAAGAGTTAACATAAGAGTGACCGTAAATTCCAGAGTGTAACTCAGTTTCTAAAAGCCGGTAATGATAAATCTAAGTGTGAAGATTTTAGATAATTACGTTTAATATTGCAACTACCTACATAATACTCTATAAAATCTTCAGTGTTTGTGGCGCAGCGAGTGGGATCAATTTTTTGTTGCAAAAAGTATTTTATTAATAAATCTTGTTACTCTTTGTAGCTCTCATATGTAAGTTACTAAACTTAATTAGTTTGATAAGTACTCTTTTTTTTTAACTCGAGTTAAAACCAAAGCAAGAGGTGATAGATTTTCTTTCATATAACGTTTTATCTTACCTTAATACCTTTTTTCCACTTTCCACTTAACACAGATTAATATACTCAGCTGTCATCTGAGGCGTAGTAATAGTTAATTTTTTTTTTTTTTTTTTGATTAAACACAACTGTGTTTAATAATGTGATATGATATTTATGACATTGATATTTTTTTTATTTTTTCTATTTTATTCTACTTCTTGTATATCTCATTTATTACAACACTACGTAATAAATATTGTTTAGCGTTTAACTATATGTTTTTTTTCCTGCCTGGTGTATGTTATTCTGATCAATCTTTATCAATGAAAAGAACCAGGCGTAACTGAGTACTAGATTT
The DNA here is from genome assembly GCA_964028335.1 of Altica lythri. Classification (NCBI taxonomy): domain Eukaryota; kingdom Metazoa; phylum Arthropoda; class Insecta; order Coleoptera; family Chrysomelidae; genus Altica; species Altica lythri. The sequence goes on along the minus strand of OZ034806.1, from coordinate 9,474,626 downwards.
TGATTTACAAAAAAACATCTCTATCTTACCTATATAACTATAGCCATTGGGATAAGCAAAGGAAAGAGTAAGTATAACTATGTATTTTTAGCTTAACGAACCGAAGTGTGTAATTTTAACTTTAACTAAAACAACTGACTAATTATTTTATCCAACTTAAGTATTTAATTTTTTTCCATTTGGGTTTCTTATATTTCCCCATCCTCAGGATAAAAAACATAAGTGGCGCCCATTTTCCTTTCCTTTTTTTATTCTTCTTAGTTTCTCCTTTTTGTCTTTTTTAACTTCTTTTATCTATTATTATTCTATTAAATATATTCCTTTTATCTTTTCAAAATTATTCATCTAGCTCGAACGAACCCACGCTCGCTCTCCTCCTACCCCCTGAGTGCCGATCGCACATGTTTACCTCTTAAATCAAGCATTTAACATCATTAGAAAAAAAAAAGAGGTTACCAGTTACAAGGTGTACTCTGTCAGAATCTTCAGGTCATGAAGAGTTTTAGAGAAATAAAGCATTGTCAATTCTCTCTTCTATGAAATTTATAAAAGTAGTGGGTAGTCTTAGAACAAAAATATTAAAACTTACTCAAATGGCACTTTGTTGTATGTATGATTTTACAAAAATTGTTGAAACGTGGCTGAATGAAGATTTTAAAGACTCTGAATTACAATTGAGACGGGTAAATCGAGACGTGGCAGTATTTTAATAGCTGTTAAAAGTAAGTTTTTGGCCAAGTCTGTCATAGTTATTCCCAGTTCTATTAAGCATCTTTACATTACTTTAAAAATTAATAAGCAAAATGTTATTACTGGTGGAGGTTATATGCCTCCTTTGTTTGGCAAGGATAAATTTGAGGAAAACGTTCGTGTTATTGAAAATATTTTTGATGATTTTTGATGAACAGTAAACTTATTATTTGTGATGATTATAATTTGCCTGAAGCCACCTAGTCTAATGACGAATTTGGCTTATTATCAAATGGTTTAGAAGTGCATAATTTATTTCAGATAAATACAATAATAAACGTCAGACTTGTCTATTTTGATCTTATATTGTCTAGTTTCACGATATATAAGTTTCAGAGCCTACAGATCCTATATATAAAAATTGTGTGCACCAGACTGCTATTTCCTTTGATGTAAACCTAAAAAATAAATCCAATTTAACTTATGAAGAGTATTTTCTTCATTCCAAACAAGGTAATTATTTAGCATTAAATAATAACTATGACAAGTAAACCGGAATTAACTATTAAATAATAAAATTTTTAATGAGGCTCATGATCAATTATTACTATATTATTATTATTATATTATTAATTATTCTTTAAGAGGGCAACTATATATTTATTTGGGTCAAAAAATATAAACCATCAAAGTTTTCACACTGGTTTAATTCAGAACTTTGTAACCTTTTTTATCGGTAGGTGGTTAGTGCTCTTCTTAAGGTTCACTATTGCGAACGGCACTCAGTTGGTTGGTGGAGAGCCAGCGTGGATTCGGGCGAGCTCAATGAAAAGTTATCGAAATAAAAAAGGAATATATATAATAAGGTAATAAAACTTAAAAGGGAACAAGAAAAAAAATAAAAGAAAAAAATGAAAGAGAAAAGAAAATGGGCGCCACTGATTTTTACTTTATTAGTGTGGGGAAAGATAGGAAACCCAGATAAAAGATAAAGGATATATAAATTAGGTAAAATAACCCGGCAAACTATTCTTTCTAGAATTGAAATTACACACTTTTATTTGGGAAACAAAAAATAATTATACTTACACTTTTCCTTACTTATCCTTATGGTTAAAATAAAAACTTGTAAGATAAGGGCATTTTTGATAAATCAAAATTTAGTTACTTAAAAAAAACATATTAGATTAACTGAAAATATTGATCAGAGTAACATGCTCTAGATAGGAAAAGCAAATATCTAGTTAAACAATTACCAATATTTATTATTTGTATATATAATAAACAAAACAAACAAACAAAAACATAGAGGCAGATATCTACATTAAAATAGTAAAAACATATTAAATTATCACCTTTGTGTCATTCCAAAATCATATTTTTTACACTAGGATAACAGCTATGTATATAATATTTGTTATCTCCTGTGTACTCTGTGAAGCTAAATGTAAAACAATTGAGATCTAGACAAATAAATTATTAAAATTCACCTTTTGCTTTCTTATTAACTCGAGTTAAAGGAGTACTTACATCTCAAGATTTAGATATTAAATAGCCTGTTTAAAAATACAGGTAAAAAAATATAAATAATAAATATACAGATAAAAACTACAAAAAAGACAGCACTGTACGTTAATCACTAATAGGTTGTTCGGTATGATGTATACAAATTCAATTTTCCAAAGAGATAAACGGTACTTTCATTTACGATAAAGGTATAAAGATTAAATGAAACCATCGTTAGCTTCTTATTGTTTCAAAGATAATGTGAAGATCATATTGCTTCATTCTCTCGATAATAAGTACGATAATATAATAATAATAATAATAATAATAATGTTTATTCTTCAGAAAGCTACATTTTTTTACATAACACATATTAAAATTCTAGAATATAACAAATAAGTATACATTATCTATAAATAATTTAAAATTTCTACAATTACTCTTAAAGATTTAAAAATATATGACTATTATAAAACAAGATAGATAGAATAAACAATAACCTGCTAAGGTTTTTTATTTAGAAACATGAATTTGTGTTTTTTTTTACAATCATTGTTATCCATTAAGACCTTTGAGGTTGAGCATGGATACAATGATTGGCCATATCGGCGCCATTTGTATATATTAATGATTAGTTTTAATTTTTTTTCTTTTAGTTTTGTTTATTTTTATTTTTAAATATTTTTTTAATGTTTTTTTATTTACTTTTTTTTAGTAATCAAGAATTTTGTTTATTTCCGAAACTTTCAAAGACTTTATGTAACTTTTAAAAATCGATTTCAGCAAACTTATAGAGTTCAGTCTTCTTATATAAATCTTATAGATTTCTGGAAGGTAGTTAAAGAGACGTGGTGCTATAAATTCAAAATATCTAGTTCCAACAGTTTTCTTTGCAGAATTGGTTTGAACATAATCTTTTGCTTTATTCCTAGTGAAATAGTGGTGGTCTGGAGAATTTCCTCTCCTGATTTATTTTTTATTACAATTATATTATTTTTTGTTTTATTTTTGTTATTAACTAGATTCCACATATATTTTTTATTATTTCCATTTTTTTGTATTTCGTTTCGGTAATAGTTTCGTTTGGTTAGTTTGATTAGGCTATTTACGTGTTTACGGTAATTGACATATATTTCTCGTTTTTCTTCATTGTTCGGATTTTCTTGGAACTCTTTATATAATTTATTTTTGAAGTAAAACTTCTTTAGCGACACTAGGAGTAAAAAAGTTATTCTAACGGACGTGACGTCATTCTAATAACAGAAACCGGAAACAAAACCTAATACTGACACGATTTTGCATGGGCGCCGGCAGCAGGGTGCAAGAGGGTGCGCTTGCACCCCCCTGCTATGAAAGAAAATACCTGAATTTACCAGAAAATTATATATTTTTTTAATTTTTTTATTAAATTATTGTTTGAATAAAAACTAAAGGCGTCGCGGTTGTTGTCCAAATCATTCTACATTCTATATATATTAGATCATAATAGTGTGTAGATGCAGATGCACCTCCCTGAAAATAATCCTGGCTGCGCTCATGCGATTCTGCCTACTATATTAAATGAAATTAAATCTGTAATTGTATGAATTGACAGCTTGTTATCTTGTCAACCAAAATACATTGCGTAAATAATTTAAATTTGTGTATAAAGTGTTTGTATTAACTATGAATAAACAAAGTGGATTTATTAATGAAGAAAGTGATGAAAAAATATTGAATGAAAACAGTGAGTACCTACTCTGTATGCATACATTTTATTTTTGGTGTGTAATTACACTATTTATTCCTAATTATTTATACCTATTATTTATACCTAGCTATTTTCGTTTTATAGGTTTAAAGAGCTAAGAGCTAAAAAGAAAAAGAAATTGTGAACGTCAAAAGGCATATTATAAGCGCCAGAAAGATTTGAAGAAAAATGAAAAAAGACGAGACAGCGACATTTATTATGATTTGATTAAGTAAGTTTATATACATACATACATATTACGATAGTAAAGAAGCATGTTGCACGTTTTTGTTCATAAAATAATAATATTCGACATGTTTTAACACTTGCTTATACTTATTTTAGGTTTGGTAAGGTAGCCATAAAGGCCATAAAACCACTAGTCAGGATGGCTGATCTTTTACCAGCAATAACAGATCCTTCGTAGGACTGAAGAAAACAAACTCAACTCAGGATTTTAAATTTTATGGAATATGCTATAAAATGCTACAAAATGAAATGGTTATCTAACTATCGAAGGCTCTTGTGTTGTGTTGTATTACAATAAGGTAGATACAGCTACAAAATCACACATTCTAAACGTAATATGTGTATATTTTTAATAGTGTTTACCTATTATTAAAGCAAAACTTCTTTAGGCGCGACTAGGGGTAACTCTAACGTTAGATTCAAACGGAAGATTCTGATGGAAGTAACGGTGTGATTTCAGCTATGGGAGGAGCTTAAATTTTCAAAATTTTCAAACGGTTTCAAATACATTAATGTTATTTAGAGAGTAAAATCTATGTTTCACATTTTAGTTTTGATAAACCTATTATTTCATATATAAAAAATAATGATAATTTTCAAATTCCTATTTCTAATATAAATATAACATCTCATTTTTTGTAAGGTATATAGGCAATAAATATGATTGAATTGTAATTAAATATTTATTTTCCGATACGTACGTCAACAAGTTTTACTTCAATCGCGCGTAAAGGTTACACGCACACTCTTTTTTTTTATTAATTGATTTTACAAGTCCCGCTGTAATCCATTTTTGGCGCTTTATTTCATTTTTTTTTTTAGTTTTACAATTTTTGTATGTTTTTTTAGGGATATATTTAAAATATTTAGTAATTCATCTGTTTTCTTGTTTACTGTATTTATATTATAATAATATTGCTAATCATAAGTATTTAGGTCATTTTTTATATTTTCGTAGTTTATGAATGTTTTATATTTATCGGTATCAGCATTTCTACTGATTGTTTTTATAGGAAAGCTCAGTAGCGTAGCTCGATGGTCTGTTATGTTATTTTCATATGTAGCAGCAACAACATTTTCGAAAGAGTGGGTAACATTTGATCTGAAAAATATATGGTCCAGACTGCTGCGTGAATTATTTTGCGGTTGTTGGATCTTGTTTTTTCTAATATTGACCGTGATGTTATACGTAATAAACCCTCTATTGTCAGTGAGGACTCACATCACCCCTCTTTATTTATTAAAATTAATAACATTTTAAATATTTCAAACATATTAGCACCGAATTTAAAACGTAAAACATATAATTTCAAGCGTGCTAATTATCCACTACTATATGAAGCGCTTGTGAACACTGACTGGGAGTATCTAACCCAATACAATAATGTAAACGATGCTGTAGATCGGTTTTATATTACCTTGTACTCTATTCTCGATCGCTTTGTTCCTACCTATACAAACTATAAACGTAAATTTCCTCCGTGGTTCAACTCTGCCATAATAAGAAACATTAAGAATAAAGAAAAATATCTTAGAAAATATAAAAGAACAAACGATACGTATTTCTTAGAACAATTTAAATTACTTAGGTCACAAATTAAACAGCAAATAAAAGTTGCTCATCAGTCTTATATTAGTAGAGTTCAAGAAAATATAACAACTGATTGTAGCCAGTTCTGGTCCTATATTAATACAAAAAATAAGAATTCACGCATTCCAGGCACTATGATGTTTGACGATAATGTGTATGTCAAACCTCAAGATATAGTTGATAAATTCAGTCAGTTCTTTGAAAGTGTCTTTGTAACATCATCTGAGCCAACTCAGGACAGGGCTAGTTTATTTGAATCACAATGTTTCAATGAAAGTATCAATGTTATTAATATAGGCGAATCTGATATTATAGAGGCCAGTAGTAAGTTAAGTAATAAAATGACTTCTGGGTCGGATGATATACCGTCATTCTTTGTCAAAGATTGCATTCATGTATTAGCGTACCCCTTAAGTCTAATATTTAATCTATCATTAAAGTTAGAGAATTTCCCAGACCGGTGGAAGGAAGCCAGGATTATTCCTGTTTTTAAAGCAGGTAAAAAGGAACAAATTAAAAACTATCGCCCTGTATCCATTCTGTCAAACTTCTCAAAGGTCTTTGAAATTATAATTTATAATAAGATATTTCCATCTGTTCGCAATCTAATATCACCCTCACAGCACGGTTTTTTAAACAAAAAGTCCACAGAGTCTAACTTACTCATAATTACTCAATTCTTATCTGAAATTATTGACTCAGGTGGGCAGGTGGATGTTATTTACACTGACTTTTCGAAAGCTTTCGACAGAATGGATCACGGAATTTTAGTAGATAAGTTACACAAGTTTGGTTTTTCTTATAATTTCATCAGATTCTGTAGATCATATCTTCTGGGTAGGTGGCAGTTTGTTTTTTACAATGGTTACTCTTCCCAAAAGTACCTTGCGAAATCAGGTGTTCCACAGGGTTCTAACTTGGGACCGTTGTTATTTTTACTATTCATAAATGATCTCGATTTTCGCATAAAGTCTTGTAGACTTATTTTTGCTGACGATTTTAAGTTTTATCTATCAATCCTAGACACTCAGGACTGTATAGCACTTCAGCAAGACCTAGATGCTTTATTATGTTGGTGTGAGGAAAATGCATTAATGCTGAATGTATCTAAATGTAAAGTGGTGACATACACTAAGAAAAAATCTACAGTAAACTTCCATTACAATATCAACGGTCTAGTCTTATCACACTGTTCCTCTACCAATGATCTTGGTGTCACTTTCGACTCAAAACTAAGTTTTGCTGAGCATATTAATATCAAGGTTAGTGATGCAAGTAAAATGTATGGATTCATTGTACGGAATTGCCGTGGTTTTAGGGACATTAGAGTATTAAAGACACTATACTATTCATACGTTCGAGCTAAGCTAGAATACTGCTCAATCATATGGTATCCCATCTATAATATCCATATGACTAATATTGAAGGTGTTCAAAGGAAATTTTTGAAATATTTATGTTTTAAGGTAAATGGTGTATATCCTGAGAGAGGCTTCGATTACCAGCTACTTTTAGATAGCTTTAACATGGAAAGTCTTGAACTTCGAAGAATTCTTGCCTCTTTGACCGGTTTACGTAAAATTATGTTAGGAATAATTGATTGTCCTACTATTTTAGCAAAAATTAATATAAATGTTCCCCAATATAGTTACAGGAAACACCTAACTTTTTACTGTGCTAGGTCTAGAACTAACATACTGTCAATGTTATGTGTAATAACTTCAATTTGTATTGTAATTCTGCTGACATTTTCACTGATAGTTTAAGTAATATAAAAGCAATCGCTGGTGCTAACTATGATTTTGCTTAATTATTTCTTTAAAAATTATTTTTCTTTAATTTACATTATCTATCACCTATACTAATTTAATATATAACATTTTTTTTTGTACATTGCTCTGTAAAGGGATTTAATCTGTTGGGCAATAAAGCTATTATTATTATTATTATTATTATTAATGCGTGTGTATTTATTTATCAATGAATGTAATTTATATTCATATAAAAGATTTAAATATCTGTTTACAATGTCGTTTTCATCCTTAATGTTTATGTTAATATCACCAACCAACAAATGAAAGTCTAGTGTTGAATATTTAATTTGTTTTAGATAACTCTCTAAACACGAAATAAAGTCTTCAGGTGAACCGGACGGTGAGCGATAAATATTTGTTAGAAGGATATGTTTGTTTTTGTTTAAGTTAATTTTTATCTGTAATGCCTTTGTGTTCCCGATTTCAATAGTAGAGGTATCTACATTTAAATTACTTTTGACATAAACAACAACACCGTCATTTTTATTTAATTGACCCTGGTTGTAAAATGTTTTATATCCACTCATATTAAAGAGATCAATCTCATCAATTTGGAAAGTTTCTGTTAGTACAACACAATCAAAGCTGCAGTTTAGCTGATCTAACATTATTTTAAGTTCATCGATATGTGCATTGAGACTACAAATATTCTGATGTATTATACTAACAGAGTTTTTATCATTTTTAAAATAGCTGTTAACATCACTTGCAGTATGACATTCTAAGGTGTTATAGAATTCATAATCTCGAATATATTCGTCCATTTATATGGAGTATACAATAAACAGTATTAGAACAAAAGAACAATATTAGAAACTAATATGAAATGATAAAGAATAAAAGACTAATAAATTTATATAAATATTAAATAAAATGATATAAATAGTAAAAAGCAAATATGTAATAACTTAATATCTACTGCTACCTGAACGCGTTCTTAATTTTAATTCCTTTAATTTTGGACGTCCCTTTAAATCAGTTTGGCTTAATGAATTTGGAGGTATAACCGAGTTAGTATTTGTTTTGGATATACTTTCACTTTTTTCGCTAGTATTTTGAGGTGTTGTCTTTGGTGTATATATTTGTTGACAGTTTGTATCTTGATTGGTAGCTCCTTCGTGGTTCTGCACAATGTTTGGTGTAGGAGGAGCACTATTTCCTTTCCTCTCTTTGGTATCTTCTTTTTCGATTTCTGTATTTTCCAAATCGCTAGCTTTATAGGGTTGATAGTCTATAAATAAAGTATTACCTTTTATGTATGAACTCAGATTGGGATTTTGTCTGGCCTTCTTCAGATGTTGTCTTAGTATAAGGTTTTCTTCGCGCTGGGATTCTGTCAAATCACTTGAAATGCTTATATTAGTTCCTTTAAGCTTTTTACAATTTTTTAAAATTTCAATTTTTTTCAGATAGGACAGTAATTCAATTTTTACTGGGTTTTTTCTTGAATTCCCAAGTCGATAGAAATTATTAATATCCTGCACATCAATATACGATAAGATAATAAATGTTAAATCTTGACTATTCTCTGGTCTAGATTAACAGGTAACTTGGGAATAAACCATAAACTTACTCTTCATAGGTGTCTAGTATCGAAATACAGTAATTCTGACTAATCTGCAGTCATAATTATTAGATATTTAAAGTAATCTTAAAAATAACACTGTTTGGGAATCTTCAGATAAACCTTCAATCGGAACAAACGAAAATAGGCACGAGAAACACTTAATTACTTCGTAATTTAAAAACAAAGAAAAAAAAACGGGAACGTTGAAACTGTTTGACTTGAGGGTTCCCTGGCCAGTGCCTTACCCCGAGTACTTTACCGTTGCCTCGGGTCCCGTTTAAGTAATTATTTCGAAAGCACGTTATTGAACAGAGGGATATGATTGGTCAGTAAACATATCGATAATCTCTCTAGAAATTTCTTTACGATAAAAGTATGAAATGTTTTTTGTCACGTAGGCCTATTTCTCGAAAAAGATAGAACTTTTAAAAGACAGGGTTGGCTTCTACTTGAAAAAGAAATTGTTAAAAAGAAATTAAATAGTAGGGTTTTTTAAAAACGCTACAACTTAATTGTTTAATTATTAAAAAAAGAAAAAACGTATTGAAACACTTATGGGGACTTTAACACAATTTATTCACAAAATTGTTAATATACACAGAACTCTGCTGGACAACGTCTAAACTGATTGACAATACAATGAACTATTCAAAATTATTTGAACTCCCCTGAACTGTCCATACATCCCCTTATATAAAACAAAAGAACATTCTAGAATGAACGCAAAACATAAATCGATCTTAAATAGTACACACTAGAACGAGAGGGAACATTCTCGAATAACCTAGAAAGAGTGTTTCATGTAATGGTCCTTTCCTTAGTCGGATATTTCGTTACAGTATACTATAGAAATATACCTACTATCATTTTGCACAACTACGGGAAGACTGTTCAAGACACAGAAATTTACAACTGCAAAAGCTTACAAAAGACCCTAAAATAGCCTAACTACTATCTATATTTTTTTCTTTAATTCTCTTGTTTTGGCTTTTACATTTAGTATTGCATTGATTGTATTATAAGTTTCGGTAGTTGCTTTTTATTAAGAAAAAAATTTATAATTTGTTTCAGATAACTTTATCATCAGTATCAAAGTCAGATAAGCAAGTAACTTGTTTGTTTTGTTATCATAAACAAAATAAATCTGGAAAGCGGGTACTTTACCTTATATTTCCGCAAGTTGAAGAGGTTAGACAAATTTAAAAAAAAAGCAACAATTATTATTATTATTATTATTATTATTACATATTGTTAAGGGCAGAGGAGCTAGGCTCCTATTTTGTCCAAAAATACAGAAAATACATTACAAAAAAAACAACCTACTAATAGACATATTAATAAAAGATAGAAAGAAAAAATAGAAATTAATTTCACAAAAATACAAAAGTTCTTTAAGGAATGATTAAACTCAAAAATTAATAAAAGACTGTTAAATATTAAATATTGCCCAACGATCTAATCTGTTTTTAAAAATATTGACACTTGGCGAAGAGATAATTTCTTGATTTAAATTATTCCAGGCATAAAAAATTCTGTTGGGTAAAAAGTTTTGTCTTGATCTAGCAGTTACATTTTCCTTCTTCAGCTTAAACTGGTGTCCTCTTAGTCTTGTATCTGTGTTTAGGGTAAAAGTTGTACTTAGATTACCAAAGTTATATTTTAATATTCGAAAAGCTACAATTAGATCGCCCCGCAACCGACGCAGCTCAAAGGTGGTAAGATTGGCCATGGATAGCCTTTCTTCATATGAGGGTCTTACACGACCTAAAGTAAATCTGGTGGCATTCCGTTGTAAGTTTTCCAGTAATGTTCTGTCGCGAACTAAATCCGGAAACCAAGCTGGACCAGCATATTCAAGAACAGGTCTAACATAGGTGGTATACAATTTACAAAAAGATTGGAAGGAAACTTTTGAAAAACACTTGCTGATCAGATAAAGTCTGGTATTTGCACGTTTAGACACTGAAAGCACGTGATCCGACCACGATAGTTCACTGTTCACGATAACACCTAGATCATTGTAAGACGTCACTGTTGTTAAAAGTTGGCCATCAATATAATAAGGAGTATGTGGATTATTTTTGCCGACATGAAGCACTACACATTTTTCAGTGTTTAATGAAACTATTGCTAATCATAAACTCTGTTATGCTGCATATCAAACTAAAGAAAAGCGCAATGTAGTTTGCACAATTATAGACATATTCATAAACAAGCCTTTCAATCAGTCACTGACTTTATTGCGAATCGAATAATGAAAAATAATCGTGTGATGTACCTACTTAGCACAATTATTTTTAAGATACCAGGATTTATTGTTTAAATTTGGAAAGAATGAAATTGGAGCTGCTGACATTGATGAATATCGGACAGAGATATTAAAAAAAAATGTTTAAACAATTTGGTGGCAACGCATCCGCCATATTTAAAAAGCGGTAATATGAAAGTTTCGAGCAATTTTTATCAATATGCATGGACATCGAGATTCGTCACCGTTGTCATCAGTGAAATTAAATGAAAAATTAATTGATGGTGCTTCATTAGTGCATTCTATAATCGAAGGTCATAATTGTGTTCAGTTACGACGATGGCTAAAGTACCATGGTCGTTCTCAAAGGAGGAAATAAAGCAAAACTAGTTGAAAGGTTAGGATTGCAATGATATTGACATTGAAGTAAATTGTAATATTACATTAGAATAAATGTTAATTTATTATATAAATATAAATAAATTACACTTCATTTTAAATAAAAATTTGTAACTTTAATTGATACGTTTATATTTTTTACTGAATTGTATGTATGGATATAAAAACAAAATAAAATTATATACCTGTTTGAAAAATATGAATGTTTATGGTGCACATAAACTTTATAATTTTTTAGGGTAAAAAATGCGCTATATAGCAGTGCTGCGATAGATCCACGCCTTGATAACGGAAAGTGGTTAAAGCTTAAAGAACAAAAACAACAAAATCATCAATCAACTTGCATTAAGGTGATATACTCCAACATTTTGGCGCGAAACCTAGAAAAAACAACGATACTCAAACAAACCCAGTACAGAGAATAAATGTAAAAATTTTGTCAGGTATACATTAACCCCGACATTTAAAACAGATACTGATTCACCGAACTGTACTGGGAGGTTCATAGTAGAGGGCGTTTTAAATCAAAGAATAGAATATTTTAAATCTGTATTGCGTTTTTCTCAAAAGTTTCAAAATATTTTGATATGAAATTTTAGTCATGAATAGTTCGTGTCATTTTACGTGGTAGACGCATGTGTTTATTACAAAAATTATTTTTTTTCTCTATAAACCATCATAATTTTCTTTAAGTTATCATTTATTCAAAATAAAAGTATGCGTCTACCACGTAAAATGAAACAAACTATTCATGCCTAAAATTTCATATCAAAATAATTTAAAATTTTTGAGAAAAACGCAATACAGATTTAAAATATTCTATTCTTTGATTTAAAACGCCCTCTACTATGAACCTCCCAGTACAGTTCGGTGAATCAGTATCTGTTTTAAATGTCGGTGTTAATTTATACCTGACAAAATTTTTACATTTATTCTCTGTACTGGGTTTGTTTGAGTATCGTTGTTTTTTCTAGGTTTCGCGCCAAAATGTTGGAGTATATCACCTTAATTCTTCGATAAGTTTTCCAGATGTGTGGAATAAATTCTCTATCAAAATATTTACCTACATCATTTAATGAAACGTCCATTTATGAGTACTTGATTTCATCATGAATAGTAGGAAAATATCAAGAAAACTCCAGGGATGCAGAAAATGAGACAAGTATAAGAGATTGTAGTACAGCTAAGCCTTTAAACAGAGGGAAGCTATGTGTTGATAGCAACCATGTTAAGAATATTTTTCATTCTGTAACAGCAGCAAATATGTATTGTTTAAAAAGTAAAATTAAAGTTTCTTATACAATAAACAGTTAGTACTCTGAGGAACAATGATTGATTCTAAAAATGGTAAAATTTTACGAGGAACATGTGAGTGAAAAGCATCGAGTTTAGGCCGTTGTGCACACGTAGCTGCTCTTCTGCATTTTTTGTTAATGCAATGTAAAGAAGCTAACAAAACAAACGTATCTTGTTCAAGCCAGCTCTGCATTTGGAATCGAGAATCAAAAGAAAAGAAGCACATAAAGTAGATTACCAATATAACATCATAGATAATAATAATAATAATAGTCAGGATGAAGTGAAAGCAGCACTTACTAAAACTTCAAACTGGAAAGCTCCTGGCCCAAATGACATTCAAAACTATTGCCTTAAAACATTTACCAGTACTCACAAACCTTTAGCCGAAGCATACAACCAGATTCTAAAACAGCCTAATCTAATACCCAAATGGCTTACTGAAGGAATAACACACCTGATACCTAAGAATAAACAAACTGGTGAAGCTAAAAACTGTAGGCCTATAACCTGCTTGCCAACAACCTACAAGTACCTGACATCAATTATCAGCGAAAGGATCTACACACACCTTGATCAGAACAAGCTATACCCAGACGAACAAAAACGCTGCGCTAAGAATTCATATGGATGCAAAGACCACCTTTTAAAAAACAACATGATCACCAAAGATGCCAGAACAAAGAAAAAGGGACTAAGCATGGGATGGATTGATTTATCAGAAGGCCTTTGATAGCGTCCCTCATAGTTGGCTACTGAAAGCAATGAATCTCAACAAAGTAAACAATGTAATAGTAAAGTTCTTGGAAATTGCAATGAAGAAATGGAGAACCTGCCTTACTATAAACAAAGAGCAAGACACTATGAATATTGGAACAATCAACATAATCTTTCAAGGAGATGCCCTTTCCCCTCTTCTGTTCTGTATGGCGTTATTTCCACTCTCTAACGAACTATCAGACGAGGAAAAGGATATCTCGTAGATAAAAACCAAACTCCAATAAATCACCTCTTTTACGTAGATGATCTCAAGCTGTTTGCAAAAAATGATAAAGATTTGGAAAGTTTATCAAAAACTGTCAAAATATTCAGTGATGACATCAAAATGAAATTCGGGCTAGACAAATGCGCCAAAATATCAATAGAAAAGGGAATAGTAAAGTCTAATCAAGCCATAGACATACTAAATGAAACCATTAGAGAACTCTACAAATACCTTGGAATGGAAGAAAAAATGGACTGGATCAGAAATTCATGATAGAGAAAATACTGAAAACTTACTATAACCGTGTTCGAAAAATCTTAAGAAGTCATTTAACAGGTAAAAACAATATCAATGCCACAACAACACTAGCAATACCTGTCTTAACCTATAGTTTCGAAATAGTAAATTCGACAATGACAGAAATTCAAAAAATTGATAAAAAAACTAGAAAGTTACTGACTATGAATAATTTACATAATCCTAATGCAGATATTGATAGGCTGTATATTCCTAGAAACAGAGGAGAAAGAGGAATGACAAATGTGGAACAAACTTACAAACTGACAATTTGGGTTTAGCGGAATACATCAGTAACAAAGATTGGGCTCTAATAAGAAACCTCAGAGAATACAAAAGAACTAGACCATCAGAAAGCACAGTGCTAAAGCTAGGTAAAAAATGGAAAAGAGAGGAAGTTGCATCAGAAAAGAACACAGCAGTTGAAGAGACGGATCTAAACCTTCTAAAAGAAGTCAAAAGAATTAAAAACAAATGTAGAGAAAGTATGATAGACAAGAGGGTAGAGAAATGGTTACAAAAGACGATGCATGGACAGTATGGAAGGAATGTAAAGAACAATAACAATGTTAGCAGGAAAAACACCTTCAGTTGGTTGGAACGTGGACAGTTGAAAGGCGAGACAGAAAGCTTGATAATTGCAGTCCAAGACCAGGCAATTACCACTAACTATATTCGAAAGAAAATATTCAAAGAAAAAGTAGACAGCTGATGCCGCCATTTGGCACATAATGTCCGGCTGTCCTATTCTTGCGAAGAAAGAGTAACTTGATAGACACATAAGTAGCCTAGAACCTGCACTATAACATCTGTAAACATGTAGAAAAAGAATGGTACAAGCATGAGCCTAAACCTGTAGAAAGAAGTCCAGACGATGAAGTTGTTATATTATGGGATCAACAAGTTAGAACACATAGAACCATCACTGCCAATAAACCCGATATTGTGATAAAAGATATAAAGAAGAAGGAATGCCTTATAATAGATGTAGCGATACCTTATGATGACAAAGTTATAGAAAAAGAGGCTGAAAAGAGACTAAAATATAAAGACCTTCAAATAGAAATCCAAAGAATTTGGGGAACCAAAGCTAAAGTAATACCAGTAATCATAGAAGCAGTCAGTAAATATCTTGCGAAAAATTTGAAAGACATACCAGGAAACTCGAACCAGATGTTGACACATACTCTACATACATTATAAGAAAATCTGTATAAATGCATATGTATCCTGAGGGATAAGGTTTATCCTTGGATACATATGTTTAGAAACCAGACACGTAAGATCAGAAGTCTGAGAAACACAGCAATAATAATAGTAATAATAATAATGATAAACAGAACAAAAAATTTAAGAGTACACTTTATGTGGAACCGGATTTGGAGAAAACATTATGTTTTGTGCGTGAGTTATAAATTTTAAATGGATCTAAAAAACGTCCGAGCATATGGTAACTTATGTTAACTCCTCATTATGACGATTTTAAGTTAAATTTTCCACGAAAAAGTATTCTACGTAGCCTAGTCTTAGTCTTAGACGGCTTCTTTGCACAATGAACAAAATGAAATGCAAGATTTAGCAGCTGGAAGTCAATCAGATTTTGATAAATGGTGGCAATATAGAAAAATTTTAATCACGGCAACAAAAATAAAATATTTAAGCCAAAAAAAAAGTAATGAGCAAATTTTCAATTGGATTAAATATCACCTGTGGATAGATGAAACTTTTGATAACTTAGCTTTACAATATGGTCGTGATAATGAAGAAATAGCACGAAAAAAGTACATACGTTTTACATCACAAAAATTTAGGGTCAATCGGGTAAATGAAAACTAGGGGTAAATGAAAACAGTTCAAACTTCCTATTCAAACATCCAGCTTTTAAATCTGAAGTATGTCTGTTGGTTGTAGTGACAACACTTGTTCAATTTTTAAAGAAAATTTCACAGTAATATTTTACCTATTTCTAATATCACATTCTTTATAAATAAACATAGAATACGTATCAATCATAATTAAGGAAAATATTTCAAATCTAAAGCAAACCTAAAGTAAATGATTAAAAAATTAAATCTTATTATTTTTGGCGCGTTAAAGTTATATTTAAAATTCATAAATTCATAACATTGACTGTTTGACCTTAATGCACCCTAGTTAACGTGCAATAATTCAGATCTTAGTGTTTATCTATCTCTCTCAGAAGGTTCTAGAAAATTCTTTACCCTTTGGCGCCTGATCAAGAAGCCTCGATCGGTGCGCATAGCCGGATTTTAAGGGTCTTATATCGAAAACGGTATGAAGAGAAACACATAAAAATAAGATGGTACCGCCATATTTGCATAAAATTAATTTCCATAAAAGTGAATTCTACGTTTGAAATATAAAGAACAGTTTTACATTGGCAAAAGTGATAAGTAACAATCATTTATATAGTAGTGATTAGTAAATTTATGTGCTTCTAAATGTATTTCAAAAACAATTCAATAATTTGTGCAATTGTAATATTGTATCATGGCTGTTTGAATGAAAATAAATGGTTTAATGGTGATCCATTAGTTATTTCTCACCAGCTTTCAGTTTTCTAATACAAGAACCAGAGATCGAAGAAAACATCCACTAAAAACAAAGTTGTTCCTGGACATTAAAGCAGGAATTCCTTCATGGTCCAATTCGAGCCGTATTTTTTTATAAAAAAAAGTTGGAAAATTGGTTTCGGTGAGAAGCATCATCTTAAATTATCTGCAGGTGTGGAAGACATCGTCAAAGAGGTGTTAAGAGTAACAAGAGTGAAGGTACAATCAGTGGTTGCATGTTACAAGGTGGCTGCAGGTTGTTTGTAGAGCTGTAAGTCAATTTCATATTAGGTACTACGCAGTGTTGTTAAGTAATTAATTACAATTACTTTAAAAAGTAATTAAATTACTTTTAATGTAATTGGTACGGTAATTAATTACTTTCTACTCAACTGTAATTCATTTGTAATTCAATTACTCGTTACTTTACAATTACAATTACATTTTACAATTACATTTCAATTACATTCGATGAAATGAATACTTTTAATATTTTAATATTTTCAATAGCTTATAGGATAGGTACATGAAAAAATCCAAACCAGGTAATAGAATACAATGCAAGCGATGGCCAGATCGGCGAGCTACCCTAATTAAGGTAAGAAATATTATTTCTCGGGATTTGGAAACAAATAAATACTTAAACCCAAGCATAGTGTAAAAGGATTATTTCTTCTATTATTTTCTTGTTTCCAGGAAAAAGTTAATAATATTTTTAAAAGAAAACTGGAAAAACCATATTTTTCGAAAGAAGGGTTTGCAAGAAATTCAGTTCAACGTTCCACAAAATAGTCAGTTCGTGGTCAGTCCTTGATCTAACCCTAACTTGTTCGTTCTTAAAAGATAACCAAACTGAATTTTTAAAAACTCCCGCATGTCTTAAGGGTTGTTCAGTGTAATTTCTAGTAAAGAAGACAAAATAATTGCAAAGTGTCAAATATAAAAATTATATCAATTAAAAAACAATGTTTTATTTTTAAAACAAGTAGGTATAGGAGTAATATATTGTTTTAAAACATTTTCAAACTTTCTACCTGAAAGGAAGATGTACCTAACTAATTAATTAAAATTGCACCACAGCGTGTAATTATAATTGTAATTAATTACATTTCCAATTTTGTAATTGAAATTAATTACAATTGCAAATTTTGTAATTGTAATTGTAATTAATTACAATTTGACCAAAGTAATTGTAATTGTAATTAATTACATATTTTAAAGTAATTTTAACATCACTGGGTACTAGTTAAGGAGGTTTTTCTGAGTATTGTGATTGTCAAACACCATGAATGCATTAAAAAAAACTAGAGGTGTTTGTAAAAGACAATTTACAAAGATTAGCAATTGGATATCTGCAAATGAATCTTGTGCAGAATCGGAGCCTATCCTTGCTCCTTTAGAAAAAGAAAATTTTATTTCGAAACATATTTAAAAAAAATGGCCCTTAGTAAGCCAGGCGCATCAGTAGATTTATATTAATTGAATATATTAAAAGTATACGTTTCAGAAAAAAATGTTTTAGATAAAAGTTGTAGGTCTCTTTAAGACAAACAAAAAAGTCCCCTAACATTTTTTTGTACAGGGTGAAGTAAAAAAGTTACAAATTTTTTTCCATTTTGATTTAATGTCACGCCCAAACGGCCTTACCGATTTGGCCCATTAACGAACTCGACAGAGATTTTTGGACGATTGATTTTTGTACCAAATTTCATTTGGATACGTTAAGAAATGCGACCGCTATCGTGTCCACAGATTTCGTTATATCGAAACTATACATACATACATACATACATATACACAACGCAAAAGTCTAGGGATATTTTTGTAAAATCCTAAAGGTAACGAAGGAAATTATCGGGTTCATATAAACTTGCTTCTACTGTAACTGTTAGTCTAAATACTTACTTTTTTAAATAAAAAAAATTTCAAAACAGATAACAATACGTGTTTTAGAACTTTTTTCACAAGGGACGAAAAAACTGACATTTTAATATTGTATTTAATTCCGATTTTAGTCATTTATGTTGCTAAAAGAGACTTTTACTTTTGCACAACATAAGAGAGCTCGGGACTATACTTTAGATAGACCCCGAAAAAGATGTTACTGAAAAATATTACCACGCCACTGGATTGATCAATAAATTCAATTTGTAAATATTTAATGTGGTTTATTAAATTAACTATAAAAACAACTAAACGCTACAGTCTCTATACATGTTTTCTTAATTTCCTAAAACGTAATTACAATTTTGCAATAAACACACTATACTAAATTTTGATAGAGTTCCACCAATCGTTTATATAAGAAAAAATGTTTTTACTTTACCAAATCCAAGAAATGATAGCAAAACTGGAACGCCAACGTCACCAACCAACTTCTTTTTACTTTTGTAGAGATTCTTAATTTATCAAATTCTGAACAAATGATAGGAAGAACTGGAACGCCAAGTGTTTACTTTTAGAGAGATTCTAGATTCTCTGATTTGAAAATAACTGGGATGAAAACACCGAAAATAATTGTAATATCAAAAATTCTACTTATGTTTGAAAATCAAGAAACTGTCAGAGCGAAGTGACTTTTTGTATCAATCATTCTCGCCAATGGGTAGTACTTTATCCCCAATTCTTTGTAACTTTGTACTGGATGACTTGGTAGAAAGAAGTATTAATCAAATACCATTCAGAATTCCTTTTATCAAACGTTTTGTTGATGATTTAATACTTGCGATACCATTTAATAAAGTTGATCTTGTACTAAAAATTTTTAATAACCAATGTAAACAACTACAATTCACAGTAGAAAAAGAAATTAATAACAGTTTACCTTTCCTAGATTTAATCGTCCATCGCACACAAAATAACATCTTACAAACAGAATGGTACCGTAAACCAATATGCAGTAACAGGTTTATTAATTTTTATTCTGAACACCCTCATAAAACCAAGATTAACCTAATTCTAGGACTAAAAAACAGAGTTCTAAAATTATCACACCCAAATTTTAAAAACCAAGGTTTACTTAAATTAAAAGAAATACTGTTAAATAATTCATACCCTTTGGGATTATTAAATTAATTAATTTTTAGTACCACGTGCATTACTAGAATAAATAACAATAATAATTTCAATCAACAACAAGCATTTGACATTGAAAATAGTGTCTTGTCAAATGAAAATTTACAGCCAATTTTTGGTTCTTTACCTTATATCCCTCAACTCACTCCTAAACTTTTAAAACTATTCAAAAATTATGAAAATTTCAAAATAGGCACTAAAAATATCAAAACGATTTCTAGACTATACACCCACACTAAAGATCCACTTAGTAATTTTGAAAATTCAAATGTAGTATATGAAATCACTTGCTCAAATTGTGAAAGAGTTTATATAGGAGAAACATGCAGAACTGTACACAGCAGGAACATCTCTCATAAAAGTGATATTAGAAATAATAAATTTAATGCTTGTGCACTAACAGAACATGCAATCAAAAATAATCATAGTTTTAAATTTGAAGAAACAAAAATTTTAGAAAGAGAAAGGAACCATAAAAAAAGATTATTCTTAGAAATGACACACATTGATAAAAGGCAAACATGTATTAATAGAAAATCAGATATAGAAGGGCTGAGTAATATTTATTGTTACATTCTATCATTTCAAATATAAATATAAATAAATTTAACATATAAATTTAACTTATAAATATAAAAAAAACTTTTAATTCAAAAAACCTAAATACAGATTATTTTGTATGTACCTATTGTCTGGGACATTTTAGTAAAAAACTGTTATACAAACATGTTAAACAGTGCAAACAAAAGCCAGTTGATGTTATTAATCCGGGCAAACATTGTTTAACAAAGTCTCAAACGTTTATGGCATCGATGCTGTCAAAAAATCACGAATATTTAAGAACATCTCGTATAAAAAATGAAGTATTTGGTATAATGCGACCAGACGATATAAGTGCAGTGGCAAAGAACGATCCGTTAATATGTTTATATGTTTATATGTTTATATGTTTATGAAACACTTTTAGCAAAACATAAAAGACAACAAATTGCTACTGTAGTTTCTAATAAAATTAGAGAAATGGCCAGAATGCTATTAACTGTAAAAGCAATGAATACAGAAATTAAAGGACTGTTCGATGTACTACGGCCAGAGATGTTTGGGACTTTGATATCAGCAGTCAAACTTATTAGCGGTTATGACGAATCTCAGAAGAGCTTCAAAGCTCCATCTTTAGCTTTACACATGGGAACAAATCTAAAAATAGTATGTGATGTTGCCTTCAAAATTGTAGTTGAAAAAAAGAACCTTCCTAATATAAAATGGGATAATAGGGAACAAAAGAAAAGTGATATTAAAGATTTAAAAAAATTAATCGTAGGACACTGGTGTAATGAAATATCTAGTCTAGCATTAAAAACCCTAAAGGAGAGAAAATGGGAAAAGCCAGTAGATTTGCCATTAACAAGTGATATATTTCTCTTTCAAACATATGTTAACAAGCTGGCCGAGGATTCGTATGAAAAGTTAAAAAACAATATACACATTCAGAAAAATTATAAAATTTTGACTGAATGTATCTTAACTCAAACTGTTATGTTTAATCGTAATAGGGTAGGTGATGTCCAATATTTGAAAATAGAAACATACTGTAAAGATTATGCTAGGACTGATCAAGAAGCTTTTACTCAATCGCTTACTGAGGTAGAAAAAATTTTAAGTCAAAAATTTAAAAGAGTTGTAACAGGTGGGAAGGGCTCTAAACCAGTTCCCATTCTTTTCCCTACACGCATTCAACTATTTATAAATTGTATACTTAAAATTAGGGAAACTACTGATATAGTGCCAAAAACAAATCCATATCTATTTGCAAACCCTAATTCCGAAAATAAATGGATGGCCGGAGCAAATATTATTCGCCGTTTGGCTAATAATTCTGGAGCTAAACAACCGACTTTATTAACATCAACAAAATTTAGAAAGCACATACCAACAATGTTGCAACTAATGAACATGCAACCAGAACAAGTAGCCACATTTATGGGACACACCAAAAAAACCCATGCTGAATTTTATAGGTATATATTTTTTTAAATCTTGGTTTTAGAAATTGCTTTTAGATAATTATCTTTTCTTTACAACTTCTGTCACACATATTTTTCTGTCATTTATTTTAAAAGTATTTTTTTTTTAGATTGCCCCAAGATATCTACCAGACTGCAAAGGTTGCCAAAGTCTTACTTTTACTTGAAAAGGGAAAAGGAAAAGAATTTTAAGGCAAAACTTTAAACGAAATAGACATTATTGAAGACATTTATTACAGTTCAGAGTCAGAAGAAGATGAGGAGGGCCTTGGCGACTTACATCTTCCGAGTACCAGTACATTAGATACTGATAAAATTTCTTTTAATAAACGCAAGAAAAAAAAAACACAATTTTATAGAATCAGCAGAACAAAAAGAATTAAAAGATTCAGCTACAGATAAAATTTCTTTCAATAAATGCAAGAAAAAAAAACACAATTTTAAAGAACCAGCCGAACAAAAAAAATTAGAGGTGACAGAATTAAGCGAAAATGTAATGAATGAAAAAGGATTAAGACAAGAGAAATTTGTGGAGGAAAAATTAGAAGAACCGAATTTAAGTACAGAAAAAGAAGTTGAAAATAAAAATGAAACTATTTCTTCTAAAATACTTTGTCAGAGCAAAAAAATATCTGGCCGGATTCGATGAACCAATCAAGATAAAAAACTTGTTTTAAATTATTTTAAAGATCATTTGGAAAAGAAAACTACACCTAGAAAATATGAATGTGAACAATTTATCGCCAAGCACGGAAAAAGGATGATAAACAAGGATTGGGTCAAAATCAAAACCTTTGTTTACAATTCATTTAGGTTGTCTTAAACCCGCCTTTTAAATAATTTTTAGTTTTAAGAATATTTGTTTTTTTTTTAAGTTTATTTTTATTATCATTAATTAAGGAGATCTTAAATCCGAAGTTGGCAGACTAAATACTTTGATTACGGATTTAAATGCCGACACGTCAAACTCCAAGAACGAAAATGGCGACCAGATTGCTGCCCCATGTCTCGATGATATATTTCAAGAATTATGTGAGAGAGAAGCGAGGAAGAAGAATGTAATGGTGTTTGGACTTCCTGAAAATCAAGACCCTTCTGTGGTTAATGGCTCTGCGGATCGTGCAGAAATTGGAAGTCTACTTCAATCTCTTAATTTCCCTAGGAATAGACAGGCCAATATAAAGATATTTTGTCTTGGCAAACCTGCTAATAATAAAGTTCGACCAATAAAACTCGTTATGTCTTCCGAAAATGATGCACAAGATATAATGAGACAGGCTAGGAACCTCAAAAACAATAACGCCTTCAGGAATATTACAATTGCTTATGATAGAACTCCTAAACAGAATGAGAGCTATAAAATTTTAAAAAAGTCTTTAGAACACAGAAAAAAAAATGGTGAAAACAATTTACGAATCAAGTTTATTAATGGGTTTCCTCGCATCATTAATTTAAACCGCTAGTTACACCCAGTGCCAGTACTCAAACGTTCCTTTGCTACTATCAAAACGTCCGGGGTCTTAATACTAAAATAGAATGTTTTTTCAATTCCGCATCTTTAACTGAGTACGACTTCATCTGCTTGTGTGAAACTTGGTTGAACTCGAGTGTTAGCAGTTCTGAGCTATTTCCAAGTGAATATACAGTATTTAGAAGTGACAGAAACTTTGCAGCTACAAATTTAAAATCTGGCGGTGGGTCGCTTATAGCAGTGCGTAACAGTTTTAGTGCTTCTGAAATCAATACTGATATCCTTAAATCCAACTTTGTGTATGTAGATATGGTAGGCTGTAAGATAATAACTGGTAAATCTGTTGTTGTTTTGTATTCAATTTATTTTCCGCCTTCTATGTCACTGGATGAGTTTGAATCATTTATGGACTTGTTTGAAACTTTCAATACTGTTTTTGGGGACGCTTACTTTATAATTTGTGGTGACTTTAACATTCCTACTTTTAATATTGGAAATGACTCCAAATCACGTGTTGTTAATAATTTTTGTTCTTTCTTTAATCTTCAAAATTATAACTTTGAGCTAAACCAAAACGGTAGACGTCTTGATCTTATTTTATCTAATATTACCTGCACTGTAACTAGAGATTTGCATCCCTTAACAAAAGAGGATCTTGTCCATCATTACGCATTAACCATTGAATTCGATTTAACCACTTTAAATAAAAAGCAATTCTCCTATGACAATAGCAACACTAGATTCAACTTTCGACGTGCTAATTTCCCTGCTATTTACAATGAACTTTTGGTCATCGACTGGTCTTGTTTATATTCTAGCTCTGATGTTGATGAAGTATGTTACAAATTGTATGAGATACTGAATGCCATTATTTGCAAATATACTCCTACTTTTAAAACAAGCTCTCACAAATATCCTCCCTGGTTTACGAATGAGATAATAAATAATATTAGAGCCAAAAACTCAGCTAGGAAAAACTATAAAAAGTACAATATCTTATCATATCTTGAGTGTTTCAAACAGTTGAGAGGTTTGATTAAACAGCAGATTCAAGTGTCGTTTTCTGCCTATGTTCAAAATATTGAAGATGCTATTTACTCCGATCCATCAAAATTTTGGTCATACATTAACTTGAAAAGGGTAAAATCTAGAATTCCTGGAAATTTGACCCATGGTTCAGAAGTACTTAATAATCCTCAAGATATAGTTAATGGGTTTGCAACCTTTTTCTCTAATGTCTACTCTCATTCTAATCCTCAATTTCTTGAATTTGATCTTGAAAGTGTAGGTAACTCTTGTATATCTCTGGATAGTATAGCTGAATCTGACATTATTAATGCTTCTAAAAAACTTAAAAACAAAATGACTTCGGGTTGTGACAACATACCAAGCTTTCTCGTCAAAGATTGCATTAGTGTCTTGGCCAAGCCCTTGCGATTTATTTATAACCTCATTTTAAAAACTAAAACATATCCAACTACTTGGAAAACGACTAAAATTTGTCCTGTTTATAAAAAAGAGGATCCCACCCTTATCAGTAATTATAGACCTATAGCTATTTTGTGTAATTTTGGAAAACTCTTTGAAATTATACTGTATGATGTTATCTACCCCTCTGTTAGTAATACGATAAGTGAATATCAACATGAGTTTATGACAAAAAAATCTACAATAACTAATTTAATTTGCTTTACCCAATTTACCGCTGAGGTGTTAGATCATGTGGGACAAGTAGATGTAATTTACACTGATTTTCAAAAGGCTTTTGATAAAGTTGATCATTTTCTACTTCTATCCAAACTGAGAGCAAGGGGTGTTGCACCCCATTTACTTTCAATCTTACAGAGCTATCTCATCGGGCGAACACTTGTTGTTGAATATGGCGGATTTAGATCTCATCAAGTTGTTTCAACTTCTGGAATACCACAGGGGTCCAATTTGGGTCCGTTATTATTTTTAATTTTTATCGATGACCTATCGTACAAATTGAAATCTATGCATCTTATACTCGCTGATGATTTAAAAGTATATGGAAAAATTGACCGTATAGAAGATTGCTACCTATTGCAAAACACGTTAGAGACCCTCAACAGTTGGTGTTCTACTAACTGTCTTCACTTAAATATATCTAAATGTAAAGTTGTTTCATATACTCGTCGTAATTATCCATATACTTTCAATTACTCTCTTAATGACCAAACTTTAGATAGGTGTAGCACTATAAAAGATCTCGGTGTTAAATTTGACAGTTCTTTTACTTTCAGTGAGCACATTACAGACATTACTAAAGCAGCGTCAAAAACTTTGGGTTATTGTGTTCGCAATTGGTCTAGCTTTGCTAGTGTCTCAACTCTAAAAACCTTATACATGACATTTATTAGAAGCAAACTCGAATATGGTTCAGTAATTTGGTCGCCTATCTATCAAAATTCCATACAAGCCTTAGAATCCGTTCAGAGGAAATTTTTAAAGTATGCTTATTTTAAGACCCATGGTCATTATCCTGAAAGAGGCTTTGACCATACTTTACTGATACAACAATTTGACATGGAACTTTTGATGGATAGGCACAATTGTGCATCTTTGTCATTCCTGCATAATATTATAAATAATAAAATTGATTGCCCTTATGTATTAAGCAAGCTTGATATATTGGTACCTAGAATATCATCTCGAAACAAACTTTTTTTTTACACTCCGCAATGTCATTCAAACGTATTGATTAGGTCTCCATTATTTCAAATGTGTAAATTATTTAATACCATCTGTCAAAATTTCGATTTAAATAATGATAATATACAAAGTTTGTTAAATGCTTACAAAAATGCACAAGATAGATAAGATATAGGATGTAAGATTTATTTATTAGGCAAATCTATGCACTACTTGGTATTAATCTTATTTTTATTTTGATTGTATTATTTTCTGTTATTGGGTGTATACCTGTTGAAAATAAACGTATTATTATTACTATTATTTTATTATTATTATTATTTTAACACTACCACTTCTTACGTTTATAGATAATCTCAAATCAATAAATGTTTAAATACAGAAACTTATTTTTTCTTATTTTGTATACTATTGTGCCTTTCTTATTTCAGGACTAATACAAATTGACCATTCGAAAACTACTGAGCTCTTACTAAGAGGTAATTAAAACCCCTTTAAAATGAGGTGTCACATATGCCCCGTTTTCATTTAAAAAATTTAAAGGGGTAGCTATTATTCCAAGGGGGAAAGGGACGGTGCATAATTGTATTTAAAAAATGAAATTTTATAAATAAAAATCGATCTGTTTCGGTAATTCCCTTAATTATTATTAGAAAATTAATTTATCGGTTATTTTAGAATCTCATTGTATAATAAAATTAAAAAGACATAATAATAATGTCGGGTTCAAGCTATATATCATTCATATTTCAAGTAAAGCAATGTTGCCTAATTTGAGGGCTTCTTATAGTAAGCACAACGTTCTTGGCTCCTATAATCCATGTACTATATTTAATGAATATACACTTGCACTCGTATGCCCTCTTCAGTCAACTGCGGTGAACTATAGGTGGATAAATTGAGATAGTATACAGACTTATGACTCCCTATGGAATTTTTAGAAGTATTTCCAGATGGCCCCGTCTACATTGTCTACAATTTATACATGATGTTTTTAAGAAGCCCGATTCGGGCCTCGTAAAAACCTATTGGGCTTCGTATCACCTATGCCAAATATCTATTTGGGCTTCGGAAAGGTGGTTAGTACATATATATATATATATATATATAAACTGCTATTTTTCGAACCAAAAAATTATAAACAAACAAATCGAAATTATGGGGTGTGGGTTCGGTTGTAAATAAATCAAATTTTCTTAAATCTCAATATTTCGCCATTTATTTACGGCTTCATTTATTGACAATGTCAATATTTTTATAAAAATTAGAGTGATATACTTACAGAATAATGAAAATGAATATAAAAATATATAAACCATGAAACGTTGGCACTAGTATAAAATCTAATGAAGTTAACTAAATGAGCAAACATTAGGTATCAATAAAATATATATAAACAAAAAGAAGGCAAAAAACAACACACTTGTTTAAATATATACAGGATAGTGACAAGGCAGAAATCAATTCTGTATTTAAATATTTTACGCCTGTTATTTCAAAACATTGCAATAAATACTACTTAATTTGTTAGTGTCTGATTTATAATTAATTGCATTGGCATTTTTCGTTATGTGGTACATTTCAAGAAATAATCTCTTTCGATAATTAGGTTCAAATTTTAAAATTTCAACATTGCCAAAATCAAATTGGTGACCAGTACTTTTTTGGTGTTCCACTACCGCACAAGTATTTTTGTGTTAATCTTTGTTTGAGCCACTGAGAGGTTTGTCCTATGTAACAGCTATCACAGTTTTGACATGGTAGTTTATATATAACATTAATATTATACAACATTGGCGTCTGATCTTTGGTTTTGGTAAATAAGATTGAATTCTTTTTTATATTGTATTTTGATACTCTGATGTTAGTATTTTTAAATAATGAAATAACATTATTTGTTAAACCATATATAAAAGGTAGCTTTTTAAAATTAATCACCTTCTCAGGGGGTTTTTCTCGTGGATCATTATAAGAGTCTGTATTAAAGATAAGTTTTTTCAAAATATGGCTTGGGTAACCATTATTGATAAAAGTACTATACAATTTATATAGATTTTTATGTAATAAATTATTTTCACATATTTTTGTGATTCGCTTTTTCATTGCTGTTACAGTATTGTATTTCTGACTTTTGGGATGATTAGAATGATAGTTTAAATATCTACCAGATGAAGTGGGTTTTTGATAATAATCAAGAGTTATCATGTTATTTTCATTTCTAATTACTAGTGTGTCAAGAAACGGTACACTATTATCATTTTAAATCTCAATGGTGAATTGCAAATGTTTATTAAACGAGTTGAAGGTGTTTAATATCGTTTCAGTCTTAGTAGAAGGGACCGCGCATATTATATCATCAACATACAATATTTGTAAAGGAATGGTAAGTCAAATGGCAGAAGTGGAATTACTTGGTCTAGCAAATCATCCAATACAATCATGGCTAATATAGGACTAATCGGAGAACCCATTGGAGTTCCAAAAACTTGTCGATAAAATTTGTTGTTAAAACTGAAGTAGGTATTTGAGAATATAAAATTTATGAGGGTTAAAAAATTGTTTTTGGAAATAGTACAATGATTTTTAATCAAATTCCAATTAGACTCTAAATTTTTAATTATCAATTCACTAGGAATGTTTGTGAACAGTGACACAACGTCCAAAGAAATTAAAATATAATTATCAGGTAAAGTGACACCTCTGATTGCGTTGACAAAAGTAAACGTATCGTTAACATTGTAGTTAGTGAGGTAGGAAAAGCTGTTTTTTAATATATCTGCGAAAAATGTTGATATCTTATAAGTTGTGCAATTAACAGAACTAACTATAGGTCTAAGAGGTACATTCAATTTATGAATCTTTGGTAAGCAATATAATTTAGGAAAAGATGAATTATAAATAGCAAATTTTTTAAATAATTGTTCACTGATTTCTTTTTTAGATTTAAGCAACTTTAATATTTCATTGTACTTATTTTGTATGCTAGTGGTGGGGTCTTTAACAAGAAGTTCATAAGTAGTGGAATCATCAAGTAAAGTTAATGTTTTATTAACATATTCATCTTTATTCATTGCAACTGTACAACCTCCTTTGTCAGATTGTAAACTTTGAATGTTTTTTGTACTATCCTGAATATGTTTGGGAATTGTTTTCGTTTGTTTGTTATTTGCAGGTGGTGACAGGGTAGTAATTGATAAGGTAGATAAATTTATTTCTATTTTAAGTTTTAAAACGCTATCTCTAGAAATTCAAATAACATGCAGAAATATTACTACAATTAATTCTCGAATTTTAATCATTAAATCTAAATTAAGTGAACTGATTCCGTTACAAGTTTTATTAGATTTTGAAAACAATGTAAAACATACTTATAACTTCAATTTTAACATGATAAAACAAAGAAATATTA
Source organism: Altica lythri (assembly GCA_964028335.1). Classification (NCBI taxonomy): domain Eukaryota; kingdom Metazoa; phylum Arthropoda; class Insecta; order Coleoptera; family Chrysomelidae; genus Altica; species Altica lythri. The sequence continues at coordinate 9,445,030 of OZ034806.1, read as the reverse complement.
AAAAATTCAACATTCAACAAAACTCCAAGAAACGTAACTAAGACTTTTGTTCAAAACAGCAAGTGGTTTAAAAATTTATCAAACGTTGATATCCCAATAGAAATTTCAGATTTTTTATCTCTTGGACCTAAGTTTGGTATATCTTGCACAAAAAATGAATTTAGAATTGATACTTTCTTAGCTGATATTAAAAATATATTGGATGATTTACCTGATGAAACAAGGGACAATTTAAGAGCAAAGACCACCAATTTAGTAACGAATTATATGAACAGTTCTAAATCACAACAGGTCTCTAGGTTTCATGGTATTTTCAAAAAAACACAATCTTTTTTAAAGTCACACCCTGATCTTTATATCTTACAATCTGACAAAGGAGGTTGTACAGTTGCAATGAATAAAGATGAATATGTTAATAAAACATTAACTTTACTTGATGATTCCACTACTTATGAACTTCTTGTTAAAGACCCCACCACTAGCATACAAAATAAGTACAATGAAATATTAAAGTTGCTTAAATCTAAAAAAGAAATCAGTGAACAATTATTTAAAAAATTTGCTATTTATAATTCATCTTTTCCTAAATTATGTTGCTTACCAAAGATTCATAAATTGAATGTACCTCTTAGACCTATAGTTAGTTCTGTTAATTGCACAACTTATAACATATCAACATTTTTAGCAGATATATTAAAAAACAGCTTTTCCGACCTCACTAACTACAATGTTAACGATACGTTTACTGTTGTCAACGCAATCAGAGGTGTCACTTTACCTGATAATTATATTTTAATTTCTTTGGACGTTGTGTCACTGTTCACCAACATTCCTAGTGAATTGATAATTAAAAATTTAGAGTCTAATTGGAATTTGATTAAAAATCATTGTACTATTTCCAAAAACAATTTTTTAACCCTCATAAATTTTATATTCTCAAATACCTACTTCAGTTTTAACAACAAATTTTATCGACAAGTTTTTGGAACTCCAATGGGTTATCCGATTAGTCCTATATTAGCCATGATTGTATTGGATGATTTGCTAGACCAAGTAATTCCACTTCTGCCATTTACTTACCATTCCTTTACAAATATGTTGATGATATAATATGCGCGGTTCCTTCTACTAAGACTGAAACGATATTAAACACCTTCAACTCATTTAATAAACATTTGCAATTCACCATTGACATTGAAAATGATAATAGTGTACCGTTTCTTGACACACTAGTAATTAGAAATGAAAATAACATGATAACTCTTGATTATTATCAAAAACCCACTTCATCTGGTAGATATTTAAACTATCATTCTAATCATCCCAAAAGTCAGAAATACAATACTGTAACAGCAATGAAAAAGCGAATCACAAAAATATGTGAAAAAAATTTATTACATAAAAATCTATATAAATTGTATAGTACTTTTATCAATAATGGTTACCCAAGCCATATTTTGAAAAAACTTATCTTTAATACAGACTCTTATAATGATCCACGAGAAAAACCCCCTGAGAAGGTGATTAATTTTAAAAAGCTACCTTTTATATATGGTTTAACAAATAATGTTATTTCATTATTTAAAAATACTAACATCACAGTATCAAAATACAATATAAAAAAGATTTCAATCCTATTTACCAAAACCAAAGATCAGACGCCAATGTTGTATAATATTAATGTTATATATAAACTACCATGTCAAAACTGTGATAGCTGTTATATAGGACAAACCTCTCAGTGGCTCAAACAAAGATTAACACAAAAATACTTGTGCGGTAGTGGAACACCAAAAAAGTACTGGTCACCAATTTGATTTTGGCAATGTTGAAATTTTAAAATTTGAACCTAATTATCGAAAGAGATTATTTCTTGAAATGTACCACATAACGAAAAATGCCAATGCAATTAATTATAAATCAGACACTAACAAATTAAGTAGTATTTATTGCAATGTTTTAAAATAACAGGCGTAAAATATTTAAATACAGAATTGATTTCTGCCTTGTCACTATCCTGTATATATTTAAACAAGTGTGTTGTTTTTTGCCTTCTTTTTGTTTATATATATTTTATTGATACCTAATGTTTGCTCATTTAGTTAACTTCATTAGATTTTATACTAGTGCCAACGTTTCATGGTTTATATATTTTTATATTCATTTTCATTATTCTGTAAGTATATCACTCTAATTTTTATAAAAATATTTACATTGTCAATAATTGTAGTTTCTCCTGATGAAGCCTTTATTTACAAGCGAACCCACACCCGATAATTTCGATTTGTTTGAATATATATATATATATATATATATATATATATATATGTATATATATATATATATATATATATATATATATATATAAACTTTTGAACGGAAGGTGTTTTTGAGGTCAGGGGGCCCAAAACTAAAAACTGTAGTGAAATTTTCTCGAAGTCGTGACCTTCGAACCAGCTGAATAGTAGATATAAATCTACTAAAACTCAATTCCAGATTGAGCAGTTGGACGAGGCTGATATCGACAGACATAAATGAAGACTGTTATTTTAAAATGTTGGCAAAATTAACCAAGATGTTAGAAAACAGGAGAATCGTTGCGGCACAAAGCCAGCCTATATCCTTACCTCAAATAAATGTAACTTTAAGGATACGGCTACCGGAAATTTAAATTCCAACCTTTTCTGGAAATGCTTTAGAATATAACTCTTTTATAAACTGATTTAATTCATTGATAACGAGCACTAGGAGTTTGGGGTCAGATTCGGAAAAGCTGTTTTACTTACGGTCACATTTAGCGGGAGAAGCCTTGAAATTGATTGAGACTTTACCAATTCAAGATAACAATTTTCAAATAGCTTTAGATCTTTTAGAAAAAAGATATAACAATTTAAGACAAAATGTGTCCAGTCATTTTCAAGGTTTGCTCTCTGCACCCGAAATTACTAAATGTACTTCTGCCAATTTAAAATCGTTTCGCAACACCACGCAGACTCATTATGAATCTGTGTTGAACATCAATAAAAATACTAAAGAACTTTTTGAATCATTAATCACTTAAATTATCTCTTTAAAACTTGACTACAACTCTAGAAAAGCGTTCGAGGAGCAATCAGTTTGCTCTAAATTGAGCACTTCAACGGAGTTATTTGAATTTTTAAGTAAAAAATGTCAAATTTTGGAATCTCTTCAAAGCAATTCAGCAGAGGGGAACAAGATAACCAAAAATAATCAAACCAATAGTAAACCGAATATCAAATCAAATTCCTTTTTTTTCACGACACTACGCCACCAGCGGTCGAACATTCAACACGCAACCAAAACCAAACTGCACTTTACCAGCCAAAATGTAATATGTGCAATCACATTTCACATAGAATATTTTCATGTCCGAAATTTATAAGCTTGAATGTCACAGATAGACAATCATTCGTGGCAAACAAGCAGTTGTGTTTCAACTGTTTAGGTAAAAACCATTCTTTTAGCACATATCTTTTAAAGTCGAATTGTGCACTGTACAACTACCGCCATCATTCGTTGTTGCATGATTATCATTTCCAAAGTCCTCAACAAAACGCAACAAGTTTACCTAGCCCACCTTCACACAAATTGACCAATCAAGGGGCTATACCAAAAATCACAGTTAACAGATCAAGTTGCCTAACTCAATCTTTATCTGCAACTACTACCAATGCATCTAAAGTTTATACTTTGCTAGCTACTGCTCAAGTCCACATCAAAAATCAATCTGGTCACAAGGTGGTGGCCAAATCACATCTAGACAATGGCAGTCAGATGTCATCTGTCACAAATCAATTTTTAAACACTTTAGGAATTACATATAATCAAAGTTCAATGTCAATTTCAGGTTTAGGCCAGAATGAGCAACAAATTAAAGAAGTAGTTGAGCTAGAACTAACTTCCAATCATCCACCATTTTCTAAGTTTAACGTTACCTTTGCAGTCATAAAACAAATAAACTTCCACAACTAGCTTTAGATGCACTAAAATTACACTAAAATTAAATATTCCAAACCATATTCAAAACAAACTTGCAGATAAAGATTATATATCATATTCCTTCACCAGTAGATATCTTGCTGGAAGTAATATTTCGAACATGAGTTGAGAGTAAAGTCATTACAGGCGCTCCGGTTTAAATCTTAAATATTAGTGGTTCTATTCTTAGTGATTTTTTGCATAGTGCTGTGTTATAACGAGCTGCATCTACCCACTCAAATTCGTAAGTAATTATTGGGTAGTTATCTGTGTTTTTAACAACTTTATTAAATCATCGTGCCCGCAGAAATTATAGTCTGACTATATCGATAAAGTAGTACCATCATGGTCGGTGGAAGGTCGGGAAGAGGCAATCAGGATGATAGCATGGATGCTACTGAAAAATTAATTAATAAGGTTTGTGCTTATTTCTCAAAACAACTAGAGGCTAAAATGAATGAGCGCTTTGCAAACTTTGATAAAAAACTTGATGAAATGTCAATCTCTATAAAAGACCTCAGTATAAATATTTCCAATAACGCTAAATCTATTAGTAAAGTAGAAGAAAAATGTGAAATTTTAAAGCAAGCTGCGAAAAGAAACTCACTGAGGTTCCTTGGGTTTGAAGAACAAGAAAATGAGGATGTCGTTGGCACTGTTATTGATTTTGTCAACAATAATTTAAAAGCATCTTGTAATTTAAGGGATATCGACTATGCTTTTCGTGTGGGTAAACGTCCAAATGAAGATGGTAAACCTCGGCCCATTCTGGTTAATTTCATACAAAATATTAAGAGAAATGACCAAAATATTAAGAGAAATGAAGTGTTTAATACCAAAAAGCAGCTGAAAGATACGAAAATTGTGATTTTTGAAGATCTCACTCCCCGTCGCTATGATCTTCTCCTAGCAGCTAAAAAGAAGTTTGGAAAAAATAGGGCTTGGTCATCGGGAGGAAAAATCTACATATGGGACGAGAGACATGGTAATAAGCAGTTACTTAATGCTAATAGTTACCTGTGAGGGGCAACAGCACGTGAAATTATAACTTAGTGTCCACGCCTTTATCAATGCGGTAGAGATATTAGAATCTTTTTATTGAGTTTTATTTTCTTATCTATAAAGGAATTCGTTACTTTTTTGCTGTACTTAAACTTGTTTGTATTTATGTCCTATTTGAAGTCTATAGTTAAACACGATGTAAACCTAATTAAAATAAAAAAGAAAACAACTAATTAATGTAAGCAAAGCAGAAATTTTAAATTTGATTTTAAGCTCGACTATATCTCATGTGTTCATTATTCTGTCCATTATTTAAGGCATACTTAAATTCGAATTTATAATTAAGCGATTTTATTGAATTTATTTTTTCTATTTGTTAGATGAAACTTGGGAGATCCCTTTTAGTGTTACTTGTGGGATCATTGTGAATTTTATAATTTGCTGAGCACTCTCTATCATTAACGTGTTCTGGGTAACTGTAACGCATTTATTATTTTAAATCTAAATATTTGTACTTAGGTAGACCATAATAAATAACAAGGCAATTGGTATTAATCTGGGGTGTATGTATGATATGCAAAGATTCTTAAACTTCGCACATTTTAATATTAGATCTCTTCTCACTGGATTTGATCTCTTTGCTGATGTTTTAGGGGCGGACTCTTTTGATGTTGTGGGGCTTTCTGAGACGTGGCTGAAACCAAGTATTCCTGACTATGGGGTAGCAATTTCAGATTATAATCTTATTCGCAAAGATCGCACATTCCGAGGCGGCGGTGGTGTGGCATTCTTTAAAAAAAAAAAATTAAATTATAAAGTTATAAATGTAGGTGAAGAAAATTGTTCGCTAGAACAGTTATGGATAGAAGTCAAAAATGCAGGTAAAAAATTATGCTTAGGCACTCTGTACAGGCCTCCAAATCAAAATCTTGCTCAGTGCGTTAATCACTTAGAAAATGCTTTTTTTAGTCTGCTGCCTGAGTATGATTATGTCATTTTTGGAGGTGACTTGAATGTGGATTTTCTTCAAACAAATAGTAATAATTTTTCAACCATTAATAATTTGTTTGGTAAATATGGTCTGGTTCAACATATTTCACATCCTACTAGAATTTCTGGGGCATCTGCTACGCTTATTGATATTGCAGTTTCCTACTGTACAGCGAATGCAGACGTCATAAACATGGAAAGCATTTTTGATAATGATATGGTAACAGTAACGATCAAAATTGCTAAGGTAAAACCTAAACTAATGTTAAAAACTTATAGGGACTTTTCCAAATATAACTATGACCTGTTTTTGAACGACCTCTTTTTGGTCGATTGGGATTATATCTATGGTTTAGATGACATAAATGGCATGGTTGAATTTTTTAGTAATAATGTTTTAAACTTATTTGACACTCACGCGCCATTTAAAACGGTAAAAATAACAAAGTCTCCGGCCCCTTGGCTTACTGAAAATTTAAAATTCATGATGAACCTTCGCGACAAAGCTCGAACCAAGTATAAGAAAGTTAAATCAGAAAATTCTTGGACAGAATACAAAACTTTAAGAAATATGGTTAACATAGCTGTAAAAGCAGAGAAGAAAGATTACCTGCATCATGTATTCAAAAATAATCCAAAAGATTTTTGGCGTACCATCAAAACTTTAAATATGTTTCGGTCAGGTAACAATAGTTCTCTTTCATTTGACTTTGCTAGTTCAAACGAATTTAACGATTACTTTCAAAGTAGCTTGCCTCAAGTGACAAACTATTATGAGGATTTTATTACTATCGAATATTTAAATAAATCTTTTCTTGGAAATATCTTTCAAAAATTTAATTTTAAACTAGTCTCCATTGAAAATGTTGAACAAATTATTTATAAACTTAAATCTAATGCCACCGGTCCAGACAGCCTAAAACTTTTACTTTCTCTTATTTCACATTTAAGTGGCCGGCCATATAACATTTATAATAAACAAGTGTCTGGAACTTGGTGAAGTACCGCGAATTTGGAAACAGGCAAATGTAATACCCATTCTAAAAAAGAATAGCCCCTCGGATCTTTCTCACTTTCGCCCCATAAGCATCTTGCCTACCATGTCGAAAATTGTATCTGAGCAACTTACCAGATTCTTAGAAAATAACAACATTATACCGTCCACGCAATCTGGCTTTCGTCAAAAACACAGTACAGCATCAGCATTGCTTAACATAACTGATGACTTGTTTAGAGCTTATGATAATAAAAAGAATACCTGTTTAGTCCTGCTGGATTACAGCAAGGCGTTCGACACTATTAATCACAAAACACTTGCAATTAAATTTAAATATTTTGGTCTAGATCAGATAGTAATTTGTTTTGTGAATTAATTACAAAACAGGTGTCAAAAAGTAGTTCTAAACGGTGTTTCATCAGATCTTATTTTTCTCGATAGGGGTAGACCTCAGGGAAGTGTACTGGCTCCCTTGCTTTTTACACTGTATACGTCAGACTTGGGGAAACATTTAACACTGCTTTTCTCACCAATATGCTGACGAGTCTTAGATTTATTACAGCTTCTCAGTGGACGATATTGAGTTAGCCATGCAAAGAATTAACTCTGATTTGGACATGGTTGGCAAGTATTCTAATGCTCATGGGCTTCAACTTAATGAAGGTAAAACTTAAATGCTTCTATTTGGAAAAGACAGGGAAATTCTAGCCAGAGACCCGCGATTTAAGATAACCCTAAATAGTGTTGTACTGCACTCTGTCACGGGTCAAAACTCACTATAGTGAAATAACTAAATTGCTTACCTTAATTTGTTATCATTGTAGTGTTTATTCAAGTAAGAAATCGGTTGATTTAAGTTCATTTATAGTTAGTTATCAATTTATAAATATATTCTGGCCATATATTTCTCAATGTTGATAAATTTCTGTAAGTAATTTATTTTGTAGGTTATAAACTATTTTAGGTTTATTGTTCTGTCATCAGTCATTAGTTCATTTGTTATATCTTCTTTCCGTTTGATGATAATCCCGTTATTGAGTTTCGATAGCCAGTCTTCTTTATATTATATAATGTTTAAAAATAAAACCGAAAATAAATGAGGAAATTAGTTACTGTTTGTTTGTTGTTGTCGCCTATATAAATATGATCCCGGTTTGTTCGTAAAGGGTTGGCTGAATAAGCTACGGTTTGTTCCTATAGTAGAGGCTATATATTATCTCGACGTGCGTCAAATGATTGCGAACGGAGTGAGGTAGGAAATTGTCGTTCTTTCATTTCCGGCTTTTGAAGAAATAAGTTGTGGAATACTATCCAGAAGGTTCCTTGGGTTAAGTTTTAAATCGCGGTGAATCCGTAACAAGTAATATTGGATTTTTTTTGAAACTAAACCCCATTTTCCAATTGAATCGTCGTTGAGTTAAATTTTGTGGTTATTTTTGGACGAGAATTGGAAACCGCGTGTCGGATTTGTTGGTTCTTCTGTGATAGATCAGGAAACAAACAGTAGGTAGATTTGGAAGTTTAACACCGTTCAGACGGTGAGTTGTGGTGAGTTACCTGCAATTAGCAACGAAGAGATTGATTTACCCGTCTAGCACCTGGGTGTCACGAGTGAGTTTATCGAGAAAAGTAACCCTATATTAAATAGGGTTTTTAGTTACGGGCATAAGTCCTTGATACAGGCACAAGTCCTTGAGTCAGGCAGAATTTTGGTTGCTGACCTAATACTTGGTACGAGCTTTGGTTATTGTGTTTGGAGCAAGCCTTTTGGTTTTGGATAAGGCTTAATTTTTGGAACTGACCCAAGTATTGGTGAAGCCTAGGACTGCGGCAATTCATTTAAACTTACAGATAAGCTATTAGTTTTAAGTCGGGCTTGGTTTTAGTTAAAGCTATTTTTCCTTGTTTTTGTGTTGCGTGTGATCACACCTTTTTGATAATTTTTTTTTTTTTTTATTGTTCATATAATTTATTCTATAAATATCAATTGTGTGTCAGGCACGAGGCTTGACAATCTGTATCCTAATTGTTCATTAAAGAAGAGTCTAGTGGATATTTTAGTTTTATTTAGCTCACTTATCGTTATTTATAGTTATAATTTAATTCAATTAGAACCGTTAAATATTCTAAATTTACTTGATTATCTCCAGTGGGTGAAGTGGTGCCTGGGACATCAGGGGTTTCCGATTTTAACCGTCTAAATCGGTGGCGCGACTCACTAGTATTTGTTTACTTACCTCTACGGCTGAGCTGGGCACTAATTTGCCAGTAGAGAGACCACTACCGAACTCAGCTGGAGTTGTATTCCTTTTAGTTAATTTCTTTATTTTTCTTAATATGATTTATGTTTTAAACTCATTAAAATACGTGGCAAATTTTTGGCGCCCAACGTGGGGCCGATTTTGTTTATTGGGGCCTTTTGTTAATTGGGGCTGATTTTGTTTATTGGGGCCTTTTGTTAAGTGGGGCCGATTTTGTTATTTGGGGCCATGTTGTTTATTGGGGCTAATTTTTGTCATTATGCCAATTTTGTAATTTGGGGCGTAATTTTGTTTTGGGTGGATTTAAATCCCGGTAGTTGTAATTTTGGTAATCGCGTTTATATAAGTGAGCTAGGTAATAACTGTATTTTTAAAAATTTGTAATCTGGCGATATTAACTTTTGATCACACCAATCGCGAAATAATTTTTTTTATAAAGTATGGATTTTAATATTTTTAATGAGTTTGTTTATTATTATACATCGTTGCTAATTTGCATTGAACCACCAGTTGTGGCCTATTTGTTGAAAGGTTCGTAGTTGTCATTTATACGTTTGTTGTTGAATTCGTTACGTTGTGTGAGTTTTATGATGGATTTTGTTTGTTGTGATTTATTGTATCTTTTAGGTTATCGTAATTTACCGTATATCAACTGTGATATTTTATATAGTTATCTTCGTTGGGATATAACTCACACGTTGCGAGTTCAGAACCTGTTTGTCTTTGAAGTTTGTTGTACGTTCTTTTACACTTTTATTGTTGTATCTTTTTGATGTTTGTTTTTTTTTTTGACGCCTTGTGGCTGGAGGCGCAAGAATTTCACCACCCGAGGATACTCCAGGCGGGGTGGGTAAGAGTCCCCCAACCTAACCACTTTCTGGGTTCAAGTTTCGTTCTACCTTTAGTGAAACTTATCTTTACCTTATCTTATTTAGTAACATCGTTTTCCTGCTCCGTTGGCTTTGAATTACCCTCATGGTTTGGGCCTTTTTTTTGGCCGTGGTGCTATTTCACGTTTTGTGTGGATTTCGAGGCCAAACCTTTTATTTTCCGACCGGGCCATTGGTTGTTGAGTGTCCGGTGGAAAAACCATTTGTTGGGATTTGTAGAGGAATTTTTCGGAGTTAATTTAGTAGGGACTTAGGTATTAATAACTATAGGTATTTTTCGTTGCTTGGATTCAGACCGTTGTCAACACGACCATCGTTGACTCCTTTTGTGCCTTGTGACTGGAGGCCTAAGAATTTCACCACCCGAGGATATTCCAGGCGGGGAGGTAGAGTCCTCCAACCTTAACACTTCTGGATTCAAGTAATTTCCTTATCTTTACCTTTATCTTTTCCTTATCTTCCTTTATCTTACCTTATCTTACCTTTTATGTTGTTGCTTGCTTCGTCGACTTTAATTACCCTCATGGTTTGGGTCTCTATTTTGTGTGGCCGTGGTGCTAATTTTTCACGTTTGGTGGATTTTGGAGGCCAAACCTTTTTGTTTTCCGACCGGGCCATTGGTTGTTGAGTGCCCGGAGGAAAAAACCACATGGTGGGATTTGTCGAGGAGTTTTGGTCGACTTAGTGAGTAACATGTGTTCGTTACCTTCTCTACCCTTTGTTAAGTTACTTAAATCCAGCCAAATTATCAACTACCATCGTTGATTACTTTTTGTGTTCTGTGTTGTTTTTCTTTCTTTTTGTTTGTCTTTCGTTTTGTTTTAGCACCCAGTGCAGTGCATTTGTTCCCGAGTATTACTCGAAACTTTGTTTTTTTTTTCTTTCTTTCTTTGGTGTTGTGTTGTTAGTTCGTATATTCTTTACGAAACGGTATATGGCGTTTTATTGGCTTGGCTGCTACAGCAATTTGTCGTTAGCTATTGTATGGGTTTGTTGTCCCTTTCATTGTGACTGTTGGCTCATTTAGCACTATGGCGTTATCGTCGAAAATCTTCGGTAGATTTTCTCCTTTCTTAGGGGAGGGGATGTTGTCACGGGTCAAAACTCACTATAGTGAAATAACTAAATTGCTTACCTTAATTTGTTATCATTGTAGTGTTTATTCAAGTAAGAAATCGGTTGATTTAAGTTCATTTATAGTTAGTTATCAATTTATAAATATATTCTGGCCATATATTTCTCAATGTTGATAAATTTCTGTAAGTAATTTATTTTGTAGGTTATAAACTATTTTAGGTTTATTGTTCTGTCATCAGTCATTAGTTCATTTGTTATATCTTCTTTCCGTTTGATGATAATCCCGTTATTGAGTTTCGATAGCCAGTCTTCTTTATATTATATAATGTTTAAAAATAAAACCGAAAATAAATGAGGAAATTAGTTACTGTTTGTTTGTTGTTGTCGCCTATATAAATATGATCCCGGTTTGTTCGTAAAGGGTTGGCTGAATAAGCTACGGTTTGTTCCTATAGTAGAGGCCATATCTTATCTCGACGTGCGTCAAATGATTGCGAACGGAGTGAGGTAGGAAATTGTCGTTCTTTCATTTCCGGCTTTTGAAGAAATAAGTTGTGGAATACTATCCAGAAGGTTCCTTGGGTTAAGTTTTAAATCGCGGTGAATCCGTAACAAGTAATATTGGATTTTTTTTGAAACTAAACCCCATTTTCCAATTGAATCGTCGTTGAGTTAAATTTTGTGGTTATTTTTGGACGAGAATTGGAAACCGCGTGTCGGATTTGTTGGTTCTTCTGTGATAGATCAGGAAACAAACAGTAGGTAGATTTAGAAGTTTAAAACCGTTCAGACGGTGAGTTGTGGTGAGTTACCTGCAATTAGCAACGAAGAGATTGATTTACCCGTCTACCACCTGAGTGTCACGAGTGAGTTTATCGAGAAAAGTAACCCTATATTAAATAGGGTTTTTAGTTACGGGCATAAGTCCTTGATACAGGCACAAGTCCTTGAGTCAGGCAGAATTTTGGTTGCTGACCTAATACTTGGTACGAGCTTTGGTTATTGTGTTTGGAGCAAGCCTTTTGGTTTTGGATAAGGCTTAATTTTTGGAACTGACCCAAGTATTGGTGAAGCCTAGGACTGCGGCAATTCATTTAAACTTACAGATAAGCTATTAGTTTTAAGTCGGGCTTAGTTTTAGTTAAAGCTATTTTTCCTTGTTTTTGTGTTGCGTGTGATCACACCTTTTTGATAATTTTTTTTTTTTTTTTATTGTTCATATAATTTATTCTATAAATATCAATTGTGTGTCAGGCACGAGGCTTGACAATCTGTATCCTAATTGTTCATTAAAGAAGAGTCTAGTGGATATTTTAGTTTTATTTAGCTCACTTATCGTTATTTATAGTTATAATTTAATTCAATTAGAACCGTTAAATATTCTAAATTTACTTGATTATCTCCAGTGGGTGAAGTGGTGCCTGGGACATCAGGGGTTTCCGATTTTAACCGTCTAAATCGGTGGCGCGACTCACTAGTATTTGTTTACTTACCTCTACGGCTGAGCTGGGCACTAATTTGCCAGTAGAGAGACCACTACCGAACTCAGCTGGAGTTGTATTCCTTTTAGTTAATTTCTTTATTTTTCTTAATTTGATTTATGTTTTAAACTCATTAAAATACGTGGCAACTCGGTAAACACCTGCAAAAACCTTGGTCTTCACCTAGATTGTGATATGAGATTTGTAAATCATGTTTCCTATTTACTACAAAAAACTTTTGGATTGTTAAAAATACTGTACGTGTATAAGGATAGTTTAAGTACCGATGTTAAATTAAAACTAATAGACTCGTTAATTATTTCTCATTTAAATTATTGCAATACTGTATACTGGCCAACTCTGTTACAAAAAGACAAATACAGTCTTCAAAAGATCCAAAATGCATGTATCAGGTACTGCTATAATCTGCGTAAATTCGACCATATTTCCGACAAATTTTTAGACTCAAAGTGGTTTAATCTAGAGGAAAAATTTCAGATTTACATGTCGCGCACTATTTATAAAATAAATTTTTCAGAAAAGCCAAAATATCTGCATGACAAACTTACAAAAGGTTTTGATATACATGACCGTATCACCCGCTGTTGCCATTCTTTCAGAGTCCTTAGGCATAGAACATGCTTGTTTCAAAAATCGTTTAGCTACACCGCAGTCAAAATCTATAACACCCTGCCCCGCCACATCAGGGAAGCCCGCACCCTGGCCACATTCAGTAAAAGACTTAAGATATATATTTTAAGTAAAAGAGATTTATAATAATTGTTTTTAGTTTCACTTTATTATTTTTGTTGTTGTTCTCTTAAATTATGATTTTTTTCATGAACTTATATCTATGTATTCATGTAACTTTTAATCAGGTGGTTACATATGAGCAACCTTGTTGGATGTCGCCACCTTTTGTTAATGCTGCATTGAATTGTAATCTGTTAAAACGTAAATAAAGGCATTTATTATTATTATTATTATAATTATCTCTACTACCAAGTGATTAAACCAGACATTATTAAACTAGGAGTAGAATTGCCCAGTTTGATTAATACACAACTTGGTTGGGTTTTAGGAGGAAAATTTCCAACAGCAACAATAATAAACATTTACAACTTTCAATCAATAAAACTTACCATTCTCATTCGTCTACTCACACACATCAATTTATTCCCAACCAAACTCATCATTTATGTCATCATTCCCATAAAGCACCAATCATTCACACCGTTCGTTCACACCGAATGTCTAGTGGTGATTACAATCATTTATCACCCCCCATTCCTGACTTACAAACAGCAAATAGTATCAGGTTATCAGATCAATCATCAAGCAATCATCTATCACCCCCCATTCCTGACTTACAGACTGCGAATGGTAGCGGGTTCTCAGGTCAATCACCGTCGATTCCTGATTTACAAACAGCGAAGGGTAACGGTTTCTTACATCAATTAACAATCATTTCACACCCTCCATTCCTGAATTACAAACAGCTAATGGTAGCAGGTTATCAGACCAATCATCAAGCAATTATTTATCACACCACATTTCTGACTTACAAACAGCGAATGATAGCGGGTTCTCAGATCAATCAGCAAACAATCATTTATCACTCCCCATTCCTCAGTTAAAACAGCAAAGAGTAACGGGTTATTATATTACGTATCAAACAATCTTTTCACACCACCCATTCCTAAATCACAAATAATAAATGGAAGCGAGTTATCAGATCAAGAAACCAACAATCATTTAAACAATCATTTTTCACCTCACATTCCTGATTTAAAAACAGCGAATGAAAGCGGGTCTTTATCAAAGTCAAACCACTCCATTAGAGAACAAGAAGTGACTATTGGAGAAATACAACCAAATTCACAATGTGAAATTACCTTTTCAAACACATCACCACATATCAATCCATTGCCTTCATCAACAGTTAATTCGAAAAATCCATTCAAACTTCTATTTGACAACAAAGTTGATTTGCTTACATCACCAAACTTGACAGTGAACCCTTTTGCATTATTGTTAACGCAACACAAAGAAGAAAATTTCCAATCAACACCACATCATGAGCAAAAAGAATCGCTGTCTATCGATCAAATGTTAGAGAGATTTTGGGTTCAAGAGGAAGTTAAACATAAGGTGTCTCTATCTGAAGAGGACCAACGAGCTAAACAAATTTTTAAAGAAACCACAATAGTCTTACCAAATGGGAAATTCCAAGTCAACTTACCTTTCAAGGATGACGAAGCCTACAAAAGCTCCTTGGAGACTCGTTCCAAATTGCGAAGCACCGCTTCTTGTCATTAGAACGTAAATTCAAAAACAGTCCTAAACTGTTCACCGAATACAAAAGATTCATTGATGAGTATTTGCATCTCAACCATGGTCATATAGTACCCGTTACTTTAAAAACTCCATAGAATGATCAAAAGTATTTTTCTCCTCATTTGTGCGTCATCCGAGACCAAAGTGTTTCCACAAAATTCAGAGTCGTGTTCGATTTCTCTTGTAAAACCACATCAAAGCTGTCTTTAAATGACATATTGCTGAGAGATCCTAGGGTTCAGCCTGAATTAGTTGATATTCTTCTGAGATTCCGTGTTTTTAATTATGTTTTAACAGCTGACATTCAAAAAATGTATAGACAAATCACAATGAATCCATCTCACAATTTTCTTTAAAACATCTTATGGAGAAATTCTCCAACTGCACCACTTCAATGTCTTGAATTAACTTCTGTAAGTTTTGGTCAAAAAAGTGCCCCATTAGTCCAAGATCCCGGGGCCCCCAGACCTTCCTTATTTTCTAACTCTCAAAATTATGAGAAATGTGTGGGGTAATGTATACTTAAGCACCTATGCATACCCGCTAACTTGATTACCCGGCCCTTTTACAGGTAACAGGTAAGAAAGGTACATAAAAAAATGGCTTACTTTCCTTAAATTCTAAAAACTGGTTTTTGGATATGTTTTACAAAATGTACGAAATCATAATCCAATATTGCCAGACACCTCTTGTGGGCGGTCACTCCCGCCAGACGCTTTAAATTTGCATAAAAAATTTCTTTCTTATTTTCTAACTATGACCAAAATTTATTAGAGTAGTGTCATCTGCAAATAATGTTACAATCTCAGCACGAATATTTGCTGGGAGATCATTAATATAGATTAGAAAAAATATCGGTCCTAAGATGGACCCTTGAGGCACCCCAGTATTAATTGAAATTGTACTAGAAATATCGCCTGATGGAAGAACAACTAATTGTTTTCTGTTAGTCAAGTATGACCTAAAAAAAATCTAAAGTACCTCCTCGAATGCCGTAGAACTCTAATTTTTTCAGAAGGGTCGTATGACTCACGCAGTCGAAAGCTTTCGAAAGGTCTAGAAGTGTAGCCGATGGAATTGCTTGATTGTCTATGGCTTCAATAATTTTTTCTAGAACTGATATTATTGCCTTAGTTGTGTTTTTGCCCTTCAAATATGCATACTGATTATTGCAGAAGAATTTTTTCTTGTTAAAATATGTAATTATTTGTTCTTTAATTACCAACTCTAATATTTTTAAAAACATAGGTAGAACAGAGATGGGACGAAAATGATTTGGTTCACTGCAGTTACTTTTTTTAGGTAGAGGAACAACTTCTCCGAATTTAAGTTTTTCTGAAAAAACATTTTGTTCAATACTAACATTAAATATATCAGCGAGTATTACGTTGATTGCATCAGCTACATATTTAATAATTTTGGAATTTAAGCCAAACACATCCCTACTATTAGAATTTTTTAATTGTTGAATCACCCTGTATACTTCAAATGCGTCTGTAGGTTGTAAATAAAACGAATTACATGGAGAGGTATACCCATTTTTCAAAAGATCAATAACATTGATATCTGAATGTTTAATACAACAGGTGATGGTTTTTATATTATTAACAAAAAAGTTGTTAAAGATATCGGCTGGAATATTTATTTCTTCTTTTTCATTTCAGTTCAGCATTGATGAGTTGCCAAGTCGCTTTAGATTTATTAGTAGCTGTATCAATAAATTCTTTATTAGCCAATCGCTTTGCATTATTAATTGCCCTTCTATAATTTTTTTTAAGTATCAGTAGTAAACTATGGGATTCATCAGATCCTGTACATTTGTACATTGTAGAAACTGCTTCAATATTACTTCTTAGAAATCGTAATTCATTTTTAAACCATTTAATTTCGGTAATGTTCCTTTGTTTTAATTTTTTTTCAGGAAAGCATTTATTGTATAAACCGATAAAGACATTAAAAAAAGCTTCAAACAACTTATCGGCGTTTTTTATCAATAAAATTTCTGACCAGTCATATGAAAGCAAATTTTCACGAAAAAGCGAAAGATTGTGATCATTAATAACTCTTATTTTTCTTGAGAACACTCTTGGATTTTTATTAGAAATCTTAGTCATAGCTAATATTCCAAAATGATCAGACAAAAAATAATCCACCACCTCCACTTTAATACATTCCTCATCCAATTCCGTAATTAAATTATCAATACACGTTGCAGATTTTTTGGTGACTCTATTAGGTTGAAATACAGTCAATCTTTTATTATATGATTCAAGTAAGTCGGTAAATTCTAAAACATGTTTATCATTAGTTTCTAAGATATCAATACTAAAATCACCTACAATAATTATTTTTGATTTACAGTTATGCAATCTTTCAAAAAGTACTGCTTATTTACTAAAAAACAAACTAATGTTCTCCTTAATCGGAGATCTATATATTGTAATAATAATAATGTTTTCTATCATTAGGTTTATAGCAATGCATTCAAATATTTTTTCTTCGTTTAGATCATCGAAAATATTAAAGCTACTACATTTTATATTTTTTGATGCATATGCACCGACCACCGCCGCCATTTTTTTGTCTACAATATGAAGTTATAATCTTGTAGTCATTAATATTATATAGGGTTACATCATCTATGGTCAACCACGACTCACAAAAACACACAACATCAAATTGCTTTTCCTTTGCTATAATTTCAATTTCCCCTATTTTATTGGTTAAAGGTTGCAAATTATTAAAGAATATTGTAATTTTATATTCTTCTTGAATAGTTTGAGAAATTTGAGCGGTTTCCTTTACCTTGGTATTTTCTATATTCGTTTCGAAATCTTGTGGGGTGCCACTGATGTTGATTCCTGGATTTCGGAAAAAACTTATATTCTGAAATCTCAATACCTTGAGGCCAAATTTTTTCATCCATCACTTTCGTTTTCATATCCGGGTGGACAGCAATTTTAAATGATTTGAAGGTCTTGTATTTATTTGTAATCTCCATACATGTAAATGTATCCTCAGGAAATTTAGTTTTTAGTAATTTGTTTAGATCATCTTCTGTAAAAGACGTTATAAACTTCGAAACAAAAATCCATTCCTTATTCGTCGCAACTATATATTGATTGCTGGTGTCACATCCAACTAGTTTTGTTTTGGAATATCTTTCCGGAGATGGTTTATCTAAATTTATAATATCGTTCTTTTTTTGAAATTGTTCATTTTCCAGGACAGCTGCTGCAACATCCTTTTTACTTATTATGGCTGCATTTTTTTGTATTTGTTTTTGGGATTTCTCTACACTAATTCTACTGTCCGGTTGGTAAACACTGGTTTTGTTAGAAAGTGTTGCAACATCGCATTTAAGATCATCATTGTTAGTGGGTATAATCTGGTGTTTTATAATATCAAGAGATATTTCTAAGCTCCTCACTGATTTCTGTAACTCACCACATAACATTTTGTATCCGTCTAATTCGATTTTTGCACAACGCAGTTCATTTGATAGCCACGTGTTGTCCTTTACCTCACATTCACTCAACGATTGTTTTTGTTTTTCTGAGCTGATATTTTGCACATTATCACGTTTTTCTAAAAATGTACGCACTATATCACTAGTTTTAACGTCTTTTGGAATTGTCTTATTTAATATAATCTCTATTAGATCGCTTTTCCGGAGCTTGTTAAGTTCATCGACTATCTCTTGTGCCGCCATATTAGAAGTCTTACCTGTTACCTGTAAAAGGGCCGGGTAATCAAGTTAGCGGGTATGCATAGGTGCTTAAGCATACATTACCCCACACATTTCTCATAATTTTAAGAGTTAGAAAATAAGGAAGGTCTGGGGTCCCCGGGATCTCAGTCTACATATGTTGCTTGTCGTGTATTGAAACAAATAGTCTATCAAAATTAGAATTGCGTATTAGCTAATCAAGCAATTTTTGAACAGACATATGTTGATGACATATTGGCAGGTGTAAGTACCATCGATGAGTTAAAACAACTTAAAAGTGAACGAATTCAATGTTTGAGTCCTCATAGTTTTGAACTACATAAGTTCTGTTTAAATGTTCAACTAACAACATCCACCCAACCATTGGAGGTCAAAGACCTCAACCTGGACAATGCTCCTTGCAAGATATTGGATCTTAAGTGGGATCCTAACTCAGATTTGTTTCAGATATCCACTCCTTTATCACTTCCTTCACAACAACTGACTAAACGTATAATTTTATCAACAATATCAAGTTGCTTCGATCCATTAGGATTGGTTAACCCGTTACTTGCACATGGTAAGCTAAATATGCAACAACTATGGTTATTAAAAATCGGATGGGATTAAATTATTCACAATCAAAAGGTTTAACAAGATTGGAGCGAATTCTGTAATAATAATTTAACGGTGTTGCATGACATAAAAATCCCAAGACACATAATGTTGAACAAGGAAGTTTCACGCGTTGAGCTTCATGCATTTTGTGACGCTAGTTCTGTTGGTTTTAGGTGTAACATTTATGTACGTTCTGTTTACTCTGATAATTCCATTCATTGCTCTTTGTTAACCTTAAAATCAAGAGTAGCCCCCATTAGTAAGGTATTAACAATCCCCCAGTTGGAGTTGTCATCAATGGTATTATTATCTAAATTATAAGCAAGATGCATCACAAATATAGAATCACATAGTTAATATTTAAATATTCTCGATAGCTTCTTTGTGGCATAATAATGTCTATTTATTTCTTTATTCGGGGATCTTTTTGCCACTAAAACAAACTTATAAAAATATAAATCAATATTATGAAAATGACCCTTGCTTGTTGATCTTGATAGATATGTCAAATTTGTCAAGGGTCGTCTTTTAAAACTGAAAATGCCTAACAAAAATGAAAATAATTTGTTTAAAAATAATTCTTCTGAGCTTTCGACAACCAGATCGGTTGTCGTTTTCAAAGATAAAAATTTTTTTACTATACACTTCTTTATGCGTTGAGATTTTAAAATTTTTTGATTTGTTTTTTTGGTAACTATAGATATATAGATTATTAACTTATTCTTTTTTTAAGGTGGTTAGCCAAGATCTAGATAAATCCAAAGTAAAATTTGAAATACATTCATTTGGATTTAATAAAATGTGTGCTGTTTCTTTTAATTTTCTTTTTATAGAATTTTCTTCTTTACATAAAATTTTTGTTTCAGTCCATTTTATTTTGTGATTTAGAAAATTAAAATCTCAACGCATAAAGAAGTGTATAGTAAAAAAATTTTTATCTTTGAAAACGACAACCGATCTGGTTGTCGAAAGCTCAGAAGAATTATTTTTAAACAAATTATTTTCATTTTTGTTAGGCATTTTCAGTTTTAAAAGACGACCCTTGACAAATTTGACATATCTATCAAGATCAACAAGCAAGGGTCATTTTCATAATATTGATTTATATTTTTATAAGTTTGTTTT
The DNA here is from genome assembly GCA_964028335.1 of Altica lythri. Taxonomy (NCBI): domain Eukaryota; kingdom Metazoa; phylum Arthropoda; class Insecta; order Coleoptera; family Chrysomelidae; genus Altica; species Altica lythri. Next base: position 9,424,544 of record OZ034806.1, on the reverse strand, counting down.
AGTGGCAAAAAGATCCCCGAATAAAGAAATAAATAGAATCACATTTACAAGTTCATTCTGTTAATCTTTGGACAGATTCACAAATTGCACTGTCTTGGGTCAAAGGACATCCATCTCGATGGTCTGTTTTTGTCAGTAACCGGGTGACTCATGTTCAGGAACTAACAAAAAAGTACAATTGGAGGCACATAACGTCAGAGAAAAACCCTGCCGATTTACTATCTAGAGGGATCTTCAGTCAAAAGAAACTTCACTTTTGGTTTAATAGACCTCAATTTCTTCACGAACATCATACTGATTTTGATCAATTAGACACGTTCAAGTTAGTTCCAACACCCCCAGAGAAAAAAGGTTGTTTTAATTTCATGTCCAGTTTATAGAGCAAATAGTTTATGGGAACCTTTGCTCAATCAGTTCTCGTAATTTTCAAAATTTCAACGAAGTCTTGTTTATGTTATAAGGTTCATTAAAATCAAATGTCCAAAATTTAACTCGAAACCAAATTACTCCGGCCATTACAAGTAGCTGAAATCATCCATTCGACTAAGCTTATCATTAAAGCACTTAAATCCTACCATTTTGGCAAAGAACTCCATGAAATACAACATAACAAACAGCTATTTAATAAAAATCTTTTGTCATTAAAACTTTTCGTTGACCCTGATGATGGTTTCCTTCGTGTAGGAGGAAGATTATCAAATGCACCAATACCCTATGACCAAAAACACCCCATTTTGTTACCATCTCACAATCATACAGCTTCTACTTTGCAACTTCAAGAACATTTAAGATTAGCACACGCAAGTGCACAAACTGTGTTATCAAATTTCCGTTTAAAATATTGGCCCCTCAATCCTCTTAAAGAAATTAAAACCATTATCCCCAATTGTAAAATTTGTTTTAGATTCAAAGCTTAGGCAGCATCTCAAATAATGGCTGATCTTCCCTCTGATCAAGTAACCATCACTCGTCCCTTCAATAAAACCGGTTTGGATTTTGGGGGACCGTTTCTTATCAAAACTTCCAATTTACGAAAAGCCCCAATTGTTAAAGCATATGTAGCACCATTTGTGTGTATGGTGAAAAAATGAATTCATTTGGAGTGGTTAGCAGTTTATCCACTAACGATTTTATTTTGGCATTAAAAGGATTCATTGCCAGCAGCCGGATTCTGTAACTCGTTATCTCTATAACGACACGGAACGTTATCGCTATGACACCAACAGTCCGAGCTTGTAACGACAACAGAATAACGACGGTGGCATTCTGTAACTACGAATATCGAAATCACGACGTTACAGAATGCAATACCGAGATGTCGGTATATAACGTTGAGGAAGTGACGTATTGACACTATTGACAGTGATTTCATTAGAACTAACCTTATCTGAGGCCACAAACACAAGAGAAAAAGAAGATTAGAAGTAACCTTACATTTTGGTAGAATTGTTTTTTTTACTTCGTTCGTGGTGAATCAATACTAATTTGTGGTTAATCTTGTGTTTTCAGAAAAAACTATGGCTTCTCAATCGTAAGTAGATACATAATATTGTTAACTATTCATAAATCAAATTACATTATAAACAATAAAATTATAAGTACGTTAAAAATTACAAAATTTAAGGCAATATAACCTTAATATTCTACCGGTAACTTTCTTTTTTCTTGATATAAACATGTAATTGATAATTATTAATGTTATGAGATCTTTTTAGAATCGTGAAAAAGCGGCAGGCGAAGGCTACACAAGAACAAATCGATTACATGGTGGATTACTTTGTGCAATTTCCCCATGTAGCTACCGGAAAATTTAAAACGATTGATAGCAAAGCCAACTTGACTGGCTCCTGGGAACAGCTATCAAAACAGCTGAATGATCTTCGCAGTGATGGGAAAATGAAGGATGTGAAATCCTGGAAAGCAGTAAGTAATTTGCTATTACCTATGTTTTAAATTGTGCTGTTTTCAACAAAAAAAATCAACAATTTTTATGTCCTATTAGTCATATTCATAACACTCGGCATAAAAAAATAATAAATAATAATATTAAAAACACAAGACCTTAAAAACAATTGGTCAGAGATCAAGTAAACTCTTAGCGCCTAAGATTTATAGTAAAATACCACAGAATATTAGAGATAATAAAATATATCACAAGTTTAAAAAAGAACTAAAAATGTGGATTAAATCATGTCCTAGAAACAATATTCACAATATGATAAATTTAAAAAGTTAATTTTAAAAGCGATTCGTTAGTTATGTTGTTCAAGTAAAGTTGTTACTTTTTAATTTTTAGGTTTAAATAATCGGAATTATATAAATATCGGTGTTGTCGTTAGTTTTTAAGTAAAATATACACTAATCACTTCTTTTTTAAATTGGGAAATAGAATGCTTAATATCCTATATTAATTAAAAAATAATTATTCACAACAAGCCTGGCTTCGTGAGTTGATTATATTTATTTATTTATTTCTGTGATAACATGTATACCTATGTATAACAACTTGATACCATGTATAATATACATTTCATTATTGCTAATTTAATTTAACTTTTTGTTGTATATTTATTTATATTATTATTATCTGTAAGTAATTTAAGGAAAATCAGCATGAAAATTCTGATTTTGACGTGACAGCATCTTGTAATTCAATGGAGCCGGCTGCACGCACCAAAAAATGAGGCGTTACCTCGCTCTAAGGCGTTCCGAATGAAAAATGATATCCATACAAAATATCTATCAAAAAAATAAAATTAAAATTTTATTTTGAAATATGCAACCATTCCATCAGTATTTTCTTATGACGTCACGTTCAACTACCGTCAGTAAACCGACTTTACAGACAACCGATTTTTTAATAATGATTACAAACCTAGAATCCTAATAATTGTACCTACGCTGCTATTGTAGACTTGGAGAAATAATAAGACGCTTGTGTCGCAGAAAATATCCAAAATCCGAGCAAGTCAGGCTGCGACCGGAAATGTAGGAAATACGCAGCCGAAACTCACCGAACGAGAAGAGAAAATTCTCGGGCTAATGGGTTTCGACTACGTGGAAGGCGTTGATTGTCCCGATGCGTTTCCGGAAGAAGTGGTAAGATACACATTGATATTCATTACTATTACTTTTATATAATTATAATAATCAAATTATATTATTTCAGCCTGGAGCTCTTGAGTTATTGGCTGCAGGACAAGAAGATGTTGGGGAGATTGCTGTGCCCTTAACGCTACGCGCTCACCTCGATGAATCGGTCGAATCGCAGATAGGTAAATTAATACAATTGTAGATTTATAAATAATTAGGGACACTACTTTATTTCTAAATTCTTTACATTTCTGTGATTCTAGATTATGAGGTGTTGGATGTACCGGTAGAGGTTGTAGATGTTTCTACTGAGCCAAGCGCACCGAGCCCAAAAAAAAGGAAGATAGAAAATGTAATAAAAACACCCACACAAGGTAATTAAGAAAAACAGTTTCTACATTATTGTAGGTATAGTTGACCGTGTAAAAATACGCAAAAATGATCAGTTGATACTTCATACATTTAACGCAGTTTTCATTTTTTTTTTCAGGTCATCAGCAACAGCAACCGAAATTGGGCACCCAGCTGGGAAACGCGCGAGACCAGTTTGCGGAACTGGCGGAGCGCCAAATTTCGTGCATGGAGGTAATTGTAATGAATTCTTTTGATGGCTCAATGTTCCAAACTACAATATTATAATTAAATATGGAATAACATTTTTTAGATGATTGCTGGTGCCATGCAACAGATGGCGGAGAATGACCGGCGAAGAAATGAAATTCTCCAGTCATTCCTAGAAATGGAGAAGAGAAAAGAAGACATTTTCCAATCATTCATGGAAATGGAAAAAAAGAGAGAAGAAACAGTCAACGCTCTCGTAAACACGGTGCAGGATTGCGTGGCAAAATTAAACGGAAACACCTAATCAAAAGTAATAGTCGATTTTGTTTCATAACAAACATTGTATTTTTGTAATAATTAATAACAAAATCTTAATTTCTTTACAGATGTTCCACAGGATCGAGAGTGTTGCTGTTAATATTTATTTTTTTTATTTTGATTTTTTTTATTATGTAAATACATTTAAAAATATATTATTTAATCGCTTATTTCATATTGTACAGCTTTAAGTTTTGAATGACCCTTTCCTTTACATAGTTTCCCAAATACTTTCGGATAATCCTACGGTAAAAACTATTTTTTAATAATAAGAATAATACGTAGCTGTTAGGATTTAAAAGTACAGAAAGCGATTTTTATATTACAAAAGAAAACAAATGTGTACGTAGTTATTTTTTTAAATTCTTTTATTTCATACTTAATTAAATATTAATTTTTGTTATTTCTTAAATATAAGCTGACACAATTTAGTAATAATCCGAATAATGTTAATAGGGTTGAGGACAGGCACAAGAATATTAAAAGCTATTAATTGCAGACGTTAAATAAAAAAAAATTAAATTATAAAATATATAATACCTATAATTATTAATTACCTAGTACGGTCATAATTTTCTTTGTATTTGTTTAAAATGTATTAATGTATATTACTTAATTGTTCAGTGTCTGTTCGTAGATTTATTGTGTTGTTTATATTAATATATATCATTTCGCTTATAGATCTTTTAAAATAATTTGACTCTGTCAAATATTGTAGGATGATTAAAATTATGACCAATATCAAAATGATCTTTTATCAGTTTTTTCAGCAAAGATGAATCTTTACAAATTTATATTTCACCAATCCTAACAAGTTTTGTTTTGTTGGAACTATTTAAGAAATAAAAAAAAATGAAATTTTATAACAAATTTAATAAACAAACTGGTATAAGGAACAGTTTTAACAGTTATAAAATAATTGTGATTGACGCTTTAAAATTGAATAATAACAAAAATTGAGAATGTTCAAACATTTAGCTTTTACACAATATATGATCTAAAGTTCTAAAGAGTTAACTTAAGATCCCAATACATATTAAAAAAATATATATATATATATATATAAACCAAATATTTGAAAAGGAAAACTAAAATGAATTAATCAGGAAAATTTTGAAATAATTTCTTGAAAATATTACTAATTCAACTATTATACAGGTTAAAAAAAAATAATCAGTGATTGTACAAAAAAAACGATATCCGTTTCCTTACTTACATTATAATCCAAGAATAAAAAAAAAAAACTTTTACTGAATTTCTGCTAATCTGAACTATAATATTAACAAATATATATCTTCAATCGGAAAACAAGTAATATAGCAAAACCTTGAATACTAATCCAAAAAATATAACAAAATAAACCAACAAACTTTAATTTCGATGTAAACTGATTTCTTTAAGATAAATCTAAAATTATTTTACACTGAATTTCAAAGCAAATCCTAATAATTATAATTATTACCTAAATGATTCAACAGTATTACGATATAATATTTATTTACGACGTTTAAAAAAAAACTCAAGAATTGAGTCGATGATATCGACTAATTCGCTAAACAAAATTTAGAGAAGTCTACTAATAATTCTAAGTAGTGAAATGGATTTCAAAATTTCAATCGATAACTAATAAATTAATTAATCAATGGTTTTGTACCTAAATAGAATACAACAACACACACTCCGTGTAGTTCAAGTGACCTTTCAACTTTCAACTAAAAGGTAAATAAACAAAATATATCTTTTAACCGGACCGTAGATAATTTATTGAAATCACTAAAAATGTAGATTTTACAACAGAGGTAAAATAATTTAAATATTGTTAATAATTACTCAATCAATCAATTAATTAACTGATTAACCAATCAACCAACTAAAAGCTGTAACAAGTAACAAGAAAAAAAACTTGTTACAACGTTTATGCCCGTGCATCGCGGAAATGAGCAAATCTTTCCCTCAAAATCTGGTCTTGAATACGTTGAGCTACAGCACGGGGTCCTCTTTGTAAGAGTTCTTGATCCGCGGCTTCTGGTTGAACATTCATATGGTTCTCTTCATAATAGGGACCTCTTGGTTCATCTATTTCTTGAAGTCCTGCATGGATTCGCATATTGTGAAGGATTGCGCATGCATTCACAATTCTTGCTGCAAACGCTGGCTCGTACATCAGAACGCGTTGATATGACAAACATCGCCAAACTGATTTAAAGACACCGAAAAATCTTTCAACAACATTTCTCGCTTGGCAGAGCTGATAAGTATATTGATGTTGTCGTGTGTCTTCTGGAAAATTTGGTAAAGGTGTCATCAACCATGGTTCTAACAGGTATCCAGCATCACCTAGAAAACATTTGTTTATTTTATTAATTATGACCCCACAATGTTGGCTGCCCTCACTATAAATTATATTTTTTATAAGCACAGTTATAGAGAGCTTAAATTTCAACTGCAACTTATTGCAAAAACAATGATATTTTGAATAATCATACATAAACTTCAGGCTTACTGTCACTGCACTTATTTATAATTTAAGTCAGATTGGATAAATATTACATATTCAATGAGCGCAGTCCGGGTAAACTTTTCTTTTGACAGCGGTTATTCCAAAAATAATTATTTTTTAATAAGCCCAAATTATCAACCCTGCGATTATTAAAAATAAAATTCCGTCTCCAATCTGCAGTACTCTTTCAATAAGCGCTGTAATAATAAGGGTGCATTTCAACTACTCTTATTGAAAATAGAACTATTTTCGCAATCAGAAGAGAAAAGGTATAAATAGTATTATAGTAAGAATAGTAGTACAACTTACCAATGAGCCACGTCCTCCGTTCTTCTCGGTTGTAATGATACTCCATCGCTCTTCTGATGGGTGACGTACTCCAGATGTAAGCATCATTACGAGCTCCCGGGTATCTGGAATTTATGTTTAAAATTTTTAAATCCGGATCGACAATCTAAAATATAGATAAATAATATATTGCTCATGATAATAATATGTTAACAAAGAAGATTTAAGCTAGATAAACAAACATACTGCTTGAACGTTTAAAGAGTGTCGGCCATGGTGGTTAACAAATGCCTCTTCATGTTCATTTGGTGCTAGGATGTGGACAAATGTGCAATCAATAGCACCGATTGCACCCTCGAATGGCTGCTGAACTGTTGCAAACTTCTCTCGTGCTCTCCGTCGTTCATCATTTGTCATGGGAAATTTTATCCATCGACGCAGCAGTCGTCGATTAAGCGCATTGGTAACTGCGGTATTAGCGCTTAACGACACCGTAACGAGTTACAGAATCCGCTAGCAGAAGAGGTAACCCTGCAGCTATTTTTTGTGATAATGGCACAAATTTTGTTGGTGCAAAGAACCAACTTGAAGAATTACACTCATCTTTTATTAATTCAAAATATGCACAACACATCATTGACTTCTGCTCTAAAACCTTGATCCAATTCAACTTCATTCCACCAAACGCACCTCATTGGGGGGACTGTGGGAGGCAGGCATAAAAAGCACCAAGCATCACCTTAGCCGCATAGTTGGCAATCATATGTTTAGCGAGAGGATATCATCCATTTCTCAAATGTGGTCAAATGGTAATACCAAAGAAAAAACAAAGTCTCGTACCACACAAATTATTTTATTGTATTCTAATCAAAAAGGTTGACAACTAGTTTCGACCAACAAGGTCATCATCAGGTCTGTAAAAAAATATAAAATGATAGAAAGAAATACAATTAAAATTAGAGTTTAACAACTTACCAAATGCAAAAAGTAAACGTAATCAAATACAATTGCATAAATACATTATTTCAATGGAAAGCAACTAAGAGGTAGTACTGGTTTCTATATCTTCTACACCAAATGTCCAACGGTGGTAAAAACACAACATCTCAATTGCCTTTAAAACTAAACATAACTTGAGAACTTTCTTGGTAAATACTAAAGACAAAATTCCTATTTTACACAAATCTGGCATATATAAACTTACGTGTTCTGATTGTTCCTCATTCTACATTGGCCAAAGTGGCAGAAGACTTTCATCTCGTGTGAATGAACATATCAACTACAATAATAAATACAGGAACACTGAGTTTGTTCATAGTCCTTCAGCTTTTTCTAACCATATCCTACAAGAAAAACATTCCTTTTCTCCTTCGAATACTAAACTTCTTCACTCCTGTTCTAAAGGCCCTAAAATGAATTTACTTGAAATTTTAGAAATTAACGATAACCTCAATAATCAGAATACTACTTGTCTTAATGAACAAGTTAATTCATCTGAACATTATTTGTTTCTTGACTTACCTTTCTGATTAACTTAATTTTTCACTGTTCCTCCAACCTCTTTCTCCTCCTTTTCATATAACTTTTCTCCCCTATCCTTAGATTTTGTCTTAAAACTTTTTGTTTATGTTTTATATTAGGTTCGATTTCTTCTTCTGTTTCTTAAATAGTTCATTTAATAATTAGCTATTATTTTTTCTTCTTTTTATCTTAACTTTTTCATACGAGCAGCTCTTTTTCGTTTTCTCTTGCCTCTTTCTAATTTTTCAAAAAAAAAATTAAATTTGAATTCTTACTATTTTAAATTTAACTTTCTAAATTATTATAATCTAAGTATTCTTTCATATTTCATCATAATTTGCTAAACTAACACTAACATATTAATTTTTAATTCTTTGGAAAATATCATCAACTCATTAATTTTGTGTTTTGTAACGTTCCGTTGAGCTGGCCCACAGACTATTTATTTTTATTAATTTCATTGTTGTATTGCGTCGTCGCGTACGAATATTCTGGTTTCTGGTAGGAGTAATAAGCTTCAACGTGAAATAAATTTCAGAGTTCGATCATTCTTCATTTGGAAATTTAAATCAAAAGTTCATTTTTCGTACAATTCTTCCCCTTCGATTTGGTGAGTTTTAATTATTTTAATTTTTATTCATTTTAATTTTCATGATAGTAATTATCCAAGATTTGGTGGATGTTTTAAATTGTTATTATTTTAGTTTTACTAACGTTTAAATATTTGTTTTTAATCGCTGTCAAGTCAGTTTTTTGTAGTTTATTTTATAAATACTTATCTATTCGACAAACAAATAATTTTTTCTCAACTTGAAGAGACTTGAGCGATTGTGATCAATATTTAATTAAAGGACGGAGTCTGATATTAGATTTTTATTAACTAGGGCTATTGCCACCTTAAGAAGGGACCTACCTGGACCGTACCTATTATACCAGGGTGAAGAAATTCATGCCACGTGGCGAAAAGGCCAGACCAGTAGAATATCGTAAAGTCCTGGAGATTATCCGAAAGAGGAACACAGTTTGACATTCCACCGGAATTTAACATCCGATATCCGGAAGAAACATCCATTTCACCCACCAAGACTCCGCTTGCAAGATCCCCCACTCAATAAGATAGGAGATAAAATTATTTCTTTTTTACTAAAGTTAATAACTAATAGAAGTTATAATTAAATACTTAAAACTAATTTTTTGCATTTTTATTTGTTTGTCTGTACTTTGGCGCCCCTTTTATTTCAGTTTGGAAAGGGTTGATAAAACTCCAGAAAAAGAAACCTACGAACCCTTTTGAGCTAGCCAAGGGTAATTATTTGGGTTACAAATTTGGTGCCCAACGTGCAAAATAGTTCCTTAGTTCCTGATTATCTTTGTCTCTAGGGGATTATTCTTGTTACAGTTTGCAATATACAGTAACTGTTTTCAACTACTTATTTAATTGAACCTATATTTGGCATTATTATTAATAATATACTATGTTATTTACTTTTGCACCACGTTTGCATAAACAACCTTTTTTAACACTTACGTTAATATTATTGTTAACATTTCTTTCTGTATTTGTTTATTATTTTTGAATTAATGTTACCACATTTTATTAATTTTAAATTTTACTTCATTTTTAATGGATTTCACGTTTTATGTATTATCGCATTTATGTATTTCATGGTTCTATGTTTTCGTCACTTAAATGTCCTACCTTGATTTTGATTTCCGGGTTCATGTTTCTGCTCATGCGCAGTAGTCCTCCTTTATATTACTAATTGTCTTGTTGCCTCCATCTTTGACTTCCAGTGCTGCTGCCAAGTTCTACAGTTCTTCAACAAAATCAGTTACCATCCTAGTTATTCATATGCTTTTTTCTGTGTTAGTGTTGTGTTATGGATTAAGTTTGGTTCTGGAACTGTTTTCTCTGACTTTGAAGATGTTTTATATTACTTATGACATTTTCGTCCAATGTTTTAAAGTTTTTCTCCTCACATGCTTCTGTGTTCGGCTTGAACAACATTCATCGTTACATTCTTACTTACTACTACGTTGCATTGCCATTTTTTACATCACTTTTTGGTGTTTTAAGATCCTTTCCTTTTACGTGGACTTATCATCCACAAGGTTTGAAATTCTTCACCTTCCTTATACAGGTCAAAAAACTTCTATCTTATGGTTATCATACATTAACTGTTTCTTCGTTAATCTCTTGGGTTTTGACACCCTTACATACAGAACACCTGTTTTTCTATAAGCTTTATAGCTTTTATTTTATTTTGACCTTAATTTCACCCAATTTTGGATCACCCATCACCAAGTTTTGCTGATGCCGTAGCTGTTAACAACAAATGTTCAGTTCCAGTTTTCCAGTAATGTGTTTAAGTTTTATTTTATATTACTAATTATTAATGTTCTTAACATAGTTTTTTCCGTACCACTATTTCTTAACCATTATTATTCTATCTCTACCTCTTATTTCCTCACTACACACTTGTTTTTACCACCGTTGGACATTTGGTGTAGAAGATATAGAAACCAGTTCTACCTCTTAGTTGCTTTCCATTGAAATAATATGTTTATAGATAGATAGATAGATCTTTATTTAATTAGGAACCCTAATATACATACAAAAAGTTATAAAAAGTACATATAAGAATATTAAATTTAAATATAAAAACTCAAAAACTAAGCCTAATAAAGGTAATAAATAACAATATTAAATACAGTTATAAGAAACAAAGCTGAATAAAAGTATAAGTTTTTAAACGAAATATATAATACTTAGGTACAGTACAAATTTCCATATCTAAAACATAATGATATAGTTAATATAGAATACTCAATTTATAACAAATTTCATAAGTAAAAATAAATATAAAAGTATAAATGAGTAGGTATTACCGTATCAAAAAGCAATTTTAAATAGAACAACATCGAAAATATAAGTGTCAACATAAATTACAAGTTTTTGATATGTTCTTTCAGCAGCATTTTAAAATTGTTAAGAGTGGTACATTTTTTGATAGATGCAGGTAATTCATTAAACTTGTGGGACCCTTTAAAAAATAGTGAGTTCATTGTACGTTGATAAACAGTTCTAGTTATATATATATATATATATATATATATATATATATATATATAGATATCATTTACACCTCTCGTATTATACGAATGAACATCTTTATTGAAAGAAACGTATTCATGGAAATATTCAGGTGCTAAATTATTTAAGCGAAAGGATATCATCCATTACTCAAATGTGGTCAAATGGTAAAACCAGATAAAGAAACACAAAGTCTCGTACCACAAAATATTTAATAAAAATTATCAGTATTGACAACTAGTTTCGACCAACACGGTCATCTTCAGGTCTGTGAAAAAATATAAATAGAAATATAATGAAAATAAAAAGTAAGAGTTTAACAACTTACCAAATAACAAAGTGAAATATTAAAGTTACAAAAATTATCCAAACAAAAATTAAATGGAAAGAAATTTATGGTATCTGGTTACTATATCTTCAACAACTGAAGTCCAACAGCAGCAAACAGTGTGTAATGAGGAGACAACCAGTAGAGGTATGCTCATGAAAGATTAAAAAGTGTGGTACAAAAAAATTATAACTAACATGGGAACGTTAGTAGTCGGAACGAGAAACAGATTTAAATTTAAAAAATTAAAACTTAAAAACACACACCTTAAAATGAAATGGAGCTAAAAACTCAGGCATTGGTTCAGGAATAAGCCCAAGAGAATTCCTTTCTTGATGGAAAACTAGATCAGGAGGGATGAAGGTCAAAAAGTAATATACTCCATCAAAGGGATGGAAGAAAAACAGATATTTATTGTGTACGGGTAGTAAAGCAATAGAAAATAGTAATAAGACCGTACATATGTAGTGTTTATAAGTATGACAATATAAGACCTTCGAAAAGCAGAAAGATCTAGAAAATCCAAGCACAAAAAATGAAAAGGCTATGTAGCGTAGTAAATAGCCAGAAGTTAGAGAAGTGAGTGAATAAAGGATATACAAGAGGTGTGTGCATAGGAAGTATTTAAGAAAAGTGGCAAACCAGATGTAAGGTACAAAATCCGAAACCATTAACAGCGATATCAGCTCCAAAACCATTGTGGTCCATACCAAGGCACTCCCAAAACCAGTATATGTGGATAACTTCGAAGGTGAACGATGTTTAAGATGAGAACTATCAGTATAGTCAGAAGCACGTTTTTAAAGCGAAGAAACTATGTAAAATGGTGGTAACACAAAGGACTACTGTGTATGACAGAAAATTAAAACCGGAAATTGTCATCAAGGGAAGACAGTCAAAAGTCAAAGACATAGAACCATAAATACGTACCATAATACATGAAATATAAAATTTATGATTAAAATTAATACATTAAAAAATTAATACATTAAAAACATAGTTGCTTAATTTAACAGTGACTAACAAAATTAAATGCAAGAAAAGCAAAAATATTACAAGAGTTCAACTAAGAAAATAAAAAGGTAGTGACTAAACAGTATTATAGGAAGAGACACATAATATTAATTTTAAGTATGACAGTTACTATACCTATGCAAACTTAGCACCCCATCCATGGAATTTTGAGTCGGAAATGACCTTAATTCATAGGTCCCCGTTAGGTCCTTCAAGGTCCCACAATTTTTTTGTTAGGTCCCCTTTAGTTTTTTCATAAATATTTTTTTAAATTTTGGGTAAAAAAAAACTACACTTTAGCACCCCATCCAATGCTAAATTGACAAATTTAATCAAAATTGTATTCTTTAGCGTTAGGTCCGTATAGGTCCATTATTTTAATTGATAAATAATTTATTTTATTTGTTTTATTCTTAATTATAAAATAAATAAAACCTGCGCATGCGCACATCAGACACAAACAGCGCGAAATTTAAATTGGTATCGTTTCATGTACCTTGTTAGTGCTTTGAATATAAAACATCTATTAGTGCATAATACAGACATATAAAACAAATCTCGTGAGAATGATCCTCGAACAACCTGAAGGTGTAAGAAGATCTGAGAATGTAGTCTTTACTAATACGTCGATGTTTCCTTGACTATGTAAAAGACCATGTGAGAGAAGAGACCGAAAGCTGTCAAAAGTTCAAAAGTCATTAGTGTCAAGACCAAATAGAATATTCCTTTTATAAAATTATACTGTTTTTTATAAAATCCGATGAAGTGTAAAGTACAAATACAAAGTTTGTAGGTTTTATTTATGGTTGATTATTATATACCAGGTAGGTACATATTTAATTTTTTATTGTATATCCTATAGTAAATAAAACTACCTTTTTGCAGGTTACAAACTGCACAACATTTCAAATTGCTATCGTGATGACTGGAAGTACTAAGGCACCTATAAACATAGGTATTATCATCAGCCATGTTTAGTCCAATGTCAACCACAAAACCAGAGATAATAGAATAGATGTGTTGATGCCTATTATAAAGTTGGCAACAAGTTCCGACATCAGCGCACTTTAAAACTTAACTTCTATACCCTTTTTATGCTTTAAGTACCTGAAATTTATTTTAAACTAAAACCACTTATAGTACTTACTTTGTCATTATATCGTTATAAGTACTTTTTCGCTCTTCTGCTACCAGCTCGTTTAGTTTCCATTTTCACCGCTATAAAATACGATTGCACGTCTGTTTAATTTGTCTATGGTCTAGCACGTGAACTGAGTGACATTTGACAAAAAATGGCTGATGATAATACCTATATCTATAGTGCCTTAGAAGTACATATTCAAACTGTCAACACAGAAATCTCACTATAGAAATGTCGATTTCAGGGAATCAAATCTTTTAATTAGGAACAGAACAAGTTACTGAAAGCAAGAAGTAGTTATTCAAAGTAGAAGATTTGCCCGGATAAATAGCAGCTATACATAGTCAAAACGATAATACAACTAAAAGACAGAAAAAAATATGTTAAACACAGAAATTTAAATCGTTAAGCTTAACTTACTGATTACAAAAAAAAATAATAATGAGTTCTCAATATTAATAATTATAAATATAAAATAAGAGTTTTTTTCTTATTGTTAACAAGTTATATCAATTGTTCTACGATGTATTTGGTAAAAAAATCGGATTATTTAATTTAATAAATTAAAAAAAAAGTTAGTGTTAAGTGCAATTATTATATTACTGTGCTATTAATGTCATATTAAATTATCAATATAATATTTATGCTGCTCGTTAAAATTGAAAAAGTAGATAAACACGTAATAAAAAACAAACTGATTTTAGTTTTTAAACAAATTGAATATCTCCGCCGTTTATGACTCGATTAAAAATTTATGTACGCCACTTGAAAGCTGGTAAAAAATACACATTTAAAAAGAAAAAAGAAGTTTCTAGGACCATTAGAACTGAAGATAGATTTTTTTTATCATAGAGCAATTGTTTACGAACATTAAGAACTGAAAATTCAACAATTTGTTTATAAAGTCTTAATATTTAATTTAAAATCAAATTAGCTTTAATTCATAACAAATAAAATTTTTGTGAGCTTGTTAAACTTAAGATGTTTTTAGCAACTCCTTATTGAGTCGCGGTGAGGATAACTTTTCTCTTTTAGTGAAAAGCAAAAACAGAAGTTTAAAACTGCGCACTTTTAAAAATTTGCTAATCTCGACCGTAGAACCTTCTTTTTTTTAATCTGGGGTAGCTCATCGAGAAAATAATGTGTGGCTAGGTTACAACCCCTCAAAACCACACCCAACACCTTAAAAAAATTAATATTTTTTTTTTGATTGACTTCTATGATCTATGAAATGAAAAATTTGTTTGAATACCCTTTTACCCACAAAATAAATGAAGGGTATATATGATATTTGAATTACAATTTTTTCGCGGTGTTGTTTGAGTACTTTTATTTATATGCGCATGCTCCAGTTTAGAAAGTCTCCACCAGGCATCTAGATATTTTTTCAAATATGTAAATAAACAGTTATTTTTACCTACAAATACATTAATATTTTAAAATTTCCTATTTCCACAATAAAAAGAAAATAATCAAAATTTTGCGGCTCTGCCTCGGCTAATAATTTACCTGCGATTTTCGGTATTTTTTATTTTCACTCCCTAGTTACATAATATAATATTGTATGAGTTTTATAGTTTAAATATTTTGTACAACTTTCTATAATATGCACCAGTTATAATAAAAAAATAATTGGGATAGGTTTGTTGCATAAGGGTAAAAAAGGTGCAAGCCATTATTAAAACAAATTTTTAATTTCATAGAGTACATAGAAAATAAAAGTTAACAAAAAAAAATATTAAAGATTTTTTTAAAGGGGTTTGGGGGTTGTTTTGTGGGGTTGTAAACTAGCCAGACATTATTTTCTCGACGAGCTACTCCAGATTTAAAAAAAGAAGGTTCTACGATGTCTTGAAGTCGAGATATTGCAAATTTTTAAACGCGCGCCGTTTTGAATTTCTGTTTTCGCTTTTCACTAAAAGAGAAAAAGATATCCTCACCACAACTCAATGGCAACCTGCATTAACTTTACTGCAA
Organism: Altica lythri; assembly: GCA_964028335.1. Classification (NCBI taxonomy): domain Eukaryota; kingdom Metazoa; phylum Arthropoda; class Insecta; order Coleoptera; family Chrysomelidae; genus Altica; species Altica lythri. Next base: position 9,408,709 of record OZ034806.1, on the reverse strand, counting down.
ATAAAATCAACTAATGTTCATTCAAATTTTTGGATATACTCCATTATTTTTTATTTCCTCACGTATTTATGCTTTTAGAACTTTAAATAAAAATACAAACCATTCAACATTTATTTTTCAAAAACAAAATTTAAATAATTAGTAAAAATTTGTCTCTACTCGAGCCATTGCATCCTTTCTTCTTCTTTTGTCATCAGAATGTAAACAATTACAATAAAAGAATTAATTAAATACTAAAGAACCTGTTAAATACAAATTAAATGATAATTACCTAGAAACACAATAAGTTTATGTTCTTTACAATAATTTGTTCCGTTATTATCTAAAACAGTGTTCTTCAACCTTATCTTAATAAAGGGCCAAATTTTTACTTTGGGTGGGCTTGAGGGCCGCATTGATGTACATATGTATATTGTGTGCATATAGTATAAATCCATATTATATGATCATTCTGTGTCATGTTAAGGTTAAAAGAAATAACATGATTTTGGTTTAAAGCTTATATTGTTTGAAAATGACAGTTGATCAATATTGATACATAGGTATAATTATAATTAAAAATGTAACAAAGACGCTAAAAAGGACTGACATGGATAATTTAAGTTCCATCTATAAGTACTTACTAAGTGTCGAAAATAAACTTCTTCTCCCTAAAGTTTCTGAAAAAGTACTTGTTTCATATGTCTACAAAAATTGTCATAAAGTAACCCTTGCTATTATCTACAACTTTATTTAAAGAAAATCATAATAACAATAAGCAAACTAACTACTTAGCCAAAAAAATAAACTGAAATCTATTTAGCAATAATAAACTAAATAAGCCGTCTAAGCTATAAAGCTGTTTTTGGGTTGATGTTTTTCATAACTGCTTCTTGGGACCTAAAATAAGAATTTAACAATGAGACTAATATGAAAGTAATTATCATATTAACGATTTTATCATTGTTAATTGTTAGGTTAACTAATGTTTTCATTTCTGCCTTGACACTTGACACTAATGACTTTTGGCAGGTTTCGGTCTCTTCTCTCACATGGACTTTTACATAGTCAAGGAAACATCGACGTATTAGTAAAGACTACATTCTCAGATCTTCTTACAACATCAGTTGTTCGAGGATCATTCTCACGAGATTTGTTTTATATGTCTGTATTATGCACTAATACAAGGTACATGAAACGATACCAATTTAAATTTCGCGCTGTTTGTGTCTGATGTGCGCATGCGCAGGTTTTATTTATTTTATAATTAAGAATAAAACAAATAAAATAAATTATTTATCAATTAAAATAATGGACCAATACGGACCTAACGCTAAAGAATGCAATTTTGATTAAATTTGTCAATTTTGCATTGGATGGGGTGCTAAAGTGTAGTTTTGTTTACCCAAAATTTAAAAAATTATTTAAACTAACTAAACTAACTGTTAATTTTTCCTTCAATGATGTCAAGACCTTGAAGAATAAAATAGTCACCGAAAATCTTGTTTGCACTAAAGCTGACAAAAGCAATTGCCTGGTCATTCTTAATAAAACTGACTACATCTCAAAAGTTGAATCCTTCTTGTCCTCTGATTCTTCCTTTGTACCTATTCCCGCTGATCCAACTGTCACCTTCCATAGGAAACTCAAACAAAAATTATCTCTTCATTCTGACTTCTTCGACCTTCTTGATGTTAAAACCCTTTCTCTCGTCCCCATGGCACCTGTCACTCCTCTCCTTTATGGACTGCCGAAGATCCACAAAGTCAACGTCCCGATTCGTCCGGTTGTGAGTTTTACCAACACTCCTACATCTAAACTTTCTTGTTTTTTAAATAATTTCCTTAGAGAAATCACAGATTTTCAGAATTCTTTTTCCATCTTAAACTCAGTGGATCTTACTAATAAAATTTCTTCTATCACTGTCCCCCAAAACTCCTTCTTACTTTCCTTAGATGTTTCCAACCTCTTTCCTAGTATCCCTCCACAAGATTGCGTTTCTTTGATTCACTCTATGCTCCTCCGGAACAATATGGACCCCGTTTTCGCTCAACATTTTTGTGACATCACTAATTCTGCCTTGGAACAAAGCTGTTTCCAATTTAATGATAAGTTTTATCGACAGACAACAGGTTTAGCTATGGGTTCTAATCTTAGCCCTCTCCTAGCAGAAATTTTCATGAATAACTTGGAGAACCAATTCCTCTTTCATCCTTCTTTTAAAGATAATATTGTTTTCTATTACAGATATGTTGATGATTGTATAGTTCTTTTCAAAGGTGATAGAGCTGGAGCTACTTCCTTCTTAGACCACATTAACTCACTTCATGAGAGAATAAAATTCACCATAGAATTTGAATCCAATAATAGTTTACCCTTCCTAGATATTTTAATTTCTAGAGATTCCTTTTCTTCCAAATTAAATTTTCAAATTTATAGGAAACCTACTAATACTGATTGTGTCATCAATTATTTCTTTACTCACCCTTTGAGCCATAAAACAGCTTCTTTCCAAAGCTTGTTACATAGAGCATTTTCTATACCGATGTCACAAGAAAGTTTTTATAAAGAAATTGATATCTTGAAACAAATTGCAGTGAATAATAATTTTCCCTTAAGTACTTTTAATAAAATTTATTTTCAACTTTTTTATAAATTCAAACTGAGTTCTGGTCTTTCCCTTTCCTCTCCTGATCTTTCGTTCTTTGGTTCTATAACGTTTTTAGGCTCTATTTCCTACAAAATTCAAAAAATTTTTAAAAAACATAATATCTCAATTGCTTTTAAAACAAAACATAATCTTAGAACTTTCTTTGTTAACATTAAAGACAAAATTCCCACTTTACACAAATCTGGAATATACAAACTTACGTGTTCTGATTGTCCCTCTTTCTACATCGGCCAAAGTGGTAGGAGACTTCTTTCTCGTGTTAATGAACATATCAACTACATTAATAAATATAAGAACACAGAGTTTGTTCATAGTCCATCCGCCTTTTCCAACCATATTTTGCAAGAAAAACACTCCTTTTCTCCTTCCAATACTAAACTACTTCACGCTTGTTCCAAAGGCCCTAAAATGAATTTACTTGAAATCTTTGAAATTAATAAAAACCTTAATGAACTTCAGACTTCTTGCCTTAATGAACAAGTCAATTCTTCAGAACGTTATTTATTTCTTGACTTACCCTTCTGATTTCCTTTTTCCTCACTCTTCTATCCTTTCCTCCTTTGAATTTTGTCTTACCACTTTGTTTTCATTTTATAGAATTTTAACACCTTCTTCTGTTGATCAATAGCTTTTGAATAAATCTTTTGACATTCTCTTTTCTTCTTATTTCATAGGAGCAGCGGTCTTTTACATCTCTCTTGCCTCTTTTATAAATTTTTCAAATTTAAAATATTAAAATATTAAAATATTCAACATTCTTTTCATCAATTAATTAAATTTTTCCTTAGTTTCAGATACTAAATCACTGTTTTTCTCTTCATTTGTTAACTTACTAGATTTCCAATTTTTCATTTTCACACTTTTGAGTTTGTTCTATAGTAACTGTCATACTTAAAATTAATATTATGTGTCTCTTCCTATAATACTGTTTAGTCACTACCTTTTTACTTTCTTAGTTGAACTCTTGTAATATTTTTGCTTTTCTTGCATTTAATTTTGTTAGTCACTGTTAAATTAAGCAACTATGTTTTTAATGTATTAATTTTTTAATGTATTAATTTTAATCATAAATTTTATATTTCATGTATTATGGTACGTATTTATGGTTCTATGTCTTTGACTTTTGACTGTCTTCCCTTGAAGACAATTTCCGGTTTTAATTTTCTGTCATACACAGTAGTCCGTTGTGTTACCACCATTTTACATAGTTTCTTCGCTTTAAAAACGTGCTTCTGACTATACTGATAGTTCTCATCTTAAACATCGTTCACCTTCGAAGTTATCCACATATACTGGTTTTGGGAGTGCCTTGGTATGGACCACAATGGTTTTGGAGCTGATATCGCTGTTAATGGTTTCGGATTTTGTACCTTACATCTGGTTTGCCACTTTTCTTAAATACTTCCTATGCACACACCTCTTGTATATCCTTTATTCACTCACTTCTCCAACTTCTGGCTATTTACTACGCTACATAGCCTTTTCATTTTTTGTGCTTGGATTTTCTAGATCTTTCTGCTTTTCGAAGGTCTTATATTGTCATACTTATAAACACTACATATGTACGGTCTTATTACTATTTTCTATTGCTTTACTACCCGTACACAATAAATATCTGTTTTTCTTCCATCCCTTTGATGGAGTATATTACTTTTTGACCTTCATCCCTCCTGATCTAGTTTTCCATCAAGAAAGGAATTCTCTTGGGCTTATTCCTGAACCAATGCCTGAGTTTTTAGCTCCATTTCATTTTAAGGTGTGTGTTTTTAAGTTTTAATTTTTTAAATTTAAATCTGTTTCTCGTTCCGACTACTAACGTTCCCATGTTAGTTATAATTTTTTTTTGTACCACACTTTTTAATCTTTCATGAGCATACCTCTACTGGTTGTCTCCTCATTACACACTGTTTGCTGCTGTTGGACTTCAGTTGTTGAAGATATAGTAACCAGATACCATAAATTTCTTTCCATTTAATTTTTGTTTGGATAATTTTTGTAACTTTAATATTTCACTTTGTTATTTGCTAAGTTGTTAAACTCTTACTTTTTATTTTCATTATCTTTCTATTTATATTTTTTCACAGACCTGAAGATGACCGTGTTGGTCGAAACTAGTTGTCAATACTGATAATTTTTATTAAATATTTTGTGGTACGAGACTTTGTGTTTCTTTATCTGGTTTTGCTAAATTATTTACTATTTTAAAAACCAAAATCATCGTAAAATAACAGAGTCTGTTTTCAACAGAAAACCAATTTAGGGAACTTAGCATGTAACTAATTGGAGTACGATGATTTGCTTTTAGAATTATTCTCATTCCACGATTTTGCAGCTTCTGCAACATGTTGAGTTTGTTAAGATTGAATAAAAATGTAATTGATAAGCAGTAATTAAAATGAGGCTGAATAATACTATTATATACTGTGACTTTGGTCTCCATTGATAAGTTTTGAGCTATCCTACTAAAAAAATACAACTTTTTTTATATTTTTTTATGAATGTACTCAAAGTGACTATCAAAACTTAAGATATTATCAAGCTAAAACCCCAAATATTTTAGAAATGTGACAATGTTAATTTTTTCATTATTAATATTTAGTTGGATGCTGTTAACATCAATTAAGCTATATTTATATTTAGTGGTGAAGATCAGTGCATTTGTTTTTTTAACGTTCAACTTTAATTTGTTTATTATAAGATATTTATTAACATTATCTAAAATATTATTCATTTTCTGAATAGCAGTATCCAAATTTTCATCACTACAACAAATTAACGTATCATCTGCAAAAAGATTAATGAATTCACAGTTTACGAAAAGATCAATATCGTTAATATACAGAATAAAGAGAAGTGGGCCTAAAACACTACCTTGCGGGATTCCTGTATCATTATCCAATTCAGATGATATCTGATCTTTAAAACGTACTTTCTGTTTACGATTTTCTAAATAGTTTTCAAGCCACTCAATCACTGTACGCTCTATACCGTAATGAATAAGTTTAGAAATTAATATTTTCCTGTCGATCGTCTCAAATGCTCTTTTTAAGTCCAAAAATAAACCTATACCGTATTTATTTTTATCAAGATCTCTTTTTATGTGGCAAAGTGTAACTTGTATAGCTGATTCACAAGAAAAATTTTTTCTAAAACCTGATTGTTGGTTGATTAAAATTTTATTTTTTGTAATATGTTTCAATAATTGATCATAAACGGCAATTTCTATTAGTTTTTCTACAGAAGGAAGAGTATTAATTGGTCGAAATTCTTCCGCTTTATTAGTATTGACTATTTTTTGCAAAGGAATAATAGTACTTATTTTTAATAAATTGGGAATTTTACCTGTAGCAAGAGATGTGTTAATTAAATTTAAAAGAATATGTCCAATAGTTTGAAAAACTTCCTTTACTTTTCTACAATTTAGAGTTTCATGCAGTGAGAATTTATTATCTAAACTGGAAACCATTTTTCGCAGATCTTGCATAGAGAGCATTGCAAATTTTTCAAATTTTAAATATAAGTTACTATTTACATTACACCACGATACTGTATTCTGAATACTTTGTATAATACTTTCAATGCTTTCAATAAAATATTCATTAAAACTGGTCGCTATTTCTAGGTTGTCTGTTAGCAATTTTCGCCCTACCGCAGTTTCAAAGTTTACAGAATTAGGCAACTCTTCAAAATTACCATTAACTAGTTACAATTGTATTTGATTACGTTTACTTTTTGCATTTGGTAAGTTGTTAAACTCTAATTTTAATTGTATTTCTTTCTATCATTTCCATATTTTTTCACAGACCTGATGATGACCTTGTTGGTCGAAACTAGTTGTCAACCTTTTTGATTAGATTACAATAAAATAATTTGTGTGGTACGAGACTTTGTGTTTTCTTTGGTATAATCATATGTTTACTTTTGAAATAATGTCGACAATTTTAGCTCAAATAGAGGCGATATTAAATTCACGTCCCTTGTGCAAACTTTCAAATGATCCTAATGATTTAACAGTCTAACCCCTGGTCATTTCCTGATTGGTTGCAGTTTAACTTCACACCCTTAACTTGATGTCATGCATCTACCTGAGAACCGTCTTAATTTGTGGAAACAGATATCTAACATCCAGCAATCATTCTGGAAACGATGGTCAACAGATTATCTTCATCAGCTTCAGCATAGACCAAAATGGATGAACCCTGTCCCTAACATGACAGTTAATGATCTTGTGTTTGTGAAAGATGATAATACCGCTCCGTTGCAATGGCCCTTGGCTCGTATTCTTGAGATTATGCCTGGTAAAGATGGTAAAGTGAGAGTTGTAAACCTCAAAATAGTAAATGGTATTTTCACTTGTCCTATATGAAAGATTTGCCCCTTAATTAGGGATGAAGAACATAAGCATAATCAGAGCTCTTGTAAACAAAATTAGTACGTTCTTAGATCATAGCAGTTTTCTTTGTTTTAAGGGTGGGAGTATTAAAGGCAACATGCTAGTGCCAGCGCTCACAAAAGACGTGTGTTGCTCTACAGTCTTTGGGGCTGGATGTTGCTCTTATACTGCTACTTTGCTTTATGTAAATTTTAATCCATGTTTCTTAGGTTAAGTTCACCATTAGCCCATAAACAGACACATACTTTACAGTAGTTAAGGTTGATGTGTTTGATAGTTTTATGTATAAAACCTTCGCTTAATTAAGTTACTCTATCTGATCCTTCCTTTCTTTTTTTCCTTTCTTTTTTGTTTTTTACTCCAAAGAGAGTTGTTCCTAGTGTCGCGCCAGTATGTTCAATTTTTAAAGAAAATTTCACAGTAATATTTTACCTATTTCTAATATCACATTCTTTATAAATAAACATAGAATACGTATCAATCATAATTAAGGAAAATATTTCAAATCTAAAGCAAACCTAAAGTAAATGATTAAAAAATTAAATCTCATTATTTTTGGCGCGTTAAAGTTATATTTAAAATTCATAAATTCATAACATTGACTGTCTGACCTTGATGCACCCTAGTTAACGTGCAATAATTCAAATCTTAGTGTTATTTCAATTTCTCTCAGAAGGTTCTAGAAAATTCTTTACCTTTCTGCGCCTGATCAAGAAGCTTCGATCGGTGCGCATAGCCGGATTTTAAGGGTCTTATATCGAAAGCGGTGTGAAGAGAAACACATAAAAATAAGATTCTACCGCCATATTTGCATAATATTAATTTCTATAACAGTGAATTCTACGTTTCTACGCAATTTGTCTCAGGTGTAAAATCTTTCAGATGCCACGAACCTATGTGAAAAAGAGACCGGCGTGGCTATATTCTGCAGAAGACTTAAAAAAAGCGGTGCAGGATGTTGCAAACAATAATTTGACATATAGACAAGCTGCTGATCTTTACAGAATACCAATTTCTAATATCTTCAATAGAATAAATGGTCGTAAAATTCCCAAAGAAAAATTAGGTGGAGTGAGAAAGCCCGCTCTGACACCTGAAGTGGAGAATGATATTGCGGAATGTCTCATGGGAAGATCGAAAATGGGCTACCCTTGCTCAAAAGAAGAACCGTTTCAATTAGTGCAGAGCTACGTGGTACAAAATCAAATAACAACGAGCTTTAAAGATGGAAAACCTGGACATATTGGGTTTATGTCACGCCATCCTAGGCTGAGCTTAAGGAAACCTGAACATCTCCAAAAGTCAAGGATGTTAGCAAGAAACCCAGAAGTAGTTTATGATTTCTACGATAAATTGGAGAAAGTAGTTGCAAGTTACAATATCCTACCATCATTTACTTTCAATGCTGAGGAATCTGGGTTTAGTTCAGATCCTTCAAAAGTCCGTGTCATAGGCATCAAAGGATGTACTTTGAGTCGCGTTAGTGGGGGCTCAGGTCAAGAAAACACCACAGTATTGGCATATGCGGCAGCAGATGGCACAGTACTTCCACCTCTGATTATATTCAACCCGCCGCTTTCCCTGGAACAGTATACGCAACATCGCGAAATGGATGTATAGAAGAAGAAGTGGCTGCAAACATGTTTTATAACTCATATCCGAAACAAACGTACCTATCTGGGACTACCGGATGCAACCGCTTTGCTTCTATATTCTATGCTTCTATATTCAAAAGGTCAAGCATGGCGCCAAATATTTCGTGTGGTTCTTGCAATAAAACCATACCAAAAAGCACGTATAAAATACAGTGTGGGGTGTGCAAGTTATATTTACACCTCCCTTGTGCCAAAGTAAGTGAAGTCGATGCGAAAATCCTTCTCGTTCAAAAGAAAAGTTGGTTTTGCCAAAAATGCATTGGAGAGGTTATGTTGACATCTGATTCTTCCTCTGGTAGTTTAAATGCAAACGGCCTAAACAAAACAACGCCAGATACGGCTAACAAGAAAACAGGGAACACAATGTTGGCCAATGGGCCACAACAGCAAAAAAAAAGAAGAGCTCGAAAATTCTAACCTCACCGAACTTATACTGGCAATAAAAGAATTAAAACAAGAAATCATCGAAAAGAAGACCTCTTTAGAATACATAAATGATCAGTTTGAAACTGATAGAGTACGAAACCAAGTACTGTCAGGGATAATGGAAGAAATCAAAGAAGAAAACAGCAAACTTAAAAAAGATATAGGCCATGTTTCTACTGTAATAAATACTATGGAGTACACTAAAATTAAAAGTAATGTGGTGATATCAGGTATTTGCAAAAACAAAAACGAAGCATCGCAAATTATTGAAGAGAAAACTGTATCTGTGCTGAAGAAGATTGATTCGAACTTCTCAAACAGCGACATCAAGGGTATAAGAGTTCAAAATACCAAAGCAGAAAAACCACTGGTTATTATCACTTTAGAAAGCGAAAACAAAAAAAAAACGCTTTAATTAAAAAGCTATTTTCAGCAGGAAAAATAACGGGAGCATTATGTGGCATTGCAAATGTGGGAAACATTTATGTTAATGAGGAGTTAACTTTCATGACCCTAAATCTGTTACGGGAAGCAGGTAAACTCAAAAATCTAGGATACGAATACATCTGGAGCAGAAACGGTGCTGTATATGCACGACGCAAGGAGGGTGAAGATCCTATAAAGATACATAATGTGTATCATTTGCAAGAACTTCTTCAGAATGCAAGTAAATAGTTTTACATCATTATAAATTCCGTATAACAATTATGTAGTTTTCCTGCCTCGTTATGGCACATAACAACATATGTGATTCAGGAGTACAAAACAGTATTAGTTGATAATTTAGGTAAGGTAGATTATTTTAAGTATGAAAATAGGTATCTCAATATTATACACTTCAATGTTAGAAGTCTAAGTAAAAATTTTAATAATATATTAGCATATCTAGAATATTTACATGTAAATTTGATGTGATCGCACTATCAGAAACATTTAACTTAATAAATAAGGTAAAAAACTTAAACATAAAAGGGTATACACTTTGCTATAATGAAAGTACAATTAATAAAAACGATGAGTTTGCTATGTTTATTAAATCCCACTTGATAAACACTGCTGAAACCATACAAATTGATAATTGCAAGTTTCTTAGGATAACTTTAAATAAAAACCACTGTCAGATAGGTATTACTGGAACTTATCGTTGTCATGACATAAAAGAATCTCATTTTATTGAAAATCTTGATCAATATTATACTAACCTTTAAATAAAACTTGAAACGGAAATCTTTTGTGGGGACACAAATATAGATATAATCAACTTAAAAAAAGACAAGTTAATTCATAAATGTAATTATTTAAACACTTTTTCAGCCTTTGGCTTTAAAAGCAAAATAAATGATTATACACGAATAGATAATGCAAGTAGGTCTTGTATTGACCATTTTTTCGTGAAATCAAATAAACAAGCACATACAGTAATACTTACCGGAGGACACTTAGATCACTTTCCCATTATTCTAAAAAACCAAGATCTGAATGAAAATAAATACAACAAAAAACTAGATAATCAAAAGCTTAAAATACTTCTTCAATCTGAAAAATGGGAAAGTGTTCTGAAAGAAAAAGAACCAAACTCATGCACAGAAAAATTTATTGAAAAACTAAAAACATATATAATTTTTTCTACAAAAGAAACTTATATTAAATGTAAATTTAGAAAAAAGAAAACTTGGGTGACAGCAGGCTTGATACGATCTATAAGGGAAAGGGATAAATTAAAGAAATTATCGGTCACTCAACCACTTAATATGGAAGCCAAAGAAAAATTTATAAAACATAGAAAAACATTAACAAAAATTTTATCTAAGGCTAAAGCAGATTATTTTAAAAATATTTTCGAGAACTGTACAAATAACCCCAAGGAGTTGTGGAACAATATTAAGCAAGTAACCAATGAAAATATATCAAAACCAAAAATTTCTAATTTTGTTAGTGAGGAGGGTTCTGTATTATCCACAGATAAAGACATATCTGAGGAATTCAATAAATATTTTAGCACAGTAGGCAAAAAATTAGCTTCGAAAATCAATAAACCTCAAAACTATACATTTAATTTACAAAACCAACCTATTTCTAGCTTCTTTTTAAAACCAATTCTTAAACCTGAACGTATTACAATAATAAATTCTTTAAAAAACACCGATTCGAATATAGGTGATGGCATATCTAACAACATCTTGAAAAGGTTCAGCTCTAGCTTATTGGTTCCTATTCTACACTTAACAAATCTTATTTTTAAAACTGGAATTTTTCCACAATTACTTAAAAATACAATCATTATCCCACTTTATAAGTCTGGTCCGAGGGACATATTACAAAATTACAGACCCATAGCACTCACTAACAGCATTAGCAAAATAGTAGAAAAATGTATAAAATTAAGACTGTGTGAGTACATTAATAAGAATGAGCTACTTAACGCTAATCAGTATGGTTTCAGACAATCTCCGGGAACTGAGGATGCTCTCATCAGGGTAGCTGACGACATAGCCACCAGTTTTAACAAGGGTAAAAAATGTATGACCATATTTCTAGATTTGGCCAAAGCCTTTGACACCGTGGCGCACCATATCTTACTGGAACGTCTGGAATCGAAAGGTATAAGGGGGGTTCCGTTTAAGATGTTTGAATAATTTTTAGGGGATCATGAACAACAGGTCAAAATTGGTGAGACATTAAGTGGCAGACTTCCGGTGAGATATGGCGTGCCACAGGGTACGGTCCTAGGACCAATTTTGTTTACTCTGTACATGGATGGTCTATTTTCAACAGTTGAGGGTGCCTTGGTCGTCTGCTATGCTGATGACAGCTATTCTCATAAAGGGTGAAACTTGGAATGAAGTCCATTTAAAAGCGGAACAAGTTATGAGTGAAATAAAAAAATGGTTTTACATTAGTTTACTTTCTCTAAATGTTGACAAATCACATTTCATGTGTCACTCTATGTCAAAAGCCGGTTTGCCTAAAAATCTATCTAGTATTAAAATTCATGATAGCAAATGTGATAACGGTATGACTTGTACATGTAAACAAATTACATCAGTGGATGAAATTAAATATTTAGGTATCTACTTTGATAAGCACTTAAAGTGGGACTCCCATGTGCAATATGTTTGTTATAAACTTAGGAAGCTTTTGTATAAGTTTTACATTTTAAGGCAGAGTTTAAACCAAAAATCTATTTTAAATATTTATAAGTCCTTAGTCGAATCGATTATTAGTTATGGTGTCTGTATTTGGGGAGCTGCAAGTAATAACATTTTGTCCTCTCTTGAAATTTCGCAAACAAAAATTTTAAAAATACCACTAAAGAAAAGTAGACGACATTCGACTAAACTTTTATATAAAGAGACTAACATGCTAAACATCTCAAAATTATACATAAAATCTGTAATCAGACTTTTAAGCAATAACAAAATTTACAAAAATACTACTTCACACTCAATAGGCACTAGATTTGCCACAAATAAAGGTATGTTAGTTTCTGCGGTACACTTTACTACAGTACAAAAGAGTTTAATTTTTATGGCTCCCAAAATTTATAATGCACTACCAAATGATTTTGAAAACAAAAAATTCTCTTTAATTAAGCATAAGGTTACTTCATGGTTGCTCAATCTACATGATGATATACTTAAAACTGTTATATAACTTATTATTATTATTATTATTTTTTTCTTTTGTATCTTTGCTTCTGACTTTCTTTATTATAAACTAAACTTGTTACCTAGTAGCTTTAGTATACTAATTGCCATGTAGGCACACGCACAACTTTTTAAAAGTAATTGTGTGCCTAGTACTTATTTAGCACTACTGTAAAGCTTTTCTAAAATAAAGTATATTTTTATTTTATTTATTATTATTTATATGATGGTCACAGCAGTCAAATAAGTCTACGCATAATAGAAACTGCTATCGATACTTATATAAAAATTATAAAATTTCCCAGCCATCTCACAGACAAAATTAAACCCTTAGACAAGGGCGTATTTGGTCCGATGAAAAAAGCTTGGGACCGAAAGTTAGTTGAGTTTGGTAAAGCCAATATTGGTGTTGGAATCGGACGTTTGCAAAAACGTGATTTTGATGAACTCTTGGCTTTAGTTTGGTCAGAAGCTATGACGAAAACGAATATCCAAGCAGGATTCATTACCACAGGAATTTCTCCAGTGAATCGCCATCGTTTTCCAGAAAGTGAGTTTAATTCAATACAGCTTCTAGCTTATAAGAATAAAAAACGGACAAATAATATCGGCTCTGTAACCGAAACTGCGCCCGAAATAGTAATAGCAGAAAATTAAAATTCCTCTATTCCTCCTGCTCCAGAAATAAAAGAGCATGATTCTTCAGCTCCATCTGTAGCCGACTTGAAAGAGGTTGGGCCTTCTGGGTTAATAAAAGAATCCTCCATCTCTTTATCACCAGCTACACCCGCTACTGTTACAGATTATACGCTATGTTCACCCTCTTCAGTTGCCCAGATTTTTGCTAAAGCAATACGTCAAAAAAGATCCATGACAAGTAAAATCAAAGTCGTAAAAAATCAACTCCCCGTTTAAAGCAGTTGAGGTATGGAGAGGTAGAAACGACGGAAGAGGTAGTTGCTAGGTTCAAAGAAGCTAAGAATAGAAAAAAAACGGCTAAAAATAGTCCAGAAATTAATAACCAGCAAAATGAACATCGCAAAAAAAATTGAAGAAAAAATCTGAAAGTTCTTCTGACGACGATGACATAATTTCTCTTCACGATGAATCCGATGATTCCAAGTTCGTCAATTCCGATGAGGATTCAACATTTATGGGTGTGAAAGAAAGAAACTTGGACATTTCGCAAGAAAATAAGGAACTCGAAAGCCATGATATTTCGGACGAAACAGAGATGGTCGTGCCACTTGCAGAACTGCGTGAAAAAAAAGTCAAAGTTGGAGATTTTGTAATTGTTAAGTTTACTTACAATTTCCATTTATACTTTTGAAAATAAAGTCTGCAAAAATCGTTTCTCATTACCCTGATTGACCCTACACCAGCGGATTATGGACAAATTCAAAATATCCAGTAATAGCAGCTTCTAAACTTCCCATTTCCGCATTCTTTTGGAGAAGAACTGGGTGATCGTTCAAGTTAATAACACGGATGGGTACCTCTTTGGCGGATCTAACAAGAGTCTTACCCACAAGGAGCCCTTTGCCCAATTCATGGTCATAATTCTTTGGCTCTATCATGGCTGGGGCACCATCTGGCTCCAGCTGTTACTACACATTCACAGCTTGCCGGAAGTTCGATATCATCGATTAGCTTAATCGAAGCATTGTCAACTTGTTTTCGATGTAGGAATATTTCCTCATTACCAGTACGAAGGATACGTCGGCGAAGATCCAAATGAAAACCACAGTGGAGCATAACATCCATGCCCAGAACAACATCTTCATCAACGTCAGCCACCAGCACTGAGTGAACAAGAGAGATTGAGCCAAACTGTAGCGTCGCCTGTATCTTACCGTAGACTCTAGCAGATTCTCCGGTAGCGGTTCGCAATCTCCAACTGGTAGGCAACATCTTCTTCCGCGTTATGATGGATGATCGGACGATAGTTTTTGTAGCTCCAGTGTCTACAAGCATGCTAAAGTTCTTCTCATTACTGAGGCCATCTACATATAAGCTGTCCACGTGATGTCGCAGAGTTGCCAAATTATTGGTATGAGGGGCTTCGGGAATGTTTGGGGTCGATCTCGCCCTTCAGGAGTCGACCCGTTCTAGTTTTCCTGCTGCTGAGGAACTTCGGCAGAGGATTTTTCTTTTTGGGGGCAAGTATTTCTTACATGGTCTAGTTCTCCGCAGTTCCAATATCTCACTGGGCGCCTTCTTTTTGATGATAACTTCATTAATCTCTCCACTACAGCCTCGACGTCGCTGACGTTGCTGGTTGATCTCCTCTCGCAAGTTGGCCACTTGCTGATTTTGCTCGTCCCGCATGTTAGCCATTTGCTGATTTTGCTCGTCTCGCAAGTTGGCAACTTGTTGATTTAGTTCATCACGAAGACTGCAGATAAAGTAGATCTCTTACCTGTTTCTTTTCTAATTTTGACAAAGAGGGATCTAATTTTTTCATTAATTGTTCGATTTCGTTGGTCTCATCTGTTTCCGTAAAGTTTAACTTGTGAATAATGGCCGTTACTGGTTATAAACTTCCCATTTCCGTGTCCTTTCGGAGAAGAACTGGATGATAGTTCAAGTTAATAACTCGGATAGGTACCTCTTTGGCGGATCTAACAAGAGTCTTACCCACAAGGAGTCCTTTTCCCAATTCATAGTCATGGTTCTTTGGCTCTACCATGGCTGGGGCACCATCTGGCTCCAGTCCATCCAACCGGGCTTTTACGACACACTCGCAGCTCGCCGGAAGTTCGATATCATCGATTAGCTTAATCAAGGCATCCTTAGCTTGTTTTCGATGCAGGAATATTTCCTCATTACCAGTACGAAGGATACGTCGGCGAAGATCCAAATGAAAACCACAGTGGAGCATAACATCCATGGCCAGAACAACATCTTCATCAACGTCAGCCACCAGCACCGAGTGGACAAGAGAGGTTGAACCAAACTGTAGCGTCGGCTGTATCTCACCGTAAACTCTAGCAGATTCTCCGGTAGCGGTACGCAGTCTCCAACTGGTAGGTAACATCTTCTTTTGCATAATGAGGGATGGTCGGACGATAGTTTTTGTAGCTCCAGTGTCTACCAGCATGCTAAAGTTCTTCCCATCAATGAGTCCATCTACATACAAGCTGTCCACGTGATGTCGCAGAGTTGCCAATTTAATGGTGTGAGGGGCTTCGGGAATGTTTGGGGTCGATGTCGCCCTCCAGGAGTCGACCCGTTCTAGTTTTCCTGCTGTTAAGGGACTTCAGCAGAGGATTTTTCTTTTTGGGGGCAAGCATTTCTTACATGGGCTAGTTCTCCGCAGTTCCAACACCTCACTGGGCGCCTTCTTCTTGAAAACAACTTCATTAACCTCTCCACTACCGCTTCGACGTCGCTAACGGAATGAACGGCATGGTCGTAGTTACCGGTGACTTCCCTTAGTCGAGCAACTCCACGTGAAGCCTCCGTCGCCGCATCAAACTCAAGGGCAATGGTCAAGGCGTCCACAAGAGATTTCGGCCGCGCCAACCGTACAGCCCGCTGCAACTCGACATCTCGAAGACCATCGGTAAAGGTTTGGACCGCCAGGCACTCCAGGAAATCCTCCGCTGCATTTGGATACGCAAACCGTACCATTCTTGCCACTTTTGCCTCAAACTCCTGTATAGTCTCTCCATTTTTCTGCTTTCGGCTCTTTAACTGCATTCGGTATACCGGTTGTAGATGAGTTTGGCCATAACGCATCTCTAGGCGATTAACCAATAACTCGAAATTGTCAGCTTCATCCGGTGTCAATGAATGCAGGACGTCTAGAGCCTCGCCTCGAGAGCTATGGTTAGAAACAATGCCTTTTCCAGGGATGATCATCCATTTGCTCTGGCTGCTGCGTCGAATTGTTTTAGGTAATTTGTCCAGGAAGTCTTGCCATCGAAGGTCGGGGGTTTCATCGTCGTTCGTATCTGGGTCGCTTTCCCGTTTCCTCGTCGATTGACGTCTACGTAGCAGGTTTCCGTCCTCTCTGCATCTCCGTCGCCGTGGTGGATGGTTTGGATTCGACGACAAGTTTCCTGTTCTTGTTGAAGCTTCCTTATTTTGGACTGCATTTGCTGGTTGATCCCTTCTAGCAAGTTGGCAACTTGCTGATTTTGCTCGTGTGATGTATTAATTAAGTATGTCATAGTAATAAGTTTAATAAACAAAATGTTTAAAGTACAATTATAGGTAACTAAAATCATTTTGAAATATATGTCTTTTGGTTAGTAATTTACTGTGTTGAAATTGTTTGCGAATTTTTTAATTTAATAATATAATTATACCTTGAACCGACGTCCTCAATATTCTGCATTTTTGTAGAATCTATTGTACTACTTTTGAGGACCGTCGTACTGCTAGATATAAGGATTTGATTAGTATTAAGTAAGCGCCTTAAGATGTGAGACGGTAGTTTTATAAATCTTAGGATTATAAGTATACAGGTTGAATACAAGTAATTTCTGAGCATCTTCGTTTCATTTATTAAATCTAATATGTCGCAAAAGGAGTGCGACATCACATGGCGATCCTGCCATAAGGCCAAGAATACGGCCCGAACCAAAGAAGGATATTCTGAAAGAAAGTTATGGTCCAAAAATTGAAAAAGAAAAAAAAATAGGACAAAATGGAACAAACAGAAACTAAAGAAGAACAGATAGTGGTCGAAGCGTCAGGAAATGGAAATAACTAGGCATATCAACAGGCTAGTCAGGCTCTCAACCGTACTGAATGGATGGTATTAGTACTCTTAATATTAGTAGCAGCTACTATTGGGTATATAGTGAAACGTATTATTAAAACGATGGAGAAGAAGATGATGCGAGTAATCCAGATGCACGAAGTAAGGAAGTCACGGGATGAACTGAATGCAGCGTCAAGTGTCTAGGAATACATATTGTAATAAGTGTGATTAAAAAGCAGAGACAGTGAGTGAGGAGTGAAGTGCTAGTGCAACTACAAGAGTTGAATAATAAATTAAGAATTTGGCTAGAAAATCTCCGGAAGGACAACTCCAAAAGAAGATCTAATCAAGAACTAACTCAATGTAAGTTTAAAGAACTTGAATTATATAAACAATCGGCTACTTCATTAATAGAACTAGCTCACGGCGCCAATGTTGAAATAAGTGAACGATCTAGGTAATAGGATAACTACAAAAATTAACGAGGGTTTTCAAATATTACAACAAAGATTAAAAGCGGAAAATAGCGATTCGAATAAGTGCAAAATTGAAAATAATTCTGTAGATAGTATAGTATCGGTTACAAATATGGCAAATCAATTTGATTTTAAAACTGCATCCAGCTTGCTTTCTAAATTAAACGGGTCCATTGAGAAAGTTCATGAACTTACAGATGGCATACAGTTATATGAGTAAGGCACTATAAACATAGGTATTATCATCAGCCATGTTTAGTCCAATGTCAACCACAAAACCAGAGATAATAGAATAGATGTGTTGATGCCTATTATAAAGTTGGCAACAAGTTCCGACATCAGCGCACTTTAAAACTTAACTTCTATACCCTTTTTATGCTTTAAGTACCTGAAATTTATTTTAAACTAAAACCACTTATAGTACTTACTTTGTCATTATACCGTTATAAGTACTTTTTCGCTCTTCTGCTACCAGCTCGTTTAGTTTCCATTTTCACCGCTATAAAATACGATTGCACGTCTGTTTAATTTGTCTATGGTCTAGCACGTGAACTGAGTGACATTTGACAAAAAATGGCTGATGATAATACCTATATCTATAGTGCCTTAATATGAGATGTCTCTAAATGATATAAGTAAACCTATCCTAATAAATTACGTACTGAAAATTTGTATTCCATATAAAGATAAAGTCAAAATGAACGATACTTATACCAATACGAAAGATCTCATAGACGATTTAAAAAAGCACTTATGTCCAAAAATGTCAGCAACCACTATCACAATGCGCCTCCACACAACTAAACAAGTTAATATGAATATAAGATAATTAATAAATTTTCTGTGATTTAGACGACAGAGTTAATAAAACACAATTGAGTTTCTCTCTGTAAGAAAAGATTTATTGTGTTAAACATGAAATGAAATAAAAATAAAACAACTAACAAGGTCTTACATACCTGTAAGAAAAGAAACGACATTTAATGTTAATTATAACTATGCCAGTTTCTAAATCACAATTAGACGTTATTTTGGATATCTTTCAATAGAATACAAAATTTATTTTATTAATGTCACTGTCTGTTTCCATGGCGGTTAAAGCAAATTTCTATTAAAGAAAACTATATTTTTCTTTACATCTCCCCTCCCCCCAGAGAAGATAAAACAATGCGCTAATCTCCAAGCATATATGGGGCTGGCGTTAGTTTTGAGATGTGGAAAAAGTTTGACTCAGATTTCTTATGGTTAGTATTTATCTTGTAAATTGAGTTTGATATCTTTTCTGTTATTTTGTAGGGACCGATTTTCAATTCATCAAGCTTTTTCCTATTTAGTTTGTTTCCATTTTCTACAAAAACAATATCACCAACTTTAAAATCCATATGAGTTCGATTTCTATCGTAAATTGTCTTGTTGTAATTATGCGATCTGATTGTATTTTTTAGAGCTTTTTCCCTGGCCTGTATTAAATCATCCGCGGTCTGCTTCGGTTTTAGTTCATTTGGCAAAATCGTAACATCTGTGCCATAAAGTAAGTACTTTGGTGCATATCCAGTAACAGTGTGCTCCGTTTCATTGTATTTTTGTACACAGTTCTGTGCTATAGTTGTCCAAGCTACTTTTGTGTCATGTTCGTTTATCTTACATCTAATTTTATTAACTAATGTTTGATTTAGTCTCTCGTTTAAACCATTTGAAAAAGGAGAGTTCACTGCTGTAAAAATTATTGGAATACTTTTTTCATCCAAAAATGTCCTAAATTCCCTAGAATTGATACCTGGGTATTGGTCTGAGATTATTAACTCAATATCATTAATTTCTGCACAGTTTCTTATTAGTTTGATGAAATCAACTGCATTTTGTGTACTTGATGTCAAAATATATGCATACCTAGTAAAATGATCTGAAAGCAGGTGTAAATATCTCTTCGTTGATCTTGAACCCCCGAAACCTCCAATGGTATCAATAGAGCATATCTGAAAAGGTTTTGTTGGTGGGCCCAAGTGTGACATTAGTCCATATTTATTTTGTCCTCTTGATTTATTTTTTAAACATACTATACAATTCTCACAGATTCTTTTTATGTTTTTTGTCATGTTTTCTGCTGTATACACTGAGCTAATCATTCTAAGCATCTGTTTAACTCCTATGTGACCTAAATCTGTATGTACATTTTTCATAAATTCTATGCTGTATTTCTCTGATAAAATTATTTTTTCTTTTTTCTTTATTTTTTTTTGTTATTAACTTGTCTTTTTTGCACTGTATATATTCATTTTTAACTTGGTCATTTAAGATATTTTCTAGTGTTATTATGTTAACTACTTTTAACTGTTCCTCTAGGTTTTCATTTGGTTCAAGGACTGGATTCCTGCTTAGGCAGTCAGCTTCAATGTTGTACCTTCCTGGAGACTATTTAATTTGAAAATCATATTGTGATAAGTAGTAAGTTAGATCGCCTAA
Source organism: Altica lythri (assembly GCA_964028335.1). Taxonomy (NCBI): domain Eukaryota; kingdom Metazoa; phylum Arthropoda; class Insecta; order Coleoptera; family Chrysomelidae; genus Altica; species Altica lythri. Next base: position 9,388,288 of record OZ034806.1, on the reverse strand, counting down.
TTCTTCATCTGTTCTTGACCTTATGTTCATATTCTCCAATGGCTTGTGATCTGAAAAAACAGTAAATTTCCTACCTATTAACAGATGCTGCCAATATTTTATACATTCTTTGATTGCCAGGCACTCCAGATATATAGCTTTCTTCCTCTTTTGTACTTCATTCAATTTTTTCGAAAAATAAGCTACCGGTTTCTCTTCATGGTTTTCTTGTGGTTGTTTTAGGACTGCTCCTACTCCTAGTATACTAGCATCTGTGTATATGTGAATAGGTAGGTTGGGGTCAAAAATTGTTAATATTGGTTGAGAACATAATATTTGTTTCATTTCATCAAATGACTCTTGGCATGCTTTTGTCCAGTTGAAGGTTTGTCCTTTTCTCAAAAGGTTATGCAATGGTTCCAATTTTATAGCTATATTTGGCACATACTTATGATAAAAGTTTATTTTTCCCAAGAATTGTCTCACATTTTTCTGAGTTACTGGAGTTGGGAAATTTTTTATTGATATTAAGTTGTCTTTTAGCGGTCTAACTGAATTATTCTGTATTACATGACCCAAGTATTTAACGGTGTCTGCTGCAAATGTGCATTTAGAGAATTTTAGTTTTAAACCTTCACTTTTATAAGATAATTAATAAATTTTCTGTGATTTAGACGACAGAGTTAATAAAACACAATTGAGTTTCTCTCTGTAAGAAAAGATTTATTGTGTTAAACATGAAATGAAATAAAAATAAAACAACTAACAAGGTCTTACATACCTGTAAGAAAAGAAACGACATTTAATGTTAATTATAACTATGCCAGTTTCTAAATCACAATTAGACGTTATTTTGGATATCTTTCAATAGAATACAAAATTTATTTTATTAATGTCACTGTCTGTTTCCATGGCGGTTAAAGCAAATTTCTATTAAAGAAAACTATATTTTTCTTTACATGAATATTGACGAATATGGACGAACAATGGAGTCTTTAGTGGCAGACCTAACTATTGCTCAGTCTGATAGCAATGCCGCAGTAAGAGATGCTTTTAAGTCAATTAACGAAAAATTAGGTACAGATATATTTGCCAACGGTATTCGTAGTAATGAACTTACGACTATTATAAAGGCACGAAATTTCGAAACCCTCAGTGAGGCTATTAATGCAGCAAAGGATCAAACAGTCCGTGATCAATGTAGCTCGTCAGTGTTTCATTTTAAAAGTAAAAGAAATTTTAGGGGTTCATTTAGGCATCAACAAAATGATAGAGTAGAAAATCAAAGAGGAAATAACAATTACGCTGAAAATCCTAATCATTTTAGTAATCAAAACTCAAATCAAAAAACTTTTAATACTTATAAAAAACAATATCGCCAGAATAATTACTCACGAGGTCAAGGTCGATACAATGGAAATCGTAATAGAAACAACAATCAAATACACTTTAATGCATACTATGCAGAAACAGTAGACAATGACCCAACAAATGATTCACAAAACGAATCAGAAACTAAGCGTCAAGACAAAAGCAATGGTGAAGCTGATCAGTTTTTCGTGTCCAACATGAATAAACAAGAAGTAATCTTAAATATCAATAGCTTAAATTTTATTCAATTGCAACATACTAATAAATCATTTAAATTTCTTTTAGACAGTGGTGCTTCGGTAAGCATAGTATTTAAAAACGATATTAGTAAGCATACACATAAAATTAATTACGCAGACAATATTACAATTAAAGGAGTATCAGGTGAAATAACCAGTAGAGGGTCAGCAGAGATTTCGATGCAAGTTCACAATACAAAATTTTCACATAATTTCTTCTTACTAAACAGTTTCAACAAAGATATGCACGGCATATTAGGATCAGATTTTCTCGAAAGATTTAAAGCTATAATAGATTACGAATCGTTCACAGTATCTTTATTAATAAATGGGGAAACCATTGTTTTACCCTTACAATCCAACTGCACCAACAGTATAAATATACCACCACGATGTGAAATGATACAATATATAGAAACAAACCACAGATGCGACTGTGTAGTTTTATCAGAAGAGATAGGCAAAGGAATATACGTAGCAAATATGGCGGCACGTCCAATTAATAATATAATCCCTGTAAAAGTTTTAAATACTAGAGAAGAACCAGTGCAAATAAAAAATTTTAAACCTACATTAGTTAATTTAGACGAATTCCAAATATTATCTTTTGCTGAATGTAAAAAATCGGTTAATATAGTTGAAGAAGTATTACTTCAAATAAAATATGATAAATTAAATAAAGAAGAGAGAAACTCACTTGAACACATAATTGCAAAATATACTGATGTCTTTCACTTACCAAACGACCCATTATCCGTTACCAATGTTTACAAACATGATATTCAGTTAGAAGCAGGCACTGCTCCAGTTTATGTAAAACCATATAGACTCCCTTATGCACAGAAAGCGGAAATAAATAAACAAGTTGAAAAAATGTTATCGGACGGAATAATTGAACCAGCAAAGTCAGCATGGTCCTCACCGCTACTGCTAGTACCAAAAAAAATAGACAACAACGAAATACGTAAATGGAGGATAGTGATAGATTACCGTCTATTGAACAAACATATTAAAAATGATAAATTTCCGTTACCAAACATTACTGAAATATTAGACTCCCTTGGTGGAGCCATGTACTTCTCACACTTAAATTTAGCTCAGGGTTATTATCAAGTAGAATTAACACCATCCTCGAGAGAATGCACCGCATTCACAACTGACAAAGGACAATACCAACTCACACGGTTACCAATGGGCCTCAAAACAAGCCCTCATGTATTTTCCAGAGCAATGACTATTGCTATGTCAGGGTTAGCATATAGCAGTTGTTTTGTCTATTTGGATGACTTAATTATTTTTGGGAAAATCCTAAAAGATCACAACAAAAATTTAGTCAAAGTACTAGAGAGATTAAGAAAGGTAAATCTAAAACATTTTAGACCCTATTTATATAGACGTAAATTTACTATTTATACAGACCACAGACCATTAGTACATCTTTTCGGGATGACAAATCCATCTAGCCGTTTAAAAAAGTTCAGGCTCATTTTAAAAGAATATGACTTCAACAATCCATTATATAAAAGGAAAAAATAATGTAGCAGCAGATGCCTTGTCAAGAATCGAAATACCGGTGGCTGATTTACGAAATATGGCTAAAAACCAAACAGTAAACGTTTTAACTCGGGACCGTGCAATATAGTTATTAACACAGGAAATAAGAATATCGAAATACATAAAAATAGAGTAAAACCCTTTAACATATAATTTTTTTTCTTTTCCCGCGGTGGTTTGCATGTATAAACTATTATTAGATTATTAGATTTTTAATTAAGTAAATATTACAGTAGGTCAAGTTTATTTATAGTTATAGAAGTAACCGGAGTAGGTACATAATTACATAATATGGGCTCGTCAGCAAAAATTGTCACCCATTACACTATATTGTAACAATTATATTTAGACGATATAACATATGTAGTTAGGTAAAAAAAAAACAAAGAAGCATCGGCTTCTTTCTTTTTTTTCTTTCGGCCCCAGGGGAGGTGTGATGTATTAATTAAGTATGTCATAGTAATAAGTTTAATAAACAAAATGTTTAAAGTACAATTATAGGTAACTAAAATCATTTTGAAATATATGTCTTTTGGTTAGTAATTTACTGTGTTGAAATTGTTTGCGAATTTGTTAATTTAATAATATAATTATACCTTGAACCGACGTCCTCAATATTCTGCATTTTTGCAGAATCTATTGTACTACTTTTGAGGACCGTCGTACCGCTAGATATAAGGATTTGATTAGTATTAAGTAAGCGCCTCAAGATGTATGACGGTTGTTTTATAAATCTTAGGATTATAAGTATACAGGTTGAATACAAGTAATTTCTGAGCATCTTCGTTTCATTTATTAAATCTAATTTGTCGCAAAAAGGAGTGCGACATCACATGTTGGCGACTTGCTGATTCATGTTGTCCACTTGCTGAGTTTGCTCGTCTCGAAGAGTGCACATGTCGGAGCGCAAATGCGATATTTGCTGAGAGAACGAACTGGATAATTCTTCTGATAGGGTAGACATCCATTGTGATAACTGGCCCATTATCGTCATTCGTTGCGATAACTCTTCTTGCCGCCGGGAAAGTTGTAGCGCTTGTTCTTCTTGCAGCCGGAAAACTTGTTGCGCTTGTTCTTCTTGTAGCCAGGAAATTTGTTGGGCTAGTTCAGAATTCGCTTTTTGATTTGAGTCTTAACTCCACAACATCTGGGTCCAAATTATTACTTAGGTAGTATTCACGGAGCCTCCTCAACAATACGGATTTGGTCCCAGTAGTTTCCAACTCCACTTCTGAGCTTAACCACCAATAGTTCATTTATTTTATTTTCAGGTATTCTTGTATCTTCACCACACACCTGACACCAATTTAAAACTTTTATGGGGACTTTAACACAATTTATTCACAATAACGTTAAGATACAGAGAACTCTGCTGGATAACGTTTAAACTGATTGACAATACAATGAACTATTCAAATTATTTGAACTCCCCTTAACTGTCCATACATCCCCTTATATAAAACAAAAGAACATTCTAGAATGAACGCGAAATATAAATCAAACTTAAATAGTACACACTAGAAAGGGAGAGAACATTCTCGAATAACGTAGAAAGAGTCTTTCATGTAATGGTCCTTTCCTTAGTCGGATATTTCGTTACAGTATTATACGTTACCAGGTCGGTAGGTGACTTATTACAGTACGAGTCTGGATATAAAAACGAGTACTGTAATAACACCTAACGACCATGTATCGTATCATATTTTATTTCATCCTGTTTTTATAAGTTAATAAATTCATAAAAATTTTAAAAATAGTTCGTTACTTGACTAGTTACGTCAAATTACCATAACTGTCAGTTACTGTCAATTTTTTTTAAATTTTTGTATTAATTGTTAATTCGTGTTTTAAATTAAAATAAAAAGTAAGTAATTAATTATTTTATTTTTATTTTGTAGTCATTATAGTGTTTTTAAATGTCAAAAATTTAAAGTAATTGTCTTCCCTTAAGCAATCAGAGCAGAGTTGCTAGGCAACACATTACAGTACATAATACAGTAATGTTTTACCTACCGGCGCCGAATTGATAATAGGGAAGTTTATTTACTGGAAATTATTATTTCAAACTTATAGTGAATTAAGGAAGCATATGAAAAAACACAATCATCTGATTCATATGTCATCTCGATTGTCTGTAGCGGATAATAAATTACATGATAATAACAACAAAGAATTATTATTTGAATAAAAATTTGCTTTAAAAATTGATTCACTTGGTATTCCCAAATCTCAAGTGAAAAATGTTTTCGATGTCTCCAAAGATTTAGTAAACAATTTTATTCAAGATATTAACAAGGATATAGACTCTTTAAATATTAATAATGGTGAAGGTTTGAAAGCACACTTAGAAAGTAAAAAAAAGAAATTGTCATTCGCAACAACACAGTTTAAAGTGAATAAATTTAATGCTAAAGCCAAAGACTTCGTCCATCCTCGTCTAATTGTTTTTGGTACTCGTTTGGATAAAGTTTTCGATAAAAAAATTGATGACATTAAATGTAATTTTCAATACATTCCAATTTTAGAGTCATTTAAGTTTCTTTTAAGTAATGAAAGTGTGAGAAAAGTTATAGCTGACCACGACAAGAACTTTTGTGAAGATCTTATAAAAGACTTCACTGATGGTCTCTACTATGCTAATCAACCATTTTTCCGCCAAAATAAAAAAGTTATTCAAATTCATTTGTATTACGATGATTTTGAAACAGTCAATCCATTGGGAAGTAAGATAGGTGGTCAAAAATTGGGTGCGTTTTATTTTACAATAAGAATTTTGCCGTGTTACTTGAATTCTTAACTCGACAACATTTATTTGTTAGCACTCTGCTACGCTGATGATATTAAACGATGGAGTTATAAACCAGTTTTAAATGAAATCACTAGAGATTTAAAAATATTGGAGACAGTTGGAACAAAAGTCCAAAAACAAACTTGAAAAGGCACTCTGGCATCACTTAGTTTTGATAATTTGGGACGAAACAGTCTTCTTGGTTTGGTAGAACCGTTTTCAGCAAGCCAGTATTGTCGAATTTGTACAGCTGATAAAGATCAATGTAAAACTCTTGTTCGTGAAGAATCTGAATATCTTTGAAACTCAACATCTTATGCTAATGATTGTGAGGCACTAAAAAGTACTAATAAATTACATGTAAATGGAATCAAGGAAAAATGTGTTCTAAATGATTTAAAATATTTTCATATATTTGAATGTAAAACGGCAGATATAATGCATAATGTTTTAGAAGGTGTTGTCCAATTTGAGTTCAAGTTATTTTTTTTTAATTAATAAGTTTAGAGGAGTTAAATAGGAGAGTTGCTGCTTTTAATTATGGTTCTATTGATAACCGCAACAAACCAAGTCCAATTGTCCCTGATAAAAAAGGTGTTTTAATCGGACAGAATGCTACTCAAGCGTGGTGCCTCATCCGTTATCTACTACTGTTGATAAACGATATAATATGAAATAAAAATGTTGAAAAAAGTGGGAAGTTATAGTGCTTCTCATAAAAATTATGAACATAACTTTTGCTCCAAAAATAAATTAAGGAATGATAGCTGAACTGAAAGCTCTGATTAAAGACCACCATACCCTTTTACAAAGTGAGTACGAAGTGAATTTGTTACCAAAGCATCACTTCATGACACATTATCCACCTATCATACTTCTAATGGGACCAATTAGGCATCTCTGGTGTATGCGCTTTGAAAGTATGAAGTATGAAGTATGAGATTAAAAAATCACGTAACTATAAAAATTTAGCTAAAACTTGTGCTAAAAAATTCCAACGTAAATCTTATTATCATTGGAAAGTCTGCGACAAGGTTGTAAATATTCAAGTTGTAACAGGCCCAGGAAAATTTGAGGAATACAATGACATAGATAAAAAAAATTCTAACTATACGGTGGATCCTGCGTTAGAGTCTATTAATAAAAATGCGAAAGTTTATAGTGTTAAATATTTAACGTATGGTCATCAATATAAAATTAAATATTTTATTATTATAAAAGACGAAAATGAGTTATAGTTCGGGAGCCCAGAGGGTTTTCGTAGCCGTTAAAGAGACAAGGCCCCACCAAAGTTTTTTCTATGTATTTTGACCCCCTGGTTACAAATACGAAAGCGGAAAAATTCCTAATGATTGGCTCAAATCCACATTTGTTATGATACCTAAAAAACACAGAGCTAGAAAATGTAACGAATATCGCACCATCAGCTTAATGAGCCATGTACTGAAAATCTTTCTCAGAGTAATTCATCAAAGAATTTATAGAAAAATAGACGAAAGAATCTCAAATACTCAATTCGGTTTTCGCTGCGGCCTTGGCACTCGTGAAGCATTATTTACAACCCAAGTTTTAATCCAAAGGTGTAGAGATGTAAATTACAACGTGTTCATGTGCGCCATAGACTTTGAAAAAGCTTTTGATAAAGTTCGTCATGAAAAAATGCTACAAATTCTTAAAACCTCCGGTCTAGATAGTAATGATATTAGAATCATCGCATACTTATATTGGAGTCAGGCTGCATGTGTTAGGGTTAATAATCGGTGCTCTGAAGAAGTGGATATCAAGCGTGGAGTTCGACAGTGCTGCATATTGTCACCACTTCTGTTTAATCTTTATGCTGAAACAATCCTGAATGAAGTGTTAGAACACGCAAATGAAGGCATAATCATCAATGGCGTTCTTATGAATAATATTAGATACGCAGATGACACCTTGTTAGTTACAGGATCAATTGAACATCTTCAATCGTTGTTGAACCGAATTGTGGCAATTTGTGCGATATATGGACTCAAACTCAACGCAAAAAAAGTTTATGGTTATTAGTAAAGAGACAGCCGTAAATAATACTAATTATAACATTGCAGTTGGTAATGACTCAATTGAACGCGTAAGTCAGCTAGTGTATCTGGGCACTAATATCAACGAAAGCTGGAACCCTGGTACAGAAATAAAGAGTAGAATTGCCAAAGCAAGAACAAATTTTATAAAATTCAGGAAAATACTTTGCAGTCATGATCTCAATTTGGAACTTCGCATGAGAATGGTTCGCTGTTATATATTCCCAGTACTGCTTTACGGTGTTGAAGCCTGGACCCTGACTGAATCGCTTTTGAAAAACCTAGAAGCATTCGAGATGTGGGTCTACCGCTGTATTCTGAAGATCAGTTGGGTAGAAAGAGTCACAAATGAAAGGGTTCTGCAACGTTTAAATAAAAGTTGCGAGGTAGTGAATACGGTCAAAAGACGTAAATTGGAATACTTCGGTCATATAATGCGCCACCCAGAAAAATACGACATACTACACCTTGTCATGCAAGGTAAAATAATGGGGAAAAGAAGTGTGGGCCGCCGTACGACTTCCTGGCTTAAAAATCTTCGCCAATGGTTTGGGAAATCTACCACTGAATTATTTCGCGCGGCAGTAAATAAGACCATTATTGTCAATATGCTGAGTAACGTGAGAGCCAACGATCGACAAACGGTCTAGGCACTTTAAGAAGAAGAAGGTTACAAATATCAAGGGTGGATTTCCGAGAAATGGTTAGGAAATTTGTTATTAACAAATAATTTGTTACTAATAAACAAATTGTTTTTTTGCAAAACAAAAAATATTACCGTAATCCTTGACTGATTTTAAGCAAAAAAGGTTCCTATGTATTTTTTCATTAGACGCACTGTTTTCATATTAAAAATTGTTAAACATTCGAAAAATAGCATTTTTGACATGTTTCAAATTTGCATAACTTTTTATATAATTAATATTCTTCATTTATGCGATTAGTATTTGACACTTAAGATCATAAAGTATAAGATGAAACCGGTTGCAATACCAAAATACAATCTTTTTGTTACTTTTTAACGCTATAAACAATATGCATTTAATCTCCTGTAACGTACGACGTATGAATGGTATGCATATTGTTTATAGCGTTAAAAAGTAATAAAATTATTGCATTTTCGTATTGCAACTGATTTCATCTCATACTTTATGATCTAAAGTGTCGAATAGTCATATCAGAGTTAAAAAATATTATTTATATAAACAATTATGCAAATTTGAAAAATGTCAAAAATGCTATCTTTCATATGATTAAGGATTTTTAATTTGAAAAATACATAAGAAGGCTTAAAATCATTCAAGGATTACGGTAATATTTCTTGTTTGCGAAATTTTTGTTATAAAATCTCGCAACAATAATTTTTTTTCTGAAATGCTCCAAAATTTTTCATTTTGTTTCGGTATTGGAGTGTTAGAAATAATTTTATTATATAGCATATTGATTCATTTTTTACACATTTTTTATGCTCTGAGGTCTATATGAATTTTTTAAAATATGAGTCAAATATTAGACCTATTCTAGATATATTTTAAAATGCTGCCATCCACTGTATCAAATTTATAAAATTTTTGGCAACATCTTCAAATGCCTTTATTTGTTTCCATGATATTGTACGTTAACATAACATCAATTATTTAACAAATAAGTTTCATCAGTATTTAAAGTTTCCTCTAAATGGGAGGGAAGAATTTTTCCCAATTTTTAAGTTAAAAGAATTTTGTTGTTGTTGTTTTTCATGAAATCATTTTCATCAAATAAAGCATTATCATACGATAAGTCATATTGCAACAATGATTGGTATGGATAATTTCGCTCATTGGCTAATAATATAAATCTCTGGATGTCACTAACAGGTACTTTAATATTCTTTTTCTTCACTTGATCAGTTGTATTTAGTTGGAATGTAAAATTAGGAAAATTATTACTAGTGATTGTTTCAGATAAGAATTTAGTATACTTTTCATACACTCAGCGTTGTACGGTACAGGAGATTAAATGCATATTGTTTATAGCCTTAAAAAGAAACAGAAATATTGTATTTACGTATTGCAACCGGTTTCATCTCATACTTTATGATCTTAATTGTCAAATAGTCATCGCTGAGTTGAAAAATATTTTGAGAGATTTTATAACAAAAATTTCGAAAAACAAGAAATATTACCGTAATCCTTGAATGATTTTAAGCAAAAAACCTTGTTTTGTATTTTTCAAATTAAAAATCCTTAATCATTTGAAAAACTCTGCGATGACTATTCGACACTTAAGATCATAAAGTATGAGATGAAATCGGTTGCAATACGAAATGCAATAATTTTATTACTTTTTAATGCTATAAACAATATGCATACCCTTCATACGTCGTACGTTACAGGAGATTAAATGCATATTGTTTATAGCGTTAAAAAGTAACAAAAAGATTGTATTTTCGTATTGCAACCGGTTTCATCTTATACTTTATGATCTTAAGTGTCAAATAGTATTCGCAGAGTTGAAAAAAATTAATTATGTAAAAAGTTATGCAAGTTTGAAACATGTCAAAAATGCTATTTTTCGAATGTTTAACAATTTTTAATTTGAAAACTGTGCGTCTGATGAAAAAATACATGGGGACCTTTTTTGCTTAAAATCAGTCAAGGATTACGGTAATATTCTTTGTTTTGCGAAAAAACAATTTGTTTATTAGTAACAAATTATTTGTTAATAACAAATTTCCTAACCATTTCTCGGGAATCCACCCTTGATATTTGTAATCAGGGGGTCAAAATACATAGAAAACACTTTGGTGGAGCCTTGTCTCTTTAACGGCTACGAAAACCCTCTGGGCTCCCGGAGTATTACCAGTTTTTTCTCAGATTCATTCTTTGTTTACAATAACAATCCATTTGCTGTTTTTGTGCTTTGGGAGACCATTGATTTTCAAGATGAATTCAATGCTTATTCAATTATATAGAATCTATTGTTATAGTTAATTTATCAATGTTAAGCCATGAAGAACCTTATGAAGTCCACATGAATATTGGCGGCAAAGGTTTATTTATAGTTTGTAAATATGTGATAAAAATCTTGAAAATAATTGATTATTATTGTATTTTTATGGAATCAAAACCACTTATAGTGTTTATAATAATTATTAAATATGCAAAATTATAAATAATAACACTAAATCGTGTAAAACAGTAAAATACACCGTGTTAAATTTACACGAGTGAGAATTTTACACCAAAGAAATTTTACACCGACATTTCACACTTACACGACGGTGTAAAAGTCTCTGGGTCCAACTTTCACACCAAAATTTTTTACCGTGTAATAATCAAATACCTTTATCAACTAACGTTTGTTTATCTCAACTTTAATTGGCTACAGCTATAATAAAAATAAAAACCGCGAACAATCAGTGTATAGAATATAAAGCATTGCCCTATTGAGGCTCACAAAGTCATTTTTCATATGACATACATTGAAACAGCTTGTTTTGATCCCTGTTTTGTCAGTCGAAACAAGACAATTTCAGACCAATGCAACTGTCAGTCAGAAATTGACAGTTTTTTCTGCCCTAGGGGAGAAAAGACGTAATTTCTGCCCGGCACATTCATTTATTTATTATTTATGTATTTATTTCAAGTCTATCAGAATCGCATTTGTAATAAACAAAAGCGAATGAAATCATAATCGGCTGACAGTTGTCAAATCGTTGTCAAGATATTAGTGCACTATTTGACTGAAATAGTATTACATCGACTAGCTACGAATGCATGTGATATGAAATAGTATAAATTACAAATAAAATGAGTACCCCAAAACATCTTACCGAAAGAGCCCTAGCAGCTTCCCTTGATTTATTGCCAACACAATCTAAGGAAAAATATTTATCTTGTTACGATAAATTTGTGAAATGGAAAGAAGCAGAAGAGGCAACATCGTGGTCAGAGGATGTGTTGTTGAGTTATTTTGCGGAGGAATTATCAAAATACGCACCTACAACTATGTGGTCCATTTATTCAATGTTGAAAACAACGATAGGTTCGAAACACAATGTAGATATCAGTAAATATTGTCGTTTACAAGCTTTTTTAAAGAAGAAACAAGTTGGATTTGTAAGCAAAAAATCAAAAGTTTTTTCTCCCACCGAAATAAATAAATTTCTCCGAGAAGCCCCAGATCGAGAGTATCTTCTTATTAAGGTCAATATTTTTTATTTTTTTTACGTAAATTAACCTATATTTTATTTGAATACTATGATATATCTAAACTTAGAAATTTTACAATTAGGTCGTGGCAATTCTTGGAGTCCTTGGAGCATGTCGAGGAGCCGAATTGTGCGACATGGCCTTGGCTGATTTCGAAGATTTTGAAAAAAAGTTATTAAAAATAACAATTCCAAGAACGAAAACCCATATAAGCCGTACTTTTACAGTTGAAGGTGAATATTATGATATAATAAAAAAATACGCGAGTTTGAGGCCTAAAAATGCAGAGTCCAGCCGTTTTTTCCTAAACTACCAAAAGGGCAAATGTACAAAACAGGTTATAGGAAAAAATAAAGTCGCCGCTTGTCCTAAAGAAATCGCAAAATTTTTGAATCTTCCTAATTTTGAAAAATATACAGGCCAGAGCTTCCGGAGGACTTCGGCCACTTTACTCGCTGATTCTGGAGCAGATATAACCACTATAAAACGCCATGGTGGTTGGAAATCAACGACTGTAGCTGAAGGCTATATTCAAGATTCGACCAATAATAAAAGAAAAATATCAAATCAAATTACTAAATGCATTGATGAATCTGCACCTGGTCCATCGTTTGATCCCATGGTTTTTGAAAAAAAAAATAGGAGTGACAACTTTGTAAGCTTCTCTACAAAAACTGAAGAATCTAATTCATCAACGACAGAGACAGTAACATCAAAACAAACCGTATATAATTTTCATAATTGCAATATCAATACAATTAATTTTTAAATTAAGTTTATAATTAAATTCACACAAATTGTTAAACTGTTAAAATGGTAAATTAACTATATTAAAATGTTCTTATTTTTCTATGATTTAAATAGTTTAAGAAATTACTACGCTATTTGTCTAAAATAGTCTTACTTCGACTGGCTACAGAGCAGAGATCAAAACTCGCTGTTTCAATGTATATGATATGAAAAATATAGTGTGTGGCACGGGATGAAACAAAGACGATTTCTGACAGAGCGATGACAGCCCTCGCTTCGCTTGGGCTGTCAACTCTCGCCCTAGTCAGAAATCGTCTTGTTTCAACCCTTGCCACACAATATACTATTATAAGGAAAAAGGCAACTAAAACATTTGGAACTAGTTCTACGTTTGTAGATTATATGATAAAGGGGATTGGCCAAAATATAGAACACATTAATAAACAAGTTACAGTTGAAATTAAATCAAGATTTAATGATTTTACTTCGGTCAAAAACTGTTTAATAATTCAAAAAAATTACTGAAAATTTTACCTTTAACTTCTTTTAAAAGTGATTTACTCAGGTTGCCAAATTTGGCAGATCCTTACTTTAATAATTTAACTGAGATTCACATGTTGCTAGGATCAGGCAAATTTTGGAGTTTATTAAATGTAGGTCTTATAAATTTAGGACCAAATATGCCTTCATTAAAAAACACAGCGCTGGGAGAGGTAATAGCTGGAAGTATTGGTGCTCATGATGAACCCTTATGTCTGGTTTAAATATCCAATTAAAAAATAATAATACTGATACTTTAAAAAAACGACCGGAAGTTTTATAGTTAAAATTCCGTTTAATGATAATTTAATAAATTTAGGAGGGTCCTATGAAGGCGCTCTTAAACGTTTTTATTCTTTGGAAAAAATACTTAACAAATGTTCTGAACTTAAAAGTAAATATGATCAATTTATTGATGACTAGCTGTACCCGCAACGTTGTTCGCGTGGCGTGTTGATTGTTATATAAAAATTTCTCCCCCGACTTCGTTAAGAAGTGGGGGAAAATTTTTTGTGCACCAGATGTTAAGTTGAACAAAGACAAATACATCTGTGAAAACCGCATTTGAATCGGATTAATAGTTTTAATGTGATGCGCGCACAAACATACAGACAGTGACAGACAGATAAAAAAATCTAACCACATTTTTGGGTTCTATATCGATGTAGTAACACCCCCGCTACCATTTTTTAAATATCTTTAATGTACAGAATTTTCATTTTTACAGTTTATCAGTGTTGTTAAGTATTTAAATACATGTATTTAAAAATGTATTTTAAATACTTTTAATGTATTTAAATAAATAGTTAAATACTCTTGCCTCTCATGTATTTAACTATGTATTTAAATACATTTTTATTCAATTTTTTAAATACTGTAGTTAAAATTTAAATACTTTTTTTCCAAGTTTCTTAAAATAATAAAATTAAAAATTAAAATTTTACAAGTAAGCCCTAACAAGGTAATTGCAGTTCCTTATCTCTAAATTTTACCTGGTAACAAATTATATCAGCAGACGGTTGTTAATCCTAATCCTTCCTGTCTGGGATTTTAGTTGTATATTGTCCCTTTTCTTAATTGTTTGGAAAGTTTTCTTAATTATTGTGGAAAGTTTTTTTAAAATAAGAGAAGGTCCAAAATTCAGTATATTTTATACATTCGTGAATTTAAGTCAGACGCAATGGATAGTGATTTTGCGAAGTTGCCTGCTATTTTAACAAGTAGAATTTTTAAAGTAATAACTAATGAAGAAAACAAAATTACAGCCAAATGTCTATTATGTGTTGGTTCTAATAAAACTTACAATGGTTCATTGAAAGCCACTACAAATTTTTTAACTCATGTTCGAGTAAGTATAAAACAAACTATTTGAATTTTGTTATTTATCTTAGGAATATTTATAACAATATTCACATTCCAACTAGTGTTGTGTTGTCACACATGGTACTTTCCCTCAATTTGCGTGGATATGTAGGAATACATCAGTTGAGAATATTTTATTTAACTTTATTTTAATAAGTAAATTTGCAAAAATTTTATATAAAAATGACATTTTTAAATGTTTTATCATTTAAACCCTCTTTCAACGTATGGGTTTCATAAGAATTAATACAGTAAACTGTAATATTGTCGTATTTAGTAAAGCGACTTACTCATAGGTTACTAAGAATATATAATAAATATAATTCAACGCTTTACAAGTTTTTGAAAAACAATTTTTCAAAGACAATGCCCAGTTCGACTAAGAAGAAACAACTACCTCCTGGGCTATATGCCCCAACGGATATTGGATTATACTTCAAAGTCAAACGGGGTTGGAATATCTACAAGATAACTTAAACCAACCATTCTAGTTTGCAGTTAGAAGGGACAACATAACTTATAGACCGGTTTCGACCTTTTTGGGTCTCGTCAGTACAAGGTATATGTTATCCATCAGCGAGCTTAAGGCATAATCGCTGACTGAAGATTTCACTAAAATCACGAAGGTATATTACTTTCAGTAATGAAAGTGTAAACTCCGCGGTAGTAGTGACATCCTCACCTCCAACTGCAAACCAAAATTCAAAAGGTTTTGACAACGAGACGTCTGCCCCGAAACTTATAAGAATTAATACAGTAAACTGTAATATTGTCGTATTTAGTAAAGCGACTTACTCATAGGTTACTAAGAATATATAATAAATATAATTCAACGCTTTACAAGTTTTTGAAAAACAATTTTTTAAAGACAATGACCAGTTCGACTAAGAAGACACAACTACCTCCTGGGCTATATGCCCCAACGGATATTGGATTATACTTCAAAGTCAAACGGGGTTGGAATATCTACAAGATAACTTAAACCAACCATTCTAGTTTGCAGTTAGAAGGGACAACATAACTTATAGACCGGTTTCGACCTTTTTGGGTCTCGTCAGTACAACCAAACCAACCATTCTAGTTTGCAGTTAGAAGGGACAACATAACTTATAGACCGGTTTCGACCTTTTTGGGTCTCGTCAGTACAAGGTATATGTTATCCATCAGCGAGCTTAAGGCATAATCGCTGACTGAAGATTTCACTAAAATCACGAAGATATATTACTTTCAGTAATGAAAGTGTAAACTCCGCGGTAGTAGTGACATCCTCACCTCCAACTGCAAACCAAAATTCAAAAGGTTTTGACAACGAGACGTCTGCCCCGAAACTTATAAGAATTAATACAGTAAACTGTAATATTGTCGTATTTAGTAAAGCGACTTACTCATAGGTTACTAAGAATATATAATAAATATAATTCAACGCTTTACAAGTTTTTGAAAAACAATTTTTCAAAGACAATGACCAGTTCGACTAAGAAGAAACAATTGTTTTTCAAAAACTTGTAAAGCGTTGAATTATATTTATTATATATTCTTAGTAACCTATGAGTAAGTCGCTTTACTAAATACGACAATATTACAGTTTACTGTATTAATTCTTATAAGTTTCGGGGCAGACGTCTCGTTGTCAAAACCTTTTGAATTTTGGTTTGCAGTTGGAGGTGAGGATGTCACTACTACCGCGGAGTTTACACTTTCATTACTGAAAGTAATATATCTTCGTGCTTTTAGTGAAATCTTCAGTCTGCGATTATGCCTTAAGCTCGCTGATGGATAACATATACCTTGTACTGACGAGACCCAAAAAGGTCGAAACCGGTCTATAAGTTATGTTGTCCCTTCTAACTGCAAACTAGAATGGTTGGTTTAAGTTATCTTGTAGATATTCCAACCCCGTTTGACTTTGAAGTATAATCCAATATCCGTTGGGGCATATAGCCCAGGAGGTAGTTGTTTCTTCTTAGTCGAACTGGTCATTGTCTTTGAAAAATTGTTTTTCAAAAACTTGTAAAGCGTTGAATTATATTTATTATATATTCTTAGTAACCTATGTATGGGTTTCAAAAATGTATGTAATTATACATTGAAATATCTTTAACGCAAGCCAATGAACTTATTATTTTGTGTGATTAAAGAGGCCACAATAGCTTAAATACATATAGAATTTTATTATTATCAATTTAATTAATTAATTTTTTAATGGAAAAATAAGAGTCTAAAATAAATTTAGTATTTCTGAAGGCCAACACGTTTTTAATGTCTTTGTCCTGTCTGGACTGCCTGTTAAGATCTCAATACTTAGCCTATTAATTAATCATATAAATGCGTTTTCTAGAGGAAGCATGCGGATCATACATCCAAAATAAGTGGGATTACGTCAAGAACATCTAAGAAACGGACCATAGATGATATTAAATCAGAACCTCACCAAAGTAAACTACAAAAACTTGATACGAATCCATTTAAATTGGCTGCTGCTGCAGGAGGAAGCAGAAAAATTATTTCTAAATAAAAGGTATAATTGCTATTTATTTATGTTTTAAATTTAAGATTACTATTATTCTCTTTTCTATGTTTTTTTAGTGTAACGAATTGGTGTTAATTTACATCGTTAAAGAAATGCGACCCCTATCAACGGTCGACAAACCAGCCTTTCGGAATATGGTAGAAGGCATATCAGGCGGTGCATTTTTGACAGTATGTCGTCAGACATTAGCGAAACAAGTGGAAAATCGCAGTTTACAACATAAAATTAGAGTTTCAAGCATATTAGCAAATGCGCAATTTGTGTGTACCACTGCTGATATTTGGTCAAAAAATAACAAAAGTTTTTTTGGTGTAACAGCTCACATTTTAAATAACGAAACTCTTTGCAGAGAATCTTTTTTTCTTGCATGTAAACGAATAAAATTTTCACATACCCATTTGGAAATCGGTAGAATTTTAAATGATATACATAATTCTTATAATATCGCAGTTGATAAAATAGCAGGTACGGTGACAGATAATGCGTCTAATTTCAGTAAAGCATTTAAGGTTTTTGTATGTATGGACCAAGGTATGGACAAAGTAAATGATACCGGATTTTACTCCCAGTTGGAAAATGATACGGATGATGTGGAGATTATTGATATATTTTTTTCTGAGATAGCATTTCTTGAAACTTAATTTGATGACATAATATCTTTACCAACTCTATTTAGGTGTTGTTCCCATACACTTAGTTTAATTGCTACAACAGACATTTAAAAAACTATTCAGACCACTACTCCTTTTATAAAAAAATTATATTACAGCGTTTTTGGTAAACTAACAGCAATTTGGAATGCAGTTACTAGATCTATTAAAGCATCAGATGAGGTGGAAAATATTTGCCAAATTAAATTAGAAGTGCCATGTCCAACACGTTGGAATTCATTATTTGATTCTGTTTCAAATATACTTTCAGTTAAAGTATACTTTGATCAAATTTGCGCTGCGCTAAGTAAACCTACTTTAAAAACAGTCGAACTAGAATTTTTAAGTGAATATTCTTTAGTTTTATAACCATTAGCCATAGCTATTGATTTTTTGCAAAAAGAAAAACAATCATATTTGGGCTTCGTTTTACCAACAATTTTTCAAGTTTCACATAATGAGGAAAAGTTAGTCAATTTAAAGTATTGTTCTGTTTTAAGAGATTCCATAATTACAAGTGTGAAAACTAGATTTAATAAAATTTTAGATTTTAAAGAGGAAGTAGCTAGACCGTATATATTTAGTACATGTTCATTACCATTATTTAAATTAAACTGGGTTAGTAAAGATAAAGAAGAAGACAAATTTTCGTTTATTAAAGATTTGCTACTCACTGAAGTAAACAAATTATTTGTCGGCAATAACAATAACGAGATTAACGAGTCAAAACAGTCTCCTTTACACCAAGACACTATTTTATTTGATTTTATGGAAAAACGTAACGATACTGATGTATCGCAAAATTCTGCTCTTATCGAAATATTAGCTTATTAAAAGTCGCCCATAAAAGACATTTGTACCCTAAAAATGTATCCAACTATCCTAAAAATGTTGAGAGAATGTTTAGTGAAGGTGGACAAATATTAACTCCCCAAAGAAATAAGCTGTCCGATGAGCATTTTGAAAATTTATTACTTTTAAGAAGCTTAGATAATATGTAAATAGTTTTTAAAACTTATTTGTAAGTAGTAGTAGTAAGTAGATACAGTATGTACCAGTGTGTTCTTAAATAAAAATAAACTAATTAAAAATCTATTGTTACTTTTTTTTAAGTAATCCAGAAGTAGAATCCCTTAACAGTATACGAACACTGTTTACTTAAAAAAATGTTGCAAAGTATTTAAATACTTTTAAATACAAAAAAGAAGTATTTGTATTTGTATTTAACTACATTGTTCAAGAAAGTATTTAAATAAATATTTAAATACATTTTTTGAAAAGTGTTTGTATTTATATTTAAATACATTTTTAAAAGTATTTTTAACAACACTGCAGTTTATGTATAGATTATGTTTCTCGTGCCTGCAATCCCCCTTGTCGGTGGAATTTTCTAAAATCCGTTCACAATTGACCTCAAAATTATAAAAATAACTATTTTGCAAAGTTTTAAACCTGTAGGACTTATAGATTTTTATTTTTTTTTGTGCCCCCACAACCCCCTTGTGGATGGAATTTTTTAAAATCCGTTCACAATTGACTGTGCAAAGTGTCAAACCCGTAGGATTCATAGATTTTAAATTTTATTTTTTTTATTTTTCACGCCCCCTCAACCTCTCTTGTGGGTAATCTTTTGTAAAAACCGTTCACAATTGACCTTAAACTTATAAAAATAACTATTTTGCAAAGTTTTAAACCTGTAGGACTGTAGGATAGATATTAATTTTTTTTTTCACGCCCCCGCAACTCCCCTTGTGGGTGAAATTTTGTAAATCTGTTTACAGTTGACCTCCAAATTATAAAAATAAGATGATTTCTGTATAGCTTTAACCATTAAGGTTGCACACGCAACGGAAGCTTAAAAAATGGAGTAACTTCTCCCGTTTTCCCAACATTTCCCTTCACTGCTCTGCTCCTATTGATTGTAGCGTGATAAAGAGTATACTATAACCAGCACAGGAGTATGAGAAATAATTGTATCAAGTTTCGTTAAAATCCAATGAGTAGTTTTTGTGTCTATAACGGTTATACAGACAGACAGACAAAAATTTTAATGATTGCATTTTTGGCATCAGTATCGTTTCCTATTCACCCCCTGATAGTTATTTTGGAAATATATTTTATGTACAGAATTTACCTCTCTACAGATTTATTATAAGTATAGATTATTCTCATCAAGGACTTATGTCAAAAGTAACAGTTCTTGAAAATCGCGACGATGGATTTTATTTACCTCATCGTGCTGTAATGAAGGATAGTTGTAGT
This sequence comes from Altica lythri, assembly GCA_964028335.1. Taxonomy (NCBI): domain Eukaryota; kingdom Metazoa; phylum Arthropoda; class Insecta; order Coleoptera; family Chrysomelidae; genus Altica; species Altica lythri. Next base: position 9,368,013 of record OZ034806.1, on the reverse strand, counting down.
AAACAAACATTAAATATATTATTTTATTATAGTAATATTTCATATTACATACATATTTCATTTTCTTATTTAATTAATTGATAATAATACTTAGTTGCAATTTTGATAGTTGAACCGACAAACAGTTCATTACACTTCCTTTCTACACCGTTTAAAATGAGGTGTGCTATTTTGTTGCTGACACCAGCAACATGATTATTTTAAGTTTTCTTTTATTGTTAAAAATTGATTTTAATTCTAATTCAATAAATGAAGTTGAAGCATCAATCCCTTTAATTTCCCTAATAATACGAGTTCAGTACATGGCGATCCTGCCAGTCCTGCGACATATGGTTTAATATTGTTTGTGACAAAATCGTAGTAAAAAAACAAACAATCCACAAGATGGGACAACAAGCATCAAAAGAAGAGGTAATTATTGCTCAGGCGGGCAACAGTGGTGGTCTTACAAACAGCCCTAGTATAAAGGGAGATGAACTGCAAAGAAACACCGACCGCCAAAAAGACAAATTTGAAAGATTAACGAGAAACATTGGATCAAAGCAAACGCTAGACACTCAGAGAACAGTGATTAATGTTAGCAATCGGAACTTGTCTCCAGATGAGGTCTCCGTACTTGCTAAGGGCGGCAACTTTGCTATAACGCCTAAAGATGTGCCAAAGGAAGACATTATCGCAAATCTAGAATCCGCACTAAGATGTCTGCCAGAAGAAACAGCTCAGGAATTACGCACCGAATCAGCAACAATTTTACAAAAGGCCAAACCACCCAAAAGTAACCTCAAGCCTAGGGAGTTAAGAGCAATTCAAGATCTAAACAAGGATGAGAGTATACTGGTGTTAGCAGCGGACAAGGGAAATGCGACTGTCGTAATAAATACCGCGGATTATAAGGAAAAGATAAATGATTTACTAGATCCTAGCAGTTACAAGGAGTTACGCAATGATCCAACACAACGCATAATTAGAACAACAAAGACCTTAGTGAAGAAGTCAAGTCTAGAAGAACAGACAAAGAAATTAATTTGTAAAAGTGAAGCTGCTATACCAAGACTCTATGGTTTGCCAAAGATACACAAAGCCAACATTCCGCTGCGTCCCATTGTAAGCACCATTGGTTCACCGACATATGATTTAGCTAAACACCTGTCATCACTCCTGCAACCATACATCGGACTTACTGATTCGTATGTCAAAGATTCCACCCATTTTATTTCAAAAATTAAAGACTTAGTTCTTGAAGAGAATGATATATTAGTAAGTTTTGATGTAGTATCTCTCTTTACAAAAGTGCCCCTAAGCAATGCAATGGAACATATAGATGATAAATTCCCAGAGGACATCTCCAATTTGTTTAAACATTGCCTCATAACCACTTATTTTTCATGGGACAATAAGATTTACGAACAGATCGAAGGAGTAGCAATGGGAAGCCCTCTTAGCCCGGTAATAGCAAATTTCTTTATGGAAAAGTTTGAACAACTTGCGTTGGACAGTGCCCCATACAAACCAAAAGTTTGGTATAGATATGTAGATGACACATTTGTAATATGGAGCCATGGGCAGGATAAATTGCAAGATTTTCTGACACACATTAACAGCATCCATGAAAAGATACAGTTTACGATGGAAATCGAAGACAACAACAAGCTGGCGTTCCTTGATGTGTTATTATCACGAAAAGGAAGATCATTGAGCCACACAGTGTACAGAAAACCTACACATACGGATCGGTATTTACATAGGGATTCCAACCACCACCCATGTCAGAAATATGGAGTCATCAAAACCTTAGCAGAAAGGGCAAGAAGAATTTGCGAACCCGAGGCACTCAATGCAGAGCTAACTCATATTCATGATGCTTTAAGGGCCAATGGTTATGCAGAACGATTGGACCAACAAATCGTAGACCCAAGGAAAATGACGAGAGTATGAAAAAAAACCGGAAACTAATTTCCATAAGAATTTAGAATTACATAAAGAAGCTTTCGATAAAACTTGTAACTTTATTGATGAATATGTCATCGAAAAAATCATTTCTTTTTTCCACTACAATATGTAATAACTATTTAGATATTATTACAAATATTGGACTCAAGAAAGGAGAAATATACGATAATATTTTTAGTAAATCGCACTTTAAAGCAAAGCTAAAAAATATAAATAAATTACAATTTACATTGATACATAATAAAAAAGTTGTGAGGCCGAAAGGATTTTTGGTTAATGATAGCTTATTTAATTTAATTGAAGAAAAGGAACTTCTCCAAACTGCAGCTCTTATTCTACGACGAAAAATTTTAGAAATTGAAAAAACACCGTGACCTGAAAAAGTAACAACCTCTGATTTGTTGAAGGGTGAATGTACAACGCCACAAATCATAAATGATTTTTATTCTACTGTTCTGTATGAGTATCGTTTCAAAAGTAATCATTCTAGTAAATCCGAGCGAAAAATCTGTTCATTAGCCGACGATTTGATTTTTAACGTGTCGCACGGAAAAATTAAAACCAGCAAACATATCACCCTTGCTATAACCCCTGAATTGAGTTCATATTGTAAAAAACTGAGATTATATGAAACTTTATTACCACCTGTGGATGAACGACGGTCCATTACTCCTTTATCATTACACGCAATACAAAAATTCGATATACTGTGGATGTTATCGCATGCATTAAAAATTCCAAACACCCCCATATGGGTCGGGTTTAATAGTAAATTTAAAGAAGACGTAAATACTTCAAAACAAATAGTGTGTTATCTGACACCAATAAAGGAATCACCAACGGCAAAAAATGTTGTCCTCGAAACTCTCAAAGAAAGTCAAAAAATCGCCAAAGAAGTACAGCAGTTTGAAATTCAAGTTACTTAGGATCTAGCTATCGCTAAAGTAGCGATGCAAATACAATCAAGTGAGATACCGTTATTTGATAATTTGTTCATACATTTAGGATCGTTTCATATTATGCTTGCATATTTTAAAGCAATCGGTAAATTTATCGCAGACTGTGGACTTATGTATGTTGCTGTTGAAAGTGAAATAATAGCAAACGGATCAGTTCATTCATTTATTTCTGGTAAACACTTCAATAGGTGTAAACGATTACATCCTTTAATAACCGTAGGATTAGAAATTTTACATTTTTTTTTGAAAAATGAAAAAATGACTATTCCTGAAAATTTATACCAAGAACTTATGGATTTTAATAATCGAAAATTGACTTACAACGCTTTAGTAGAAAATAACGGTATCTCAGAATTAATATCAGCATATATGTTAAACATAAAGAAGCCTGTTTAAATGTAGTACACGGCAAAACTGCACAGTTCTACATGATATAAATTAATCTCGTTAAATATTACCAAATTTTGACTCGTAGTTTAAGAACAGGGGATTTTTTGATGTTCAAATTTATTTTTCCGAAAATAAACAATGTGTTCTTTATGGTCAATCAACCTAATTATGCACGTTGGCTCGTCAAATTTCACAAAAATGTAATAAAAGTCGAAGAAACTCACCCACAATTACATATTTGCAATGAAGAAGGGTCATTTTGGTATCCAACGGACGGATAAATCATGTTCCAGACAGCCGATCGATTTGACTCTGGAGCAACCAATAAATGCGGATGCTGGAAGAAGATTGACCGGTGCCATACATTTCACAAACTCTATTTCTGCTCGGCAACGTTGGTCTAAAAGCCATCAGATTCGATCTACTATAATATCGCATACCTACGAAGCTACTGGTTTAAGAAAACGGCAAGATGAACAGCAGTTTTGAAAGATTATAATATCAAAAGGGATTCAAAACACATCCAATCATTTATTAATACATTTTCTAAATTTAAAAACCCAGTTGATACCAGTATCTACCAGCTACAGCGTTTTAATATTTCTAGTGGAAAAGCCGCTTCTGAAGCAGTGCTAGATTATTTATTAAACATTGAAGAAAAAGGTGAAAAATTACGTGAACAATTTATTTTGGAATGTAATGAATCAGCTGATAGGTTTGAGAAATCTATCAAAAAACAGAAAATCATGAATTTTTCCATGGTAGCTGTTAAAAAAATTTAAAAAGTGGTAATAAAATACAAGAAATTATAATACAACGTGATTTATTTGGTCGCATTCTGGGTTTATCAATGAAATACGATATTGACATTGAAAAAATTTTGTGTTATCCAGTAACACTTATTCCAATGTCAATGTGCCGCCTGGATGGAAGTTTATTTAAAACCGACAAATCTGCTGTTGTTAAATATTTTAAAAACAACATCATTGTACTGACGTACCAAAAAAATTTAATGTATTTAGAGTTGACGGTTTTTTTACTGCATGCAATGCATGATATACCTCTTACATTTGGTGGTATTTCAAAAAAAATTTTGGGCATCTTGACAGCAACTGGAGCGTCACGTGTGGATATAATTTGCGATCAATATTTGGGTCTATCAATTAAGGATTACGAGCGTATACGAAGAAATGAACAAAGTACTATTGACTTTAATATTACGGGTCCAAGTCAAACTCGACCGATAGATTTCACGAAAGAATTAAAACACATAATTTAAGCAGAGCTTTCTCAAATTTTTAATTGAACATTGGGCTTCACGTGAAGTAGTACCATTTATGAAGAATGTTATTATAAATTTAAACTATGAGTTTTCCATTCTTATGTTGTTGAAAATGATTTAATAAAAATGTCAATTGATGAAAACATGACCTGCGATAATCATGAAGAGGCTGACTTAAAATAGTTCACCACGTTTGCAAGCTCGAAACTAATTCCAAGACAAATGTTCGTATTAAAACTTGTGATACAGGTGTTTTAATAATCATGTTGGGAAACATGGATCACCTTCAAAGCGATGACCTGGATATTTTCATGGAATATGGCAACGGAAATGCAAAAAGATATAAAAATATAACTAAATTATACATCTTTATGCGCAAGTTCACCTGGCTATCATTTATTAACAGGATGCGATTATAATCCATCTTTTTATCAAAAAGGCAATATAAAACCATTGAAAATCTTACAGCATTAACAAATCTTGGAGTTGCCCACATATCCGGTATTTTTGTGGGCACCTCCAAGATTTGTTAATGCTGTAAGATTTTCAATGGTTTTATCTTGCCTTTTTGATAAAAAGATGGATTATAATCGCATCCTGTTAATGAATGGTAGCCTGGTAGCCAGGTAAACTTGCGCATAAAGATGTATAATTAAGTTATATTTTTATATCTTTTTGCATTTCCGGTGCCATATTCCATGAAAATATCAAGGTCATCGCTTTTGATAACAAAAACTTTTTAGTTTATCAGCTAATAATTATTAAATATACTTTTATTATTATTCACAGACAATTCCGATGACTTCGAAGAAGACAAATATTCAAGCAGTGACGAACAGTACCATAAACATACTTATTCAGATTTAGAAAAAAAATCGAAATGTTTTTTACCTTTAAAAATACTTAGATTAGGAAACAAAAAAATTATGTAATATTTTTACTTAGTTCATTAACTTTTGTAATGAGATATGGTATGTGAAAATTAATAAAAACAAAATTTTATTTAAGTGATCAGAAGGACAATAGTAAAATATCTATTTTCAAATTTATATTCAGGATTAATTACAAATTTATGCGCACTAATTTTTTGTCAATAATCAATAAAAAGAAATAGACAAAAAAAAAATACATCCGAGAATTTAAACTCCAAAATTACTATTTGGCAGCATGGGAACTTTAAATCACGTGATCTCGCCAGAGCCAATACATTGCAGTATTATTCGACGCAGAGAGCTGCCAATATACTATCTCACTCACACTTACATGCAGGCATAACTCTGTTCACTCGCACTCATGAAAATATTGTCGAACACCTGGCGGGTAGAAAGTCCCATCTAAACGTTCTGTCTTTCTGTCAATATTTTTTAAAATTATTAATAATGTGTGGTTAAAATTTTAACGTGCCTCAAGGGGTGTAGATAATATTGCCGGAACTTCTGAAAAACACGTGGCAGCCAGGTAGGTTATGATTCATGTATTATGTGTATGAGCATTTGTGATATTATATTATTAATGTGTATATCTTTTAACAAATTTTTGTCACAGGTATTTTTATTAATATTTTTATTCATTTTAAACAATGCATAATGACTTAAAATTTTGTCTAATGGATTGTCTTAATTTGGCTGACATTAGCGTACGGTCATTAACTGCAAAATTGGACAAATTTCGTGTTTATATGAGTGGGTGTTGTCATGACATTTTGGCAGTTTCTGAGACAAAATTGAGGACCTTCTTCCTGATCTGTTATTTGAATATAAAAACCTGTTTTGCTTGGAAGAAATGAATATTAATGTTAAAATGGTACATTTATGTACAGTTATAGTTCGTTCGCTAGACTTACGAGGGTTTCGGATTAAAAATTTCCAGGTAAGTACTGGAAAGTTTGACCTGTTCTTTGGGGAAATATCAACTAGTTAAATAAAATAAAAAATAATGCACAACCTTTTAATTAAATAATAATAGAGAATCTTTTGTCTAATTAAAAGTATATTAAACAGAATTCAACTTCTTCATTTATCCTCTGTATCATATTTTATTATTTAGTTGAAAAAATAATATTTTTATATAAAAAAAAACAATTCTTTTAATTATTATTACTTAATTAAAATTATAATCTTAGAACATTAATTAATTAAAAAAATTATTTAAAGTGATCTTACACAAATAAAAAAGGTACGTATAGCTTATTTTGATTTAAAATCTGACCATCAGGACAATTTTACCTAATTTCTTAGATCGAGGCTTATTGGAACTGGTTGTCAATGACTTATTTGCATAATTTAAATAATCCGAAACCCTCGTAAGTCTAGCGAACGAACTATACTCCATCTACCGTCAAATGCTTTTTATGTTAGGGCGGTAGTGCTAGGTACCTACTTTAGTTGTTGAGAAATGACAGTTCTAGTTTTAAGAGGTTCGTGGTTCCTCTCGAGGTATTTTAATGGAATGTTTCCAAGTTTCAGTTTTGTTAAGAAATAGAAATTAAATTACAGTTTATTTAATACAAAAACCAAATTTTATTAATATGGTAGCAGAGCGTGGTTTCGCTGGTTATTCTGGTTGATGGTTAGTGTGGTTATTATTATTAATATAAAAAGGACTAACTTAAAAGGTTGAAACATTTGTAACAAAGAAAAGCAATCAAAAATGACGAAAATGGTTAACATAACTATACCGGTATTTGATAGCGAAGATTATGGAAATTGGAAACAAAGAATAGAAATGTATTTAAAGATGAAAAAATGTTATACAGTAATAACGAGAGCAAAAATTTCGTCGGACGATTGCAAATGGGATGAAGAAGATCTAAAACCGATAAATTACATATATGGTGCAATTACAAACAGACAATTGGAATTTGTTTGTGATAAAACAAGTGCTTTTGAAATTATTAAAAAATTTGATAAGCGCTATTCAAAAGAATCTACAGCAATTCAAATTGTATGTAGAAATAAACTAGAAAAATTAAAATTAAATAATTTTACTCATACCGGAACATTCTTTAATGTTTTTGAAAAAACAATAAAGGATTAAAAAAGTGCAGGAGCTAAAATAACCGATAAAAAAAATGAACTACATGCTAAGAACTTTACCAGATTCATTAAGTCACATTGGAGATTTGGTCGATGTATTAAAGGAAGAAGAACAGAAAGTTGAATAAATAAAAAATAAAATTCAGCTAATTGATATTAAAAAAGATAATGAGCATGGAAACACTAAATCAAATGCATTTTACACCGAGAGAACAACTTCAACAAATGGTATGGAGCATATTTATGTTATAAATGTGGGAAACCAGGGCATTTTAAGAAAGATTGTCGACAAAATAGAACATACGGATCAAGACGAGATGGATATATTCAATCCAGCAGTAATAGAGGCCAATATAACGAGCAACGTGGTGGTTATGGAAGTTACAATAATAGATCACGAGGTAGAATGGCACATCGAGGACAAAATAATACAAGAGGTTATAGAAGTTATCAGAGTGAACCCAGTATGAACAGCTTTTTAAAAGAAATAAATTCAAATATGGTATAAAATTTAGAAGAAATAGATCGCAAAGAAGAAACAGGTAATAATTGTAAGATAAAAATTGATTGGTTGTTAGATAGTGGCTGCACAGACCATGTAATAAATAACGATGAGTATTATTCTGAATGTATAATGTTAGATCAACCCATAAATGTTAAATTAGGTGATGGCAAAATCTTAAAAGCCACAAAAGTTGGCAATGTGATTAGTAAATTTTCTGTTAATAATAAAATAATTTCAATAAATATGCAAAATGTTTATTATGTAAAAGATATGGATAGAAATTTAATTAGTTATGCTAGGATAACAGATAAACGTAAAATAATTTCTGAAGGTAATGATTCAAAAATTTTTAATAGAGAAAGAGTTGATTGCAATTGTATGGAAGGAGGATCGATTGTATAAAATGTATAAAGTATAATTAATGAAAATGAAATATGTGTAAGTGTAATGAATGAAAGTAAAGAATGTATGAAAGTAAAAAAAATGTGGCACCGTACATTAGGGCATATGAATTTTAACTACTTAAAAGCTTTATGTGAAAATCAGATGTTAGATGGAATACCTGCAAATTTAGAGCCTGATTATATGAAATGCAAAATTTGTATTGAGAATAAAATGCATAATTTAAGTTTTAGAAATAATAGAAGTAAAGCCAAAGAATTTTTAGAAATCATTCACACTGACTTAAATGGTCCTCATTCAACTATTGGATTAAATGGAGAAAAATATTTTATCACTTTTATTGATGATTTTAGCAAAATAGGTAGGGTTAAATCAAAAGATCAAGTTTATAATTGTTTTATGGAATACGTGAATGAAGTTGAAAATTTAACAGGAAAGAAAATTAAGAAGATTAGGTGTGATAATGGTAAGGAAGATTTGAATTCTAACATTCATAAATTCTTAAGTGAAAAAGGAATAGTATTAAATCCATGTCCACCCTATGTACATGAACTTAATGGAACTGCAGAAAGATATAATAGATCCATCATGGATATGTCACGATGTTTCTTAGCTGAGGCAAGGGTAGATAGGAAATTTTGGCCTGAAGTAGTATGCGCAGCTGCATATATCAAAAACAGAACTTTAGCAAACACCATTGAAATAAAAACTCCATATGAAATATTTTTTGTAAATAAACCTAATGTTAAACATTTCAGATTGTATGGAAGTAGAGTTTTTGTACGTACACCAGAACAACTAAGGAATTCAAAATGGGATCAAAACGCTGACTTGGGAATTTTATAAGGATACAATGAAGTTGGATATAGAGTATTAATAAACAACAGAGTTAGAGTTGCTAGACATGTTGACATTATAGAGGAAGGTACGAAGTGCATAGGTCTACAAGATATTAATTTAGAAGAGTAAATCATAGATAATCAAAATATTGAAAATAATTCAAAGAAAGGTAATAGTGATGAAAATCCTTCGGATGATGAAGGTAACCAAATATCAGTACCTAGAAGAACTGATAGAATTCGAAAACCTCCAATAAGGTTAAATGATTATGTTTAAAGTAATTTTATTATGTAAATTTTTGTTGCGCTGATAATCCACAAAACTTTGAAGAAGCAATTAATTGTAAAGAATCTAAATTTTGGAAAGCAGCGATGGATAAGGAGATTGAAAGTTTGAATAAGAATAAGACATGGGAATTAGTGAACAAACCGAAAGACAAAGATGTGATTGAAGTTAAGTGGATATATACAAGGAAAGCAGATAATAGATATAAAGCAAGATTGGTAGTTAGAGGTTTCTAACAAAAGGAATTTGTCGATATCTACTCCCCAGTCGCAAAAATGCAAACATTTAAATTATTATTATCGTTTTGTTGTTAAATGAATTTAATTATAGAGCAAATGGCTATGAAGATGGTTCATAGAAAGTATGTAAATTGTCAAAAGCTTTGTATGGCTTGAGAGAGAGTGCCAGAGTATGGTATAACTGTTTTCATGATTTTATGCTAGAACTAGGGTTTGAAAGAAGTGAATTTGATTATTGCCTTTACATGTTAAAAGACAAAAAGGATATAGTATACTTAATTATATTTGTCGATGATTTATTAATTTGTTGTGAAAATTCAACAAAAATTAAAGAAATTAAAAATCTGTTATCAAAGCAATTTGACATGAAAGATTTAGGTGAAGTAAGAAATCATCTTGGAATTAACATTAAATATGATTATAAGAGAAATACCATGAATTTAGATCAAGAACAATACATTAAGGTGATATACTCCAACATTTTGGCGCGAAACCTAGAAAAAACAACGATACTCAAACAAACCCAGTACAGAGAATAAATGTAAAAATTTTGTCAGGTATAAATTAACCCCGACATTTAAAACAGATACTGATTCACCGAACTGTACTGGGAGGTTCATAGTAGAGGGCGTTTTAAATCAAAGAATAGAATATTTTAAATCTGTATTGCGTTTTTCTCAAAAATTTCAAAATATTTTGATATGAAATTTTAGGCATGAATAGTTTGTTTCATTTTACGTGGTGAAAAATCGGTTCATGGTTGGTTAAAAAAATCACCCCTGGACCAAGGTTTCAACCAATGTACCGATGAACACATTGATGAATTGGAAAACATTAATAAAAATGTACTTGATGTGAATGAAACTCCTTCACTACCTAATACTCTTCCACTATCTCAAAAAAGGTCTGGGGTATGTCAATTTCTGGACTCGTTACCGAAAATGGAATCCCATTATTGTCGAGCCAGGACATCTAAAAGTTACTTAGAACCGGTGTGGGAAAGCAAAACCCAACTGTATAATGAGTACAAACGTATCTGCTTGGAGAAAAAGGATGAACCAGCATCCAGAGTTTTGTTTACCAAAATATTTTTCTCTATGAACATTGGATTTTTTATTCCAAAAAAAGATCAATGCGAAACATGTATAAAGTTCAGGCTTGGGAAAGTTACTCCGGAAAATTATGAAAGCCACCAAAAGAGGAAAGTAGAAGCGAGGAACGAGAAGGAAAATGACAAGTCCAGAGCCGAAAAATCAAGCGAAAGCTCAGTTTACGCAATTGATGTACAAAAAGTAATGACATGTCCAGATATCAAAGCATCCGTGGCATATTACAAAACTAAGCTAAAAATCCACAACTGGTCTGTTTTTGATTTGGCAACACATGATGGAACATGCTACATCTGGCATGAGGGGAATGGAAACCTAGATAGTAATGTATTCGCTTCATTGCTGGTAAGGTACTTAAGCAAAGAATTGGAAAAAAAACCAGTCACCACGGAAATGATTATTTGGAGTGATGGTTGCACTTACCAAAACAGATGTGAAACTGTGGCTAATGCTCTTCTTTATTTTGCTACAAAAAAAGGAGTTACTGTGTACCAAAAATACTTGGAAGTTGGACATACGCAAATGGAAGTAGACAGTATGCATAGCCAAATTGAAAAAAAGCTTCGGAAGCGAGAACATTTCATACCCGCTGACTTTGTGAGGGATGTTAAAGATGCAAGAAAGCACCCCAGCCCATATCATGTGGAAAGTATAAATTATAAGGACTTTTATGATTTTTCTAATGGGTACTACAAAAGCATTCGTCCCGGATCAAGAAAAGGTGATCCTTTTGTCACCGATTTAAGGGGTCTTATGTACAAACCCGATGGGCACATTTGGTACAAATTGAACTTGTCTGAAGACTGGTCTGAACTTCCTAGACGACCAAAACCAGCATCTGATGTGTTCCAACAACTTAAACCACTCTACAGGGAGCCCCTTCCAATTCAAGAAAGGAAGTTTAAGGACCTCCAAGACCTGAAAACTTGCCTGGAAGAAGATTATCATTTTTTTTATGATAATCTCCGGCACAGCAATTGCTCAGAAACAGTGTGCCCTCACATTATTACCCAATGAATCTGATCATTGTGAATATATTTATTATTTGATAGTTTCAAAGCATTCCTAACTTCCGCATCAGAAACATGAAAGTTGAAATCTGAAACAACCCAACTCTCACGCTTGTGATACGGAAGCTAGAAATACATTGGAACTTTAAATAATAAAATATATTTCAATATTATTAAATCAATTGTATAATTTTTCACTTTCTTTGTACAAAATTTTAAATAAAAGTTGTTTGTAAATTTGTTGTCTAATATTTTTTTTTAAATCAGTTTATTTGGATGTTTAAATATTGTTTTAAATTCTCCTTGGTTTGATAATTACCTCGCAAATCAAGTGCGAAAAGATGTTTGCCTAAATGCAAAAGGTTGTATGGTAAATTTAGGCTCCAACATTAATTGAAAAGAGTCTTACGTTGATATGCAAATAGTCGTATATCAAATTATGTTCCAATTTAAAACTGAAAAAAGTCGTATGTTACTGTGATTATCTTATTTATGAATTTAATGTTTTAAAAGTTACATTATATATTAGTTACTATGGAAACAGCTGAGGAGAATAAAATATGAAATCATACTAATAAATCATATGGAAATAATTAGTTTTTATGCTCCCCTGTAAAGTAATCAATTTTTGCATACGACCTTTTGCACTAACAGTAACGAAATGTAAGAAGGGGTGTTAAAATGGTACATTTATGTACAGTTACTCCATCTACCGTCGAATGCTTTTTATGTTAGGGCGGTAGTGCTAGGTACCTACTTTAGTTGTTGAGAAATGACAGTTCTAGTTTTAAGAGGTTCGTCTCGAGGTATTGTTTTGTTAAGAAATAGAAATAAAGTTACAGTTTATTTAATATAAAAACCAAATTTTATTAATAATTAATTCTTTAGAAAACTTCGCAATAGTGGATTCTTATATATCTATTATTGTTTGTTTGGGCTTAACTCAGCTAATTAGTACTACAAAAAGGGTGACTGATAATACTTCTACCTTACTAGATCATGTAATTACAAGAGAAGACTCCTAAATTATTGAAACTGGTGTTATTGACATTGATGATATATCTGATGTTTTTCATAATTTTGAAACTAACCAAAGAATTACTTTCAGAAAGTTTTTTTCTATAGTTAGAGCCCATCTTATATCTGACTTTAATTTGATTGCCTGGCATAAAATGTATATTTTTGCGAAATATTCATGATAAGATCGAATTTTTGTAATTTTGCATTGCTGGCTACAATTTCGAGGTGCCTCTCTGCCATTTATGTAGTGTAAAAACGGCAATCGAAACTGAACGGCGGGGTTGTAAACGTGATCTAGAAAAGAAAGCACAGTAAATGTTGCGAAACTCCGAAAAGAAGATTTCTCCCGCCGACGTTGGCAAAAATGTTTTAGTCAAGATTCCTGACGTTGGTCGTGGACGACTTTCACCACGTAATGTGCTAGCAATTACACTACAGAGGAACGATTCTGATTTATACTTATTGGGAACAAAATATGGCAAATTGAAGAGACTCCAGGAATGAATTTCAGATTGCACCGACTAGATTTCTCTTACTTGATGAGGTTCCGAATAAAACAATTGATGTTGGCGAAGCTGCGATGCTCTTTAGCGGATCCAAGCAAGCGTTTTTAAAGTGTGACTGCTTCAAAGGCTGTCAAAATAAAAGTTGCTCATGCAAGAGAAAGGGTATTAAGTGCAACTCAAAATGCCATAAGAGTAATTCTTGTTTAAATACCAAATACAGTTTTAAGTTTAAAATATGTTTTTATTTTATATGTTTGAGAATTATTTTTTGTTTTTATATTGTTAAATATTAATGTTCCCTTTTTATTTATAATAAAATTTGTTGTATTTCCGTGATTGCTTATTTTAGGACCTTTGTTGCTTATCGCATTCCGCAGAGTAAATACAGCTATGTGCAAAATAAAATGCACAATGCCCGAAGGAGCGACACTTGAAAGCTTAAAATCGGCTACTGAGCAGATTGAAATGCTCACTCTGCGGAATGAGTAAATTTATTTGGCCAGTGACCGAAAGGAATTGCGCTGTTCGCGGAGTAAGCAATATGGTATGCCCGTTACGCGGAATGTCCACATATTTCGAGCATTGCCGGAACTCCTCGATTGCGATAAACATAAATATTACATTTCGAAACGCAAAAGATTATGGGTTTAGCCCGGACAACTATCATGATTAATGATTCAACGTTTAAATATATCTAGCAGGCTGTTTTTTTATTTATTCACATTGGTATTGGTTTTTGTCATTTTGGTGTTTGAAAGTTACCAAGTCACTGCAAGTCACAAACTGACAAGCTTGACAACAAATAGCATAAATATACTTGTCAATTGTATTTAAGAAATTAAATATGCCGAAAAAAATTTGTGTAAAGACAAAAAATACATACAGAGATGCTATTACATGTTTAGGAATGACCAGAGAATTTCAGAAGATGGATATTTACAAAAGATCTCTAAGTTTTTTAATGTAAGTACTATATGTGTTCTTTACACGATTATTCCAATATTTTCATCAGCAAATAGTTCCAAACATTTTTAATTTCATTATTAGGTGTATATGAAGATAATAGGGAAGATGCAATATTTTTAATTTTGTTTTTATTTTAAAGAATTCCATGTAAAATAGGTCATAAACATATTAAAAAATTAAAACAATCTAATTTATCGTAAAAAATGCGGTTTTAAACGGACCGATTAAATTTTCGCGCCGAAACGGACCTGCAGTTCCGATGACGTCACTCCTGTTTGTCACTGTTCGTGCTTGCCGTCGTTGGCTGTTATAAATTTCAAATTTTTTCGACTTTCTACTTATATTTTTTGCAATAATTTAAAATGGACTATCCATCAACATCAGGTGGTCACAATAACACCCCTAAGATTCCGAAAAAAAAGTCGTGTTGACTCATGTTTTGTGCCAATGTGTCCATCTACTTCAACAAAGTGTCCAAAGAAATTGTTTTTGACTGGACCTTCTGACCCAAAACTGAGAAGAAAGTGGTTTCAAGCTGCAAAGAGAAGTGACTGTTATTCTCCAAAGACTGTTATTCGATGCTGTGAAGACCACTTTGATGTAAGTTAGCGAATACTTGTTATTATTGCTTGTACTGTACCTAAGTATTTACAAAACTTCTTAATAACATATTTTTAATTTTACAGTTGGAGAACGACGTCGAAAATTGGATGAAATTTAAAATGTTGGGGGGAAAACTTTATCTAAAACAAGATGTGGTACCTCATATTTTTGAATGCCAAAATAGAATAATGCCACTGAAACCTAGATCTGTAATAATGAAAAGAAAAAAACGTGAAATTCTTGAGAGCATTGAAAATACTGCAGGTATATTATTGATATATTCTTTCAGATTATTTTATTCTTACACCGAACATTCAAACTCAAATTTATATAATAATATAAAAATATCGCTTTCTAATGTAGAACTACCTAGATATATTATAGTTTTGCGTTTTTTAGATCCATCTTCGGAGTGTTCATTAATCACAGAAACACATCATTCTCAAAATATAGAAATATCCAAGGATAAAGGTGTACAGGCGTCTATATATCCTTATAAAGGATCAAAAACAGTTCAAGTAGAAATGAAAATACCCCAAAAGACTGTAGCTTTATCACCTATGAAAGTCAATGTGAGCGATCATACAACATCACCCATACAGCTAAATATGTATAAAATTATTTATTCTGATGACTCTAGTGATAGTGACAGTATCATGAGTATATTTGAACCTGAGGATGAGACGAATAGCACTGCGGAATCTGATTCAAGTGTATGTAAGCTGAAACATAGACAGTTACGTGGCATAACAATGAAACGGATTATGGCACAGCCTCAGTTATATATAGGGATTCCACTTTCTTGCAATATTCTTGTAGAATTTCTACAAAAATGCTTAATTTGCAATGTTTTTCATATTTGCTTAGTGTTAAAAAAGCTACGACTGAATGAACCATTTTCCATCTTAGCAGAAGATTTTGATATACACGAAACTACAGCAAGCAGAATATTTTCAAGAATATGTTGGAAAATGGCTGAAGTATTAAAACAGTTTATTATAAAGCCATCACGACAGTCAGTTCTTGCCAATTTGCCGATTAGCTTCAGAAATTCTTTTTCTAAAACATACTGTATAATCGATTGCCTTGAAATAGAAATAGAAGTTCCTAGTGATGCAGTACATCAATCTCTGACCTATTCCTCTTACAAGAAATGCAACACTATAAAATATTTGATATCTTCAACACCAGACGGGGTGATAAACTTTGTCTCAGATGGATTTGGAGGCCGAACTTCTGATTTAAAAATCTTTGAAGAATCTAAATTTATGAATATATTACCACCTGGAGCTTGTATCATGGCAGACAGAGGCTTCAAGCACATCGAAGAAGTGTTGGCAAAAAAAAAATTCAATTGATAAGACCACCTAGTGTTAGCTCCTCCAAGAAAAGTTCAAGAGACGAAGTACTAACTTCGAAGAAAATTGCCAGCCTTCGAATCCACATTGAAAGAGTAATTAGAAGACTTCGAGAATTTGCTTTTCTAAAGCCACATGCCTGTGTTGATCATTTTCTTATTCCTCATTTAGACTGTAGTATAATAATTAGTTGTGCGCTTGTGAATTTACAATCACCTTTAATTAAAATTGAATAAAAACCAGTATTTTCAAAGAATAGTTTTCTTTAATAAATTTACAAAGTTTTAGACAAAAAATATGCTTAAATATTATATATATCTTTTAATTTTGGAAATACAGCATCTATGCAGAATTTCTTTGCAATATTCATAACAGATACAATGCTGTTATCATATGGTACATGGTAATTATCTACTTGTTTTGATATTTCAAAATTTGGGTGTGCTATACAGAATAGTGCTATTTTTCTTTTGCAGAAAAACATTTGCAGTTGTACTTGTGTCCAACATTTTGGTGTTATTTTATTGTGTTTCACATAGGAAAGTATGGCAGCTTCGGTTGAAGGACATTTCACTTCTATTGTGTAATTTTCAGTAAGCCCGTCAGGTGTTGCACCAACAATAGGATACTCGGCATTAAGAAGTAGTCCAGCTTCTTCAATTTTAATCTGAAAAGCAGAAACAAAAATATTAATTACTACAAAAGCCTTGAACAAAACATTACAAATTTCATTTATTCAAAACTTACCTTTTCTTTCTTGCTCACTACTTTAAGAACTTCTTTTTCCAGTTTTTTCCCTCTATCCATGGCAATGGAAGTAAATTTTGAATGTTCTCCCATAATTTTGTTCAGAAGGGAACCATTTTTAGTTCTACAGTGAGCGGCTTCATAAAGAGTTGAGCCAGTAATTCTGCCGCATCTGTAAAAATTGAAAAATAATCTTGTTTACAGTTAACATGCGAATCAAGTTTATGCTATGTTTGTTTCCAAATTTTTTTTTACATATATCTGTAAACATTTCTCGAGATTCATAGTATTTTAGTGATAAATACAATAAACAAAACTAAGCTAAAAGTCTTACTATTTACCTCAACTCAAACCACAATGGTGAATCACTTTGATGTTTGGTGGTGGTAAAAACCATATTTATATTATCAGTGGTCATTTGCTTTAATAATATTTTAAGAAATGATTCTGGAGTGTCCAACTTTCCAATCAAGCTTGAACACAGCTTATGAATGCTTGCAATTTGTTGGTCTTCTTGAAAGTAGCGAAGAATACTTGCTCGACAATCTTTTTTTTAACAGCATCTACAAATTCTTTTAAAATATCCACCTAAAAATATGCATTTATTGTTGTAACACACATTTAACTTTTTTTAAATCTCTTTAATTAAAATAGCTACTTACTGTAGAGAAACTGTTATTGACTGAAACCTGACCTATTTCTTTGGCTTTTATAAAAGATTTTCCAGAAGCACATGTTGATAATTTAAATTTCTTCCAATAGCATGTGACGGATGTAATAGGAGGCTCCTCAGACCTTCTGTGCAACCATAGCAATAGTGCAGCAGCATGCTTGCAACCACCTGTATATGTTATAGTTCATTCGATTGTACGGTAGGCTTGTGAACACACGTGTATCAGCCGGTCACATTAAATCTAAGTTTTTAACGGTAAAAACTAAATTTTTTTTTTCGGATTTTCGCACAAACGTCTAATAAAGGTGTACTTGTGAAAGTGGTTACGATTAAAGTTTACAATTAATTAGTGAAAATTTAGAAAATTGACTTCAAAGTGTATACAATAAAACATTTAACAAAAAAACGAAAAAAACACCTTATCAGCTATTAGAACAACCTGAGGACAGTGACCTACAAAACGTTTGTTTATCTAGCCGAAAAATGTCGACTACATAAAATAAAAATAAGGATTTTAATGAATCATCAATATAAAAACCAGGCTCAAAATATTTATATTTGAATACTAAAGAAGGCCATACACGTCGGATAATAAAATGGGCGGAAATTATGATAAATTGCTGGAAGAAATTTTAAAAAACCGAAATGAAATTAAAAGCTACATAGATGCATTAGAAGTTAGACAACAAGTTAAAACTGCGGAATTGAAGAGAAGGGTAGAAGAATTAGAAAAAGAAAATCAAGAGCTTAAAACAGAAATTGAAAATTCAAAAAGATTTGAAAAGAAAAATAACATTATAATCTTCGGACTCGAACAACGCAGCCAATTATCAACTAGCAAAGAAATTTGCGAAGAACTCAAAAATTTACTAAGTGTTGATATTCACGAAGAGGATATTAACAATTTTTATTTTTTGGGAAAAAACACCAGGAGCCCTCTTAAAGTAGAATTCACCAGATTCCTTACAAAACAGCTCGTTATTAAAAAAAGAAAATTGTTGAAGGGACAGAAAATTACCATTGTGGACGATCTGACACCACAACAAAGAAAAGAAAACCAGTTATTATGGAAACATAAACTTTTGGCAAAGAATGATGGTAAAATAAACTGTTTCATAAAAAACGGTAAACTATTCGTTGATGGTGATTCATATGAGTACGAAGATCTCCTGGAATTAGAGAAAGCTACAGAACCACCTAAATCAAACAGTACTCCTTCAACTCCTACAGTCCAAACGAAGCCTCAGAACAACAACCAAAGTCCTTTCATGGAAAAAAATCCAAATTCACCTGAAGCAGAAACAAATCTTCCAAAAAGTTTCCAACTACAGCCAAAAACATCAGCAACAGTAAGCACTAGATTACAACAAAAACAAAGAAGTAACTCTTATAATAAAAAAGAAACTAAGTAAATTTTTCTATATTCTTCTTACTTTAATATAAAGTTTAGAGGTAATTATTTTTTTATATTAAATTCAGTTTTTAAATTTTAGTAAATTATGGATCCCTATATAAGGGATAATGAGTATATACCACATAAAGCAATCGAAATTAATAGTGTTGCAGATTATAATAAAACTATTGTGCTTGCAGAAAATAAAAATTACAATTTTAGTTTCTTACACCAAAATATAAGAAGTATTGGAAAAAATTTTGATGCCTTTCAAATCTTTATTTCTCAACTGCAAGATACTTTTCAATGCATCATTTTGACAGAAACTAGAAATCTCACAGATCTGTCTACTTTTCATTTGAATGGTTATAATATAATTTACAATGAGGGCAATATCAACATTTGTGACGGAGTCGTAGTTTTCATAAAAGAAGAGTTAGATTATACCTTCGAAATAAGAAATATTGGAATATTTAAAATCATAGACATATTTATTAATGTACAAGATTTTACTTTAAATCAAACAAGATACTCAGATTACCATTTAATTATTGGTGATATAAATATTAATATATTAGAAGAAAACAATGAATCAGTAGACGAGTACCTTAATAACTTCTACGGGTTAAATTATAAATCTTTAATTAATAATGTAACAAGACCAGAAAGTAACACATGCGTGGATCATATTTTTATGAAAAAACAGAACTAAAAATACTGAATTCATGTCTATTGTTCTACAGAGCGATATAACCGACCACTATATTACAATTGCTAAATTACCAATAAACAATTTTTGTGTAAATTTTGAAAAAAAATATACTTATAAAAAACATATTAATTTCACATACTTAAAAAACTATTTAAAAAAATACAACTGGAATAATTTCATGAGAATAGATGATATAGAAGAAAGTTCTGCTTTTCTAGTTAATCTGTTAAGGACAGTTATTGACAATAGTAAAATGACTAAAATTACACATAATCAAATAAAACGCAAAGACTGGATTACGAATGGACTTGTACAGTCTATAAATCATAGAAATAAACTTTTCCACCGATTAAAAAAAGACCCAACGAATTTGCTTTTAAAAAAGGAATATACACATTACAGGAACACACTTAATAATTTAATAAAACAAGTAAAAACCAATTTCTATAAAAATAAAATAAATAGCTTGGGTAATGACTCTAAAGCCTTATGGCAAGTAGTAAACGACATACTTCCGAACAAAAAAGAAACAATAATTAAACAAATTAACGATCAAAATGGACAACTAATTAAAAAAAATAAAGAAATAGCAAATTGTTTTAATAATCACTATGCTTCTATAGGTAAAAATATGGCAAGTACTATCCCAAAACCATCAATTTGTCATCTACGTAGAGAACCATTTCAGTCGTCACTTTTTCTAGCACCCACTACAAAATATGAAGTAATAGAAATTATAGATTCATTAAAACCACAAAAAGCACCAGGTATCGATGAAATTAGAGCTGAAATATTAAAAGAAATAAAAAATGAAATAGCTTCCCCATTAACTCATTTAATAAATAAAATAATAGAGTCTGGGCACTGTCCCACTAATTTTAAAACGGGTTTAATAAAGCCGCTATTTAAAAACGGATCCAAATCTGAAGTTATTAATTACCGACCCATAACTCTAATTTCAAATTTAGCAAAAATTTTTGAAAAAATCATAAAAAAACGAATTGTTTCATTCTTAAATCGAAACAAACTGATATCATGCAATCAGTATGGCTTCAGAGAAGGTACCTCTACACAGGATGCCATTTGTGCTTTAACGTCCCAGTTATATAAATGTGTGGACCAAACTAAACCAGCTTTATGTGTGTTTCTTGATCTAGCTAAAGCCTTCGATACTGTGGATCACACAATCCTATTGGAAGCTTTGGAGGATCTAGGATTCAGAGGGAAAACCTACAACTTAATAAAAAGTTATTTAACTGATCGTTATCAATATGTAAAGATTAATGACACATTAAGTGACAAGAAATTAGTCGAATACGGAGTTCCTCAAGGGACGGTATTAGGGCCAATTTTATTTATTATATATTTAAACAATTTATTGAAGTTTCAGTCTAGTGGCCAGATAATTTCTTTTGCTGATGATACTGCAATAGTATACAGTGCAGAGTCTTGGTTGCAACTAAAAGAAAAAGCAGAATGTGATTTGGTAAAACTATTTGATTGTTTTAAACAAAAAAAATTATCTATCAACTATAATAAAACTTGCTACTTACCTTTCACATGTCTATCATCGTCTTTACCTTTGTATAACTCTTTAGATGTGCGGAGTCAAAATGAAAACATTAAACTTCACTCAGTCAACAATGTTAAATATTTGGGAGTGATAATTGACAGCCATTTAAGATGGAACTTTCATAGCGATCAAGTAAATAAAACCCTTCGCAGTATGCTATTTAAATTTAAATGCTTAGCAAATATTCTTGATACTCATCAGTTACGAAAATTATACTTTGCTCTTATAGAATCTCGTATAAGATATGGGATTTTGGCTTGGGGAAGTATTGCAACATGTTACCTTAAGAAATTAGAGATATTACAAAAAAAATTCCTGAAAATTGTTTTTAAAAAGCCAATGTTGTTTTCTTCTGACTTATTATATAAGGAAAATAAAATACTGGATATGCGTCAAATTTACTTTTTTAATATTGTAGTAGAGCAGTTTAAGAAAAAGAGATTTCTAGTTTATGTGGATCATATTTATAATACTAGATACAAAAAAGATGAACCGCTCGAAACAACTTTTACCACAAAAACTTCTGTAATGCGGTCATATGATTACTTAGCCAATAGAGTATATAACTACCTCCCGAAAGAAATTAGAGATACAAAAAGTATTTTTACATTTAAAAAGAAAGTTAAAAATTTTCTTTGGTTTCAGGAGAGATATGCAATTAAAAATTTAATTGAGCCAAACACTAATAATTAAAATATAAATAAATAATTAAATAAAAGGATTCTTTATGTGGTTATCATCCCTAATTATGTATTTAAGTGTTTTTAATTTACCAAATCATATATTTACATTTTAAATTCAGGGTTATATTAAAACTAATGTTAATATATATATATTTTTTTTGTTCTGTTTCACTTTTAAATTCTTTTTTTATTTGTATAAGTACATTATTTTAAATTTTGTAAACGCACAGCCAACCATACATCGGTTTCCCCACGCTAAGGCTCTGCCTTAGTGGGTACGTCGGTTTGTTTGTTGTTGTATTTATTTATGGATGTATTATGTAACTTATAAAAACAAATAAACATATTATTATTATTATAGTTTTAGTCACGATAATCCATACCACATAGCATAACCTTCTTTTCAAACAGTTCAATTATTTATTATTGTCGTTAATACTTTACCTTCAGAAGCTGCTCAATCTTCACATTGGCAGGACTGAACCAAGCTTTGTGCTTCATTTATTACAGTTGTAACACGATAACCTTCTTTTCGTACTTTGTGCTCTGGAGTAACTTTACTTTTTACTGTACATAATTCTCCATCTCTTTTAATTTGCACATAACCGATTGCGTTATCGCCATAAGATTCTCTTGTTGAGCTGAAATAACTGCTTTGTTTAGAAACCGCTGAATAAAATGCAAACAAAGTTTAAAAACTATGATTTATACATACCGTAATAATTTAGTCCCCGTCATTTCCACACTTGAAAACTCTGGACTATCGACAAAAAAAGTTACTACCATGTCGACACTAACTCTTGGTAAATTTCTGGAGTCGGCTTTGATATACCCAACTTCCATTTTTATTAAAAACGTAAATAATATTCACTGCTAATAATCAATTTTACACGCAAAGTTAACGTCTAAAAACTTGACATAGCAGGAGTGACGTCACTAAACGCTGATTGGTGTTCTGAAATGCGTTTTGTTTTACGTAATTTTAATTCGTAATTATTGTAAAAAATCAACATCATATTAAATAAAAACGTTGAAGTAGTTTTTCTATAATATTTTTTTAACATTTTAATCATAAATTTTTTATAAATATAATATTTGCATCTTCCCTATTGTTAGAATAAATACACTTTTTACATTGTTTACATTCAAATTACTTATTATTTATTAAATACACATAACCTAAAAATTCACTATTTTTCAATATTTTACAATCTTGTCAGATTATATAACGTAATTAAAAATTTTTTAAGAAAAAAATATTTTCTTTAGTTAATAAAGTTTGGTAATTATAAATGTAATTTAATAGCAAATAGGTGAATCGGTGTTTATTCATTGATCCATTAAATTAATTTTTTTTTTAAATCTTTCGTGTTTTTTTAGGTTAGTGTTATATCTATACGAAACATCTTTAAAGAAGATTTAGCTAATGGCAAAGAAACGGCGGATAAAAGGAAGAATGATAAAGCAGATACATTTGATAACTTCATTTAAAAAAAAACTTGCAGCGGCAGATTTGGACGTACAATTCCAAAAACGAACATTTTACTTTAGATAAACTTTTGACTGATGTGAAACAAAACTTGGATTTTAGGGGTGATGAATGTACCCCTTTATACACACTTATAAAATCAATGGGATATAAATTTAAAAAAGTGAATGGACGAAAAATTTTAAGTGAGCAAACACAAGTCAAAATCAGCAAAATCGATATTCTTCGGAAATTTATGGAACTAAAAAAGCGCAATGAATCAATCAGATTTGTGTACTTAGACGAAACGTGGATACACAAAAATGATACTTCAACGCATCGATGTGTACATGAATCTGATTTAAAAAGTAATCCATTGCATTTGAAATCTGAAGGAAAGCGATTTACAATTTTACACGCAGAAACAAATACTGGGTTTTTAGAGGGATGTGACTTGTTGTTACACTCTTTAAATACTGACATTGACTATCACAAAACTATGAAAGGTGACATTTCCAAAAACTGGATTGTTAATCAACTCATTCCTGCTTTATCCAATTTTTCAGACAAATGTGTAGTGGTCATGGATAATGCTTTTTATCATTCTGTACAACTAAACAAACCACCTACATTTTCAGCAAAAAAGAGTTAATGCAGGGATGGTTGAGCAGCAATAACATCGCATTTGACAAAAAAACAATTATACACTATAATTCAACCATACAAAAGTAACGATAAGACATATGTAGTAGATGAAATATTAAAGCAACATGGACATGATGAACTTTGACTAACTCCATACCACTGTCAATTTAATCCAATAGAGTTGGCATGGGGCTTTACAAAAACGTACTATAACAAAAATATTGCATCTTTATATTAAGACAATGTACACCAGACATGTGGAAAAAATTCTGTAGACATACAAACGAACTTATTTTGGCAGATTGGGCTACTTACATGGGAAACTGCTCACATCACAATATTCCTCCTTTAATTATTTCATTGGAGGAATCAGATTCTGACGATTCCGATTTTGGATTTGATAGTGACTCTGATATATTCAATGAAATAATGGAGGTGGAGTAAAAATACATACCGAACAGATTAACAATAGTTTTAACCAAATCTGTAGCTTCAATTTTTGTTGTTTATATGTTTTTTTTTGTTTAATTTTGTATGTTTCATTTTCTTTTGTACTTTGTTTATTTTACTCTCAGTGTATCTGCTTTTCTGCTGAATCATTACACTGAACCTATTAAACACATATTTGAAAGCTTAGATATATAACGAAGCATAACATTTTCTGGGAATTTTTGTCTTTGTTTTACTTATCAAAATGGCTGAAACCAATTGGTATGTCATAATGCCGCACTACCTGGAAAGCTCCACAAAAAATTCTTCAATATATAGCTGCTGTAATACTTATCGACAAAATGAAATATTTTGTATTTTCTTATTTATAGCTGTTCCAATTTAAATGTTGTAAAACTTATTTTATAACACCGTGACATAGACATAGAAAATTTGTTCTAAATTGCAAATGAAGACTTTTTTGTAAATGTTTTTATTGTTTGCTTTCATTTAATTACTGTTCGTTTGTAAATGCATTCATTATATCTAAATATATATTTTTTAATTGAAAATTTCCTTTTTTTCTGAAAGTACTAAGTTTTAATGATTTGATGGCGCTGAAATGGAGTAGATTTTCTCATGAGCTCTACGTCACAAATGCGCAAACAACAAAATTACGTACGCGGACAGTGTACGACCGGAGTTGAAAACATCGCCATTTGAATTTCAGTTCTTGCCCCGAGAGGATCAAATTTGTCAGTTACTGAATTTGTTTTTCATCGTTTTGGGTAACGGGCTCAATTAGTGTTGTGGTTGTTTTTATTTATTTGTAATTTTTACTTTAGTTTGTTGTTATAAGGGTGTGGACTAGTTATAGGGGTTAGTTAATAATTTTACAAGACAAAAAGATCCCCGAATAAAAAAGTAAGATGTTATACTTGTCCAGGAAGAAATGTGTACATGCACGAGTGTCGTACTGTATTTAATATAGGACCCTGCAAATCTTAAAAAAAAGTAGTTGTCAAAAATCCATACACAGTCCTTACGTAACTAGGGGAAAGGGACATAAGATGACGAAGTAGGTAAGTTGACGAATCGCCAAATACAAGTATAAATCGGTACATTTGGCTACTTCTTCTATAATAGATTTTGCGTTTTGTCCGTACGCCAGTAGAGGTCTACATCAAGCCGAATTTTGATGGTTCATTTTCGTGTTGACGGATGTGTGCACGTGCTCGATTCTTGCCATATTTGTTGTAGAGAAAATAGTGTGATTTGTTTTGTGGGTAAGTCCTAAGTATAAAATTTGGATTGCATAGTAAAATACAATAATTCTTTAATCTTTTAACTGTTTTTAAATATGTTTCCATCAATTTATACCAAAGTAATTTTAAAAAAATAGAAAAATAATAGATGTGGCTAAGTTGACGAAGGTTGTAGGGACCTAAGTTGACGAATTCGTCATCTTACCCCCACGTCTAAAATGATAGTAGGTTTTAATTATAAGAATTTCTTTACAGTTTACGTAAAACCATGGGAAGAATATATTATGTGAGGAAAACTGGGAGGCAGTCCTGGAATAAGGAGAACATGAAATCAGCAATGCGATCTGTTCGGATTAACAACAAGAGTGTTAATTCTGCTGCAAAAGAACATGGTATTCCAGAGCCTACCTTGCGAAGATACTTGAGGAGATATGAAGATGAGGTACCTAAAGATCAAAGCAATGGAAGTATTTTATAATATTTTTTTATTGTTGTTAGGTTTTTCCTTCTAACGCTGGACGGTTCAAAACAACGTTTTCCGAAGAACAGCTAAACAGCTTATTTCAATACATTGTAAGCATAGACAAGAGGGCATTTGGTCTTACCAAAGATCAGTTTAGCAGAGTTATATATGATTACGCGGAAAATCAAAAAATTCCACACAGATTTAATACCAATAAAAAAAGGACTGGTAGACACTTTGTAGAATGGTTTATGCGCAAATACAAATTGTCACTAAGATGTCCTGAGGCTACCTCTGTCGCAAGATTGATGGCATTTAACAGAGGGATTTAGAACCACCAAAAACGCCAAACAATGAAAACAAAAGAAACCTAAACAATGAAGGTGTAGCGTGTGGGCTTCCCTCATTACTTCGAGCTGAACCAAAAGCTAGATGCCCTAGAAAGAAACTTCCATCGCTTGTTATTTCTAGCACTCCGGTTAAAGATGCTCTCGAAGAAAAGGAGATTGAAAAGCTTAGAAAAGAACAGAACAAACGTGATAAAGGATTACAAAAGACAAAAGAAAAGAAAGTTAATAATAAAGATAGGAAAGCAAAGCAAAAAAAAATGGTAATTAAAAAAACCAATCGACAAATATTTAAAGATGATTCTTCCGATTCCGACAGTTCAACCGAAATAACTTATGTTGATACAGATGATGGTATGGATCCAGAAGAAGATGACAAAACTTGCATAATATGTGAAGACGTAGTCAAAGACAATGAACTTTGGTTTCAGTGTTTTAACTGCAAACGTTGGGCAAATGCTGAATGTACCGAATTAAGCTTAAAAGAATCTAAATTTAAGATGTGGTATTGTTGTCACTGTACCATTTAGTTGAATTTTTACTAGTAAACTGTATTTCTTTCATAATCTTACCCACATTAGTTCGTCAACTTAACTACACCTGAGGGTAAGATAACGAATTGAACGCGTTTTGTATTTATATCTCCAATGTTAAAATAAAATGATATATTTAATTTAAAAAAATTTAAATCAGTTGCAAAATGTGTAAGCTTAATAAGTTTCCAAAAAAATACTTTTATTTACCTCAAAGTACGTCAGAATTTATTGTTAAGTCTTATGTTCGCCAACTTACCCTCCTTTCCCCTACTTGCCAAAAATATAGAAAAACCGATAAATCATCTATATAAATTCGAACTTTTATAATACATCTTTTTTGAAATTGTTAAAACATAAGGGTATATAATGACTAATTAAAGTCGTATCCGCTTATTAGAATACTGGCTAAACGAATATTCCGTTTATTGTCAACATAATAATTGTAGATAAACTTTCATTTCCATTTAAATATTACAATTGCTCATTCTAGGAATTCCTTATATTGGAATAATTACTGTTAACTTACTTATTACTTACTGACTATTTAATGTGTACATTTAATGACTTATTACGATTTTATGGACAACGCAACAAACTAGACGTTCCGAATACTTTTGACAGCATATTATTTGGTTTTATTGATTTTTAGTGTGACTTCTGCTTAAATAATTTATATATTATTGACCTTGATCCTATTAAAAGTAGGTTACTAAGTGTTTTGTTAAATATTAAATTATACACTTATAAAGTTTGCAAATGAGGAAAGAGACATACTTCAAGCCATTGAGACCCTAAAGAATGATATGAAACAGGACGTAGAGAATATCAAGAGTGAAATAAAAAATTGCATCACAGCAAGTGAAACTAGAATATTATTACAAATTGAAGGATTATCCAAAAGTCTAAACGAGGTGGAGAACCTAACTAGTAAAGTAGTGGAACAAATAGAGAATATTGAAAGAAGAGAAAAGAAGAATAATATAATAATCTTTGGGATAGAAAGTACATAGAACATAGACCTTTCTGATATTCGAAACAAATTAAAAAGCCTCCTGGACGTTGAAGTGGAAAACCGTGATATTAATAATTTTTACAGACTTGGAAAAACTAATTTGAGTCCCCTTAAGATTGAATTTGTTTCATATGTAAAAAAGTTAGAGATATTAAAAAACAGCAGAAAGTTAAAAGGTACAAACATCCGCATAGCAAATGATCTAACAACATCGCAAAGAGAAGAAAACAAAATTCTATCAGGATACTTAAAACAGGCCAGGGCGAATACTACAGGAAAATCATACATTAAGGGAAATAAGCTGTTTGTTGATAATATAGCTTATACGGTAAACGACTTAACACATAATCATAGTGAGGAGACGACAGAAAAAAAGAAGCAAAATAGTGCCCCGCAAACTCCCACAAATATCAAGGAACCAGACTCAGATTCCATATTTCAAGAGATTATACAGCCGCTAGAAACAGGACCACGCACAAGTCAGGGCCTAATTGGGGACAATAACCAGAAGAAACAAAATAAGGCTGGAGAAGAGCAGAAAAATCAGAAAGTAGTGAATAACCAAACACCAAGTAGGAGCCTGGGCAAAGAAAAAACTAATAAAGAATACTTTAACCTAAGGCCTAGGATAGGAAGTAAGAATTATTAGTTCTTTTTTTTGTTTATTAATGGATCCTTACATAAGGGATATAAATTACGAGGGCTATGATACTATTGAGTTTAATAATATAGAGGAAATTAATGTACATTATGAAACTTTAAAAACAAACGGGTTTAAATTATTTCATCAAAACATACGCAGTCTAGTTAAAAATTTTGATGATTTAAAAGTATTTTTGTCACAGATAAATCACAGTTTTGATATAATAACGTTAACAGAAACATTTGAGGTTCCAGATTTGAGTCTATTTCAAATACAGGATTACGACATAATATATAATGGGAGGGATATAAATCGTAACGATGGTGTTGTCGTTTTTATAAAAAGTAATTTAAGATTTAAGTATGAAATAATGCAAGTAGGACGGTGTAAAGCAATACAAATCATAATTAAGTTATCTAATAAAAATCAGATACTGATCACTTCCTTGTACAAGCCACCAACAATTAAAGAGGAAGAATTTATTGATAATCTTTGGACATACTTGGAAGAAACAAAAAATACTTTAAAAATAGATAAACATGTTTTGTTAGGGGATATTAACATAAATATAAAACGACATAATGATTTAGTATTTAATTATCTAAATGTTTTAGGAGAATATAGCTTTGTCTCATTAATAAATAAATATACAAGGATTCAGGGTGCATCGAAAAGTTGCTTGGATCATATTTTTTATAGTAATAATGATACCGATGGTCTGGTAGCAGCTACTTATAATACAAATATCACGGATCATAAGGCAACAATTGCGTATCTTCCTTTAGAAGCTAAAAGTATCCAAACAAACTATATTTCTAAGAAAGTTGATTTCCAAAAGGTGAGAGAAGATTTAAAAAATCATAATTGGGAAAAATTTTATAACATAAGTAATTTGAATGAAAAGGTGATATACTTAAAATATGTTATAAATTCATGTGTGAATAAATATACAAAACTTATAAGTGAACCCAGCAAATATAAAAAAAGGAAGCAATGGATAACTGAAGGAATTATTAATTCAATTAAAGAAAGAAACAGGTTATGCAGGAATTACAAGGCAGACATAAATAACGCAGATAAAAAGGCAGCATTTCTGAAATATCGAGATATCACTGACAAAATAATAAAAAAGACAAAAAAGGAATTTTATAACTCGCAAATAGAAAAAAATAAAGGTAATTCAAAGGGATTATGGGAAGTACTCAATGGATTGCAGGGTAAAACAAGAAATGGTAGCAACACAAAAAAAATTGAAGCAGTACTTACAGATCCTACATCTATAGCAAGGATATTTAATAAACATTTTACTGAAATAGGAACGGTACTCGAAGAAAAGATAAAGACTCCAAAAACTGAATCGCCTAGAACATATGTTCAAAACAATTCTATAGCTTTAATACCGGTAACAATGCAAGAAATAAGTAATATAATTAATTCACTTAAAAATAAAAAATCTCCAGGAATCGATAATATCCAAAATGAAACTATTAAAGGAAATAATGACATATTCGCACCTCTACTGACACATTTAACTAATAAAATATTCTCGCAAGGAGAATTTCCTACCGAGTTAAAAAAATCGTTAGTGATACCAGTATTTAAAAAAGGTAATAAAGAGATGTTAACGAACTATAGGCCTATAAGTTTAATCTCGGTATTTGCAAAGGTTGTAGAGAAGGCTCTGAACTCAAGACTGAAAGAATATATAAATAAGTATCAAATAAACAGTTTGGGTTTCGGGACGGAATATCTACAACTGACGCAATTTTAGCATTAATGGAAAAGGTATATAGATCAGTAGACTGCAATAAACCAACCCTGGTAGTTTTCCTAGACTTGGCTAAGGCCTTTGACACAGTACATCATGGGCAGTTGTTAAGGACCTTAGAGAATACAGGAATGCGAGGAAAGGTCTTGAACTTATTTGAAAGTTACCTCAAAAATAGATACCAGAAAGTTAAAGTAAACAATGAAGTTAGCAGTGAAAAGCTAATAAAAACTGGTGTTCCTCAAGGAACAGTCTTAGGTCCCACTTTGTTTTCTATATATGTAAATAATTTGTATATGCAAAGGACCACAGGACAGATAGTAAGTTTTGCTGATGACACTTCCATTTATTACGAAGCAGATAGTTGGGATGAGCTCAAAAACAAAACAGAAACTGACCTACAGAACATTGTTGATTGGTGCACCCATAAGAAGCTTACGGTCAACTATAATAAATCATTCTATGTGCCTTTCGCCAGTTATAGTAATCACTTGCCTGACTTTGATGAACTTAGCTTTAATTATAATCATGAAAACATAAAATTATTAAAAAAGAAAGAAATAAAATATTTAGGAGTTACCCTTGACAGCCACTTAAGATGGGACTTGCATATAAAAAATACAAATAACACATTGAGGATGTTCTTATTTAAGTTTAAATATCTTAGAAATATATTGAATGTCACTTATCTACGAATAATATACTATTAGTACAAAGCAGACTTCAATATGCAATCATCTGTTGGGGTGCTACAACACCAAATCATATAAACAAATTGGAAATACTACAAAAAAGAATTTTAAAAATAATACATAATAAAAAGGTTAGGTATCCAACAGACGAGTTATTCGATGAAATAAAAATTATGGACGTAAGACAACTCTATATCTATTCAGTTATTATATTTATCTATAAAAACAAAAATATTCTAAAGGGAAAGACATATAACTATCAGACAAGGGGTAAAGATAGAGGAGTAGTATACACTTACCTTGTAAAAAAATCGGTATCACAAAGGTTTTATCTCTATCTAAGTGGAAAATTTTTTAACTTTCTTCCAGAAATGTATAAGTTATACTTATATGAAATAAATTCACTTAATCTACTTATACAAATAATGAAGAGATTTATTATAAATAACGAAAGAAAGATTATCCGAGCATTAATAGAATAAAATTATGAAAAATTATTAAAAAAAATAAAAAAAACTGCTTCACAACTAACCTCGTTGCATTGTTTTGTACCAGCTATCTGTTCCGTATTGTGTACTTTATTTGTTTACATTGTACATTTTATATTTCATTACGTTGTACCTTTTGCATTAAATACGTTGTATCTTTATATTTTATACGTTGTACCTACCTTTTGTGTTTTGAAATATGAGTTGTAGAATAGAGTTATGTGAATTTTAAAATTGGGATATTTATATGTTTAAATTACGATTGTTAACAATAAATAGATTTAGTAATCATAATATTGTATACTCAAAAAAAATTGTGTAATATGTTTGGTGACGGTAACTGACAGCTCATGCGCAACTCTACGGTCATAAATGAGGTGTCTGCTGCCTGTCACCAGAAATTATTATTATATTATGTTGTTGTAGTCTTCTTTTTTTACATAAATTCATATACCTTTATATTGCATTAAAAAAATTAAAATATTATTATTATTATTATTATTATTATTATTATATATATATATATATATATATATACAGGGTGTTTCACAATTATTGGTCCAAACTGAAAGGGGTTGTAGAGGGCATCAAAATAAGCTAGTTTGCATAATAAACCCCTATCCGGAAATTTACCGTTTGAGAACCATAACAAAAAAAAGATAACTAGTGATTTTTATTAGTTTATTCATAAATCTTACAAAAGTTGCTGTAAGTGTCCTCCACGTTGTTCACTGCATAGCTGAGTTCGATTATTCATTGATTGCCGGACCCTGTGAAATATCCCTGGCATGTCTTGGATCTGTGCGGACGCGGCCATCACTCTTCCCAGTAATTCTTCTTGGTTGGGAACAGGTGTCTCGTAAACTAATGATTTTACATGGCCCCAAACAAAAAAATCCAATGGAGACAAGTCGGGGGACCGCGCAGGCCAACGCACAGGGCCGCCTCGGCCTATCCACCTGTTGGGAAATATGTGGTCCAAATATTGCCGCGCTTGCAAATCAAAGTGTGCAGGTGCACCATCGTGCTGAAACCATATGCCATCTCTTATGTCCAGTGGAACATCGTCCAACATCTCCGGAAGCACATGCTGCAAAAATTGAGTATAAATGTGCCCGTTTAAGCGTGGTGGAAGCAAATATGGCCCGATGATCTTCTCGCCCAAAATACCGGCCCAAATATTGATGGCAAACTGGTGTTGGTTTCTTCGGAAGGCTATGGCATGGGGATTATTTTCATTCCAAATATGACTGTTACGGCTATTAAAATAACCGTCTCGTGTAAAACATGCCTCGTCAGTAAACAAGACACGGCGGCCAAAGTTCGGTTGCCTCAAATTCTGCTGCAACCACCAATTACAAAAAAGGCGCCGCGGCAGATAGTCATCCGGACCCATAGCTTGGACTTTTTGCAGGTGGTATGAGTGCAGTTGTTGATCCCGAAGAACACGCCAAACAGTAGTCGGCGCTGCTCTCATAACATGTGCAATCGCACGTACACTTGTGGACGGGTTGTTTTCTACATGGTGCAGAACCGCTTCCTTAAACGCCACCGTGCGCGTGTTGAATGGATGCCCCGCGCCCCTAAGACGTTCATGAATCCTTGCAAAAATGCGATGGTCAGGATGATCACGTGCTGGAAACCGTTCGGCGTATAGCCGCGCGGCTCTTCTCCCATTACACCGAGCTTCTCCGTAAATTAAATGCATATCAGCCAGATGCGAATTCAAATATTGCTCCATTCTACCACCAAATTAAAGCTATTTACTTCTGTTTAGTATTTACTCAACTCAGTTACTTCTAAAACTAAATGGATAATTTTAGTTGGCCCTATCAAATATTTGAGTGAAGGAAAAACATGCGGCAAAAAAGGGCAAACAAATCCAAAAAAGTTGTTGTTAATAATAATTAGTCCAGTCAAAATATCGATGAAAGTGCGTGAGACATGAACGAATATTTTGCAAGTAGCGGATTTAATCTAATCTTTCTTTTTCCTATTTTTTTTGCTCTAGTGCCCAAACGACAAATTTTGAAATAGGAGTTTATTATGCAAACTAGCTTATTTTGATGCCCTCTACAACCCCTTTCAGTTTGGACCAATAATTGCGAAACACCCTGTATATATAGCGTTCGTTGTTTTTGTATTTCTTGACACATAATTCCCCAACATCCTTTGCTCCCAAGTACCTAACACTTTTGCTAGCCAAGTGCAATACTCTTCTTGGTTATGCCGCACTGATGACGGCTAATGAGCCAGAAACATGCATGTCTGCGGTTACCATTCTTACTCGTAATCCTATGATCCTTTTGCGTACATGCCCGTTAATTTACCCCTTTTGTTTATCATAAATACGCATACTTGGCACCCTTTGTATATATATATACAAAAGGGGAAAATTATTGGGCATGTAAGCAAAAAGGTTACCATTCCTACTCGTGGCCTTATTGATCCTTTTTGCGTACATGCCCAATAATTTTCCCCTTTTGTTTATATTAATACGCATTTTCTTGGCACTTTGTTTATTTCATATCCTGGGCTTAGAACAACTCAAACACAATGAGTCCGTTTCGCCAACGTTGCGACGCTGGTTGCTAGCCGAAAACCCATTGGCACAGCTGGCCGAAAGCACAAAATGGCGATAGGACTCCTGTGTGAGCTTTCGTTGTTTTTGTGTTTTTATGTTTCTTTACACATGTTTCCCCAACATCCTTTGCTCCCAAGTACCCAACACTTTTGCTAGCCAAGTGCAATACCCTACTTGGTTATGCCGCACTGATGACGGCTAATGAGCCAGAAACATGTATGTCTGCGGTTACCATTCCTACTCGTGGCCTTATTGATCCTTTTTGCGTACATGCCCAATAATTTTCCCGTTTTGTTTATATTAATACGCATTTTCTTGGCACTTTGTTTATTTCATATCCTGGGCTTAGAACAACTCAAACACAATGAGTCCGTTTCGCCAAACAATAATAAAAACTAAGCACAATTTGACAGGTTAATATTGCAGAGCCTTCTTTATTTTAGCTAATAAAATCTTTTTGTTGATTTTTCAGAGCTTACTTTTATTTTAAATAATTAGTATGACAGGTATAATAAAAAAACATAAAAATTTAAAATTGATTTTTATCTAAAACGGTGCGTCCTGTGGACTCTAAACAAGAGTACCTTTTTTCAAGTAAAAAGTTTCTTAATTAATTATCAAAAATATAAAAAAGTGACAGACAAAAAAAATATGACAAAAAATATCCAGTGGCCCCCCCAAATGAGACGCTTATTATCGTGTTGGAAATATCTAATTAGCATCAGATCAATTGTCTTATAAAGTTTACTAACTCTGCCAAATTTCATATTTTTTCATAGTGGCGTTCTGAAAATATTTGAAAAAAATTGACCTAGAGACATCATCTTCAAAGAGCTCCAGCTCCAAAACCAAAGCTTAAAAACCATATGTTTATATAAAGTTTCACCATATTTCTGCATGGTGTATCTGCCCTTAAAATCTGTAACACTTATTCATTAACACCCTGTATTTATCTAAAACCAGTTATAGCGGTTTCTATTACTTATATATTCATATCACATACTATAACTGAGTGCCGTTCGCAATCTGATAATCCCTGGTGATCCTTCAACCACCAGCAAAAGGTGGTTATAACGCAAAAGGCACTATAAAGTTATTTTGCTGCACGACAATGTTGTACCTCACTTGACGAAACCAGTGAAAACATATCTGGATAGATTGAAATAGGAAGTCTTAACCCACCCGCCGTATTCTCCAGATATTGCTCCTTCGGATTACCACCTATTTCGATCAATGAGTCATGGTTTATTAGGGGAAAAAATCTTATGAAGGTTGCCAAAATTGAATTGATTCATTGATTGCCTCCAAAGAGTTTTTTCGAAAGGGTATTCGACTACTACCTGAAAGATGGGAAAAAGTAGTGACAAGCAATGAGCAATATTTTCGGTAGTGTAATTTTTTATTTTCATTTAAAAGAAATCTTTTTTTTTTTAATAAAAACAAGCTACGAATTAATTCAAACACCTAATAAAAAAATTAAATCCACATATTATACTGTCATGTTTTTTCTTTAAAGTTTAATGTATTTTGTGGACAATATCAGATGGTGGAGGCTTATAAGAACTACAGAGTGTTATTTATAGCTTTAAGACTCCTGAACATTTTGCTTTGTTAGAAATCAGTTTATCTTTTTTCCAGATATATTCAACTTTTTAACATTTTATTTTACTGATTTTTTAAGTGATTTGCTAATTTGGACGGACAGTTTACAAATGTATCAAGACACTAAAACCAGTGACCGAAGTATACAAGAAAATAGCAACGCCTTTAAAAGAATATTTTATTGGCTCAAGATAGAGCACGAAGTTAAAAATTACGCCAGTACATGTGAAGTCTATACTAATATTATAAAGCTGAATAGTTTGTTTGCTTGAACATGCTAATCGCAGAAACTACTGTTTCGATTTGAAAAATTCTTTCAGTTTTAAATAGCCCATTTATTCAGGAAGGCTATAGGCTATATATCATCACGCTCAAAACCAATAGGAGCGGAGCACCAATAATGAATATTTAAAATTGGGGGATTTTTTTCCTATTGAGAGCTTTCGATACGTAAACAGTTAAAGTTTCGCAAAAACCGTGTATAGTCCATTTTAAGCTATATCGTCTTGACGTTTGTTTACAACATAATTTAACAGTAATAGAGGGTCAATAATCCAAAACAATTAGAACAGGTACGAAGTTAGGACCCTGTAACGGTCAGGGTTCGTTTTGTGCCGAAATCCACCTGACTATGGATAAATATTTATTTTATGATTTTACGCCCGATTACTATTATTAAGTGAGAACGAATTGATCGGTTATCTGTCGGTTTCCTTATTGGTATATTATATCTGTTCTTTCATTTACTCGCTGATCCTTCATCTGAGCGGTGCCCTTAAAATAGTAAGTTATTCTTTAGCTTCAGTTTTAAATTTTATTTTTATTAAATTGTCCAAATTGCAGTGAATTTGTTATTTTAATTTATTACTAACACATTGATTTCAAGTAAAGTGCTATCGTAAAAGTCAGTTTTTTCTGATCATAAAATATATAAACATGTGAATATAATTAATTTTTTCTCGATTGTAAACTATTAAAAGTTGGAGTTTTGATTATAATTTCATTATTAGGATAATTGCCAAATCCAGAAGGGCCCTATTAGAGGAATAACTTATAAATATGAGAACGTGACAAAAACCTACCTTCCCGGGATTGAGAATAGGAAGATTTATATTCGACCTGGGCAGCGATGAGTAGCGCCACTATGCGGTGCGGAAGAGAAATACTCTTGTCGGTAGTTTGAAAGGTTTGACATTAAGGCGGCAAAGTTAATTTGCGACTTCGTACTCAAAAAGATATTTTTTATTGTGTTTTTTCAACGAAGCACATTTTGAATAATGGATTTTTTCTTGAATTTGTCAAATATTTTAGAATAGCAGGTAATGGGTCTAGAAAATATATTGAAGGCAAATGTGTTTTTAATGCAAACCACATAATGTATTGCGGCATTGTAAAAGAGGTTTAAAACAAAGATTTTGTAGAAACTTGTACTGGGACCATGAATGGAACTGCTGTCTTCTTTAAACATTTTCTTGATTTTCCATTTTGTACATTAAGTATATTATTTAATGTTGTATTACAATGCTATTGTATAAAAATAATATTTAAAAAAATAATGAAAACTTACTTGGTAATTAATAAACTAATTTAAAATGTTTACTGCAAACAACTAATGAACTGCGAGCATGAATATTTACTTTTTTTGGGCTTAACTTACAATATTGCACCCACTTTTCTCTTAATTTAAGCTTTGAAGGAAATGTTAATGTTTTTTCTTTTGATTTACTATCACATCTAAAAATACATCATTTACCGTAAGATCGTTTATTAATTTTATTATTCATTTTTTTTTTTAATGAAGAACTTAGAACTGTACAGTTTCCCGCCTAGCTGTCAAACGATTAAAACTACCGACAAGAGTATTTCTCTCGCACTCCGCATAGCGGCACTGCTCATCGCTGCCTAGGTCGGATAAGAGATAGCCGTACTATCCCAGAATTATTTAAAGGAATGAAATCCTGAAAACTCCTCCGGAATAGAAGTCCTGGAAAACTAAAGATAAGAGAATTAATTAATTATTTATTTCAAATATTTTAACAAAATTCTTGAAATATTGATTTAATAAATCATCTTAAACTGATTTTTTGCGTATTATTTGTTTGTCTGTATTTTGCGCCCAGAATTAATTGTTTGGGGAAAATAGATAAAACTCAGAGGGAAGCCACGAACCCAGGAGCTAGCCTAGGGTAAATTAGGGTTACAAAACTGGCGCCCAACGCCAATTTACTTTAAAAGGGAATTAATTAAGCTACAAAATTGGCCCCAACGCCAATTTAACTTTTAAAGGTTTAAATAAGCTACAAAATTGGCGCCCAACAACGGTTTCTAAGTTTTTGCTGGTTTTCTCCAATCATTTGCTTTTAGATAAAAAACTTAATAACAATAGGTGATGGTACGTCGTAGTGAGTAGACGTGTTCTGTCTAGCTCCGATATAAAATAAATATTTGTTAAATTAGCGGCAAAACAAATATAATATACGTTTATATAAACTGATAGTGAAAAGCTGATAGTGATTTGAGAAAAAAAAAGATGAGTCGTCCAAATCCAAGTGTAAAAGAAGTTAACGCACGTGTGGATAAACTTTATGATCAATTCAACAACGGTTTTGAGGACTTGCAGGCTAGTATGACTAGAGAATTAAATAAAATGAAATCTCAAATGAACTATAAGAACTATAACTATAAGAGATGATATTTTCGGTGAAATTAAAAGATTTAAGGAGGCGATTAATAAATCTATAGAAAATTTAAAATCGGAAATTTCCGGTATGAAGGAGGATATTATTGATATCACCCAAAAATTTAAAAATATAGAACAAAAAAATAATTTAAGGTGTTTGGTGATTCGCAATTTAAAAGAAGACGCGCAACAAGATGATATGGCTAATGTTGTTAAACTTTTTTGTGATAAACTAAATGTTCCTGTACAGCAGTCCGATATCGATTATTTTTATCGGATTGGAAAAAGTTCCGCAAAAAAGTCAGATAGACCAAGGCCGGTATTTGTTCAATTTTGCCAGCGTTGGAAACGTGATTTGATATTTATCAATAAGAAGAAGTTGAAGGGCACTGGGGTTGTTATATCGGAACAACTTAAGGCAAGTAACTTGGAGTTATTTAAGAAAGCAAGAGCAAAGTTCGGTAACTCAGCCTGGACTTACAATGGTTCGGTATTTGTTGCGGACAGCAGTCGACAAAAAAGATGTGTTAAGTGTTATAATGATTTGGAGGATGATAACTAATCTCACTATTTTTTTTTATCTGTTTTGTTTCAATAAATTGCTTATCGTTCTTGTTTATTCTCTAATATCTAATGGGTTATTTAAAATGTAGGATTTCTCCATAAGTTACCATATTTCAATGTATTTTTTTATTTAAATTAACATAGTCTTTTTGCTTTAGTTACTGGGTTTGTGTGGGTATGTTGATATAACTTAATGTGAGAATTTAATTTGTATTCTTATTTGCTATTGTTTTTCGCTAATCGAATAACATGTCTTTTATTATTTATTTATTTTTGATTGTTATATATTTTGTTGGCTAAAATTAGCAGATTATCTTTATTTAACTTATTTATAAATGCGATTGTGTTTCTGCTTCCATTTTTTTTGCTTCTCTCAGCTTATCTATACGTTTTGATCTGATTATATGTTATAGTGGAGCGTGACTATCACGTTCTTTTTGTTTTTTTTTGTGTTGTACTTATAGTTAATGCTTAACCAGAGTTTTTTATAATTGTATTAGTATTTAATTGAATACTGACCTTGATTCCGACATATGTGTTGCCATATAGATAACCGCTCATCCATACTTTTTTAAAAGTTATCTATTGAATTGTTGCTATACTTTTTTTTTCTGAATAGGTGGGCAATATAATTGTGTGCCTATTCAGTTATCAAGGATTTTGCAAAAGCTGCTGCTGTAATTTAGTTAATGTTGTAATGATTTTAAATTAACATTTAATATATTTTAAATTTATTTTTACACATATTTGTAGGTATTTATAATGCTTATAGCTCACTTGAACGTATGATCCTTAACGGCAAATTTCAACAGTTTTGTTGTATTGTTTTTTACTAGGTAATTTTCCAAAAAAATTAAAGCTTAGCAGAGTTTTGCCCATTTATAAAAAGGGTGACCGCAATGACCCTGGTAACTTCAGACCCATTTCTAATGTCCCTATTTTTTTAAAACTTATTGAAATTGCGCTTAATAACCGTTTAACAACATTTTTGGCGAAAAACAAATTGTTGGTTGACACACAATTTGGGTTTCGAAAAGGGTGTTCTACAATTCATGCTATTGACGGTTTGGTGAGACGCATAGTTTAGGCCTTTGAAAAGGGGGAAACCCTATCAGCAATTTTTTGCGATTTGTCAAAGGCCTTTGACTGTGTGTCTCATCAGATATTGTTAAAAAAACTTTTTTACTATGGCGTCCGTGGCAATGCTTGGGATCTTATTCATTCATACCTCAGTGACAGAAGTCAGATCGTTGATTGTGGTGGAATGAGATCTTCAGCACGATCTGTAACAGCAGCGGTTCTCCAAGGCTCCGTCTTGGGACCACTCCTGTTCATTATATATTTATTTATTTATTTTATTTTATTTTTAATTTCCACTGTTTTACGGGCAAACCCAATTACAAAACAGTGCAACAAGAAACACTATTTACATGAAATTGTTAAATACAGAACAATAATTAAAGCACTGAGCAGACATAAATCTAAGA
Organism: Altica lythri; assembly: GCA_964028335.1. Lineage (NCBI taxonomy): Eukaryota > Metazoa > Arthropoda > Insecta > Coleoptera > Chrysomelidae > Altica > Altica lythri. The sequence continues at coordinate 9,327,100 of OZ034806.1, read as the reverse complement.
AATGAAACTAATAGGGCGCAATATAAAAAAAAAATAAAAAATTAAAATGTGCTATACAAAAATAGGTGAAGAATAACATTTTTTAATTTCACTTATTGAACAGTAAAAATGTCAATTAATTTTCCCAATTCGTTACATTGCTGACACATATTAAATATAGGCGAAAATTTCAAAGTGTTGATTCTTGCTGCTGGGAGATAAAATGTACAGTCACTCCGTGATGAAATTCGAGGTATATAAAAGTTTAATCTGTTTAAAACTTCAGTACAATCTATTTTATTTATGATTAATTTATGCAGTAAAATGACCGAGTTACAGTTACGGCGCAAACTAAGATCCATTACACCATGTCTAGTTAGTAGGTCAGTATTTGGTGTACCATTTTCTGGATAAATACCATCTAACTTAAAACTTAAAAATTTCAAAAAACGTATTTGAACAGCCTCGAATTTGTCAATATGTGCCCGGTAGTAAGGATTCCAGATAACAGATCCATATTCCAGCTTTGATCTAACAAACGCATAGTACAAAGTCTTAAGCGTAGATACCCTGACGAATTCTCTTCCAACCCGAACCACAAAGCCATACATTCTAAATGCACTTGCGACAATAGATTCGATATGGGGAATAAACGTAAGTTGTGGATCAAAAGTCACTCCAAGATCAACAACGATACTAGGACGATGAAGAGTAGTACCTTGTATAGCATAGTCAAAGTGTATTGTATCGGAGTATTCTATCGGATTTGGTAGTAAACGACATCACTTGGCACTTGGCAATATTCAAAGAAAGATTATTTAGTCTACACCAGTTTTCAATACCAGATAAGCTTTGAGAAAGACGCCGACAGTCAGTCGGGTCGCAAATTTGACAGAAGATTTTTAGGTCATCAGCATATAAGAGACAATCGCATTCAATGACAGCCAGAATATCGTTTATAAAAATATTAAACAGCAACGGTCCAAGAATAGACCCCTGTGGAACCCCCGACGTAGCAAGGTACTCGACAGACTTAAAACCCTTAAGGAATACATATTGTTTTCTTTTCGATAAATAAGATTGAAATAACTGTATAAGAAAGTCGGAAATACCATACTTACAAAGTTTTCTCAGTAAGATTCCATGGTCCAGTCTGTCGAATGCCTTTGAGAAGTCCATATAAACTACATCAGTTTGAATACGGCTGTTCATATTTTCAGAAATAACTTGCGTAATATGCATTAAATTAGTGACTGTAGAGCGACCTTTGATAAATCCATGCTGGGCAGGAGAGATCCTATAATTCATATATCTACTCATATGATGATGCAATAGAATTTCGAAAACCTTGCAAAAATTGCAGATGATTGATATTGGTCTAAAGTTGATAATGTCTGACTTTTGACCTTTTTTATAGATGGGACAGACTTTAGAACGTTTCCAGATTGTGGGAATGGTCGATGTTCTTAAACAAATATTAAAGAGCTGCATGAGTGGATTAGCTAATACAGTGGCACAATCTTTTAATATAAAAGAGGGAAAATCATCGGGTCCAGTGGTCATTTTAGATTTCAGTTGTCTAAGTGCCCACAAGACTTCACTCTCTTTAAAACTAAAAATATTTAAACATGTGTTGTGTATTTCACTATATATATCATTATCCAAAACGAAAGCAGATGATGCTATGTACGATTTACTAAAAAAATCTGCAAATCCTTCTAAGATGGAGTCAGGACTAGTTAACGTTTTATTATTGTAGGACATTGTTTATGAGACAGAAGTTGTTTCATTCTTTTGATTCATAAAAGACCAAAATTTGTTAGGATTTTTAGCAATATTAGATTCTTCCTCTTTCACAAACGCATCATAAGAATTCGCAACATCTGATTTTATTTTTGTTCTTAATATCTGAAACTCTCCATAATATTGAATATCGTTGGTTTTCCTATATAGACGATGAAATTTGAGTTTCTTATGGATATCAGAAATTATTGAGGGCGTAAACCAAGGAGGATAATTGTTTTTGGATGTGACGGTATACGTTGGTACGCAAGAATCAAAAATTGTATACAGTTTGCCGTAGAAGTAGTCACAAGCATCCTCTGCTCTGTTAAAAACTTTAAGAAAACTCCAGTCAATATTGCAGAGTTTTTCATATAAAAGAGGAAAATTGGTCTTACGAAAATTATAACATTTTTTGAGGGAGACAGGAAATTTATTCTTTGGGTTTATTTTAGCATGGAGATCACACTCGATCTCCAGCGCTGGATGATGATCATCTTCACTCACAAGAGGATCTGAGGCATGACGAACCTTGCAAGAGTCGTTGTAAAAAAACAAATCGAGAATGTTATTAAACCTGTTAATTATAGAATTGTGTTGAGTAATATTAAAAAGTACTGCAGCATTGTTTAAGAGAGAAACGTAGGAACTATTTTGATTACATTGAACAGAGGCTGCGTAATCAGAGATATTATAATCGCCCACTAGAATAATTCTATTATTATACAGAAACTCTAACGATTCTAAGGACTCAAAAAATCTTTCATATATATTAAGAGAAGTCTTTGGTGGAATGTATACAACCAGCAAATAAACAAAATCATAAGAGAGGCTTAATTTAATAACCACAATATCAATCGAGGTCAGTTCAGCAAACGACTCATAATTACCTAGATCTATCTGGTAGCCCGCAAAGTTGTTGTGGACTGCCGCGAGCACACCTCCACCCCTATTTGTATTCATAACTGCGTGATCCCTGTCAGTTCTAAAGACATTATAGTTATCAGAAAATAATTCTCTATTTGATACGGATTTATTAAGCCATGTCTCAGTTAATGCAATAATATTAAAGTCATGTTGAATTAAATTATTGAGAAAGGTAACAGTTTTTGTACGCAGACCTCGAGTGTTCTGATAATATATGGAAAGTATACTTTTATCAACCTTCGGGCCTTCCTCGATCGACGAACAATAGCTATGATGGTATGGAGGTGGTTGCTATGATAATAAATCGCGTTTAAGTTGATCAACAGCTTTATTATAAGCGGCACATTTTTGTTTCTCCCAGACAGCATGATCAATAGAAATATCTGAGAAAGAATTAATTTTTAATTTACAGCAATTAGAACATTTACGCTGTTCAGAGCTACAACTTTTTAACTCATGATCACCACCACACAGAGGACACGAGATTTTATTTTTACATTTGCTCGCAGAGTGGTGAAACTCGTTGCACTTGAAGCAGCGATAAACCTCCACCGCGTCGTAAACACTGCAGCAGTCGTAACCTATGAATAAGTGGCCAGTCCCAGTCAAGACATTGTAAATGTCTTTCTGCACTTCGATAATTGCTTGAAAAACTTTATCATTTTTTCTTGTTGGCAGTACCTTTAAGATTTTAATATCGGAATCATCGGTGAAAATATTAGGGTTATGCTTAATTAGAAGAGGCTTTCACCGTTATCAATAACACAGTAACTAACGAGCCAATGTACACACATCCGACCCGATCGACGTCTACTCACCATATTCAATGACCTGCAAGTTAGTTTCCCACTGGTACATTCTGTGCAGTACGCTGTTGATACCACGCTTTTTAAGCAAAGTGTTTGTCCTTAGAGCCTGAATGCAGTGATCAATGACACCCTCAGTAATTTACATATATATTTTGCAAACAATAACCTTTCTCTAAACCGCGATAAGACCGACATTTTAAATTTTTCTTTAAAGGAAGTTTTTAATCCTGAAGAACAGAAATATTTTTTTTAGTCGACCTCCTCAAAAAAGCATACATTTCAGTATTCATTTGCGAACGTAAAGTAAAACTTTTTTGTCCTTGTACAAAAAAGTAAATAGCGGGTGTTTTAGAATCAAGTGTGTAGGCGCAAAGCAGTGTGACAGTTCTCAAAATACACAAAATAAACGTCATCGAGTGCCGACAAGTGTAGATGTTAATTGCAAACAATAAGTGAACTACGTATAATAACGGTTAAAAATGCTATACGATAGTGAAGAAAGCATAACCGGAACACCGCCGGATGCAGCAAAATTAAATTTGTTGCCAAAAAAATCTGCAAAAATATATGAAAAGCAGTATAATATGTTTGTGGATTGGTGCAAGGAAAAAAAAAGTTAAATTAGTTTCGGAGAATAGTTTACTTGCTTATTTCTCTTAAAAAGTCGATACGTTAAAGCCTCCGACAATGTGGTGAATGTACTCAATGTTAAAATCAACGTTAATTGCTAAAAACGACATCGACATAAGCAAATACACTAAGTTAATTGCGTATTTAAAAAGACAAAATGTAGGATATCAGGCAAGAAAATCAAAAGTTTTAAGTAAAGAAGAAGTTTTTAAGTTTTTGCAAACAGCACCGGATTCGCTTTATTTATTGCATAAGGTATGTACTTGTTAGATTCACTCTGAATCACTTTATATTTATAAATCCATTTTTTAGGTTACATTGATATTTGCAGTAGCAGGTGCATTGTGGCGTAATGAACTAAGACAATTAAAAACAAGTAATGTGGAGGACAAAGATAACATTTTCATAATTAAGATACTTGAAACAAAGAATGGAAAACCTAGAACATTCACAATTACGGACGAAATTTACAGTGAATATGACGCAATCGGAATAATTAGAAAATACATATCACTACGACCTAGAAATGTAACCACCAATGCTTTTTTTCTAAATTACCGCAAAGAAAAATGTGTAAACCAAGTTGTTGGTATACACACTTTTGCAAAAATACCAAGTTTAATTGCAACATTTTTGAAATTAGAAAACGCCAAAGCGTATACAGGCCATTGTTTCCGCAGAACATCTGCCTCATTGTTGGCTAATGCTGGAGCAGATATATTGATGTTAAAACGCCATGGTGGTTGGCAGTCATCTTCTGTGGCAGAGGGTTATGTAGAGGATTCAATTGCCAGTAAAATTGATATCGCGCACAAAATTATGGGCAATACGACAAACACCAGAAATGAAACTGTTGGTGAACATTCTAATACTTCAAAAATTGTTTGTGTAACCGACGAAGTTTGCGCTAGTGAGATTGTTCCTAATTTAGAAAATAATAACGTACAATTGCACAGTGAAAGTACTGTGTCTAGTGCACCAGCCATTAAATTATTCAACTGTACTTATTGTTCAGTTTCTATCACCTTTTCTAAATAAAGCACATTTTGTATGAGTTTGAAAGCATTTATATATGCTATCTTTGAGTTTTGATTTAATTATGGGATATATGGTTGGTCGACTAAAAAATTTAATATGTAACACGGACAAAAGTAGACTTTTCGTCCTTGATACATAAATAACTATTAGGAGTTCTCTTGGACTCAAAGTTAAATTGGAAATGCTATACAAAAAAACTTTGTGATAAGTTATCGTCTGTTTTATATGTGCTCAGAAGGCTCTCAGAATTTTTACCAAAGCATATTGTGCGGCTTGCCTACATGGGACTTTTTCAATCCCTATTCTCGTACGGTCTCATGTTTTGGGGTAACTCAGCCAACTGGCAGAAAGTTTTCTTACACCAAAAGAAGGCTGTGCGGATAATTACTGGAGCAAAGAACATCGATAGTTGTAAACCATTATTTTTAGAGTATGGTATAATGTCCCTGCCTGAACTTTATATTTTACAATGTCTCTTATATGTCAAAAATAATTTTGTAAGCTTTACGCCTGTAGGCAGTCGACATAATCATGATACTAGAAAGGGTGATTTGTTGCTACAACCTCAACATCATTTGTCTTTAACGCACAAATCATACCTAAATATGGCCGTTTCTTTTTACAACAAGCTCCCAAGTGAGATTAAAGATCTCCCTATCATTAATTTTAAAACTACTGTAAAAAAGATTAAACTTAACTCTTGTTTATATAAATGCGATGACTTTTTTAAGATTGAATTTTAATGTGTTTTTGATTACGTCTCTTATGTTGTAATATGTCAAATACTTTTTAATCAAAGTTTTGTATGTGTGGCTGTGTTGTCTGTTTCGTTCCTTTTGTAGTCTCGGGGCTTTTGAGGGGGGATATGGGGATGCCTATGGTCAACTTAATTGTTGGCCATCTGTGTTCACTGTCGCTCTTTGGGGTTGCTTGGGATGTCGGAGGGATCGAAATAGATAACTGTTACTCTTTCTGTAGGTACTGAGATGTAATTGGTAATTTTAATTTTTCTTTGAACAATGTTGTTATTACATACTTAAGTTTTATACTTTAAATTAATGTAATCATTTCTGCTTTGATAATGCAAAGCACTGTATGTGTAATTATGCAAATAAAGTAATCCTAATCTATTCTATTCAAAACAATAAATTTGGTAATATTATGCTCTCTGAAACATGGCTTTCTCCTGCTATCGATAATAAAACTATAAATATTCCAGGTTATCGCTTTTTCCGAAAGGATAGAGGTGGACGGAGAAGTGGCGTTGGTGCTTATGTATCAGTCAAGTATGTGGCTAAACCTCTGTTGTTATATGTGGAGGTGGTAGAAGGGCTTGAGTATTTGTTCGTCAGGATTGGTTTGCGAGCGTCAGCGTTTGCAATAGGCGTCTTCTAAAGATCTCCGCGTTGACAGTTTTGATAATGTGCTTTCTCTTGTTTGTCCGTCATATAATAATGTGATATGTGTGGGAGATTTTAACGTCAATTTCTTTAATTTACAAAAACCAATAATTAAATGTTTCGAGTCATATAATCTTACTCAAATACTTGATCAGCCAACACGAGTCACAGCAACATCAGCCACAATGATTGATCCAATATTTGTTACAAATAAGGATTTTATCGTCTGTTCATTTGGTACGCTACCTGCTAATAATATTTCGGATTATATGCTAGTTTTTGTTAATCTAAATTTTAAATTTAAAAAACCAGAGACAAGATACCTCACTTTTAGGGAATTTAAGGGTTTTAATTATAACGTTTTTACAAGTGATCTTTTAAATCTGCAATGGGATACTATATTATATGTATATGACATTAATGAAAAAGTCGCTATTTTAAGTTATTTTATAATACAACTATTTGACAAACATGCTCCTTTGCGAAGAGTTAAGGTAAGTAAACCTCCAGCACCGTGGCTTACTCGTAATTTGAAAATTATATTTAAATAGAGGGATAATGCTTTCCAAAAGTATAAAAGAACTGGGAGTAAGTTAGATTGGCGTAGGTATAAAGAGCTAAGAAATTATGCGGTGTTTATGTTAAGAGCCGAAAAAAGAGGATATTTGAATAGCATTGTGGCTCAAAATAATAAAAGAAAAATGTGGTCTTCTTTAATAAATAACAAACAGTTCCCACTGCCGGAACATATTTCTGATCCAGGTGCTATTAATTATTATTTTTCCACTTTTTTTCGTCAAGGTGATAAAAATTGTCTTAGACTAATTGACTTTTATAATAATGACTCTTTTAGCAACCATCATGAATTTTCTTTTAGTCTATCTACACAGAAAGAAATTCATGATATACTATATTCCATAAAAATAGAAGTCTTCGGGGATGATCAGATCAATTCATTTATGTTAAAATGTTGTTCCCCTTTTATTGATCCAGATCTAACTAATATTATTAATTCTTGCATTGAACGTTGTTATTTTCCAGACGCATGGAAGGTAACTGTTGGAAAACCATTGCCAAAAATCAGTAATCCAAATACATATTCTGATCTGAGAATTATTAGTATTCTTCCAGCTCTTTCAAAGATTTTAGAGAAGATACTCCACAAGCAAATTTACTCTTACTTTAATAACAATAAAATATGACCCGATGACCAATGCGGGTTTAGAGAGGGGTTCAGCACTTCTACGGCGTTGATGACAGTGACCAATGATATCTTTGAGGCTCGGGATGTGGGATTGACTATTGTGTTGGTGTTGCTTGATTTTTCAAAGGCTTTTGACACTATTAGCTACAAATTACTGATATCAAAACTTAAATATTATGGCTTTTGTGAAAATTCTCTGAATTTAGTAAATTCATATTTATTTGAGCGGTCCCAAAAAGTTCAGGTCGACAATAAAATATCTCCTTATATTTCTATATTATCTGGCGTTCCACAAGGATCGATTCTTGGTCCACTGTTTTTTATTATATAAACCATTGATATATTAAAGTCTGTAAAGCAAGGTGAAGTTGTGGCATATGCTGATGATATACAAATTTTATATAAATTTAAGGTTCCAGATTGTCATATCACTACCAATATAATTAATGATGAGCTTGAAACTATCAGGCAACTTTCTATTGAGCATTCGTTGCTTCTAAATTCTAACAAGTCAAAAATTATGCGCTTTGGAAACTCCAAAGGTCGCACTTTTCTTACTGATAGCATGCAGATAAAAATCAATAATTCTTTCTTATCATTTAAAGAGTCTGCTGTAAATTTAGGGGTTGCCTTTGCACCAGACCTAAGATTTTGTGAGCACGTAAAACATCTAATACGCAAAGCCTATGCATATTTGAAAATGCTATATTCGAGTCGCCATATATTGTCGTACAAGTTGAAACGTAACCTTTGTGAAGTCCTCGTCTTATCTCATTTTAATTATTGTGACATTGTCTATGGTGTATCTTTGTACGAAGTAGATAAACGACGGATTCAAAAAGTTCAGAATTCCTGTTGCAGACTTGTTTATGGAATTAGGCGTGGTGAACACATATCTCACAAAATTTCTGAAACGGGCTCAATATGTCCAATAGGCGAACTAGTCAACTTGCTAATTTTACTATAAAAATTTTAAACTCAACTCATAATATTTATCTTAAAAACAAATTTATAAAAAGATCTGAATTACGAACTCGTGATGTTCGTGGAGGAGATCAGTATTCTATGCCCAGACACCATACCGCACTATTTTCGCGTAGTTTTATATACAACGCCATCAACCTTTATATTACTTTACCTGCACAATTTGGACTTTATAATATTAATAAATTTAAGTACAAATATCGCAGTTATCTTTTCAACTTACAGTTGTAGCGGCTGCAGGTTTTTTGCTTGCAGATGTATTTGCATATATTAAACCTAAATACTGTCGGTTTCGAGGTTTTATTTTGTTTTCTATTCTTTTTCGCATATTTTTGTTTGCTGTTATAATTATTTACTATAGGTTATTTTCACCTGGAGGTTAAGTGAGAATAGCCAATGGCTAGACTTCGCCTCGCAAGTAAAGGGGCTGCAAGAGTTCGGGACCAAAATCGATCATTTTTACATGTAAATCTCCATAAGAAAATCTAAGGTCCATTCTGCTCATTTTTGCTCTTTTTTTCATACTGCACATGCGCAACTTACAATCTTAATTTACACTATAGAGTATTAAATGTACGTGTTAAGAACTACTAAAGGCGCATTAGGGCTATAACGATTTAACGGTGTTATGGAAAAGAGTGAGAATACTGTTTAAAAGTCCGTATTCAAAATGTCATATGACATTTTTTTGTGTTGAATGGATTTCGGTGTGAGACGTATTGTTGGTTGCAGAGGTAGAGTAGGATTTATGGGAAAGGTTTCAGGATCATTGGGATGCTGCAGTAAACGGATCATAAAAGATTTCTGTATTTAACGAATACGGGAGAAACTAATAAATAGACTTCTTAATATGAATAATGAGCTAAGAAATTATCTTAAAATTTATATGGAGAGGGTTAATAAAACCAATAATTTATTTAAAAACATATATTAAACAGTTAAAAATTTAAAACTACATGCTAACAAATCTTCTAGTTGATAAACCCACTTGCCGTCCTTAGGATTCTTCAATATCAATCTTAAATTATTAGTTAAGGTAAATCTAATCGATATCCATTATAAAGTAATGCCCCCAAGGTAAAGTTTTATCAGTACCCGTCACTAGATACCTTTTATCATCATCAGAGCTGAGAGCAATTTTCTGTTGTTCTAGAGAAAAAACATGATGCTGCTTGGATCGTATTAGGTGCTGTATAGCAGTCTTCTCTTTAGCTGTTTCTAAACATTCAATATAGTCATCAAAAGTAATTTTTGTTTTTACAACAGATGATTTAACGCCCTTAGCCTTTTTTGTAACACCATAATTTGATGAAATTTGCTCAATCTCATCATCGTCATATTCCTCAGCTTTTAATTTCTTTTTCAAGTTTTGTAACTCGGCCTCTGTAGTAGAAACTTTTATGCTGTATAATTTGGACCGTAACCCTACAAAATCTGTCATAATACGTCCATTATTCTCATCCTTCATCATACCCAAAACTTTCTTATTCACCTGTGGTATTCCATATATATTATCTCTAGGATAGTCTGACGTATCAAAGTATTGGTGGCAATCATTTTTCATAATAGTGTATGGATCTTTTCTCAGTATTTCGACTGCTAAAGAGTCCGTATCGGTATAGAAAGCTGTGCAGTCTTCCCCAAATGTCTTAAGCAGATAATCATAGTGAAAGCTGTATATAGTGGTTTTCGCCAGGTCCAGGATTGATTGGCCAACATATATTGGCTTATTTAGATAAATTTGAAGTTTATACATCTCTACTGCAACCAAATTTTCGTCAAATATCATACTGTTCTTAAATTCAGGTTTGGATATGTAAGATTGAGCACCATATCGACCTTCCCATTCAGTTAAAAGCTTCACATCAACCCTTTTTCGTACATCTTCCATAGTTTTGCCAAACACAGCATTGTTCATTAACTTGAACAAATTCTTCTCAAAATCATTTTTGGCAGCTGTTCGAAGAGTTGTGTTAAGATCGATGTAAGACTTTAACCACGGTGCTTGTTTAAATTTAAGTACTCGATGGACTTTTGTTAAAACCAAACCATATGATATAGCTTGCTTTAAGGCATGATAATGAATAACATAATTCTTCTTATGATGAAGGGTAGCCATCAACTTAGTTAATTCCTCAAACGTCTTTGGTGGCTTCATTGTTTTAGGATTAATGTGCTCAGGACAAAATGGTATGTCTCGATGAAGGTCATGCAAGTGTTTAGGATATTCCAAGTCCACTTCAAATATGTATCCTTCAGGTGATTCATCCGGTACCGAAGTGACATCAAAATTATTAACGTCATTATCATCAACCCACTCAAAACCGCCATACGGGAGAGCTTGACTCATAGCCCAACCATACTGATTGTTGACATCAAAATACATTAGATATGTATCAGGTTTCGTTGGATCATAAGCCAACATATACTTATTGTTTGCATGAGCTCGCCGTTTCGAGCAAACTTGACTCAATCCCCCGCGAATTCCCCGTTCAATAAATAAATGCATATCCTGATCAGTTAAAAGTTCCAGTTCTTGTCCAGTGTACTTGAGCATCGCGTCCCACGTATATCCAGGCAGGGTGAAGTAGTGAGCGGGATCTAGTTTATAAGTTTTGATACAGCTGGTTCTAAATTGTTCGAAAACATCTGCCAATAAAAGAATGTCTGTCTTCATATACAAATCTACATATTGACCTAATGTTGAGCAGTTGAAAGCTGACCAAACATCTTGAGCTCTTTTATAGTCTTCGGGGGCAAGGCTTGTCATCTAAATTATTATAGAAGGATTCGATAGGAGGCAGGGAAGTTTCAATGAAACGATCAAAACTATCCAGATAATCATAAGGCATAATTCCCTTTTTCGTTAATAATTCAAACTGTTCATTGGGTAAATCGAGAAATTGTAATTTTAAGTTGGGAAATTCAGATAAATATGAAGAAAGTTTATCGAGGGAGGATGCCATAAATCGAAAGCTATCGATAAATCTGAACTGAATCTTAAAATTCTCAACATGTTTTGTGAATGAAATATATTTTTCTTTTGTGATGGGTAGAAGATCTATCTGGCCTTGCGTTTTATTAGCGATATCTGATATTATGAAATTAGAATCATATCCGCTCAAGTTATGAAATACTACGGGAATAGTATGTGAATCCTGATAATTAATGTTACATGCTTCATGAGCAGCACCTCGATAGTTATTTTCAGATATTAAGTGAAAATGATCACGGACTTTCGTTTCTCCAGGTAAGAAAGGCTTTTCACAAATGTGACAATGCTTGGCCGATTGAAACTCCCTTTCCTGGTCATTGGTCATTTTTATAGGATATGAACAAAGAAATACTGTACTAACATCTTCAGCTAAATTATTCATTTCTTCTGCGAACCAAGTCATGCAATCTGTCCCACGATAGCTTTTATAGAAGGACAAAGAATCGTCGTAGGAACATTTAAAATAGTACCCCACTGCAGCAGGAATATGTTCTTGATATATATTCTTATCTGTATTGGGCTTAAGTATACTTTCTAAATCAGCATAAACCACAAAAGGAGCCAAAATCTTATTTTTAAAATTTTCGAATTTCAAAATATTCCTTCCTGGTTCAGGCATCTTAGTTGCGGTTTGATTGATTTTTAAGCAGTCATTAATGTGTTTATTAAGTTTTTCTTCCGAACGAAAGTAGTGTAAACATCTATCACAAAAATACTTTCGACCATTTTCTTGACTAAGTTCACTAGACAAAAGTCTAGAAAGATTTTTTATCCAAACATAATGATATCTTGTTGGGTTAGAATAGTCATCTTGAATAAGAAGCAAGTTTACATGTTTATCTTTCTTTGCAGATGTTAGATATGTGGGAAGCGTCGTGAAATCCTTTTTATATTTCCTCAAAACATAAACGTTGACTGAAACATTATTTTGCTTCTCAAAACTGGGGATTTGTTTTATAGTCATTGAAAACTGGATTCCTTTCAATTTTAATACCTCTGAATAATGTGGGTATTTATTTGTTCTTTGAGGATGGTCCGCAGCTGGATACAAAGCCGATGTAACAGCCCATGCAAAGCAGGCTTGATCATCATTTTTAACATTAATGCAGGCTTCTTTTCTTTTAATTTGTGGTGGTAGTTCAATATATGAAGATCCAAGTTGGGGTATAAATTTATTAATATTTACGCCCAAGTTTACTACTCGTTTCAACGACCACCCACTATCCCTTTCCTGGAATTCTTCAAGGTCTTTTAGAATAAGTTTTGTCACATTATCATCAAACCATGTATCTAAATTTGTTGTTCGGTAGATTGGTGAATTAGCTGTGGTGAAATATTTATATTCAGATAGGATCTGTTGACCTCTATATATCTCAAACTCACCACAAAAAACTGTGTTCACTTTAACAGACTCATCTTTCTTGAGTGCGTTACCAATTCTACGTTTGAACAGAGCTTTACAGTCTAGCAGAAAGGCTACTGGATCTTTATGCTTAAGATTTGATATGACTCCTGTTCGAATTCTTGAATTAAATGCAGAGAAAATATCATCCCAATGTACCCTTCTGTACGCAGTCTCTTTTCTACTTATATGCCCTGCACCCTTTTTTGTTGGGCCTTTAATTGCGCTCGCAACGATTTTACTTCTCGAAGTTGGGCTTCTAAACGATGCCTTTCCCCAGAGGTCTTAGCATATCTTAGAGCATTTTTTAACTTCTTGATAGCTCTAACACATTCTCGCAGTCCATCTCCAACTTTTTGTTCATTATAGTTCGTTGATATTAGTCCAAGAATCGACGCAATATTAACAATTAATTCACACAACATCTTATACCAAATTAAATTAAAGTAATTGTTAAAAACCGAACACAAGATTTCAATAACTAAGTAAGTAAAAATTATAGGTATAATTTATTGTGAGAATTTGATAACACTCTAAACAATTATGTTGCTCTTACTCACGTCTGATCAGTACGACTGACTAGTTCAGAATGAATCAGGAAGACTTTTGTTTTTAATTTTATGAATTAAAAAGTGGGCGTGGCTTAAAATCTCCAATAAGGGGATTTTCTTTAAGAAAAAAATAAGCAAGTGGAAAACAATTTCCGAAAAGTTTAAGTAGAAATTTAAAATCAGAATGTGCCAAAAATACACAGGAAAAAATATAAAATTAATTTTTAATCGTAGTAAAAAACCGAACACAGGATTTCAATAACTAAGTAAGTAAAAATTGTAGTTATAATTTATTTTTGTGAGATCGATAACACTCAAAAACAATTATGTGGCTCTTACGCACGTCTGATCACTTAGACTGACTAATTCAGAATGAATCGGGAAGACTCTGTTTTTAATTTTATAACATTCAAAACGGGCGTGACTTAAAATTTTCATAGAAAAAAAAAATGGAATTCAGTATAAATATGATTAGTTTAAAACAACTATGCGCGATTTCCGAAAAATTAATAAAAACACGGTTGATATCTAATTTTGAAATATTCTAAAATTATACAACAAAATATAAAATTAATTTTCAACATATTAAAGAATGAACACAGGATCTCAAAAAATCGTTGTTATAATTTTGTTTTGGGAGGTCGGTGGTTCTTTAATAGCCTACAGGCAACAATTTCCTCTGATCATGCTTATAAAACATACTGGAAACGCTATACGTACTTAACTCAATAGGTTACTGCGAACTTTGTAGATTCGGCTAACCGAAACCCTAAGTTTATAGTACTTCTCCCTTCGTAAAGGTAACTGGCGCGCATCAGTGCAGGAAAAAGTTGACCACTATTTATACCCGAAGGGACCTCAACCGACAAATAAAATTTTTATTCATTCATATCAATTGCAGGAAGTTTAATAAAAAACCTTTAAGATTCTTTTTTTCAGCAAGAGCATACTGAAAACGTTGAATGTATTTAAACTAAATAGGTTACTGCGCACTTAATAAACTAGTCTCATCAAAACTCTAAGTTTATAATACTAATCCCTTCGTAAACGTAACTGGTATGTATTAGTGCAAGACAAGTTGATCACCGTTTATACGAAAGGGAGCCCATCCGTTAATAATAAAAAACGTATTCTCAGTAATTCTCACCTGATTAATGCTGTTAGTCTTTAAGCACCCACAATCTACAATAATGTACTTTTAATTTTCGGAACTAATCACAATTTCGGTCGCTGTGATAAAAACTGCCAACTTGATAATAAAAGAAAAACAAACAGAGTACATATATGTAATGGTAAGGAACATCTAGTAAAATAACAAGGTCACGCGGCATAAATTTTTATTACATATTAGTTTTAAAAATATAATATTTAAACAAAAAATTACAGTTCTTGCATGTTTAACTATGTATACAATAATTTTTTTTAAATAATTTGTTAATTAGGTATGTGTTAAATAAAAAAAAAACATGTTTTTTAAACTTTATCTCTTATTTTTTATTTAAAAGAACATAAAAGTCATCAACAACGCTAATAATAAATTTTACATTTCATTTCATTACGAAATAATATTCATTTTATTAGTGTTCTGTTTTAGTTAAATATATTACAAAATAATAAAAAAACAGGTAAGCTTTAAATATTTAATATACCTTTGGGATAAATAGATAATAAAAAAAGGTGAGGTCTTTTTATTTTTTATTTGGCAAGAATATATAAAACAATATATTTATTTGTTTAGTTTTTCATAGTAAAACATTCGATTAGTAAATAATCTCTAAAGAGCGCAATTGGTCTGTAATTAATTCGGCTTGTTTTCCATTTAAGACATGATTTTTTGATAAAATTTTAAGACCTTCTACAAGAAAGTTTGGGTCATCATGTTCGTTATAGAGGGTCCATATTTCATCCAGTTGGTTAAGTATCTGCTTGTCTACCACATCCTTTGTGTCACTTATGGAGAAATCAACACGATTTTTCTTTGACTGTATGTCTTGAACCTTATGTTTTCTTTCATACTGAGGTCTGTGCTTGTCTGATATATCTGGGCCTCGTGTTTGATTATTCTCGGTTATATGACTTCTTTCATAAAACTGTACGTCTTGGTAACGTGTTTCATCAATTTCATGTAGGGTATGTGACATTCTTCTTCTTTTGTTTTTACCTAGGTACATTGGTTTAATGATTTTTTCGTATTTAGGGGTATGAGATTGATGACGTAACCGCCCTCGTCCATCCTTATGGACGCCTGATATGTCTAAAAGAGCTTTGTAGATTTTTTGATCGGCAAGCGTATACTGTGTTGGCTGCTTTGAAAACAGCAGGTCGTAGACACCCTGCGCAGGTTTAAACTTGTGTGAGTCCATCTGAATGATATCTTTACCAAACTCAATTGTTTTATTTCCAAGCGACCATTCTCCCGTAGACCAGTTGAACTTCGGCCCGTATATTTGATCTGTATTTCCTAAATCTTGAATATATTTTTCAAGATTAATGATGTTATTTTCATAAGATATTTGATTATGTTCCCCCTCTGTTGAATGATTGGATAGTGAGTCATTTTCGTTGAGTTCTGTTTTAGGGACTTTTTCGTTCACATATTTGGCTATTTCTTTAAGGGGTGTAGTTATTGGTTCAAACGTTGATTCTAGTAGTTCTGTTTTATCAGCTTGCATTTTTTTAAGAGCTTTGTACTTTTCACGCACAATCGCTGCGAGTTTTCTTACTTGAACCGCTCGGTTTGAAGGCATGTTTACAAATAATTTCGAGAGACATTGACTTTTTAATTTATACCCTTGTTGTGAACGTTTCTGACCCTCTGTACTATACACTGCTACACTCTGCTAAGCTCTGCTACCCTCTGCTACGCTCTGCTATGATCCTCTGCTAGCAGAGCATTATAACAGAGCGTAGCAGAGGGTAGCAGAGCTTAGCAGAGGGTAGCAGTGTATAGTACAGAGGGTCAGAAACGTTCACAACAAGGGTATAAATTAAGAAGTCAATGTCTCTCGAGTTTATTTGTAAACATGCTTTCAAACCGAGCGGTTCAAGTAAGCAAACTCGCAGCGATTGTGCGTGAAAAGTACAAAGCTCATAAAAAAATGCAAGCTGATAAAACAGAACTACTAGAATCAACGTTTGAACCAATAACTACACCCCTTAAAGAAATAGCCAAATTTGTGAACGAAAAAGTCCCTAAAACAGAACTCAACGAAAATGACTCACTATCCAATCATTCAACAGAGGGGGAACATAATTAAATATCTTATGAAAATAACAACATTAATCTTGAAAAATATATTCAAGATTTAGGAAATACAGATCAAATATACGGGCCGAAGTTCAACTGGTCTACGGGAGAATGGTCGCTTGGAAATAAAACAATTGAGTTTGGTAAAGATATCATTCAGATGGACTCATACAAGTTTAAACCTGCGCAGGGTGTCTACGACCTGCTGTTTTCAAAGCAGCCAACACAGTATACGCTTGCCGATCAAAAAATCTACAAAGCTCTTTTAGACATATCAGGCGTCCATAAGGTTGGACGAGGGCGGTTACGTCATCAATCTCATACCCCTAAATACGAAAAAATCATTAAACCAATGTACCTAGGTAAAAACAAAAGAAGAAGAATGTCACATACCCTACATGAAATTGATGAAACACGTTACCAAGACGTACAGTTTTATGAAAGAAGTCATATAACCGAGAATAATCAAACACGAGGCCCAGATATATCAGACAAGCACAGACCTCAGTATGAAAGAAAACATAAGGTTCAAGACATACAGTCAAAGAAAAATCGTGTTGATTTCTCCATAAGTGACACAAAGGATGTGGTAGACAAGCAGATACTTAACCAACTGGATGAAATATGGACCCTCTATAACGAACATGATGACCCAAACTTTCTTGTAGAAGGTCTTAAAATTTTATCAAAAAATAATGTCTTAAATGGAAAACAAGCCGAATTAATTACAGACCAATTGCGCTCTTTAGAGATTATTTACTAATCGAATGTTTTACTATGAAAAACTAAACAAATAAATATATTGTTTTATATATTCTTGCCAAATAAAAAATAAAAAGACCTCACCTTTTTTTATTATCTATTTATCCCAAAGGTATATTAAATATTTAAAGCTTACCTGTTTTTTTATTATTTTGTAATATATTTAACTAAAACAGAACACTAATAAAATGAATATTATTTCGTAATGAAATGAAATGTAAAATTTATTATTAGCGTTGTTGATGACTTTTATGTTCTTTTAAATAAAAAATAAGAGATAAAGTTTAAAAAACATGTTTTTTTTTTTATTTAACACATACCTAATTAACAAATTATTTAAAAAAATTTATTGTATACATAGTTAAACATGCAAGAACTGTAATTTTTTGTTTAAATATTATATTTTTAAAACTAATATGTAATAAAAATTTATGCCGCGTGACCTTGTATTTTACTAGCTACCTACCCGACAATTTGGATCGAGAGATTCATTGTAAAGATAAGCCCCACCAATATGTATGATAATGGGTATCGTTCGATGATATGTTATAGATGGAGGTAGGTCTACGTTTTACAGACATATGTATCCTCGCGTGACAATATGTCTGATAACAGTTATCGTTCGATGTTATGATATAGATGGCGGTAGGCCTACGTTTTACACATAGATGTTCCTAACCATTACATATATGTACTCTGTTTGTTTTTCTTTTATTATCAAGTTGGCAGTTTTTATCACAGCGACCGCAATTGTGATTAGTTCGGAAAATTAAAAGTACATTATTGTAGATTGTGGGTGCTTAAAGACTAACAGCATTAATCAGGTGAGAATTACTGAGAATACGTTTTTTATTATTAACGGATGGGCTCCCTTTCGTATAAATGGTGATCAACTTGTCTTGCACTAATACATACCAGTTACCTTTACGTTTACGAAGGGATTAGTATTATAAACTTAGAGTTTTGATGAGACTAGTTTATTAAGTTCGCAGTAACCTATTTAGTTTAAATACATTCAACGTTTTCAGTATGCTCTTGCTGAAAAAAAGAATCTTAAAGGTTTTTATTAAACTTCCTGCAATTGATATGAATGAATAAAAATTTTATTTGTCGGTTGAGGTCCCTTCGGGTATAAATAGTGGTCAACTTTTTCCTGCACTGATGCGCGCCAGTTACCTTTACGAAGGGAGAAGTACTATAAACTTAGGGTTTCGGTTAGCCGAATCTACAAAGTTCGCAGTAACCTATTGAGTTAAGTACGTATAGCGTTTCCAGTATGTTTTATAAGCATGATCAGAGGAAATTGTTGCCTGTAGACTATTAAAGAACCACCGACCTCCCAAAATAAAATTATAACAACGATTTTTTGAGATCCTGTGTTCATTCTTTAATATGTTAAAAATTAATTTTATATTTTGTTGTATAATTTTAGAATATTTCAAAATTAGATATCAACCGTGTTTTTATTAATTTTTCGGAAATCGCGCATAGTTGTTTTAAATTAATCATATTTATACTACTTTTCCATTTTTTTTTCTATGAAAATTTTAAGTCACGCCCCTTTTGAATGTTATAAAATTAAAAACAGAGTCTTCCCGATTCATTCTGAATTAGTCAGTCTAAGTGATCAGACGTGCGTAAGAGCCACATAATTGTTTTTGAGTGTTATCGATCTCACAAAAATAAATTATAACTACAATTTTTACTTACTTAGTTATTGAAATCCTGTGTTCGGTTTTTTACTACGATTAAAAATTAATTTTATATTTTTTCCTGTGTATTTTTGGCACATTCTGATTTTAAATTTCTACTTAAACTTTTCGGAAATTGTTTTCCACTTGCTTATTTTTTTCTTAAAGAAAATCCCCTTATTGGAGATTTTAAGCCACGCCCACTTTTTAATTCATAAAATTAAAAACAAAAGTCTTCCTGATTCATTCTGAACTAGTCAGTCGTACTGATCAGACGTGAGTAAGAGCAACATAATTGTTTAGAGTGTTATCAAATTCTCACAATAAATTATACCTATAATTTTTACTTACTTAGTTATTGAAATCTTGTGTTCGGTTTTTAACAATTACTTTAATTTAATTTGGTATAAGATGTTGTGTGAATTAATTGTTAATATTGCGTCGATTCTTGGACTAATATCAACGAACTATAATGAACAAAAAGTTGGAGATGGACTGCGAGAATGTGTTAGAGCTATCAAGAAGTTAAAAAATGCTCTAAGATATGCTAAGACCTCTGGGGAAAGGCATCGTTTAGAAGCCCAACTTCGAGAAGTAAAATCGTTGCGAGCGCAATTAAAGGCCCAACAAAAAAGGGTGCAGGGCATATAAGTAGAAAAGAGACTGCGTACAGAAGGGTACATTGGGATAATATTTTCTCTGCATTTAATTCAAGAATTCGAACAGGAGTCATATCAAATCTTAAGCATAAAGATCCAGTAGCCTTTCTGCTAGACTGTAAAGCTCTGTTCAAACGTAGAATTGGTAACGCACTCAAGAAAGATGAGTCTGTTAAAGTGAACACAGTTTTTTGTGGTGAGTTTGAGATATATAGAGGTCAACAGATCCTATCTGAATATAAATATTTCACCACAGCTAATTCACCAATCTACCGAACAACAAATTTAGATACATGGTTTGATGATAATGTGACAAAACTTATTCTAAAAGACCTTGAAGAATTCCAGGAAAGGGATAGTGGGTGGTCGTTGAAACGAGTAGTAAACTTGGGCGTAAATATTAATAAATTTATACCCCAACTTGGATCTTCATATATTGAACTACCACCACAAATTAAAAGAAAAGAAACCTGCATTAATGTTAAAAATGATGATCAAGCCTGCTTTGCATGGGCTGTTACATCGGCTTTGTATCCAGCTGCGGACCATCCTCAAAGAACAAATAAATACCCACATTATTCAGAGGTATTAAAATTGAAAGGAATCCAGTTTTCAATGACTATAAAACAAATCCCCAGTTTTGAGAAGCAAAATAATGTTTCAGTCAACGTTTATGTTTTGAGGAAATATAAAAAGGATTTCACGACGCTTCCCACATATCTAACATCTGCAAAGAAAGATAAACATGTAAACTTGCTTCTTATTCAAGATGACTATTCTAACCCAACAAGATATCATTATGTTTGGATAAAAAATCTTTCTAGACTTTTGTCTAGTGAACTTAGTCAAGAAAATGGTCGAAAGTATTTTTGTGATAGATGTTTACACTACTTTCGTTCGGAAGAAAAACTTAATAAACACATTAATGACTGCTTAAAAATCAATCAAACCGCAACTAAGATGCCTGAACCAGGAAGGAATATTTTGAAATTCGAAAATTTTAAAAATAAGATTTTGGCTCCTTTTGTGGTTTATGCTGATTTAGAAAGTATACTTAAGCCCAATACAGATAAGAATATATATCAAGAACATATTCCTGCTGCAGTGGGGTACTATTTTAAATGTTCCTACGACGATTCTTTGTCCTTCTATAAAAGCTATCGTGGGACAGATTGCATGACTTGGTTCGCAGAAGAAATGAATAATTTAGCTGAAGATGTTAGTACAGTATTTCTTTGTTCATATCCTATAAAAATGACCAATGACCAGGAAAGGGAGTTTCAATCGGCCAAGCATTGTCACATTTGTGAAAAGCCTTTCTTACCTGGAGAAACGAAAGTCCGTGATCATTTTCACTTAATATCTGAAAATAACTATCGAGGTGCTGCTCATGAAGCATGTAACATTAATTATCAGGATTCACATACTATTCCCGAAGTATTTCATAACTTGAGCGGATATGATTCTAATTTCATAATATCAGATATCGCTAATAAAACGCAAGGCCAGATAGATCTTCTACCCATCACAAAAGAAAAATATATTTCATTCACAAAACATGTTGAGAATTTTAAGATTCAGTTTAGATTTATCGATAGCTTTCGATTTATGGCATCCTCCCTCGATAAACTTTCTTCATATTTATCTGAATTTCCCAACTTAAAATCACAATTTCTCGATTTACCCAATGAACAGTTTGAATTATTAACGAAAAAGGGAATTATGCCTTATGATTATCTGGATAGTTTTGATCGTTTCATTGAAACTTCCCTGCCTCCTATCGAATCCTTCTATAATAATTTAGATGACAAGCCTTGCCCCCGAAGACTTTATAAACGAGCTCAAGATGTTTGGTCAGCTTTCAACTGCTCAACATTAGGTCAATATGTAGATTTGTATATAAAGACAGACATTCTTTTATTGGCAGATGTTTTCGAACAATTTAGAACCAGCTGTATCAAAACTTATAAACTAGATCCCGCTCACTACTTCACCCTGCCTGGATATACGTAGGACGCGATGCTCAAGGTACACTGGACAAGAACTGGAACTTTTAACTGATCAGGATATGCATTTATTTATTGAACGGGGAATTCGCGGGGGATTGAGTCAAGTTTGCTCGAAACGGCGAGCTCATGCAAACAATAAGTATATGTCGACTTATGATCCAACGAAACCTGATACATATCTAATGTATTTTGATGTCAACAATCAGTATGGTTGGGCTATGAGTCAAGCTCTCCCGTATGGCGGTTTTGAGTGGGTTGATGATGATGACGTTAATAATTTTGATGTCACTTCGGTACCGGATGAATCACCTGAAGGATACATATTTGAAGTGGACTTGGAATATCCTAAACACTTGCATGACCTTCATCGAGACATACCATTTTGTCCTGAGCACATTAATCCTAAAACAATGAAGCCACCAAAGACGTTTGAGGAATTAACTAAGTTGATGGCTACCCTTCATCATAAGAAGAATTATGTTATTCATTATCGTGCCTTAAAGCAAGCTATATCATATGGTTTGGTTTAAACGAAAGTCCATCGATTACTTAAATTTAAACAAGCACCTTGGTTAAAGTCTTATATCAATCTTAACACAACTCTTCGAACAGCTGCCAAAAATGATTTTGAGAAGAATTTGTTCAAGTTAATGAACAATGCTGTGTTTGGCAAAACTATGGAAAATGTACGAAAAAGGGTTGATGTGAAGCTTTTAACTGAATGGGAAGGTCGATATGGTGCTCAGTCTTACATATCCAAACCTGAATTTAAGAACAGTATGATATTTGACGAAAATTTGGTTGCAGTAGAGATGTATAAACTTCAAATTTATCTAAATAAGCCAATATATGTTGGCCAATCAATCCTGGACCTGGCGAAAACCACTATATACAGCTTTCACTATGATTATCTGCTTAAGACATTTGGGGAAGACTGCACAGCTTTCTATACCGATACGGACTCTTTAGCAGTCGAAATACTGAGAAAAGATCCATACACTATTATGAAAAATGATTGCCACCAATACTTTGATACGTCAAACTATCCTAGAGATAATATATATGGAATACCACAGGTGAATAAGAAAGTTTTGGGTATGATGAAGGATGAGAATAATGGACGTATTATGACAGATTTTGTAGGGTTACGGTCCAAATTATACAGCATAAAAGTTTCTACTACAGAGGCTGAGTTACAAAACTTGAAAAAGAAATTAAAAGCTGAGGAATATGACGATGATGAGATTGAGCAAATTTTATCAAATTATGGTGTTACAAAAAAGGCTAAGGGCGTTAAATCATCTGTTGTAAAAACAAAAATTACTTTTGATGACTATATTGAATGTTTAGAAACAGCTAAAGAGAAGACTGCTATACAGCACCTAATACGATCCAAGCAGCATCATGTTTTTTCTCTAGAACAACAGAAAATTGCTCTCAGCTCTGATGATGATAAAAGGTATCTAGTGACGGGTACTGATGAAACTTTACCTTGGGGGCATTACTCTATAATGGATATCGATTAGATTTACCTTAACTAATAATTTAACATTGATATTGAAGAATCCTAAGGACGGCAAGTGGGTTTATCAACTAGAAGATTTGTTAGCATGTAATTCTAAATTTTTAACTGTTTAATATATGTTTTTAAATAAATTATTGGTTTTATTAACCCTCTCCATATAAATTTTAAGATGATTTCTTAGGTTATTATTCATATTAAGAAGTCTATTTATTAGTTTTTCCCGTATTCGTTAAATACAGAAATCTTTTATGATCCGTTTACTGCAGCATCCCAATGATCCTGAAACCTTTCCCATAAATCCTACTCTACCTCTGCAACCAACAATACGTCTCACACCGAAATCCATTCAACACAAAAAAATGTCATATGACACTTTGAATACGGACTTTTAAACAGTATTCTCACTCTTTTCCATAACACCGGTAAATCGTTATAGCCCTAATGCGCCTTTAGTAGTTCTTAACACGTACATTTAATACTCTATAGTGTAAATTAAGATTGTAAGTCGCGCATGTGCAGTATGAAAAAAAGAGCAAAAATGAGCAGAATGGACCTTAGATTTTCTTATGGAGATTTACATGTAAAAATGATCGATTTTGGTCCCGAACTCTTGCAGCCCCTTTACTCTCGCATTCATATCATTTTTTTTATCTAATTTATAGGTATAGTTACATATCGCTACCTCAGAGCAACAGTGAGACATCTTCCATTTGTTGTATTTTAAGATTATGATGGTGTTCAAGTTTATTGCAGATGTAGATTTCAGTGCAACAGTGGGTTTTCCAATAACTCTAATATTAAACAGAATAGAAAAGATATTTTGGTGTAACACTCCATTGATTTTTCATTATAT
Source organism: Altica lythri (assembly GCA_964028335.1). NCBI lineage: Eukaryota > Metazoa > Arthropoda > Insecta > Coleoptera > Chrysomelidae > Altica > Altica lythri. The sequence continues at coordinate 9,302,653 of OZ034806.1, read as the reverse complement.
TTCAGTTAAACAGTGGGATATCTGTGTTGTCTCAGTGTTGCTTTCGTATTCCTCTGTGCTTTTTATCAGAGTACTAAGATGTCTCACTGTTACCCCAGCTGTTTTTGTCTGATAAAGCAGTTTTTATTCTGTTTATGTTTAGGTTACTTTTGTGTTTCTTGCTCTAACGTGCCGTACGTTTTTAATTGATTAGGACGATAATTAATATTGTTTTGTTGCCATGATTTCGTCTAGAACATTGAAAATAATAAAGAATTGTAGAAAGTTGGCCGATAAAGATAAAACAAAAATCAAACTTATAAAAGGTAAGTGCATTTAACGTTTTACTTGTAAAGTAGGTGTTAAATAACCTAAGATTTAAGCATGTAGCCTTATTGATGTTAATCAATCCAAGCTACAGTGATGGAAAAAGGTATCATCTGCACAACACAGTCCTACGAATAAACTAGCTCAAGGAAACAAAAAACTTCGCTCTCCTTTGCAAAAATAAAAAGTACATTGATTCTTCAGTAAAACAATTTTTTTGCGACTCACGGTACACAGTTCACTTGTCTTTGACATGATAATACTTTTTTCTACAAGCATGTGTAAAACAACACTTTCCCGCACGCATTTTAATTCAGAAAATATCTCTTTCCCGCACGGAGTGCGGGTAAGGTATTTTCCCGCACGCATTTTTTTTTAATTAATTGAATATGTTTTCCGATAACCTTTTTGACAAATTATTGTATTATAACCTTTATCTTGTTGGACTACATACAAATAGTCAAAAAAATTAAGATTATTTTACATGAAAATAGTAATTTTTAAAATGTTTGTTTTTAAAAAAATCATAATTTATTAAATCACCCCTGTAAACCTTACTCAAAGCAACAACAAACTCACCTGTTTAAGTAGGGTTGCTATAGCTACAGTCGTGTATTTATTGACACTATGAAAGATTTAATTGTCACAATCGCATCTTTTCAAATATCTAAATAATTTTCGAGGTGATTTTGCTTGTAGAAAAAATATTGATCCTGACTCTTGCGGAAATTAACTTTCCCGCACTTAACTGCTTGCCAGAACTCCGCTTCGCGTCGTTCGGGCATCGGCAATTCGCGTGCGGGAAAGTATAACTTTCCGCACTTGTTAGGATAAGAACTATTTCTAAACGCTTTTATTGTTTTAATTTTTTGTTTTATTATGAAGTGTTTTCATTTTTTACAAAAGGTTTTTCTCACTTCTTAATAAATGTACTTTTTATTTTTGCAAAGGAATGCGAAGCTCCCTGCCTTCCTGAACCCATCTGTTCACAAAAACATGATGTATTTGCGAAATCAGATCAAGACTACTGGATAGTAGTGTAACAAAGAGAGCACCAGCTCATTTGTTGATCTGACCACGGCCTTTGAATCGGCTAAATCTAAAACGGCCGAACGAATTTCGACGTATGACGTATCATTGTAAAGGGGTTGCTGTATAGGGTAAGATGAAACGTCAAAAAGACCGTATTGATATTGCCAAAAGGGCATTAACGTTGTATCTCGTAAACGGTCGAACTGATTTCGTCACGTGACGTATCATTGTAAAGGGGTTGCTGTATAGGGTAAGGTGAAGTGTTCAAATCTTCTTTTCGCTGTCAACTGTCATCATACCAAATTTACAGTGCTACACCATTGTAGAATTTAATAAAATGTAACAAACAATATTAGAAATAAAGTAAAAAATATTTTTTAATTAAATATTAAAAGCGCGTGACCTTGGTGTATTAGATGTTAAAAATATATCAAGCTGGAATAAAAAAATCGAGTAATGTAAATTTTTAGAAACCAAATTTTCTATTAAAGAATTAAAAAATATTATATTTTAATAAATCGGTAAGTAATATATACATTCAAACATCAAATTTTAAATTATAAAACTAAAAAGTTTTTAAAATAACGAAAAATATATCAAACTTTAATAAAACTCAAATAATATACATTTTTAGAAGCCAAACTTTATATCATAAAACTAAAAAATTTTGAAGACAACGATGAAATGTACATTTTTTACATCAATATAATGTTTTCAATTAAAAATTTTTTTAAATAAAAAATACTTAGAAGAAGTGTCTGACGGAACTTATTACATCAAAATATAAAGGGAAAAAGCAAAATTGGGGAAAGCTAATCCCTCCGATACATTTGAAATAGTTAAGGAATATAACTTCTTCAATATTGTTTTGCTCTCTTTACAACCAGTTTCAAGTGCATTTGTTACATACCCACAAAGGTACGAATTTTTATTTTATTTTATTTTAATTTAATTTCATTGTTTCTTGAATTATTTTATTTTTGAGTTGATTTAATTTTATTTCTCTTTAGTTAAGTTTATTTGTCATAATTTAATTTTTTATTTGTAGATGGATTTAACTAGAATAAATTCATTATGTACAGAAAACAACAATAACAAGAAAACTACTATTAAAATAAGAGAACTTCCAGTGGATGTTCGGCAAAAATTATTGAGTGCTAAACTGGTTCAGAGCAAATTTGGGGAAACAATTTTGATTAAGCTAGAAAACGAACTCTGTTTTTTGCCAAAGAGAACCATTCAAACACTGAAGCCTCACTTGTTAGAATTGTCAGACGGAACTTATTACATCAAATATAAAGGGAAAAAGCAAATTGGCAAAGCTAATCCTACAGATATATTTCAAATAGTTAGGAATAAGTTTTTTTTTTATTTCTTAATTATGAGTAACATTATGGCTAATGCTATTCTTGAAGATATTTATAAATCATATAAAGCGTTAATCAATAGTTTTTCGCATAGGGAAGCAAATAAATTAATCAAACAAATTAAACGGCATGTTATCAGTTTTCATAAAGATATTCGTAGGGGAAATTTAGATATTGGGACTTTAAGAAATTTACAAAAAAATTTGGGGCATTTAAAATCGATAAAAGAAAAAATGATTAATTTGTCTAAGCAGGGATCGGGGCTAACTGAAAAATCAGGAGTTAAATGGTTAAATGTAGCTTCATGTTTTAAATCTAGAATAAAAACAGGTCTTATTGTTAATTTGCATCATAAGGATATAAATTATTTTTTGGAAGAATGGTTAATAATTTTTCAACATAAAATCAAAAATATTTTAAAGCAATTTCAAATAATTATATGTAATGCCATTTTTTGCGGGAAATTTATAAAAAAATCTAAGGAAATCGAAGACATTTTAGAGTTTAAATATTTCAACACTAAAAACGCGGTAATAGATGCAGGTACGGATCTTGTATTGTGGTTTAACGAAAATATTGTTGATAAAGTAATGAGTAAATTATCGGAATTTTAACTTAAAGATTCTGGATGGGCTTTAGACAAAATTATTTCATTGGAAATAAACATCAATAAATATGAGATAGGTAATGGTGCTACATCATACATAAAGCTACCAGATCCTATACTAAAAAAGCAAGCATGTATTAATATTAAAAATTTAGATGAAGCATGCTTTTACTGGTAGGTAACAGCATCATTGTATCCAGTTAATAAAAATGTAGATCGTGTAACATCGTATCCTCATTATACAACCGTATTGAAAACCGAAGGATTAGACATACCAATGCCACTAAACAATATTTCCAAATTTGAAAAATTAAATGGTATATCAGTTAATGTTTACGCTTTAGAATTAAATGTCACAAAAGATAAATCGTTTTACACAATTTATCCTGCACGCTTAACAAAAGAAAAATTAAAAAAACATGTAAATTTATTGCTTATTCAAGATAAATACTTTCCAAAATTAAACGATTATGAAGCGCCATCAATGGATATGGAAAATGAAGTAATTAAATATCACTTTTGTTTAATCAAAGATTTATCTCCCTTAATATCAAGTCAAGTTAACAAACATAATGGGCAAAAATATATTTGTGATCGATGTTTAAATTACTTTAGTAGTCAGGAAGAATTAAGCAAACATGATGATTACTGCAAAGATATCAACAATTGCAAAATATCGTACCCACCATTTGATCAAGTAGAGTTTAAAAACCACGTATACAAGCAGACGACACCTTTTGTCATTTATGCGGACTTTGAGTCAGTGCTACACCCTCATAGCAAGAATTTGGGTAAACATACACGAAAGTTTCAGAAACTCGAGGCGTATAGTGCAGAATATTATCTAAATTGCTCCTATGATAGTTCGCTATCATTTTATAATGAATATATTGGAGAAGACTCCATGGATTGGTTCGCAGCTGAAATGACAAGGATGGCTAAATTAATTGAAGAGAAAATTAAACATATCGGACCAATGATTGTCAAGCCTAGTTTACTTAATGCAACAACATGTCATATATCCGAGCACCTCTTCAAAGAGAAAGACATTATCGTACGAGACCACGATCACTTTACGGGGGAATTTAGTGGGTTTGCGCATGAGCATTGCAACTTAAATTTTAGAAAACAGTTTGTTGTACCTGTAGTCTTTCATAACCTTTTGGGATACGACTTACATTTTTTAATTAGAGATTTATCCAAAAAAGGTAGTATAAGCTTGCTTCCTATAAACAAAGAAAAATACATTTTATGTACACTAAGTAATGACGAGAGCGAAGTAAAGTTTAGATTCATAGACTCGCTGCGATTTTTAGATTCCTCCTTAGATAAACTGTCTGCTTTACTAGAACCATCAGATCTACATTATCTACGTTCACAGTTTCCCAATTTAACATCTGAACAGTTTGAACTATTAAGTAGAAAAGGGGTGTTTCCTTATGAGTACATTGATTCAATTAAAAAATTAGATAAAACAGAACTGCCATCCATAGATAAATTTTATAGTACACTAACGGATGAAAATATTACTGACGATTTATACACGCATGCACAAAAGGTTTGGCAATCATTTAAAATAAAAAAATTTAAGGAATATATCATGCTGTACATGAAAACTGACATATTGCTTTTAGCATCTGTGTTTGAATGTTTTCGTGAAAAATGCCGAAAAACGTATGGTCTCGATCCTGCTTGGTATTATACGCTCCCCGGTTATACGTGGGATGCTATGCTAAAATATACCAAATCTTAATTGGAACTACTAAAAGATATAGACCAAATCATGTTTATAGAGAAAGGTATAAGAGGAGGAGTCAGTCAATGCAGCAATAGATATGCTAAAGCAAACAACAGGTACATGCAAAATTTTGATCTTAACAAGCCTGAAAGTTATTTGATGTATCTCGATGTAAACAATTTATATGGTTGGGTAATGAGTCAGGCTCTTCCGTACGGAGGATTCCAATGGATACAAACATCGATGTGACTCAAATACCAGACGATGCTCCAGAGGTATATATCCTCGAAGTAGACTTGGAGTATCCACACGATTTACATAATCTGCACAATAACTAACCGTTTTGCCCAGAACATCGAAAACCCCAAGGATCAAAAATGCAAAAACTAATGACCACTTTATATGACAAAGAAAAATACGTAATACATTATCGAAATTTAAAGCAGGCTATAAAACATGAATTAATTGTGAAAAAGATCCACAGAGTGTTGAAATTTAAACAAAGCCCATGGTTAAAAAAATATATCGACTTAAATACAGAACTTAGAAAAAAAGCCAAGAACGATTTTGAGAAGAATTTATTCAAATTAATGAACAATGCAGTCTTCGGAAAAACCATGGAAAATATAAGAAAACACCGCATTGTTAAACTGGTTAGATCTTGGGAGGGTCGATATGGAGCAAAGAACTTGATAAGCAGTCCTAGGTTTAGTTCGAGAAAAATCTTTGACGAAAACCTTTTAGCGATAGAGCTTTATAAAAGCGAACTTGTATTTAATAAACCGTTGTACATTGGCATGTCGATTTTCGATATTTCAAAGACTTGTATGTACGACTTTTATTACAGTTTTCTACTTCGTACGATGGGTGTAGACAACTGTAAACTTTTATACACCGATACCGATGCATTTCTTCTAGAACTGCGATGCAATGATGTTTATACTGAATTAATTAAAGCCCATCCCGAAAAATTTGATACCTCAGACTATGAACCAAACAATGCGTATGGTATTTCACTCTTGAATAAAAAAGTCATTGGACTAATGAAAGATGAATGCAACCGCAAACTTTTAACTGAATTTGTGGGGTTGCGTTCAAAAATGTACTCGTATTTAACAGAGGGTGATAAATGCATTAAAAAATCAAAAGGGGTTAAAAAGAATGTCGTTGCAAAGAAAATTACTTTTGATGATTATCTTTCATGTCTGAGAGATTTTAAAATGAAAACAGTTAACCAATGCACGTTTCGTTCACACGACGATAAACGCTGTTTATGCAATGGATCATTTGACACTTTAGCATGGGGTCATCGCGATATAATGCTCGACTAATGTTAATCATAATTGGGAAATAAAAAACAGTTGTAAATTAATTAGGTTAGTTTTTAGTTTTCTATTGTTTATTGTATATCTAAAATTTTTATGTTTACAATAAATTTTTAATCTGAATCTATGGTGTATTATTTCTTTTTAATATGTTTCGTTGAAACGATCAAAAAACGTTCAAATTCATCGTTTAGACGTCTAGTATTCGACAGTTTGAGGTTCATAAATTTAATAACGATAAAACGTAAAAAACTGGCGCTTTTTTGTCACTTTGAAACGATGTTTTTCCATAAGAAATACATGTAAGTCGTAAATTTCTTTTTACCAATTTTTTAAACCGTTATTGCGACAAATTTTAGCGCTATTTTGACGTTTTGGCGTTTCACATTTTGGTACTGTGACGTTCATGAATTCTGTAACGATCAAATAACATGTTTTGACGCTATATTTATCGATTTTGAAATAAAAGTCATGATTTTTTATAACAGTTTATTACATATTTTCTAAATCTCTTTATTACATTTTGTTTATAAAAGTAAATATACTGACGCAAAGCGTTACATAATAAAGGATCAGTACATATTTCACTATATACATTTAATGCTTGAAAGCAGTTATCATTAAAATTTCATTTAATAATATCTATAACATTATTATAATAAATACCAAAGTTAATATTTTCTATAAGTGAAATCTGATAAGCTATGATAAAATTTTGTACTCTAACAAGTTCATCTACATCCTTTTCCGTTAGATGATATTCTACACCATGTTTTACAACTTCTATGAACTTGGTGTCATCGTATACCAACTGTCGTATTGTACAAAAATCTCCACATGAAAATGTTACTGGATCATATTTATCTGCGTAGGTTGGTAGTGGTTCAATAAAAAATGTGCTTCTGCTTAAAAATTCAATAAGATCAAGCCATTCCATTTTTCCAAACGACAATTTACTTGGCTTACAGTATTCTAATAAAATAATAGCTGGAGAAAATGTTCTTGCGGGAAATAAACCAACTGTTATAACATACCCCTCAATTATAAAAAATGATTGTAGTAGCAAATAATTTTCACGTTTTACTTTGTCTTCGTAAAAATTTAAAATTCTATTTACTTCTTCCATATAGATAGAATCTTCACTACTACTCTCAGAATACTCCACCAAGTTTTCACTACTATAACCACTATCTTGCAACATCTTTTAATACTTGATAAAACGTGTGTTGAAACTAAGTAAAAATAATTGCATCTTCTTCTAATGACAGTTTTAGTCGGACCGCAGACTGAACGATCTGAGCAATAGATGATATGAATTAAAAAAGGCCCCCGGAAGTTGTGAAAACGTACCTAGTTTGTCATAAGAATACATTTAAAAAATGTTCAAAGTAAGAAACAACGGAGTTTATAAAATATTAGATTTTTCGATCCAGCTATTATGCGAACTATCGAACCCTAACCATTTAACGTAGATTTTATTACCTTTTTTCCCTCAGCACTTTTTCAACAAGGTAAACATTAGGATTTTTTGACTTTTGTAGCTCTTCCTCGTAAAATGCTCCTTTAATTGGTGATCCATGTAAATCTTCCAACATGTATGTTACGGGATTAGTTATGTTCACTTTGGTAATTTTAAAAAGATCCGTAGTCCAATTAGGTGTATATCCTTTATCAAATAGATGCTTTGCCTTGCTTATGCGCACCACATCTCCAATTTTATATTTTCGCGGACCTGCTATTTTCAAATAATTATAATGTTGCTTCAGAATCTCTTTTTCATTGGATCTGTTTACCTGAGACGGCTTTTGACAAATCGTTCTATGTTTGCTTTCGTTGTACTCTTTTGTAATTTTCGGTAACACATCTATCCACCTATACGTACCGTTTAAGCTAAAATGCTTATACAATTTCGTTTTCAGCGTTCTTATAACTATTTCCGCCATATTTGCTTTCATCTTGGTAAATGTACTATAATGATTTATGCCATGTTTCTGCATTAGATTTTGAAATTTTGTGTTGTAAAACTCTTTGCCCTGATCAGATTGAAGATTTTTCGGTTTGCGTTTTTCTTTAATATCGGCAAAAGCTTTCGTAATTTCTTCGCCAGTTTTCGATATCAACGGTCGAGTCCAGAGAAATTTCGAGAAGCAGTCAATTACCACAAGAATCATTTTAAACGATCGATTTTGAGTTGCGTAAGAACTCATTTCAGCCAAATCAATTTGCCACAAATCATCCAAACCTATGATAATTGTTCGTCGTCGAGCATAATTTTTTCGAGCTGGTTTATGCAGCTCATTAACGACTTGAACCTTTTCCTTTGAAAACATGACTGTGACTAAATGTTTAGGGATTTTGTACTAACCGATTCTCCAATGCTTTAATGGTATTTACAATTCCACGCAGCTTATTTTGATTTATAGTTATTGTATTGGTCAAATCAGCAATGTTTTTTTCAATAGCCAAAATTTTTCCAGAGAGTACATTAACATTTTTCGTTACAGAGTCAGTTCTTATAAGAATCTCATCCAACAAATCTTGTCGTATATCTGGAATATCCTGATTATATAATTTTAATAACGCTTTCTCGATTTTATCTTTTAAGTTTTCTACTGCATTTGTTTGATTTACAGCTAACTGTGCAGAGTTTGCTATTTTAACTTTTAAACGAATTTTTAATATCTCCTCGTATGTACTGTTTTGCGGTGACAATTGATTCATCTACATACTTTTTATTAGCCATATGTTTGCTGGCTAAAGGAGGATCTCTTGATATAAAAGTGTTTATGGCCATCAAGTCATTATTGAATGTGTTTTATAACATTCATGTTTTCAGTCAACTTTTGCCAATTATTATCCATATATTTTTTATTAACGGCATCACTATCTAAATTAGGATCTTTAACATTACAAAGTTTTAAATTTTCAAAATCAATATCACCGTTTGCAGTATGGACTAAGCTGGGTTTAGACATCAGCAATAGTTTTTTATTGCCTATATCATGTTTAGTACGTCCGAATTTGTCGACACTCATTGTGGTAATGATGTTTAGGCAATAATGTTTGCTTCTTTTAATTCTTCGATAATTGCAACAATTTCATTATCATTTAAAGTATTTCCTGCTTCTTTTGACGCTATTAAAAGCCGAAGCCTGTCAACGAGTTCGTTTGGATCGTCCTAATATTGAAGGTCAATTTTATTATCGTTGTAAACCATTTGCATTCCAGTGCCCGCAGTGCCCGAATGTTTTCGCGAGTAAGAGGTGGTATTTGAATCTTTGTGTTCCTTTAAGGTTTCCTCTATTGTTTCTATGAACCTTTGTTAATTCTAGTATTGTTCCATAACGCTTTAAATCCTCATTATTGTAATTTTCAGGTTCATCTTTAAAAATTAATTCATATAGACCCGGTGTACCTTTTATCTGTTTGCCGTCTGTAATAATAAATCCATGATTTTTATCAAAGTCGATTTGTTTTTCACCCAGAAACCATTTAGATGTCTCAGCATTGTAAATGGGACCATAAACCGTATCTATATTATCTTTTTTCGACCAATGATCTATAATATATGGATGAGCCATTGGGGGATACTGATCCAAGTATTCCTTAATAGCATCTGCTGAAATGTTAAGATCTTCAACCGCCTGTTCGTCGTCTTCATAGAATACATCATCATCATTATTAGTAGTTTCGGCAACATTTTCGAGTTTTACAAACTTAGGTATACTCAATTGCTCTTTTTGTTTAGGTGACTCCTCTTTTTGTTTGGGCGGTCCTTCTTTTTGTTTAGGTGGTTTCTCTGTTTGTTTAGATGGTTCTTTTTTAGGCTCTGGCTCGTTGACTGGTTGAGGATGAGAGATCACTGTTTCGTTTAAAGAAGATTTTACAATTTTGTGTAGAGGTTCCGTGACAGGTTTAAACAATTTATTTAGTGTCTCATCCGTTTCAACTCTACCCAATTGTAACACTTTATATTTTTTTCGAATCGATCGAGCAAGTTCGGCAATTTTTCTCTTACGAACGGCTACGTCAACTGGATTGTCTGACATATTGTCGAATAATGAACGCAATGTTACAATTTTATGTATTTATCGAAACCGATTCGATATCGACCGTTGTTTAAATCAAAGTCTTTCGCACTAACCATTGTCCCATATTTTTCCTGCCAACATTTCGAACACAACTGTTTAAATTCTTCAAAACTCATATCCGGTGACACGTGTTCATCAAAGACATGTTTCAAATTGATAGTATCTTGTTTAAAAAGTACAATTAGGTTACTGTTATCTCTAAAAATTTGTTTACAGCATTTCGAGTAGGTCTGCGAAAGAAATGTGCTATCTATATCCCGATGTCGGCCCATGCTGTAGTATTCTCGAATCTTTTGCTGGTTCTCACATATGACGTCATCAAAAATAAAAATTTAATTCATTTGGGCTAATAATTTCATCGTTTTCTTTAAACTGAAAATATCCCACACCTTTAACTTTCGATAATACTTCTTCCAACAATTTATACTTTGGTTGATATAGTGACTTTGAATAAACGTAAACATTTTTAAATTTCGCGCCATGCGGATGAAACAGTAGCGACAACATAACGTTTGTTTTGTCACACCCACTGGGTCCACAGATTAGCGCCCAAAACGAGTTTGGTAGCAGTGGACCATGTTTACTGACTGTTTCTTTGCTACCATAATCTAAATTCGCAATCGGCAGTGTGTGTTCTTTCAAATTCAAATTCAAAATTCAAAATTTTATTATTCCTCAAAGACATGAGTACACATGTATAGGAAAAGTCAAAGTTCAAAGTAGTATAGCATAAATAAATAAAACTTAAATCTATAGGTAACACATAAATTATATAGAATAACTATTAAAACACTAAATTTAAAAGCCTTTTTTTAGAAGAAAGTTTATGAAAATTCTGCCAACGAATAAAAACATTTACCAATAAGATAATGTCTCAAATGGTATTTGAAAGCCTTTAAGGTTTTACATGATTTTATTTCAATTGGTAATCTGTTGTAAATTTTCAGACCCATGTAATCCGGAGAAATTTCTGTCACTTTCAATCGATGCCACGGGATATGAAACAAATCCTTGCTTCTAGTGTTATAGTCATGAAAATTTTGATTTTTCTGAAATGCATTGGAATTTTTATAAATATAGCAACATAGCTCTAGAACATATAATGAGAAAAGTGGCAAAATTCCAAATTGCGTAAAACTTTTTCTGCAGGAATCTCGTGAGCCTAAACTTGCTATTATTCGCAATATTTTCTTTTGAGCTACAAATACAGAAACTGTTGACGTGGATAAACCCCAGAAACAAATTCCATATCTAAGTCTTGATTCTACATGCGCGTAATAAACGTTAATTAGCTGATCTAACTCTAAAACTTTTTTCAAATTCAAAAATGCATATTTTAAGGAATACAATTTGCTCGTAAGTTGCTGACAGTGGTTTTTCCAGGTGAGACACTCGTCTAGCAATAACCCTAAAAATCTTACGCTGCTATGAGTACTAATTAACTTCTCATTTCCAATTTTTACACACAACTCTGTTGCTCCCTCAAAGTTCTGTCGTGGGTGAATATGTAGTACTTCTGTTTTGTTAATATTAAATAATAAATTTCTCTCATTAGAAAAATTTACAGCTTCACTTAAAACTAAACCGCATGAGTGCTCCAGATCGGAGTTATTGTCTTTAGATATCAACAAATAAAAATCGTCTGCATATCCACCAAGGGGATAATTCGACAAACTATCATTAATATTATTGACATATATTATGAATAAGATAGGGCCAAGTATAGAACCCTGGGGTACACCCATATGTACAGGAAGTTTGGAAGAGTTCGATGATAGTACTTTATTCTCTTCAACTATCCGTAACGAAACGAACTGTTCCCTATTTGCCAAAAAAGATGCGATCCAATTTAAAGGCTCACCTCGTATACCACTTATTTCTAATATTTTTAGGAGTTTGTGTTGATCGACACAGTCAAAGGCCCTACTCAAATCACAAAAGATAGCAGCAGGGCACTTGCCTGCCTCAACCTCCGCCAATAAGTTTGAATAAAATTCGAACATCGCAGTCATAGTAGAGCGATTAGGTCTAAAACCATGTTGATTATCAATCAGAACTTTATAATTATTCAGAAATGACGTGAGTCGTTCTAAGAAAGCATATTCAAACAGCTTAGACAAAGAATTCGATACAGCAACCGGTCGATAGTTCTCTATGCAGGTTGGATTTCCTTTTTTATAAAGAGGAACGATTTTATTTAATTTTAAAGAATTAGGGAAAGTTCCACTAACAAAAGACAAATTAATAAGAAAAGTTAAGGGCTCTATTATGACAGATAATACTAGTTTCATAAGAAATATTGGAACTTCATCAGCACCACTTGATTTTTTATTTTTCATTTTGGCAGTTAACATACTTAATAATTCGACTTGTGTAAAAGGAGTTAAGAACATGGAATAATGGTTAAAAGAGCTTTTTCTTAAGGAAAGATCTCTGACTGACTGGACTGAATTACTTCTCTGTCAACCCATTGTTTTCCCTGGTTTGTATAACGAATGCGTTTTGGAAAGTTTTGGTTAAAATGGTAAATAAAAAGGTTATAAAACTTATTAAATGATGCGTTAAAATCACTAGCTAAATAAACATCTGACCAGTTCTCCTGTTTAAGAGAATTACTGAAGTTAGCAATACTCCTCTCATTATAACTTCTAGACAAAGAAGACGTCGGTTTAATACGTGTAAACTTCTCCAAATTACATGTGTCTAGTTCCAGAAAAATTGACCTGTGATCAGAGAAAACATTATCAAGGACCCAAAGCATACCATCATTAGCAAAATTTACAAAAACTTGATCCAAAAGTGTACTAGAATGTAAGGTAACTCTAGTTGGCCATTTTACTAAATTCTTTAAATTATAACCTGACAATAACATACAAAGATCCTTAAAATAGTGATTACTAAAAGCATCAAAATTAAAATCACCACACAAAATTAAACATAAATTATTTTTATAGATGTAGTCTAGTTTTAAAAGACGACCCTTGACAAATTTGACATATCTATCAAGATCAACAAGCAAGGGTCATTTTCATAATATTGATTTATATTTTTTATAAGTTTGTTTTAGTGGCAAAAAGATCCCCGAATAAAGAAATAAATAGACATTATTATGCCACAAAGAAGCTATCGAGAATATTTAAATATGTAGTCTAGTACTTCAGATATTTTGAAAAGAAAAATGTCCTGATCACCCGAAGGTGATCGATAGCAATTTAAAATTATAAAATCTTGTTTGTTTAACTTAAAACTAGCAGCACAAATTTCAAAGTCCTGTTCGATACAAAATTCCTCTAAATCCACTGACCTAGAGTTAATATCATTTCTGATCCATAATCCGACACCACCACACTTTTTTTTATTTCTCTGATAAAAACTAACTAAGGAGAAACCATTGAAATTCATATTTTTTAGTGCATCTTCATTCGCACCTGTCTCCACAATGCATAAACACAGTAAAGATTTAGTATAGGAATACATATCGGTTGTAATTATATTTACCTTGTCCAAATTTAGCGTATTAGCGTTTACAACAAACAGATTAGGATTAAATATCATTTCCGTGTCAGAGTTGGATTGCGCTTCACAAAAAAATGACTAATACAGGCTCCTTCAGGCCAAAAGTTTGGGTCGGATGCTTTTTTAAAATTATGATCATTTATTGTAACTTTAAAAGAGCTGTAAATGTTGGGAAATCTGGATTTAAGTTGTTCACATTTCACTTCGGGAAAGTCATTTTTTAAAAAAGATGTTAAATCGGCACCAGATGTTGACGGATCTAAACGATAGACATGTAGATTCACAGTCTTCGGTACAGATTTTATTTCTTCCAAATCTTTATTATTCCCAACAATTATTTTACGGCCTTTTCTTCTCTGAGTGACTGTCTTCCATCCTTCATTATCTTTAGTCGCTGTCGTCGGTAAAAAAGATTGTAGCGATGATTCGTTATTGTTTAAATTAATGATATCATTCATTTTTGTTTCTATTAAAGCCTGTTCCGTAGCTAGTGATACATCTTTATTATTTATTTGTTTGTTTTTATTTTTATTTTTACCAACAGCTGATTGTAATATTTGCTGAACGAACTTCATGTTTTGACATGTTTTTTAATGTTTTAATGTATAAGTAGAGTAGTAATTCTAAAATCATTTCATTTCTCATGTTGGTGTTTGAAGGTGAAGGTGTGCTCAACAGTTTAATCAATAATCTGCCGTTTGAGTTACATTATCCCAGTTACAGCTTTTTGGGTCCAGGCACCAAATTACATAAAAGACTTGCACGTGGAGATACGGGTATTAACCTGCTGGACGACGCAGCCAGAGAACACGATATTGCATATTCTAAACATAAAGATTTAGCGGAAAGACATAAAGCGGACAAGATTCTTGAGAATAAAGCTTGGGAAAGAGTAAAGTCCAAGGACGCATCAATTGGTGAAAAGACTGCAGCTTGGTTAACGACCACCGCAATGAAAGCTCAACGTAAACTTGGCATAGGTGTTAGAAAACCTAAATCGTTTAAACGCAATATTATAAGTAAAATACAAAGGGATATAAAAAAAGCTGGTCCTTCGGCTACATTAAAACGAGCAGCCAGGGTAGCTGTTCAAAATGCTGGTAGAAAAAATCGAACCAAAATCCGGAGGCTTTTTACCGTTAATTCCGTTATTTGCTGGACTAAGTGCACTCGGGGCGTTGTCTGGCGGAGCTGCTTGAATCGCTAAAACTGTGATTGATGCAAAAAATGCACAGAAAAAATTGGAAGAAGAGCATCGACATAACAAAGCTATGGAATCTCTCGGTAAAGGACTATATTTACGAAAAAATACCAGAGGAGGCTTTGGCATCTTTCTAAACAAGCAAAAAAACTAATTACGCTACCCAATCGAGGATTGTATGATTATGAACTGAAACGATATAATAAACGTCTAAAAATCCCAAATTTAAGAGGTGTATTTGTAAATTTTAAATCGTAATTTACTATCAAAAGTTAAAGTCGTTTTTATATCGTTTTATTTCTATCAAAATTATATGACATTATCATGACAATCAACAACTATATCAAAATCAAATATATCGTAACATTCTTCCGCCCGAAGAAAATATAAAAAAAACAAATAAGTAAAACATAAAATTAAAATGACTATTCATCTCTTCTTCTTGTTCAGGTTTCAGTACAGGCAATTTTGCATAATTTATTGACCGGTCTTTTCAATATTCCAGTCGCTGTTTGAAGATCGACGACTCGCACCACTCCATCTGTTCCTGGGTATGTTCTAATCACTCTACCCTTGGGCCAATGATTTCTAGGAGAATTGCTATCCGCTATAATGACTACATCGTCTTCTTTGAGATTTTCTGTTTTCCCATACCATTTATTTTTCCGATTCAATACGGGTAGGTACTCCTTTAGCCAGCGCTTCCAAAAATTATCTGCTAACTTTTGACCCAGGTGCCATTGTTTTCGAAGATCTAGATTTGAAATATCAAGAGCTGGTGATCCGATCGATTTGCCTATCAGGAAGTGATTTGGTGTCAAGCATTCCTCTTCTGGTTCTGTAGGTATGTAGGTAAGGGGACGACTATTAACGCTGAATTCAATTTCACATAAGAGTGTCTGAAGAGTCTCTTCTTTTGGGACCGCCTCCTTCAGTATCACTTTTAAACTATTCTTCACTGTTCTTATCATTCTTTCCCAACATCCACCAAAATTTGGAGCAACAGGTGGTATAAAATGCCATCTAATATCTTGCATTGTACATTCTTTAATAATTTTGTTATATTCAAAGGTTTTTAAACATTTCTTGATTTCTTTATCTGCAGATTTGAAATTTGTAGCATTATCTGAATATATATGTTTGGGGCAGCCTCTTCTCGAAATCATCCTCTTAATAGCTAATATAGCTGAATCAGTGTTCAGAGAATGGGATAGTTCCAAATGGATTGCTCGAGTCGCTAGACAGGTGAACAATACCCCATACCTCTTTTCCCGTCTTCTTCCAATTTTAACAGTCATTGGACCAAAGTAGTCTATTCCACAGTTGGTGAATGGACGAACATATCCAGTAATTCTTGGGTTTGGTAACATACCCATCTCAGGTTCTATCGGTTTTGATTTCCTGTTCTTGCAAAATAGACAACTGTTAAAAGCTTTTTTAACGGCATTTCTTAAGTGAGGAACCCAATATTTTGACCTTACTTCATTTATAACTGTTTCTATTCCATTGTGATGAAATTTCTCGTGAAAGTAAGCTAAAACAAGTTCAGTAAATCTGTGTTTCTTAATTAATATAATTAAATTTATTTGTCCATATTCTAGATGTGGTGTATGTTTCAGTCTACCTCTCATTCTTAAAATATTTTCTGAGTCTAAATATGATGAAAGTTTATAAATACTGCTACTTTTGCTTATAGGTTTATGATCCTCAAGATCTTCTTTTTCTTCTTTAAACATCTCTTTTTGAATCCTTCGTAATAATATTTTTTCTGATTCCCAAATTTCTTCTGGATCTAATTCTCTTATACCGTTCTCTTCAATTTCCCTATTCCTTTTATGTTTTCCTGAAAATGTCTTTAAATTTTTAATGAATCTTAAAATCCAAGCAGTTGTTCTAACTAGTTTTAAATATTTCGAGAATTTTTCTACTTTTGGCAAATATTCGACATCTGTTATCATTCCAACATAGCTACTCTTCTTTCTTTCTATCAAGCATTCTTCGTCTTTTTTGAAATGTTCTATTGGCCAAAAGTTTTCTTCTAGTTTTAAAAAATGTGGTCCACTATACCACTCATTAAAATCAACTTTTTTTGATTTTGTCAGACAGTCAGCTGGATTGTTCTTCGTGTTAATCCAACGCCATTCTTCTTGTTTTGATAGACTAAGAATTTCATTTACTCTAATAGTAACAAACTGTTTGTACTTTGAAATGTCAGAACGAAGCCATAAAATGACTGTTTTGGAGTCGCTCCAATAGAAAGTTCGTTCTATCACAACTCTGTGTCCTCTCTTGATCATAGTGCCAAGTCTAACTCCTAACAATGCTGCCATTAGTTCAGTCCTTGGGATACTTATAGGTTTAAGTGGGGTAACTCTTGCTTTTGCTGTAACAAATATTAATTTAGTTTCATTTACTACCTTAAATCTGAAGTATCCTACAGCTCCATATGCTTTACTTCCAGCATCACAGAAAACATGTAGTTCTACAGAATGTATTAACCCGCCAAAGTAAAACCTAGGAATTTCTAAATCAATTAGTAACTTCAAAGTATTAATCCATTTTAGCCAACTGTTTCTTATATCATCTGGAATAAGTTCATCCCATCCTATTTTATTTTTCCAAATTTCTTGCAGTAAAATTCGGACCTGCATGATAAATCCAATTGGATCATATATTAGCATCCATATTCGTAACATCTCTTTTTTAGTAGGCATCTTCTTTCCCTCCATGATCTCAGGATTTATTTTCTTCAAATGGTTGCTAAATTTAAAAGTATCATTTTGGGAATCCCACCAAACTCCTAATACTCTTTCCACAGGTAATATACTATTTTCCATCAAATTTTTACCTGATGGAGTCCTTAAATCTTCTGGTATCCTATTCAGAATCTCTCGTGAACTACAAATACAATTGCAAATTTGAAAACCACCATTTTTATGGATCATGATTACTTCTTGTATTTTAAGTAGTGCTCTTTCCTGGTTATCCTCGCCATCTAAATAATCATCCATATAGTGAAGATTAACTATTGCTTCTGAAGCTTCCTTGAAATCATTCTTGAATTCTAAAGCATTTTTGTTCCTTACCATTTGTGCTAAACATGGCGAGCAGTTGGCTCCGAATATCATGGATGTCATCTCATATTCTTTAATTTCGCCTTCATCTTTGCCTCTCCATAGAAATCTCTGTGCTTGTCTGTCTTCTTTTTTAATTTTAATTTGTGGAAACATTTCCTTAATATCAGCTGAAAAACCTATCCTTTTTTCTCGGAATTTCATCAAAATTTCGGTCAAATTATTAAAACAATTTGGACCTACTAACAAGTTGCTGTTGAGGCTTACTCCATGGCTTTTGCTAGCAGCATCAAAAACTAAACGAAGTTTACCTGGTTTGTTTTGATTGAAAACAGCAAAGTGAGGTAGGTACCATGTCTTATTAGTCTTTACCTTACTTTCTTCTTCTGTCAATTCTCTAGCATATCCTTTATCTAAGAAAGATTCTATGGCTTTGGTATAAGCTTCAGCAAAATTATTGTCCTTTCTCATTTTACTTTCTATATAACTTAGTCGTTTTAAAGCTGTACTTCGACTTTCTGGAAGGACAACATTCTCATTTTTCCAAATTAATCCAACTTCTTATCTGTTTTCTTCATTTCGTCTGATATTTTCTTCAATTTTCTGTACATCTATAGAAATTTCGGCCTTTTCAAACTTATTTTTCTCTGAACTTATTCCGTCCCAGTCTAAAGAAAAATAGTTCATCACCAGGTCGTGAAGATCTTTTTCTTCCGACGAATCTTCATTGTATATATGAAAGTTAGAGTTAGGAATATTATCTCTAAGTTGTAAAGTTCCATAAATGGACCAACCTAATAAACATTTTGATAGTGCTGGACCATCCCATGATTCATAGTATACTTCTCTTGCCACTATTAATTGCCAGTTATCTTGTCCAATCAGAATAGTTGGCTTTGCGTGTTTAAAATCTTCCGGGTTAAAATCTTTTAAAAGTCCATAATTTTTCTTTATCCTATTGACAGGTATTGACTGAACTGGAAGATTAAGATCTTTAACAGTTCTAACATTGCTAATAAAATATGATTTTCTTTCATTTTTACCCATTATCTTAATAGAAATTTTTGTAGAGTCCATTTCTGTTCTTGAATTATTATTAGTCCAATTCATTGTAAATGTTTCTTTTTCCCCTGTACATTGAAGAAAATCTGCAATAGACTTCTCTATTAAAGTGAGGCAAGAACCTTCATCACACAACGCGTATGTAACCAATGTTCCTCCAGGGCCTTGAAGTACTACTGGCAAAATTTTTAAGATAACCTTTTCTGGCACACTGATAAAGATGATAAACAGAACTGTTGGTTTGTAAGTTTTCACTAGTCGAAGGCATTGCATTTTCAGGTTCTTTATGTAAAAGTTTGTTATGACTTTTAGAACACCCATTTATGTTACAGTTTTGTTTATTTCGACACTTGTTTGATCTATGTTTTGGATATAAACAGCAGAAACATAGTTTTTTATCTACTATAATTCTCCATCGATCATGAATCGTTTTACTACTAAATTCATCACAACTAGTTATTACATGTTTATCATCTTTACACAGAATGCAATAGGACTTTCTTTCATTAGGTTTTATGGTGAAAATATGTTTTGGCCTTTTGTCTTTTTTGTCAATTGAGGCATGTATGTAATCAAATTCCTCAGAAAAGTCATCTAGCCAGTTTGCAAAATTTTCTATTGAAATAATCTTAATATTTAATGTTTTAATATATTTTCCCCACTGAATTTTTAGAATTAATGGTAATTTTTCTACTAAATCTTTAATAATTTGTGGATTAATGAGATATTCTTTAATGTTAAGACTTTTTAGGATAACAACTGTATTTCTTAATACATTTGCCATGTCAATAACGTTTTCTAAATTATCATCCTTTATAGGTTTAATATATTTAATCTGATTAAATACCTGCTCTAAGATGTCATGTGTCTTCCCAAAGCGTTTTTCTAATATACTAATAATATTCAATACCTCGTCAGGGAAATTTAATAATGAAGAAACTGCTTCTCTAGCTTTTCCTTTCAGAGCCTTTTGTAGTCTGCTAATATTTTCTCTATTAGTAAAGTTACATAAATCAGTTGTCTCCCTAAACTGACTTATGAAGTTTGGCCATTCAATTGGGTTTCCTGAAAAATAAGGCAGATCTTTATTAACAGATTGTCGAGTTACCAATTTTTCAACGAAAGAATGTTGTTGCTTATCCAAGAAATGAATATGTCTCTGGCTTGAATTTGTTGGAATGTCATTATCAAGAAATTTGTTGCGTCCCTCTTTTCTGTCTTCGGAATTTCCATCATTTTGCTTCAAATTCTTAATCCATTCCTCGGTGTATTCGTTTCTGGATATATCTAATGATGCAGTTATTACTTCGGCTTCTTCATCTATCTTTAACTCTTTCATTTCTAATTCTAAGTTTACTCGCTCCCTTTCTCTCTGCAGTCTCCGTTTTTCTAAATCAAATTCTTTATTTTCTATTTCAGCTAATTTTTCAAAAGCTTCAATCTTCGCTTCCAAATTTTGTCTTTTTCTTGAAACTTTGGAAGATGATTTCCTTGTATGTCTATCCCTATTACCTACAGACCTACTTACAGAAGACCTTACAGACTCCTTCTCTACAGAGTTACTCCTTGAAGACCTTCTTGCAGATTTCATCTCTGTGGTATCTTTTGACATTTTCGACCTCTCTTGGGACACTCGGCTACTCTGAGGATCCTTTCGGATTGTTCTTCCAGATCTTAAAACTGTACCATTTCCTGTGTTCGACATCTTCTCAAATTCTTATCAAAGGATCGAAGGACCAAATGTAAATTTTAAATCGTAATTTACTATCAAAAGTTAAAGTCGTTTTGATATCGTTTTATTTCTATCAAAATTATATGACATTATCATGACAATCAACAACTATATCAAAATCAAATATATCGTAACAGTATTTATGCGAGACACAGTGCCTAAAACCGGTCCTGCTCAACGCGAATGCGCAATCCTAAATTTGGATGAAAGCAAAAATCATGGAACTCATTGGGAGATTAACAATAACGTCGAATATTTCGATTTATTTGGCAAGTTGAAACCGCCGAAAGGACTTGTACAGTATCTGAGACCTGCAACGAAAATTGTTTACAACCACGATCCTTACCAGACTTTTAATCAAATCAACTGTGGTCATCTTTTTTTAGAATTTCTATACGATGGAGGCTGTTTTGGCGTACATTAATCGTGAAAAGAACCTGATTGACTTTACTGAACAGAAATTGGCTTGTTTTCCTATATGTTATTCTTTGGTCCACCTTGACCAAAAATGTTGGACTATTTGTTGAGTAAGGTGATATCTTCTGATGTAATTAGATTTTACATCTATCAAATTCCTTTGTGGAATAGCAGTCAAGACTCGACCGATGAGGAAATGTCCGGGGGTCAGGGCTTCTAAATCGAGAGGATCGTTGGACAACGGGGTGATAGGACGGGAATTTAGGACTGCTTCCACTTGAGTTAATATAGAATAAAACTCTTCATACGTTAAATGCCTTTGATTTAAAACCCGTTTAAGGTGATGTTTCGTAGACTTCACCGCGGCCTCCCAAAGCCCACCAAAGTTAGGTGATCGAGGAGGAATAAAATGAAATTTGATTTGATTATTAGTTAAATAACTTCGTACGACATTATCGTTAGTTAGTTTCTGAATAGCTAACAGCTCGTTATTTGCGCCTACAAAGTTTGTAGCGTTATCACAATATAAATGTGTGCATAAACCTCGCCTAGAAACAAACCTTTTAAGTACATTCAAAAAACCGTCACTTGTTAAGTCAGAAATGGGCTCTAGGTGTACAGCCTTTGTAGACATACAAACAAAGACGCAAATGTAGGATTTAATAATTTTACGATTTTTTAATTTTCCGTCTTTCAATGCATACGGTCCAGCAAAATCTACCGATGACGTAAGAAACGGGGAAGTGGGAATCACTCGCGGAGCCGGTAGTTCGCCCATTTTGGCAGTTAAAACTTCTGGTTTTGCTTTAAAGCATGTGATGCAATTTCGTATGCATTTCTTGACTGAATTTTTGCCATTTAAAGGCCAAAACGTTTGTCTTATAAAGGATGGAGTAGTTAGTGCACCAGCATGGAGACTGCGTGCATGCTCGTGTTCAATAATCAGGCGTGAAAAAGGATGCGACTGTGGGAGAATAATTGGGTGTTTTGAGTTATAAGAAATATGAGCATTTTCAAGTCTACCGCCTACTCGAATCAAACCATTTTAAAGAAATGGAGATAACGATCTTAAATTGCTCTTAGGACTGACGGAACCAGATTCTTGAAGTAATCTCAAATCTGAGGGAAACGCGGTTGATTGTACCATTTTAGAAAGCGTCTCGATACCATTATTAATCTCGGAAGGAGATAGGGAACTAGAGCACATTCGATTTCCTTTATTTAATTTTACGTTATTAATGAATCTTAAGCAGTAACCAAACACGCGAATTTACTTATTATAATTAGAATATTTTTGAAATATATCAAGCACTTTATCATTCATATTTAAAAACGTTACTGTTTCGGGTTTAAACTCCGGAGCCTTATCCGAATTTCTTGCAAAGTTAACAATATAGACAATAGACAATAGACAATAGGCTTTGTGAGGGCATAGTAGAGGGCTTTGAACGGGGAGAACATGTGGGTACAACTTTTTGTGATCTGTCCAAGGCGTTTGATTGTGTTTCTCATACAATCTTAATTCACAAACCAAATTTCTATGGCGTAGATCAAGTCAGCTGTCAACTGATTGAAAGCTACCTGCAGAACAGGAAACAAGTAACAAGTCTGTTGGGTGAAAAATCGAGGGAGAATATGTTGGTACACGGTGTTCCCCAAGGCTCAGTCTTGGGTCCATTGTTGTTTCTAATCTATGTTAATGACATAACTGCTGCTCTACCCCCTAACACGGTAACTATGTATGCCGATGACACTACTTTTACGATAAGAACAATAGAGTCCAAATTATTAACGGAGAAAATGACCGAGTATACTGAAAAGGTAAATGACTGGTTTACGGCAAATAAACTTACTTTAAACCAGGAGAAAACTTAAAAAGTCATTTTTTCATTAAGGACACACGATATCTCTGAGAATGTCAATAATATTAAATTTCTTGGCATAATAATGGATTCCAAATTAACCTTTGAAAATCACATAAATATGATAGCGAAGAAAATGTGCTCATCAATTTTTGTTCTTAGAAATTTGATTAGGACAGTGGAAGTAGAGGTGTGCAAGATTGCATATCATGCATTGATACACTCGTCGTGTATGTATGGTCTCATTGTTTGGGGACATTCTGCACATGCACCTAGGATTTTTGGCTTACAAAGGAGGGCAGTTCGAATCCTGGCTAAAGTGGGATACAGGGAAGATACTAGGCAATATTTCCAAGGTTTGCAAATACTTACGCTGCCCTGTCAGTATATCCTTGATACACTGATTTACGTGCATGGAAGCGTGGGTAGGTACGAATCAGGGGTTGACATTCACCAGCATTACACTAGGCATCGTAATGACCTCAGAGTGTCTTATCTAAGATCGTGGAATGCCACCCTGCATTTCGCGCCACTATTTTTTAATAAACTGCCTGTCGGTGTCCGATTGCTCCCGTTATTGCCTTTCAAAGCAGTAGTTAAATCTTACCTGCTCAAAAAAGCATTTTTTTAATATTAATGAATTTTTAAACAGCGAACATAATGAAGACGATTTCTGATGTTTTTTTGTATTATTGTGGTTAGTGTGTAATTTTTGTAATTTTTAAATTGGTATATCTACATGATTTTCTTTTTTACTTTTTTGTAACTTTTTCAATTCGTGTGGATATGTGTTTATTTCATTTTATACAAACTTTGTAGGTATTTGTTTGACGATTGTAAAATACTATTTGTATTAGCATGAATAAAATCTATTGTCTATTGTCTATTGTCTAAAGTGTTCAGCAAGACAACGACGACGACTTACTAGAGAAAACGTTTTATTTTTGAAAGCTCTTGGTTTCAAAGTTATTAACAATAATAATGAATCGTATACGAACAATTTAAGATCCAATGTTTGATCTCTATCGAGAACCGACTCAGGATGAATCGATTAGAAAATCCGAATACCGATCTTAAGCTACGGTTTGTTAGGAGAGTTCGCTAGCGAAAAGTCGGCGAAATTCGGCTGCGTAAAAATCTATTCAATATTTTCAAAGCCATCCGCAATGTTCGACCACCGAATATCGGCAGAAATTTTGTTGACATCTGCGTACGCCGAATTCATCTGTTGCTGTTAGATTTTTCCGCAGTCGTCAATGTAAATTCAAGCGATTCCAACATGAAGTTTACGACGGAGCAAGACGAAGTGCTTATTGATTTAGTGCGTTCGTATCCTATATTATACAGTGTAAAACGCAAAAGTTATAAAGACAATGAAGCGAAAGAAAACGCGTGGAAAATTATCGCAGCCAAAATGGATAAAAATGGTAAGTATTTGTTTATTTATTTATTTCTTAAATGTATTGGTACATAAAGCAGACAAAGCAGTTTGAAAAGGAAGTGATTAAACATTTAAAAACTATTTTAAACTTTCCGTGAAGTATGGTGCACAAAAAATAATGTGATATGCCACTTTTAATAAACAAAAAAAACCTCATTCATGATGTTCTCGCCACGTATGCATTTTGCCAGGGTACTGCACCTTCGTCACTACAGAAATAATACCTGAAAGAGTCTCTCACTTTGACAGCTTGGGCAGGTGATCTTCGATTATACGTGGAGGCTAAAGGCATCAAATTTTCTGTGGGTATTTCAGCAATTATTCCATGCAGAGTTTCTTGAGTACACGCAATTTTTGCATTGCGTAGCATATTATGGAGAATACAACATGATATAATTAAATTGTCAGCTGTTTCTGGATTTATGGCAATTGGGGTGAAAAATACTCTAAAGTATTGGCATAATGTGCCAAAAGCATTCTCTGTTGTCCGTCTAGCGCGAGAATGTCAATAATTATAAATAGCCTTTGTTCTGTCAACAGATGATTGAACTTTTGGGTATGGTTTCATTACGGTTGTTGTAAGGCCACATGCTTCATCCCCCAGTATAACATGATGTTGAAATATCTGGGTTTTTGGAAGCAATGCTGGTGGTGGAATATTAAATTTGTTGGCATTTATAAGTTTACCCATATTTGATTTGGCAAATATGCCAGCGTCCCCTTCTCTGCCATAAGATCCGACGTCTATTGCTACAAATCTGTACCTTGCATCTATAGCTGCCAATAGCACAATCGAATAGAAATGCTTATAATTGAAATACTAGGAACCTGAATTGTCAGGGCACACAATTCTCACGTGTTTGCCGTCTATAGCCAGGCAGCAGTTGGGATATTGCCATAAATCGCAGAAATCTTGAGCATTGGCTTTCATTTTGTCTTCTGTGGGTGGAGGAATGTACAAATGAATCATTCGGTCTACGATACTTTTCAGAGTTTCCTTAACAATGCAACTAATCCAACTGTGATGAACGCGAAATTGGAAAGCAAGTGATCGAAATGATTCTCCAGTTGCCATGTACCTGCAAATAAATACATAAATGCCTTTTTTTTCAGAGATTGATTGCAGAAATAGATGGAAGAATATCAAAGATTATTACCAACGTAAGAAAAAAGGTGTGACAAAAGGGACAGGTTCCGCGGCCGATGGAGATGATTTCTATCAGAAATTCAAGTCTTTATTATTTCTGGAAAATACAGCATTTGTGGAACGCAGGTATGGTTACGAAAAAAAATTGTATTCCTATAATTAAATGTTTGCTTTTTTCAGTTCAAAGAGCAATATTCTACATACACCAAGCTCACCCGATTTGACTCAAGAAGCATCTGATGTTTTGGACGAAAGCACAGAGCATGAACTAAATGAAAATATAATAGGAACACAATCTGAACAGTCGGAATCATCGCAGCTTCAGCAGCAATCCCAATCAGAAGAAATTCAAAATAAAAAAAGGTCAGAACCTAACAACTTCATTCGAGAAAACGTACCACGCAATTCGGAAACAGTGAAAAATAATGCAGCACCCACGCCCAAACAGACAAAAAGAAATAGATCGCGCCCTGATGGAGATTCTTGCATAGAAGAATTAAAGAGAGGCCGCTATGAAAGAACTGCAATGCTCAAAGAACTGTTTTCCAACAACGATACGGCCTTAAAAAGGGATCCAGCAATAGCCATGTTTTTTGATAGTATTGCTGTTACAGTTGCCTCGTTCACTCCAACAATGAAAGCAAAAGCCAAAGCGGAAGTTATGACTCTAATTTCAAAATTGGAGCTGGAAAATATCCAGCAGATTGAGCAAGCACAACAGACATACACGTATGCACATGGTGATTCTTCGCACTCGTTACCGCAAGGAAGAAATAATAGTAGTTTGGATTCTCCCGGTACCTCCGACTCAATGGCATTCTCAGTGGATTCTTCTCATTCACTACCACCAGAAAGATACACAATTAGCAGCTTGGATTCTCCTGGTAACACAAGTGACTCAATGGCATTCTCAATAAATTCTCCTCACGCGTTACCATCGGAAAGATACACAATTACCAATTTGGATTGCAGTGGTACTACATGTGCTTCTAATATTATAAATAACCGCATTCAATAAAGTATACATTTCAAATTGTATCCTTATTTACAATTACCATCTAACCTTAATCAGTTATAGGCACTAACAGGTAAGTACTTACCTCAAAGTAATACATAGTTTCTCCTCAGCTGTTATAGGCGACTTTCTTCTGTTGTAAGGTAGTTTTGTAATATCTTCTGATATGTAATTTAGAACTACTTCATAGATCTCTACAGCCACTCTGAAGTATTCCCGGAATTTTGCTTCATTTCCAATGAGTCGTCTTTCTATTAAAAGACTAAATGCCCCTTCCGTGTTTCTCTTTAAAAATAAATCGTTGACATCTCGGTTTCTTTTCTTATTGTATACACAAAGTGTCACCAGTTCTTCCTCCTCTTCTTCTTCCAAAAGAACAAATGCACATATGGCACGATGCAGCTTGTCAGACATCTTGGCAACTAATGATAAATCCGTTTATTCGAAGCGATTTTCAGCTCAGAACAACTTTAGAACAATCCATATCGGCGCCGAAAACAATAAAACTTCGACCGGAATTTCGCCGATTTTTCGCCGGAGAATTCTCTAACAAACCGAAGCTTTACACACCATTCATCAAATCGTTAAGCTGCAGCGACATTGTAGAATTTAGTGTAAATCAGGTGGACTCATTCTTTGCAATGCATGATACGTTGTTGGCTATTAAAGGAAAATTGGATATAACTGGTGATGGCGATGTTAGTTTGACACCAAACTTTGGAGCATTTCTATTCGACTCATGTACGTATAGCGAAAGTGCAAGAGAGATAGAAACAGTTCGAGATCCTGGAATTATTAGCACTGTAAGAGCTTTAACATGTTACAATGAAGAAGATTCTCGCCACCTCGCCATTGCCGGTTGGAATTATCCCACAATTCCCATTCTCAATCCTGCTAATAAATCATTTAGTTTACTAATGCCGCTTAAACACATCTTCAACATTTTCAATGATTACCCAATGGTAACTTGTGGACGACAAACGATTCGATTCGTTCGAGATCGTAATGATCTCGATAGCGTTATTGTAACAGAGAAAACGTCTGCCAGTAACGTAACTACTTCTACAACCGTACAGATTATGATTTATTCGATGGAACTGAAAGTTAAACATATTTATCCAAATGATTTCGTTAAAGAACAATTGATGCGATCAATTCAAAGCGATCGTCCAATCGTAATTTCGTTTAGAAAATGGGAACTACATGAGCTACCATCTTTGACCACAGGAGCAAAACAAGAAATTTGGGCTGTTAAAACGACGTCTGCAATAGAGAAACCTCGATATGTTTTTGTATTTTTCCAAACTGATAGGAGAAATCTGAAAACTGCAGATCCTTCTTTATTTGATCACGTAAATCTACAAGGTATCAGACTCGCATTAAATGGTGAATATTTTCCTCATGAAAGGATGCAACTTGATTTTGAAAAAAGCGACTTTGCGCTAGCTCATTACAACTACAGCGAATTCAATTCCAACAGAGTATCAATGAAACGACCATTAATGGATTTTTTAGCATTTCGAAATCGTGCTTTGTTTGTTATCGATTGTTCCAAGCAAGAAGAATCGATGAAATCATCGACTGTTGATGTACGACTAGAAATTGATGCCGACAAAGGATTTTCCAAAAATACTAAAGCATATTGTATCATAATTCACGATTGTTTATTGGAGCATTATCCCCTAACGGAAGTAGTTAAAAATATAATATAAACTACTAACTATTTAGTATTTGCTCAGCTTTCAAAGAAGTTTCATCGTCGTCATCATGAGAATTGCAGTAGTCTTAACACTTTTTTTGGTCTTCGTAGACAGAAATTTGTTGGTTTAATTTTCTTATGTTTTCACAAAACTCTTCAAGTTTTTGACTGTATTCTCTCAAAGCCATTCTAAAACTAAATATTTTCCATGATATGTTTTATTCTTAATTGCGAAAGCAAAGTCTGTTATCACTCTAACACATCAGTCGATTACGTCACACATCGCGAACCAGCTAATGCACCAAGGTCACGCGCTTTTAATATTTAATTAAAAAATATTTTTTACTTTATTTCTACTATCGTTTGTTACATTTTATTAAATTCTACAATGGTGTAGCACTGTAAAGTTGGTATGATGACAGTTGACAGCGAAAAGAAGATTTGAACACTTCATCTTACACTATACAGCAACCCCTTTACAATGATACGTCATACGTCGAAATCCGTTCGGCCGTTTACGAGATACAACGTTAATGCCCTTTTGGCAATATCAATAGGGTCTTTTTGACGCTTTATCTTACCCTATACAGCAACCCCTTTACAATGATACGTCATACGTCGAAATCCGTTGGGCCGTTCAGGAGATACAACGTTAATGCCCTTTTGGCAATATCAATACGGTCTTTTTGGCGCTTCATCTTACCCTATACAGCAACCCCTTTACAATGATACGTCATACGTCGAAATCCATTCGGCCGTTGTAGAATTAACCGATTCAAAGGCCGTGGTTAGATCAACAAATGAGCTGGTGCTCTCTTTGTTACACTACTCTGATGTTGGAGATTCTACTACTATGGAACCTCTAGAGCAAAGTAAAGCAGTACTGAAATGCCTGGTAAGCCGATATGCAGTACTTTAGCATCCATTCAACCGGAGGATATGTTCCTGGATGAATTTATTCAAAATAACAACTCTGCTGAGCAATCGAAAACCACTGAACAAGTACCAAGTTCCAGTAACATCGACAATGATTACAATTTGATAAGTTTAGACCAGGAATTATTACAACCCATGAAAGTTTACAGTGAATTGGATTATCTAAATGAGGTGTAGTGTAAACATTAAACACAAAAATATTTTATAATTTAATTAGATTCTAAATGACCGTCATTGAACTTTATATATTTAATACATCGACATTTTTTCCATCGGTAGACAATACACGTGGTTTAATTACCTCGCAATATGCTGACTTCAATAATTTTGGTATAATGTGAATAATTATAACAATTAAGAAAACAGAAGTCAGTAATATTCACTATGTAATTTCGATAAGCAATAAACGTGCCTTACACAAAAAAAGTGTGCAAGTATTTTTAATTAAAACCGGACCTTTACCTGGCGATCCTGCCTTTTTACCATGACTAGGGTATAGTATCCAGTGATAAAAGTAGTGTAGTAAGTGCAAACGCCACCAACCGAAATGGGAAATCAAGACAGCAAACAAGAAGAAATCGTTATACAAGCAGCAGGAACTGGTTCAAATTCAAGTAGTCAGTCACAAATTCAGTTCAATTTAACAAATTCGTTACTGTTAACTATAGTGATTATAATGGTATGTACAGCATTATACATGTGTTTCCAAAAACTATTAAAAAGCAGAAAGAGAGCATACGCAAGAGATATTGAATTAGCAACTCTGCGACGTTCGAATATGACTTTACAAGCTATAAATTAGAAGTAATATATATAAAACAATACATTAAATAATATAATAATAATAATAATAAAAAGTAATAATAATTAGTATTAATTTCTAATAAATTTAATTATTCACTGATATCTCTGGAAGAATACTTAAATACCTACCGAGATCTACTAAAAAACTTACAAGATTGGAGTATTAACTTTGGAAAAGAAAATACTGAAACAAGACAAAATCCAGATTTACTTAAGAAGAGAAAACATAAGTTAGCTGAATACATTTTTACATACAACGAGTCATCTCGAAATTTGTGGTCTCACAGTCCCTCTGCGAGCCAGATAGAAAGAGCTAAAGCTCTTCAAGACAACATTGACCAACATTTAACAAAAATTGGCGAAGTTCTTAAAACTAGGGAACAGGTACTGGCTAAAAACATGAATTCGGGCACTATTGAACAAAAATCAGAAACAACTAAAACTAATTCATCTCATTCCACAAACACAGAAACTATGGACCACTTTAAATACTTTGAATACGCAAATCGCGTAATAAGTGTGATAAGAACTAAAATCAAGGCACTCACGCTTAAAAATGACATTCAAATGTTCGCGAAAGAACTGGAAAGACTTAGTGACTTATTGAAAAGTGCGTTTATTAACGAAGGTGTTTCTTTAATTCGTGCAGAACAATATTCGCTTGAAGCAACGCTAGAAGTATTGGTGCAAAACACACGTTCGGAAGCGATGCGACTAGTGTTAAGTTGCGTGAAATTTGAAAATACAAAAACAGCTATCGCGAAGTTACTTGAATTATCCCGCGATTCCGATCAAATGAACTCAGTAATGTATGCTCAAAACTATGAGAGCTGCGACAGATACGCTGTCCTAAATCGTCGCGGAAATTCTAATAATCAACAAGCCTGAGGAACAGGTCAAACCAATAATAACACTCCATGGTTTCAAAACCGAGAATATCAAAGTCAACAGGTCTATGGAAATCATCATCAACAAAACAGGCGTAGTCGTGGAGTAAACAATCAAAGTAGACGATGGGTTGGTTATAATGGTCAATACAGAAGAAATAATGTCAGAACAATGACAGTCGATGACCAGAACCAGGGAAATGCCCTGAACCCCCAAAACAGTCCAGTCATGGGGGACTAAAAATATATACGCTGGACCTCACGCTTTCAAATTTTGTGATTATTTCTACACCTATGACCACAGAAAAATCAGTTAATTTAATCGTTGACACTGGTGCAGACATTTCTTTAATTAAATTAGATAAGATATCTAATCAACAGCTCACAAATAAAAATGGATCATCTTACATCAAAGGGATCAGTGACACAGGAGTAACTTCACTAGGTACGACAATAACAACTGTTAATATCGTAGGTCAGGAATTTCTACAAAAATTTCACGTAGTCAGCAACAATTTTCCTATTCCAGCTGATGGCATACTGGGTCATGATTTTATAACAAAATATGGATGTCACCTAGATTATGAAAATTGGGAATTTATATTAAAATCGAATAGTGGATACATTTCCACGCCTATTTACAATAATGATGTATCTGGAAACTGGATTATACCAGCAAGATGTGAAGTAATACGAAAGATACAGAACTACGTAGGACCTGATAAAGTTGCTAAAAATAGTGCAATTTCTCCTGGAATTTTCGTAGCAAGCACTATTTTTTCGCAAAGTGCACCTTTTGTTAGAATAATAAATACAACATCTGAAAGTGTGACAATAAATCAAAATAAAGTAAAAATGGACGAATTAGATAAATACACTATTCAAAAATTAAAAACTTCGCAGAATTTTCGAATAGAAAAATTAGTGTCGACTTTAGACAAAGATATCCCAGAATTTGTGGAAAAGGACATTTTAAACTTGTGTAAAAGTTATAGTGATATATTTGGTTTGAAAAGTGATCCAATAACAACAAATAATTTTTATAAACAAACACTGAGATTATCAGATAATACTCCAGTATATATAAAGAATTATCGCAACCCACAGAGCCAACGAGAAGAAATTAACGAACAAGTTACCAACCTTCTCCAAAACAACAGAATCGAGCCTTCGTCATCTGATTACAATAGCCCTTTACGTCTCGTGCCAAAGAAATCTACAGATGGCAATAAAAAATGGAGATTAGTAATAGATTATCGGCAACTAAATAAAAAACTGATTGGTGACAAATTTCCTTTACCACGTTTAGACGATATTCTAGATCAATTAGGACGAGCAAAATGGTTTTCAGTACTTGATCTTATCTCAGGTTTCCATCAAATTCCATTGGAAGAAAGTTAAAGGGTTGTCACAAGTTTCAGTACCGATTTAGGTTCATTTCGATTCACTAGACTACCATTTGGACTTAAAGTAAGTCCTAATAGCTTTCAAAGAATGATGAGTATGGCATTCTCGGGACTTACTCCAGAAAAAGCATTCTTATATATGGATGATTTGATTGTCGTCGGTTGTTCAAAAGAACATCATATGCAAAATCTTACCAAAGTATTCGAAACATGTCGACGGTATAATTTGAAGCTAAATCCAGAAAAATGCAAATTTTTTAGAAGTGAAGTGACCTTTTTGGGACACAAAGTAACTGATAGAGGCATCTTACCTGATGAAGGAAAATAAACGATTATAAAAAACTATCCGATTCCGAAAAATGCTGATGAGACCAGAAGATTTGTTGCATTCTGTAACTATTATCGGCGATTTATTCCAAATTTTGCTCACATATCTATTCCTCTTAACAAACTTTTAAGAAAAAATGTTACATTTTTATGGTCAGAAGAATGCCAGACAGCGTTTGAAAAACTGAAGACAGCATTAGTCCATCCGAGAATTTTGCAGTATCCCGAATTTAGTAAGCCATTCATATTGACCACAGATTCATCTAAGGAAGCTTGTGGAGCAGTTCTATCACAAAAATCTGAAAGTGGAGACCTACCCGTCGCCTTTGCATCAAAAGCATTTACAAAAGGTGAGGCGAATAAGTCCACTATAGAACGAGAATTGGATGCAATTCACTGGGCAATAAAATTCTTCCGCCCTTATTTGTATGGTCATAAATTTATAGTTAAGAGTGATCACAACGCTCTTATTTATCTGTTCTCATTAAAAGATCCTTCATCAAAACTAACAAGAATGCGCCTTGATATAGAAGAATATGATTTCATCGTGGAATACATTAAAGGAAAAGAAAATGTAGTTGCAGACGCATTATCAAGGATCACCTCAGACGATTTAAAGAATATTCAGAAAGAACAAGTTTTAGTTTTAACGAGATCTATGTCGAGAAAAAAGAATGCAGAAGAAACCGAAAAACGTACAAAAAGTGATTCATTGAATAAAACTGATTACAGATTAAAACGAGATAACAATGCTACACCAAAAATTTTTGAAATGTCGGATCCGAACTATTATAATATGAAATTACCACACATCAAAATGCACATAGAACCCAATTATCTCAGGATACGTTTGGGCAGAGGCAAAATGACACTTAGCGAAGAATGGATCAATCTCACTAATTACAACATTTCCTTCGACGAACTGTTGTCTCAGCTAGAATCAATGGCTGGTGAATTGGAATTCAAGAAGTTAAAGTTGTGTGACGCTGATGAAATATTTAAGTTATGTAGCATCAATGATTTAAAAGAAAATGGTAATAGGTTGTTAATAATATTCAAATAATTATTTATAAAGAACCAAAATTAATCAATGAATCTAATGAAAAAATGAAAATTATCGAAACTTTCCATAATAATCCTGCATTTGGTGGACATATAGGACAAAAACGCTTGTTAAAGAAAATAAAATCTGAGTATAAATGGAAAAATATGTCTAGAGATGTAGCTAGATTTGTCAAATCTTGTCCAAAATGTCAGAAAAATAAAGCAACAATTCGTTCAAAAGAAGAAATGATAATTACACCAACCCCTCAAAAATCATTCGAGATAACCTGTATAGACACTATAGGTCCTTTCCTAAAAAGTCATAATAACAATGTCTATGCTATTACCATACAGTGTGAATTAACAAAATTTATTGTAATAATTCCGATACCAAATAAAGAGGCAAAAACAGTTGCACGAGCTATTGTGGAAAAATTTATTCTCGTATATGGTACTATGAAGGAAATTCGAACTGATATGGGAACTGAATATCGGAATGAGGTATTGGAAAAGATAGCTAAACTTTTAAGTATTGAGCAAAAGTTTTCTACAGCATATCACAGGCAATCGATTGGATGTTGTGAACGAAATCACCGCGTTTTTAATGAATATCTTCGTTATTTTATTAACGATGCTCATACTGATTGGGACACATGGACATCCTATTATAGTTTTTGTTATAACACTACTCCAAGTGCCTACCACAATTTTACACCATTTGAGTTAGTTTTTGGACGTAACATTGAGATACCATCTTCTTTAACATCTGGCATAGAACCTGTTTACAACATAGATGCTTATAAAAAAGAATTGGCCTATAGACTCCAAATTACTCAAAAAAGAGCTCAGGAAGTATTGGTGAAAGAAAAATTAAAACGGAAACAAGAATACGATAAAACAGCGAAAACGACAGACTACCGTGAAGGAGATTTAGTGGTGCTCACAAATGAAACTCGCGCGAAATTAGATCCGTGGTAGAACGTTTTGTGTTGTTACTGTGCTTTGTGTTCTCTGTATTACGATCCATTTTTAGATGGAAAAACAGTGAAATAATATATAAATTTAGTACCTACATAAAGTTAAAAGAGTGCTGAACATTACAGAAACATTATTTTCCAAGGAATTTTGATTTTTAGTGAATAATAATTAGAAGAAAGTAGCTAAATTAAAAGTTAAGTGCAAATTTTCTGGTCTATTAAAAAAAATAAAATAAAAACTGGAACTCATTAAGGTGATAACAAGAAATCCAAACATTATTAGTGTTAAGTGTACCAGTGGCGTTCATAAATATATTGAATATTATTAATTAATAAAAATGCCAGTAAAATGTTCTAAATGTCCTTTGGAAAATTTAAAAGAGTATGTAACATGTGATACGTGCAAAAATGAATTTTGTAAGAAATGCAGTGATGTTTCTGAAACAGAATTTAGATGTTTCCTCCTAAGAAAAAGAAGAGTTAAGTATTATTGTGATGAATGTGAAAATGAAGAAAGTCCAATGTCTGTTTTAGTTAATGACATAAAAAGTTTAAAAAGTGATATTAGTAGTCTAAAGACCAGCATAGATTCAATTAAGATTGGAAATCAAGAAATCTCGCCGATTGTTTATGAAGATATTATTGCTGAAGTAATGGAAAGAGAAAAAAGATTGTCCAATATAATAATAAAAAATGTTAAAGAACCAAATCAAACTACAAGAGAAAACAGGTTGATTGAAGATAAGTAAAAAGTAACAAACATTTTAAATGCAATTGATGTTGATCTAAATGAAATGAAAGTGTCTAGAATTGGTAGATATTCGGAGACAAAAAATAGACTGTTAAAAGTTACTTTAAAAAATAAAGATGATGTTATAAAAGTATTAAAAAACAAGAAAAATATAACAGTTCCAAGTGTAATTGTATTTGCAGATCAAAAAAGAAAACAACGAGAATATTATAAATACATTAAAGGAAAGTTAGATGAATTGCAAGCGAAGGGAGATCAAACAAAAACAATAAGATACATAAATAATCGTCCTACTATAGTAACAAGATCTACTCAACCTTTAAACTAGAAAAGATTCCTAATATACCTACAATATGATACTGACTTTCTCTATTTAAATACACAAAATTTCTTAGCACATAAATCTCAAATCATAGCCACTTTAATTTGTTATAATCCAGCAGTGTTATTTCTTAGTGAATCAAGAACCACATCGGATATAGAAAATTTCGAGCTAGAAATCAGCAACTACGCAATTATTAGATGTGACTCCAAATCAAGGCATACGGGAGGTGTTTTGTTATATGTAAGAAAAAATGTTTCATATAGTGTATATAAGACATTTGTGCTTGAAGCCAATTATTGGTGTAAAATAATAAAAATTGAATATTCCGAAAATAAAATACTCATGGGATGCTTATATCATTCACCCAGTTCAAGTGATGCTACATTTTTGGATGATCTTGAGAATATTATTGATGATATATTTTGTAGATCAAAATGTTTACATATCGGTGATTTGAACTTAGATTACTTATCAAATGAATTTTATTCTTTAAAAATAAAAAGACTGTTTGAAATATTTGGCCTCACACAATGTGTTCAGTCTTATACACGAGTTACTGATACTAGTAAAACGTTGGTAGATTATGTTGTATCAAATTTTGACGACTTAATCGTTATGGTTCATGATATTCCAAAACTTACAGATCATTCAGTAGTTTCCGTTAATTTAAAAAATGTTAATAATAGTTTTAAATATTCTGTCCAGAAAAAAATAAGAATTCTTGATGAAGATAAGTTACATAAAATAAATATAAAATTGTTGAATACAAACTTTTTGTTGAACTGCTCAGATGTAATTGTGTTATATGATGATTTGTTTAAAAAATTCGAAAACATTATAAATGATTTTGCACCAATTCGGGCAATATATTGCACATCAAATGATATTCCATGGTATGATAACTATATTAAACAGCTAAGTAAAGAAAGAGACCAAGCATATAAATTATTTAAAATAAATAGGGATGAAGTTAGTTGGCAGAATTACAAACGACTGAGAAATGACGTGGTTAATAATTTAAAGTTAAAAAAACAGCAATATTTCATTGACCACATTGATAAACATAAGGCCGACCCTTATTTGATGTGGAAAACTTTAAAAAAGTTAATAAATCCTAAACATATGAATGTTAATTTTCTAAATGGCACTAAATTTAATGTAAATGGCTCTATAAAAATGATAAAAAATGAACACGAAATTTCTGAGTCTTTTAATGAATACTTCTTAGAAAGCATAAACGATATTGTTGATAATATTGATAATCAAAATAGTATTAATAATCATGAAAGGTATACAGATGCTATTTTTGATAACTTTGATTTGATTAGCTTACAGGAACTTAGGCAGTTTATTCGGCAATTAGATGAAAATAAGGGTTCTAAACTTGATGTACTAAATGCTAAAATTATAAAATCATGTTTTGTAGTGATAGGGAATGTTTGGTTGCATTTTATAAATTCATCTCTTCAATATGGCACTTTTCCAAGTTCTTTAAAGACTAGTGTAATAACACCCATTGAAAAAGTAGCAAACACAGTTCAGTCTTGGGAATTTAGACCTGTCAATAGTTTACCTAGTTTGGAAAAATTACTCGAGAGTGTAGTATACAAACAGTTGCTTAATTATTTCGATTTAAATAATCTTTTGTTTGTTAAACAGTCAGGATTTAGAACAAAACATAGTTGTGAAACGGCACTTCAATATAATTTAATACACTGGAAGCAGAATTTAGATAATGGTCTGTACACCGTAGTAGTGCTTTTAGATTTGAAAAGAGCTTTTGAAACTATTGACAGATCTATTTTGCTAAAAAAACTGGAACAGTATGGGATTTGTGGAAATTTATTAAAATGGTTTACAGAATATTTAAAAGACAGAACACAAATAACAAAAATTGGAAACACTAGTTCATCAAGTAAAACTGTTATACATGGAGTACCGCAGGGAAGTATCTTGGGTCCTCTATTGTTCTTAATTTATATAAATGATATCAATAACTGTCATCATTGTGATTCATTACAGATTCATTTATTTGTGGACGACACTTTGCTGTTTATTAGTGACAATGACTTAAATATAGCATTGAACAAAATGAACGACTCTCTAAATAATATTGCTTTCTACTTAAAGATAAATAAGTTAAAGTTAAACGTTGAAAAAAACTAATGCCCTTATTATTTCAACACCTCATAAGTATAAAAATCTAAATATAGATCAAATAAATTTAACAGTGGATGGGGAAAGAATTGAAATTGTCTCGCAGGCAAAATATCTAGGCTTCATTGTGGATAATCATTTAAATTATAATGCTCATTTTAAGTATATTCAGAAAAAAATAGCTAAAAAAATGTTTTTCTTTTCTAGAGTGTCCCAAGATCTTTCTATGCAAACCAGAATTACTGTTTTTAATACAATCATTAAGCCAAATTTGGATTATTGTGCCAGTATATTGTTTTCCTATGATTTAAATAAATTGAATGTTTTGCAGAAATTACAAAACAGGGCAATGCGGATAATTTTGAGATGCAACCGTTACACTCCAATAAATTTTATGTTGTCGGCTCTTGAATGGCTTTCTGTGAAAAACAGACTTCTCTACATGACCATGGTATTTATATATAAAATGTTGCATAATTTAGGACCTCTATATTTTAATGAATTTATTCGATTTCAAAATGAGATACACAATTATAACACTAGGAATAATGCCAACTTATATATACCAAGGCAGAATCTGAGCAGAACAATGAAAATTTTAATTCACAAAGGTTTTCATCAATATAATAATCTACCCAATAATGTAAAATTGTCAGAAAATATATATGTGTTTAAAAGTAATTTGTTGAAATATATTAAACTCAATGTACGATAGGTACTTTTAAAAAATTATTTTTATTTTAATAGTTATGTGTAAATTTTTACCTTTAATTATAATAATGATGTTTTTTATATTTTAAATTGTGTAATTTTAGATGAACGATATTATTCTATTATTATCTATATATATAAATTTTTGTATTATTTTATATGATATGTACATTAGGAATTCCTATTTTCAATAAACTATTTATTTATTTTTTTATTATTTATTAGCTTATACAATAATAAAGTGCGATGGACGAAATTGTGAAGTGAGAAGTGATAAAAACAAAGTAATTAAAGTTCATAAAAATAGATTAAAACATTTTGATGTGCGTTGATATCGGACAAAAAGAAATTTAAAAAAAAAAATAAGCAAATTTTGTTGTTTTTCTTTTTATGTTATCAATTTATTTCTTTTTTTTTATTAGGTACACTTTAAATATCATTAATTTCAGTTTCGTTAAAAATTTGACCTAATTAAAATGCTAAGTCAGAGAGCTAATAAATAATCTCAGGTTGAATCACTGCATAATTTGTATTTAATTTCATTACACAGCGAATATCTTTTAGGTAGATTACGTATGTACATCATTTTACTACAAATTCGCTACGATTTCAACTTGATTCAAAGCTAGATAATGTAGTTTAGTTTATTATTTTTTATTTTGTGTAAAGATTATTTTAGTAGTTAATATTAATGTTCTACCTCTTTTATTACAATATTGTTTTTTTTAAACTGATGGAAAATATATCGACTAATCAGGCACTTTAAGTACATTCCATATAAAATAAACTCCACATCTTCTCTGTAGTTCATTTTTTCCAAAGGGGGAGGATGTAGTGTAAACATTAAACACAAAGATATTTTATAATTTAATTAGATTCTAAATGACCGTCATTGAACTTTATATATTTAATACATCGACATTTTTTTCATCGGTAGACAATACACGTGGTTTAATTACCTATCAATATGCTGACTTCAATAATTTTGGTATAATGTGAATAATTATAATAATTAAGAAAACAGAAGTCAGTAATATTCACTATTTAATTTCAATAAGCAATAAACGTGCCTTACACAAAAAAAGTGTACAAGTATTTTTAATTAAAACCGGACCTTTACATGAGGATAACCCTGACAACATTGATTTAATTGAAGACCTTCTTTATGATAGTGATAACGATCCAGAATATATCCCGGACTTAGAATCTGACACTAGTACTATAAATAATGTTCCTCAGCAGGATTTACCTGATGTGCAAACAGATGAGAACACAATCGAAAATACAATTGGCCCTGTTAAGCAGCTAACTCGAAAGCGTGTAAGAAATGAGGCCAACTGGGCACGTAATTTAAAAAAAAAGAAAGTTAATTGCGGTGCAGCGTATGTGTCAAGACTTGGTAAACACCATGAGCAAAAGGTTTTAGGTTTGCCATGTACTGAAAAATATACTTTAAAGTGTAATGTGAAATTTACAAATGCATGTAGAAAGGAAATATTTGATAAATTTTACAATCTGTGTGACATAACACGGAAAAGAGATTACATATCAAAACTCATTTCTTTTTCCAACAAAGATGATGGGCGATCACCAACTGCTCGTAAATGTAACACATTGTTTTACTTTGAGGTTGATAGTAGAAGAGAGCGTGTATGTAAAGCAAGGTTTAAATCTACACTTGCTATTTCTAACAACTTCATATCTACTGTTCTAAAAAAGAATGACATTAATGGTTTCACTGGAGAAGATTCCAGGGGAAAACATGGAAAACAAAAAAAAACTGAAGACGCATTATTAGAAGCAGTATTTCAGCATATAAATAGTTTCCCTCGCATTGAGTCTCACTATTGTAGGTCAAGAACTAAAAAGGAATACCTAGAGGGTGGTCTAAACTTATCAATGATGTACAGACTGTACGAAGAAGAGAACAAAGCTAAAGGCTTAAACTATGTAAAAAAACATTTGTATGAATCGATTTTTAATTCTAAATTTAATATCAGTTTTTTCAAGCCAAAGAAAGATTTGTGTGTAAAATGCGAGGAATACAAACTCTTGAGTGATGAAGAAATGATGGAAAAAGAAAATCAACACAAAAAGCACAGAGAAGAAGTTTCACTTTCAAGATTGGAAAAACAAAAGGACAAAGAAAAATGTACTAATAAAGATCTTATAGCAGTGTATGATTTACAAGCTGTCTTCCAGTTGCCACAGGGTAAAGCATCACTATTCTACTATAAATCAAAATTGAATGCGTATAATTTTACTGTAGCCGATATTTCAAAAAAAGATACTTTAAAAAGAAAAGGTTATTGCTATTTGTGGCATGAAGGCATTGCAAACCGAGGTGGTGTGAAAATTGCAAGCTGTGTTTATAAATTCATAAAAGACCACTGTAAAGACAAGAAGAATTTGATATTTTACAGTGATAATACTGTGTCACAAAATAAGAATAGGTATGTTTTTGCTATGTACTTATTTTGTATTCAAACCATTCAAATTGAAACTATTACACATAAAGACCTAATAGTCGGGCACACAGAAAATGAAGCAGACAATATTCATTCTTGTATTTAAAGAGAAAAGCAAAGAATTTTGAAAAGTGGGCCTATTTTATTCCTAGTGAAATATCCATGCTTTTTAACACCTCCAAGAAGACGGGGGAGCCCTATAATGTAAAAGAAATGAAAACATTGGACTTTTATGATTGGAAGAAGTTATCTGAAGATTTTGGTAAAAATTTTTCTCTTAACACTGATGATGAGAAATGCACCTGGAACGACGTAAAGATAGTTGAACTAAGGAAACAAAATGCATATTCTATTTTTTATAAGACATCTTATAAAGATGAATGTTTCAAAGAAACTGACATAAGAGGAAAAACAAGGAAAAATACAAAGGAGATAGTTTTAAAAAAAGCTTACACCGAACCACCTTCTATCACAGAAAATAAAAGAAAAGATCTAGTTTCATTGTGTTTAGCAAATCTAATTCCTAAATCACATCACCAATTCTTTTTTAATTTAAAAAGCTCAAAGAAGGTCTTCACAGCTGCCGACAGTGATGAAGAAACATACTTACTTACTTTATTATTAATCCTTTTAGACATTAAAAAAATAAATGTATAGGATACGTCATGCATTACAAAATATAGTATAGTACAATAAACATAAAAATGTATAGGACACTTCACTACAAAATACACTGTAGAACAATATTCAAAGTTTACAAAA
This sequence comes from Altica lythri, assembly GCA_964028335.1. Taxonomy (NCBI): domain Eukaryota; kingdom Metazoa; phylum Arthropoda; class Insecta; order Coleoptera; family Chrysomelidae; genus Altica; species Altica lythri. The sequence continues at coordinate 9,260,466 of OZ034806.1, read as the reverse complement.
ACTCACAAAACATAAAATATATAAAATAACAAGTGAATATGAATAAAGCTACTGCAGTTTGTCCTCAAGATATTCATTTATAGAATAATAGGATTTTTTTAAGAGTAAATCTTTAACTTTTTTTTTAAATTTCGTGGAAAGTGGTATTTCTTTTATTGTTTTTGGCAAATGATTGTATAAAGTCAGTCCCATATATCTAAAACAATTTTGAAATTTCGATGTTCTGTGTTTTGGAACTCGTAAAGATTCAGCATTTCTTGTACTATAATAGTGATTGTCTGAATTCACTGGATATGTGTCGATTTCCTCTTTTACGTACAGTAAACATTTATAGATGTATAGGCTATAGAAAGTTAAAATTTGATGTTAAATAAAAAACGGTTTACACGGTTGTTGATTATCCAAACTAAAAATTTTACGTATAATTTTTTTTTGGGTAATGAACACCTTGTTACTATCTACTACTATATTTGGATCGGATCTTCCAACTCTAACTACTTTTGAAATTTTTTCAGACGCCTTATCTATTCCAATTGACTCCAAAATTTCAACTAATACTTTCATATCTTCCTCTATTCTTATTTTCAGCTCATCAGATTTAGATTCCTTCACATTGTAAAGCATTAAATTTGATGCTCTTATACTTCGTTCATGCACTTCGTTCAAAATAAATTCCGTATTGTCTCCAAAAACATTATCTTTTTTCAGGCAATTTACCTCTTCTCTTAAAGATTCAATCTCATTGGACATTGACTCAACCTTTCTCAGCAACACTGGAATACTTTTAAATGCAAGGCGGCATCCATTGCAGAAGAAAACCAGATATCGATTTTGAATCACCACTGCTCTAAACTCAGAAGGTCCTAACCCCGTGCATTTCTCATTACTATGAAATGCCGCATGGCAACTATCACAAGAAATAATTTTATCCTTTTCCTTAAAAACAGTCTTGCATGATTCACATAAATCATTATTAACCATTTCGAAAGTTAATCAGTAGATACGCCACTGGGACTTCAGGTGGAATGATAAGTAGGTACCTGTTACTTTTTGCGGCAACAGCAATTAGCTGAATATCAATAATAAACAAAAAACAATTTAAGAGTTCCAACCGTAATAACTACGTCCAGAATTCACCAAGCAAATAAGTTTTTACAGAATCGACTAGATGAGGATTTACTGCACAAAATGATGTTAAACACGCCAATTGTTTTTACCTTTTAACCACTTAAAAATTAAACTAAATAGGAACACTTTTTACTTGTATTACTGTTTACACTGAGGGGTATGTTATAACAGTTGGTTTATCTCCCGCAAGAACATTTTCTCCAGCTATTATTTTATCAGAATACTGCAAGCCAAGTAAATTGTCGTTTGGAAAAATGGAATGGCTTGATCTTATTAATTTTTTAAGCACAAGCACATTTTTTACTGAACCACTACCAACCTACGCAGATGAGTATGATCCAGTAACATTTTCCTGTGGAGATTTTTGTACAATACGACAGTTGGTATACGATGACACCTAGTTCATAGAAGTTGTAAAACATGGTGTAGGATATCATCTAACGGAAAAGGATGTAGATGAACTTGGTAGAGTACATCATTTTATCGTAGCTTATCAGATTTCACTTATAGAAAATATTAACTTTAATTGTTATTATAATAGAGTTTTAGATATTGTAAAAAAAAATTTTAGTGATAATTGTTTTCACGCATTAACGCCCGTTTGCACCACTTCTGGCTAAATGCCATGGCTAACTAACTGGAAGTTATTATTATCTGACAGTTAGATTTTATTTACTTTGCACCACTCGTATTTGCCCGTCGGTTTATTAACCGGAAGATATAATTTGGCAACATGGTATTTTCGGCTCGAAGGTCGAAAGTCCCTAGATTATATGACAGTGTCAATGTCAATAATGTCATGTGTTTTGTTTTTGTGTTGTTTGTTTGTGTTATAGGTTATAGCAAACAGAATTGCTAGTTTTTAATAAAATGGCAGAGCCAGCAAAAAGAAAAAGAAGCTCAAATTTCAGCCAGAGCGAAAAAGAATTGCTTTTAAATATAATTGCAAAATATAAAAATACTATTGAAAACAAAACCACAAATGCGGTCACATGGAAAAATAAAGATGATGCCTGGAATAGCATTACTTTATATTTTAATGCTCAGTGCCCAAATGGGCTAGAACGAAATAAAGAATCTTTAAAAAACTTCTATGAAGGAATGAAGAAAAAAGTAAGACAAAAGGCAGCGGTGGAAAAAAGAAAATTATTTAAAACAGGAGGAGGCACTAACAATGAACCCACATTAGATAATAAGGATGACTTGATATTATCCCTCATTAATAAAAAAACAGTTTACGGATTCGAAAATCTTTACGATGATGATGATACCACTGTAAGAGTATAATTTAATTAGAAAGTTGCTGTAGAAATAATATTAATAAACGTTTTAGGAGCATGTTGTAGAACCAACACATGAGGTAACACCTGCTATACAGGCTCGGGAAGAAGAAAAGGAAGAATTGGAGGGTGAAGCCATCACGATTGTAAATATAAATTTTTTATTTTTAGAAGTTGGAATAATGTGTAACTATATTTTCAGGTATGTAATGAAAATGGTGACTGGAGCAATGTGTGTCCCCAACAATTGAAGACCCCCAAAATTCCGAAGTTAACAGTAAATAATAGTAACTGGAGCTCCAGACGGCGGCCCATAATTAGTCAGCAGCCAACCTCATCTCTTCATGAGAAATATGAAGAATTGGCGAACAAGAAATTAGAACTTGTTAATCTACAAATAGACCGTCAAAAATCAGATAATGATTTCGCCAAATTGGAAAATGAGAAGAAATTAAGGCTGTTAGATTTGCAGTTGAAAAAAAAATTAGCAAAATAATTTTTTTTGTAATATACAGGGTGAACTATACAAAAAGGGTAACATTGATATATCAGAAAAAGGAAAAGATACAGAGGTGGTTAAATGGGCACAAAGTTGTCTATTTTAAGAATAATAAAGTGACTGAAAAAATTTACAATATATTTTGCCATTCTCGTCTAATACAGGGAAAACAAAAAATTCTATTTTTTTCTTTCGGTGCCTGACAGCTGCATTTTAAAAAATATCAAAAACTGAGAAAAGAAAAAGTTTTTTGTTACTAAATTTTCTATAAGAAGATGTCATTAATGTGACATTTAGGTTTTGTTGGGCCACCATCTTTTTTTTTAATACAAACCTGTATATTTTATTAAAAATATGAATAAAAATTAATTTGGTGATATATCACACATTAAATTTTCTCTGTTTCGTGTCAACAGTGGGTAATCATCAGTTTTTTAATAATATTTTAATACGTTCCCGCATCTTTTTTAGTGGACCACAACCACACTTACATAACTCGGAAGTATTAATACCCATAGCTATACCAAAGATTTATTATTTATAACAAAAATGCTGATTTTTAATTTTTCAAATTTTTGTTGGGTTTTGTTACTGTATGCTTTTCTTAAATAAAATTATTTGTTTCTTGTTTTAACCTTTTTATTTTCTAAAAATTATGAGAATAGTTTTTTTCCTTGTAATATATGTAGCTTATCGGTTTTTTTCTAATTATAAATAAAGTATTTTATTAGAATATTCTTTTTGTGTTTTTTACTTACTTGTTCTATCCTATTCTACGAGTCTTCGTAGTTCGTGTTACTGTCTCCCTGCATCACTATGAGGACAGCACTATTAATTAGAAGCCAACAGTGAATGTTGAGTGGGGAACCACCGTTTGGTTTTACAAAGACAGGATTAATAATATACAAGAATATTGTTTTTTTATTAATGTAATTTTTATATTATAACATTTCAAAGTAATCAATTAAATTATTTCTAGTATTGTGCTGATGTTGTTGTTGAAATTCATCAAAAATTTCTTCAATATTTCCTAGGTTTAAAATATTTTCAAAATTAACATCATCTACTGGTGGAACCTGTTCGTTTGCCAATATTGTAATATTATTTAAAACTGCTGTTGCAACTCTTACGGGCATAATATTTTCAAGTTTCTGCCGAAAACCATATGCACAAATAGGAAAGCGCCTTTTCCACACACCAATGACTCTTTCTACCACATTCCGTGTGCGTATATGAGCCTCATTATAGCGTTGTTCACCTACACCAATTGGGTTTAACCCTGCATTACCCGCGCCCTAATTTGTAGCATCGCTGCCCGCGTGTGAGAAAAACGCTCAATCTCCGAATTTTTGAGAAAAAATGCCTTTTGTGGGTAAAAATAATAATTTTAACCAAGCTTAATAATTTATTTTATTTAAACTAAACATTTCAATACAAATAAAAATAAAAAATTTAACATCATAGACTTAAAAAATTTAAGAAAGATTTTCTCACCTAACGTGAAATTCAAAATGTTTATTACTCAGAATCAGTTGCTGCACATTCAACACAATAAGACACTGTATGTTCTTTGCAAATTGGCTTTAAACATTTGACACATTTATTGGTTGTTTTACGATTTTTTCTGCGAGGGCAGTAGCCGCATTTGGGTTTACTGGTACCAGGTTGGTTTTCTTCTGGGTATGGACCTTCTACTGCTGGAGGTAAATTTAAATAGTTTTTAATTTGCAGACTAAGCAGAAATGGCAATGACTGCAGCGCTGCACGTTTATGCATATGTGGTAACACTAATTCTTTTGCTAGATTTTTCAGGTAAATGCGTCGCGGATCTGTAGCATCTATCAAATTAGCCCTGTATAAGACGTAACCGTTGATTCCTGCAATGTTCAAAATTGAAAAGAACACTGTCATGGGCCATCTGCATGTTATTCTTGCCACTGAATAGATGCTTTTCAACTGGTCAACTGTATCGACACCCGACTTTGTACTATTGTACATTGTAACCACTTCGGGTTTATGTGCATCGCCAGTTTCATTATCAATACTATCACTTTCGTGCATTGTTGAAATTAGGAGCACGTTTTTGTTCTTCTTTGGTACGTAAGAAACCAAAAGACAGTCTTCTCCGAAACCAAACATGCTGCTGCAGATGGGTCTGTCTTTAGTGGCAACAAAAATAGGAGGAATTTCCCGCTTGTTTTTTTTTATTGTTCCCACTAGTGTCAGTCTATGATCTTTGAGAAGCTCCAATGCCAATGGAACTGAAGTGAACCAATTGTCGCAGGTAATATTGCGTCCTGTATTGACAATTGGAACACAAAGACGCTGTACGACATTGCTAGGGCTATTGTCAACGAAAAAAGGACCATCTGGCTGCTTACCCGCGTAGATTTCCATTTTCACCGTATAGAACACGCGTGCATCAGCTAAGGAAAAAATCTTGATACCATATTTGTTAGGTTTACTGGGAATATATTGACGGAAACTACAACGACCACGAAAACCTTCAAGCATCTCGTCAATTGTACAGAAGTGTCCCGGTGTATAACAGGCTTGACATCTTTCCTGAAACACTTCAAAAATATTTCTGATAGGAGCTAATTTGTCTAACTTTCTCCTTTCAGTTCTAGTATCTATATCGTCGAATCGTAATGCACGCATGAGTAAATAAAACCGATTTTTGCTCATTACAAGTCTACAGAATTCAGGTGCTGTGCCATCAGTATTCCAGAGATCATTCAAATTAGTGTGGCGTGATTTTAAAACACCAGCCATGTACAATAAGCCAAACAGTGCTTTTATTTCATCAAAATCTGTATCCAGAACATCCCTTTGACGCACAAAATTAGCACGAATTTTTTTCAAATATTTGTTCGTATATACGACAATTTTATCTATCATGTCATTCGTTATCAATAAGTTCCAAGTTTCAAATACCGTGCGGGCATTTCTTGCGGCTGGTTTTGGACCAGGTAACTGTGTAACCAAATTATGCCTACGAGTTCGGCTGCTTTTTCTTTTTTGATGAACCATCCAAATCGTTTTGCAGTCCTTACCAATGTACTGAGGCTCACGTGTCGCCAGCGTAGGGATTACTAAATCATTAGACTCATCTGCAGATAACTCAGAGTCAGTATTGTGATCGTTATTTTCTACTAAGTCTTCATCACTTTCTTCGTCGTCCAGTTTTTCCATTTCATACCCATTTTGTTCACGAAGCAAATCCTCTTTCTCTAATTCTTCAAAAATTTTAAGCCATCGAGCTTCTTCTCGTGGATCCATGTTTACAGAATTGAATCAGTTCAACTATAATTGCAAAAAGTACATTTGTTTATAAATTATCAAATATTAGATGAATAATTTATACTTACTTAACTTGATACGCCAACACCCGCGTGTGAGTCGTTTGCTCACGTTACAAGATACACTTATTAAAACGGCTGTTAACAAACTAACCACTGCACTGATTATTACTGCGTTAGATGCACGTGTTCACAACATATGGTGGGAGGATTAGCTAGGGTCTTAAGGTGACAGATAAAATAATGCCGAAATGGCAACAAAAAAACGAAAAATGTGAGCGTTTCGCTCACGGTGCGGGTAACGGAGGGTTAAAAGCGGAGTGACCAAATATCTATTGAGAGCATATCCACTATCACCTAAATAAATATGTATTAATTATTGTAATATCATATGTTTAAGAGATTAGTTACCAAGTATTAAACAATTGGGAAACTCGTCGTTTTCAAATCTGTTGCATATGGATGGATGATTAAAAATTGTATTGTCATGAACTGACCCAGGCCATCGTGCAACAATATTTTGAATTTTTAATGAAGCGTCACAGCATATTTGGACGTTCATTGAAAAATATCCTTTTTGGTTTCTAAAGACCTCTGTATCCTCCCTTCCTAAAAAACAGAAATTTATATATTCACGCTATATAATTATTTTGATAATTACCTGGTGATTGTATCTTGATATGAGTTCCGTCTACAACTGTAATAACTTTAGGAAAGTGGGCAATTTCATAAAAGTTCGCTTTTGTTGCAGCAATTTCCTGATCACAGGTTGGTAGACGAATATACTCCCCACGCAAACTTGCTATCACACGTGAGACTTTGTTAACAATTCTACAGGCTGTAGACACATGTACATTCACAAAGTCAGCAATCGACAATGGATGATTGCCAGTGGCAAAAAGTCTCAGTGTTAATAATAATTGGTTAATTGGAGACACAGATGAATTCCTAGGAAGACAGATATTACAATAGTATATTAAAGTAAAATGATACTTTACCTGTCAAAATGCAAAAAAACTATTACCATGTTCCAACAAATAAGATACAATATTACTTACATATCATGCACATACTCAAGTCTATCTTGAATGTAATCGAGTACTTGTAGAACCGTTCTCTTTGTTAACCTGAATCTTTTACAAAACTGTGCTTCAGACAATGTATCGAAGTAATTCCGGCGAATATATATTTGGCGAGGAAATCCAACATTCATAATTTCTATGATTTCCAAATCATCTTCAATAATATCATTTTCTAGATTTAAATTTATATCCATTTGTGTCACAAAACAGAAAAACAAATAAAATTGTAATACAAAATAAAATAACACCACAATTTTATAACTTCCACCAAATTACGCTTTTAAATGTTGAGTTATGGAGAAACAGCTGATCTTAATTTTGTCGCCATGGCATGTAGTTACAGCTAACCAACACTTTAACAGGCTTAAATTCTGGTGGTTAAAAATATCTGTCGGATAAGGAATTTAACCTTCAGTTTTCAACTGGAGCAATGCAATAACCGTCAGTTACGACTTTATCTGGTAGATAAAATTTTAACCAGAAGTGGTGCAAACGGGCGTAAATGTATTTTGTGAAATATGTACTGATCCTTTGTTAAGCAATGCTGTGCGTCAGTACATTTACTTTTATAAAGATAATGTAATAAGAGATTTAAAAAAATGATAATAAAATGTATAAAGTATATAACATTGTTTTTATTTTTTTAATTTAGGGCTATTTTATTAAAACACCTTTTTAAAGTTTACAAATATTTATTATTATTATTATTTAAAAATACATTTCATCGCTTCATTCTTCTTTTGGTTTCTTTCGCCAAAATTTTCATTACTAACAAACAAACTCCTGCTAACGTTGCCCATGTTATCTGAGCTAATTGACATATTTGCTTTTGCATTGGATCCTCCATAGTAATTTCTAGTTGTTGCATTGGGTTTTCAAGGTTAGATCGCCATTCGCCTACTCCTTCAGAGTTGTCGTTAAATATTAATTTTAGCTTGTAGTTACGAGGCGATTCCACTAATTTTAATGCAAACACCTGCCATTTTCCATTATTTACTGACGTTTGACTCGTCATTTGCCATGTATTGCATTCTTGTTTTGTTCCGTTTATATCTAAACAAACACCAATACGTGCTACATTTTGTGGAACATTAACATAAAGCATGTTATTTAATATTGCTGTTAAAACAACAAAATTTGTTTTTAGCAAGGCCATGGTTTTATTTGTCTTGTGGGAGTTGATGATTGTGACAAATATCTTTCAAAAACTTTGTCCCACAAACTTAAATTTTCAATTTTTTTTATACTGTAACGTTAATAACGTTAATCGTGGCCTGGCCTATTGACTATTAAATTTTTATAATTTTCGGTGTTATTTTGAGTCGACGCGAATAATTTATCAGATTTGAGAAGGGGAATTTTTAGTTCATTCGTAAGTTGCGTCGCTATTTTCATTTTTTTCATTTTGTGCTTCGATAGTAATTAGTTCTCCTCACTTCTTACACCCTTCTTGGTGAGTAAAATTTAACTTGTTATAATTTTAAGTAATAGTCAAAAATTTGGTGATATATTTTTGGTAGTTTTATTTGATATTTTTACTAACATTTAATTTATTCGATTACAATCATTTGTCAAGAATCAGTTTTTTATTGAGTTAAAAATTTATAAACACATCAGGTGATTAACTTTTTTCACAAACTTTGGAGAAACCTTGAATGATTGTAATCGAAACTAAGGATTATTGGGACGGAATTTTGACAGCTATTATTTTAATTATTTAGGGATTTTGCCAAATAGCGAAGGGTCCTAAGTGAGGGCTTATCGAGCCAATTAATTTTATAAAAAGAAAACCCATCTTGCCAGCGGTACCATTGACCGGTGGTCACCAATTCCGGAGGTCTCAATTATTCCGTCCAGAAAATTCCGCAACATCGATTCCGTAGAACACAAGACAAAGATAAGAAAATAGTTAATTACTTTTTTACTAATCTCATAAAGTTATTTTCTTAAATAAACAATTCAACACTGATTTCACTCTTTTATTTGTATGTCTGTACTTGGCGCCCTTTATTATTTGTTTGAGGAGAGTTAAAAAAGAAAGCCAGAGGAAAGCCACGAACCCTGGAGCTAGCAAAGGGTATTTTTACGCTACAATACTTCTTTTTGATCTTCGTACAAACAAATTTGTTTGTTTAATTTTCTTATATTTTCACAAAACTCCTCTATTTTTCGACTGTATTCTATCGAAGCCATGATAAAACTAAATTGTTGTGTAAAGGGAATTAAACCCGTCGCTTCCCCCCACCCAGGCGTCCTAATACAACAATATTTTTCATGTCACGTGATGACTCATACCACATTAATAACAAATTATTTTATTTTTTGAACAGCCGTTTTCGATATTAGCTTTCAAATAATAATAATATATATTTTTTAAAAGTATACATTAATTCTAATTAAATCATAAGGAACTGTATTTGTGAAAAATAAATAAAACGCAGACGCGGTTACGAGATAAGAGATTCCCCAACGACGACTCATAGCACACCGGCATTTTTTATATTATTAATAAATTATTTTATTTTTTTTGAACAGCCGTTTTTTTATAATCATAGGTTTCAAATAATAATAATAATAATATTTTTTTTAAAAGTAATACACAAATTAATACGTGGTGCAGATTTCAATGTAACCAAAATATTTTTTTTTAATAAAAATAATATAAAATTATGTATCATAGATAAAACAAAGCCAGCGGTTATGATAAGAGAGAGAGAGGTTCCTCGACGGCAAATGACACATCATATAAAACCAACTTTTGTAGATTTCAGATAATAATAAATTTATTTAATTTCTGTACAATTAAATAACCATTTTTCCGATATTAGCTTCAAATAGAGAATTTTTAAAACTAATATTAATTCTAATTACATAGTCAGGAACAGTATTTGCGAAAAAAAATTTTTAATGCTATCACAACCTATAAATTTTAATGCAAAAATGTCGAAATCATCCCCCCATAATATGCACGCCGTTCCCACATACGCTCTCTCTCATACACATTGTTTTCCCTATCTTTATAGTGATACTCTCCTAATACATCTACTAAATATTACCTCTTTTGTTTTGTCTGTGTTCTGTTTTGTCTGTGTTCTGTTTTGTCATGTTCTGTTTTGTCAAGTTCTGTTTTGTCAAGTTCTGTTTTGTCATGGAACCGAAATGTTATTATACTACAGCCACTATTACAATAATCTCACACAACGATGCTATTTGGATGTAAAATAGCAGACTTTAAAAAAGATGGATGTAGAATTTGAGTACTGTGTTTTTATGTTAAACTCAAAAATGGTGAAATAACTTTTTTTACCACTGCTTGAATAATTTAAAAGCTTTATTATACATTTGTTATTGCTTCATTAATTTAAAAGTTGTATTAAACGTTTCTAGTTAATATATGTATATATGCTACATTTTAAATTTTACTTATTTTATTTATTTGTAATAAAATGTAAATATAAAAGTAAGTTTGGACCGAGTTATGCATCACTTGACTAAGCGACAGGCCATCATTTTTCGGGATTTTTATGCCATCTAGTAGTAAAATATGTAACTTACCTTAGAAAAAATGCAGAACACGGAGAGACATAAACAATTTTTTTTTTAAGATAAAGCTAAGCGCCAATCAAGTTATAGAATAAAATCCGATTTGCATCACGTGTCTAAGAGCCAACTAATGCGGCGTTAGTTTACATCAGTTGACCAACCGACTTTGCGAATTTGCATTACTTGACCAACCGATGGTGCAAGCGGCGTTTGGCTAGTTGATGCATTTTTATATTATATTTAGTGAAGTATGTGTTTTGTGCGTTCAGTCTTGTTTGGTACTCGGTAGTATTACAAGTTGTTATTGAAAGATATTAATTTAATTATTTGTTTCCTACATATTTTAAACGATTTTATGTTGGAAAAATGTTGAGAAGAACAGCTTTAATCATAAGAAATGCGCAGGAATTAATAAATAATATAGGGGTAAGTTCTCAATTAGTATGCTAATATTTATTTTTTGATGTTGACATAACCTTAAATTTTTGTCGTAGGAGCATAATGAGGAAAATTTTCCACCAAATAATTCTGCAGTAGAAAAAAAAATGAAGGTACAACTTCGGAGCAGCATAGTTTTCCGGAAGTGAGTATATTACTTTATTAATGTTTTTGTATTGATACCTAGAGTTGATTAATAAGGTTGGATATATTATGGTACCATATATCTTTTTTATTTTAGGAACAAACAGATCATTATGGTAGCGACTCACCTACATATACAAACCTTTTGCCAGTAAAAACTACTATTATTAATGATAAAGACGATAGTGAAAATATAAAAACTAATGTTCTAAATGATATAGAATTACAGAATAAAGAAAACGATGACCCAAGTGAGAATATACCAAAAAATAATGTTCTAAATGACTTAGAAATACAGAATGAACAAAACGATAATGACCCCAATGAAAATATACAAAATAATGTTCTAAATGACATAGAAGTTCAGAATGATCAAAACGATAATGACCCAAATGAAAAACATGCTACTCTAGGTCGACCCAGAAAAGGAAGAAAAAGGAAATATCCGTCACAGAATCGCGCTGACAGAACCATTAACTGCATTCAAAATAAAGGCTACATTACCCAAAGAGGATCTGTAAAAATGCCAAAAGAATTCAGACAATATCTATGTCGCTACGATTGCTTAAATAAAGTTGGGACAGAAAGGGCACAAGAACAATACAAGAAATTTTATAGTGTAACATCCCACGATGCTCAAAGAGCACTTATTTGTGCAATGGTAAACGACTTCCCGATCAAGAGAAAAAGAAATAAAAACTCACAAAAAAGAAACAGGTCAAGGCGGTTCACTATAAAAGATGTTACCGTATCCAAACCATTTTTTCTGCAGACGTTAAGAATCTCGAGTGGTAAAGTAGATCTGGCTATTAAGAGCATAAAAAGAACAGAAGGTGTTAAAGATTTAAGGGGCATAGGCGGTGGAAAAAATAAAATTTCCGAACAGAAGCATCAAGAAGTAACCACACATATTCAATCTTTTCCAAAATATAAGTCCCATTACGCCAGAGAAACAACAAATGCTATGTTTTTGCGTTCAGATACTACACTACCGATAATGTACGACTTATATAAACAAGAAGTAATGTTTCCTGTATCATTCTCGAAGTACAAGCATATTTTTTTGACCTGCTTTAATTTAAAAAGAAAACCTTTAAAAAAGGATACGTGCAATACTTGCGACAGACTTAACATTTTAGAAAAGAGTGGTACTCAGCAGCAGCAAGATATGTACCAAAAGCAAAAAGAGTCTCATTTAAAATCGGCTGAAGAATCAAGGATGTTATTAAAAAGCGATAGAATGAGGGCTAAAGACGATAATAATTTAGAAGTTTTATGTTTTGATCTGGAAAAAACGCTACCTTTGCCCCGAATTCCTACAAACGTAGTTTTTTATAAACGCCAACTTTGGTTATATAATATGGGTATACATACTTCCAAAAATAACAAAGGTCATTGTTATGTTTGGTTGGAGGGAGATGCGGGCCGTGGTGCACAAGAAGTTGGATCTGGTGTGTTCAGACACATTATGAATGACCCAGATATGCAGGACTGTAAGTCTTTGATTCTTTGGTCGGACAGTTGTTGAGGACAAAACAGAAACATAAAAATTGTCCTCATGTTAAAAGCACTTCTTGATGTCCATCCATCCTTGAGCAAAATAACATTACGATTTTTGATATCTGGTCATAGTTTCCTCCCAAATGACACAGATTTTGGAGACATTGAGTGTGCATTAAAATTGCAACAGAGACTCTATTCTCCTAATGATTACATAAATATCATGAGGGGGTGCAGACGCAGGAATCCTCTTATTGTACATAGGATGGAACGAGAACACTTCTACGGTACTGGGCGTTTAGAAAAAGCTATTGTTAATGGAAAATCAGATATTAGGAACAATAAAATAAACTGGTTTAAATTTAAAGAAATAGAAATGCAGAAGGAAAACCCATTCAGTATTTTTGTAAAAAGTAATGATTTTCAAAGCGAGGCACAGGAAATCAATATAGAAAGGAGAAGGGGCAGACCATCAGAGACAAGAAAAAATTTTAATGAATACTTAGACCAACTTTGGCCAAATGGTAAAGCAATATCCACAAAAAAACTTGATGACCTAAAATTCCTTTTACCATTTGTACCAAAAGACGATCAAAAATTCTATAAAAAATTAATAGGAGATCCTAATCTAGAAGAAGACATAGATGGATTTAATATTGAGACACTAGATTTTGAAGTAGAAGAAGGACAAGGACAAGGACAAGATGAAATAGAGTTATAAAAAGTATTAAAAAATAATGTTTTTCGTTGAATAATGATCCTTTTATTTAAATAATGTTTTCTAACTACTTTAAAAATAATTTTTTTTATTTAAAAATGTGTTCTGGTATGCCCTATCTGTCTTAAATATGTATACTACTATAAAACCTAGTACCTATCAGCTAATACAAAAAATTTAAATCAAAAGCATAATAAAAATTAAATAATTCTTTGCAGTAAGAACTTACAACAGTTTGTTGTATAAAAGGAAAATAATGATATTAATAATAAATTATTTTAAGTCAAATGCCTTGCAGTGGTTTTGCATAATATGACCAACAGTCAAAAGTGGTACATAGTCATATTATGCAAAACCTAAAAATACCTATAACCATAAAAAGCATCAACTGGAAAAGCGGCTTTTTGCTTATAACAGCTGTCACTTGTGTTTTATAATAAAAATATGCAGGAACCAAATAATTTCCAACTGTTTGAGCCAGTACACAAAAAATCAGCTTAATCTGACATGTTTTCCATTTTTGACAACGTGAAAAAGTAAAACGCGTTTTTTTCAAAATCGTTAAATTGTCGCTTAGTCAAGTGATGTGTAAAGCGGTCCATTTTTCGTTCTAGATCAATACAATAATATAATTGACTATAAACAGGGATCTGTTCTGTGCAAAGGAATGTGTTATTTTGAATATCAGTCAAAATTCATGTGAATTCAAATAGAACATTCTTGGATATTAATACTACTTGCAGCGAAAACTGACGTAACTATTTTAGTATTCAATTACATATTAAATATATTAACTTATTTTCTGCAATTTTTAAGTTCGGTTTGCAGGTTTAACTACTTAAGATATTTGTATTGAATACACATATTTTTATTGAAGACGTGACAACATCGTACTTACAATTAACAAGCCCACAAAACAGTAAACTCAGACTATACTGGGCGAATTTCATGTTACTAACAAAGCCTACTAAGATAGGAATAAAAAGTGAACGGAGTAAACGTATTTTGTACTATATTTTCAACTCATGACTAAAACTCAACAACTCTAAACTTTGAATACTTCACACATATCAGTGAAGTCACAGTTCAGACACAGTAGGTACCGACACAGTGCGAAATATTCTTTCATACAGTTTCTATGCCCCACTTGTCAGTGTCAGAGACGACACAGTGCTCTCAGTGTCAGTGCTGACACCGGCAATCACGGACGTATTCGTTGACGACGGTATTTTTTGTCGGATCACAGACGCCGCCGCGGCATCAAAAACAAAATCAGGGACGAGCGATTGATAGAATTGGTTCGTGAAAATAGGGTTTTGTATGATTTGTCTCATGTAATGTACATGGATTCAATACACAAAACCAATTTGTGGAACAAAATATGAGCACAAATAAAATTAGATGGTAAGTAACGTTCGCATAGATTTAATACTTTATTTATTGGCTTATTATTCTATGCATTTGTTGTATTATATTATTATTTTTATATTATATATACATATTGAGGCCGTGAAGAAAATGTACGGAGTGTAATGAAATGTGCTTTATCTTAATTAAACAACGTAAAATAATTTAATTTGGTCTCCTTGCCAAGGTACTGACCCGGCTTCAGAATTAAAATAGTTGTTACATTTACAACTCCATGACGTAAATAGCGTCTTGTGTGTCATTTCCATCTTGAGTTCGCAAATTGTTTAGTAATCTGCTTGTACTTGGTTGACTCATATCTTCTAAATTATCTGATGCAAACGTTGCGTTTAAATTAAACTTTTTGATGTAGTTATGTAGTATACAAGTTGCTAGTACAATATAATCTACATTTTCAGGGCTAGCTTGGATCCGTCTGAGGTAAATTCTAAATTTTTGTGTTAAAATTCCGAAACTGTTTTCCACAATTCTTCTTGCTCTTGATAAACGGTAATTAAAAATACGCTTATCATCATTTAAATTTTCCCCGGATAAGGTCGCATCAAATAGGTTTTGAGAGGAAATGCTTCGTCGCCAACAATCAGATGTGGTGTTTCGATTGATGTTCCTGGCAATGGTGAATTTCCAAGGATACCTAAAGTTCCTTGTTGAAGTCTTTTTCCAAGATTAGAATTTGCAAAAATCCCACCATCACTGTGTTTTTCATAAGCACCGACATCGACGGCTATAAAGTTATAATTAGCATTAAGAGGGGCCATCAAAACAATTGAAAATGTTTTCTTGTAATTAAAGTAGAGTGATCCGCTGTTTGAAGGAGCCTGAATAGTGATGTGCTTCCCATCCAGTGCTTCTACGCAGTTCGGGAAATTCCATAAAGACTGAAAGTCATTGGCAATAGATTTCCATTTATCTTCTGTAGGTATTGGTAGCATTTCACTCATCAGAGTTTCCGTTATGATCTTACACGTTTCCATAACTATGAAATATGCTGGGCTATGACCCACGCGGTAACTAAACGAAAAAGCCTTCAAAGAATCTCCTGTTGTTAAATATCTAAACAAATAAAAACTATGTATAAATGAAAATAAATAAATAATAAAATAAGTATATTTCAGGTATAAACCCATTTACATTGCATTACACAGAATTATTTATTTTCCTTGCCGGTGAAACATGCAAAGCACGGTGGAACAACATAAGAGATAATTATTGAAAATCATTGAAGAAAACAGATACTAGAAGTGGACAAAAAAAGAACCAATGTTAAATTATACAAGTACCATGAACAATTAAATTTTTTGAATAAATATTTCATAGAACGCAAAAGAAAAGAAAGTGTGGATCCACAGGAAAAAGATTGACAAGTACAAGAAGTTGAAGATGAAGAAGCCAATCAGACACAAAATTTTGCACCTATTTCCACTACACATTTACCTGATGTATTCGCTTCCACTAGTCACGTAACATCCACTCCATCACCAAGCCACGTACCTACTCCATCACCAAACTACGAACTTACTCCATCACCAAGTCACGTACCTACTCCATCAACAAGCTACGTATCTACTCCATCATCAAGCCACACATCTACTTCATCTCATTCGAAAAAGAAAAAAGGTGCAAAAAATGTACCACACAAAAACAGCAACATCTTCGTTAATGGAATATGTTTTACAAAAAAATCAAGCCCATGCGGAACTCACACAGCATCCAGTTGATGCTTTTTTAAATTATATTGGACCTACATTAAAGGGTTTAAATCAATATTATTTACATTTGGCTAAATCTGAAATATTTGCTACTGTGCAAAAATATGAGATGAAGATGATGACAGAGCAAAATGTAGCACTGCTTCCTGGAGTTGATATAGCAGATGTATTGCCACATGTTATACAAAACAACATGTCACAATCTATTCTTAATTTCACTACATTGCCTATGTCATAGACAACACCACAGAAGTATACCACCAACAAAGTAATGCACTACAGGATTTTGTTAATAACTATTCAGATACTCAATAAATACTTTAAAACAAATGGAAATTAAAACCTATGTAATAAAAACGTGCACACTCAGTTTTTTATTTCATTTAATTAAGATAACTATTGTAACCTAGGTCTAAATTTGGTGTCAAGCTGTTTGAGTGGATAACCTTTAATAGGTACAGAACTCATCACATCAATCTTTACCTTTTCAATAGAAAAAAATGGTTGCATATATAATAAAAACTATCGAGATAAAGAATGATGTGTCCTAGACTGTACGTACAAAGTGAAATTAGCTGATAGAATCTGGCTTACCTTAGACATATTGCTAGTCTCTCTCTTGGAGATATAGCCTTCCTCCAACGAGTATCTTTCTTCAATAACTTACTTCCTAGTTTCTGAACAAGAATATTGAAACAGCTCTCTGACATTTTAAAATATTCAAAATATTTCCTTTCATCTTTAACCAATTCTTTGTATAATGTCATTAATTCTCCTTCTGTCTCTCTTGATCGCCATACTTCATGCACCCATTTTTTTTAATGCTGTTTTTATTCTTCGTCCAAAGCAATAGCTAATATTTCTAGCTCCTTGGTACTGAACGCCATAATCTCGATACTTGACGACGAACACGTTTTCACTGAAGCACCGTGAACTGAGTACTGACATGTATGAATTGAATCACTGACACAACACTGTAGCACTGATACTAAACTGAACCAACACTTTGAGGGAACCCTGGCTTCACTGATATGTGTGAATCGGCCTTTAGTCTAGTAAAGCACTAATAGTTGAATTGGTCTGTAAATCTGTTGTGATTACCAACCTAATAATAAATCTGAGAATTTCTCAGTATTATGCTTAGTATGCGGAATTCTACGATTTATTTAAAAGAAGATTACCACGTTCTTTTTTTTTGAAATTAATTTAAAATATACCAGAAAAATAAATTTAAATTCCAAGTCCAGTTGAGACCGGTAAGTGGTCTTCTCTACGACCAAATTATGCCCAGCTAAGCCGATTTTGACGGTACAAATCGGAAACCCCTATTGGTCTAGGCACTGACCTATGTCACTGGAGATAACTAAAGTAAGAATTTTAAACAAAATAATTAAATTAAACCAGAAAAGGTGAGTAAGGAGGTTTGCTGAGTAAGACACCAAAATAGATCTATCACTCCTTATATTCACAAAATAAATTACACAAATAATCTCAAAATTGATATGTAAATATATAAAAAAAAATAATGCCGCACAAAATATAGGCAAACTAAAAGTGATCACCCAGCGCAAATTATTATATATAATTACAAAAAAATAGCCACTACATAAAAGGAAAAAAATCAGTACATCTGTAAAGACAGAACTATAATTACAATTTTAAATTTGGCTTATCTGTTATAAGCGCTTCACTAGCGCCGATGCTCCTCAGTGAGTAGCTTTCTGGAGCAGCCGCGTTGCACCAGCAGAAAAATTTACTGCACCAAACCAAGAAAAGATGCAGTGCCAATACAAATTCACCAATCCAAAAAAAGATGTACCAAGCCAAAAAAAAAGGTGCACCGAGCCAAAAAATACTACTACGCCAGGCCAAAGAACCCCTTAGTGTGATTAGGGGTTAAAATATTTAATCTGATGATGTTAAATCCGACTATCACCCTATATATAGAATTTCCGTACATTCTTTTACACCATTCATCAAATGAAATTTTAGCGATTTTGAACGTCCAAATTAAATCCCATAAAATGGTTAAATCTTAAGACCTGCCCAAAAAATATTACCAAAGGAATATTATATTAATGAGGCTAAGATTAATAAAAAAGATTGCATCCAAAATCCTCTTAGGTAGACTCCGATTAAATGCAAACTCACGAAATGGCGTTACACTTGACAAATTCACTATCAATTAGCACTAGTTGATTTGATCACGAGCAGAATGTAAAAGAATGTCTCTATCGTTTGTATTAATTACTGATTACCCTCACTCCAAAATTTTAAGGGGGAAAGTACGTTCATTTGCCATCAACGAATATTCGCGATAAATTATTTTAATGTCAAATTGAATATTTGATTTTTATTCATGGTCCTCCTGCAGGGTTCGTTTCTGCAAAAATGAACAATATGCGCAGGTCTGTGCGCATTGAAAAAAGTCACAAATTGATCTGAAGTCTGCGCGAGAAATTCAAATTTGCATGTATTGTTGCCAGATGCATTGCATAACTGTAACAATCGGAAACCTGTAAAATACTGAAATACCACAAAATATAGCATTAAAAATACGTTTATACTGATTATCATGTTCTGTCCAATGAGCCTAAATTCACGTGTTAGATAAAAGGTTTTGTAAACAAACATTTTGGTTAGATACTTTATTTTAAGTAAGTATGTATGTTCAAAACTGTTAAAAGATTAAGTTATTTGGATTTTAGTGTTAATTATAAGCCAAGTTGTAATGTAATATTTAATGCAAAGTTAAAAACAAAATAATAGATTCTCTAGAAGGCTACAAAACATTTTAATAGTCTTTTAAAAACAAGAAAAGTTTTAAAGCTGTATTAATGAATTTATTGTTGTAACGATTGTATCGTTAGTTTTCGAACAATCCTCCCGGACTATAAATATTTTTAAATTATCTATTGTTTCCGCGTTGATACGAGTGGGGACTGCTAATTGGAAGAAGAGATATGGTTTTGTAGTTAGTTTTTGATTTTATTTCGTTCATTTTATCGTTGAATTTTAAGTAATTCAGAGTTTCCGACCATCTTTGCCCTTCTGTCTCTGGGTTATTGCCAACTAGAAGAAGGGCCCTATTAAGGCCTACAAATTGCTATATAAAATCTACACCTTTTCGACATCTTCCGGTGAGGTCGACGCCATTTTGCTGTACCTTTCCTCTTTGTTAGAAGATTTCGATAAAAGGTTTCTACAGAGATATTCCGTTGCAGTTCCGATCTCTCCGTTAGAAAAGCCGAAAAGAAATTTCAACAGAGAATTCCATTTCCGTTGCTGTTCCGAGTCCACTGCGTCGAAGCGTGGAAAATTCAGTCAACAAGTCCCTCGAAAGGAACCCATCCTTCTTACAGCACGCTCTTTAGGATCAAACTCCGTCAAAACCACAGTTTCAAACCAAGTTAAGAGATTTAATTAATTTTCATAAAATTTCAATTACATTTCTAACCAATTTTTAAAGTAATAAACCATTTTTAACTGATCTATAGAATTTTATTTGTGTGTCTGTACTTGGCGCCCTTTAAAACTTGTTTGGGGGAAATTAAGCAAAAACACAGAAGGAAAGCCACGACCCTCTGGAGCTAGCCTGGGGTACTTTTATGGTTACAAATTTGGCGCCCAACAACAAAGGCCTGAGTTTTTGCTGGTTTTCTCCTTACATTTTCTTTACAATAAATAATTTAACATCAAATTAGTACAGACATACAAATATTTGTCAATTCGGGTTTTACTAACATTTAATTTTTTTACCCGTACTATTGTTTTGTTTAATTTATATTTAGCTTCCGCTCAAGGTTAACAACATTTGGGTGATTGGTTTAATTCTCTGATAATTTTTTGAAACTGATTTTGTTTGTTGTATTAAAGAATATTATTATTCTTTATTTAATTTTCTGATAATTTTGAAATCTAGTTTGTTTACTGTTATTGAAGATCATTACTATTCTTATTTATTTTTTTACCTTTACAATTATGTTGCCTTCTCATTTGAAAACTAAAGAATTGGATTATGAATTAAAAATCAGGGGTGTCGAGATTCCTTTTACTGTTGATTCTAAACGAAAACTTCTTTCCGGGTTGTTAGCTCAGGAAAATGCGAATAGGAGTTTTAGTGAAATTGTAAATACATTTTCCTTCGATGAAGATATTCTCGGTATTAAAGAATCCATTAGTTTTTTAAAACCTGACATTGACTCATTTTCTTGTGACAAATCTGCTCCAGCTTATAAACGTATTACATCTAGACTTATTCATATTTCGGGAAGAATTAACAGAATCTCCTGTACTGAGGACGATCACCTTTCTACCTTACGTTTATTAAAAAATGAGTTAACCTTATTGGAAGCAGACTTACATGAAAAATCTAACACTTCCACACCAATCATGCCGGGATCTCCAGAGGGTTTACCTTCTTTAAGAACCTGGACGTTCACAAATGAAATATTTATTTCAATGGTAATAATTCTGTTCATGATTTTTTGGAAAAAGTAGATATGTTGCGAGTCTCTCGGGGAATTTCTGACAGTGATCTACTTTTGCGCAGTTATGATCTCTTTAAAGATGAGGGTTTAACTTGGTTTATGAATAATTGTCATAAATTTTCTTCTTGGTCCGATCTCGTTGATAAACTTAAATTCGACTTTATTCCCTCAAATTTTCAATTTGATTTAGAAAGTGTTATTAATAATAAATTTCAAACTAGAGGTGAAAGTGTAGCTCTTTTCAACGCTTCGATGGAGGGTCTTTTCAAGCGTTTGGATCATTGTCCAGACGAACAAACTAGAGTTTCTAAAATTAGACGCAATCTTCTTCCTACCTTCGTAAATCAGCTTGCCCTTCAGTCCCCTTCTACGGTCGATGAATTGAATATTCTGTGTAAAAAGATTAAGGAATCTCAAAATTGGTGCGACAGAGCCCTAAGTGTGTCAAATGTTAAATCTCCGAGAAATTCCAATTCCAATTCTGGAGAAATGAATTTATCTTTACTTTCGAATTCTAGGCCTATTAGATGCTGGAATTGTGATAAGTTAGGTCATGTATACAATCAATGTAAGGCTCGTAGATTATCCTCGTTCTGCTACGGTTGTGGAAAAAAAAACACAATTATAACTAAATGTTCTTGGTGTCGTTCTAAGCATTCAAAAAACGAGTATCAGACCGTGGACAGAAATCTGGCTACCCGCCCCGGTCATTCTTTAGCAGATCAGCCAGACGTTTCTCAAAATTCAACAAAAACCCATTCCCGAGAACATCGATCAAACCAGTAACTTCCTTAACCGAGTTAAAAAATTATCTAATTTTTGTAAAAAACTTTTTATCTTCTCTGTGAACTCCTTCTAAAGACGGTAATGCAATCTCTCGTATAGAATCCAGTCCTTTATTTGTTAAAAAACAGAATGATAACAGATTGTATTTAAATATCTTAATAGAACAAATTAACATGCTTGCTCTTCTGGACAGTGGTTCAAACGCGTATATTCTTGGTAATCAAGGTTTTCAGATGATTTCCCACTTAAAACTTCCTATCGTCTATGATAATTCAATTTGTGTCACTACGGCAGATGGTAATCTCCAGCAAAGCATTGGTTTTGTTTTTCTTTCGTTATCGTTATCAGGGATTACTCATTCCTTGAAAGTTTTAATAATTCCTTCGATTGCTCATTCCCTTATTTTAGGTATGGATTTTTTAAACTTATTTAAGATTGATATAAATTTTGAGGCCTTATCTTATTCAGTTCTTTCCTCGTTGTGTGCTATTAATTCTATTCAACCCTTGTCTTCTCTTTCTGAGGTACAGTTAAGTAAATTAGATAAATTAAAATCCTTATTTAAAGACCTTGCCCCTGTTGACAAAATTGGTAGAACTTCCTTAATAACTCACGATATTGACACAGGCGATGCCAAACCTATTTGTCAAAGGCAATTTCCTCTATCTCCCTCAATGTTAGGTCATTTAAAGAAAGAAATTAAAGAGCTATTACACTTAGGTGTTATCAGACCTTCCAATTCGCCTTGGTCTTCTCCTTGTTTTTTAGTTCCTAAAAAGGGTGATAACGGTTACCGAGAAGTTCTGGATAGTAGGAAGCTTAATTCTGTCACAGTTTCAGACTCATACCCTATGCACCAGATTGATTCAATTCTAAATAAGTTACGCGATGCAAGATTTCTTTCCTCTATTTATTTAAAAAAAGCCTTTCTCCAAATTCCCTTAACTGAGTCTTCTATTCCAAAGACTGCATTCTCTATCTATGGCTTAGGCACTTTTGAATACACGACTATGTGTTTCGGCTTAAAAATGCCCCTTAAACTATGGCAAGATTAATGGATAGAGTCTTAGATCCGTCAATCATTCCCTACTGTTTTTGTTATTTGGATGACATCATTATCGCGACCCCGACTTTCGAACTTCATTTAGAGGTATTAGAAAAATTGTTTTTTAGATTGAAAGAAGCAAATTTAACCATAAATATGGATAAGTGCGAATTTTATAAAGATTCCCTGAAATATTTGGGCTTTCGTGTTGATCAGTGTGGTTTGCGTACAGATCCTGATAAGGTTACAGCAATTTTAAATTATCCTACTCCTAAAAACACCACTGAAATTAAAAGACTTAGTGGTTTAATTTGTTGGTACAGAAGATTTCTTCCCAATTTTTCTTCGGTTTGTTCGCCTATTACTGATCTCCTGAAGGGTCGGAAAAAAGGACAACCTATAAATTGGAATCCCGACGCTGACAATTCATTTTTTAAAATCAAGCTACTTCTTACTTCTAGCCCAATTTTATCCAGTCCTAATTATTCAATTCCCTTCATTATTCAAACAGATGCGAGTGATACCGGTTTGGGTGCCATTCTTTATCAAGAATGTGATGGTGTTGATTACCCTATTCCGTATGCTAGTCGTAGCCTTTCTAGTTCAGAGAGAAAACTTTCCACGACGGAAAAAGAACTATTAGGGACAATTTTTGGAATCGAAAAATTCAGGGGTTATGTAGAAGGAACTGTTTTCACTTTAGAAACTGATTACTCTTCTCTTCAATACCTGTATAAATTGTCTAATCCCTCAGGTCGTTTAGCCCGTCTGGCTTTACGATTATCACAATTTGATTTTATCATCAAACACAGAAAAGGTTCTACTATGGTAGTGAGTGACGCGCTTTCCCGCGCTTATAATACCGATATCGCCAGTCTAGACATTACCGATTTAAAACCTGACAGGTGGTATTTATCTTTAATTCAGAAAATTCAGACTTCTGCTGATAAATTCCCTTCATTTCGTGTGGAAAACAATATTATTTATAAACATATCTTCTCAAACAATCCAGTCGAGAGTAATCTTTCTCTCGTATTTCAGAACTGTATTATTGGCCTAAAATGAGAAAGGATATCTATCGTTACATTCGCAGATGTGCGATTTGCTCTTCGTGCAAAAGTTCTAACCTTCCGAAGGCCGGCCTTATGGGCAATTATAAAAATATTAATTTTCCTTTTCAATGGATTTCCGCTATTGGTTGTTATCCTAGATCCAAACTAGGCAACAGATATGCATTGGTTATAACGGATTGGTAATCCAAATTCTGTCTAATCCACCCTATGCCTAAGGCAACGACTAATAATATTTTAAAGTTTTTAGAAAATCAAGTTTTCCTAATAATTGGTGTCCCTCAGGTTTTATCCGTTGACAACGGTAGTCAGTTTACTAGTCGTGAATTCAAAAGTCTTATGGAAAAGTATAAAGTTCATGTTCGTTACAACCCTGTTTACCACCCTAAAGCGAACCACACTGAGAGAACCAACAAGTGTATTATTACGGCAATCCGTTGTTTCATTCACGAAGCACATGATTCCTGGGATTCAAAAATCCATCATGTGGCGCAAGCAATTAGGACCGCTCAACATGAAGTTACGGGTTACTCCCCTTCTTTCCTAAACTTTGCTAGAAATGTTCCGCTTTCCGGTGATTATTATGGAAAAATTTCTGATAATGCCAATAATTTAGTTTCTATTGCTGACAAAAATAGCCGTTTAAATGAGCTAGCCTGGGGTACTTTTATGGTTACATTGTATTAAAATCAGAGATTTATCCATATGTGTATTTGAAAAACGTTTAAAAATACACGATTTTATATTATGTATTCAATTTATTATACATAATTTATATTAATATGATCTGTGTCACACTACTAAAGTTTTTTTCGGTATTGATCCATATTTTATTAAATATTTAATCGATTCTAATATTTTATGGCCTTCAGAACAATTATATGTAAATTAAAGCTAATTTTTAAAAAATGCAAAGAGAATTAGGACTTATAGTAGATAATACTACTCGTTTAAAACACTTCCAAGTTGTCCAAGTAAACAAATTCTAGCCGCCGTAAATTTGAACGCGAGAGTTGGCAACAGCGCTCGCCATAGTCAATCTGACTTTAAAAGCGCGTTCTGTCTGTACTGGGTCAGAGATAATAGAACAGATTTGTTGATGCCAACTATAAAGTTGGCAACAAGTTCGGACATCAGCGCGCCATTGTCCTATGGTAGAAGCTCATCGATTTAAAAATGGGCGGGATATACCAGCATATCTATAAACTATTATATATTTTAAAATTTTATATTCTTACTGTGAATATGTAAATTTTAAAATATAACCTATATATTATCATACTAGTAGAAATAAAATCAAAATAAAACAAGGATTAATAATAATAGTTTTTATTTGAACACAGAAAATATTTAATCATAAGAAAAAAATAAATACAATAATGAAAACAAATTTTATTTATAAAAAAAATATTTTAAAAATCACATTAAATCAAACAAAAACAAATTTTAATAAATACAATTTTTATTTGAACACAAAAACACATTTAATCATAAGAAAAAAATCAATACAATAATCAAACCAAATTTTATTTAAAAAAAAACATAGGTATTTTAAAAAGAGAACAGTTTATTTAAAATAAAAAATATTCTGTAAAACAATATTTATTAAAAAAATAAAAATACTTTCTACTCCGAACAACAGAAGCGCATCTTTTAAAATATCTGTTTATCTATAAACTCAAATATATATAAATTTTGAAACTTACATTTAATAATAAACAACATATTTATAACTTAAATACTAATATAAAAAAAAAGGTAGATTTTATACTATTATCACACACACAAGTACAAGTTAAATTATTGCCGCAAAAATATTAAAAGTGACCAAAATAATAAATGATATATAAATTGTAAGGTACAAAAAAGTTGTTTAAAATTTGCTTATAGTTACAAATATATATGTACATATTACACTAATGTCACAGAAATGTACGATAATCATTACTTTTATAACAAGTTATATTTTATATTAATTTAACGAAATAAGAATTAAAATTTACATTACACATTGCACAAATTACATATTTAATAAACACATGAAGCTCCTTATTACGAAAATGTTTATCATAAACAGGATTGAAATACTCACTTTTACAATCTACAACATTTAAGCAGGCAACGGACGGAGAGCGATATAGTCCAGGGTAATAAGCAAAAATAAACCCTGTTCGTGACTTCGAATAATCCAGGTATCTGACAAGTTTTTTTCTTATTATAGACCTATAGGAAGAAAACCTACCGGTTTCCTGCAGAGATTTCGGAGCGGTTTTTTAATTATTAACAATTTAGTGCAAAAAACGCCTTTTTTGCGATTTTTGCATCCCTAGTAAAAAGCTAAATGGTTGACATACAATTACAAAGATTTATCTGATAGAACATTGAAAAAGCTTTAAAATGGTGTTGTTTAAAAATTAAAAAATCAATTTGGTGCTCCGCAAACAGGAAAATAAAGCAAAACCGTTATTTGTTAATAACTATTATTAAAATTAATCTGGACCTTTAATATTTCACCCTAAGTTGGGCATTGGGGTACTTAATAAACCCTCAAAATTTCCAAACGATCCATTAATTAGTTTAAAAGTTATTCTATTTGTTTATCCCAAAGACCATTTTTTTGCAATAACATTAGACAGAAAATAATAAAGATAGGGCAATTCTGCGACCGCCAAATAAAAGTAGAAGACTTATAATATTAATATATAACGACCCTCTGGAGCTAGCCTGGGGTACTTTTATGGTTACAAATTTGGCGCCCAACAACAAAGGCCTGAGTTTTTGCTGGTTTTCTCCTTACATTTTCTTTACAATAAATAATTTAACATCAAATTAGTACAGACATACAAATATTTGTCAATTCGGGTTTTACTAACATTTAATTTTTTTACCCGTACTATTGTTTTGTTTAATTTATATTTAGCTTCCGCTCAAGGTTAACAACATTTGGGTGATTGGTTTAATTCTCTGATAATTTTTTGAAACTGATTTTGTTTGTTGTATTAAAGAATATTTTATTCTTTATTTAATTTTCTGATAATTTTGAAATCTAGTTTGTTTACTGTTATTGAAGATCATTACTATTCTTATTTATTTTTTTACCTTTACAATTATGTTGCCTTCTCATTTGAAAACTAAAGAATTGGATTATGAATTAAAAATCAGGGGTGTCGAGATTCCTTTTACTGTTGATTCTAAACGAAAACTTCTTTCCGGGTTGTTAGCTCAGGAAAATGCGAATAGGAGTTTTAGTGAAATTGTAAATACATTTTCCTTCGATGAAGATATTCTCGGTATTAAAGAATCCATTAGTTTTTTAAAACCTGACATTGACTCATTTTCTTGTGACAAATCTGCTCCAGCTTATAAACGTATTACATCTAGACTTATTCATATTTCGGGAAGAATTAACAGAATCTCCTGTACTAAGGACGATCACCTTTCTACCTTACGTTTGTTAAAAAATGAGTTAACCTTATTGGAAGCAGACTTACATGAAAAATCTAACACTTCCACACCAATCATGCCGGGATCTCCAGAGGGTTTACCTTCTTCAAGAACCTGGACGTTCACAAATGAAATATTTATTTCAATGGTAATAATTCTGTTCATGATTTTTTGGAAAAAGTAGATATGTTGCGAGTCTCTCGGGGAATTTCTGACAGTGATCTACTTTTGCGCAGTTATGATCTCTTTAAAGATGAGGGTTTAACTTGGTTTATGAATAATTGTCATAAATTTTCTTCTTGGTCCGATCTCGTTGATAAACTTAAATTCGACTTTATTCCCTCAAATTTTCAATTTGATTTAGAAAGTGTTATTAATAATAAATTTCAAACTAGAGGTGAAAGTGTAGCTCTTTTCAACGCTTCGATGGAGGGTCTTTTCAAGCGTTTGGATCATTGTCCAGACGAACAAACTAGAGTTTCTAAAATTAGACGCAATCTTCTTCCTACCTTCGTAAATCAGCTTGCCCTTCAGTCCCCTTCTACGGTCGATGAATTGAATATTCTGTGTAAAAAGATTAAGGAATCTCAAAATTGGTGCGACAGAGCCCTAAGTGTGTCAAATGTTAAATCTCCGAGAAATTCCAATTCCAATTCTGGAGAAATGAATTTATCTTTACTTTCGAATTCTAGGCCTATTAGATGCTGGAATTGTGATAAGTTAGGTCATGTATACAATCAATGTAAGGCTCGTAGATTATCCTCGTTCTGCTACGGTTGTGGAAAAAAAACACAATTATAACTAAATGTTCTTGGTGTCGTTCTAAGCATTCAAAAAACGAGTATCAGACCGTGGACAGAAATCTGGCTACCCGCCCCGGTCATTCTTTAGCAGATCAGCCAGACGTTTCTCAAAATTCAACAAAAACCCATTCCCGAGAACATCGATCAAACCAGTAACTTCCTTAACCGAGTTAAAAAATTATCTAATTTTTGTAAAAAACTTTTTATCTTCTCTGTGAACTCCTTCTAAAGACGGTAATGCTATCTCTCGTATAGAATCCAGTCCTTTATTTGTTAAAAAACAGAATGATAACAGATTGTATTTAAATATCTTAATAGAACAAATTAACATGCTTGCTCTTCTGGACAGTGGTTCAAACGCGTATATTCTTGGTAATCAAGGTTTTCAGATGATTTCCCACTTAAAACTTCCTATCGTCTATGATAATTCAATTTGTGTCACTACGGCAGATGGTAATCTCCAGCAAAGCATTGGTTTTGTTTTTCTTTCGTTATCGTTATCAGGGATTACTCATTCCTTGAAAGTTTTAATAATTCCTTCGATTGCTCATTCCCTTATTTTAGGTATGGATTTTTTAAACTTATTTAAGATTGATATAAATTTTGAGGCCTTATCTTATTCAGTTCTTTCCTCGTTGTGTGCTATTAATTCTATTCAACCCTTGTCTTCTCTTTCTGAGGTACAGTTAAGTAAATTAGATAAATTAAAATCCTTATTTAAAGACCTTGCCCCTGTTGACAAAATTGGTAGAACTTCCTTAATAACTCACGATATTGACACAGGCGATGCCAAACCTATTTGTCAAAGGCAATTTCCTCTATCTCCCTCAATGTTAGGTCATTTAAAGAAAGAAATTAAAGAGCTATTACACTTAGGTGTTATCAGACCTTCCAATTCGCCTTGGTCTTCTCCTTGTTTTTTAGTTCCTAAAAAGGGTGATAACGGTTACCGAAAAGTTCTGGATAGTAGGAAGCTTAATTCTGTCACAGTTTCAGACTCATACCCTATGCACCAGATTGATTTAATTCTAAATAAGTTACGCGATGCAAGATTTCTTTCCTCTATTTATTTAAAAAAAGCCTTTCTCCAAATTCCCTTAACTGAGTCTTCTATTCCAAAGACTGCATTCTCTATCTATGGCTTAGGCACTTTTGAATACACGACTATGTGTTTCGGCTTAAAAATGCCCCTTAAACTATGGCAAGATTAATGGATAGAGTCTTAGATCCGTCAATCATTCCCTACTGTTTTTGTTATTTGGATGACATCATTATCGCGACCCCGACTTTCGAACTTCATTTAGAGGTATTAGAAAAATTGTTTTTTAGATTGAAAGAAGCAAATTTAACCATAAATATGGATAAGTGCGAATTTTATAAAGATTCCCTGAAATATTTAGGCTTTCGTGTTGATCAGTGTGGTTTGCGTACAGATCCTGATAAGGTTACAGCAATTTTAAATTATCCTACTCCTAAAAACACCACTGAAATTAAAAGACTTAGTGGTTTAATTTGTTGGTACAGAAGATTTCTTCCCAATTTTTCTTCGGTTTGTTCGCCTATTACTGATCTCCTGAAGGGTCGGAAAAAAGGACAACCTATAAATTGGAATCCCGACGCTGACAATTCATTTTTTAAAATCAAGCTACTTCTTACTTCTAGCCCAATTTTATCCAGTCCTAATTATTCAATTCTCTTCATTATTCAAACAGATGCGAGTGATACCGGTTTGGGTGCCATTCTTTATTAAGAATGTGATGGTGTTGATTACCCTATTGCGTATGCTAGTCGTAGCCTTTCTAGTTCAGAGAGAAAACTTTCCACGACGGAAAAAGAACTATTAGGGACAATTTTTGGAATCGAAAAATTCAGGGGTTATGTAGAAGGAACTGTTTTCACTTTAGAAACTGATTACTCTTCTCTTCAATACCTGTATAAATTGTCTAATCCCTCAGGTCGTTTAGCCCGTCTGGCTTTACGATTATCACAATTTGATTTTATCATCAAACACAGAAAAGGTTCTACTATGGTAGTGAGTGACGCGCTTTCCCGCGCTTATAATACCGATATCGCCAGTCTAGACATTACCGATTTAAAACCTGACAGGTGGTATTTATCTTTAATTCAGAAAATTCAGACTTCTGCTGATAAATTCCCTTCATTTCGTGGTGAAAACAATATTATTTATAAACATATCTTCTCAAACAATCCAGTCGAGAGTAATCTTTCTCTCGTATTTCAGAACTGTATTATTGGCCTAAAATGAGAAAGGATATCTATCGTTACATTCGCAGATCTGCGATTTGCTCTTCGTGCAAAAGTTCTAACCTTCCGAAGGCCGGCCTTATGGGCAATTATAAAAATATTAATTTTCCTTTTCAATGGATTTCCTCTATTGGTTGTTATCCTAGATCCAAACTAGGCAACAGATATGCATTGGTTATAACGGATTGGTTTTCCAAATTCTGTCTAATCCACCCTATGCCTAAGGCAACGACTAATAATATTTTAAAGTTTTTAGAAAATCAAGTTTTCCTAATAATTGGTGTCCCTCAGGTTTTATCCGTTGACAACGGTAGTCAGTTTACTAGTCGTGAATTCAAAAGTCTTATGGAAAAGTATAAAGTTCATGTTCGTTACAACCCTGTTTACCACCCTCAAGCGAACCACACTGAGAGAACCAACAAGTGTATTATTACGGCAATCCGTTGTTTCATTCACGAAGCACATGATTCCTGGGATTCAAAAATCCATCATGTGGCGCAAGCAATTAGGACCGCTCAACATGAAGTTACGGGTTACTCCCCTTCTTTCCTAAACTTTGCTAGAAATGTTCCGCTTTCCGGTGATTATTATGGAAAAATTTCTGATAATGCCAATAATTTAGTTTCTATTGCTGACAAAAATAGCCGTTTAAATGAGCTAGCCTGGGGTACTTTTATGGTTACATTGTATTAAAATCAGAGATTTATCCATATGTGTATTTGAAAAACGTTTAAAAATACACGATTTTATATTATGTATTCAATTTATTATACATAATTTATATTAATATGATCTGTGTCACACTACTAAAGTTTTTTTCGGTATTGATCCATATTTTATTAAATATTTAATCGATTCTAATATTTTATGGCCTTCAGAACAATTATATGTAAATTAAAGCTAATTTTTAAAAAATGCAAAGAGAATTAGGACTTATAGTAGATAATACTACTCGTTTAAAACACTTTCAAGTTGTCCAAGTAAACAAATTCTAGCCGCCGTAAATTTGAACGCGAGAGTTGGCAACAGCGCTCGCCATAGTCAATCTGACTTTAAAAGCGCGTTCTGTCTGTACTGGGTCAGAGATAATAGAACAGATTTGTTGATGCCTACTATAAAGTTGGCAACAAGTTCGGACATCAGCGCGCCATTGTCCTATGGTAGAAGCTCATCGATTTAAAAATGGGCGGGATATACCAGCATATCTATAAACTATTATATATTTTAAAATTTTATATTCTTACTGTGAATATATAAATTTTAAAATATAACCTATATATTATCATACTAGTAGAAATAAAATCAAAATAAAACAAGGATTAATAATAATAGTTTTTATTTGAACACAGAAAATATTTAATCATAAGAAAAAAATAAATACAATAATGAAAACAAATTTTATTTATAAAAAAAATATTTTAAAAATCACATTAAATCAAACAAAAACAAATTTTAATAAATACAATTTTTATTTGAACACAAAAACACATTTAATCATAAGAAAAAAATCAATACAATAATCAAACCAAATTTTATTTAAAATAAAAAATATTCTGTAAAACAATATTTATTAAAAAAATAAAAATACTTTCTACTCCGAACAACAGAAGCGCATCTTTTAAAATATCTGTTTATCTATAAACTCAAATATATATAAATTTTGAAACTTATATTTAATAATAAACAACATATTTATAACTTAAATACTAATATAAAAAAAAGGTAGATTTTATACTATTATCACACACACAAGTACAAGTTAAATTATTGCCGCAAAAATATTAAAAGTGACCAAAATAATAAATGATATATAAATTGTAAGGTACAAAAAAGTTGTTTAAAATTTGCTTATAGTTACAAATATATATGTACATATTACACTAATGTCACAGAAATGTACGATAATCATTACTTTTATAACAAGTTATATTTTATATTAATTTAACGAAATAAGAATTAAAATTTACATTACACATTGCACAAATTACATATTTAATAAACACATGAAGCTCCTTATTACGAAAATGTTTATCATAAACAGGATTGAAATACTCACTTTTACAATTTACAACATTTAAGCAGGCAACGGACGGAGAGCGATATAGTCCAGGGTAATAAGCAAAAATAAACCCTGTTCGTGACTTCGAATAATCCAGGTATCTGACAAGTTTTTTTCTTATTATAGACCTATAGGAAGAAAACCTACCGGTTTCCTGCAGAGATTTCGGAGCGGTTTTTTAATTATTAACAATTTAGTGCAAAAAACGCCTTTTTTGCGATTTTTGCATCCCTAGTAAAAAGCTAAATGGTTGACATACAATTACAAAATTTTATCTGATAGAACATTGAAAAAGCTTTAAAATGGTGTTGTTTAAAAATTAAAAAATCAATTTGGTGCTCCGCAAACAGGAAAATAAAGCAAAACCGTTATTTGTTAATAACTATTATTAAAATTAATCTTGACCTTTAATATTTCACCCTAAGTTGGGCATTGGGGTACTTAATAAACCCTCAAAATTTCCAAACGATCCATTAATTAGTTTAAAAGTTATTCTATTTGTTTATCCCAAAGACCATTTTTTTGCAATAACATTAGACAGAAAATAATAAAGATAGGGCAATTCTGCGACCGCCAAATAAAAGTAGAAGACTTATAATATTAATATATATTTAAAAAAAAATGATTAATTATAGTCCAAAATTATTAACATTTTTAGTTTATAAACATTTACAATAACTTTAAAAATATTATCCGTAGAAAAATTCTTTTAACATATTCGAAAAGCTGGCATTTTTACACTAATTTTTTAAAAAAAAAGGTCTAGGTCAATTTGGGCCAAAGTTAGCCATTTTTTTTTTTAAATTCACAACTAATTTGTTTATAATACTTAAGGAACGTAATTGATGCCATTTTAATGAATGGGGTTAGTATTTTTTATGAAAAAAATTGCACAAACAAAGCACCTTTACAGGACCCTCTACGAATTTAAAAAAATGTTGTTTAAATTGTGACTAGTCTTGGTAAGTAGAGGGGGAACCGACAGATCCACGATTTCAAAAACTAAAATAGCAACTTCAAACTACTACAATTTTTTATATCTCCGGATCTACTCAATGGATTTTGATCTTTCTTTTTTTAATTTGTATGTACTTTTTCCGTAAATTACAAATATGCAATTTGTTTATAAATTTATTAATTAATAACAATCTAATTTGTTTAAACAATTTTTGAAAAAAACAATTTTCTCCTAAAAATCTATCTTTTTAATCATATTATCATTAATAATCATATAAAAACTTAAAGTACACTTTAATAAATAATTACTTATTATTAAATTTTACCTAAAAAAATGTCTTGTAGAAACGAAAAAAAAAACGTGTAACAAATAGAAATATTCAAACATAACGTGGCCCCTGTATATCTCTCTTTTACATCTCTCTTTTACATTTCACCAGTAGATATTTAAATATTTTTACTATGTATGAAAATGCATGTCCCCACCAACGCAATCGGAAACATTTTTAAATAAACATCATTGAGTTGAGACGTTTTATTTGGATTACTCAGATTTCAATATTTGAAAATATTATTATTTTAGGAGCAGTATTTATTTGTATATACATTTAAATCTTTATATAAAACATACAAAATAGCCCATTTTTTAGGTAAAATTTAATAATAATTAATTATTTATTAAAGATAATTTATTTATTAAAGTGTACTTTAAGTTTTTATATGATTATTAATGATAATATGATTAAAAAAATAGATTTTTAGGAGAAAATTGTTTTTTCAAAAATTGTTTAAACAAATTAGACTGTTATTAATTAATAAATTTATAAACAAATTGCATATTTGTCATTTACGAAAAAAGTACATACAAATTAAAAAAAGAAAGATCAAAATCCATTAAGTAGATCCGGAGATATAGAAAATTGTAGTAGTTTGAAGTTGCTTTTTCAGTTTTTGAAATCGTGGATCTGTCGGTTCCCCCTCTACTTACCAGGACTAGTCACAATTTAAACAACATGTTTTAAAATTCGCAGAGGGTCCTGTAAAGGTGCTTTGTTTGTGCAATTTTTTTCATAAAAAATACTAACCCCATTCATTAAAATGGCACCAATTACGTTCCTTAAGTATTATAAACAAATTAGTTGTGAATTAAAAAAAAAAATGGCAGTAAAGGTACTGCACCGTTACGAGCTCAAAATCGACCAATTTCCCATGTAAATCTCCATAAGAGAATCTAAGATCCATTTCGGTAAATTTTTGCTCTTTTTGATACTGCGCATATAATTTGAATAAAATTTCGTTGTGACGTGATTGGAATGGTCGGATGGGACATTTTTTCAATGGGGGGTATTTAGGGAGGCCCATTGGTGCATCTATACTTGTAAAAATTGGTTACTCATCATTTTTTATGTTATAAAGAGTACTGCACAATATACAATCGACTTTTGATTCCTATTACATAGATGGCGTTTTATATGTTATAAAGAGTACTGCACAATATGCAATTGAAATTTGATTTATATTATATATATGCAATGCTTTTAAATCTGTTTTAAATTAACTTAAACACTGTTTTACCCTCAAGTGATCATGTGCTGCTAACTTTAGTAACATAAATAGATTTAAACTAAATAAAGAAATAAAAATAAATTTTATTAAAATGTGCTTTATTTTTTAGATTCAGTTGTTTTTGTTGTTGAAGTTGTTGTTTTTTTTGTTGATGTTGATGGAGATGAATCATTAGTTGTTGTTGATGAGGATTTGTGGACAAATGCCTCATTTTTTGTCCGTTCCCACGGACCCATTTCATTATTTTTTATACAACATTCGTCCACCCATTCTCCTTTATTGGATATTATATAATACTCTCTATCGTAATACAATTCAAGGTCCATACAATCATCATCTTCTTGACTAAAACAAAGGCATTCTCCTTTAGATTTACATTTACACATATCTACGGATAATATATATATATTATTAATTTTTGTTTTAAAGTGTACACCACTGGACTATAATATAAATCTTGTAAAATAAAAGATATGTATTTTATAAAAATAAAAAATAGTTTTAAGTAGATTATACGTTAACATAATGATTCATATTATAAAATAAATATAAATGTTAATAACTTACTTTTGTTTTAAAAGTTGAATGAAAAGAAACTATTCACAGTTGTTAACAGAAATTGAATACTTTTCCCAGTATTGAAACCGAGTATTTATATACTTAAATGAAAAAATTCTCTATAATAAAGTACCTACTATTGCTTTTCTGTAATAATTCCATATTTCAATAAATTAAATTATTATTAATTAATCCATTACATCTTAAAGTCTTAACTGCATATTAAGATTGAGTAATATGTAATCATGCACTTTTATTTTCCGTTTACGTAATTGTAAATTAACATATTCTAAGTATATCTAGATTTTAATTTATAATTGAACTAAGTTGTATTAATTTTTGAAACCACTGTTTCCATAAAGTATGATTGTAATCTTCTTTACTATTTTTTCATATCAAAACATTTTGTTAAATATAAAAATATAAATTAAAAATTGGGGATATTTTTCTTATTCTTGAATAGAACGATTATTTTATAGCGGATCCCTGTACATTATTTTAATTTACATATCTCAACTTTTCTCGTTCCGTAAATACCCTTTTTTGTTAAGGTGTGATAATAATAATAATTTTATCAAATAAATATGTAACATAAATCCCATTTGTATCATTAACATAATTTTCCTTAATTTGAATATGATTTTTTGTTTTTTCAGTTGTGATATAAATATTAATAAAAATAAAGTAAAAATAATTTATCAAAATATTTCTCCACCTTTATTTCTTTAATAATTGTTACTTTTATCTTGATTAGATATATTATTAATTAATGTTTTAAAATTGTCCACCACTGGTCTTTAATAAAAAAATTCTATAATCATTTTACTGTTGGTTCTTGAAATAAGACTAAGTTCATTTACTTCAAAGTCTCAAATTATTAAAACATATGCATTTTATATTTTAGGTGTAAAATTTCTTACATGTGTTTCTTGTTAATGCTTATTAAACAATATATAAGAATAAATCATTTGCTGTTTAGCTTTTCTATAAAAACCTTCTTAAAAATTTAAAATGATTTTCTTATTCTTTCTTAATTTTTTTTGTGTGTTGGGACAAGTCCCAATGACGTGGGATGCGGAGCGACGAATGCTCCATAGAGAAATTGGAGCATTAAATAAAATAAATGTCGATTTAGAAGACCGACTCCAGCTAGCTCAGTCGGCATGTCAGATAAAGAACGATGATAAAAATCTGGATATTCGGAGGTATGTAATTATTTTTAATTTTTTAATTTTTTATTATTTCAAAATAATTTTAGACGAGATTATGAAATACAGGCACTGAGAGAGGAGCTGTCTCTAGAAAAAGAGGCATGTTCCTTCTCAGTGAAGTACCATGCTGACCGCTATGTGGAGGTGGAAAAACAGATGATAATTTTAAAAAATAATTTAACCCTAGCTTCTAATGAAATAAAAAATTTAAAATGTAGTTTAGTTAATAAGACCATAGAGATAAGAAATTTAGAAGAATTTAATGCTAATTATTTAGAAAATGTAAATAGATATAAATTAGTTAATAGAAATTTAAGAAATAGAATAGTAAAATTAAATAAAAACAAAAGAAAAAAGAAAAATAATAAAAATAAAAATAAATATAAAAAAATTTTGAATTAAAAATAAGTAGTTTAGTAGTTTTAGATATTAAATTAGTTATGGTTTAGTTATTCGAATTTTTTATTAGAATAGATTTATTTTTAAGTAAAAATAAGTAGTTTAGTAGTTTTAGATATTAAATTAGTTATGGTTTAGTTATTAGTATTTTTTATTAGAATAGATTGATTTTTATAAAATAGATGATAAAATAAATTAAATTGAAAATGTGTATATTTTTATTTATCTATAAAATAAAATACCTTTTAATATTACAAACACAAAAACTTACTGATTGTTTGTGTTTAAAGAAAAACAAAGAATATATTCTTATCATGAAAATAAATACAAGCATTTATCTTTTACATAACAAACAACATCTCAGTTCAATTATAAATTAAAAATTTGTAATTCTGAAAATTATCTATAAAAACGATGTTTTAAAGAACTTTCTAAATTATGTGTTATGTCTTATTGAATTTTAGTCTTATTAGTAACTTACTATTATTCATATATTTTTAAATTTTAATCTGACAGTCTTGTTAAAGTTTTACTAATCTAATCAACATTTTATATCCAATATATTTTAAAATAATTGAAATTTCAATACCCATTTAAAACCAACATATCGGTTGTATTCCTTATGTAATATTTTACATTCTAATAATGAAGGTAATTTGTTGTTACGTAAATGTAAAATGAAAGTGAATGTATATATATTTTTGAAAAAATGCATTCGTGTTTTCAATATATATATATACATGATTTTCATACTAAGAGAATAATCTATGTTTTAAACGATTCGATAGTTACAGTTTATTGTGTGTTTTATAAAGTAATACTTCTATTATAGAAAACAATAATAAACCTGTGCCTGTGATAAAATTATATGATTTGGTATTGGGTGATTTCAATAAAAATTTTAACGTCAAAATTATAAAAAGTAAATTTGGAGAGTGTGTCCTGTTGGAACTTGAGAAGAAGTACGCTTTCGTTCATAGAGGTTCAGTTAATGTGGGAAAGCACCAACCAAAATTTAAATTTTAGTTGTAAGTTTTATATTTTTTATTAATATGAATCAGGTTAAGGAATTAAGGTTTAATTAAAATCATAGTTTATTAATTAAATTACTAAATCATCATGTTAGAAAGTCTAATTTTCATTTAATAAATAAAAAAATATATTTTATAAATAATAATTATAAGGCTCAGTCTTCACATACAGGTTCTGAAAAGTAAATAATTTAAATATACTTTACCTCTACTATATATTTTATATCAATTTCCTTTCTTTTCTAACAATAAGATTCTTCCTTTGTAACATCTGTTATCTTAAAACTGCATAGTAACCTTTTTTCTATTTTAATGGTTAGATCTTTACTTTCTTCTGAAACATCTATTTTTTTATTCTTTTATATCTTAAATAGTTCCTGATGACTTAGAAATATTAGAAAAATTCACTGGTAGACTCGTCTGAGAATTCATTAGTCATTTCTTCTAGGTCATTTGTAATATTAGATGAATGTTTGTGTTTGATTTGAAGATAAACTTTTACAAGTGAAATTATAAAAACATAAAATGAAAATCTATAAAAATTCATTTAAGTTAACTAGAATATCTGAAAAATTTAAAAAATCATAATCTGAAAAAATGATCATTTGAAAAAATTGGAAAAAATCATAAAAAATTGGGAAATTTATAATAATGATATAATTTTGAAAAACTGAAAATTTAAAAAATCCTTTAATTTTTCAAAATTTATAAAATGGATTATCAAAAATATTTTCACATCGGTTAATGTCGGTTTCTTTCGATAAACTTTACTAAGCTTGTTACATTGAATCGTACATTTTGTATCAGGGAACTATGAAATTGAAACGAGTTTTAAACATCGATTAAATCCGTATTCTTTCGCTAAAATTCGTTATGGTCATTAGTTACAGTGAATAATTTATTAGGAAAATTTGCGAAAATATAACAGAAGCTAATACTTTTATTCGAGACTCACCGTTACCTCGAATTTAAACATTTAAAATTGTTAAAGCTTATAGAAAATACAAATGGAAATTAATTCTAAAAAGCATAAATAACACTGTTGGAGATGCCTATATTCCTTCTGATAGAAAAAATGATCATTTGAAAAATTAGAAAAATCATAAAAAACTGGGAAATTTCTAATAATTATATAATTTTAAAAAATTGAAAATTTAAAAAATCCTTTAAATTTGCGAAATTGTAAAATTCATGAAAAATTGAAAAATTTATAAAAATGAAAATGAACTTATAAGATGCATTAAAATGGATTATCAAAAATATTTTTACATCGGTTAATGTCGGTTTCTTTCGATAAACTTTTACAAGTGAAATTATAAAAACATAAAATGAAAATCTATAAAAATTCATTTAAGTTAACTAGAATATCTGAAAAATTTAAAAAATCATAATCTGAAATAAATTAACCTTTAGGTGTAATAGAGCAAGAACAAATATCCTTAGCAAATCCCCAATAAATGTAATGTGTACGAACTATAATAAGATATGTACACATTGTGACATTTTTTCTTGTTCCATAAATACCCTCATTAATACTGCTACTATTTTCTTGAACTAATATATTGTTTAAATATTTAGTTAGATATAAGTTTTTCTATTATGTAAATTTTGTAAATTGTCCTATAAATGGATTACTGTTGGGCAATAAAGCTATTATTATTATTATTATTATTAAGCTTGTTACATTGAATCGTACATTTTGTATCAGGGAACTATGAAATTGAAACGTGTTTTAAACATCGATTAAATCCGCATTTTTTCGATAAAATTCGTTGTGGTCAGTAGGTACAACAGTAAATAATTTATTTTGTTTTAGACTAATATGAAATTAGAAGATATTTGCATTAGGAAAATTTGCGAAAATATATCTGAAGTTAATACTTTTATTCGAGACTCACCGTTACCTCGAATTTTAACATTTAAAATTGTTAAATTTTATAGAAAATATAAATGGAGATTCATTCTAAAAAGCATAAATAACACCGTTGGAGATGCCTATATTCCTTCTGATATGTTATACAGAAGAGATGTTCCAAATGCTATAGCAAGATTAGCAGTAATTAATCATTCTGATTGGGAAACAGAATACGATAAGTCTAAATATTGTATTTGGACAAATCGATATCATATTAAAAACCTTAATTTATGGTATTGTCGTTCCTGTTACAAACATTTTTTGGCTATTTTAAAAATTCATAATATAAATATCAATTTAATAATTTTAAGAGATCATTTTCATTTAGTTTGCAAAATTGACTCCTTACATTGTATCTATAGAAATAAGAATATGTGGTGTCAAAATAATTTTAATCATTTATTGTTTGGACTCAAAGAAAAATATATATGTGATATGGACCTACATAATTTATACTCTTTTTATAATTCTGAACCACGGTTTCATCGTTTTATTGATTCAGGTGATAGCGATAGTGATGATTTAAAATATCAATTAAATTATTATAGATTAATATAAATTAAGAAATTTATTGTATGTAAAGGTTAATATTGTAATAAAATACTTTATTTTGTAAATGTTTTATTTTTATAACATTTTTATTTTAATTTCTTATAAAAGTTAAGACTCGATTTTGGAATAGTTAAGGCTCGATTTTGGAATATTAAGTGGCCCTTTTTAAGCAACATCTATCTAACCATAACCGTTCAGTCTTCGGTCCGACCAAAAGTTTACTTCTTGTCCATTTGTCATCGAAGGGGCCTTTTTGAACCGCTCGCTCTGGCTGGCGCACCAATCTATCCGCGGTCCGCGCAGCCAACTATAAAAGCAGGCCCACTTCGCTCCGCCAGTCAGTCGACTCAGGTCATAGCCAACGCTCACTTCTACTAGCAAGTACAAACCACTGTTTTATTTACCTCGCCTTTATCTTCGAATACTTTGTTTTATTTTAATTATTTATATAGTGATAAATAACATTTATTTATATAATGATAAATAACTCGTTTCAAACCATTGACGAGTACAGATCCATGGAGGAGGGATACGGAATGACTTCCAGTACCCCGATAGGAAGTCAGCGAGTTTCCTTCGGAAATGATGTCACCTCTTGGCAACATGGCGCCCAACGTTCAGAATTTCCTTATGGACCGACGTCTATTCAAAGATCACAAGCTAGAGAACATCATTCCAATGATCCAATGAATGCACTAGCTTCAATTGCCGAAGTATTACAGAGGCTGAGTGCTCCACAAAAATTACCAATTCTGCCACCCACATTTAGAGGTCAGGAAGAGGAAGACCCAGAGGAATTTCTACAGAAACTCCAAGATTACTTCCAGAAATCCAATACACCTCCAGAGCAATGGGGAGAAATCTTCTTACAAAGACTTCAAGGTGAAGCAGAAAAATGGTCCATACCATACAAGAGAGTTGCTCAAGATTACAGCTTCCTAGCCAACAGATTAAGGGATAAATTCAACCATCCATCCGTGCTGGCAAAACTCCATGCCAAATTTTACGGATCATTACACCATAGTGAAGCAGTTGGAGAATTTATTAGTTACAAATGGTCACTAGGTCTAAGACTAATACCAGACCTAGATGAACCCTATTTAATCAACATCATCATAAACTAACTACACCCAGAGGTGAGATCCAGACTAAGAGCAGCTCCACCAACCAGGATGGAAGACCTATATAGAATAGCAGAAGATATTCAAAATGACATATCCAATTCTAGAAATCAAATGTCTAGAAGAGATAACCAATCAAGGTCCTCCAGAGAATCTAGAGCAACAAACAACCATGATACCCAGTCCAGGTATCCTGCTTATGCTCCCGATGTCCAAGAAAGACCATCTGAGTCAAGAAACTACGTCAACAACAGAGATCGACAGACGTCCAGGACAGATGTTCATTCTAGACCATCCACATCTGGAGAAGAAAGACCAACATCTAGAGATCGCAGGTCTGACTCAAGAAACCGCCAATCATCGACAGACCGTTCGGGAAACGCCAACAGGGGCGGCCGCAACTAACTTCATGGCGCGAACCGCCCCAACTCCACCCTTTGACTGCAGACAATAGTAATCAAATACATCTTCCCAAGCTAGATGCCACGATGGAAGGAAGAAGGGTCAGCGTCCTGATTGACACTGGTGCCACCCAGAACTTCATCGCCGCACGTCTGGTTCCAAAAACGATTTTGAAGGGAAGATCTACGAAGATTCAGATGGCATGCACTGACCATCATGCAGACAGCTTAGGAGTGGCCACTATACAACTAAAAGTCCAAGACGCAACAATTAACGCCGACTGCGTCGCTTTACCAGGTCTGCAACAAGACATAATATTGGGAATGCCTTGGTTACTTAATCAACAATGTCTCCTAGATGCAAATCGTAGATGCATCCACGTAGGTTCCAAGGAACGACACACTTTATACTGGGATCGCCGTAGCAACCCCAAGTATTCCATGGAACAAGCACTGAGAGAAGATCAAGTCCCAAGACCGCATATGGAAAGCATTACCAAGCTGATATCAAAATTTAGCGACGTTTTCGACGATAAACCATGTCAGCCAACAACTACGGCAGCCACCCTTGAGATCAAACTTACTTCAAACAAAACCATTAACAGCAGACCGTTCAAATACTCTCCAGAGAAGAAGAAGCTTATCTACAAGGAAGTAGAAGAAATGCTGGCAGCTGGAGTAATAAAACCGAGCAAGTCAGCTTACTCCAGCCCAGTAGTAATCGTTAAGAAGAAAGATGGAACACCCCGCTTCTGTGTCGACTACCGGAAGCT
The DNA here is from genome assembly GCA_964028335.1 of Altica lythri. Taxonomy (NCBI): domain Eukaryota; kingdom Metazoa; phylum Arthropoda; class Insecta; order Coleoptera; family Chrysomelidae; genus Altica; species Altica lythri. The sequence continues at coordinate 9,217,249 of OZ034806.1, read as the reverse complement.
GAACAGTATCACCAAAGAAGAAGTGTCACAGCTCCCTCCTATACATGATACAATCAGAGAGATAGGAGCAGCAAAAATTTTCACATCACTGGATCTGAAAAGCGGTTTTTGGCAAGTTCCATTACATCAAGATTCAAGACACCTCACAGCCTTTTCCCTACCAGATGGTTCTGCTTACGAATTTGTGGTTATGCCATTTGGACTAAAGAATGGACCGGCGGCCTTCCAGAAGCTAATTACCACGGTTTTAGCCGGTTACATCGACCAATTCGTCAAAGCATATATGGACGACATAATCATATATTCGGAAGACTTTGAAAACCACCTCCACCATCTCAATTTGGTATTGGAACGTCTGAGAACCCATGGGTTGTGGGTATCATTGAAGAAATGCCAATTTGCAGCCAATCAGCTAGAATATCTGGGCCATGTAATCACAGATGAAGCCACCTTCCCACTAGAACGCCACACCGAGAAGATCAGCGGTTTCGAACAACCCAAGACCACCAATGAGCTTAGGAGTTTTATAGGAACAGCCAGTTGGCTAAGAGATTTCGTTCCTCACTTTGCAGATCTAATAACTCCATTAACAGATCTGACAAAAAGAAACCAGAAATTCAAGTGGACCAAAGAAGCTGAAGCATCGTTCCGGAAGATCAAGGCTGCCTTAGACCAACCTCTCCATCTAAACAGACCAGACCCAAGTTTGCCTTTCTGCCTACAAACAGATGCTTCCACCACAGGCATGGGTGCAGTTCTCTTTCAAGGCACTCCAGAAGATAGGAAAATAATAAGCTACGCAAGTGCCAAACTCCGCCCAGCAGAACGGAAGTACCATATCAACGAGATTGAATGCCTGGCAGTGACATGGGCATTAAAAAGGTTCCGCCACTTCCTCCAAGATCAAAGATTCACGCTAATAACAGACAGCAGAGCCCTCACGTGGTTGGACCGTTTTAAAGAAGACAAAGCCAAACTGACACGATGGGCCCTTCTACTTCAAGAATTTAACTTCGAAATCATTCACGTACCTGGTAGAGAAAACGAACTGCCAGATCACTTGTCCAGGAATCCAGCCAAACACCAACATCTAGAGGATGAAGATGACGTAACGGAGAAAATCACTTGGCCAACCAACTCCGAAGTCCAGGACACCGATGCCCAAGACACCTTTCCACTCCTCTGTATGATAGACGAAGCCAATATCCAGGAACCATCAACATTAGGTGGTTCCTTGCAACAGAGGATTCGTTCAAGCCATCCAACAAGCAAGGGAATCCAGAGGTTCGTTAAAAGATGGAAGGAGATTCAAGAACGTGGTCCAACCGATGCCGTAGAAGAAGACCTACTACAAGACTTCGTGGTAGAAGATAATGTAGGCTACTACCGAACCCAAAACCAAAACCAGCGTCAGCTTATTGTCCCAAAGTCGTTCCGGAAAGAAGTTTTGGAAGCTTACCACGACAGCCCGAAAGCAAACCATCCAGGACAGGAAGAAACAATAAGATCTATCAAAGAAATTTACTACTGGCCAGAAATGAATAAAGATATAAGAAAACACGTCAAGACCTGCATAATCTGTGCATCAACTAAGGCCGCACCCACACAACCTTCAGCACCCCAGAAAGCCAGAGAACCAAAAGGACCATGGGAAGTGGTATCCTTTGACGTCCTGGGACCATTTCCAAAGACAAAGAAGGGGAACAGATATATCCTCATTGCCACCGACTGTTTCTCTCACTGGGTAGAGTATCAACCAGTAGACCAGGCCAAAGCACGTCAATGTGTAGATTTCCTAACAAAAGAGATCTGCAACCGATGGGGATATCCAAAGACGGTCATCACAGACAACGGAGGCCAATTCCTAAGCAATACATGGGAGAGGTTTCTAGCCAGAAACAACATAGAACAAGAATATTTACCTAGCTACCACCAGAGGGCCAACCCAGTAGAAAGGAGAGTCCAAGAATTCAAAAAAGGAATGAGAGCAAGAATGAAAGGACTAAGCGAAAAGATCTGGGACTCTAAACTTCCTGAAGTATTCTTTACTCTCAACAACAGACGAAACGAAGCTACGGACAACACACCATTCCAATTACTTCTGGGATATAGGCCAAGACGCCCTTACGAAGATACCGACCACCAAGGGACAAACAATCCAGAAAAAAGGGAAGAAAGAATTAACGAGGCCAAAAGGAAAGCAACTGTCTATGCAAGGAACCTCTACCCCAATCAGGACCGACAAGAGCCCCCAAGATTCCAGCCAGGAGACAGGGTTATGTCCAGAAACTTCACCAAGACGAATTTCAGCCCCACCTGGTTAGGACCCCATACAATAGTGAGAGCCATAAGCGACCATACCTACTCCATCCTCAAAGAACAGGGAGGCGAACACACCTTGCATGTGGACGACCTGAGACCAGCACCACCAGAGAGGGTCCCCTAAGGTTCAAGATATTTTATCACTATTTAATATGTTTTGTAATATTTAATATGTGTTGTAATATTTAATATGTTTTGTAATATTTAAGATGTTTTGTAATATTTAAGATGTTTTGTAATGTTTTGAGATATTTAAGATGTTAGGATGTTTTGTAATGTTTTGTAAATGTTGTTTTTCAATAAAGAAAAAGTAAGCGTTATCTTTAAAGGGGGGGATGTCATCGAAGGGGCCTTTTTAAACCGCTCGCTCTGGCTGGCGCACCAATCTATCCGCGGTCCGCGCAGCCAACTATAAAAGCAGGCCCACTTCGCTCCGCCAGTCAGTCGACTCAGGTCATAGCCAACGCTCACTTCTACTAGCAAGTACAAACCACTGTTTTATTTACCTCGCCTTTATCTTCGAATACTTTGTTTTATTTTAATTATTTATATAGTGATAAATAACATTTATTTATATAATGATAAATAACTCGTTTCAAACCATTGACGAGTACAGATCCATGGAGGAGGGATACGGAATGACTTCCAGTACCCCGATAGGAAGTCAGCGAGTTTTCTTCGGAAATGATGTCACCTCTTGGCAACACATTATTTTAACAAAACATTATTATCTCACCAAAAATCATCTATATACATATATATATCTTACGGTTTTTAAAAACAAATTTTTACAAAAAGTTTTTTTGTTTCAGTTGCAGTAACATCATATTTTATTTGGTTAATTCCACAAACATACTCATTCTGCTTAATAATAAGACGTGCGTTTCAATTTTGCATTTTGTAAATATGTTTGAAAATTTGCTTTTACAAATTGCAACTATTTTGGGTGTTGTCACCACCAGTTATGATGAAAAAAAGGTACGAAATGGACTTATTCAATGTGTTAAAGCCACTAAGAAGATTAAAAATGTTATGAGATACGCTAAATCTACGGAAGAGAAGCAGAAATTAGAGGCTCAACTAAGGACTATTAAAACGTTAAAAAATCAACTAAAGGCTGAATGCAAAAAGGGGGCAGGTTTTACTAAAGAAACTACTAAACATAGAGTTCATTGGGATGATTCTATTTCTTCATTTAATTCACGCATTAAAACTGGTGTCATATCAAATATTAAACATAAAGATCCTATTCATTTTTTAGAGGACTGTAAGACATTATTTAAACGAAAAATCCAAAATATACTTAAAACAAATGAATCAGTTAAAGTAAATACAGCTTTTTGTGGTGAATTTGTTATAACTAAGGGAGAAAAGATTCTCAACGAATACTTTACTACATCGAACTCTGCTATATTTAAAACTACTAATATAAATAAGTGGTTTGATGATAACGTATCAAAACTTATTCAAAAAGATTTAGAAGAATTCCAAGAGCGTGATAGTGGGTGGAGTTTGAAACGAGTGATAAATTTAGGTGTTAATATTAATAAATTTACACCTCAACTTGGATCATCTTATATAGATTTACCTCTTCAAATAAAAAGAAAGGAAGCCTGTATTAATGTTAAAAATATGGATCAAGCGTATTTTGCATGGGCAGTGGTGTCAGCTTTATATCCAGTTGCGAAAAATACTCAAAGAATTAGCAAGTATCCACATTATTCGGGGGTGTTAAAACTAAAAGGTATTCGGTTTCCTATGACTATCAGACAGATTTCAAATTTCGAAAAACAAAATAATATTTCCATAAATGTGTACATACTGAAAAAGCAAAAAAATAATTTCATTACCCTTCCTACATACCTGACTGAAGCAAAAAGGGATAAACATGTAAACCTGCTTCTAATAGAAGATCAATATGATGATGAGGCAACTAGATACCATTATGTATGGATTAAAAATCTTTCTAGACTTTTATCCAGTCAACTTAGTCAAGAGAACCATAAAAAGTATTTTTGTGATAGATGTCTACACTATTTCCGTTCTGAAAGTAAACTTGCTAAACATACCGAAGATTGTATAAAAAAGAATGATACAGCCATCAAGATGCCCGAAGAGTGTAAAAAGATGCTCAAATTTAAGAACTTTAAAAACAAAATAAAAGCTCCCTTTGCTGTATATGCTGATCTTGAGAGCATTTTAAAACCTTTTGCGGAAAAGACCGCAAATCAAAAACACATTCCTGCAGCCGTTGGTTATTATTTTAAATGTTCGTATGATGACTCTCTTTCATTTTATCGCGCATATCGTGGATCTGATTGTATGCAGTGGTTCGCTGATGAGATGAATCAGCTTGCTGAAGATGTTTCAACAGTATTTCTTTGTTCCTACGATATACATATGACTGCTCAACAAGAGATGGATTTTCAAGCAGCCACTTGCTGTCATATCTGGAAGCATCCATTTAAATTTGGAGAAAAAAGAATTAGGGATCACAATCACCTAATTTCTACAAATTATTATCGTGGTGCTGCTCATAATGATTGTAATGTTAATTATAAAGATACTCATATAATCCCAGTAATATTTCATAACTTGAGCGGTTATGATACACATTTCGTGATAAAAGATATCGCCACACGAATGAAAGGAACTATAGACTTGTTACCTATCACCAAGGAAAAATATATTTCGTTTACAAAACACGTTGATGACTCCAGAATTCATTTTAGATTTATTGATAGTTTCCGTTTTATGGCATCTTCTCAAGATAAGTTATCATCTTATTTAGAAGAGTTTCCAAATCTTAAATCACAATTTCATAATACCACTGAAGAACAATTTAATTTATTAACAAAAAAAGGAGTAATGCCATATGATTACATTGATAGTTTTGTTCGTTTCGATGAACCGTGTTTACCACCTCAAGATGCTTTTTATAATTAATTAGAAGATAAGCCTTGCCCCCGACGTTTCTATCAAAGGGCTCAAGACTTTTGGAACTCTTTTGCATGTACTACTTTGGGAGAATATATAGATTTATATATGAAAACAGACATTCTACTCCTAGCAGATGTCTTTGAACAGTTCCGAAAAAGTTGTATGAAGACATATGATCTAGATCCTGCCCACTATTTCACGCTACCTGGCTTCACTTGGGATGCAATGTTAAAATATACTGACTAAGAACTTGAATTAATTACTGATACTGATATGTTTTTATTTATTGAGAGAGGAATTCGGGGTGGCCTTAGTCAAGTTTGTTCCAAAAGAAGATCACACGCAAATAATAAGTATATGCCTAATTATAACCCATCAAAACCTGAAAGTTATCTAATGTATTTTGATGTAAATAACCAATATGGCTGGGCGATGTCACAATATTTACCATATGGAGGTTTTGAGTGGGTAGATACAAACATCGATGTAAATACTATTGCTGATGAGAATAATGAAGGATATATGCTCGAAGTTGACCTTGAATATCCTAAATATCTACATGATAAACATAAAGACTTACCGTTTTGTCCTGAACATATCAATACTAAAACAATGAGACCCCCAACATCAGCTAAACAAACTTCAAAATTATTGGCTACACTTCATAATAAAGAAAAATATGTTATTCACTATCGGGCTCTAAAGCAGGCTGTATCGCATGGTTTGATTATAACAAAAATACATCGAGTTTTAAAATTTAAACAGTCACCGTGGTTAAAGTCATACATCGATTTAAATACCAACCTCCGGAAAGCTGCAAAGAATGAATTTGAGAAGAATCTATTCAAGCTGATGAATAATGCAGTATTTGGTAAAACTATGGAAAATGTACGTAAAAGGGTTGACGTAAAACTTCTAACTAAATGGGAAGGAAGATATGGCGCTCAATCTTATATATCCAAGCCCGAATTTAAGAATTGTACGATATTTTCAGAAAACTTGGTGGCGGTAGAAATGAAAAAATTAGAAATTTATTTAAATAAGCCCATTTACGTAGGTCAGTCAATCTTAGACCTTGCAAAGACTACAATATACAGCTTTAATTATGATTATATGCAAACCCGGTTTGGTGACAACTACTCTGCCTGTTACACTGATACCGATTCACTTATTGCAGAAATATGGGAAAAAGATCCTTATCAAATTATAAAAGAAGATTGTAAACAGTACTTTGATACTTCAGACTATCCGACAAATAATGTATATAAAATACCTCAAGTAAATAAAAAAGTTATAGGAATGATGAAGGATGAGAACAATGGTATCATTATGACTGATTACGTTGGACTTCGATCTAAATTATACACCATTAAATTGGTTGCATCAGGAGATGAGGTGGAACAACTAAGAGAAAAATTAAAAGGGGAAGAATATGAAAATGATGAAATTAAACAAATCTTGTTAAATTATGGTGTTATTAAAAAAGCAAAGGGAGTTAAGTCTAATGTTGTAAAGAACAACATAACTTTTAATGATTATATTATGTGTTTAGAGACTTGTAGGTTACAAACAACTTCACAAAACCTTATACGATCGATGGGGCATCAAGTATATTCAATAGTTCAAGAAAAAATAGCTCTTAGCCCCGATGACGATAAAAGATATATTATATCAGATTCATACGAGACATTGCCCTGGGGTCATTATTCTATTAATTCTTTAATGAATACTTAATACAATTAGTGGTTATTACAGTTTTCTAGTGGTACAATTTTAATTATTTTAATTTTATTAAAAAGAAAACAACATTTTATTTGGTTCTTGGTTAGAAACAAATGAAGAAGCTAAATCACCCTTAGTCCAGATTTACCGTAGGTGTATGAATATTGTTATCCATATTGTTAAAATCCATTATTTGGATAGAATATTATAGTACACAAAAATCTGAATTTGTAGTTGACCATTGAAATTTAAATAAGGAACTGTTTTATGTATATTGTAATAAATGTAAAAATTAAAAATGTGTTTTATTGTTAAAGTAAATATATAAATTACCTACTAACTATTCTTCCACATAAAAAAATGATGAGTAACCAATTTTTACAAGTATAGATGGGTCTTCCCTAAATATCCCCCTTTGAAAAATGTCCTATTTGCTCATTTACCTATTTGACCTTGAATCCTTAATATCTCCACCCCAGACTACATATCACGAATTTTATTGATGTTATTAAAATTAAAAAAGTATTTTATTGTTAAAGTAAATATATGAATTACCTACTAACTATTCTTCCAAATAAAAAAATGATGAGTAACCAATTTTTACAAGTATAGATGCACCAATGGGCCTTCCTAAATACCCCCCATTGAAAAAATGTCCCATCCGACCATTCCAATCACGTCACAACGAAATTTTATTCAAATTATATGCGCAGTATCAAAAAGAGCAAAAATTTACCGAAATGGATCTTAGATTCTCTTATGGAGATTTACATGGGAAATTGGTCGATTTTGAGCTCGTAACGGTGCAGTACCTTTACTAATGGCTAACTTTAGCCCAAATTGACCTAGACCAATTTTTTTTTTTTTGAAAATTCGTGTAAAAATGCCAGCTTTTCGAATATGTAAAAAGAATTTTTCTACGGATAATATTTTCAAAGTTATTGTAAATGTTTATAAACTGAAAATGTAAATAATTTTGCATTATAATTTTGGACTATGTAAATGTGTATGTAAATGAATTAAATATTTTAAAACAACATGTAAGTAAATCTGGACATGTTAAAAGTTGATAGGAATGATACAATATAATTTTTATTGGTATCTTTTGTTGACCCATCAGGCATCTTTTGGTGACCTTTATCGGTATCTTTTATTGGCCATATAGGGTATCTTTTATTAAGCTTATAAGATATCGTTTGTTGACCCATCAGGCATCTTTTGGTGACCTTTTATCGGTATCTTTTATTGGCCATATAGGGTATCTTTTATTGAGCTTATAAGATATCGTTTGTTGACCCATCAGGTATCTTTTGGTGACCTTTATCGGTATCTTTTGTTGACCATATAGGGTATCTTTTATTGATCTTATAAGATATTTTTTGTGAACTTTTTTAGTATTTTAGCTATATGTACTAATTTTATAGTAAATTAATAAAAGTAATAAGCATACACCTACATAATTAGACAGTTCTTAACTTTTTATATCCAAAAGGTTCAGACGTATAATCGTCAAAAAATTTTCGTTTAGTGGAATTTGGTCTATAAATTTTCTTAACGTTAACAGTGAGTACTTCATGGGCTTGTGTACGCCTTATCTGTTTACCAACAACATATATGGGTTCAGATTTTTCAAGAATCATTTCTTTTATTTTATTAAAATTTATTATTTGACTTGCGGCGTAATTAAGCGAAATACCCTTCACTTTGCATACTATATTGTCTTTATCATTAATAATGGAATTATAAGCGTAATTTTTGGGGCCGCCAGAAACGAACTCTTTAATATACCCACCATCAAGTTCATCGGTTAACTCTCCTAAGAAATCACCTAAAGGGGGATCGTATTCTCCTTCTTTAAGGGTGTAAATACAACTGTCTGTATCGAGATACTTAACCCTTTCTCCTAAGGGTTGCAAAAGGTCGTTGTATAATTTTAGTCTTGCATGTGTCGTTGTAAATGCTGCTACAGGTACTGAGACAGTTGATAAGGTGTTATATTCCTCTTCTTTGAATTCCCAGTTAACTATCAATGTTTCTTCGTTAACGGGAAGTATAGAATTAACGTTTATTGAAGGGTTAGTAAGCATGTCGAATAATTCGTAAGGCTGGTTTAATATAGAAGTCCTGGGTTTGTTTTCTTTCATTCCAAAGTATCCCCAAAAACTTGTGATAACGTTTTTTCCCAACAGCCTTTTACCGGGGTTCTTTTCGATAGATAGAGGGTTTAGCGTGACACCTTCTCTTTCAAAGTAGTCACTTATATATTGTATTTTCTTCTGCTCCGTATCGCAACCGGGAGGCCAACCACTTGCCTCTTGTTTAATTCCTAAAAATTTACTGATATAACCATTAAACAGGCCCCCAGATTTCGTGACGGGGCTGTATTTGGATTTCTTTTCATAATCCCAAATTTCATAAATTTCTAGAATTTCATACCCCATTTCAAGAGCCTTTTCAACCTCTAGACTTACCCAAGTCCCAATTAGAGCACGCTCATCAACCGAATGTGTGCAGGCTGTAGAGTTGCTTTCTTGTGCACAACTTCTGCAAAGCGTAAATAGTAACTTTTTGTTTATACGAGCCGGTAACAGAGGATAAAAGAGATTGGTAGGTGGTAGGATTTTGCATTTTACAAATCCAAAAGTACCCTCGAATTTGCATTCGGACCCCACGTAGATTTTGGGATGTCCTTCAGAATACTCTGCATACTTATTCACATACGGATAAAGCGACGTAAAGTCTACGTATTTAATCACTTCACCTTCCTGACACTTGTAGTATTCGACAATGTTTTCTGTTCGACCACCCATAAATGCGTCTCTCGGGTTTAGCGGAATGTAATTAAGGAGCGGGTGGTTCTCCGTATATTTTTTAATTTCATCCGTCTCACCGCATTCCCACATTTCCACTACCTCGTATCCTAGGTTTCTTAATCTTTCTATCTTCGCTATAGTTCTTTTATAACGGTTTTCCAAACAATCTGTGGGGTCATCGTGTAACGGTTGTGTACGATTATGTGTAAAACATCTAGTACAACCGTGATATAGACACCCTTGAAATTCAAATATTTGCTTGGTTTCTTCACAGAACCCGTCAACTTTACATCCTCCGACAAGAGCTTCCGAACCTCTTGCTGCGTGTTGGATTGTTATACCTCTTTGGTATTCCTCCCAAAGTAACCATTGTATAGCTATTTTACTTTGGTTATCCCTCCATCTATACCCTTTTTTCGGGATTATTCCTATAGTGTCCGGCTTAAGAAAGTTACGCCTGTAGATTTTATTGCACGCAGACGGTAGAGTGCTTGCCTCTGTGAAAGGACAGACATTGCCTTCTTTCATCATTAGCTCTCTGAATTTAAGACAGGCTTCAGCTAGAATTTGTACATCGGAGATACAGTATTCAATTATCTCTTTCTGAAAATCGAAAAGATAATTTTCGGCAATTTTCTGATTATACCAACACATTAACTGTTCTCTATCTTCGTCTTTAAAGTTATCAGGATCGTAAAAACTCAAAGCAGGTAACGGTCCTACATAATTCTTGTTTTCTGTACGGTTAAATAGGTGAGGAAAATAACCTTTCTTTAACTCGTTTAGGCCAAAAGCTTTTGGTAGTTTACTTAGTGCCATTGGGAAATAGTTTAGAGAATCTAAAAATTTTACATTTCCCACACTCATTAAAACTAATCTGGTGCCACGCATGATTAATTCAGGTTTTAAATCCGTCTTTATCAGAATATGATTTAAAATAAATTGGTGGTCAAAACCCCCTCCGTTGTGGGCAATGACAATTACTTTTTTAAATATTTTTCGTTGACTCAAAATGAACTCCACGAAACGGGCGATGGGTTGTGTTTGTAAAACGTGCAGACGTACACCACACTTCTTACATATTTTTACATCTGTATTTAAGCATACGTCGCAACATTGTTTAAACACACACAAACTCGGTTCTTGTTGTAAGGAACCATCGGATAGAACCTTTTCCTGTCGAGTCTCGAGATCGTAAAAAACAAAGAGAATATCAGAAGTTTTTAAAGAACCCGTGTCTGGTTGCATAAAGCATAAGTGACCAGCTGATTGGTGTTTATCACAAATCTTGCAAAAAATTTCACCGCAGTTGTGCTCTCTTTCCCGCTTTACTGTTTTAAAACACTCAGGGCATTTTCTGATTTTACCGCAAATGTTTGGCAAGTGTATTTTAAAACACTCCTCACCGTAAAAGTCTCGGTTACAATCAGTACACCTCTTCTTTAATACATCTTTTGCGCAAGCCGGTGAACGCTGACACCCAGGACAGGTTCCTCCACACCTGTGTGCATTTTTAGTGTTAAAAGGTTGGTGGCACTCTTCGCAGTAATAATCACAACAGAAGGCCGCTGTAAGTGAGGTTATAGTGTTGTAATGTCCCTCATGGTAGAGTAAGTTTAGAGAGGGGCCATCACTACAACCATTGAAAATAATATCTCGACCTTTGCTTCCATATGAATACACTTTGATTTTATAATCTTTTAAATACTCTTGAAACTTTTGTAGTTCAGGGATACCAGCACCCTCGTTAGGTATGGCAACACCTGAAGATGTCAACAGCTGGTGAGCTCTTTGCTCCTGAATTTTTCCTGTGTCTTTTCTTATTTTGTTGTACTCAGGGTCTTTTTCTTTGTGGGCTAAGGCTACCACGAGTGCGCGAGGAAGACAGAGATTATCTTTGTTGTTGATTGTAACGATTCCTTTTCTTTTCGCACACTCCTCATCAAAGTCATTATATAACATTCCTCTGCCCTTCCCTGTAGGCATCTTAACAGTTGTTACACCGAGACAAAATGTCTCTGTGTTAAGGCCAGTGGAGTTGGATTGATAAATCGATGAGATTTTTGACCAAACATCGTCAAAGGTCACCTCACTTGCGGTTTTAAATCTTAACCAGCCCTCACCTCTCGCAAAATCTTTTGAGCAGAAGGTGAATCCTACTTGGTCGTTGGGTTCAACTCCTTCTGTCCCTCTAAGAATTATACTCTCGATAGCATCCTTGACCCATCCTACAGGCTCTTCCTTTGGAGGTACGGGTTTAACTTTAAATTCGAGAGTTCGCCACTTGAGACCGAATTTACGGATTTGTTTTAAATGGTCTTTAATTATAAAAAACTTCTCCATTTTAATAATGCAATAACAAAAATGAACACAAAACAAGTCAAAGTTTTTAAAAATTTAACTCACCAATTATTTTTTAAAGACGCACGTCTGATCACTTAGACTGACTAATTCAGAATGAATCGGGAAGACTCTGTTTTTAATTTTATAACATTCAAAAGGGGCGTGGCTTAAAATTTTCATGGAAAAAAATTGGAAAAGTATATGCTAACTAGATTAATTCCAATAATATACAAGTGAAAACAGTTTCCGAAAAATTTACAAAAACACGGTTGATACCTAATTTCGAAATATTCCAAAATTACACAGCAAAATATAAAATTAATTTTTAATATATTAAAGAATGAACACAGGATGTTAAGAAACGTCAGCAGCTCCTTAGTAATACTTCACAAGAGGCCATAGGTGGTTCTTTAATAGCCGACAGGCGACAATTTTCCCTGATCATGTTTTATTTTAAACATACAAAAATACTATACGTACTTAACTCATTAGGTGACAACTCGTTTTGTAAGCGAGAATTACAGACACCCTGAGTTTATAGTACTTCTCCCACAGTGTGGTACCTGTCGTATTTCTGTGCGGAAAAAAGTCGACCACCCTTTTTATACCCGAAGGAACCTCCGATATCTTCTTACTAAATAATTTATAACCTTTAAAGGTCCCTCGAAATTCATAGGCACTACTCAGGAGGCTCGAGGTAAGTAAGTAAGATATCTAGACATTGATGATAAGAAACGTCAGCAGCTCCTTAGTAATACTTCACAAGAGGCCATAGGTGGTTCTTTAATAGCCGACAGGCGACAATTTTCCCTGATCATGTTTTATTTTAAACATACAAAAATACTATACGTACTTAACTCATTAGGTGACAACTCGTTTTGTAAGCGAGAATTACAGACACCCTGAGTTTATAGTACTTCTCCCACAGTGTGGTACCTGTCGTATTTCTGTGCGGAAAAAAGTCGACCACCCTTTTTATACCCGAAGGAACCTCCGATATCTTCTTACTAAATAATTTATAACCTTTAAAGGTCCCTCGAAATTCATAGGCACTACTCAGGAGGCTCGAGGTAAGTAAGTAAGATATACGTTACATTTATCCAAAAAAAAGTGTACTTTTGTTTATCACATTTGACATGGTGATCTGTCAAATCTGTATGCTTCCACATCAGTCCTAAAACAAACAAAAAAATATTAATTATACAAAAATTGTAACCCTAACCTAACCAGTTGATGTTTAGAAGAGGCCTTTGCTGTTAATCGTTGAATATATTCTCAAAACTTATACAATAATATAAAATTATGATATCTAAAAACTACATGTAGAAATGGTATAGATCCTTTAAATTGATAACTGACCACAAAAGACGAAATTAACTAAAAATAATATCGAAATACAAAATAATATTTTAATAACACATAAGATTCTTTAGATTAACCAATTTTAATATCAAAAATCTAAATCAAATAACTAAAAAGTTACAAGGTTTTTTTTTGAATTAACCCCAAATAGTAGGTTTCCAAAGATACTTCCATAAATAATACTTTCAAACTAAAGAATGTATGTTGTAGGTATATGACAATTTTAAATGGATAATATATATATTTCTGTCATGTTTTTATATTAATCTAATTTTATTTTTTTTCTACAAATCCACCGACATCACAGCAGGGATGAAACTTTTGTTTAATTTTTATTTAAATCAATACCTTAAACACTTAACATTGTTATAAAATAAATATTTTTTTTGTTTCAATTCGCAAATAACTCTAATGACCAGTAATATTTCTACTCTTCAAACCTTTATATAATATAAATATCAAAAAATCACAACAGAAGGTCTAACACTTAAAATTACTAATAACTAATAAATACTTTGAATTTTTGAAATATATTTAAGATCCATAATACGAAGTCCAAAAAAAAAGTAATACATTTTAATTCTTTCATATTGAAAAAAAACCAAAATTAATCAAAATTATTCAACTTACCAAAGTGAGAGAGCTCTGAACACTGCAACATAATACCACATACTATAATAAAATTTTTATTTTATAGTTTAAATATAATTCTTCACAATTCAAGTCTGGACAAGTTAAAAGTGACGTCACCTTAATTAGATTTTCGCCTACACCGGAAACTCTTATCAACTAATTTTATTAAAAAACATGTATTTTTAAAACGTTATCACATCAAAGTTATATAATTATCGGTGACATATAATAAATTATATTCACTATATTAAAAATAAAATAAAAAATACGAATTATATTTATTTGAACTTGTGTAAAAAATGAACTAGCGAAGAGATATTTTGAAGTAAATTATTGTAAAATGAGGTACATATCTAAAATTGCAATATTTAGATAAGCCTCTGATTTATGTGGAAAAGGAATTTGCTTTCTCATCAACTTTGTGAATATATACCGGTGGTATCGAAAGTAAGTGTCTCTTGTAGATTATTGTTATAATTTTATCTTATTATTCTGAATGATGCAATACTTTTTTAAAATTACGCAATATTACATGTCAACAGTTTAAAATACTCTTATTAGATGCAAAACTTAGTGGTTTTCGGTAATGGAACTTCCTCCCTCCTCCACCACAATTTTATTATATCTATTCGCGTGTTAGTCGACAGGTGCAGAGACAAGTTTGAACAAGTCGAACCGATGGGTTGGAATAGAAAATATTAATGCGGTATATTAAACTTAAACAATAGCAAATTTTGGGGATTTTGTTAGTAAAAATGTTGTTTTATCGAGGCAAAATTTATGCATGTCACAGTTCTAAAATGTGAAACGTCAAAACGTTAAAACAGTGTTAAAATTTGCCGCAATAACGTTTTAAAAAATAGGTAAGAAGAAATTTTCGATTTACATGTATTTCTTATGGAAAAACATCATTTCAAAGTGACAAAAAAGCATCAGATTTCGCTATTTTTTTGTTACTAAATTCATGTCCGTTGAAACGACGAATTTGAACGTTATTTTGGTCGTTTCAACGGACATGAATTTAGTAACAAAAAAATAGCGAAATGTTTTTCCATAAGAAATACATGTAAATCGAAAATTTCTTCTTACCTATTTTTTAAAACGTTATTGCGGCAAATTTTAACGCTGTTTTAACGTTTTGACGTTTCACATTTTAGAACTGTGACATGCATAAATTTTGCCTCGATAAAACAACATTTTTACTAACAAAATCCCCAAAATTTGCTATTGTTTAAGTTTAATATACCGCATTAATATTTTCTATTCCAACCCATCGGTTCGACTTGTTCAAACTTGTCTCTGCACCTGTCGACTAACACGCGAATAGATATAATAAAATTGTGGTGGAGGAGGGAGGGAGTTCCATTACCGAAAACCACTAAGTTTTGCATCTAATAAGAGTATTTTAAACTGTTGACATGTAATATTGCGTAATTTTAAAAAAGTATTGCATCATTCAGAATAATAAGATAAAATTATAACAATAATCTACAAGAGACACTTACTTTCGATACCACCGGTATATATTCACAAAGTTGATGAGAAAGCAAATTCCTTTTCCACATAAATCAGAGGCTTATCTAAATATTGCAATTTTAGATATGTACCTCATTTTACAATAATTTACTTCAAAATATCTCTTCGCTAGTTCATTTTTTACACAAGTTCAAATAAATATAATTCGTATTTTTTATTTTATTTTTAATATAGTGAATATATTTTATTATATGTCACCGATAATTATATAACTTTGATGTGATAACGTTTTAAAAATACATGTTTTTTAATAAAATTAGTTGATAAGAGTTTCCGGTGTAGGCGAAAATCTAATTAAGGTGACGTCACTTTTAACTTGTCCAGACTTGAATTGTGAAGAATTATATTTAAACTATAAAATAAAAATTTTATTATAGTATGTGGTATTATGTTGCAGTGTTCAGAGCTCTCTCACTTTGGTAAGTTGAATAATTTTGATTAATTTTGGTTTTTTTTCAATATGAAAGAATTAAAATGTATTACTTTTTTTTTGGACTTTGTATTATGGATCTTAAATATATTTCAAAAATTCAAAGTATTTATTAGTTATTAGTAATTTTAAGTGTTAGACCTTCTGTTGTGATTTTTTGATATTTATATTATATAAAGGTTTGAAGAGTAGAAATATTACTGGTCATTAGAGTTATTTGCGAATTGAAACAAAAAAAATATTTATTTTATAACAATGTTAAGTGTTTAAGGTATTGATTTAAATAAAAATTAAACAAAAGTTTCATCCCTGCTGTGATGTCGGTGGATTTGTAGAAAAAAAATAAAATTAGATTAATATAAAAACATGACAGAAATATATATATTATCCATTTAAAATTGTCATATACCTACAACATACATTCTTTAGTTTGAAAGTATTATTTATGGAAGTATCTTTGGAAACCTACTATTTGGGGTTAATTCAAAAAAAAACCTTGTAACTTTTTAGTTATTTGATTTAGATTTTTGATATTAAAATTGGTTAATCTAAAGAATCTTATGTGTTATTAAAATATTATTTTGTATTTCGATATTATTTTTAGTTAATTTCGTCTTTTGTGGTCAGTTATCAATTTAAAGGATCTATACCATTTCTACATGTAGTTTTTAGATATCATAATTTTATATTATTGTATAAGTTTTGAGAATATATTCAACGATTAACAGCAAAGGCCTCTTCTAAACATCAACTGGTTAGGTTAGGGTTACAATTTTTGTATAATTAATATTTTTTTGTTTGTTTTAGGACTGATGTGGAAGCATACAGATTTGACAGATCACCATGTCAAATGTGATAAACAAAAGTACACTTTTTTTTGGATAAATGTAACGTATATCTTACTTACTTACCTCGAGCCTCCTGAGTAGTGCCTATGAATTTCGAGGGACCTTTAAAGGTTATAAATTATTTAGTAAGAAGATATCGGAGGTTCCTTCGGGTATAAAAAGGGTGGTCGACTTTTTTCCGCACAGAAATACGACAGGTACCACACTGTGGGAGAAGTACTATAAACTCAGGGTGTCTGTAATTCTCGCTTACAAAACGAGTTGTCACCTAATGAGTTAAGTACGTATAGTATTTTTGTATGTTTAAAATAAAACATGATCAGGGAAAATTGTCGCCTGTCGGCTATTAAAGAACCACCTATGGCCTCTTGTGAAGTATTACTAAGGAGCTGCTGACGTTTCTTATCATCAATGTCTAGATATCTTACTTACTTACCTCGAGCCTCCTGAGTAGTGCCTATGAATTTCGAGGGACCTTTAAAGGTTATAAATTATTTAGTAAGAAGATATCGGAGGTTCCTTCGGGTATAAAAAGGGTGGTCGACTTTTTTCCGCACAGAAATACGACAGGTACCACACTGTGGGAGAAGTACTATAAACTCAGGGTGTCTGTAATTCTCGCTTACAAAACGAGTTGTCACCTAATGAGTTAAGTACGTATAGTATTTTTGTATGTTTAAAATAAAACATGATCAGGGAAAATTGTCGCCTGTCGGCTATTAAAGAACCACCTATGGCCTCTTGTGAAGTATTACTAAGGAGCTGCTGACGTTTCTTAACATCCTGTGTTCATTCTTTAATATATTAAAAATTAATTTTATATTTTGCTGTGTAATTTTGGAATATTTCGAAATTAGGTATCAACCGTGTTTTTGTAAATTTTTCGGAAACTGTTTTCACTTGTATATTATTGGAATTAATCTAGTTAGCATATACTTTTCCAATTTTTTTCCATGAAAATTTTAAGCCACGCCCCTTTTGAATGTTATAAAATTAAAAACAGAGTCTTCCCGATTCATTCTGAATTAGTCAGTCTAAGTGATCAGACGTGCGTCTTCAAAAAATAATTGGTGAGTTAAATTTTTAAAAACTTTGACTTGTTTTGTGTTCATTTTTGTTATTGCATTATTAAAATGGAGAAGTTTTTTATAATTAAAGACCATTTAAAACAAATCCGTAAATTCGGTCTCAAGTGGCGAACTCTCGAATTTAAAGTTAAACCCGTACCTCCAAAGGAAGAGCCTGTAGGATGGGTCAAGGATGCTATCGAGAGTATAATTCTTAGAGGGACAGAAGGAGTTGAACCCAACGACCAAGTAGGATTCACCTTCTGCTCAAAAGATTTTGCGAGAGGTGAGGGCTGGTTAAGATTTAAAACCGCAAGTGAGGTGACCTTTGACGATGTTTGGTCAAAAATCTCATCGATTTATCAATCCAACTCCACTGGCCTTAACACAGAGACATTTTGTCTCGGTGTAACAACTGTTAAGATGCCTACAGGGAAGGGCAGAGGAATGTTATATAATGACTTTGATGAGGAATGTGCGAAAAGAAAAGGAATCGTTACAATCAACAACAAAGATAATCTCTGTCTTCCTCGCGCACTCGTGGTAGCCTTAGCCCACAAAGAAAAAGACCCTGAGTACAACAAAATAAGAAAAGACACAGGAAAAATTCAGGAGCAAAGAGCTCACCAGCTGTTGACATCTTCAGGTGTTGCCATACCTAACGAGGGTGCTGGTATCCCTGAACTACAAAAGTTTCAAGAGTATTTAAAAGATTATAAAATCAAAGTGTATTCATATGGAAGCAAAGGTCGAGATATTATTTTCAATGGTTGTAGTGATGGCCCCTCTCTAAACTTACTCTACCATGAGGGACATTACAACACTATAACCTTACTTACAGCGGCCTTCTGTTGTGATTATTACTGCGAAGAGTGCCACCAACCTTTTAACACTAAAAATGCACACAGGTGTGGAGGAACCTGTCCTGGGTGTCAGCGTTCACCGGCTTGCGCAAAAGATGTATTAAAGAAGAGGTGTACTGATTGTAACCGAGACTTTTACGGTGAGGAGTGTTTTAAAATACACTTGCCAAACATTTGCGGTAAAATCAGAAAATGCCCTGAGTGTTTTAAAACAGT
Source organism: Altica lythri (assembly GCA_964028335.1). NCBI lineage: Eukaryota > Metazoa > Arthropoda > Insecta > Coleoptera > Chrysomelidae > Altica > Altica lythri. Next base: position 9,198,154 of record OZ034806.1, on the reverse strand, counting down.
AAAGCGGGAAAGAGAGCACAACTGCGGTGAAATTTTTTGCAAGATTTGTGATAAACACCAATCAGCTGGTCACTTATGCTTTATGCAACCAGACACGGGTTCTTTAAAAACTTCTGATATTCTCTTTGTTTTTTACGATCTCGAGACTCGACAGGAAAAGGTTCTATCCGATGGTTCCTTACAACAAGAACCGAGTTTGTGTGTGTTTAAACAATGTTGCGACGTATGCTTAAATACAGATGTAAAAATATGTAAGAAGTGTGGTGTACGTCTGCACGTTTTACAAACACAACCCATCGCCCGTTTCGTGGAGTTCATTTTGAGTCAACGAAAAATATTTAAAAAAGTAATTGTCATTGCCCACAACGGAGGGGGTTTTGACCACCAATTTATTTTAAATCATATTCTGATAAAGACGGATTTAAAACCTGAATTAATCATGCGTGGCACCAGATTAGTTTTAATGAGTGTGGGAAATGTAAAATTTTTAGATTCTCTAAACTATTTCCCAATGGCACTAAGTAAACTACCAAAAGCTTTTGGCCTAAACGAGTTAAAGAAAGGTTATTTTCCTCACCTATTTAACCGTACAGAAAACAAGAATTATGTAGGACCGTTACCTGCTTTGAGTTTTTACGATCCTGATAACTTTAAAGACGAAGATAGAGAACAGTTAATGTGTTGGTATAATCAGAAAATTGCCGAAAATTATCTTTTCGATTTTCAGAAAGAGATAATTGAATACTGTATCTCCGATGTACAAATTCTAGCTGAAGCCTGTCTTAAATTCAGAGAGCTAATGATGAAAGAAGGCAATGTCTGTCCTTTCACAGAGGCAAGCACTCTACCGTCTGCGTGCAATAAAATCTACAGGCGTAACTTTCTTAAGCCGGACACTATAGGAATAATCCCGAAAAAAGGGTATAGATGGAGGGATAACCAAAGTAAAATAGCTATACAATGGTTACTTTGGGAGGAATACCAAAGAGGTATAACAATCCAACACGCAGCAAGAGGTTCGGAAGCTCTTGTCGGAGGATGTAAAGTTGACGGGTTCTGTGAAGAAACCAAGCAAATATTTGAATTTCAAGGGTGTCTATATCACGGTTGTACTAGATGTTTTACACATAATCGTACACAACCGTTACACGATGACCCCACAGATTGTTTGGAAAACCGTTATAAAAGAACTATAGCGAAGATAGAAAGATTAAGAAACCTAGGATACGAGGTAGTGGAAATGTGGGAATGCGGTGAGACGGATGAAATTAAAAAATATACGGAGAACCACCCGCTCCTTAATTACATTCCGCTAAACCCGAGAGACGCATTTATGGGTGGTCGAACAGAAAACATTGTCGAATACTACAAGTGTCAGGAAGGTGAAGTGATTAAATACGTAGACTTTACGTCGCTTTATCCGTATGTGAATAAGTATGCAGAGTATCCTGAAGGACATCCCAAAATCTACGTGGGGTCCGAATGCAAATTCGAGGGTACTTTTGGATTTGTAAAATGCAAAATCCTACCACCTACCAATCTCTTTTATCCTCTGTTACCGGCTCGTATAAACAAAAAGTTACTATTTACGCTTTGCAGAAGTTGTGCACAAGAAAGCAACTCTACAGCCTGCACACATTCGGTTGATGAGCGTGCTCTAATTGGGACTTGGGTAAGTCTAGAGGTTGAAAAGGCTCTTGAAATGGGGTATGAAATTCTAGAAATTTATGAAATTTGGGATTATGAAAAGAAATCCAAATACAGCCCCGTCACGAAATCTGGGGGCCTGTTTAATGGTTATATCAGTAAATTTTTAGGAATTAAACAAGAGGCAAGTGGTTGGCCTCCCGGTTGCGATACGGAGCAGAAGAAAATACAATATATAAGTGACTACTTTGAAAGAGAAGGTGTCACGCTAAACCCTCTATCTATCGAAAAGAACCCCGGTAAAAGGCTGTTGGGAAAAAACGTTATCACAAGTTTTTGGGGATACTTTGGAATGAAAGAAAACAAACCCAGGACTTCTATATTAAACCAGCCTTACGAATTATTCGACATGCTTAGTAACCCTTCAATAAACGTTAATTCTATACTTCCCGTTAACGAAGAAACATTGATAGTTAACTGGGAATTCAAAGAAGAGGAATATAACACCTTATCAACTGTCTCAGTACCTGTAGCAGCATTTACAACGACACATGCAAGACTAAAATTATACAACGACCTTTTGCAACCCTTAGGAGAAAGGGTTAAATATCTCGATACAGACAGTTGTATTTACACCCTTAAAGAAGGAGAATACGATCCCCCTTTAGGTGATTTCTTAGGAGAGTTAACCGATGAACTTGATGGTGGGTATATTAAAGAGTTCGTTTCTGGCGGCCCCAAAAATTACGCTTATAATTCCATTATTAATGATAAAGACAATATAGTATGCAAAGTGAAGGGTATTTCGCTTAATTACGCCGCAAGTCAAATAATAAATTTTAATAAAATAAAAGAAATGATTCTTGAAAAATCTGAACCCATATATGTTGTTGGTAAACAGATAAGGCGTACACAAGCCCATGAAGTACTCACTGTTAACGTTAAGAAAATTTATAGACCAAATTCCACTAAACGAAAATTTTTTGACGATTATACGTCTGAACCTTTTGGATATAAAAAGTTAAGAACTGTCTAATTATGTAGGTGTATGCTTATTACTTTTATTAATTTACTATAAAATTAGTACATATAGCTAAAATACTAAAAAAGTTCACAAAAAATATCTTATAAGATCAATAAAAGATACCCTATATGGTCAACAAAAGATACCGATAAAGGTCACCAAAAGATACCTGATGGGTCAACAAACGATATCTTATAAGCTCAATAAAAGATACCCTATATGGCCAATAAAAGATACCGATAAAAGGTCACCAAAAGATGCCTGATGGGTCAACAAACGATATCTTATAAGCTTAATAAAAGATACCCTATATGGCCAATAAAAGATACCGATAAAGGTCACCAAAAGATGCCTGATGGGTCAACAAAAGATACCAATAAAAATTATATTGTATCATTCCTATCAACTTTTAACATGTCCAGATTTACTTACATGTTGTTTTAAAATATTTAATTCATTTACATACACAAAAATGTAGCTGTATTAATTCTTCTTACTACCCATTCCTATTCTTCCTACTTACCTATCCTCTCCAGGCAAAGGTTGCTCACACCTCCACGTGGTCTTTGCTGGACGATTGACTAAGATGAGCAAATATCCTTTTCCTATTACCAAATATTGATGTTAACTACAACCTAAACTAACCATTTTTTATAACATTTAAGTTCTAAGACTGATTTCAAGTTAGGATTTCCGTTTTGGTAAGTCCAAGTGTAGGGGTGTCTAACCAGGTGAGTCATTTTGTTGCATTAAGATTTATTTATTATTATTGTTTTGCAATGACTAAAGAGTTAGTTTATTATACAGACAACCGGATTCGATTTCACAGAGGATTGGGCACATGACAGCCGACTCCAATGCTCTGAAGTTGACACCAATAGCACATATTTCAATCGTGTCGGTAATGCAGATCCCGTATTTATCAACCGGCCTGAAGTTGGCACCCTGCTGCAAGGGTGTAGTGGAGGGGGTAAAACCTGTCTGGCCAAGGTGCCCCTATACCTACTGAAGCAGTTAGAAAATACCCATGTTTGTGGAAACTGGATATGGAAGAGTATAAAAATAATGAAGTTAAAGAAGCAGCATGGAGAAGTATAATAAATGAATGTGATATAACAGATGGTAAGTATATGCATTGATTTACCTTATTCTTGCATATTTATTTATGATTATTAATAATAACTAAAAAGGAATGTCATTTCGATATTTATTTTATATTTTTAAAAAGGTATAAAACGCCTCTACCCTGCCAATAATGCATTTTGTATACGCGTGTTTTGCCAAGGAACACTTCCACTGGTATTGAAATATGTACAGAACTCCTCTCTTATGAAAAAACTTTTATTCGAGTGTCTAAATCCGGACTGAATGAGTGGTGTCAGTTGACTAGTATCCACGTTTTCAATTTCATTTTCTCTAATATCATAAAAATTATGTGGTATTAAGTAATTAAGCAAAACGCACGCGGCTCTAACAATTTTGTCCACAAGTCCAACGCGGCACTCAAAGGGTCTTCTGAATACTCTAAATCGAGCAGCTAATATTCCGAACGCATTTTCGACCACTCTGCGTGCCCTACATAGACGATAGTTAAAGATTCTTCTGGAGGCAGATAATCTCGATTGCGGATATGCACGCAATAAATTGTCCATTAATGGGAAGGCTTCATGGCCCACAAAAACATATGGAACCTGAACTCCACCTGGATATAGAGACTCTTCAGGTGGTAAATTTAATGCTTCACTTCTTAGTTTTCTCCCAAAGACACTATCTTTTAGAATTCCACCATCACTAAATCTCCCCTTCGACCCTATGTCTATGTAAACAAACTTTCGGTCTGAATCTGTAACTGCTAGCAGGACAGTCGAAAATGTCTTTTTATAATTAAAGAACTCGGATCCAGAGTTAGGAGGGGCTTTTATTGTAACGTGTTTCCCGTCGATCGCGCCAACACAATGATCGAACTGACAGTTATTTTTAAAATTATTTGCAATTCTTTTCGAATCACTAGTTGTAGGCTCTTTAAGGACTAGAGGTTGAAGATGATGCCACAATGCATCAGAGACTTCCTCAACAATTTCCGAAACAGTTCTTTCACCCACTCTGTAGCTATAAGCCATTGATCTGAATGTATCTCCAGTAGCTACGAATCTATAAAAGTAAATAAATACTATTATTATATCTTTTCAGTAAAAGAAGCCAAAGCTATGTAAAAAAAGCTTCGAGATGGGCATCGACAAGCTTTAAGTAAGAAAAAGACAACGACGGGTCAAGCCGCATGTAGTGACAGATTGTGGAAGTATGAAAAGCAAATGGAATTCTTAATACCCCAGTTGACAAATCGGCCAAGGAGTACCAACGCTATCCCTACACAAGATATTTCACAAATAAATATTGACGAAACGGTAGATAATACCCCGACAACGGAAGAAAATTTAATTAAGAATACAGAACATGAATCGCAGCAGACCATCTATAGTCTATACTATACCGACAAATAAAAGGAAAAATGACAAAGTAAGCGAATATATAGAACAAGAGCAAAAAAGAAGAGATCTTAGATCAAAGGAAAGAGATTTATTTAAAAGAGAATGACTTACTCAACAGCAAAGCGTGAAGCCAATAGAAGTTACTGCACTAAAAAAATTTTTCGACAGTATGTGTGACGAGACTTACAACCTCCCTGAATATTTGCAAATGAAAATCCAGAGACAAATTTTTAATGTCGTAATGGCGGCACGAGAAGCAAACCTGCAAAGGTAATCTGAAAATCCAGTTATCAGTGTTCCCACTCTGTCACAGCACACAACATATGTTTCCCTACCATCTTCATCAGCCTCAAGTGCAGCTGATACAAATAATGAAATCTATTTTATAAGTACATCATCGCCGATTCTATCTCCAAGTGATGATCATTTTGTCTCTCAAACAAACACAAATTAACAAGACGGTATACGAAGTTACTTCAACAGCCAGAACACATATACCGATTTGTTATTTTCATTACAGCAAGAATAAAACCTTAAACCCTAAAAAGTATTGAAAATTGAACATCTTTGTACTTACCTTAACATAATTGCTAACCGCTCTAACGAACTAATGCTTTCCCGCATATTTGTATTTTTTTTCTTTATATCATGTTTTATTAGATCATGAAGTTCATAAAACTTGTGTCTATCCATTCTAAAATAATTTGTGAATTTTTCGTCATTTAAATCATGGAAAAGTCTAAATTCGCCTCTTTCCTTTCTAAACTTGATATGATCAGATATCCAGTATTGTGGGCTTTTTTTTTTGGGCAGTGGCCATCATTAGTAATGTATCAAATTCAGCATTTTTCTCATCTTCCGATGAACTGTCGATAGAATTTAGCAATAACAAATTTTTAGTGTTCGCCATTTTTTTTGTAGTGAACTAGCAAAGTGACAAGAAATATACAAGATATATATCAGTAGTCCGCAGCATGTTATAATTTAATATATATTATATCTGATTACAAAGCTATAATATATATTATAGTATCGCTCTCCGTCCGTTGCCGGCTTTATATCTAAAATAACCTGGTAGTGACATGTTTAAGACTATTCACCATACTTTTGCACCCTTTTTACGCTAAAACTACCTTCAATTTATATTAAACTAAAACCACTTGCACTTCCCTGTCAACAAGCGTCTCGGGACAGTATTAACTGGCTGTGACCTTGAAAAGTAATAAACGTCAAATGTCAAATATACAACTGTCAAGAACAATCCAAATCCAACTCGTTGCTAATTTTTAAACTCTGGTTATTGGATTGTTTATGTTTACTCGTTTGTGCGTCATGGAGAATGAAAATTTATTTAAGTGTACAAAATGTAGTACAACATTTACCTATAAAAAGAACTTATATGTTCATCTCCGTAAAAAACATAATAAAAAGATAGACACTCAAAGAAAGCAATATAAAAAAAGTGATCTGTGTAATATGTGTGGGATTATGTTTATCAATAAATATAGTCTACAACGACATCAAATGAATGTACACAACAATACTAGTGCAACAACTAAAAGGAAGCATGTATCACGAATTATGTGTCCGAAAGATCAGTGTTTAGAAGCTGCACCCACATATGAAAAACTAAGAAAACATTTAATGGATATTCATGGTGAAGAATTGCCAATTGAGGAGTTTCATTTTGTATCAAAACAAGGTTGTTTTATTTCTCTTTGTTTTCAATTTTTAATTTTATTCATTTTAATTATTTTAGATTTTGAAAAGTGGAAGATAGAAATTGAGGAAAAAACCGTTTCATCTTATGTGTTAACTTCTTCTTCTACTAAGTTATCTAATGGTAGCCAGCATTTTTTTTATGACTGTCACAGGTCCTATCAATATGCTCCTAGAGGAAACAGTGTGCGGTCTATAAAAAATATGGGTACAAACAAAATTGGCAAAGCATGTCCTTCAAGAATGCAAGTAATACATTCTGTAGATAATATATCTGTTAAATTTTGGAAGAAACATCTTGGATATTCTTATGAACTAGGAAGAACAAGTTTGAGACAAGAATTGCGTGCACAAATTGCAGGTAACCTTATAAATCAAATTGTATAAATATGTAAAGGAATAAAACCTTTTATCTTTTATTACGTTAACCTTTTGATGGACAGTTGTCATAATAAAAATTGAATTTATTTTTTTTTATAGGAAAATTGAAAGAAGGTGTAACCTTTAATCATATTCTTGATGAAATACGTGATGGAGCTTTAGAAGAAGAATCACAACGAAAACTGTTGATTGATAAAAAAGATTTCCACAATATTAAACGTGATTTTAACATCGCACATAGCACACAACGACATCAAAATGATGCACTAAGTGTTAGATTATGGGTAGAGGAGATGAGAACTCTAGAAGATGATTGTCCGGTATTGTTATTTAAAGAACAAGGTGTCGAGGATACTTCGGGAGTGCTAGGAGATAAAGACTTTGTTTTAATAATGATGACACAATTTCAAAAACAACAATTGTCACTATTTGGTTCTGAGAAAATTTGCATTGATGGTACCCATGGTACCAATAGTTATGATTTTCAATTGTATACACTTGTTGTTGTTGATCAATATGGTTGTGGATGTCCTGTTGCATTTTGCATTTCTAATCGTTCAGATGAAACCATTTTTCAATTGTTTTTTGATAGTATTAAAAATTCTGTAGGGATCATTAATGCCAATTGTTTCATGACAGATGATGCACCTGCATTTTATAATGCATGGTGTCAGGTGATGGGACCAGTTCAATACCGACTTTTATGTACATGGCATGTGGACAGAAACTGGCGTAAAAATTTATCTAAAATAAATGGCAGTGCAGAAAAAAAAAAGTTTAGTATATAAATCATTAAGAGCTTTGTTACAATGTACTTGTAAAGACAGCTTTTCTAAGAGTATAAAGAATTTTATTCAAGATTTATTTATTGATGATGATACTGTTGCTTTTGGAAATTATTTCCAAACTTATTATTCACAAAGACCTGAATGCTGGGCATACTGTTATAGGCTGGGTGTAGGTATAAATACAAATATGTATTTAGAGTCTTTACATAGAACTTTAAAATATGTTTATTTACAAGGACAAAAGGTAAAGAGATTGGATAAAACTATAAATGCTCTCGTCAAACTTGCCAGAGATTATTTTTTTAAGTATCTAATAAAATCGGTAAAAGGTGCAACATCTGACAGAATTACAAGAATTAAACAAAGTCATGTAAAGAGTAAAAAAAATTTCTTTCAATATGATTGAACCTGTCGAAGATAAAAATGAATGGTATGTTCAATCGATGACAAATCCAAGTCAAAAGTACTTGATATCTAAAATAAATTCTGACTGTGAAAACAACTGCTTAAGATGTACTGACTGTAATATTTGCATCCATACTTTTAAATGTTCATGTGTCGACAATCTAATAAGAATGAATATTTGCAAACATATTCATGCCTGCATGAAACATTTTTTTGAAATAGAAACTAAAACTGGAGCAATTAGTGGTCCATTAAAAGAAGATATAAATGATTTTTTAAAAATAGCACCAATTGTTCCTAAAGTCAATTTCATAAATCAAATTCAAAGAAAAGCGGAAGTAATTTTAGGACTATGTAATAATGCATCATTAACAGAAGAAGAATATAATACTGTTATAAAATACATGGACAAAACTATTAATATGATGAATAAAAACCAAATTATTAATCTAAAATCAACTGAAAACGTAAATGTAAACAAAAAAATTGATAAACAAGTAAGATTATTTTCTACAAAAAAGAAAATGCAAAAAAGTGAGAGCTGCCTCAGTAAACCCACAATAATGGAAGAGAAAAATATAATCCAGGGTTTATTGACAAATGACGAAAATGTTTTAAATATCCATACAGGAATTGACCACTCTTACTGTAAAGAATAACTGTTATTGTTCATAATTCTGAGATGTGATATAATTTTATAACATTTTAACTTTTACAATATTATAGAATAGAATTATAGTATATAGAAAATATTTAGAAAGTAGTTTACGTTATATTCTAGCTATTAAAGTGTTTTTTAAATATTGTTCTTTTTTTATAATCCTCAATTGGCAATTCTTCACCATGAATATCCATTAAATGTTTTCTTAGTTTTTCATATGTGGGTGCAGCTTCTAAACACTGATCTTTCGGACACATAATTCGTGATACATGCTTCCTTTTAGTTGTTGCACTAGTATTGTTGTGTACATTCATTTGATGTCGTTGTAGACTATATTTATTGATAAACATAATCCCACACATATTACACAGATCACTTTTTTTATATTGCTTTCTTTGAGTGTCTTTCTTCTCATTATGTTTTTTACGGAGATGAACATATAAGTTCTTTTTATAGGTAAATGTTGTACTACATTTTGTACACTTAAATAAATTTTCATTCTCCATGACGCACAAACGAGTAAACATAAACAATCCAATAACCAGAGTTTAAAAATTAGCAACGAGTTGGATTTGGATTGTTCTTGACAGTTGTATATTTGACATTTGACGTTTATTACTTTTCAAGGTCACAGCCAGTTAATACTGTCCCGAGACGCTTGTCCCTGTCACTATGCCGCCATTACTGTTTTTTCGCGCTACCAGCTGATCAGATTTTGCTGGTTTAGTTCCCATTTTCACCACTACAGAATGCGATTGCGCCCTATGGGTTGCGCACAAACATGTTGGCGCCTTTGAGCTATTTTTCAAAAAGTCTCTTAATTTGTCTATGGTCTGCGTACAAATTCTGCAGGTTTACCTAACTACCAAATTATTTATTAGAATAACCGGTTAACACAGAGATAAAAGTCTATTTGCAATTCAAGGATGTGTCAGAAGAGGTTAATTTTTATTTATATTGTTAGAAAGTAAATATTGAACGAATTTAGAATATTAAATTTTTACAAAGGAGGCAGAAAACTTTAAAAATAATTATTGAATATCCACTGTGAGTACAATTTAAATATATTCGTAGTTCACAATATTTGGCACGTAACAAGATGGAGTCTTATTTCTAATGCTGCGTTGTATTGAGGTGATTAGTTGTGTAATTAATAATCGTTATTGTTAGTGCATCAGTTTACTATTATTTATTGTTGATACAGTTAAAATATTACATTAGTAGTTGTAGACGGTATTTTCAAGCAGTTTAAACGTTTATTAATATATAGGTATACTTAGATATAACAGCAAGTATTTCTTTACTTGCAGAATTTGCGTTATTTATAATTAATAATGGATTAAAGCGACTGTGAAAAGGGTCCATCAACCCCTCCAAAGAAGAAAATTTGTGTAAAGAGTATTCAAAAATATCGCAAAGAATGGGGGAATCAACTTTTAAATGGGTTTGTAGTGATAAATATTCCAAAACAAATGCGTACTGTAAAGTTTGTTCTATTTCAATAAAATCGGAGATTCAGGTATTGAAACTCCATGAACGTAGTGCAAAGCATACAGAACTGTTAAAATCACAGAAATTTCAATGGTCGATATTAGGTTTTGTGAAACCGAAATCTGAGTTACCAGAGGGAAAATCTATACCAGCACAACTAAAACTAGCAGGGTTTTTTGCAGAACATAATATACCGTTTTTATTAAGCGATCATTTAACAAAGTTAATAAAAGACATTTTTCCGTGCTCTCAAATTGCCAAAGATTTGCGTTTGGGAAGAACAAAACTTACTGAAATTATAAAAAAATGTATTAGGCTGCTAAATATTTGGTTAATTTCAAATTGTATTTCTAAAGCTAATGTTTTTTTTTCTTATTAAAATATGAAAATCGCAAACTCAGTGCTTTTTTTAACTAGTGAAGAGGACGACACAGAATTTACAAAAAATGCGGCTGCGACGCTGCGCTAAAACCCCCCCGCCCCCCTCCATCCCTCCTTGTCCTGGTTTTACATTATTCAAATATGGTCACCTTAATTAGACAAGGAACATAAATTAGAATTAGCGAAAAAAATAAAGACATGTAGATTCAGTATATTAACCGATAAGTCAACTAATATATCTGAAAAATGTAGCTGTGTTGTAGTGCGATATTTTGATAAAAAAACTGGCAATATTGTAAGCAAATTTTGGAAACTTGTTCAGGTATATTTAAAAAATGTAGAAGATAGACAGGGAGGAACTGCAGATCACTTATATTTATCTATTCTAAATTATTTCATGGAGTATGGTGTACCACCAGAAAATGTGGTTGGTTTTGCATCGGATGGAACTAACGTTACGATGGGCCAACATAATAGTGTCGCTTCCCGATTAATTAAACATTATCCCGATATTGTGATTATGAAGTGTCTTGTCACTTTACACGTTTCTGTGCTAGTGAATCCTGCAAGAACTTGCCAAAAAATGTGAAGATTTAGCAAGAAATATAATAATATATACACACTTTAAAAATATTTCAAAAAGGCAACACAATTTTAAACAATTTCAAATGTTCACAAATGTTGACATACATAAAATGTTACACCCATCACAAATCAGATGGTTAAGTTTAAATAAAGTGGTAAATAAAATCATAGAGCAATGGGAAGATTTAAAAATTTATTTTACCAGTACTTATTTAACTGATCGTTTTATGATACTTTATTTTTATTTTTTGGATTGGATTTTGCCAAAAATTTACTATTTTTAATACATGGAAAGAAAAACTAAGGTTGAGTTAATGATCCAAGTAATCAAACTGCCTTCATAGATATTAAAAATATGTATCTCGGTATAAATGTCATGAATCTTATGCAGAACGAAACACTAAAAAGACACCCAGATTTAATTAAGCATTTCCTTACCCGTTGTCGATTATTTATAATTCACCTTTTCCATTAATCTAAACACGGCGGTCATAATGCTTGCGCATCTCCCCTCTTTTCATTTTACTTTCGTGGGTGGTGAACCTGTATATAGTTATTAATTTGTCATTATTACTGGAAAAACAACTGATATTATTTTTTTGTATCTGGACTCTTTTCTTGTGTTATTAGTAGGATTGTGTGGTATTGTTTTTAGTGTTCTTTGTTATTAGAGTAGTATTGTTTTTAGTGTTATTAGTGTAGTATTGTTTTTTGTTTTACAATCGTCTGTTTTTAATAAACAATGTGGAGTAAGGACATTTCTTTACTGAACAATTTCACTTTTGAAACACCGCGACATTTTTTAAGCATCATGGCGTTTTAAGTAGCCACAATTCTAGAGGTAAGTTCTTTAGCTTGAGTTTTTAAATTTTTTTAACATACCTAATACTAACGTGTAATTTTTTATATTGCAGGGTATAAGTTTTTTCTGGAAGGTTATATTCATGATTTGTGGTTTCACACAGAAGATATGATTTTAAAGGCAAAGTCCTACCACAGCCAAAAAAAGAATGAGAAGCCGCATTCACTTGGGATATCATTCAAAATAGATGCAGCAATTTCGGCACCAACAATAATGGAATGTTATTGTTCTCGTGAAGTGGAGTAAGCTATTTTATTTATTTGATTTTAGTGTGATTAATTAGGTATCTTCTGTGACATTCCATAAACCAACTAAAATGAAAAGGAAAAAAAAATAAAATAAAATACAAATTGGTAAATCCCAAAATATCCATTAGAAATGGAACAGATACCATAAACAAGAAGACGAGATTAACATTATTGAAACAATGATTAAAAAATATTGACGACTACCAGATTTAATTGAAACAAATAGTATTGGTTAGTTTAAATTTTAAATTGTGTTTTACTCTTTTAAAAAAATTTTGTGTTATTTGTAGATACTGATATGACTATCTTAAACATACATACTAGAAATAAAGAAAAAAGTGGGGATGTAGAAGCAAATATTTTACCAATAGATCATCCAATTTTAGATGTCAACGGTACAAATATGTTCAGTGTAGAGCTATGATAAAAACTTTGTTTTAGTAACGATGGTAATATATGTTTGATATATTAATTGAATTGTTAATCTATTTTTGAAATAAAATAATCTAATCTAGAACAGCATTTATTCAACCCAGTATATTCTTTTTAGTAAACCCTAAAGAGAAGATCCCTATTCTACATAAATCTTGCATATACAAACTCACCTGTTCAGATTTTCCTTCCTTCTACATTGGTCAGAGTAGTAGTAGAAGACTTTCTTCTCGTGTTAATGGACATATTGGTTATATTAATAAATACAAGAACACAGACATTGTTCATAGTCCCTCAAATTTTTCTAACCACATCTTACAAGAAAAACATTCCTTTTCTCCTTCTAACACTAAACTTCTCCACTCTTGCTCCAAAGGCCCTAAAATGAATTTACTTGAAGTCTTTGAAATAAATGAAAACCTAAATAATCAGAACACTACTTGTCTCAATGAACAAATTAATTCTTTTGAACATTATTTGTTTCTTGACTTACCTTTTTAACTTCGTATTCTTAATTTTCCTCCACCCTGTCTCCTCTCATTTTCGCGATAACATTCTATCCCTTCATTTCCCCAGATCTTCACGATTTAAGTTCTCATATAGCGTCTTGTTTATTTTGTTTATTTAATAGGTTCGATCTCTTCTTCTCTTCTTTTAATGGCCTATTATAATTAGCACATATTTCATTCTTCTATTCAATTTTCACATATTTCTCATAAGCAGCTCCTTTGCGTTGTCTCTTACCTCTTATAAATAAACCTTTAAATTTTTTTATTTGTTGGATAACTAATCATTAAAATTATCTAATAATTTTAAATTTATTTTGTCATCAAACTTTAGTATCGTTTTTGCAATTTTTATAGTATTATTATACAACATTCAATCTCTCTACTCAACATTCAACATTTCAATACAAATATAACTTATTTTTTGGTTCACAATTGCAAAAACAACCCTCATATACACTTACTTTATCACTCTACAGTTAAGATTATTTCTACCCTTTTGTAATTTGTAGTTTTATTATTTATTGTGGGTTTATGTTTTGTTTTTTGCCACATTGTGAGTTATTTCAATTTATACTAAATTTATCTTACTGTTCATTCATCAGTATATTATTAACTCTAAGTCTAATGTTTTAGTTTTTACCATATTGCTAGTAATTTTCAATTTGTATTGTAACTCAGGTTTACTGTTTACGCATTACTGTATTTTATGGTTCCATGTCTTTTTCATTTAAATGTCATTCCTTCGTAATGATTTCCGCACATGCGCAGTAGTCATCCTTATTTATTATTCTTAATTGTTGCATATCTACTATCGTTAACGCACTGTTATCTTTCAACTTTCTTTTACTTACAATTAAATCTGTTAACATCCGATTTCTCCAACAATATTGTGTACAGTTTGTGATTGTGAGATTGTGTTATGTTCTGGACATCTTTATATAATCATTATATAATGGCGAAGTCATCAACAACCTGCGGCCTCATGGTCACCCTTCTGAAAGCAATTCTTTTATCAAGCCTTTGGTTTCGGTCTAATTTCCAAGAGACCTTACTGCTGTTTTTGTACGTATTTCCACGCTACTACAGAACACTTTCTAATTTTAGAGATTCCAGTACCACTTCTTTTACTGTAACATATCCACCACGGATTTTTACATTCATCTGCTACCACAAATCTTTAAGTCACTTTCTTCCTAACGTAAACCTTCTACACTTTGTTTTTTCGACGATCCTCTGGTTTTTGTTACCCTTCCTCAGGGTATTCTTACTAAGTGTTTTATAACATTTTTTGACCATCTCCCTCCTTTGTGGGGCTTATTTTTATCGCCAAAGTAATTTTTGACGCCGTAACTTTTTACTTAATGTTTTCAGCTTTTATTTGTTTTTTTTTCAATTAATAAAACATAATTTCTTTTACTTTTACCTTTCTGTACCACTACAATTTCCTTGATTGACTACTTATTGGCTTATTACCTTATTACCGGTGGACCATTTTTCCGAATAGCGCATTTATGTGGAAGAGACTGGAACCTGTCACTACCTAAGTTGTATTCCATGGAATTTTATAATTGTATGAATTTTTGTATTGGTAAGTTGTTAAGCTTTTCAGTTATTAGTATTACGTACTATCTTTTCATCTTGTTTATTAGACCTGATGATGACCTATAGAGGTCAAAACTAGTTGTCATTTACACCTACTTAATAAAATAATTTTGTGTGGTACTAGACTTCGTGTTTTCTTTGGTATTAACCCCTTCAGATCCGGCGTACATCCCCATGTACATGATATTTATTAACGGTTTTGTAATTTACTTGAAATATTTCTGATAATTGAGTCCCATTTTACACACAGCTGTACATCCAATTTTCAGTATTTGACACATGCAGCGCCATCTGTGCATTAACTTAAGTTCTAATGCAGTGAAAGGAGTGAAATGTCATGGCGATTTGCAGTTTGCTAGAACGTGCGTTCGCAAAGTGACCGTTCTTCATATATTTACAAGTGTTTATTCAATACAAGTTTTTACAGTGATAGTTATAGTTATTTTAGATATATAATGGCTCCCTATTATACAAGTTTTACAGTGATAGTTATAGTTATTTTAAACTAGCTGACCCGACGAACTTCGTACCGCATAAAACTGATGTCTTTTTTGTTTTTTTCAAAGTTGTACGATTTTATTTTGTTTTCAATTATTTTTTTTTTAATTTTATCTTTTTTATCATATTTTCTCGTAAGTTATCAGGTGTATTCTATTTTTTAATTATATTTTGTTATTTATCGATTAAATATATTAGGTAGCAACTGCGACACCTTACGTCATATTATTTAATTTAGCAAGAATTTGTTGAAATATGTGAGATATAAACTGCACCACCTTTCGGTCGCGTAATATACATTAAGTAAGAATTACTCGTTTAAATATATGTAATATTAGCTGCTCCACCTTACAGTGGCGCCATAGTACTTTTTTAAGTCGTAATTGCTAGTTTAAATATATAAGATATTGTAACGGGATAACCGTAACGGAAGGGACCTTAAGTTGAAAGATTGTTGTTGACAGTTGATTTTTAGAAGTTTGTAAAAAAATCAACTGACCATTTTAAATAATGTTTCTAGAAAATTCTAGAAACTTCTAAACACACTAACTAGATTAAATAATGTTGTATATAAGGGGATGCACGGACAGTTAACGTCAGTTCGAGTCAAGTGTTCAGAAGAGTTCATTGTATTGTCAAGTAGTTAGACGTTATCCAGCAGAGTTCAGTGTATCTTAACAATTTTGTAAATAAATTGTGTAAAAAGCCCCCATAAGTGTTTCAAATTGGTGTCAGGTGTGGAGTGAAGATATAAGAATGCCTGGAAAAAAGATAAATGAACTATTGGTGGCAGAGCTCAGAAGAGAGCTCGAAGAATTAGAATTGGAAACTACTGGGACCAAATCTGTACTGTTGAATAGGCTCCGTGAATACTACCTAAGTAATAATTTGGACCCTGACGTTGTGGAGTTCGATGACTTGGTGCAAAAAGCAATTTCTGAACTATCGCAACGAATGACGAACCAACAAGAAGAACAAGCTCAACAACTTTCCCGGCAACATGAGGAGCTATCCAGTCAGATGAAGAGCCAGCGCGAAGATATGTCCCAGCTGAAAGAGGAGCTATCAGGACGAATGACGAGCCAACAAGAAGAACAATCTCAACAACTTTGCCAGTTGTCCAGTCAGATAAGCAGCCAGCGCGAAGATATGTCCCAGCTGTCGCAACGAATGACGAACCAACAAGAGGTGCTATCCAGTCAGATGAAGAGCCAACAAGAGGAGCTATCACAACGGATGTCTACCCTATCAGATGAGTTATCCAGTTCGTTCTCACAGCAAATATCACATCTTCGGGACGAGCAAAATCAGCAAGTCGCCGACTTGCGAGAAGAGCAAAATCAGCAAGTGGCCAACTTGAATCAGCAACTGGACAACATGAATCAGCAAGTGACCAACATGCAAGACGAGCAAAACCAGATCAACCAGCAAATGCAGTCCGAGATAAGGAAGCTTCAACAAGAACAGGAAGCTAGCCGCCGAAACCAAACCATCCACCACGGCGACGGAGATGCAAGAAGTATGGAAACCTGCCACGCAGACGTCGAACGACAAAGAAGCGAGGAGACGACCCATGTACGAACGACGATGAAACCCCCGACCTTCGACGGGAAGACTTCCTGGCCAAATTACCTGAAACAATTCGACGCAGCGGCCAGAGCTAATGGATGGTCATCCCAGGAGAAAGCATTGTCCCTAACCGTAGCTCTGCGAGGCGAAGCTTTAGACGTCTTGCAATCATTGACGCCGGATGAAGCTGACAACTTCGAGTTATTGGTGAATCGTCTAGAGATGCGTTATGGTCAAACTCATCTACAACCGGTGTACCGAATGCAGTTAAAGAGCCGAAAACAGAAAAATGGAGAAACTATCCAGGAATTTGAAGCGGATGTAGCAAGAATGGTACGACTTGCGTATTCAAATGCAGCGGAGGATTTCCTGGAGTGCCTAGCAGTCCAAACCTTCACCGATGGTCTTCGAGACGTCGAGTTGCAGCGCGCTGTACGGTTGGCGCGGCCGAAGACTCTTGTGGACGCCTTGACCATTGCCCTGGAGTTTGAGGCGGCGACGGAGGCCTCACGTGGAGTTGCTCGACTAAGGGAAATCACCGGTAACTACGACCATGCCGTTCATTCCGTTAGCGACGTTGAAGCGGTAGTAGAGAGATTAATGAAGTTATCTCCAAGAAGAAGGCGCCAAGTGAGATGCTGGAACTGCGGAGAACTAGGCCATATAAGAAATACTTGCCCCCAAAAAGAAAAATCTTCTGCTGAAGTACCCCAGCAGCAGGAAAACTAGAACGGGTCGACTCCTGGAGGGCGAAATCGACCCCAAACATTCCCGAAGCCCCTCACACCATTAAATTGGCAACTCTGCGACATCACGTGGACAGCTTATATGTGGATGGCCTCATTGATGGGAAGAACTTTAGCATGCTGGTAGACACTGGAGCTACAAAAACTATCGTTCGACCATCCATCATTATGCGAAAGAAGATGTGGCCTACCAGTTGGAGACTGCGTACCGCTACCGGAGATTCTGCTAGAGTCTACGGTGAGATACAGGTAACGCTACAGTTTGGTTCAACCTCTCTTGTTCACTCAGTGCTGGTGGCTGACGTTGATGAAGATGTTGTTCTGGGCATGGATGTTATGCTCCACTGTGGTTTTCATTTGGATCTTCGCCAACGTATCCTTCGTACTGGTAATGAAGAAATATTCCTGCACCGAAAACAAGTTGACAATGCCTCGATTAAGCTAATCGATGATATCGAACTTCCGGCAAGCTGCGAATGTGTCGTCACAGCGCGGTTGGATGGACTGGAGCCAGATGGTGCCTCAGCCATGATAGAGCCGAAGAACCATGACCATGAATTGGGAAGAGGACTCCTTGTGGGTAAGACTCTTGTTAGATCCGCCAAAGAGGTACCCATCCGAGTTATCAACTTGAACGATCATCCAGTTCTTCTCCGAAAGGACACGGAAATGGGAAGTTTAGAACCAGTAATGGCCATAATTCACAAGATAAATGTTACGGAAACAGATGAGACCAACGAAATTGAACAATTAATGACAAAATTAGACCCCTTTTTGTCAAAATTAGAAAAGAAACAGGTAAGAGATCTACTTTACCGTTATAAACCTGTATTTGGTTCTAAAAGTAAACTGGGAAGAACTGATGTTGTACAACATAGAATTGACACTGGTGATGCACGTCCGATTCGACAGGTACCCCGAAGGATGCCTCAAGTTAAAAAGGAAGAAGCAGACAGAGCCCTTAAAGAAATGATTCAAAATGGCATAGTCGAACCATCCAGTAGTCCGTGGGCTTCTCCTGTGGTATTAGTGAGAAAGAAAGACGGATCAATGCGGTTTTGTGTCGACTATCGAAAGCTAAATGATGTCACTAAGAAGGACAGTTATCCTCTGCCAAGGATTGATGATGCCCTCGACGCTTTGGCGGGTTCTACTCTGTTTTCTACCTTGGACCTTAAAAGCGGATACTGGCAAGTTAAAATGAATCCTGCAGACAAAGAAAAGACTGCCTTTACCAGTGGATCAGGGTTATGGCAATTCACGGTCCTTCCATTTGGCCTCTGTAATGCTCCTGCGACGTTTGAACGACTAATGGAGAACATCCTGCGGGGTTTGTCATGGGAAACTTGTCTAGTTTATCTAGACGACATCATCATAATGGGTAAGACCTTTAAGGAACATTTATCTAACCTGGAAGAAGTTTTTAAAAGATTACAGAACGCTAATCTAACATTGAATGTTAAGAAATGCCACTTGTTCCAGAGACAGGTCAACTATTTAGGACATAACGTAAGCAAGGATGGCGTTGCTGTTGACCCCGCTAAGATACAAGCCGTTCAGGAATGGCCAATCCCTATCGACAAACATCAGCTCCGGAGTTTCTTGGGTCTTTGTTCCTATTACCGACGATATGTCAAGAATTTTGGAGACATCGCCAAACCCTTGACACGTTTGACAGAACAAGATAAGTCCTTCTGTTGGGATCAGGAATGTAAAAGGCGTTTGAAATATTAAAGAAACAGCTTACGTCAGCACCTGTTCTTGCTTATCCACTTCCTGATGGTAAGCTTATTCTGGACACCGACGCCAGCAATGTGGGAATTGGAGCCGTCTTGTCACAGCTACAAGACGGTAAGGAAAGAGTGGTTGGTTACTTCAGCAAAACTTTATCGAAAGCTGAAAAGAACTAGTGTGTAACTCGGAGGGAACTGTTAGCAGTTGTAAAATCCGTCGAACACTTTTATAAATATCTGTATGGCAGAAAATTCCTGATCAGAACAGAACATGCTAGTTTAAAGTGGCTACTTAGCTTTAGGAACCCAGAAGGACAGATAGCAAGATGGCTAGAAAAACTGCAGGAATATGATGTTGAAATCGAGCACAGACCTGGAACCAGACATCGTAATGCTGATGCACTTTCCAGAAGACCATGTCGACCTGATTGCCCCCATTGTACCCGTATGAAGCAGAACGAGGAAAAACTTGCCTTAGTTAAGGTTGTGCCAGAAGACGAGAGCTCTATGCTGGAGGAGCAACAAGAAAACGATCCCGTTCTGAGAAAGATTCGGGAGTGGAAGAGAATGGACCGTCGTCCGTTGTGGAGGGAGATATCCTCATCCTCTCCTGCTTTAAAAGCATACTGGTCCCAATGGAACTCTTTAATTTTGGACGGTGGGCTCGTTAAAAGACTGGTAGAAAACTCCGAGGGAACAGAAACAAGGAAACAAATAGTGGTCCCAAGAAATGCTGTACCAGAAATTTTAAAGCAGATGCATAATGATAGTTCTGGAGGACATCTGGGTATCACGAAAACGCTGCAAAAGATCCGAGATAGATTTTACTGGGTAAATTGCACTAATGATGTTAAAGATTGGTGTCGTAAATGCACTACCTGTGCTGCCAGTAACGGTCCGCACCGAAAACCGAAGGCGGAAATGCAGCAATACCTGGTTGGAAGTCCTTTTGAAAGAATCGCGGTAGATGTATTGGGGCCACTTCCACAGACCGATGAAGGAAACAAATACATCTTTGTTGTAATGGACTACTTCACTAAATGGGTTGAAGCCTATGCAGTTCCCAATCAGGAAGCCACCACTTTAGCAGATATATTGGTTGAAGAATTCGTAAGCCGATTTGGGGTACCACTAGAATTACACTCAGACCAAGGGAGAAATTTTGAGAGCAAGCTGTTTCAAGAAGTTTGTCAAAGATTAGGCATCCGCAAAACGAGAACCACAGCGATGCATCCTCAGTCTGATGGAATGGTGGAACGAATGAACCGGACTATAACCAACTATCTGTCAAAAGTGGTGTCAGATTGTCAGAGGGATTGGGATCGACATATTCCACTATTTCTAATGGCAATTCGATCGGCCATCAACGAATCAACTGGCCAAACGCCTGCGAAGGTCCTGTTCGGTAGAGAAATGAGGCTACCATGTGACTTGGTGTTTGGTTGTAAACCTGGTGAAGAAATGGCACGTGAACAATATGTCGCCGACCTTCAGAATCGAATGGAGAATATACACAACCTGGTGCGTGGAAAACTACAATTATCTAGTGATCGGATGAAGAGGTACTATGACACACGGACAATGGAAAAGAGTTACCAAGTTGGAGATTTAGTCTGGCTCTATAACCCCCGACGGCGTCGAGGTATTTGTCCCAAATTACAAAAGAACTGGGAAGGTCCTTACACCATCAAGAAGAAGATTAACGATGTCATTTATCGGATCGTGAAAATTCCCAGAGGGAAACCCGTCGTGGTCCATCACGATCGTTTGGCGCCTTACCAGGGAAACCACAGTGGAGATGCGCAGCAACTCCAAGAAGATGGTTTGGCTGGCTCAGGGAGTGTGCGGGATTCCGATGTAGGAAATAACATTCCAGGAGGAATGAATCTAAGGAGGGGGCAGTGTAACGGGATAACCGTAACGGAAGGGACCTTAAGTTGAAAGATTGTTGTTGACAGTTGATTTTTAGAAGTTTGTAAAAAAATCAACTGACCATTTTAAATAATGTTTCTAGAAAATTCTAGAAACTTCTAAACACACTAACTAGATTAAATAATGTTGTATATAAGGGGATGCACGGACAGTTAACGTCAGTTCGAGTCAAGTGTTCAGAAGAGTTCATTGTATTGTCAAGTAGTTAGACGTTATCCAGCAGAGTTCAGTGTATCTTAACAATTTTGTAAATAAATTGTGTAAAAAGCCCCCATAAGTGTTTCAATATTAACTGCGTCACCTCACGGTGGCCTAATCAGGGTTGGAACTTCATTACTGAACCGCTAGATGGCGTTGAAGAAGCTAGTTTTTGAGATTTTTTGACAAACAATTTTTTTAGTTTTCGTAAAAAATAAAAAATATTTTTTTTAATAAAAAGTATCCTATGTTACTTCTAATACCTCCAAGAATATGTGTAAGTACAAATTTTTATGATGATCGGTTGAGTAGTTTTCGCGTGAAAGCGTAACAAACAAACTTGCATTCACATTTATAATATTAGTAGGGATATATAATGGCTTAAATGTCGTTGTACACGGGCTTGTACATTGGGGCTGGGAATAACTGTCTATGGTTGAAGGTTATGTGCATGCCTGTGTACATCAGGTCTGAAATTATTAGAAAATTTACGACTGTGTTATTCGTTTCTTACTTAGATTTTTTTGTGAACCTGCAATAATAAGTATTGTGAGAGCATACAAATATTGTGACAGATCATCATGAGTAAGTTAAAAAAAATATGATCTAACCAAACCTACAGACGTACAAGAATTGATCGATTTAAGAGAAAATGAGGATTTGTCAGAGATTGATGAAATTGGCTGTGAAGAAAGTTACGAAGATGAAGATTTGATCGATCTACCTGCAAGTAGCGATGTCAGTAGTGAGGCAAAGACAGCATGGCCTCACTGCTTCCAAATTTCGCCGCTAGATGTCGCCACATGTGGCGGCGCTGTATTCTTCTGTTTTTTCGAGTGGCCTTTGACATTTGGCGCAAGCAGCCAATTCTTCTTTTTTCAAATGGCCTTTGACGTTTGGCGCAAGCGGCCAATTCTTCTTTTTTGAATGCCAAAAGGGCATTAATGTTGTATCTCGTAAACGGCCTAACGGAATTCGACGTATCATTGTAAAGGGGTTGCTGTATAGGGTAAGATGAAGCGTCAAAAAGACCGTATTGATATTGCCAAAAGGGCATTAACGTTGTATCTCGTAAACGACCGAACAGATTTCGACGTATGGCGTATCATTGTAAAGGGGCTGCTGTATAGGGTAAGATGAAGCGTCAAAAAGACCATATTGATGCTGCCAAAAAGGCATTAATGTTGTATCTCGTAAACGGCCCAACGGATTTCGACGTATGGCATATCGTTGGAACGGGGTTGCGGTATAGAGTAAGATGACGTGTTAAATGGGATCGTAACTTGGCAAAAGCGCGCCAAATGTGAATTTTTAAATCTATGGGGGGCGCTAGCAGTCAACTGTCAATAGTTTTTGAACATAACCTCACTTTATCAAGAGGGCAGAACACCTATCGTTAGCGTTGGAGCCCTGTCGCTCTGACAATTCTTCTTTTATCGAATGGCCTTTGGCGTCTGGCACAAGCAGCCAATTCTTCTTTTTTCAAATGGCCTTTGACGTTTAGCGTAAGCAGCCAATTCTTCTTTTCGTTATATTTTTGATTTTTTTCGCGCTTCGCTGTCATCGTACCAACTTTTCATGCTACCAACTTTACAGTGCTACCAACGTTATAACAATTTAATTAAAAAAAATCTTTACAGAATCGAACCCGGGTCCCCCCGTATGATAAACAAATACGTTAACCACTACACCATCGCAGGATTTAATAAAATCTGACAAACAATAGTAAAAAAAATAATAAAAAAGTCGCAATAAAGATAACAGACTTAGAAATATTTTAAATTAGTTTATTCCAAAAGAATTTTATGTTTGACGTATTGTTTTAACGGGTAATGGTGTAGGGTAAGATAAAGCGTCAAAAAGTCCTTATTGGTAGTGCCAAAAGACATTATAACTATATCTCGTGAATGGCGCAACGAATTTTCTGTGTTTGTCTAAAATTTGTATGTATACAATAAATTTTTTATCTGAATCTATGGTATATTATTTCTTTTTAATATGTTCCGTTGAAACGATCAAAAAACGTTCAAATTCATCGTTTAGACGTCTATTATTCGATAGTTTGACGTTTATGAATTTAGTAACGATAAAATAGCGAAAACTGAAACATTTTTGACACTTTGTTTTTCCATAAGAAATACATGTAAGTCCTAATTTTCTTTTTACCAATTTTTTAAAACGTTATTGGAACAAATTTTAGCGCTATTTTAACGTTTGGACGTTTCACATTTTGGAACTGTGACGTTCATAAACTTTGCCTCGATCAAATAACATTTTTTGACGCTATATTTATCGATTTTGAAATAAAAGTCATTATTTTTTATAAAAGTTTATTACATTATCTTTATAAAATAAAAAACAATAAAGTTTATAAAATATTAGATTTTTCGATCCAGCTATTATGCGAACTATCAAATCCTAGCCATTTAACGTAGATTTTATTGCCTTTTTTCCTCAGCACTTTTTCAACAAGGTAAACATCAGGACTTTTTGCCTTTTGTATCTCTTCCTCGTAAAATGCTCCTTTAATCGGTGATCCATGTAAATCCTCCAACATGTATGTTACGGGATTAGTTATGTTCACTTTGGTAATTTTAAAAAGCTCCGTAGTCCAATTAGGTGTATATCCTTTATCAAATAGATGCTTTGCCTTGCTTATGCGCACCACATCTCCAATTTTATATTTTCGCGGGCCTGCTATTTTCAAATGATTATAATGTTGCTTCAGAATCTCTTTTTCATTGAAATTGTTTACCTGAACGGCTTTTGACCAATCGTTCTATGTTTGCTTTCGTTGTACTCTTTTGTGAATTTGGGTAACACATCTATCCACCTGTACGTACCGTTTAAGCTAAAATGCTTATACCATTTCGTTTTCAGCGTTCTAATAACTCTTTCCGCCATACTTGCTTTCATCTTGAAAAATGTACTATAATGATTTATGCCATGTTTCTGCATTAGATTTTGAAATTTTGTGTTGTAAAACTCTTTGCCCTGATCAGATTGAAGATTTTTTGGTTTGCGTTTTCCTATAATATCAGCAAAAGCTTTCGTGATTTCTTCGCCAGTTTTCGATTTCAACGGTCGAGTCCAGAGAAATTTCGAGAAGCAGTCAATTACCACTAGAATCATTTTAAACGATCGATTTTGAGTTGCGTAAGAACTCATTTCAGCCAAATCAATTTGCCATAAATCATCCAAACCTTAGGTAATTGTTCGTCGTCAAGCATAATTTTTTCGAGCCGGTTTATGCAGCTCATTAACGACTTGAACCTTCTCTTTCGAATACATAACTGCGACTAAATCTAATGTTTAGGGATTTTGTACTAACCGATTCTCCAATGCTTTAATAATATTTACAACATTACGCAGATTATTTTGATTTATAGTTATTGTATCAGTCAAATCAGCAACTTTTTTTTCAATAGCCAAAATTTTTCCAGAGAGTACATTAACATTTTTCGTTACAGAGACAGTTCTTTTAAGAATCTCATCGAACAAATCTTGTCGTATATCTGGAATATCCTGATTATATAATTTTATTATTACTTTCTCGATTTTATCTTTTAAGTTTTCTACCGTATTTGTTTGATTTACAGCTAACTGTGCAGAGTTTGCATTAATCATTGCTATTTGTGATTCTAAACTTTTAAGCGAATTTTTGATGTCTCCTCGTAGGTACTGTTTTGCAGTAACAATTGATTCATCTACATACTTTTTATTAGCCATATGTTTGCTGGCTAACGGAGGATCCCTTGATATAAAAGTGTTTATGGTCATCAAGTCATTATTTAATGTAAGTTTCATAGCATTCATGTTTTCAGTCAACTTTTGCAAATAATTATCCATATATTTTTTATTGACGGCATCGCTATCTGAATCAGGATCTTTAACATTACAAAGTTTTAAATTTTCAAAATCAATATCATCGTTTGCAGTATGGGCTAAGCTTGGTTTAGACATTAGCAATAGTTTTTTATTGCCTATATCATATTTAGTACGTCCGAATTTGTCGACACTCATTGTGGTAATGATGTTTAGGCAATAATGCGTGCTTCTTTTAATTCTTCGATAATTGCAACAATTTCATTATCATTTGAAGGTCACGGGGGGAGGGTGAATTTTTAAACTAAATATTACTTTTAAACCTTCAAAGTACTTTCAAAATAAAGGTCGGTACCATCATGTACTTCACCCTAATAAAATAATGGAATGACTCCAGAATAAGTGGTGTCAATCGGGGAGAGGGTGAATTTTTAAACTAATTATTCCTTTTAAATCTTCGAAGTACTATCAAAATAAATTTTACTACAATCAATTGGCGAAGATTTGACCATCAAAAATGATTTTTGAAAACTCGTAAGTGATTTTTTTTAAGTTACTTAAGCACACGGCAAACAATTTCCTTCAGCCGCAGTATGAAAAAATTTCCTGGAGTTGCAACAGGAAATTTTATGAGGTAGCCACAGGAAGCGTTTCCTGTTGTCACAACAGTGATAGGCACAGGATGACTTCTGTTGCTAACACAAACTGAACGGTGCGTGGTTGCAACGGAAGTCACCTGCTCCTGTCACGGGAATTTTTTTCCACAGCAATACATTTAAAAAAATTTATTTTATTTTAAAAAGCTACTCTGTTTAATGGATTACAATCAAAATAAAGTTCAGTACAATCACGTACTTTACCCTAATAAAATAATGGAATTACTCCAGAATAGGTGGTGTCAATCGGGAGGAGGGTGAATTTTTAAACTAAATATTACTTTTAAACCTTCGAAATACAATCAAAATAAAGTTCGGTACAATCATGTACTTCACCCTAAAGAAATAATGGAATGACTCCAGAATAGGTGGTGTCAATCGGGGGGAGGGTGAATTTTTAAACTAAATATTACTTTTAAACCTTCAAAGTATTATCAAAATAAATTTTACTACAATCAATTGGCGAAGATTTGACCTTCAAAAATGATTTTTGAAAACTCGTAAGTAATTTTTTTTAAGTTACTTATGCACACGGAATAGTATATTCTGTAACAAAGTTAGAATGAAAATTCGATACGAGTGGAGAATTCCGAACGCGAGCGTAGCGAGCGAGAGGAACCACGAGTTATCGAATTTTCATTCTAACCGTGTAACAGACTGTATTTTCTCCACGACCATGTAATAATTCTGTTTATTTAAATTGAAATATGTAGCAAAACAATTAGAACACTGACAAACTGAGTGACAGTTTTGAAATTCGCAGGGCAATCTATGTTTTTTGTTGAGCAATTACAGAATGTTATTCCGTCACTAGTTATAGAATGGAAATACATGCAAAACACATAAAAAGCAAGTGTTTCAGAATAAATATTCTATCTCAAGAGTAAGAATGAACACTTTCTATTATTAAAAATGAAGTCGGAATTATTACATTCATTAATGGTCGTGGAGAAAACAATTTCCTTCAGCCGCAGTATGAAAAAAATTTCCTGGAGTTCCAACAGCGAATTTGATGAGGTAGCCATAGGAAGCGTTTTCTGTTGTCACAACAGTGATAAGCACAAGATGACTTGTCACCTTGTCACCTGCTCCTGTCACGGGAAATTATTTCTACAGCAATACGATTTAATTTTATTTTTTATTTTAATAAACTACTCTGTTTTATGGAGTACAATCAAAATAAAGTTCAGTACAATCATGTACTTTACCCTAATGAAATACTGGAATGACTCCAGAATAGGTGGTGTCAATCGGGGGGAGGGTGAATTTTTAAACTAAATATTACTTTTAAACCTTCGACGTACAATTAAAATAAAGATCGGTACAATTAATTGGAGAAGATTTGACCTTCAAAAATGATTTTTAAAAATTTTTTACTCAAAGTCGGGTGCCAGCTTCACAGAGCTGTATATGCATCATCTAATAAAAAAAACAGTATCTACTGCCGTGCCACTTTAGTTACGGCTTTTCCTGTTAGTACAAGTCAGATACCGCATTTGTCGTTAGAAACCGTGCCATTAGTTTCTAATTATTGCTATTTAGGATAGTTTTTAAAATGTATTGGAAGTGTTCAGATAAATAGTTGATTAAATAATAATAATTATTGTTATCATATTCGTTCTTCAGAGATTTTTTTATTGTGAACGGTATGTATTAAAACTTGTCTAAACATTTAAAGCCCGATTGTAACTAAAGTTACAAAATTTAGACAAAGCAAAGTATTTTACTGCTCTTAAAAAATTACCAAAATATTATAAATGAAAAAGTTTCATAAAAATTTTTAAATAAAAAAATGTCTAGTATGTAATAGTATATTACTTTAAGAGTGGAGTAAATTGCATATTACAGCGAGTCAGCGAGTGTGTTTGGCCCATGAGCGAGCTAGCGAGCGAATGGACTAAAGAAACGAGCTAAATATTCAATTTGGTCCTCGAGTGAAGTACTATGCTTTACCCACGACTTACCAAATGGTTTTGTATAAAACTAAAAATAACAAACATAAAATCTAAATTTTGGCATAAGTTGTCAAAAATATTCGATTTCAATAACAAGTTCTGTCTGCGAAATGTCAATTGTTAGTTAATTTAATGTATACTGTAGGCGTGAATCAGTGCATAATACAGGTTTCTATTTACTTACTCCACTAGTGCAGTAAATGAAAATATAACACAACTGCTCAATAATTTGACATTTATTTAAAAAATACGCAATTTACTTATGAGTCGTGGGTAAAATAATTTACTAGATACTTTGTATAGTAATTATTAATATGCAAAACAAACAATATTTTAGATTTCAAGCATAAGTAAGAAAATTCTGTCTATGGCAGTAAATCAACAAGATGTTTTTGGTAATGAGGCTTTGGTTGTTATCGACTTATAAAGTGCCATCTGAAAATGTTTTTAAATTAACCCCCTTAAATCCGGCCAATGCTACTTTACAAGATATAAGTGAAATACTAAACTGTAATATGCCTGAAGATCTTGATAAAGAACCCGAATTAACTAATTTGGTACCAATGGAAAGTGAGTTTGCAATAATTGACCAAGAAACAGTGATCCAAAATGTTGATAAGAATCAAGAGAAAATCACAAGTGAAACCACTAGATGGCAATATTTGTCAGTAATGTTCTGTGCCGTTTATCTCTACTTTTGCATGCATTAGTGTTACTTAGTGACGAATCTTGACTTACATCAGAATGTAATAGATTAATGCATTATTTATTAACCTACGAAAGACGAATTCATAATTTATGTTAAAAGTGAGTGATAAACTATTGAATTATTATCGACTATTATACCGCTGATTTAAAGTATTTATTTATTGTGTGCTAATTTGTATCAAAATGGGTACAAAATGCTTTTGGCATAAAGTAAGTACATGTTAATTATTATTTGTGGTTATACAAACTTCATATTTTAATAAATAGTTTTGATAGTTTGTTAACCATGAATCAATAAAACTTTTCTTCATAAATTTATTGTCGCGGTATTTTATTATATATATTTTTCCAGGTTGCGACGCGTACAAGAAAATAAAGAGAGTCAACCTAGTTGGATAAATAATTGACGATATCATGGATAATTCCAGTCAAGAATCACTATAATATTATAGAAGATATTAATTCTGATGTAACTTCAGGTAAAAGCAGTGCTAATTTAGTAACTGAATTAAGAATGTCACGGGCTAATTTCGCGTTAGCGATAGATCTTAATTTGTAAACAAAATCGTTTGCTTACCTTATGAACTCTCCATTATTAAGGAGTAAATCGTGACAAGTTCCAGTTGATTTAGATTGATTATAGTTAATCATCAATTTATAAATATATTCTGGCCATAACTAATGTTGCTAATATTGTTTTGAACGAAAATTTATTTAATTCCGGTTATGAACCCTTGTAGTGTTTATTTTTGAAATTACTGACATTTCGCTTTCATCTGACTGTAAGTGCTACTTCTTTCTTTTTGTCAATAGCTTGACGTATAGTGTTTTGCAGCCAGCGTTCCGTTATATTTATAACTTTATTATTAAAATCGAAAATAAATGGGGAAATTAGTTAATGTTGGGATTTTTGTTGTCGTCTATATAAATAACAAGATTAGTCATATCAAATGACCTCTGTTTGTTCGTAAGTTGTTGGATGAATAAGCTATGGTTATTGTCCGTATCGTAGTAGAGGCCATCAATTTCGTTTGAAGTTGTCAAATCGAAGTGAAGTTTGATAATTGGGGGAGCTTCTCTTTTTTCACCTCGAGCTTTTGTAGTGAACGCGTGTTAACGAGAAAATTTTTGAGAGTTTAATTTGCATCCCTGTACATTAGGGGCGACTCAGGTTGGATTTGCGTAATTAAGCTTAATCTGTTTCCATCGAATATTGAGTAGGAGGTATTTTTCTGGATTTTGGTAAATTCGGTGGAAAATACGGCTTTGTGTCCTGATTTTTTGGTAAAATTTTCTGTTGACAGTAGGGGAGACTGGTATTTTTGAAACCACTTAGACAGCAATCGTGGTAGGAATTTGCTCAACATTGCAGTTAGCAACGAGGAAATTGTTTTTACCCAACTACCAGCTGGGGTATCGAGTTTAACGAAGTAAAATAACCCTATCTTGATAGGGTCCTTGATACAGGCATAAGTCCTAGATACAGGCATTAGTCCTGGATACAGGCATAAGCCTTAGGTATAGGCTTCTTTTGTGAGCAGGCCTGATACTTGGTTCGAGCATACGTTTTGTGTTTGGTGTAAGCCTTTTGGTTTTGGAGAAGGCTTGATTTTGGAACCGACCCAAGTATTAGACAAGCGAAGGACTGCAGAAACTTACTAGCATTAACAGATAAGCTAACTAGATTTAAGACGCGGTTATAGTAACTAGTTAAGATTTATTTTTCTTGTTTCTGTTTTTTTTTTGTATTGCGTGTGATCACACATATATTGATAAATTTATCTTTAAAATTATTCATTTATTAATTCTTGGTTTTATATATAAATATTGATAGCGTTGTTAAGCACGAGGCTTGACAGTTGTGTAAATCCTTAATATTTTCATTAAAGAAGGGTCTAGTTGATATCTTGGTTTTATTTAGCTCACTTTATCGTTTTTTTTATTGTACAATTCAAATAGTTCTGGGAAAAATTTTGAATTTATTTAATTATCTCCAGTGGGTAGAGTAGTGCCTGGAACAACAGGGGTTTCCGATTTTGACCGTCTAAATCGGTGGCGCGACTCACTAGTATTTGTTTACTTACCTCTACAGCTGAGCTGGGCACTAATTTGCCAGTAGAGAGACCACTACCGAACTCAGCTGGAGTTGTATTTCCGTTAATTAATTTATTTGTTTTCAAATTCGATTTTGTTTTAAACTCATTAAAATACGTGGCAAGAACTTAAAATGCCATTAGGGTAAAGACACGCCACAGTACGCAGTTTACAAGAGTGCGCAACGAATATTTTTTGGAAATATACCCCACACCGACCTCTATTAGTGGCTCTTCACACTTTGCTTTCATATATCTTGCTGTAGGTAAAATCTGTCCAAGGTCAACCCAACCAGTCAGTAGAAAAACGTTGTTGTATAATTTCGTTATTGCAAATGTTAATGGTGGAGTGCCTAAAATAAGCTTTTACAGATAGTATTTGATATTTAAACCTTATTAGAACTTGTAAAAGACATAATTGGATGGTTAGGTACGTAACCAATACATTACTTATTTAATTTTAATTGATATTTGATGATTATAACCCAACATTTTTGGAATTTCATGATGCTTATGGAATTGGTCCAGCTGAGGTGGAAGCTGATCTATCTACATATAGGTCCTTCATTGCTTCTGTTAGGATTATTCATCAGCAAAGATCAAGGGAATGTCACCTGAACTACTTTTCCGCTGTTTCTCCTAAACGAAATTTTTAAATAATTCGACGTGTTCCGAGGATCTAGAATCCTCTAATTCTCTTAACGATGTCAACTTTAGCATGGTTCATATTAATATACGTTCATTAAGATATAAAATAGATGAATTATTTTTATTTCTAGAGGAATTAGGATTTCCTCCGTTAGTTGCAATTACTGAGCACTGGCTTGAAGCTAATGAGCCCTTTTTTATTAATAAGTATACCACAATTGCTAGATACAACCGTACAAGTTCAGCTTGCGGTGGAACCCTAATTCTTTCTATAAATAATGATTACACACCGGTAACTAAATATGACTATCTGCTGGGTGAAGGCTTTTTTGAGTTTTCTTTAGTTTATAATAAGAAACTCAATCTATACACACTTTGCATTTACAGATCACCTAGCTCTGATACTGAACTATTTTTCCAGAATCTGCTAAATTTGTTAGATGCACTGCCCATTAAAAGCAGAAAAATTATATGTGGTGATTTTAACATTGACTACGCTACTGTTTGTGCTGCCCAACTCTTTCTGGTAACTATATTTGAATCCCATGGTCTCTCAATGCACGTCACTTCTCCAACAAGAATCACAAAAACATCTTCTACCATACTTGATTATGTTGTTTCAGATTTCTCACTTCCTGATGTTCAATCTACAGTTATTAGTGCGGGGCTTTCTGATCACGAAGCAGTATACACTAAGTTTCGAATTCTAAACGTACCTTCCGCGAAACCTCGACGTTTAGGTAGGATTTTTTCCGCTCAAAATTTCCGTAAATTTCAAAATTTATGTTCGACTTCTGACTGGAATTTTTCTTCTAGCGACATTGACAGTAACTTCAGTAAATTTTTGATTAAATTAGTAGCTAACTTTAATAAGGCATTTCCTTTAATAACCATTAGGCCAAAACATCACAAACCTTGGACTACTAAAGGTATCCGCATCTCAGCCAAAAATATGCGTGCATTACTAAATATTAAAAAATTTACTGACAGCGTCTCAGTGATCGAATATATTAACAAATACAGAGCAACTTACCTAAAATTAATTAAAATAGCAAACAAAACATACTATCAAAATCGTCTAATTAACTCCAAAAATGCTTCAAAAGAAACTTGGTCTATAATAAACGACCTTCGAAATAAAAGTAATACGACGGATCATACTTTTTCCTTTCCGAACCCTGAGAATTTAAATGATTACTTTATTAATGTTAGTAAAAATTTAACGTCAACTATTTTGCCACAAAACGATCCTATTTCCTACCTCCCCAACTCAAAAAATATCGTTGATACATTCTTTATAAGACCGGTTGATAAATCTGAACTAATGCAAACAATCAAAAGTATTAAAAGCAAATCGTCCTGCAGTACCGATGGACTATCAGCAAAAATTTTCTTAAACCTTCCGGATAATGTGTTAGCAAGCTTAGTCTCCCTAATTAACGATTCCTTGGAAAAAGGTACATTTCCAGAGTGCCTAAAGACAGCCATTATAATACCTCTTCATAAAGGTGGCGAAAAATCTAACACCTGCAACTATAGACCTATTGCCTTACTTCCGGTACTATCCAAAATTATTGAAAGGCTTGTAAAAATCCGACTTATTCCCTTTCTCCTTAAACACAACATTTTATCACAAAATCAGTTCGGTTTTTTGTCTAATAATTGTACTTCTGATGCCATGTTTTCTGTATTACATGAGGTATATCTAGCACTAAACAGAAATCTCTTTACAGCCACTGTTTTCTGTGACTATGCTAAAGCTTTTGATTGTGTGAATTACGATATTTTATTAAAAAAACTAAATTTCTATGGGATTCGGGGAATTTCTCTAAGCTGGTTCAAGTCATATTTGGGGAATAGGAAACAATTGGTTAGAGCAAATGGTGCTGATTCTAGTTGTAAAACGACTACTTGTGGAGTACCTCAAGGTTCTGTATTAGGTCCTATTCTTTTTCTGCTCTTCATTAATGACATCACTTGCTTAAACATTAATGGAAAAATTTCTCTCTTTGCTGATGACACTAGTATTACCTGGAGCAATTCGGATATTTCAACTCTTTATGCAATTAATACCGCCGATTTACTTAAAATAAAGGCCTGGTCTGATTCTAACTTACTTTGCTTTAACGTAGATAAGACAGTAGCTTTATCTTATAAGGGAGCCTTTCAACCACTGCTTCTAAATAACAGCCAAATCAATATAGTTGAGTCCGTAAAATTTTTAGGTATTTTTATTGACAGCAATCTTAAATGGTCCCTTCATACTGATTCCTTGAATAAGAAGCTGGCCTCAGCTTGCTTTGCAATAAGATCTGTGTCGAAAGAAATCAATTTATCATCTGCCAAAATAGCATATTTCTCTTTGTTCGAGTCTCATCTTCAATATGGTCTTCCTTTCTGGGGTTCTGGTACAGCTGCCCAATTCAATGCTATTTTCAGATTACAGAAAAGAGCAATTCGATATATATTTGGTCTTGACCAAACAGCGCATTGCGAGAGCTATTTTAAAAATCATAGAATTCTGACGCTTCCCTCTTTATTTATTTTAGAATCTGTTTGTTTAATTCGCAAACACCTACATGTTTTACCGACAAGACCTAACCATGGCTACTCCACAAGAAAATCGGATCATGATGTTTATTTACCGATCCCGTCTACGGAATTGGCAAAAAAATCTATACTATATTCCGCAAAAAGATTATATAATCATCTTCCGATACACATTAAATCTGCAACATCTTTTATCAGATTTCGTAATATGACAAAAGCATACCTCTCTACAAGACCGTATTATTCTGTTGATGAGTTTTTCAATGAATTAAACGATTAAAATCAATAACAGGGGATAAAATAGTATTATTTTCAGTTGGGTATCACTCTCAGTAACTTCATCTTTTTTATATTTTTAATTATTATCTGCATATTATTATAACCTGCTGATTTTTAAATTCATTCAAATTTTGTAGTCATTATGTTGTTTTTTTTTTACTAATTTTCTTTATTAGGTTTGCGACGACGTATGAAAGTTGATATAAATTGTTTGTTTGTATTTGTTTTTTGGTATATATTACTTATTTTTTATATTTTGTTATATTTATATTTAGCTTTGTCCATAAAATTGTATTATTTTCAGTGACAATAAAGCATATTTCTATTCTATTCTATTCTAACATCAAAATAACAAAGTATCCAAGAGTACGCTTTCAAAAGGCTACAAGAGTACGCAATGCGTACTCTTGTATAATAATAGTTTTAATGAATAAGTTACATAGAATACAGAGTAAATGTAAGTATAATAATGCAAAGCAATATAAAGTACTCATTAAGAAAAATAATATAATTTAAAGATTCAATAACAATAAAACAAGCAATCAATGCCACAAGGAAATTAATCCGCGTGTGGCTTATAAATATGTGTCTTATATCGCTAATAATAATTAATAATTAAATTATTTACAACATAATTAAAATATTTTCTTTTTCATTTTTTTTTTATTTTTTGTTTTTTTTTTAATTTTTTTTATATGCATATTTTATATTCTGTGTAACTAGATGTCCATCCCTACCTTAAAGCTATTCGGATAAACCCCGTAAGGCAGAAACTTTTACGATATTATTTCAAGCAATCCATGAATGTTTTGTCTCGGTTGCATGTGTAGCCAGTTTTTTACTTTATTTTTGTATAGAGAGTATGAGTTTATTTTTCTTATTTCTGTTGGTAGCATATTATAGATTTTAGGTTTAAGAAAATTGAGGCTTTCTTGGCCTATGGTCTTATTTACTGTAGGTACGTATAGAGTTTCTTTTTAATTACGTGTATGGTAGTTGTGCACTATTGCTTTGGTATACTTTTTGTCTCGGAATTGGTGTACTGCTAATGCAAAACAAAATAACTTTCTTATATCGAAAACTCCACTTTCTTCGTATAGTGATTCCGTTGGAAATATTCGAGCTTTACCAAATATAATTTTCAGTATCCATTTTTGTATTACTTCTACTTTATCATAGTAACGTTTTGCAAGTCGTCCCCATGCTATTATCCCATAGAATAAATGCGACTGAACTAAAGCATAATATAGGATTTTTAGCTCGCCAGTACTGCAAAGTTTTTGGCAGATTTTAAATTTTGGGATGAGGCATCGTAATTTTTTTGTTAACTGCTCGCTTTGAATATTCCATCTTAGATGGCAGTCTATGTAGATACCCAGATACTTGACATTATCTTTTGAACTTATTTGAGAAATTCCATTAGATTTCTTCATAGTCAGTTTCTTGTATTTTGGCATATTGCTGCTATAGCTTGTGAACGGTACAAAATTGGTCTTGTTCATGTTAACGGTAAGTAATTTATCTTGGAAAAATCAGTAACTATGTTAAAGTCATTTTCAATTTTATTTTTTAGGTCCTCCCAAGTCCGGTCTTCGTAAAAAATCGCTGTGTCGTCAGCAAAGCTGCATATATCGCCATATGTAGGTAAGTCGAACAGTTCTTTGATATATATTGTGAATAGTATAGGTCCCAGTATTGTGGGCACCCCGTATTTAATTTGACGAAAACTGCTATTGCTTTTGTCAACTCTTACACTAATGCTTCGTTCTTCTAAATAGCTTTTCATCAACTCGAAACAGTTTTCACGAAAGCCTATATTCTGAAGGGTGTTTAATAATTTAGTATGGCTGACTGTGTCAAAGGCTTTGGCCAGATCCACGAAGATGCATATTGCAGGTTTTTTTTCATCCATCGCTTTGTATATTTTTGAAACTAGATGTTCTATGGCATCTTGTGTTGACCTGTCCGTCCTAAATCCGTACTGTTTATTGGATATAAGATTATACTTTGCTAGAGACTTTTGCAAGAGCTGAAATTAGAGAGATTGGTCGATAGTTGCTTGGGTCTTTTTTATTACCTGTTTTGTAGATTGGCAACACCACAGCTTGTTTGAAACATTTAGGGAAGTATCCTTTTTCAATACATATATTCAGTAAGTAAGTTAAAGGAGCTGTTATATACTCAGCTACTTCCATTAACGTTTCGGCTCTTATATTATCTAATCCCGGTGATTTGTGCTTTTTTAAACTTAAGATAGAATTCAATACTTCAATTTCAGACGTAGGATTTAGAATTATACGATTAGTTGTGCTTTTTTGTAAAAATATTCGTTGTGGTTTTGCAATTTTGTTTGCTAGTTTTCCCCCAACAGTACCAAAGAAGTTGACGAATGTGTCAGCCTCCACCCTTTCATTCATCAAAATGCTTCCTATTTCTACTTTTTTGTATTATTACCAAACTCTCTAATAGTTTGCCAGAGTCCCTTTAGGTTTAGTTGATTATTTTTAATTTGTGTTTTATAGTAATTATTTTTTGTTGTTTCTATCAAGTATTGTAATGTCTTTGTGTAGTCCGCAAATTGTTGTTTCAGTCTTACATTATCTTAGGATCTTTTTTCATTTTCTTATAAAGTTTATTTTTTTTTTCTTGCGTAGCTTTTACTAGCCCTGTCGTTATCCATGGTTTTCGTTTTATTTCATTTCTCTTAATTATTTTTGTTGTTGTACTTTGTTCTATGTAGGTAGTTATTTTGTTAATTAGATTTAGTGTAGCTGTTTCTATGTAATTTGTTTTGTATATATCTGTCCATTGTTCTTCCTTTAGAAGTTTTGTTAATGTAGTATAATTTATGTATTTTTTATAATTCTCACTGTTTAATTCATTTTTTAGTTTATTATTTTCAGTTAACGCAACTTGAAGAAGTACTGGTTTATGATCTGTTATTAAATAGTCCAAAACAATAGGTTTAAAAAGTTCCAAAGATAAATTTGTTTTAATACTTGTATGATCCAGACATGTCTCTGTGTTGCCCTGCACTCTAGTTGGTGATGTAATAGCCGGTAAGTAGCCATATTCTGCTAATGTATTTAGAGATTCGTCTCTATCGTATGTATCTTCTATTAAATCTATGTTTATATCACCAACAATTAGATTTATTTTACTACTATTTTTGTAGGTTTTAAGAAAAATATATAAGTCACTGTTAAACTGATGGATATTCACTGCAGGAGATTTATAGATTGCTAGAAGGTCAATATCTGTTCCCATACATTCTAGTATTTTTATTACGCCCAAATTTTTTATATCAAAGGAAACATTTACATCATTTCTGACATACAATATTACTCCATCATTTCTATTTAATGATCCATTATTAAAGACAGCAGAAAAACCTTCAATAGGGTAAATATTCACATCAGGAACGTCAAAAATATCGGTTAGTACTATACAGTGAATGTGTTTTAAATATTTATAAATAAAAGTATAAAATTCATCAAAATTTTTATGTATACTACGGATATTATTGTGAAAAATATTAAAAGTTTTATCTCCTATCCTCAGTAGTGTCTTAAGTTCACTGTTATCCCTAATAGTATCATTTATCTGATTGAATTTGAAATTTTTTATGTACTCATCTATTTTTTGTTATATATACACATATACATATCAGATTTTTTTTTGTAAGTATTGAAACACTTATGGGGACTTTAACACAATTTTATTTACAAAATTGTTAAGATACACAGAACTCTGCTGGATAACGTATAAACTGCTTGACAATACAATGAACTCTTGTTAATATTTGAACTTAAACTGACGTTAACTGCCCATACATCCCCTTATATACAACTTTATTTAATCTAGTTAGTGTATTTAGATCTTTCTAGAATTTTCTAGAAACATTATTTAATCTAGTCAGTGTGTTTAGAAGTTTCTAGAATTTTCTAGAAACATTATTTAATCTAGTCAGTTGATTTTTAGAAACTTATAAAAATCAACTGTCAATAACAATCTTTCAAATTAAGGTCCCTTCCTTTACAGTTATCCCGTTACACTGCCCCCTCCTTAGATTCATTCCTCCTGGAATGGTATTTCCTAAATCGGAATTCCGCACACTCCTTGAGCCAGCCAAACCATCTTCTTGGAGCTGCTGCACATCTCCACTGTGGTTTTAAGGCGCCAAACGATCATGATGGACCACGACGGGTTTCCCTCTGGGAATTTTCACGATCCGATAAATGACATCGTTAATCTTCTTCTTGATGGTGTATGGACCTTCCAAGTTCTTTTTTAATTTGGGACAAATACCTTGACGCCGTCGGGGGTTATAGAGCCAGACTAAATCTCCAACTTGGTAACTCTTTTCCATTGTCCGCGTGTCATAATACCTCTTCATCCGATCACTAGATAATTGAAGTTTTCCACGCACCAGGTTGTGTATATTCTCCATTCGATTCTGAAGATCGGCGACATATTGTTCTCGGGCCATTTCTTCACCATGTTTACAACCAAACACCAAGTCACATGGTAGCCCCATTTCTCTACCGAACAGGACCTTCGCAGGCGTTTGGCCAGTTGATTCGTTAATGGCCGATCGAATTGCCATTAAAAATAGTGGTATATGTCGATCCCAATCCCTCTGAGAATCTGACACCACTTTTGACAGATAGTTGGTTATAGTCCGGTTCATTCGTTCCACCATTCCATCAGACTGAGGATGCATCGCTGTGGTTCTCGTTTTGCGGATGCCTAATTTTTGGCAAACTTCTTGAAACAGCTTGCTCTCAAAATTTCTCCCTTGATCTGAATGTAATTCCAGTGGTACCCCAAATCGGCTTACGAATTCTTAAACTAATATATCTGCTAAAGTGGTGGCTTCCTGATTGGGAACTGCATAGGCTTCAACCCATTTAGTGAAGTAGTCCATTACAACAAAGATGTATTTGTTTCCTTCATCGGTCTGTGGAAGAGGCCCCAATACATCTACCGCGATTCTTTCAAAAATACTTCCAACCAGGTATTGCTGCATTTCCGCTTTCGATTTCGGTGCGGACCAATACTGGCAGCACATGTGGTGCATTTACGACACCAATCTTTAACATCATTAGTGCAATTTACCCAGTAAAATCTATCTCGGATCTTTTGCAGCGTTTTCGTGATACCCAGATGTCCTCCAGAACTATCATTATGCATCTGTTTTAAAATTTCTGGTACAGCATTTCTTGGGACCACTATTTGTTTCCTTGTTTCTGTGCCCTCGGAATTTTCTACAAGCATTTTAACGAGCCCACCGTCCAAAATTAAAGAGTTCCATTGGGACCAGTATGCTTTTAAAGCAGGAGAGGATGAGGATATCTCTCTCCACAACGGACGACGGTCCATTCTCTTCCACTCCCGAATCTTTCTCAGAACGGGATCGTTTTCTTGTTGCTTTTCCAGCATAGAGCTCTCGTCTTCTGGCACAACCTTAACTAAGGCACGTTTTTCCTCGTTCTGCTCCATACGGGTACAATGGGGGCAATCAGGTCGACATGGTCTTCTGGAAAGTGCATCAGCATTACGATGTCTTGTTCCAGGTCTGTGCTCGATTTCAACATCACATTCCTGCAGTTTTTCGAGCCATCTTGCTATCTGTCCTTCTGGGTTCCTAAAGCTAAGTAACCACTTTAAACTAGCATGGTCTGTTCTGATCAGGAATTTTCTGCCATACAGATATTTATAAAAGTGTTCGACGGATTTTACAACTGCTAACAGTTCCCTCCGAGTTACACAGTAGTTCTTTTCAGCTTTCAATAAAGTTTGGCTGAAGTAACCAACCACTCTTTCCTTACCATCTTGTAGCTGTGACAAGACGGCACCAATTCCCACATTGCTGGCGTCGGTTTCCAGAATAAGCTTACCATCAGGAAGTGGATAAGCAAGAACAGGCGCTGACGTAAGCTGTTTCTTCAATATTTCAAACGCCTCTTGACATTCCTGATCCAAACAGAAGGACTTATCGTGTTCTGTCAAACGTGTCAAGGGTTTGGCGATGTCTCCAAAATTCTTGACATATCGTCGGTAATAGGAACAAAGACCCAAGAAACTCCTGAGCTGATGTTTGTCGATAGGGATTGGCCATTCCTAAACGGCTTGTATCTTAGTGGGGTCAACAGCAACGCCATCCTTGCTTACGTTATGTCCTAAATAGTTGACCTGTCTCTGGAACAAGTGGCATTTGGTAACATTCAATGTTAGATTAGCGTTCTGTAATCTTTTAAAGACTTCTTCCAGGTTAGATAAATGTTCCTTAAAGGTCTTGCCCATTATGATGATATCGTGTTAATAAACTAGACAAGTTTCCCATGACAAACCCCGCAGGATGTTCTCCATTAGCCGTTTAAACGTCGCAGGAGCATTACAGAGGCCAAAAGGAAGGACCGTGAATTGCCACAACCCTGATCCACTGGTAAAGGCAGTCTTTTCTTTGTCTGCAGGAGTCATTTTAACTTGCCAGTATTCGCTTTTAAGCTCCGGGGTAGAAAACAAAGTAGAACCCGCCAAAGCGTGGAGGGCATCATCAATCCTTGGCAGAGGATAACTGTCCTTCTTAGTGACATCATGTAGCTTTCGATAGTCGACACAAAACCGCATTGATCCGTCTTTCTTTCTCACTAATACCACAGGAGAAGCCCACGGACTACTGGATGGTTCGACTATGCCATTTTGAATCATTTCTTTATGGGCTCTGTCTGCTTCTTCCTTCTTAACTTGAGGCATCCTTCGGAGTACCTGTCGAATCGGACGTGCATCACCAGTGTCAATTCTATGTTGTACAATATCAGGTCTTCCCAGTTTACTTTTAGTACCAAATACAGGTTTATAACTGTAAAGTAGATCTCTTACCTGTTTCTTTTCTAATTTTGACAAAGAGGGATCTAATTTTGTCATTAATGGTTCAATTCCGTTGGTCTCATCTGTTTCCGTAACGTTTACCTTGTGAATTATGGCCGTTACTGGTTCTAAACTTCCCATTTTCGTGTCCTTTTGGAGAAGAACTGGATGATCGTTCAAGTTCATAACTCTGATGGGTACCTCTTTGGCGGATCTAACAAGAGTCTTACCCACAAGGAGTCCTTTTCCCAATTCATGGTCATGGTTCTTCGGCTCTATCATGGCTAGGGCACCATCTGGCTCCAGTCCATCCAACCGCGCTGTGACGACACATTCGCAGCTCGCCGGAAGTTCGATATCATCGATTAGCTTAATCGAGGCATTGTCAACTTGTTTTCGGTGCAGGAATATTTCTTTATTACCAGTACGAAGGCAAAGATCCAAATGAAAACCACAGTGGAGCATAACATCCATGCCCAGAACAACATCTTCATCAACGTCAGCCACCAGCACCGAATGAACAAGAGAGGTTGAACCAAACTGTAGCGTCACCTGTATCTCACCGTAGACTCTAGCAGAATCTCCGGTAGCGGTACGCAGTCTCCAACTGGTAGGCCACATCTTCTTTCGCATAATGATGGATGGTCGAACGATAGTTTTCGTAGCTCCAGTGTCTACCAGCATGCTAAAGTTCTTCCCATCAATGAGGCCATCTACATATAAGCTGTCTACGTGATGTCGCAGAGTTGCCAATTTAATGGTGTGAGGGGCTTGTGGAATGTTTGGGGTCGATTTCGCCCTCCAGGAGTCGACCCGTTCTAGTTTTCCTGCTGCTGGGGTACTTCAGCAGAAGATTTTTCTTTTTGGGGGCAAGTATTTCTTATATGGCCTAGTTCTCCGCAGTTCCAGCATCTCACTGGGCGCCTTCTTTTTGGAGATAACTTCATTAACCTCTCTACTACCGTTTCGACGTCGCTAACGGAATGAACGGCATGGTCGTAGTTACCGGTGACTTCCCTTAGTCGAGCAACTCCACGTGAGGCCTCCGTCGCCGCCTCAAACTCCAGGGCAATGGTCAAGGCGTCCACAAGAGACTTCGGTCTCGCCAACCGTACAGCCCGCTGCAACTCGACGTCTCGAAGACCATCGGTGAAGGTTTGGACTGCCAGGCACTCCAGGAAATCCTCCGCTGCATTTGAATACGCAAGTCGTACCATTCTTGCTACTTCCGCTTCAAATTCCTGGATAGTTTCTCCATTTTTCTGCTTTCGGCTCTTTAATTGCATTCGGTACACCGGTTGTAGATGAGTTTGACCGTAACGCATCTCTAGACGATTCACCAATAAATCGAAGTTGTCAAATTCATCCGGTGTCAATGATTGCAAGACGTCTAAAGCCTCGCCTCGCAGAGCTACGGTTAGGGACAATGCCTTTCTTCTGGGATGACTATCCATTCGCTCTGGCCGCTGCGTCGAATTGTTTCAGGTAATTTGGCCAGGAAGTCTTCTACGTGGAAGGTCTCCATCCTTTCTGCATCTCCGTCGCCGTGGTGGATGGGCTGGTTTCGACGACCAGCTTCCTGTTCTTGTTGAAGCTTTCTTATTTCGGACTGCATTTGCTGCTTGATCTCGTCTCGCAAGTTGGCAACTTGCTGATTTTGCTCGTCTCGTATGTTGGTCACTTGCTGATTCATGTTGTCCACTTGCTGATTCAAGTTGTCTACTTGCTGATTCAAGTTGGCTACTTGCTGATTTTGCTCGTCACGAAGATGTGATATTTGCTGGGAGAACGAACTGGATAACTCATCTGATAGGGTAGACATCCGTTGTGATAGCTCCTCTTGTTGGCTCTTCATCTGACTGGATAGCACCTCTTGTTGGTTCGTCATTCGTTGTGACAGCTGGGACATATCTTCACGCTGGCTCTTCATCTGACTGGACAACTGGGAAAGTTGTTGAGTTTGTTCTTCTTGAATCCGGAAAAGTTGTTGAGTTTGTTCTTCTTGTTGGCTCGTCATTCGTTGCGATAGCTGGGACATATCTGGTTGTTTATCTGAGTGGATAAATCCTCTTGCAGTCGGGAAATTGCTTTTTGAACCGGATCATCGAACTCCACAACGTCAGGGTCCATATTATTATCTAGGTAGTATTCACGGAGCCTATTTAACAATACAGATTTGCTCCCAGTAGTTTCCAACTCCAATTCTTCGAGCTTTCTTTTGAGCTCAGCCACCAATAGTTCATTTATCTTTTTTCCAGGCATTCTTGTATCTTCACCCCACACCTGACATCAATTTGAAACACTTATGGGGACTTTAACACAATTTTATTTACAAAATTGTTAAGATACACAGAACTCTGCTGGATAACGTATAAACTGCTTGACAATACAATGAACTCTTGTTAATATTTGAACTTGAACTGACGTTAACTGCCCATACATCCCCTTATATACAACTTTATTTAATCTAGTTAGTGTGTTTAGATCTTTCTAGAATTTTCTAGAAACATTATTTAATCTAGTCAGTGTGTTTAGAAGTTTCTAGAATTTTCTCGAAACATTATTTAATCTAGTCAGTTGATTTTTAGAAACTTCTAAAAATCAACTGTCAATAACAATCTTTCAAATTAAGGTCCCTTCCTTTACAGTTATCCCGTTACATTATTATGAATATTATGAAATAATATTTATATATACACTGGCCAGCAAAATTAACGCACCACCTATATATATTGGATTATTTTTAAAAATGTAGCTCACATCCTAAATATATTAATATATTTTGGGCGCCTATGGTATATCGACTTAAAAAACATATGGCTGTATTTTGTTCCCACGTCCGTTCATTTTATCTAATTTTTTTTTTGAAACTGCGATAAAACTTAGAATAACATTCTAAAGGTTTTTTAATTTGATTTCTTACACTTTGTCAGTTGCAATAATTCTTTGCTTTTGTACTGATACAGTGTTTATTATGGAACGTGAATCAAGAAATTTAACCGTAGATGAATGTGCCCAGGCAGTAGTTTTACTCGAAGAAGGATGGAGTTTTCGTAGAATTGATCAGAGGTTTGGGGTATCGCACACATCGGTTTCCCGTATGATTCAACGGTATAGGGAGACGGGTCAGCACACAAGAAGACCTGGTCAAGGCAGACATCGTATAACAACCGATGCCCAAGACCGTTTTGTTAGACTTTCTGCATTAAGACAACGGTTCGTAACAGCAAGATTGATGCAGGCACAGCTACAGGAAGTAGATAGGGTCCGGGTTTCAACAGATACTGTGCG
Source organism: Altica lythri (assembly GCA_964028335.1). Lineage (NCBI taxonomy): Eukaryota > Metazoa > Arthropoda > Insecta > Coleoptera > Chrysomelidae > Altica > Altica lythri. Next base: position 9,153,376 of record OZ034806.1, on the reverse strand, counting down.
CCAACGCCTTGCCGAAGCCGATCTAAGACCAAGAATACCTGCTTGAGGACCTGCTTTAACCCCAGCGCATCGTAGAGCGAGATTGAATTTTGCCAGAGAGTATATTGAATGGTTTGATGAGGATTGGGAAAGAGTTCTTTGGTCAGATGAGACAAGATTTTGTCTATACGATTCAGATAGACGCGTAAGGGTATATCGAAGACCAAATGAAAGATATCTCAATGTAACTTCCAAACGACCCATGCTTATGGAGGAGGCTCAGTCATGTTTTAGGAAGGAATTTCTTTAACTGCTCGTACGGACCTGGTGGTTATTAACGGACGACTAACGGCACATCGGTATATAACGGACATCCTGCAAGAACATGTGGTACCATTTGCTCCCTATATTGGTGAACAATTTTTGTTTCAGCAGGATAATGCACGACCGCACGTTGCCAGGATTGTGCAAGATTATTTTAATGAGGTTGGAATAGCAACTATGGAGTGGCCTGCAAACAGTCCGGATCTTAATCCAATTGAAAATGTTTGGGACTTGCTTTTAAGACATTTGCAGCAACTTCCAAACCCTCCCGTTACTCTAGATCAACTTGCAAGGGCTCTAGTTCAAATATGGAACGAGTTGGATCACGATGACATAAGGCCTTGTATTTTAAGCATGAATGATCGCTGTGCAGCTGTTATCCAAAATAGAGGCGGAAATACCCGGTATTAATGACTTCTTGTGGATTTTGTTATTTGTTGAAAATTTTTAATTTTGACTAATTTTCTTATAATTTTTTTTCTTTCTTTTGCAGTTACATTTTTCATTATACATTTTGCCACGTACTTTAAGTAAAAGTAAAATAAAATCAAATTTTGAAAATTTAAACTTTTGAAATCTCCAACTCCAGTTAAGATGGGTAAGTGGTTTCTCTACTGGCAAATTTGTGCCCAGCTCAGCCGTAGAGGGTAATTCAAAACAAAATAATGTGAGTCGCGCCACCGATTTTACGGTATAAATCGGAAACCCCTGATGGTCCAGGCACTGACCTATCTTACTGGAGATAAATAATGAATTTATGAATCTAAATTAAAAAAAAAGAAAATTGATTGAGTAGCAAATGTGGTGAGTGGGTGAAGATCTGAGTAAGACACAAAGTTAGATCTATCAATTATATTCACAAAAAAAAAATAAATAAATAACCCCCCGCACAATAAACCCAACAATTGAGTTATACAATATATAAAAAATATATATAAATGAAATAAAGGAAATTAGCGATAATAATGTCAAAACCCCGGCAGTTTTAATTAAGAGTGATCACCCAGCGCAATATGAAAGATTTAAAAATTAAAAATTACTATAAATAATCAATATTCGACCAACAACTTTTACAATGTCTTAATCTTAAAATTAAATTTTTGGCTTATCTGTTATCTGCAGTGCTGGTGGTGAGGCTTTCGTTATTAGCCTGCTGCCCTGATGTTGGTAAGGCACAAGTTTAGCCTGATCCAGAAATATTCACCCGGTCCAAAAAGAAAACAATATTCGCCAGGTCCAAAAGCAAATGTTCAGCCAATACCAAAAATAATTTCAGCCAGAACCAAAAACAATTTTACTCGCCAGGTCCAAAAACAACAAATGTTCGCCAGGTCCACAAACAAGTTCAGCCAGGACCAAAAACCCTAGTCGAAAAAGCGAATTAGCCAAAAAAATCCAAAGTTAAATTATTTAAGAAGGAAAAGTTAAACTTACAAATGTTGACTCTACTTGTTACAAAATAAAATTTAAAGATTGAATTACACACTAAATTATTTAAGAAACAAAATATATTAAAGTTACAAGTACCGACTCTGCTTAATAAAAAGAAGAAGAAAAAGCAATTTTAAAGATTAACTTACTGATAACACAACTGAAGGTATACTATAATAATAAACAATAACAGAATTATTGATGAAATTAATACGCAAATAAATCAATTAAATCAGATGCACATGTGTCATTATACAATTTACAATTTAGAAATCCAATTTACAAATAAAAAAAAATATACGATATAAAAATAATGGAACACAATGAAATATATTTAAATTCAAAATTTATAGATTAAATTATAGTTAAAACAGGTTAAGCATATTACAAAAAATAATCATTGCACCTGATTCCAAAATTATTTACAACAGTTTATATAAAAATCAATAATAACCATTAAAACTTAAAATTAGTAATTTAGTCGGGTTTATTTATGACTGATAAATTTAATTACACAAAATGAATTTAATCAAAAAGAAAACGATAGATCTAATATTAACAAAATACCATAATTTAACGTAATATTTAGGTATGTACGTGTAGTTATTATAAGGATGATAATTTACGTGATTTTATAGAATAAACACAGGTAAACACTTACCCTTTTATAATAGGATTAGGGGATAAGCAGCCAAACTGCGATGTTAATTCGCTAACACCCGGTGGTAAATTTCGTGACCCTAAATCGGATGTCCACGCTTCTTCGAAACGAATTCTCTTAGCAACCACACTATAAACGAATTACGGTGTCAAGAAAAGGCATTATATAATTTTGCATGAGGTATAACTTACCGAAGGAAGCACCATTTTATCAAATCCCAAAAATATGGATTTATCTATACGCCTACTCAAAAAAAATACCACAAAGGAATAACCAAAAATGAGGCTTAGATAAAATATATTGAAGTGAAGTTCAAAAACCCATACGGATGGCTTGAATATTGCCAAAAGAACTTTCAACTTCACAAAATGGCGTCACTTAATTCGATAGTAATACTCTAATGTGTTCGTACGATCGTTGAAATGCAAAAGGAACCACATTACGCTAATCCACGCAAACCTTACCGCGATGACACTTGTGAGTATAGAAGGGGAAATAGTGTGTTCCGTTGTGCAAAAACGGCTTGTTCGATATTAATTTGATTTCCGAAATGATGTTAAAATTAAATCGAATTTATTAAGCTTAATGTATTAGTAATATTAAAAGAAATCGATGCACTTATTTACTTAATTTAAAATTTTAGCTATTATCTTAGACAGTAAAAACCCGATATGTTTTCGACCTAACAATCAAATTCTCTACTCTCCCCACGGGTCAGGTCAATAAGATTCCCACACACGGATCGGAACCCGTTTAGAGGCTAACAATCGAGCCGAACATTAACTTAACTTTTAAATATATTGCTGCCGATTTCTGCACGTGACAACATCCCCCTCCCTTAGAAAGGAGAAAAGCTTACTCGTAAGATTTTCGACGATGACTTACAGATTCGTGTGATCACTAAGAGTAATTCGGAAATAAGCACACGCTAGAAATTACCATACATACCTTCATATAAGACTCAACAAAAGTAAAAGAAACATAAAATTAAAAGGAAGGTCGCAGAACCAAAAGTACCTTCGCAGATTTCGAGCTAAGCTCGGGAACAAAAGCACCCAGTGCAATAAAGTTGCACCAAACTGAAACAACTTCGGTTATCCGCTTCAGAGGACCATGAGCGATGTTCCCCGAGGCGAGCAGAGGCAATGCACTCTTCCAGGGGCGACCTCGCGAAAAGATGTTCAATCGCGTCGTGGTTACACACCCCTGGACCTCACACCTTACAGAGTACAAAGTCCACTCACCCGGTTAACAACGCTCACAAGCCTCCTCCACTTCTAAACCTCCGTCGGTATATCACGAAATAAAAAGGGACAAATTAAAGGGTATCAAAGATTCTGATACTGCCGAGACTTCCACGGGAGGCCCCGCAAGGTCATCTGACTCTGACAGCAGTAGTGGACCCCCACATAGTGACAGTTTTCCCTCGGGTCCCTGCCGGCGAGCAATCCACCTCCCACTGACGGAGCGTAACCAATGCGGTTCCACTTAAGGCGACACCCCGTGCAGCCCCGGCACCCACCAGAGCCTAAGGCCATAAACAAAGAAATCGCGGAGGGACATTTTGGGCCTAAGCCCGGGACCTGAAGGGACCCAGTGTGATAAAGCCCACACCAGACTAAAACGAATCAGAAGGATCCGGTGACAATTTGGAAGTGTACCTGAAGGGTACATCCTAAATACAAATAACAGCAAGCATGAACTAAACCCAACACCTAACGTTGAACAATACTCAAAAAAAAAAAAAAAACCAAAAGGCATCTGGCTCCAATCAACCTCGGGACAACCAGTACAACTAGCAATTAAGGACCAAAGAGAAGGAAAAGAAAGGAGTAAATATATTTACCTGATATTAAAAGAGATGGAGATAAAAAAAAGTTGGGATTAGATACAGAGAGAGAGGAAAAAAAAGAAAAGAGAAATAAAGGTATTAGTAACGAAGAAAACGAATAACGAAAGAGGATTCAGTGTACGGAAGATAAGACAAGATAAGGTAAGAAAAGTTACGACAAAACTGAATCCTAAAGTGTTAATGTCAACGATGGTCATGTTGCAGAAATAAAAAAAAAAAAAGTGCTGGATCCAAGTACGAAAGATAAGATATGACAATAATTTGATTTTACTAATCCGACTCAGAGAATCCCTCAACAAATCCCACAACTAGGTTTTTCCCACTGGACATTTAATAACCTAAACTAAAAGCCAAAACGCAAAAGGATTCAATGGTCCAGTCGGAAAATAGAGGTTAGGGTCTCAAAAATCCACAATTAAGTGACATAGATACACTAAAATTGAAACCAAAACCATGAGGTTACTACTAAAGTCGGTGATAACTGATACGGAAGCAGGTAAATGAAATAACTAGACATAAGGTAAATATAAGATAACGTAAAAGTTATTCATTACAACGCAAGACGAAATAAACCACGAAACTTGGATCCAGAAGTGTTAAGGTTAGGGGACTTTTACCCACTCCGCCTGGAATATCCTCGGGTGGTGAAATTCTTAGGCCTCCACTCACAAGGCACTCAAAAGAGATCAACGATGGGATTGTTGAAAAGATTGGATTCAAGACGATAGGTAAGATGGAATAACAATAAAACAACCCAAGGTATAACGAAACTTGAACCCAAAAGTGTTAAGGTCAGGGGACTCTTACCCACTCCGCCTGGAATATCCTCGGGTGGTGAAATTCATAGGCCTCCAGCCACAAGGCACACAAAAGAGATCAACGATGGGATTGTTGAAAAGATTGGATTCAAGATGATAGGTAAGATGGAATAACAATAAAACAACCCAAGGTATAACGAAGCTTGAACCCAGAAGTGTTAAGGTTAGGGGACTCTTACCCACTCCGCCTGGAGTATCCTCGGGTGGTGAAATTCTTAGGCCTCCAGCCACAAGGCACACAAACTAAAACAACGAAAGACAACCAAAAAGAGAACAAACAAACAAACAAAAGAAAAACGCAGACAGGTATCAACGATGGTTGTTGATTTGGCTGGATTCAAGTAATGTAGCAAAAGGTAAGGAAGGTAACGAACACATGTTTCCCACTAAGTCGACCAAAATTCCTCGACAAATCCCAAAACGTGGTAGGAGAGATAAGGTAAGATGTTCGTAGGATTCTCTCCAGAGAATCTCCCTCGACTACCACTAAGGCTTTTCCCACCGGACACCCAAAACCAATGGTCCAGTCGGTAAAACAAAAAGGTTTGGCCTCCAAAATCCACAAAATGTGAAGCAGTACCTAACACGACTGCATAAAAAAAAAGAGACCAAAACCATGAGGTTAATTAAGAGTCGACGAAGCAGGCAACAACAAAAAAAAGGTAAGGTAACGTAAGGTAAGGTAACGTAAGGTAAAGATAACGTAAGATAAAGGTAAGATAAAGGTAACTCAAGGTAAGATAAGGAAATTACTTGAATCCAGAAGTGTTTGCTTTATTACATTTCAACCGTCTTCGGATCTCCGATATAGAAGTTACAACACGAGAATATCCATATTTACAGAACAGATAACAAATTAAAATGTCATGATAGAGATAAGGTAAGTTACAATAAGATAAACATACCACATGAAATGCATCATAACATTACGTAAAAAAAAAAAAAAAAATAATGAGAAAAATAACCGGACAGCAATAATTACACAATAAAGAAAATTCCCCATGATACGGGAAGATAAACTACAAATATCACGTAAGATAAAAGCAAAACAAATGTCCGGATATGTCTCAAAATAAAATCGAAACAATATAGGTGTTTAAAATCATTAGGGTGTTAGCGGTAATTCAATAAATGCGAAATATGTTTTAGCATAAAAAAAAAGTAATAATAAAAATATTTGCTGTAAATACCTAAAAGTTACCAAGTTACTCAGTCTTACTCAGCTCACCAATTAAAAAGAACTTTAAAACAAGATAAAAATGATAATTTCACACAATAAGAAAAAGATTACGCCCCAATTTAAAAAAAAATCGCCCAATTTAAAAAAATATGGCCCCACGTTGGGCGCCAAAAATTTGCCACGTACTTTAAGTAAAAGTAAAATAAAATCAAATTTTGAAAATTTAAACTTTTGAAATCTCCAACTCCAGTTAAGATGGGTAAGTGGTTTCTCTACTGGCAAATTTGTGCCCAGCTCAGCCGTAGAGGGTAATTCAAAAAAAAATAATGTGAGTCGCGCCACCGATTTTACGGTATAAATCGGAAACCCCTGATGGTCCAGGCACTGACCTATCTTACTGGAGATAAATAATGAATTTATGAATCTAAATTAAAAAAAAAGAAAATTGATTGAGTAGCAAATGTGGTGAGTGGGTGAAGATCTGAGTAAGACACAAAGTTAGATCTATCAATTATATTCACAAAAAAAAAATAAATAAATAACCCCCCGCACAATAAACCCAACAATTGAGTTATACAATATATAAAAAATATATATAAATGAAATAAAGGAAATTAGCGATAATAATGTCAAAACCCCGGCAGTTTTAATTAAGAGTGATCACCCAGCGCAATATGAAAGATTTAAAAATTAAAAATTACTATAAATAATCAATATTCGACCAACAACTTTTACAATGTCTTAATCTTAAAATTAAATTTTTGGCTTATCTGTTATCTGCAGTGCTGGTGGTGAGGCTTTCGTTATTAGCCTGCTGCCCTGATGTTGGTAAGGCACAAGTTTAGCCTGATCCAGAAATATTCACCCGGTCCAAAAAGAAAACAATATTCGCCAGGTCCAAAAGCAAATGTTCAGCCAATACCAAAAATAATTTCAGCCAGAACCAAAAACAATTTTACTCGCCAGGTCCAAAAACAACAAATGTTCGCCAGGTCCACAAACAAGTTCAGCCAGGACCAAAAACCCTAGTCGAAAAAGCGAATTAGCCAAAAAAATCCAAAGTTAAATTATTTAAGAAGGAAAAGTTAAACTTACAAATGTTGACTCTACTTGTTACAAAATAAAATTTAAAGATTGAATTACACACTAAATTATTTAAGAAACAAAATATATTAAAGTTACAAGTACCGACTCTGCTTAATAAAAAGAAGAAGAAAAAGCAATTTTAAAGATTAACTTACTGATAACACAACTGAAGGTATACTATAATAATAAACAATAACAGAATTATTGATGAAATTAATACGCAAATAAATCAATTAAATCAGATGCACATGTGTCATTATACAATTTACAATTTAGAAATCCAATTTACAAATAAAAAAAAATATACGATATAAAAATAATGGAACACAATGAAATATATTTAAATTCAAAATTTATAGATTAAATTATAGTTAAAACAGGTTAAGCATATTACAAAAAATAATCATTGCACCTGATTCCAAAATTATTTACAACAGTTTATATAAAAATCAATAATAACCATTAAAACTTAAAATTAGTAATTTAGTCGGGTTTATTTATGACTGATAAATTTAATTACACAAAATGAATTTAATCAAAAAGAAAACGATAGATCTAATATTAACAAAATACCATAATTTAACGTAATATTTAGGTATGTACGTGTAGTTATTATAAGGATGATAATTTACGTGATTTTATAGAATAAACACAGGTAAACACTTACCCTTTTATAATAGGATTAGGGGATAAGCAGCCAAACTGCGATGTTAATTCGCTAACACCCGGTGGTAAATTTCGTGACCCTAAATCGGATGTCCACGCTTCTTCGAAACGAATTCTCTTAGCAACCACACTATAAACGAATTACGGTGTCAAGAAAAGGCATTATATAATTTTGCATGAGGTATAACTTACCGAAGGAAGCACCATTTTATCAAATCCCAAAAATATGGATTTATCTATACGCCTACTCAAAAAAAATACCACAAAGGAATAACCAAAAATGAGGCTTAGATAAAATATATTGAAGTGAAGTTCAAAAACCCATACGGATGGCTTGAATATTGCCAAAAGAACTTTCAACTTCACAAAATGGCGTCACTTAATTCGATAGTAATACTCTAATGTGTTCGTACGATCGTTGAAATGCAAAAGGAACCACATTACGCTAATCCACGCAAACCTTACCGCGATGACACTTGTGAGTATAGAAGGGGAAATAGTGTGTTCCGTTGTGCAAAAACGGCTTGTTCGATATTAATTTGATTTCCGAAATGATGTTAAAATTAAATCGAATTCATTAAGCTTAATGTATTAGTAATATTAAAAGAAATCGATGCACTTATTTACTTAATTTAAAATTTTAGCTATTATCTTAGACAGTAAAAACCCGATATGTTTTCGACCTAACAATCAAATTCTCTACTCTCCCCACGGGTCAGGTCAATAAGATTCCCACACACGGATCGGAACCCGTTTAGAGGCTAACAATCGAGCCGAACATTAACTTAACTTTTAAATATATTGCTGCCGATTTCTGCACGTGACAATTTTTGTAAAAGGTTGAAAATAAAATAAAATTTCTTAAAACACCACAATTTGTAGCAATCTTTATTAAATAAAAATTATTTATTAAAATATCTTAGTGGTGCGTTAATTTTGCTGACCAGTGTATATAGAATTGAGAAAAATAGAAGTAAACATCATAGACACAAAATAATATGCATGCTTATTTACACAAACAAAAAAAATGAGGAAAAAAAAGTTACTATCAGAATTTGACTTGAAACGGGTTCTTGGTCTCTCAAGTTGCTTTACTGGTCGGACTTCCTTTGCGGTGTTTCTATTCCCCTTGGTGTAACCGTGTTATTTTTGTTGGTTATTGTTTTTTTGTACTGTTTTATATTTTCTTCTAATGGTTCTTCTTTTTTCTTTTGTGGTTCTCTCTCGTCTGTGTCTTCGACCACCTAATTCAAATTTAGTGAGTACTAATAAAAATTATTCATTTAATAAATAATAATTGTCATTAATGGTTAATAAAAGTATTCCATTTAAAATCACACTAGATTTTTTAAAAATATCTGTAGGTATAGTTGTAATCCTACTAAACATAAACAATTTATTTTGCAGTTCCACAATCTAAAATCAGAATGAGTTATTATAAAAGGAAAAGCGAAAGAAAATTGGTATTTACTGAGGCACTAATGAATGAAGTAAAAAATAAACTGCAGAATGGTCAAAGCAAACGAAGTTTTGCTACGGAACTTAATATTCCTGAAGCAACATTAAGGAAAATATTAAAAAACAATACTATCCCCTTGTCGTTACGTCGCCTCCATACTGTTTTTACCTCGGAAAAAAAAGAGGTGGCTGAGTATGTAAAAAAAAATGGACAAACGTTTCTATAGCATAACAATGCAAGATCTGAAAGCAATCGGTTTTGAGTTTGCAGTGCAGAAGCTTTTAAATATTACGATAAGGATGCACATGTGGCGATAACGGCAAGACCCTAATTCTTACAAAATGCTATGAGCTACAAATACAATGCGCCCGGAAACTACGTTTTTAAAGGTGTCAACAATAATGGGTTTTTAAGTAAATAAATGGCAATCTGAAATGCAAGAAACAAAGTTATACAAATACCATATGTCTTAAAATAATGGCTTTTACATAAATCACTGACAACCCAACAAAGCGTAAGAAGAAATGAAGACAATTTCAGTAGGGAGAATACGCCACATGAAACAATACAAATAACCGGGTTTATAACACAAAAAGGCATTAAGATTTTGGTTTCGCAAGGTTTGAGTTCGTAGATACAAGATTATTAAGAAATTGCTTTCGTTAGTGTTGACTGCGTAGTGCCACCGATTATAACGAAATTGGTTTCGTCTTCATCCACTGCATAATACTGCGAGATCTAGACCCCATTGACCAGGTGATTTAACCCTTGCCTGGTATACAGAGGACCGAGCTGCTGCCAGCTACGACCCACTACACCTGACGAGGACCATAGACCACGGAACACGACCCCCGACGAGGACCCCCACCGACCACGACGGCCGACACGAGACGAGGAGCCCTGCCAACCACGATGCCCTACACCTGACGAGGACTCCTGCCAACCACGACGCCCGACACCTGCCACGGACCACGGACTACGGACGACAGCCACCGACGAGATCCTCCACCGACCACCACTCTCAACACTACGGACTACGGAACCCAATCCCGGACGAGAGTAGACGCCGACCACCCGATGACCCGGAACCTCTACCTGGACGATGACAATTCCCCGCGACGCTGGACCCCTGACGAGGACCACCGGTGGTAAAGTTAACCAACATGCCGGACAGGTGACTATGGACCTCAACACACTTGGTAACCTATCGTTCCAAAAGCCAGGGATGAAATAAATATAAATAACATTTATTTTATTTTATTCTCTATTTCAGTAATTTTGCTTTCAAATTTACCTATTTTAAATTTTATTTATTTATTATTGAGTTAAAAATTGTAAACCGGGTGCTTTAAATGAAACCAATTGTTTGCTTCGAATTATTGCGGTAATTATCGTTTCTATTCACTTCTATTTGAGATACTGTCCAAAGGCTCAACAGATGTTTAAGTGGAAGTACGCTTTCAATTGTTAAGAGGTGACCGACCGTCATAAATGAAATAGAATAATTCTATTTAGATCACGAGTATGAGGTAGACACACTTCACCTAAACAGTAATTAAAACAAAGGTTATATTATTTAAATTGGTACTTTGCATGTAATTCCACTCTCTGAATACACACATACACACTACCGTGATAATGGTGTTGTGGGAGAATTTTGTGGCATGTGTTCGACAGAGTCTTACACCTATACTCCATGTTAAACGCAAAAAAGGTAACAGTAAGGAGAACCCTAAAAAGTGCATGTGTGAATTCGCTAAGAACGCCTTGCATTCTCGCGTCCTCTGACCGGAATAGGCCACTTGAGTTTGTCCACTTTCGCTATTATAAAGCAAAGGTATTAAGTTAAATAATATAACAAAAATATTCAGGTACCTACTTAAACTTTAATAAGGCATTTCCTTTAATAACCATTAGGCCAAAACATCACAAACCTTGGACTACTAAAGGTATCCGCATCTCAGCCAAAAATATGCGTGCATTACTAAATATTAAAAAATTTACTGACAGCGTCTCAGTGATCGAATATATTAACAAATACAGAGCAACTTACCTAAAATTAATTAAAATAGCAAAAAAAACATACTATCAAAATCGTCTAATTAACTCCAAAAATGCTTCAAAAGAAACTTGGTCTATAATAAACGACCTTCGAAATAAAAGTAATACGAAGGATCACACTTTTTCCTTTCCGAACCCTGAGAATTTAAATAATTACTTTATTAATGTTAGTAAAAATTTAACGTCAACTATTTTGCCACAAAACGATCCTATTTCCTACCTCCCCAACTCAAAAAATATCGTTGATACATTTTTTATAAGACCGGTTGATAAATCTGAACTAATGCAAACAATCAAAAGTATTAAAAGCAAATCATCCTGTAGTACCGATGGACTATCAGCAAAAATTTTCTTAAACCTTCCGGATAATGTGTTAGTAAGCTTAGTCTCCCTAATTAACGATTCCTTGGAAAAAGGTACATTTCCAGAGTGCCTAAAGACAGCCATTATAATACCTCTTCATAAAGGTGGCGAAAAATCTAACACCTGCAACTATAGACCTATTGCCTTACTTCCGGTACTATCCAAAATTATTGAAAGGCTTGTAAAAATCCGACTTCTGCCCTTTCTCCTTAAACACAACATTTTATCACAAAATCAGTTCGGCTTTTTGTCTAATAATTGTACTTCTGATGCCATGTTTTCTGTATTACATGAGGTATATCTAGCACTAAACAGAAATCTCTTTACAGCTACTGTTTTCTGTGACTATGCTAAAGCTTTTGATTGTGTTAATCACGATATTTTATTAAAAAAACTAAATTTCTATGGGATTCGGGGAATTTCTTTAAGCTGGTTCAAGTCATATTTGGGGAATAGGAAACAATTGGTTAGAGCAAATGGTGCTGATTCTAGTTGTAAAACGACTACTTGTGGAGTACCTCAAGGTTCTGTATTAGGTCCTATTCTTTTTCTGCTCTTCATTAATGACATCACTTACTTAAACATTAATGGAAAAATTTCTCTTTTTGCTGATGACACTAGTATTACCTGGAGCAATTCGGATATTTCAACTCTTTATGCAATTATTACCGCCGATTTACTTAAAATAAAGGCCTGGTCTGATTCCAACTTACTTTGCTTTAACGTAGATAAGACAGTAGCTTTATCTTATATGGGAGCCTTTTAACCACTGCTTCTAAATAACAGCCAAATCAATATAGTTGAGTCCGTAAAATTTTTAGGTATTTTTATTGACAGCAATCTAAAATGGTCCCTTCATACTGATTCCTTGAATAAGAAGCTGGCCTCAGCTTGCTTCGCAATAAGATCTGTGTCGAAAGAAATCAATTTATCATCTGCCAAAATAGCATATTTCTCTTTGTTCGAGTCTCATCTTCGATATGGTCTTCCTTTCTGGGGTTCTGGTACAGCTGCCCAATTCAATGCTATTTTCAGATTACAGAAAAGAGCAATTCGATATATATGTGGTCTTGACCAAACAGCGCATTGCGAGAGCTATTTTAAAAATCATAAAATTCTGACGCTTCCCTCTTTATTTATTTTAGAATCTGTTTGTTTAATTCGCAAACACCTACGTGTTTTACCGACAAGACCTAACCATGGCTACTCCACAAGAAAATCGGATCATCATGATGTTTATTTACCGATCCCGTCTACGGAATTGGCAAAAAAATCTATACTATATTCCGCAAAAAGGTTATATAATCATCTTCCGATACACATTAAATCTACAACATCTTTTATCAGATTTCGTAATATGACAAAAGCATACCTCTCTACAAGACCGTATTTTTCAGTTGATAAGTTTTTCAATGAATAAAACAATTAAAATCAATAACAGGGGATAAAAGAGTATTATTTTTAGTTGGGTATCACTCTCAGTAACTTCATCTTTTTTATATTTTTGATTATTATCTGCATATTTAAATGTCAAGGTTTTTACCACAAAATAAATGATTGTCGCAATAAACTAGCTTGCCCAATTTGTAAGGAGGAACATGAGGAAAATGACTGCCCAAAAGAAACTAAATGTTGTATAAATTGTTTCACGTCAAATGACAAATATAAAACTACACATAATACTCAACACTGTGCAAACGATCTGCTTTGCCCTAGTTTGGAGTACCAAAAACGAATTCTCCAAAGGAAAACTGCTTATACCCCAGAATGGTCTTAGTAGATGAAGATGCTGTTCTAGAAGACCTTAAACATGTAGGAAAAAATCTTGGTGAATACATCGATACTCCAGACAGCAAGTATAACTCCAATAGTATATTTAATATCTTTCATCTTAATATCAGAAGCATTAAAAAAAATTTTGATGAACTTTTAGTTACTCTCTCAACCTATAATATACATTATGATATTGTTATTTTGAGTGAATGTTTTAAGATAGATTCTTTACAACAAATTAATATTCCGGGTTATAAAACGTATTATGACAATGCGGATTTCAATAAAAATGACGGGGTTGTAATATTTTACAAAACAAATTTGAATGTTATGGTAACTAGTCTTAAACTTGTTATCTGTAGAGTTACACTGAGTATTTTAAATGTTACTGTTGATGGTACATCATTCCAGATTATTGCACTATATATCGTCCAAATCCATCTAATATAATATCGTTTTTAGAAGAGATTGATAATTATCTTGAATTAAATCAAAAGAACATAAACTTTCAATTACTTGTAGGAGACATTAATATCGACATTCTGGACGGAGATGTTAATACTAATAAATATCTATCTCTAATGGCTCAACACGGATTTTTACCTTACATACAACTACCAACTCGTGTAACTAAAAACACATCTACTTGCATAGACCATATATTTATTAAGCAGAAACATGTAGTAAATGTAAGTGTTAAATCGTATATATTAACGTGTAGTATTACAGATCATTATGCTGTAACCGCTATTTTTAGTAGAGACACATATGATAAAAGCCAAGAAAATAAAAACGAAGGGTTTCAAACAATCAAAAAAATAAATTCAGAAAAATTCTTAGCATTAATTGAAAATGAAAACTGGACAAATGTCATTGCGGCAAATGACGCTCAAGTAGCAACAGATGTTTTTACAGACATTTTTCAGCATTTTATGAATGAGTGCACTGAAATAAAAACTATTCGCGAAAAAAAGACAAAAAAAAATTAAAACCGTGGATTACTCAAGGTCTTACAAGATCAATCATCACAAGAGATAAATTAAAAAAACGTTTGTGTAAAAATTTCTTAATAGCCTTAGAATTCACTAAATAGTCTTCTAAAAAAATGTAAACATAATTACTATAAAAACATAATAACGCACAATCAAAATAACATGAAAAAAATATATCAGGTCATTTCTGAGGCAACAAATGAAAAATCTAGAAAAAGTACAATAAACTTAGATATCTTCAATGAAAACGGACATGCTTTCAATAGTAGTAAAGAAATGGCAAATTTTTGTAATGAATATTTTACTAGTATAGGCACTAAAATGATTAAAAAAATAAATATACGGCACGATTTCTCATTAAATAATATTCCTATTAATAATAACTCAATATTTTTAACTCCTGTCACAGAAAATGAAATACTGCTTCACATCAATTCATTAAAAAATGCTAGCGCACCTGGTTATGATGGAATCACTCCGTTTTTGTTAAAATTAACTGCGAGATACATTCTGTGCCCTCTTAGCCATATCATTAACTTAATATTTACGAATGGAAAATTTCCCAAACAATTTAAAAACTCCGTGGTAACCCCTATTTACAAAGCGGGTGACAAAAATAAAATTTCAAATTATCGACCAATTAGTTTAATCAACAACTTTGGTAAAATTACTGAAAAATGTCTAAAAACGCGTCTAATAAATTTTTTAAATAGTAACAAAATATTAAGTGAATATCAGTACGGTTTTCGAGAAGGTAAAAGCACATCAGATGCCATGTATGACGTTATTAATGAAGTTTCAATCAACCTTGATAATAGTAAAAAATGTATCGCAGTATTTTTAGACTTAGCGAAGGCTTTTGACACAGTACATCATGAAAAATTACTACAAGTGTTAGAGCGGTATGGGATCCGTGGTACTGTGTTAAATCTTTTTAAAAATTATTTAAATGACCGTTCACAATATGTTAAAGTCAATAAATGTCTAAGTGACCCGCAACTCGTGAGAGTGGAAGTGCCACAGGGGACAGTCCTGGGGCCGGTACTCTTCACCATTTACATAAATTCTCTATTAATGCTTGATATAGATAGCAAAATAGTATCATATGCTGATGACACTGTTGCCATTTTTAGTGGGCATGATTGGGAAGTTACTAAGAAAAGCGTTCAAGAAGGTATGAATGTCATAAAGATGTGGTTAGATGGGTATCAACTGTCTTTAAATGCAGATAAGACCAATTACATAGCATTTACCATTACAGATAAAAATAGACCTAATTTTCACAACATTAATATTAATGGCATTGGAGACATAAAAGAAGTTGAAAACACTAAATATTTAGGGATTATTATAGACAAAAATTTAAAATGGAATCAACATGTAGCATATTTAACAAACCGAGTTAGAAAATTAATTTACAAATTTTATCAGTTAAGAGATATATTAATATTGAGTAAAAATATTTTGATTTTAATTTACAAATCCTTAGTGAAATCACTTTTACGATACGGAATACTGGTTTGGGGAGCGTTGTATAATAACTCATTAAAATCCCTGTCTACAATTCAAAATTATGTGCTGAAAATTATTTATAAAAAAAATAGGCGATACTCAACCAGACTACTTTATGGAAAGGATATATGCAATATAAGGTCTCTGTACTTTCACACATTAGTAACATTTTTGCACAAATAGAACATTTTAAAAACCATATCTCGCATAATATTGAAACCCGCAGCATAACTAACAAATTACTGAAAATACCTAACTCTAATAAAAATGTACACTCAAGATTTGCTTACCATCTAGCCTCAAAGTCTTACAATTTATTGCCTTTAAATATTAGAAAAATTAAAAACTACAAAAAATTTTCATTACAAACTAAGATATTTATAAATGATAACTATTATTTATTTATACAAATAGTTGCTTAATATTTTTTTCTTACTATTTAGATATACCTAATTATATAATATAGGAGAAGTGTGTTAATCATCGAATTGTCACAAAAATATATATATTGAATACAGAATGTATGCACAAAACAAGTGTTAAATCACTTAGGTGCAATTAGTCATATTTTATAAGATTTTTGTTAATGATTTTATATAGGATTTCTTTATTTTTGTGTTGAAGCAAATTTCTGTAACATAAATAAATAAATAAATTAATTAAAAACAAATAAATAACAAATAACAAATATTATTATAACCTGCTGATTTTTAAATTCATTCAAATTTTGTAGTCATTATATTGTTTTTTTTTACTAATTTTCTTTATTAGGTTTGCGACGACGTATGAAAGTTGATATAAATTGTTTGTATTTGTTTTTTGGTATATATTACTTATTTTTTATATTTTGTTATATTTATATTTAACTTTGTCCATAAAATTGTATTATTTTCAGTGACAATAAAGCATATTTCTATTCTATTCTATAACTATATAAATATAAAAAGGGTAATAAGAAAATACATAAGTCATTTAATACAAAAGGTAAAACGAAGTGTACCTAAAGATACTCCCGACAAAAAGTAATCCAAGATAAATTAGATATAACTCAAAATGAGTTTAGTCAGAAACAATTTTTATTATATGGTTTTGAGGCAGGAAGTGATATTCTAATATAGCGCTATTTTTGTATTTGTATGTTTCTATATTTGTATTTGTATGTTTCTATATTTATACTTATACTTATACTTATATATTTATATTTATATATTTATTAATTAGCAAATACTCTGTAGATTCGTTACGTTTATTAATAAATTATTTAAGTTTATTTAAGCACATTATTATTTAGAAATAATGTTAATTATGTCGTCACCAATTCCGGCGACTCAGAAAGAGTTATGATTTCGTCGGAGTGAGTGACCAAAAATCGGGGCTTTTTATAATAAAACTATCAAACTAATAAGATGTGTTTAATATAATTAAGAAGTCAAACTTATCAATATATGCAAGAGATGTTTTATTACAATATCAAAATGAGCTCCTGTAAAGGTTCAAATTTCACAATAAAAATATAAAAAGGTAGAATTATAAATCTAGGTAATGAATAAATAATTGGTCGAATTTAACCCTTTTATTTCACAATTTCTATACTAAACTCTAAATAAGAATGTGGAAGCACAAACAATACAACTTGGATTACTAGACGAATTACGAGGCCAGAAATTTAACCACAGCTTTTTATGTAAGAATAACAGGGGTGGGGTGGCTGAGTCACAGAGTCTTGAAATCATTAAATATTGCAGAGCTAACTTCATACATTTACTTTCCCTGCCACCTCATGCAACACACAAATTGCAGCCGCTCGATAGAGGCTACTTCGGGCCATTCAAAACAGCTTACAGCAAAGCTGTGGATAATTGGTTAGTTATAAACCATGGCAAGTCCATAACTACCAAATGAGTAGCAGGATTATTCAAGGTAGCATACAATATGGTTTCTAATATCGAAAAGGCTGAGAAATCATTTGAGGCAACAGGTATATGGCCTTACAATCCACAGAAATTTAACGACGAAGACTTTACTCCTTCTCTGGTGACCGATAAATTATTGACCGAAAACAATGAGTTACAAACACAATAGAATTGTCAAACTAATGAATATGCATTTTTAGTATTTGAAATTGATGCTACCACTGGACTACCAATAAACGAAACTTCTAGCATTCCAGATTTTATGAAGCTCGTTGATATATCACAAGCAGAGATTAATATAGAAAATAGTCATTCTGGAATAACACCAAACGAAAAGTCTATGTGTGATGTCTCCATAGATTATACGCCAAAAGAGTTACTTCCAGTAACTCCCGAAAAAAAATATTGAGCCTTCTTGCTCTGGTCCTGTTAATAGAGAGGACGGTAGTACCATTCAGTGTACCGGGTCCATCAAACCAGAAGAGCTTTTAGGCCATATCCAGAAATAACAAGAACGCATACAAAGAGAAAACAAAGTTACAAATCTGAAATTCTGAATAGTACACCTTATAGGGAAAACTTGGAAAAAAGCAGGAGTTTGAGAAAAAAGCCAAGATTGTTAAAAAGCGAATTATAGAACTATAGAACCTAATATGATATCAAATGGAAGGGGAAAAAGTCCAAAAAGCGAGTTCAACAGGAAATTCAAATGACAACAAAAACGACCAGAATGTGTCTGTCCAGCCTGTACCCAAAAGTACACAAACCCTCCAACAGAAGATTGGATTCAGTGTAGGGTGTGCGAAAGATGGTGGCATGAACACTGTACAACATATGTTAGGGGTCACTTTACATGCGATTTATGCATGAAACAATTCATGCGTACTCTTATAACCCTCATGCGTACTCTTGTATCTTTTTGGCATATAAGAGTACGCATTCTAATATAGTCGAAAAATGATCGATAATTGTAGTTATTTGTAAACAACTGTATTTCTGTTGCCAATAAAATATTTCTAAATATATTCTACTATTATTACATTCACCAGACTTTAGTGAGTACAATATTTTTGGGATAATCGAATAAAATTGCATAAGTGCGTACTCTTGCGTGCCTTTACCCTATAGTACAATCAATATACACATTAGGGTAAAAAGATAGCCGGAACCAGACAAAGTTTTGAAATGTTGGTAGTTAAAACATTAATCTATGAAATTACAAGACTTTCTCCAAGAAAAATTTTACGAAATTTGAAAAAATTGCAAATGTTCATGATTTTTAATTGTTTAAACTATAACTTTTTTATATTAAAAGATAAAGAAAAATTTTTCAAACAAAAGTTAAAGTTTGAAATCTTGGCTACAACTTTTGTTTGAAAAACTTTTTGATATCTTAACTTGTAAAGAAAATATAGTCAATTTTCAAAAAAGTATTTTTGGACTACTGCGCATGCGCAACTTCTTAAAGTTTTCTTGATATTTCAATAATCGACTCTTTGATTAATAATATCAGATATAAATGCGATGTAGAAAATTTTGAAACTGACTATATTTATAAAAGAAAACCTAAATTTTCTAATCATAACATTTTTATAAAGATTTGGTATATTCTTCATTACTTAAATTCCTATTGAAATTTGGCTTTTCATTTTCATGGAGTATGTAAAAATTTTTGCTTATACTAATTTTAATAATAATTTAAATCAATATTACTTTTGCCGATTTATTCTCTAATACCTACTTTTTAATATAATTAATACCAAACTGATATTTTTTACATATAGGAAAAATTACTTTTGTTCTATTTTTATTCATTATCAAATTCAAATTGTGCATTTTTTTTATGCACAGGTAAAAAAAGTGACTTATTATAATTAAATATAAAAAACTCCTTTCCAACAATACGTACACGATCGAAACTTTCGTAGGGCATAGATGAATGTTTTTAGTAGCGATTACATATAGTTATATCGTAAGCATTGTTACCTGTATTTATAATGGAGCAGTGAAAGGTGAGGCAAAAAGCAGGTGAGAATGCTGCGTGAATCGGCAGAGCTGGCGCACAGCTCGCGCGCAGCCCTTTATTACATATATAGTATACTGACGCCACGCTAGCAGTAGACTTTTTTACAGCACGATGCGTAGTTGCTGTATATTGTACACGTGTTTTACTTTAACATAAACACTTCCACTCTGCATTTTGGTATATTAACAATAAAATAATACGATAAACAATTAATGTAGTGACTTAATAATTTAAAATGAGTGCCAATAGTGAAGAAGAAGAAAATATTGTGTGTTTTATTCGCGATCGCAGGGCGTCACAAAAATCCAAGATGGATGTTATAGCGGTGAACAACAAAAGTGTTTAGTGTGGTTTTAAGCTTGTGGCAGTGCATTTTTGTTAAATTTCTAGAGATAATTTACCAAAAAACAACTTTGAAATACGCATTTATTTTAAAGTGACTCGTTTTTAATACAATGGCAAACGTGGAAGTGACCATCACCGATATATTAGAATATATTGGCGAAAGAAGTAGACCTGTCAAGGAAGGTGAAGCTGTTTTTAGAGCTTGCCATATAATATTATGTGGTTTAGAAGAAGGGTCTTCCAACATAAGGAGTTTATGTTTGCAGATATCAAGCTTGACATCTTGCCCCCATGAAATAACAATAAGTTTGCATAAAGATGTTAAGCAGTGGAAGTGCCTTTGTTCATGCAAAGCAGGCATGTCAGGTTTTTGCAAACATATTGTAGCCACACTGATTTATATAAACAGGTAGGTCACTTAATTTTACAATCTTATTTTGTTAAATATGCTAAAATTAGCAATATGGGTAATAATTCTGTTTTTTTATGTGGCTTCGCCCGCCTCACCTAGACATGAAGTCCTAGAACTTGTAAGCTGTACAGACTTGGAGCAAAAATGGGGGAAAGAAAAAAAAGCTGTGGCAGAATCAATCAAGGCTAAGCCATTTAGGGAATTCTGCCACCCAACAAACAAGAAGAAATACAAATATACATCTTCATCAGAGCTAGACAATAGAAATTTTGATTTACTTTCTACTGGTATGTACCTACTACACTTTTTTATATTCAAAATCTTTTGATCTAACGAGTTCTTATATTTTAGGTGTTGCTGAATCTGCCCTTGTGAAATTTATTAGTAGATCATTAACTGCAGATAAAGTAGTGTTTAAAACATCATCCGAGTTGGAGAAGCAAAACTTTGAAGTGCTTACTGCAGGTATTTTTGTTTTTATATATGTTTTGTCAACCTTATAATTACCATAAATGTTTTTAGGTCCATCATTACTCTCTACATGGATTTCCGAGCCCTCTGACTCAGAAATTTCTGACAAGCATAAGAGGTACGTAGGTATCTAGATTGTTCGATATCTTTTCTATCCTTGCATTTTTATTGTAATAAATTGTATTTTATTTAAATTGTTTTTAGGAACATAATATCAAAACTTTTTGAACATGTAAATGGCTCGGAGCTCATAAATGAATTAAAATCAGAGCTAGATGTGGAGAAATTTGAGCTTAGATGATGTTGCAAGGAATTGGTTGATGCCCTGTCATCTGTTGATGCACTTGAGGTGGCCCAATTTGAACAAGGTACAAAATCTTGGGCAAAAGAAAGACAGTTGCGAATAACAGGTACCTTGTGTCTTTATAAAGATTTTCTCGTAAATATTTAATACTAGTCTGCTTTATATTTTAGGCTCAACATGCTACTAAATTTATACTTTTAAAAAGACAGAGGATTGGGAGTCAAAAGCCAAAAGAACATTTTTTCCAAAAAGTTTTTCAAATAAATTCACAGAACATGGGAAAAAGTATGAAAGAGAAGCCCAGGAGCTGTACAGCAAAATCAATAAATGTGAAGTGGTTTCCTTGGGGTTGATCATCTGTAAAGCATTTCCTTGGTTAGGATTTTCTCCTGATGGAGTGCTTTTTGAAAATGGATTGCCAACAGAGTTGATTGAGATAAAATGTCCTTTTTCCGGTAAGAAAAATTACTACATCTCTTTAAATTGACAATTCTTATCAAATTATTTTTGTTCTAGGAAAAACAGAGCCTGCAAACACTTTTTTGGAGTCATGCAGTTATTTGGAGTTGGAGGATGGTCTGCCACATTTAAAAAAACACACACTTATTATGGGCAGGTACAGCTGGGAATGGCTGTTTTAAATATTAACAAAACCAATTTATTAATTTATTCAAGTTTTTCCAAATCTTATGTGGAAGTGAAAGTTCCTTTTGATAAAGGTTTTGCCATGAAATTAATGATTGAGGTGTCAAAAAAATATTTTAATAATATGTTACATTTTTACTGTGTAAATAAAGATTAGTTTTTAAATATTTGGGATAATTAAAATCTTTTTGTAGTAAATAATGATTTTTTATTTAATAAATCTTAAATGTAAATATGATTTTGTGTCTTTTTACAAAGCTATATACCTATTTAAATATAAAAGAGTATAAACAATGGTATAGATCTAGAGCAATAAATAAAATTATTATAAAATGTAAAATTTAAAAACCTCAATAAAATATTCTTATATACACTAAAATAATAATTATTGTAACCTACACTTAAATGTTATAAAAATTGTGTATGTATATACAATTTTAACTTGCAAACATTTTCTTTAAAATTTTTAAAAAATTTTGTCATCTGCCAATATAGGGGACGATAAATTTACAATTGCCCCAATTATTGTGATAATATCGTCTGCATATGGTATTAAGTACCAGTTGAACTGTTCTCGTAATATTTTAAAAATTTTTTTCTTTGTATTGCTCTTTCAACATGAACCCTGGCCCTTGCAATGTCTGCTGTTATTTCTGCATCTTTTTTTGAAAATTGCCTTTGTTTTCTTAAAAATGGAGGTCTTATTAACTTTACCAGTTTCTCATTACATTCTTTTTCTATCAGAATGCCTTTGTCGGTCATAACTGCATCGTAAATATCTAATTTGTCAATTAATTCTTTACAGTTAAATATAGCTTTATCAGTAGCACGACCTCCATATCCTGCACTTATAAATGAAATTAGCCCAGATGGAGTTATGCCAATTAAGTACTTAATTGTATGTGTACCCTTGTAGTGTGAATATGAAGAAACTCTGCACTTTAAACATTTCAACTTCTGGATTTTTATTTCAGTGCAGTCCAGGACCACCCTGGTACTCTTATATTTTTCAAAGCATTTGGGCATATTTTTTAAAATCTCTTCCTTACTTGGCCAATATATAGCTGGTTTTAAACTTACAGCAAGAAGACTTACAGTTGAGTAAAACATACTTCTACACAAAGTCTGACTTACTTTAAATAAAACAGCTAAACAGGCAAAAGGAATGTTAAGTTTAAACTTGCATAACACCAAAAGAATTCTTGATTCCATGTTCGGCCAGTTGCATTTGTTAAAGTGTGCAGTGTTCTCTGCACACTTTATAAGGGCCTTCAAAATATGGCTGTTAACACCTAAAATGCAATTATTTTTTATTTAACAAAAAATTAGAAAAATATTTAATTGCGTATATCTTACCAGCAAAGCTTATCAGTTTATGGTCAAAATTTAAAATTTGGGGCAACTCAAACAATTCAAAAAACTCTGTTTGTGTAAATTTTTCCTCAATAAATTTGTTTTGCAATGGGTACCCTGGTAATAATTGTCGATCTTTCCTTACTAGCCAATCCTGATGTTGTTGGTTCATGAACATTTTGTATGGCTATAATGTTGTCGGGTTCAATTAAATCCATGTCGTTATTTTCCATTTCCGTTTCATCCACGGTCAAATTATTAGAGCATGTTTGCAGCCTGCATTAAAATGTATGGATTAGTTATAGGTATAATAGTAGGTATCACATTAACATGTACTTTTGTCAGAAACTCACCAATGCCTCTGTGACCTATCAGTAAGTTTTTTCTTTGTAGAATGTTTTAATTTGGGAATCTTCTGGCTTGGTACCATATTTTTCTTAAGCCGTCGTCTTTTATTGGTAGCTACAAGGGCAAAAACTGTAATGTTATTGCAAACAAAAGCAGAACCATAACCTTAAAATATTCCCATCTAGGTACTTACCAGGAATAAAATCCGAGTCTGTAAAATGAAGTGAACAAACTAGCATATTCTTTGTGATGGGCTTTCCAATTTTTAATATTGTTGTATTTAATTTTGCATCAGAAGGAAAGGCATGAAGTGATATTTCTTTTGTGCATTATGAAGAGCACTGGGGAACAGAACATATTTTTCGGGATTTAGTCTCCACTGATTTATGAACAGATTGCATTTTTACAATCCTTATAGATGCTTTTATTAAAAAAAAACTAAATATCACACTTTCTTTAATAATGTAAGTTTAAATACTCTATTAAAGGAGTACGTAAAGGTTTTGTTGTTCACCGCTATGCGTGTTCTCAAATTCACCAATAGATGTCGCACCCTTTGTCAACTTTCGCGAATTTGTGAACAAGACTTAGAATGTGCAAATAGTGATGAAGTTATTAATGTTTCTCGAGGTTTAGATACATTAAAAAAAGTTAGTTTAGAGAGGAATGATGGACGACACAATGCACTTCAAGATAAAAATTCTATTAAAGTGCATGTTCTTTGTCGGAAAAGATATACAGAAAGAAGAAATGGTAAATTGAAATTTGAATATAGCTCTGCAAATCCCAATGCTTGGAAATTTAGTCCTGACAGAAAAAAACTTCGGCGATTATCAGATGGATTTTCTGAATTTTCTAAAAGGTGTTTTATTTGTACCTTATGTGAGAAAAGTAAAGAAGGTAGAGCAGGCATGTTGAAAAAATTAACATATCCACAAACTGAAAATAATTTTCGAAAGGCTTTAGAATCTAATGTTTTATTACAAGATGAACTTAGTAAAACAGTATTAAAGCGAATATCGGGTCTCGATTTAGTTTTTAAAGGAGCAGTTTATCATGCAACTTGTTATAATAAAATAATGAATTTGTATCTTGGAATACATTCTGGCGTTGGAGGAGTAGGTGGTAGACCAAGATTGGATCTTTCCTAAAGTATGCAAAAAATTCATAAGTACATTGACGAAGCTGATGAGAAAATCTTCTCTCTTCAAGATTTGGTGAATTTAACAGGTAAATTAATCAATGTCGTTTGCACTCAGATTAATTACAATATTTTTTAAAAAAATTTATATTGTTTTAGTGGACATTTATTTTTATTTTTTTTTTATTTTTAATACGTATTTCATATATTTCTTTTTTTTATAGATGGTGAATGTCATCCGAAGACGATCGAATCAAGATTAATCGAATACTATGGAGATGATATTACAATTATTTCAAAGCCTGGAGGACGCATAAGATCATTATATTTGGTGATATAGAATATAAGGTTTTATTAACAGCATGGAAAAATATTAAAAAAAATCCTGTTGAGGAAGAATACAAAACATTGAAGAAAGCAGCCACCATTATCAGAAATGATAATAATCTATTTGTTTCACTAAAAAATGATTATCCTCCAAGTGACAGTATTTTAGATAATATTGACGATGAAATACCCCCAAAATTGAAGTTTTTTCTACAAGAAATAATTTTTCACAACAAAAGGTATAATTTGGAAAATTATGAAAAAAAAATTACTCTATTTAGCCATAGTTCGGGAGCCCAGAGGGTTAAAGCCGTTAAAGAGACAAGGCTCCATCAAAGTTTTTTCTATGTATTTTGACCCCCTGATTACAAATATCAAGGGTGGATTCCCGAGAAATGGTTAGGAAATTTGTTATTAACAAATAAATTGTTACCAATAAAAAAATTGTTTTTTCGCAAAACAAAAAATATTACCGTATTCCTTGACTGATTTTAAGCAAAAAAGCTTTTTATGTATTTTTTCATTAGACGCACTGTTTTCAAATTAAAAATTGTTAAACATTCGAAAATTAGCATTTGTGACATTTTTCAAATTTGTATAACTTTTTATATAATAAATATTCTTCAACTCTGCGATGCCGATGACTATTTGACACTTAAGAACATAAAGTATAAGATGAAACCGGTTGCAATACGAAAATACAATCTTTTTAATACTTTTTAACGCTATAAACAATATGCATTTAATCCCCTGTAACGTACGACGTATGAAGGGTAAGCATATTGTTTATAGTGTTAAAAAGTAATAAAATTAGTGCATTTTTGTATTGCAACCGATTTCTTCTCATACTTTATGATCTTAAGTGTCGAATAGTCATCGCAGAGTTAAAAAATATTAATTATATAAAAAGTTATGCAAATTTGAAAACTGTCAAAAATTCTATTTTTCAAATGATTAAGGATTTTTAATTTGAAAAATACATAAGAAGCTTTTTTGCTTAAAATCATTCAAGGATTACGGTAATATTTCTTGTTTTTCGAATTTTTTTTATAAAATCTCGCAATTACAATTTGTTGTCTGAACTACTTCAAACTTTTTCTTCTTGTTTCGGTAATGGAGTGTTAGAAATAATTTTATTATATAGCATATTGATTCACTTTTTACTCATCTTTGATGCTCTTCTGTCTTTATGGATTTTTCAAAATATGAGTCAAATATTAGACCTATTCTAGATATATTTTGAAATGCTGCCATCCACTGTATCAAATTTTTTGGCACCAATTTTTTTCCATGATATTGTACGTGATGATAAAATAACAACAATTATTTAACAAATGAGTTTCATCAGTATTTAATGTTTGCTCTAAATGAGAGGGAAGAATTTTTCCCAATTTTCAAGTTAAAAGACGTTTGTTGTTTTTTTCATGAAATCATTTTCATCAAATAAAGCATTATCATACGGTAAGTCATATTACAACAATGATTGATATGGATAATTTCGCTCATTGGCTAATTATATAAATCTCTGGATGTCACTAACTGGTACTTAAATGTTCTTTTTCTTCACTTGATCAGTTGATTAAAGTTGGGATGTAAAATTAGGAAAATCATTTCTAGTGATTGTTTCAGATAAGGATTTACTATTACCCTTCATACACCCTGCGTCGGTCGTACGGTACAGGAGTATTGTTTATAGCCTTAAAAAGTAACAAAAAGATTGTATTTTCGTATTGCAATCGGTTTCATCTCATACTTTATGATCTTAGTCAAATAGTCATCGCAAAGTTGAAAAATATTGTTGCGAGATTTTATAACAAAAATTTCGCAAAACAAGAAATATTACCGTAATCCTTGAATGTTTTTAAGCAAAAAACCTTCTTATGTATTTTTCAAATTAAAAATCCTTAATCATTTGAAAACCTCTTCGATGACTAGATCATAAAGTATGAGATGAAATTGGTTGCAATACAAAAATGCAATAATTTTATTACTTTTTAAGGCTATAAACAATATGCATACCCTTCATACGTCGTACGTTACAGGAGATTAAATGCATATTGTTTATAGCGTTAAAAAGTAACAAAAAGATTGCATTTTCGTATTGCAACCGGTTTCATCTTATACATTATAATCTTAAGTGTCAAATAGTCATCGCAGAGTTGAAGAATAATAATTATATAAAAAGTTATACAAATTTGAAAAATGTCAAAAATGCTATTTTTCGAATGTTTAACAATTTTTAATTTGAAAACAGTGCGTCTCATGAAAAAATACATAGGAGGCTTTTTTGCTTGAAATCAGTCCAGGATTACGGTTATATTTTTTGTTTTGCGAAAAAACAATTTTTTTATTAGTAACAAATTATTTGTTAATAACAAATTTCCTAACCATTTCTCGGGAATCCACCCTTGATATTTGTAATCAGGGGGTTAAAATACATAGAAAAAGCTTTGGTGTAGCCTTGTCTCTTTAACGGCTACGAAAACCCTCTGGGCTCCCGGAGTACCATGCGATATTATCTGCTGCCCGTCCACGAACTTATTTTTCTACTTTAAAAGTTGCTCTTGCGGTAATGTTACACAGAAAATTTGGTTTTCGACGGATTATTGATATTTTTTACAATTTGGGCCCTTGTTCATCTTACAATGAAGCTCTTTTATGTCAAGAGAGTTACTTAATTCATGGACAACTTTCCGTTAAACCAGGATTTTTTTCTTAATGGGTTTTTGACAATGCTGATCATAATATGAACACGATTGATGGTAGAAGAACTTTTCATAGCATGGGAGGGATTCAAGTTGTTACTCCAAAAGATTGCTTCTTAAATAAAACTAATGTTCCTCGATTAAAAAAGCATGCTACCGCTAATCAAATCAGCTCTGTAGAAGTAATTCCTTACGAAAGATTTGAAAAAATTAATTCAACAGGATTGAGTCAACTAACTTTTAAAAGCTTAACAATCAAAGATTTTGATCTCAACAATATAAGTTGTGCCGAATTTTTATGGATATACTCTAAAACTCAGTTGCCCAATACACCAGGATATAACGGTTTTATGTCTAAAATTATGAAGACTGAACCATATGAACAATCACAAATAATGTGCTTACCCTTTTTAAATTATTCCGCAAGTGATTATAATACTATTTACTCCTGTCTTTTGTATGCTAAAAAAAGAGCGGAAGAATTGCAGTTACCCATCTGCATTGTTACCTTTGATCAACCATTATATGAAAAAAGTATTAATATTATAGAAAGTAAAAAAAGTGAATTGTCAAGAGTTTATTCAAGATTAGGTGGATTTCACACCTTAATGTCATATCTTGGTTGCATCGGGTACATAATGTCAATCAGTGGTCTGGCAGATGTATTAGCTGTTTGTTATGCAAAATGTTCTGTCGTAAAAATGTTAAATGGACATGCTTATGCACGAGCTCTTCGTGGTAATAATTTAGTTTACTTGAGTTTGTGCAAATTGATTTTTGATGAAATAAATTTTTCACGCGAAGAAATACAATTTTTACAAACTTTTACTGATCATGTTCTAAAATCAAGTAGTCCACCCAGTTTTTGCGATCTACAATCATCTGCACCATTAACTTCTATCGTAAAAAAAGTCTTAGCAAAAATGAAAGAGATAGAGAAACGAGGAAAAACTGCAAAATTATGGATATCGTATATGCGTTTTATAAGGTCAGAAAAAATGGGAAAATTTAAAGAGCAATTAGATATTTTAGCTCAAATGCTTCCTATTTTTCATGCTGCTGGTCATTTTCATTATGCAAAATGTGCACATATTTACATCCAAAAAATGAATGAACTTGTAGAAAAGTTTTCAGAATTATCTAAAAACGCTGACACAAATGATGCTACTTGGATATTTTTGAAAAAATTTTTGGAGGAGGGTTATAATACTGGAAGAAGAGCAGATGCTTTTTGGTCAGGAGTTTTTACAGATATGTTAATTGAGCAAGATTTAACGAGGATAATGAATATCGAAGGTGGAATAATTAGACGAATAATAACTGAAAGTACCTTTGCAAGATGGATTTTAGCAATGCCATATACTAACGATATCACAAAAGAAATTGAAAGTTTTTGTGGAATTAGATTTTCAACTTCGGAACAATACATAGATGCTAGGGATTCGCGAATCAAAAGAGACGATGCTGATATTTTAAAAATTTACGACTGGTTTAAGGGCAATGATCCATTTCCCCAAATCGATACTATTGTATGTGTATCCACAGGTGTAACAGGGGGAGAAAATATTAATTGTTTTAACTGCTTTGAAATTGGAAAAAATAATTTTGAGGATATTGTAGGAAAATCTTTTACTGCGGTTACTTTTCCAAGAAGTAAAAGAGTGCAACCCTTGAGTGCTGTTAGTAGTTCAATAAGGAGTAGAGATAACACTGCAGTTGTGGCTATAGACCCCAATTTACTTTTTCAAAGGATGATTGCCTTGAAAAAAAGCAAGGAAGAGCTGAAAGAATATTTCCACTATGAGTTAGCTCCATATCCAATGTCTATATTTCATGAAGGACTGATGCGAAAAACAAAAAAATCAGCTTTTTTCGAATTATTGGAAACTGAAAAAAATGCGATTGTGAAAGTTTCGGAATCCGTGTTTGTCATAGATGGTGGAATGTTACTTCACCGAGTTCGTTCATATTTAAAAAACCATTTTGGAGATGACATAATAGTTGTGTTTGATGGATATTCTTTCAACTACAGTAGCACGAAATCTGCTGAACGCTCTAGAAGATCAACAAATTCTTCAAGTACTGATATTCTGTTCACGGAAAATATGACTATTACTGTTCAACAAGACAAATTGTTGGGAAATATCAACAATAAAATAAGATTTCTCAAATATTTATCTCAACATCTTCAAAAAAACAATATTATTGTAAAGCAAGCTGAATATGATGCAGATTTACTGATTGTTCAAACAGCAATTGGAGTGTCTTGTCAGCGTTCTGTTATTGTCTCTGAAGACACAGATGTTTTAGTTCTCCTTATTGCATTGACCCCTGTTGATAAAACTCTATACTTTTTGAAATTAGGTAGACAAGGCCAAGATAGTACTGTATACTCATCAAACAGTTTTAATAATTATTCTTTCTGTAAGAAGTACATCTTATTTTTACATGCATTCACGGGTTGCGATACGACATCTTGCTTCTTGAATCATGGTAAAAAAAGTGTATTTAAACTCTTTGAAAAAAATCACTCTGATGAACTGGAAGAATCAATAAAAAGATTTTATTCAGCACCTTCTAGTGAAACTGATGAAAGCCTCCTAATAAAAGAAATTGTTCAAAGTGGAATAAAATGTCTGCTGCACCTATACAAGGCACCATAGTCAGTAAAATGTATTAATGAATTGCGACACAAAATGTTTTCCTGTTGTAACCAAAACCTGTTAACCTTGCTAATCTTCCCCCAACATCAGATGCTGCTCAGCAACATTTTTTTAGATCGTATCATCAAATCCAGCTTTGGTTATCAAAAAAGATGTCACCTGAAAAATGGGGTTGGAAAAAAGAAAATGAAGTTTTAGTACCAATACAGATGAAGCGAGAAGCTGCTCCGACAGAAATTTTGGAAATGACTTTTTGTAACTGCAAAGCAGGGTGTAAGATAAATTAATACTAATTGCAGTTGTAGAAAAGCTGGATTACCATGTTCAAATGTATGTGGATATTGTCAAACTGGATACTGTACCAACCTTCCAAATTTAGAAATGTCTGAAGATTCAGAAGATGATGATGAAGAAAATGAAGCAGAAAACGAGATTTTTCAATCCGAAGAAGAAGATGAGGATTAATGAATAATGAAAATTATCTTATATTATTTTCAACATATTTAAGTTGTACCGATTTTAAAATTAATAATTTTTTGCAATATTTTCATACTTTTTTAATGACACTGATTAATAAAAATTAACGTCAAATACGTTGGTTATTTAATAATAAAAGTAAAAGAGTGAAATTAAAAAAAAATATCCTGTTTTTGGATTTTTTTCGCAATTCCTAAATAAAATTTTCCTTTTACATGTTTATTAATTTTTCAGTAATTAATTAATTTAGTCAATTTATGACGATTATTGCATATATTAAATTGCCTAAAACCGTAATTAACATTTACATTTCGGACCATTTTTTTACATAAATTTGTGCAATTTGTTTAAATAAATTATTTATGCAAATTTAAATAAAATATTTATCTAGTCAATATATCTTGTTTGAGAGCATGATTTAATATTTCTGATTAATAAAATAACAAAAAAACAGCTCTATACGTATTGTTGAGCATTGATATTTTCGAGGTATATCTATGTTATAACAATTTTTTTCAACAAAAACTTTAGCTTAGAACTTTAGACACAACCTTCATCTAATAGCATTGGCCCTCTCTTGCATTTTGACAACTGAACAAATAAAATACGTGTTCATACGTTACGGCTACAAATATACTTAAGTTATAAATAGGCTATATTTATATAACTTATTAAAATATAAAAAAAATATCATACAAAAGGTTTAGTTTTTCGGTTAAGCTATAAGTTTTGTCTGAAATTTTTTTTCATATCTACATTTTTTTCAGAGCTATTTTGAAATAGTACTGATAGAAAAGGAACCAATTATACACCTGTACGATCGGCTTAACTCCAAAATTCGCTTTACCATCTTAAAAAATAAAGATATCAAAAAAAATTTCAAATAAAAGTTGTAGCTTAAGACCTTAGAAGTATCTTTTGTAAAAAAAAATTTTTTGTATTGTCATTCATTAAAAAGTTACATAAGAATTATTAGAATGCAGGTAAATACAGGTGTGCACAGGTATTTAAGCAATATTTTTCTAGGAGAAAGTTTGTGAAAGCATTTATGTTCCGCCTATGGTTCAAGTGTTTTCGATTTAAATATCGAACGGGTTGTGCGCGCAAGTGAAAAAACTAGCATAGATTTTTTGTATTTTAACGAATGTATCGTTTTAGCATTATTGTAAAATTTATTCATTCTCATTATAAACTTTAAAACGAAAAGTTGTTATTGTTTTACGATTACTACAAATATATATAGTTTCACAAATTTTGATAATAATATACAGTCCACTAATTAATTCATCGTTATGGTTATACCTAACATTTTGGTCCAATCGAACCGGATTTTAACAGAAGATAAATAAGAAGATAACTCAATTCATCATCAATCATCAAAGAAACGAATTACAGCAAAAACACGTGAGTTCCTTTCCTTTTATCCATTTGTTTTATTACCTTAGTTTGAGACAAGATTTTTAGTTAAATACAAATAAACATTTATATTTTATTTTAAGCAAAAATATATAAATATTCAAATTTCATTTTATTTAAACATTTATATTTTATTATTTAAATTTCTATACGAACTGAACTAGCATGGCGGAAGACGAAATAAAAACCTTAATAAACACTAGAAAAAACTTGCAAACTCGTTTAACTAGATTTGTAACGTTTATCAATAATGTTAACAATTTAAATAAAGTACAAGTTCCTTATAGATTAAATGAATTTGAAAAATGTATGAGAGATTTTAACACAATACAGGATAAATTAGAAATATTAGATGATAGTCATTTAGATGAACATTCACAATACAGAGAAGATTTTGAAAATTCTTATTACGCAGCCTTAGCGCGGGCTCATGAATTTATTCAGACAACACCACGGGCCGCGGAAAATAATTTTGAAACTCCAGTGACTGCGTTAGTTCCGCATGTTAAATTACCGCAAATTTCTTTACCAACGTTTGAGGGTGCTTACGATCTATGGTCACAATTTTATGACACATTTAAATCTTTAATTGAGAGAAATGAAACCTTAAGTAATATTCAAAAATTTTATTATCTCCAATCTAGTTTAAAGGGGGAAGCGTTACAATTAATTCAAAACCTTCAGTTATCTGATTCCAATTATAGTTTGGCTTGGGAATTGTTAAAGGAGAGATATGAAAATACAAAAATCATTATAAAAACTCACGTAAAAAATATTGTAGAATTATCAAATGTAACAAAAGATTCGCATACGTCACTAAAAATATTTATTGATATTTTTCAGAAAAATTATCGTTCTTTACAAAATTTAGGTGAACCAGTGGAGCATTGGGATACACTATTAATATACATTTTATCAAACAAATTAGATGTTAACTCTAAAAAGGAATGGGAAATCTATTCAAAAAATTCCAAGGCTCCTAAGCTACACGAATTTATTAAATGTCTGACTGAAAGATGTCTCTTATTAGAATCATTAGATAACAAACCTACGGAAGTAAATTCACAAACAACGAACTATACTAGAAGATTACATGAACAAAAAATTTCACGCGTGCATCTAAGTACAAATAATACAACTGCAAACTGCATATTTTGTAATAACAGTCATTATATATTTTCATGTTCGAAATTTTCACTTTTACCGGTAGCTTCACGATGACAAGAATTTAAAAAATTACGCGCATGCACTAATTGTTTACGTCTTGGACATTTTTCCTCAGCCTGCCAGTCTGGACATTGTAAATTCTGCAATAAAGAACATAATTCATTATTACATATGGAGACCTATAACAAAATTGCAAACTTTAATACAAATAAATCGGTAACTAACAACAGCAATCATACAGCACAAAATCAAACTTTACGTTCCGAAAATAATAATTCATACGTCCCACATACACAATCTCACACTTCAAATATGCAAACGCAATCTAAAGCTATACGAAATGATAATATAGACATTTACGATTCAAACGTACAAACTTCTAATACACACGGTAACGATACAGGTCAATCCACAAATACTCACACGACTATGTTACATGCTCAAGGCTCAACGAACATACCTTTGACACAATGTTACAAACAAAACGATTCAAATATCTCAATTAATAAATATAACGCACATATTAATCCAACGCTGCTCAATGAAATTACTCAAGATGCTACGACAATGGTAATACTTTGTACCGCAAGAATTTACGTTTATGATCAGTTTGGAAACCAAGTTGTAGCAAGGGCATTGCTTGATTCAGGGAGCGATTCTTCATTTATGACTTCGAAATTAGCGAACAAATTAGGAGTAAAACGGAGCAAGTTAGATATGACAGTAATAGGTATACACAATTCAAGTACTGCTGTCAACTCATTTACAAATGCGACAATTCATTAAATGACTACTAATTTTCAAACTTCACTGCAGTTTCTTATTCTCGACAAGATTATAGATACCATTCCAAAAATTAGAATCAACCGAAAGAACATTCAATTTGCAAGCGAGATAACACTTGCAGATCCCACATTTGATATTCCTCAGGACATTGATATCTTATTAGGATCAGATATATATTACTACTTGTTACTACCTGAAAGGTTAATGATAGATTTAGAATTACCTATTCTGCAAAACACCCAACTAGGCTGGATAATTGCAGGAAGGTTAACACAACAATCAACATCCACATTTTACTGTCAGATTGCTCAAGCTACGATTCACAAACAATTAGAAAAATTTTGGTTTCTAGAAGAAGCCTGTGATCATAAACCAACACTCACTAAACAAGAAGAATATTGTGAAACACATTTTACTCGTACACACAAGCGTTTAACAGATGGTAGATTTCAAGTACACTGAAAAAATTTTTCTACAAAATATCAATAAAGTTGCTTTATCAACATTTTTTACACTGAACCAATGAAAAATACTTTGATATTATGTAAAAGCCAATATCTATTTTCATGGATTAATCAACGATATCATTCATTCGATGAATCTACTTTTATTAGAAATTTTACATTAAATAATGAAAATTAATTATTAATGGAATGAAATTTTTAATAAGGCGATAAATATCTTTATTCGTCCAGTGTATCACATTTGTTCAGTTTAATAAATTAACATCAATAAATCGGTACGTATGTCAATACTTCACAAATTATTATTTAATATTCCTTTACATTGCGCCAATTAAGTAATTTTATATAGTTTATAAAAAAATACATAATTTAATAATTAAAATGTCCTAACCAATGTAAACTCTACATAAGCACAACGTATTAACGTAAGATTTTTTTTTCGTGGGGTAGGGGATCGGATGTTGGGATAACGCTTAACGCTAACGGTCATTTGCAACTTCTTTGTTTTAGTGTCGTCAAGAGAGTACAGTTGAGTACAGTTTTTTGATTTTGTGTCTTGTTTATTGTGAGTTAAGTAGTAAGTATTAAAATAATATAATAAATTAATATTCCTGTTTCTTAATAAAATTTAAATGCCGCCCAACATTATAGATACCTAATACTACAAATTGTATATTATTTCAGGTTTCAAGATTTACTTTAAGGTAGCAAGTAGCGATTCTACACAAAAAGTTTCTAGGTATACCTAAATTAAAAATGTTATGCTTTGTTTGCAAAAAGGCACATAGTTCATTAAAATTATTAATTTTGCATTTTAAACGGGTTCACGATTTAACAACAAACTCTATAGTTTCAGATTGTAATCAAATATTTAGTAATTTAAGTAGCTTTAATAAACATGTTAATCGGAAACACGTTAACGAACATGTAAGTCATATAGCTAACGCAATAGTTTTGATTCACCTATCCAGAAAAATAATTCAGAATCTACAAAACCGGATTCTAATTCATCATTTGAACATCAGTCTAATAATAATAGGGAAGTTTCAGTCCTCTTTTAATCAAAACATTTCAATTCGACGAGGCAACAAAAAAAATTGCCCAATGTATTAAAAAATTTGTTCTAACTCTTCATGACAAAAATAACTTTTCTAGGAAAGATGTTTTTGATATTCAAAAATGTGTTGAAGCAATTATATTAGATCCATTACTAAATATATTTAGAGAGTTTGCTGACATTTTTCTTCAAGAAAATATGAATGTACATAACACATTTTGTAGTTTAATTTTTAATTGTAGAAATCCT
This sequence comes from Altica lythri, assembly GCA_964028335.1. Classification (NCBI taxonomy): domain Eukaryota; kingdom Metazoa; phylum Arthropoda; class Insecta; order Coleoptera; family Chrysomelidae; genus Altica; species Altica lythri. The sequence goes on along the minus strand of OZ034806.1, from coordinate 9,116,950 downwards.
TTTAAGCAATTCGGTACAGACTTTTTGTTGTATAAACCTCAGATTACATTGCGGATCTTAGAGAATTTACTATAAATAGTGAATTAGTTACAAAACATCATAAAGGTAATTTAGATTATTTTGAAAGCAAAATTACAGGTGTTTTAATGCCTTTGAAATTTCAGTTCAAAAAAATATTTGAGCAGGATGATTTACTGAGAAAAACTTTAAATCACATAAATTTGTTAACAAATAAGTCAAATTTTATCAATTTTATTCAAGGAGCTCTTTGGAAAAAGAAAATTAGTATATTTCCTGATAAAATACTTATACCATACTTTTTATACATAGATGATTTAGAAATTAATAATCCTCTTGGTTCACACTCTGGAACTCATTCAATTTGCAATATATATTATTCTTTTCCTTGTTTACCTGAAGAGGAATCCAAATTAATAAATATATTCTACGCCGCCGTTATAAAATCTTCCGATATAAAGAAATATGGTAATGAAAAATGCTTTTTATTTTTGATTAATGAGCTAAAAGATTTGGAAGAAAATGGCATTGATATAAAAGTAAACAAAAATGCATGCTTAAAAGTTCATTTCATTTTAGGTTTAGTCTTAGGCGACAATTTTAGGGTTAAACTGTTTTCTAGATTTTAGTTCCTCATTTTCTAGTAACTCGTACTGTCGATTATGTAAAGCAAAGAAAGGAGAATGTCAAAAATTAACCACAGAAAACAAAGATTTAATAAGAACAGTTAATAATTACGAAAATGATGTAAAAAATTGTACTTCAAAGGATTCTGGAATTAAAAATGTTAGTCTTTTAAATACTATTCCAACATTTCACGTTGCTGAAAATTATTACGTAGATATTATGCATGATATTTTTGAGGGTGTGTGCCATTACAATCTTTGTCATGCAATAATTTATTTTACACAAAAAATGAATTATTTTAATTTAGATACTTTAAATTTTAGGAAACAAAATTTTGATTACGGTCCTACAAAAATAGGTAACATTTCGAGCTTTATTGAGCAAAAACATATTTTAAATAATAAATTAAGAATGTCAGCCAGAGAAATGATGACATTTGTCCTATTTTTTCTTATTATGGTTGGAGATCTTGTTCCTGACGATGGCCCGGTCTGGAATTTTATTATTAATTTTATTGAAATTATTGATATTCTTCTTTGTTTCGAAATTGGTAAAACTACAATCGAACTATTAGAATTTAAAATTAAGAAACATAACTCTGATTACATATTATTATTTAAAGATACACTTAAACCTTTACCTAGATACCTTAAACCATTATCCTAGAATTATTAAACAATCTGGTCCCCTCAGAAATATTTGGACTTTTAAATATGAATCGAAACATCGTCTATTCAAAATTTACGCTCATTGCACTACATCACGCAAAAACATATGTCTTACATTATCTAAAAAGTATCAATTAAAATTTGCTTATCAATTATTAAAAAACATCACAAATATTGATAATCTTAATGATAAACATAAAATAAAAGGCAATTATGCTACTTTAATTTGTGAAAGACTTAAAGTTGACGAAGAGTCTGTACATTTTTTTTCGAGTATAAAATACAAGGGTACATTATTTTCTTGTGGAAACTATATTACAATTTTTAATGAAGATTTTGAATTTTACATTATACGAGATATTTTTCTTGGGCAACAACACATTATGTTTTTTTGTCAAAAACTGTTACAAGTTACCTACAAATCTCAGTTTTTAGCATACGAAGTTAACACTTCTCTCCTAGGGCCATTTTCATTTATCTTTGTGGAAAATGTAATTAAATTGTAATTAAAACAGCGCGAGGTCAGAATTTCTTGAGGTTAAAACAATACTACTTTACTGTTGATTTTATAAATTAAAAATATTCATTTAATATGTTAGGATAAATAATTTTACGTTAAGCAATTTTTTAAGCAAAGCATAACATTTTAATAGTTAAACATTTTTTGTATTTAATATATGTATATAAATAATTCAAAAATTAGATTCTAAGCAATGTTTACCGATAACGAATTTGTGGAGAATGACACTAGTTACACAGAAGATGAAACTTTTCGACATCATGATTCAGAACAAATTCTTTTGCCAATCATTTACACATTGACGGATCTAAACACAAGAAATACAATTACTACAGAAACATCAAGTAAAGATTTGCAAAGAAATACAAATGATTCCAATTTGTATTTAAATAGTGATTTGCCAGATCAATTAGACCTTGAAAACTTATTGAATGCTTGGGGTCTACAAGAACTTTTAAAGCACTTTGTTGGAAGTCTTTTATTTATAAATAAATATATACTTAACTGAAAATTAAAATCTACTTTAGCGGAAAAGATTTCTATAGATATATTAAAGATTATTAAACCACAACATATTCCTAATCTGTTGAAAAATTTTCCAATGGGAACACAAATCCTATTTGAAAAAAATCTAGAAGAATGGCGAGAACTCCTAGGCATACCTCTTAAGTACCATACTTACCAGTTAACAAATTCTTTAACATTAAGCCAACCACCTTCACCTTCACCATCCACGTCTTCGACATCTTCAATAAGATACAACCCATACCCTAGCACGCTTACTTCTGATGGAAATTATATTTCACTATCAAATATTTTAAATGAAACGTCAAAAGGATTAATGCTTACAGAATATTACAACAAGTTTCAGAAGTTTAAGGAATATCAAAGAAATTTGTTAATGGGAGCTGTAGCTCAATTTTACAAAGAAAAGTCAGTTAAGATAATGTTAGCAACAAGCTACCGACTGGAAAAGGAAATACTAGAAAGATTTCCCACGGAAAAATTAGTAAGTTTAAGTTATTTATTAATTTAAAAGTGTCAAGCCATTTTTTATTAATTTAAATAAATTAAATGTTATTTTTTTAAAGCTACCAAGCTGTTCTAGAAAAAATTATCAAACTAAACTAAATTTTTATTTTTCCATCTTAACACCAACTTTTTCTTTTAGGAATACTATCGAACAAGTTCGAGAGGAAAAATTTACAATAAATTTATTAACTTAAAATCTTCTTTGAAGTCTATGGCCACATCAACAAAGGCACCTTCAGAAAAAAGTTTAGAAAAAAAGACGCGCCATGAGAAACCCTTAGGTATGTAGTTTCAAAATTTTAAAAATTTAGTATTATTTTATTATAAGAGTATAAAACGTGTTCATCTAAAAATTTTTTAAGGATATTTGCCAAAATAATAAATTTAAGTAAAACTTTTAAATCATGCATCTTTTTTAGTTTGTGAAGCGGATGCCGAAAGTTGTCTTAACAGTTTAAGGTATGACAATTTGACAGCAGAACAATTTGACAACTGTTGGAAAGCCTGCAATGCTTACAGAATAAGTGAGATTAAAAGCAGTACCTCTACAGATGATATTTTAAAGAAATGGACGTTTCATAAAACGCCTTCTGGTTTTCGACTGGTAAGACTTTTTTTATAATAGAATTCATTTTTCAATTACATTTATTTTAACTTACAGTGTTTTTCTTTTACTTTTCAACTTTTATCAAATATGTTTCACTTTTTGTCAAATAACTTTCCCATTGTTATTTAGTTGTTGTGAAGAGAAAAATGGGAAAGTTATTTGACAAAAAGTGAAACATATTTGATAAAAGGTGAAAAGTAAAAGAAAAACACTAAGAATGTTGTTTTACACATTGATATGGACTTTAATGTAGCTTTTGAAAATGGTGATGGTCTTTTGTCGAACTGGAAGTACTGCATTAAAAAATTGATCTTATTTTTATCAATTGATAATCACATTAAAGACAAGCGAAAGGGATCTTACAAAAACTTAGAAGTAATGAAAATGGACTATGTGACAGTAAGTTAGCTCGGTTCAAGGTCAATATTCATAATATATTCTTTTCTTATTTTAGATGGTCGTGATGCTGCATTGTTCTATTGCCTACATGGGTATTTTATACCTGTTAATAAACTTGTCAAAAAAGATTTAACAGGAAAGAAGAATATGGTAAAATTTACAATCAAAGACTCACAGGAGTCATTTATGTACATAGCATCGACTATTCAAGAAATTGAAAGTCATATTAATTTTCTGCAAACCAAAAAAGAAGCAATACAACCATTTTTACTCTGTGTTGGAAGTGATATTTTTTCTATTTCGGACATTTTTGTTTATTTTGATAAAATTAAATATGAATTTACTAATATTTTAAGAGCAGTTGATATTTGTTTTAAAATAATATATTTATTTGATTTCGACTTTCCAAAAGAAAGTTTAATGTTTTGGAATTATTTGGAAACATTTTTTTATAAGATGAAGCCTTCATCATCATTCTCTAAAGTACATATTATATCAGCTGCTCTCCAAGAGATGTCAACAGATGAAATTTGAGCTTAAGTCAATATACTTTTTTTTAAGTACATAGCGATATTATTTATATTTCCCTCAAGTACTGGATTAATAAAAAATATAAAGTAGCTGATTCTGTAATCCGTAAATAATTGTATTCTGCTTATTTTGTTGGGTTTGGATCATCTAGAAATAATTCTTTGAAGATTAAAAATTTTATTACTCTACGTTTCGACCTCTATAAAATTTTTAATATTCTAAGAATTATTTCTATTTGATCCAAACCCAACAAAATCTGCAGAATAAAATATTATAAATTTTAATTATATATTAAATTAATCAATGAATTTTATTCATAAAATTAATGTTAAGCTACGTTAACTAATCAATGTTATTCATTTGATCGATGTAAAACATTTATAATAGTAATAAATAGCAGGTATTAGATCAATAAAAGAATTCATAGTAAGATGTTTTCATTACATTAATCAATAAAGGTTTTTTATTTTATCAATGTAATGGCAATTATGGGCCCAATTAAAGAAGTTATGTTTTAATGTAAATGAAACATGAAAAAATAAATCTTAATCATTAGGTTGGTGTAAATTTTATTGAGTACTTTACATTGGTTCAGTTAACTAGTGCATTGACCAATAACGTCTAATATTAAGAAATAAAACTTATTACATTGTAATAATAAACTCTGACGTTGGACCAATTTTGATAAACAATTACATTAATTAGATTAAAATTTACATTGTATTTACGTAGGATTTTCGTTCGGTGTAAAATTACCGTTTAAGGACAATGCATACCTTTTAGCTAGCAATAAGGAACATGCTATCAGACGTTTTTATTCGCTAGAAAGGAAATTAACAAGGATTCTGAATTAAGGTTGTATTACTCAAACTTTATGGAGGAATATCTTCGATTAGGTCACATGACTAAAATTGACTCTAATATTCAAGACAATGAAACTTTTAGACACTACTTACCTCATCACTCAGTTAAAAAGGAAACTTCCTTAACAACAAAACTACGGGTAGTTTTTGACGCAAGTGCAAAGTCAGAATCAGGTTACTCCTTAAATGATGTACTTCACACAGGACCTTGCATTCAAAAGGATATTTTCTTTATAATTACCCGCGCTCGTACTTATAATATATTATTTACTGCTGATATCGAAAAAATGTACAGACAGGTTTTAATTGATAACGATGATCGGCATTTCCAATGTATAGTATGGCGTTCTTCACCTAACGATGAATTATCTTATTACAAGCTTAATACTATTACATATGGTTGTCCTCCAGCTTCTTTTTTGGCTACGAGATGTCTGATGCAATTGGCAATAGAGTATGAGGAACTTTATCCTAACATAAGCAAAACAGTAGAAAATAATTTTTATATGGACGATCTCATTTGTGGTGCAAAGGATGTAGAATCAGGAAAGCAACTTATTTCACAAATTTTCAGTATATTATCTAACGCAGGTTTTAAGCTCCGCCAATGGACGTCAAACAAAACAGAATTGCTTACTGATTTACCGTTACAAGAGCCTAGCAGAGATTATATTATTAAGGATGCAGAAAATTCTAAGACTTTAGGTATTTTTTGGAATTCTAAATCAGATCATTTTTACTTTGTTGTTAACATTCCAAATCATAAAGTTATTACGAAGAGGATTATGCTCTCAGTTAGTTCGCAGATTTTCGATCCTTTAGGACTTCTAGGTCCAGTTACCATTAAATTCAAAATGTTACTACAAAGATTGTGGTCCAGCAAATTATCTTGGGACGAACCGATAAGCGGTGACCTTTTAAGGGAATGGAACAATTTATGTTGCAGTTTACACGATATTAACGATATCACGATATCTAGAGTTATCTTTACTAATAATTACGATCACATCGAATTACATTGCTTCAGTGACGCTTCTGAAAGTGCTTACGGTTTTTGTATCTATGTTGTTTGCAGAAGCAGTTTAATTACTTTGTCATGTTTGATTTGCGCAAAATCAAGAGTTGCACCTTTAAAGACCCAGTCTATACCACGTCTTGGACTGTGTGGCGCTTTACTAGCTGCTCAGTTGTATAGACGAGTACTGGAAGCATTTAATGCCAAAATTGCACATACATATTTCTGGAGTGACTCTAAAATTGTATTAACTTGGATTAATAATGAATCTAATAAATATCAAACTTTCATAGCCAATCGGGTATCACAGATACAAACTCTCACTTTGAACTGTCAATGGAAATACGTACCAACTGATCTTAATCCTGCAGACCATATATCAAGAGGCACAGAACCAAGAAAACTTAAAAATTTGACGCAATGGTGGGACGGTCCTTATTTTCTAAAGTTGGATCAATGTTTCTGGCCTCATGAACATGTCAAATTCGATGAAGAAGTACCTGAAACTAAAAGAACAACATTATTAAATGTTTCTAGAAATAAATACTTAAAATTTATACACAAATACTCGAGTTATACTAAACTAATACATGTTACTGCATACTTACTGCGGTATTTACATAACTCAAGACATAAGGATCATAAGTTAACGGGATCACTTACGACTGACGAAACTAACTCTGCACTTACATTAATAATAAAAATTGTTCAAGACGAAACATTCTCAAACGAAATTAAGCATTTAAAAGAAACAAAACGCGTTAACAAAAATAGTAAATTAAGTAATTTACAACCATTTATTGATAAGCATGGTTTACTTCGGGTCGGTGGAAGACTTGGTAACTCTCAACTTTCTTACGAAGCGAGGCATCCCATAATTTTACCATGCAAACATGATTTTACTTCATTACTTATACGACATGAACACTTTAATAATTTTTATGCTGGCTGTCAATTTTTACTTAATAAAATACGGCAGCAGTTTTGGATCATTAGAGGTAAGAATACTGTTAAACAATTTACTAGAAATTGTGTTATATGTTTTAAATATAAACCTAAATTCATGCATCAAATCATGGGTGACCTTCCGTCCACGAGTAACTATTTCTAGACAATTTTCTACATGCGGTGTAGATTTTGCAGGTCCTTTCATGATGAAAGAGACAAAATTTCGGAATAAAAGGTTTATTAAGATGTACTTATGTATTTTTGTTTGTTTTACAACTCGTGCCGTGCACATTGAGGCAGTGACTGACTTAACGACTGACTCATTTCTTAACTGTTTAAAACGTTTTATTGCCCGGCGTGGTTTGATTTCCAAAATCTACTCTGATAACGCAACTAATTTTGTAGGGGCTAATAACTATTTAAAGGAATTTGTACTTATTAGAATGATGATAGTGGGTTGAGGACAGGCAAAGAAAAATCAAAGCTTTTATTAAATTGCCGACGTTTCGACGTTTATTGTCGTCTTTTTCAAGGCTAAAATACATTTTATATAGATGCTATTATATAATAATAAGAAAAAAACATGTTAAAAATAAAAACATAATATCACACACACAAAAAAAAAAAAAAATAAATTATAAAATATATATGTACCGTTTTAATTAGATATGCTTTTTTATGCCTTTGATAATAATTAAACTATTGTAAACATATACAATACGTATAAAATCAATGGTTGATATAAAAAAAATTTTTTTGAAATTTAATTTGACGTTTTATATTTGATAGTCCAGTATATGATTGTAAATTATCTAGTACGGTCATAATTTTCTTTGTATTTTTTTAAAATGTATGTATATATATTACTCAATTGTTCAGTGTCCGTTCGTAAATTTATTGTATTGTTTATATTAATATATACCATTTCACTTACAGTTCGTTTATAATAATTTGTTTCTTTGTCTAATATTATAGGAAGATCAAAATTAAAATTATGACCGATATCAAAATGATGTTTTGCTAGAGCTGTTTTATCAAGTTTTTCTTTATTTTTTTCTCTACAGTCATATTGGTACTTAAAATAATAGAAACCAAATGGAGATTTATTTCGGCTTATTCTAATTTAGATTTTAATACGTTTTCAAGAATTATTTCTTTTTTATTTGAATCCAGCTATTTTTCTTTTAATAATTCATTTTACCAACAAATAGATGGATCTGCGATGGGAAATCCGGCCAGTCCTGTACTAGCAAATTTAGTGATGAATGATTTAATAACAACATGCTTAACATCAATAAATTTTAAAGTCGAATTTCTAAAAGTATATGTTGATGATACAATTTTAGCAATACCAGAAAATAGAATAGATAATATTTTAGAAGTTTTTAATAATTACCATCATAAACTCAAATTCACAATTGAAAGAGAAACAAACAACACAATTTCATTTTTAGATGTTTTAATTATAAGAGAACCAAATGGACAATTAAAAACTAACTGGTACAATAAACCAACAGATTCTGGCAGACTTTTAAATTATTTTTCAAATCATCCAATACACCAAAAAATTAGTACAATTAAAAATATTTGTCATAGGGCTTATCTTTTAAGTAGTAAAGAATTTCACCAAGAAAATGAAAATAAAATTAGAAATATTCTTAAAAAAAATAATTATCCAATAAGACTTATAAATAAATATTTAAATGAACATAAAAATAATATAATTAATAATAGAAAACTTATTAGAAATGAAAACAAAATATTTTTTAAATTTCCATATATTAAAGGCTTAGCTGAAAAAATCAAAAATTGCATTAAAAATAATAATGAAACTGAAAATATACAACTTGTTTTCTATCCTATTAACACAACAGAAAAACTATTTACTAAATTAAAGGACATAACACCAATTCAAAACTGTTCAGAACTTATTTATAAAATAAATTGTAAACACTGTGACAAATGTTACATAGGTATGACAAAACAATTACTTAAAAATCGTTTATATCAACACCAATATGACTGTAGAGAAAAAAATAAAGAAAAACTTGATAAAACAGCTCTAGCAAAACATAATTTTGATATCGGTCATAATTTTAATTTTGATCTTCCTATAATATTAGACAAAGAAACAAATTATTATAAACGAACTGTAAGTGAAATGGTATATATTAATATAAACAATACAATAAATTTACGAACGGACACTGAACAATTGAGTAATATATATACATACATTTTAAAAAAATACAAAGAAAATTATGACCGTACTAGATAATTTACAATCATATACTGGACTATCAAATATAAAACGTCAAATTAAATTTCAAAAAAATTTTTTTTATATCAACCATTGATTTTATACGTATTGTATATGTTTACAATAGTTTAATTATTATCAAAGGCATAAAAAAGCATATCTAATTAAAACGGTACATATATATTTTATAATTTATTTAATTTTTTTTTTTTGTGTGTGTGATATTATGTTTTTATTTTTAACATGTTTTTTTCTTATTATTATATAATAGCATCTATATAATAGTTATTTATGATATGAGTGTTAAAAGTGAGGTTTTATTTTGTGAGTGAAAACGTTTGTGAAATGAGCGGAGCGAATTGAACAATTTCACGAACAAAATAAAATCACTTTTAACACAAATACCATACAATGTTTTTTGTACAACTTCCCTATTTTGATAATGAAACGAGCGAATTTGCAATGACAATAAACCAAACCGTGTTAAAAGTAAACTAAACCGTGTTAAAAGTAAACTTGTATACATGGCAACGTGTTAAAAGTATTTTTAACACGCTGCTATGTAAACAATCGTTTTTAACATTGTTTGCTATCATTAAAAGTGTCACTTTTAATGACAGTTGTACAAAAAATGTATTTTAGCCTTGAAAAAGACGACAATAAACGTCGAAACGTTAGCAATTTAATAAAAGCTTTGATTTTTCTTTGCCTGTCCTCAACCCACTATCATCATTCTAATTTACAAAATAAGGACACTAAATTTTAACAATTTGTACTTATGCGAAATCATACAGATATTCAAAATTTTCTAGTTCAAAATCAAATAACTTGGTCTTTTATTCCGCTACGTTCTCCATCGTTTGGTGGTCTTTGGGAAAGTGCAGTTCGTATAGCTAAGAAACATTTAAAAACAGTGTTATATGATAAACACTTACATTTGGAAGAATTCATTACCTTCTTGTCTCGCACCTCTCACGGACGATGTTGAAGACCTAAATATGTTAACACCTGGACATTTTTTAACTGGCACACACTTACATGCCTTACCAGAAGTTTTTAAAGACAATGGTAAGGAAACAATTACTTCACGTTACAAGGCTTTACAAAGTATGATTCAATCATTTTGGAAAAAATGGTCCTCAGAATATTTGCAAAATTTGCAAAAACGAAATAAGTGGAGATTTTCGACAGTTCCTGAAAATTTGGTAGGAGCTGTGGTTTTATTGGTAGAAGATAATATTCCATCTCATTGTTGGAGCATCGGACGCATCCACGAGGTTCATCCAGGTCCAGATGGCTTGATACGTGTTGTAACTGTGAAAACTAAAACTGGATTTTTTCGACGAAGTGTTACAAAGATTTGCTTGTTACCAGTGGAAGTTAAAAGCAATCCTGCGCTTTCAACGGGGCCGGCTATGTGAAAGCATTTATGTTCCGCCTATGGTTCAAGTGTTTTCGATTTAAATATCGAACGGGTTTTGCTCGCAAGTGAAAAAACTAGCATAGATTTTTTGTATTTTAACGAATGTATCGTTTTAGCATTATTGTAAAATTTATTCATTCTCATTATAAACTTTAAAACGAAAAGTTGTTATTATTTTACGATTACTACAAATACATATAGTTTCACAAATTTTGATAATAATATACAGTCCACTAATTAATTCATGGTTATGGTTATACCTTAACAGTATACATAGCTATACTATTTAACTATCTGAATATTTCACATCTGTTTGGTTCCCGGTTAATTCTAGATTTAGGGAAAATTGGGTGTATATCGATTGTACTACTATTACACTTAACTCATTTAATTTTTTTTAAGGTATTTCCATTATTACACTCAACTGTGTGTGGTCGGCTTTATGCGATAGATGAATATAAAAGTTGTTCCTGATTAAGTTTAAAAATTCCTAGTAAACCGTTATGCCCGTTTGTAATTATCAATGATTCAGTACAAGATTTAGTCAATTTTTTAGGATCCTAAATAAATGATATTTTGCAGTCAATTTTAAAATTGACGAAACTTATCCTATTTTTCGTCAATTTTAATTGACGGAAAATATTTATGAAACCAGTCCTATTTTCTATCAATTGAATGACAACTTGGGGTAAAAATATAGGGTAAAATTTATTTTACGGTTAGTGATTTTTTTATTTTAAATGACTGTGGTAATATTGGTTCTGCTACATAACCAACGTGTCACGGGTCAAAATTTACTATAGTAACTAACGAAATTGCTTACCTTAATTTGTTATCATTGTAGTGTTTATTCAAGTAAGAAATCGGTTGATTTAAGTTGTTTATAGTTAGTTATCAATTTATAAATATATTCAGTAGTTGCTAAAATCGATTTTATTTGTTATTATGGTTTGAATTATTGACATTTCATTTACATCTGTCTTGTAAGCGCAACTTCGTTCTTTTGTCAATAGTCCGACGGTAGTGTATTGCAGCCAATGATCAGTCGCATTTTTAACTTTATTGTTAGTATCAAAAATAAATAGGGAAACTAAGTAATGTTGGGTTATTTATTGTTAGTTAATTAAAATAATAAGATTAAATGTATCAGATAACCTCTGTTTGTTCATGAGTGGCTGGCTGAATTAACCATGGTTATTGTCAGTATCGTAGTAGAGGCCATCATGTTTCGTACTGAAGTGTGTCAAATCTAAGTGAAGTTTGATAATCGAAGTCCCTCTTTCTTTTTGACTCCTGTCTCTCGTAGTGAACGCGTGTTAATCAGAAAATTTTTGGGAACTTGATTGCATCCCTGTACATCGGGGGCGACGTAGGTTGGATTTGTGTAATTAAGTTCCATCTGTCTCCATCGAAAACTGTGTAGAAGGTATTTTGCTGGATTTTGGTGAATTTGTTGGAGATTTCGGCTTGTCCGGATTTTTATTGAGATTTTCTATTGGTAAGTAAGTCATGCTTCAGTATTCATGTGATTATTTGATCTTTATGTTCCTTTTTGTCCCTTATGAAACAGACAGTAGCGGGGTCTGGTATTTTTGGAACCTTTCCTTTTTTTTTGGATAACCATCGTGGTTGGAGCTTGTACGACATTGCATTTAGCAGCGAGGAAATTGTTTTCTTTTGTCCTAAAACTTACCCAACTATCAACTGGGATATCGTCTCACGAAAAAAGAACCCTATTTTGTTTTAAATAGGTAAGTTATATAATTACGTTTTAATAATTTAATGACGCCATATAATCAATTTTTGGTTAAAATTCCTATTTTATATGAATATTTCTTTTGTATCGTCCACAGGGTTTTATTTTGTTTAACTAGACTCCTTTTAGTTTTTTTTTACTATCGAAATTGATTTTTGTACTATTACGAATTAATTTTATGTGAACTTTGATTTAAAGTTATAGTTATAATTTTGTAAGGACTAGCCAGTAAAAATTAAGTTTGTTAAGCACATTTTGATTATTAGTTTTGATCATTAATTATAAATTCAGTAAAATCAGCTTCTAAATGTTGTAAAACTCATTTAAATTCACTTTTGTTCTTTCATTGTTATACAAGTATCAGTCAATATGTCTAAATTGTATTTAAGTCAGTAAAGTAGAGTAATGTTATTAAATCAGATTAATTCAAGGAGTCATTCAAATCTTTTTAACCTAATGTTAATGCTTAATTACGATTTTAGGGTTTTTAGTTACCGGCTACATTTTTGGTTACGGGCATAAGTCCTTGAGTTAGGCGGAATTCTGGTGGCTGACCTAATACTTGGTACGAGCTTGGATTATTGTGTTTGGAGCAAGCCTTTTGGTTTTGGATAAGGCTTAAATTTTGGAACTGACCCAAGTATTGGTGAAGCCCAGGACTGCGGCAAACCATTAAATTTACAGATAAGCCATTAGTTTTAAGGCGGGCATAGTTTTAGTTATAGCTATTTTTCCTTGTCTTTTTTTTGTTGCGTGTGATCACACCTTTTTGATAAATTTACCTTTTTTTTTATAATTGTTCATATAATTTATTATATAAATATCAATTGTGTGTCAGGCACGAGGCTTGACAGTCTGTATTCTAGATCTTATTTTGTTCATTAAAGAAGAGTCTAGTGGATATTTTAGTTTTATTTAGTTCACTTATCGTTATTTTCAGTTATAGTGCAATTCGAATAGTACCGTTTAAAATTTTGAATTTACTTAATTATCTCCAGTGGGTAAAGTGGTGCCTGGAACATCAGGGGTTTCCGATTTTAACCGTACTAAATCGGTGGCGCACTCACTTTATTTTGGCACTTACCCTCTACGGCTGAGCTGGGCACAATTTGCCAGTAGAGAAACCACCACCGAACTCAGCTGGAGTTGTATTTCGTTTAGTCAAATCTCCTTATTTTTCCAAATTCGATTTTTGTTTTAAATTCATTAAAATACGTGGCAAATTTTTGGCGCCCAACGTGGGGCATATATTTGTTTAATTGGGCGAGTAATAGTTAGTTTTTTTTTATTGTTTATTAATCGCGTATATAAGTGAGCTAAGTAGAATTTTTTTTTTATTATATATTTTAATTATTGGCGTTATTAACATCAGATCACACCAAACGTGAAACGATTTACATAGTTGAATACTTTCTTATTTTTATCTATATATCATTGGTAAGTTATTTAATATTATCCAACGTTGCTAATTGCTACCAAACCGCAATTTATTGATTATTTGTTGAAAAGGTTGTAGTTGTCACTTATTCGTTATTGTTGAATTTTGTTGAATAGTTGTTATTTTAACCATATATCATGGAGTATAAAATGGATATTTCATACCTTAAAAAGGACATGTTGATCCACGAACTTTTAGTTAGGGGAATCTTAGTCGATTCGAGGCAAACAGTTGATCAGATGAGGACAGCTCTGCGGCCGATCTTGAAGATGGAGAGAGCAGGCACCTTTACGCTACCTCCTTATACTGTAGCAGATTTTAAAGAGGAGATAGGGTTGATACGGAAGCTGTTGACGGAGGAAACGGTTCTTAATTTTGAGGGTGAAAATATCGAGAGGAAATATAACTCTTCTATGTCGAAACTAGTCCATATTTACCATCGTGCCCAACGTATTCCAGAGGCCGGATTAACACCCGAAGAGAGGATGGAGAGGGGCAAAGTGTTGATGGAGGCATTAGCTGCCTTAGATTCAGTTGATATTGCTGCTAAACGAAACCCGGAACTCAGTCATGTTGTTCAAGATCTCGACGAGGAATCTCCACCAGTCCATAACAGTTCTCGTGTTTCTGCACCGTCGAACTCCCCCAATATCACTCGAACGGTACATTATACCCAATCGAAGCCATTGAATTTGGAGAAATGGAACGTGAAGTTTGCTGGGGATGCCAAGTCATCGGTACACAACTTTATAGATAGGGTTCAAGAACTTAGGATAGCTCGTAATGTCACCGAGGATCAGTTATTTTCTAGTGCCATAGACCTCTTTTCTGGCAAAGCATTAACTTGGTATAGAGCCAACGTCGATAGGTTTAGGGATTGGCAGAGTTTGTCAGAGTTGTTGCTGAGGCACTTTGAACCACCTGATTATCGTGCCAGGTTATTCAAAGAGATTTTAGAGAGGACCCAAGATACAACTGAAGGGATAATCGATTATTTATCGTGCATGAAGGCGTTGTTTCGGCGTCATGGTAGTCTTGCTCCTGAGGTACAGTTGGATTTGTTGGTTAGGAACCTGTCCCCTTTTTACGCTACTCAATTACCGGTCGTACGTTCTATCGAAGAGTTGGAAGAGGAATGTATGAAGTTGGAGACTAAGAAATACCGGGTAGAAAATTACGTGCCCCCTTCTCGTAGGAGGAATCAATTCGTTGAACCAGATTTCGCTTTTGTTGAGGCACAACCCCACAGGGAAGACCCCGATCTCCAACAGTCGGGAATAAATAGAGTTGACACAGACCCTAGTAGCTCAGGTCGTCCTTCTAGATCTCCAATCTGTTGGAATTGTCGTAATACAGGACATATTAGTAGGAATTGTCCCAGCCCCCGAAAGGTCCATTGCTATCGCTGTGGTACTCCCAATGTCACCCAGAGGGACTGTTTGAAATGTAGGCAGCAGGGAAACGGATCTCGGGAGAATCGTTAGGTCGTGACCCTTTCTCCCAGTGCAGTATTAGCACGACCAATACGTTAGATAGTTCTCATAAGATGCTTCTAGACTATGTTATTTCCCATGCACAGGCAGATCAACGGCCTTATCTTCAAATAAATGTGTTAGGCTATTCCTTGTTAGGTTTACTAGATTCTGGTGCCAGTCGCACAATAGTAGGGTTACCTGGTTTTGAAATTTTACTCAGTTTAGGCCTTAAGCTAATAAAAGATCCGAGCTCTTGTACAGTGGCTAATGGCGAGGTTTGTCAGAGTAGTGGGTACGTTCAAACTCCTCTCACGCTAATGGGGAAAACGCGAATAATTAACATCCTTGTGTTACCCGCATTGTCCCACACTATCATCTTGGGAATCGATTTTTGGAAGGCCATGGAGATTATTCCGGATCTGAATCAGGATGTTTGGCAATTCTCGGAATCGCTAAATTTGGAACTGGCCAGTGTTCAAAGTATTGACAAATTAACCGCGACGGAAAGGAAGTCACTAACGGAATTAGTACAACGGAAATTCGAAGTTATGGGAACAGGTCTTGGTTGTTGTAAGGTAGGAGAGCATGAAATTGAGTTAGAGCCTGGAACGAGGCCCATCAAACAACGTTACTATCCGGTGTCTCCCCATAAACAGAAAGTCATCGACGATGAGGTAGAGGAGATGTTGAAATTAGGAGTGATAGAGAGGTCAAAGAGTCCTTGGTC
Source organism: Altica lythri (assembly GCA_964028335.1). Lineage (NCBI taxonomy): Eukaryota > Metazoa > Arthropoda > Insecta > Coleoptera > Chrysomelidae > Altica > Altica lythri. The sequence goes on along the minus strand of OZ034806.1, from coordinate 9,100,643 downwards.
TAGTCCCGTATGCTTGGTAAGGAAAAAGGACGGATCGTATAGGTTTTGTGTAGATTATCGCAAGGTGAACTCATGCACCAAGAAGGATGCTTACCCGATCCCATATATTTCGACCATTTTAGACCGGTTGCGAGATACGCGATTTATCAGCTCCATCGATATAAAATCCGCGTTTTGGCAGGTACCACTTAAGGAGTCGTCACGTGAGTTTACTGCATTTACAGTACCTGGTAGGGGATTATTCCAATTTTGCCGAATGCCGTTCGGATTATCGAATGCACCAGCTACTTGGCAGAGGATTGTGGATGCCATCCTAGGTCCCGAATTGGAGCCGAATGTAATGGTTTACTTGGACGACATTATTGTAATCACCAACTCCTTCTCCGAACATTTGCGACTACTCGAAGAGGTTTTTGATCGTTTACGCCTTGCTGGTCTGATAGTCTCTCAAGAAAAGTGTCACTTCTGTAAACCTTAGTTGCAGTATTTAGGCTATGTAGTCGATGATAAAGGGTTACGCCCAGATCCAGAGAAGGTGGAAGCAATCATCAATATTCCACCCCCGAAGAATGTAGGTGAAGTCCGTAGATTTGTAGGTACAGCATCTTGGTATAGGCAGGAGATGAAATTGTCAGTTACCGAGAAGGAATGTTTGGCAGTTATTTGGGCAGTCGAGAAATTAAGGCATTATCTAGATCATGTCCACTTTATCGTCATCACAGACCATGCATCCTTATTGTGGCTACATCGGCTGAAAGATCCCCAAGGTCGTCTCGCTCGTTGGCAACTACGTCTTCAACAATTTGATTTCGAACTCGTCCATCGTAAAGGTAAAGATCACGTAGTTCCGGATTTTCTCTCTAGATCCGTGCCGGAGTCTGTTGATATGCTGAATACGGTAGACTCCTGTCTTGTTACACCGGGAACCACCAACGATAAATGGTATGCGAGAATGTTAGTTGAGGTACAGAGTAATCCTTTGAAATATCCATTGTGGCGTGTACAAAATGGTGCCCTGTACAAATTCATGAAGCCAGATATTCTTAATTTGTCTCCGCTCTCAGACGACTGGAAACTAGTAGTACCTAAAGACCAACGCGGCCCCATCCTACAGCGTTGTCATGATTTACCATCTGCTGGACACGTAGGCGTATATAAAACCTTTGGGAAAATCTGTCAGAACTTTTACTGGCCCAAAATGAAAGTCGATGTGTCAAGGTATGTTCGTTGTTGCAAGAGTTGTGCACAGAATAAAGTTGAGCAAAAAGCACCAGCAGGGTTGATGGGCGATCGTCCTGTAATATCCGAACCCTTCCAGGCAATAAGTCTAGACTACATTGGACCTCTTCCTAGATCGAAAAAAGGTTACCAATATATCCTCGTTGTGTCTGATAGTTTCAGTAAGGCAGTCTTCTTATATCCCTGTCGAACCGCTACTGCCAAAAACTTGACAGAAATTATGGAAGGTTTCTTTTTGTTGTACGGTGCACCCATGACTTTAACTTGTGATAACGGTGTCCAAATGAAATCGAACGAATTCCGGAGATTGTGTGAAAAATATAATATCAGAATGTTCTTTACTGCACATTACAATCCACGCGCAAACCCCACAGAACGGCACAATAGAGTTATTAAGACCATGTTACGTACATTTGTAAAACAAGGCAACCACCGGACTTGGGATGAGCATCTTAATGAAATCGGCTGCGCAATCAGGACAACGCCTAGTGAAACTACTAAATATAGTCCATACTTTATTCTTTTTGGTAGGGAACACAAACTCTATGGAACGGATTACGAGGATAAACTTCGGACGGACCCAATCGAAATCAATGATTATGCTAAAAACCGTCGTGAGAGTTTCGCGAAGTTATATCAGCAAGTTCGTCAGCGTATAGAGTCCGCAAGAGTGCAAAATGCAAATCGGTATAATCTGCGACGCAGACCTTTATCTTTTAGTTGTGGGGATAAGGTTTGGAGGAAGAATAAAGTCTTGTCGGATGCTCTGAAATTCTATTCGGCAAAATTAGCGCCAGCGTATCTTGGTCCTTTTGTTGTAAAGCGTAGGTGTGGCTCTTGGTCCTATGAACTCCAGGACGAGTTAGGGAATTCGAAAGGTATTTGGCATGTCCAGGATTTGAAGCCTTATTATGAATCACTCGCTCCAGACGACAATTCCTTGTAGTATGTTTGAATCTTTGGTTGTTTCTCTTTTGTGATTTTCGTTATTTCTTTTATTGTTCTCACTTTTCTGTTTGGTGTTTTGTATTTGCGGCCTTGTGGCTGGAGGCCTTAGAATTTCACCACCCGAGGATACTCCAGGCGGAGCGGGTAAAAGTCCCCTAACCTTAACACTTTTTGGATTCAGGTTCGTTACTTTGGGTTGTTTTATTGTAATCCCATCTTACCCGTCGTCACTTGAATCTAACCCTTTCAGCAAGTCCATCGTTGATTTCTCACCAACCTTAACACTTTCTGGATCCAAATTTCGTTCTGCCTTAGTAAACTTATCTTTACCATTATCTATATTTAGTTACATCGTTTTCCTGCTTGTTTGGCTTTAGAATGACCTTATGGTTTTGGCTTTATTTGTAGTGGTTCTACGGCACGCTTTGTGTGGATTTCGAGGCCAAACCTTTTATTTTCCGACCGGGCCATTGGTTGTTGAGTGCCCGGTGGAAAAACCATTTGTTGGGATTTATTGAGGAAATTTTCAGTCTGTTTGGCAGGAACTTAGGTTTTGTAAACTTATGGTATCTTTCGTTATTTGGATTCAAACCTTGTCAACACGACCATCGTTGACCCTTTTGTGCCTTGTGGCTGGAGGCCTAAGAATTTCACCACCCGAGGATATTCCAGGCGGGGAGGTAGAAGTCCTCCAACCTTAACACTTCTGGATTCAAGTAATTTCCTTATCTTACCTTATCTTACCTTTTATGTTGTTGCTTGCTTCGTCGACTTTAATTACCCTCATGGTTTGGGTCTCTTTTTTTTTTGGCCGTGGTGCTATTGTCACGTTTTGTGTGGATTTTGGAGGCCAAACCTTTTGTTTTCCGACCGGGCCATTGGTTGTTGAGTGCTCGGTGGAAAAAAAAAACCACATGGTGGGATTTGTCGAGGAGTTTTGGTCGACTTAGTGAGTAACATGTGTTCGTTACCTTCTCTACCCTTTGCTACATTACTTGAATCCAGTCAACTTATCAACAACCATCGTTGATACCCTTTTTGTGTTTTTCTGTTGTTGGTTTGTTTGTTGTTTTTCTTTCTTTGGTTTTGTTGTGTTGTTAGTTCGTATTCTTTACGAAATGGTATATGGCGTTTTATTGGCTTGGCTGTTACAGCAATTTGTCGTTAGCTATTGTATGGGTTTGTTGTCCCTTTCATTGTGACTGTTGGCTTATTTAGCACTATGGCGTTATCGTCGAAAATCTTCGGTAGATTTTCTCCTTTCTTAGGGGAGGGGATGTTGTCACGGGTCAAAATTTACTATAGTAACTAACGAAATTGCTTACCTTAATTTGTTATCATTGTAGTGTTTATTCAAGTAAGAAATCGGTTGATTTAAGTTGTTTATAGTTAGTTATCAATTTATAAATATATTCAGTAGTTGCTAAAATCGATTTTATTTGTTATTATGGTTTGAATTATTGACATTTCATTTACATCTGTCTTGTAAGCGCAACTTCGTTCTTTTGTCAATAGTCCGACGGTAGTGTATTGCAGCCAATGATCAGTCGCATTTTTAACTTTATTGTTAGTATCAAAAATAAATAGGGAAACTAAGTAATGTTGGGTTATTTATTGTTAGTTAATTAAAATAATAAGATTAAATGTATCAGATAACCTCTGTTTGTTCATGAGTGGCTGGCTGAATTAACCATGGTTATTGTCAGTATCGTAGTAGAGGCCATCATGTTTCGTACTGAAGTGTGTCAAATCTAAGTGAAGTTTGATAATCGAAGTCCCTCTTTCTTTTTGACTCCTGTCTCTCGTAGTGAACGCGTGTTAATCAGAAAATTTTTGGGAACTTGATTGCATCCCTGTACATCGGGGGCGACGTAGGTTGGATTTGTGTAATTAAGTTCCATCTGTCTCCATCGAAAACTGTGTAGAAGGTATTTTGCTGGATTTTGGTGAATTTGTTGGAGATTTCGGCTTGTCCGGATTTTTATTGAGATTTTCTATTGGTAAGTAAGTCATGCTTCAGTATTCATGTGATTATTTGATCTTTATGTTCCTTTTTGTCCCTTATGAAACAGACAGTAGCGGGGTCTGGTATTTTTGGAACCTTTCCTTTTTTTTTGGATAACCATCGTGGTTGGAGCTTGTACGACATTGCATTTAGCAGCGAGGAAATTGTTTTCTTTTGTCCTAAAACTTACCCAACTATCAACTGGGATATCGTCTCACGAAAAAAGAACCCTATTTTGTTTTAAATAGGTAAGTTATATAATTACGTTTTAATAATTTAATGACGCCATATAATCAATTTTTGGTTAAAATTCCTATTTTATATGAATATTTCTTTTGTATCGTCCACAGGGTTTTATTTTGTTTAACTAGACTCCTTTTAGTTTTTTTTTACTATCGAAATTGATTTTTGTACTATTACGAATTAATTTTATGTGAACTTTGATTTAAAGTTATAGTTATAATTTTGTAAGGACTAGCCAGTAAAAATTAAGTTTGTTAAGCACATTTTGATTATTAGTTTTGATCATTAATTATAAATTCAGTAAAATCAGCTTCTAAATGTTGTAAAACTCATTTAAATTCACTTTTGTTCTTTCATTGTTATACAAGTATCAGTCAATATGTCTAAATTGTATTTAAGTCAGTAAAGTAGAGTAATGTTATTAAATCAGATTAATTCAAGGAGTCATTCAAATCTTTTTAACCTAATGTTAATGCTTAATTACGATTTTAGGGTTTTTAGTTACCGGCTACATTTTTGGTTACGGGCATAAGTCCTTGAGTTAGGCGGAATTCTGGTGGCTGACCTAATACTTGGTACGAGCTTGGATTATTGTGTTTGGAGCAAGCCTTTTGGTTTTGGATAAGGCTTAAATTTTGGAACTGACCCAAGTATTGGTGAAGCCCAGGACTGCGGCAAACCATTAAATTTACAGATAAGCCATTAGTTTTAAGGCGGGCATAGTTTTAGTTATAGCTATTTTTCCTTGTCTTTTTTTTGTTGCGTGTGATCACACCTTTTTGATAAATTTACCTTTTTTTTTATAATTGTTCATATAATTTATTATATAAATATCAATTGTGTGTCAGGCACGAGGCTTGACAGTCTGTATTCTAGATCTTATTTTGTTCATTAAAGAAGAGTCTAGTGGATATTTTAGTTTTATTTAGTTCACTTATCGTTATTTTCAGTTATAGTGCAATTCGAATAGTACCGTTTAAAATTTTGAATTTACTTAATTATCTCCAGTGGGTGAAGTGGTGCCTGGAACATCAGGGGTTTCCGATTTTAACCGTACTAAATCGGTGGCGCACTCACTTTATTTTGGCACTTACCCTCTACGGCTGAGCTGGGCACAATTTGCCAGTAGAGAAACCACCACCGAACTCAGCTGGAGTTGTATTTCGTTTAGTCAAATCTCCTTATTTTTCCAAATTCGATTTTTGTTTTAAATTCATTAAAATACGTGGCAAACGTTTATTGACTATTGAGGAAATAGAATGTTGTGGATGTGAAAGTTTTTGTTTGAGCTATTTTAAATATCAAAAATGTCGTGGTCTCAGTATCAAGTACTTCTATTTATTGAACTATATAAAGAAAAACCTTGTCTTTACATAGTTAAAAGTTCTCAATATAAAAATAAGCACATGAGGGCTTATGCTTATGAAAGTATTGCAACGGAGTTAAAAAAGATACGACCAGGAACAAATATTAATTAAACTAAGTCTAAAATAAATGGCCTCAGTACAAATTTTTTAACAGAACATCGCAAACATGTGAAATCCAAGAGAAGTGGTTCCAGTGAAGATTCAGAAAGTTTTGTTTTTTTAAGCTATTTGCAATAGCTGCTAACTTTTAAATCAATTTTAAGGTATAGACACCTTTGCTGTGGTATTACGATTTATTATTTATACTGGAACATGTAACAGCAAGGAAATCAATAGATTCAATTGTGGCTTATCGTATCTTTAATACTTCTAGATACCAAGTTCAGTACAGTTTGACAGTGATGACAGCATTTTGGACCAGAATTTTGAGCCGTCCGGGAGCGGTCAATCATCTGACTCAAGTGAGGTAGGTATGCATTTTTTGTAATACTTACCCACCTACATTAATTATTGAAGTTTATGAGCCATATCGTTGGTTTAATAGCTATTGTAAATTTGATTTCAGGAAGAAAACATACCTCCATCATCTAAAGTCCGGAGGCTGTCGAGTCAATCGCCCCAAAAACCTGGCCCTTCTAGATGGAGGATGAAAAACGAAGCGACATATAACCAAATGATACGGAAGACAAAAAGAAACCTTGGACAAGAGTATGCCAACAAAAATGACAAGCCTGTAGAAGCACGAGAACTTGGCCCACCTTGCGGATGTAGAAAAAAATGCAGAGAAAAACTTAAAAACACTCATGTTGAAATATTCAACAAATTTTGGGATTTGGGTTCATACGACCTACAGAACAGCTACCTTTTTGGTTGTGTTCAAGTTTACAACAAGAAAAGAGCGTATAAAAAAAACAGAAGAGGCAACAACCTAGGAGGAGTTTTTCCGTGAAGTATCACGTCAGTGTTGATGGTCAAGAAATAGATGTATGCAAAGTTGAGTTCATGAACCTTCATGGACTCCAGAGATCTAGAGGAAGACTGGATTGTATTGTTAGTTCAAAAGCAAACGGTGTGCTAGTTCCTAAGAAAGACGGACGGGGAAGACATGACAATAGACCTCATAAAATCAGCGAAAATCAGATACAATCAGTAAAAAATCATATTGAAATGATACCCAAATACCAGAGCCATTATAGTCGGTCAGATAACATGAGTAAGCTATATCTGAATTATGACATGACTATCTCAAGTCTGTACACAAAATACTATGTTCCATGGCGCCAAGAACAGAATATTGCTCCTGTTAAAGAGCACATCTACAGAAAAAATTTTTGCACTCAGTATAATATTGGTTTTAAAATGCCAAAATCTGATACTTGTAAGACCTGTGATGAGAATCATATAAAACTTGAAACAGCAAGAACTGCCAAAAATTCTGAGGAAATAAATCGCTTGACAACTCTGAAATCCGAAACTTCACATTCAAAAACAATCTCCAATAAATGTGTTATCACTTTTAATCTCCAACAAGCCATGCCGCTTCCTAAACTCTCAACTGGGCCTGCATTTTACTGCCGCAAAATTTGGCTTTATAATGTTGGGATTCATGACTGCACGTCAGACCAAGGTTATATGTATGTGTGGACCGAAGATCAGGCGAAACGAGGATCCGATGAAGTGGCATCTGCATTGTTGAAATTTCTCAGACAAAAATCTGATATTGACCTTGTTATTTTCACAGACAACTGTCCGGGTCAAAACAAAAATTGGCTCTTAATGATGTTTTGGCTACAGCTGCTGAAAGAGAAAAGATTCAAAACGATAACTCATCACTTCTTAGTTAGTGGTCACACCCATCTTCCCTCTGATAGAGATTTTGGACTAATAGAAAAAAGGCAAAGAAGATATGCCCCAGAAATATATTCCCCAGAGGGTTGGCATAAGGTAATGAGGGAAGCAAACAGCAAGAACCCTTTTATTGGGACCGTGATGCGGCAAGAAGATTTTTTAAACTTCGACCCTCTTGTTTCATCGATCAACAAGAATGTACGCACTAACGATAATACCACCTTGGACTTTTCCAATGTGTTCAGTTTTCAGTTCCATGCGGAAAATACTAAGATATTCTTAGTAAGACATAGTGTCAACGGTCCGTACAAAGAGGTTAAAGTCTCTATAAAAAAAGGTAGACCAGTTAACGTGTTGCTCGATGAACTCTCCCCTAAATATGTGAGACCACTGGCAATTGCAGCCGCCAAGCTAAAAAATGTTGTAGCATGTCCAAAAAACACTATGCATAATTTTTATTTTTTTAATATAGTCCCTTACTTAAGCCGACTCTGATCATAATATCTTCGAGAAAGTTCTCGCCGTTAATAGTTTAACCGTCAAAACTATCGATTTTTCGAGGCCGACCAATCAAATTGGTGGATTAAGATCATGTGGCGCAGGAGGGGTAGTTTTGAAGCGACGCGGTCGAATTTTAAGCGCGATATGAAAATCAGTCTAGCTTGGGTATTTGTGGTGATAAGTTGATTCCGTATAACCCCTAGATTCAAATACCGGTAAATTTCTTTTAAATTAGCAAATAATTGTTTGCGATTTAGTGTTTCTAAGTAAAGTAAAGTCAGTGAGAAAGTGTAGAACCCCTTTTATGGAAAAGCTGTCTGATAGTAGCGAAGAAGCACCAGTTTTTTATGGTAGCGTATGAATTGGGTGTGGCCCCATTACGTTCTCTTATCTAGGAGACAAACTGTAAGTCTTTTAATGTAATTACTATCTCTTATCTACCAAAAATTTGGGATACCATCTTTGTTTCTTTGGCACAAAAACTTAATTGTAACTCACCGGAATAATGTCAGAGTGTGAGTAATTAACGTAAGAAGTGCGCATAGAATCCACAGTGAAACCGGTTTTTTTATCAAAAACCCAATACCTTTTCAACAGATTTCTCCAGTGTGCAAATTTCTCAATAGTTCGTCGCGTATATGTTTTAATTAACAGTGAAAGCGTTACGCAGGGTCTGACTAAATATTTTTGTAACACCTCTATGATAAAAATTTTTTAGTTTCTTGATATTTATCTTAATTTTAATGTTTTAATATTAAATTATTATATGGTACCCCCAATTTTTACTCGAGTAAAACATCTTTTAAGCTAAAAGTGATTTACAATTTTTTTACTAAATTTTGATACTTTTCATTTCCTTTTCATATCACATTCTGCTTAAATGGGTACACAGAAATAACAATATCAAAATACTTAGCTGTTATTGAATGTGTAATATTGTTTCTAGATGTGATTAAACACTAATGTGTTTTACAGTATTTTACCTTATTTAATTGTTGATATTTTATATGTCTATTTGTTTCGATCATCTGTTTGACTTATTACTACACACAGTAATAAATATTGTTTATTGTTTATTTATATGTTTTATTTTCTGACCTGGTGTAAGTTATTCTGATCTAACCTCATTAACAACAAGAATAAGACGTATTTCACTCATAAATTTTAGCTTTTGACTTGATCAAAATATATGGAACTGTTGTGATAAATAAGAACAAAAAGTAAGTATAACTTTCTCTTTCCAGTTTTACTAATAAAAGTGTGTAATTTGAATTTTTAATCAGAACATCTGCCGGGTTACCTAATCTTACCTTATCTTATCTCATATCCCTTATATCTTTATTATTTTATCTCTATCTACAACATCTGATAAATCATTTTATCTAACATCTATATTTTCTCTCATATCTTTCTTATCCTAACTTTATCTATAACATCTAATACATCATTTTATCCAACTTCTAGATTAAATATTTTTTTTTCATCTGGGTTTCTTATATTTCCCCCATCCTTAAGATAAAAAAATAAGTGGCGCCCATTTACCTTTCCCTTTTCCATCATTTCTCTCATTTTCTTTTTGGTCCCTTTTAAATTCTTATATCTTATTTTTTCTAGCAAATATATCCCCTTATATCTTTCCAATATCTTATCATCTAGCTCGTTCGAATCCACGCTCGCTCTCCTCCTACCCCCTGAGTGCCGTTCGCATTGTTTAACCTCTATAAAACGAGCATTTAACATCACCAGAGAAAAAAGAGGTTATACACATATTTGGCGCCCAACGTGTAGGGCCTGATATTACACTATTTTTGACGCCCACAACGTGGATCCCGATGATAAAATCCCTATTTTTCCGACAATAAAATTACACACTTTTAATTTCGACAATTTCCGTTATTTTTTCTTATCACAATGGCCAACTTTGAGGTAACTTTTCTAACAGCCGACGAAATTAACTACGAGTTAAAGATCAGAGGAACAGCCACCAACAGAAAGATAGAGGATAAAAGGAAAGTCCTCAAAAGATTGTTAACCAAAGAAACAAACGGTACGTTCACTTTGGAAAATATTAACATAGAAGACGAAAAGGTTGCAATTAAAAATTCTATCGACAGCGTTTCCAATTTAATAGAAGAATTTGAAGGTTCTGCTTCAGATTCATGTTTTCGTAGAGTAAAATCTAGGATCGCTCACTTGTTAGGCAGAATACAACGTTTACCTCTACCTGAAAATCCTTCCGAGGATGATATAAATTTCCGCGATGAATCTAAAACCACTTGTCTCCTTCTCGAACAAGAAATGATAGATAAAACCATTCCCTTCAATAATTCACCTTCTTCTAGTTCAGTTCCGAATACAGAAAGCACAGTACCTATAATCAACGTCTCTACCCCTGAAATTAGATATCTAGATCGTTTTCCTTTGTCGAAATGGAATATTAAATTTAACGGTGATCCTAAAAGCGTTTTTGAATTTCTAGAAAAAATTAAAGAACTAGCTGAATCCCGCAACATCCTACCTGAAACCCTTTTTCAATCAGCGGTTGAACTTTTCACCGGGGATGCTTTAATATGGTTCCGCAGCATCAAAACCTCTCTCAACTCTTGGGATGAACTTACGAATGTTCTCAAATCAACCTTTCTACCACCAGAAAATGATGAACAACTCTGGGAGGAAATTAAAGGCTATAAACAGAAAAAGAACGAATCTATTATTATTTTTGTTGCTCAACTCACTTCTCTCTTCAAACGCCTTTCTCGTGAACCAGCTGAAGTCAGCAAATTAAAATACATCACCCGAAATTTACTTCCGGAATACATTCCTCACGTAACTCTCTCCAATGTAAATACCGTCTCTGACCTAATTCAATTAGTCAAAAAATTGGAGGATGCTAAATCACTCTCTGTTCAAAAACCTTCTTTCCAAACCAAAGTATCTGCTATTGACTCTACTAATCATCGTCCTAAACAACGAACTAATAAACCGAGAACATCTAACTTACCTTCTACCTCTAACAACGTAGCGAGTACTTCAAATCCAACTAATACTTCTAACAGTAGGGATGTTACCTGCTGGAATTGTCATAAGAAAGGACACATTTATTCTAGCTGTCAAAATCAACAAAAATCCTATTTTTGTTATCGTTGTGGTTCCCCAAATGTCACTGTTTCTACCTGCCCCCGTTGTTCAAAAAACTAACTAGGGGAGAATGTCGTATCGGTGCACTCTCTCTTTACCGCCCTAGTAAAACCGATATCAAAAAACAAGATCAATGGGAGAAATGGCTAAAAGTTGTTAAGAATTTCTTTCAAAACCCCTTACAAATAACTGCCCCAGTTTTACTGAACAAGTCTACCGATACAAGACCCTACCTACCCATACAAATTTTTTCGACAAATTTTGTTGTCCTATTGGACACCGGTTGTTCAATCACCGTAGTTGGTAATAAAGCCCTCAATTTCCTTAAAGTCAATAATGTACAAATAAATTCTTCTGAGCATCGAAATGTTTCCCTAGCAGATGGCACTAACCAAGTTGTCTCTGGTACTGTAGATCTACCAATGGTAGCTAACAATATCCTACATGTCATTAAAGCACTAGTCGTCCCTTCGCTACCCTGTACCTTCATTCTTGGAAATAACTTTGTAAAAACCTTTTCACTTATTATTGATTTCTCCAAAAATACCTGGTCTTCCAACAGCACTTCTAAACCCCAGTTTCTCTCTGAAATGGAACCAGAATTAAACACCACATCCCTCAATACTCTCGAAGTTTTAACTCCCGTTCAACAGACATTAGCTAAAAATACGATAGAGTCCTTTTCTGTTATCAGTAATACTAATCGGCTAGGTCGTACCGATAAAATACAAATGCATATCGATACCGGAGATGCAAAACCTTTCAAAAAACGACCATTCCCAATGTCTCCCTATATGTCGAAGATCCTTAACGACGAATTGGACGAAATGCTTCGTCTAGGTGTTATAGAACCCTCAAATAGTCCTTGGTGTTCCCCAGTACTTCTCGTCAAAAAAGCTAATGATGAATATCGTTTCTGTTTCGATGGTCGAACCCTCAACGATGTAACTAAACACGATACCTACCCCTTGCCAAATATAGATCGAATTCTCTCTCTTCTCAAAGGTACCAAATTTATAAGTTCAATAGACTTACGAAAAGCTTTCTGGCAAGTCCCTTTAGATCCCTCTTCGAAAGAGAAAACCGCTTTCAGTGTTATCGGCAGAGGTTCTTTTCAATTCACTGTAATGCCTTTTGGATTATGCAATTCAGCACAAACCCAGCAACGTTTAGTTGACGCTATCTTCGGTCCGGCTTACGAACCAAATATCTTTTGTTATCTTGATGACATTATTATCTGTACAAATTCATTTGAAGAACATATTCGTCTCCTATCTGAAGTCAGAGATAAGCTAAAAGATGCCAACCTAACGATTAATGTCAAAAAATGTGAATTTTTCAAGCCAGAACTAAAATTTTTAGGTTATATCGTAGGTAACAACATTCTAAAAACAGATCCTGAAAAAATTTCGGCCATGATCAATTATCCCCGTCCGACAACTTTCACAGAGGTCAAAAGATTTATCGGTATGTGTTCCTGGTACCGTCGTTTCATAAAAGACTTTTCTTCCCTTGTCTCTCCTATTAATGATCTATTGAAAGGTAAAAAGAAAAAACAGTTTATCGAATGGACTAGCCAAGCGGAGTTCTCCTTCACAAAAATAAAAGAAGCCCTTATTTCTGCCCCTGTGTTAACACAGCCAGATTTCTCTAAACCGTTCATAATCCAATGTGATGCTAGTGATACTGGCCTTGGCGGTGTCCTCACACAGTCAATTGATGGTTCAGATACCGTAATAGCTTATGCTAGCAGAACCTTATCCCGAGCAGAGCGTAACTACTCTGTCACAGAACGAGAATGTCTAGCTGTCATCTTCAGCATTGAAAAATTCCGTCCCTATATTGAAGGTACCAAATTCCAAGTAATTACCGACCACCACTCCTTACTTTGGTTGAAAAATATTAACAATCCCTCTGGAAAACTTGCTCGATGGGCTATGCGGCTTCGTCAGCATAATTTCGACCTTATCCACCGTAAGGGATCTTCCCATCTCGTTCCTGATGCCTTGAGTCGTGCCTTCCCTGAACAACCCCAAATTTCGTATCTTGAGGTAGACACTAATCGAATAGATGTATGGTTCGATGAGTTTCGTACTAAAATTCTCCAACACCCTGAGCTCTATCCTCAATGGAAAGTAGATAATGATCTGGTTTATAAATTAATCCCTTCCAAATTGCCTTTCGCCACTAACGAAATAGAGTGGAAAGTTTTCGTACCAAAACCCCAGAGACATGACATTATGTCATCTTGTCATGATCCCCCTACCTGTGCTCATTTCGGATTTTTCAAAACCCTGAACCGAATCCAAGAGCGATATTATTGGCCTAAAATGAGGAACGATGTCCTTCGTTTTGTTAGATCTTGTAAAGTTTGTGGAGCCCAAAAAATGCCTACCTCCACTAAAATAGGTTTAATGGGAAAAGAGAAAGCTGCCGAATTCCCATGGCAAATTATCGCACTTGATCTTATTGGTCCTCTCCCTCGCTCCAAAAAAGGATATACCTGGCTCTTAGTTGTTACCGATTGGTTTTCTAAATTTACTTTATTGCAACCCTTACGAAAAGCCACCACCAAAAATATCACTAATTTCCTAGAAAATGAAGTATTTCTCATGTTTGGTGTCCCTCAATTCCTTATCTGCGATAACGCTAGAAACCTTAACAATCCCATGATGAAACATCTCTGTGATCAATACAAAGTCCAAAAAATATGGTTCAATGCCGTCTATTCACCACAGTGTAATTTTGTAGAAAGAACGAATAAAACCATTGGAACCGCTATTAGGTGTTATATCGATGAACATTCTAACTGGGATAATGAACTTTATAAAATCCGACAGGCTATCAATACCGCTAGACACGAAGTCACCAAATACTCCCCATCATTTTTAAATTTCGCGAGACATGTACCGATATCTGGAAATTACTATTCCGCTAATGGCGCTGATCGTCCTATGTCCCTTAATACCCCTGAACAATACGATAAATACGTTTCAGATATACAAGGGTTAAAGGATATTTTTTTTGAAATACAACACAATCTTCACCATGCCTATCAAAGAAATTCCAAAACTTATAACCTTCGTCGTAGAAACATTCAATTCAACGTTGGTGATAAGGTGTGGAGGAGAAATAAAGTTCTCTCCAAAGCTGCCGATAAGTTTATGTCCAAATTAGCTCCTAAATATCTCTTATGTACTGTTGTCCGTAAACTTTCTCCACTAGTATATACGTTACAAAATCCCGATGGTTCAAAAGCAGGAAACTGGCATATAAAAGACCTTAAGCCTTATGTCTCTGATCCCGATGATTCTTCTGAAGATGAACTCTCCGAATAGGAACTAACGTTTCTCTGTTTCCTCAGAATTGTCAGTATAAGCTTTCCTTTTCCATTTTCTTTGACTTCTCTATATCTCAACCTCTCGCTATGACTCAACACTAAATAATTTTCTCTACGCCTCACTTTCATATTTTTCGTTTAGGTATAGCCATACTTATAACTATCGCTTATCCTTCGTTTAAATGTATTACCACTTGAACTTTTCATCTCGAAAGGGAAAATACTTTTCTCTTACCTACCGATTACCTACCTAATAAGTACTTTAATACTTATCACTACCGTCTCGAAAGTAGGATTTACTTTCCTTCATTTACCGTCCATTTACCTAATAAGTGTAATAACACTTGTTTTTATCGTACCGAAAGAGAAAAGATGTTTCTCGTAACTACCGTTTATCTACCTTATGAGTGTTTTAACACTTGTATTTTTTTTCTTGAAGGAAAAAATAGCTTTTCCTTTATCTACCGTTTATCTACCGTATAAGTGCGTCTGCACTTGTAAATTAATTATCGTATCGTTCAGTAATATCTATTACTGTTTTATGTTTAGAAAACATTTTTCTATTACCTTATCTTTCGTTCATCATCCATAAACTACTTGTTATCTTCGATATGGATATAAGACGATTATCGTACCTTAGTGGAAGACACATGAAAATTTTTAGAAGAAAAAATTTTTTTTAAAAATTTTTTTTGAATTTTTTTTAAAATTATTTTTCGTTCTTTCATACAATTTTATACCTTTACGTATCGTTGGTTTAAAGAATTTTGATCCGTAACATGACTACTATTGGAATCACTTTACTTTTTTGACTAACAAAATTCAATCTTAACTACTTCTTCTGGAATTTTATTTTGACCTTGCAATTCGTCACGAGAGATAAGCCTAGGAAAGCCGTAGGGAATTCTTTCCGGTAGTGGGTCTGTTGAGATTGTAAGGAAGATAGATAAAATTTCTTTCTACTCTCCTTCTTTTCCTCTTTTACTTACTCTATTTTTTTTCCAGCTAGGATTGAAGACTGTTAGGATAATTTGTTTTTAAGATTTGTTAGATTCCTGTTAATGTCTTAGTGTGATCTACTACTTTAAGATTTTTTTTATTAAATGTTCTCAATGAGAACTATATTTTTAGTAAATACTGTTTTCTTCTCTTCCTTACTGTATATTCGTTGATATCTTTAACGTCAACCAAGCAGGACGGAACTTTTCCGAACATCTTTTCAGATGTTAACGTATCACGTACTTACCTTGACTGTCGGATCTAATGGAGCCGGTAGGCTTATTAGATTCCTAATTATAACTTTCGTCCGTGTTTCTTTCTTCCTTTTCAAAATTAATATCAACAGTTTGGTTTAAATTCAGCTTTTTTCTTTATAGGAGTTCCTAAAAAGGGAAATACGCGTTGTGCCTCCTATGGGAAATTTTACTTATGGGAACATAGCATTCTTTACCTTCTTCCTTGTGTGTGTGAATGTAGTGTGTGTCCTGACATCTTATGTCAAGGGCAATATAAATACTTTTTTGTCGATTTGCCTTAAAGATACCACTTAGTGCTGCCCGTCTAGGCCGAGCTGTACACTTTTTTGTTTCCGTGCAGAAACTTCGGAGTAGACCTGTTCCCGATCACTTTGTGATCTTCCGGTTGGCCGGTACCGTTTATAAAAATCTGGTCACTTAGTATCAAAGATCTACGGATCTGATACATTTTACCTACCTTGTGGTTCTTCAAACCCTCGTGTAGTTTCACTTGTATATAAATGCACTAAAGAATAGTGTGAATATTATATCACATTCAATAACTGACACTAATACCCCCAATTCTACCTAAATAGTTGTCGTTCTCGTTAAGATCGCTTTTCTACATCTTGATGTTCACTACCTTTACCAGCTTCAGTTTTTTAGACACACTACTGTTGTTCCAACCATAGCTTATCCTTCTTTAAAAACTGTTTTCTATCCAGTTTTTTCTCTTCGGAAGGGGCTGTGTAGCATGTCCAAAAAACACTATGCATAATTTTTATTTTTTTAATATAGTCCCTTACTTAAGCCGACTCTGATCATAATATCTTCGAGAAAGTTCTCGCCGTTAATAGTTTAACCGTCAAAACTATCGATTTTTCGAGGCCGACCAATCAAATTGGTGGATTAAGATCATGTGGCGCAGGAGGGGTAGTTTTGAAGCGACGCGGTCGAATTTTAAGCGCGATATGAAAATCAGTCTAGCTTGGGTATTTGTGGTGATAAGTTGATTCCGTATAACCCCTAGATTCAAATACCGGTAAATTTCTTTTAAATTAGCAAATAATTGTTTGCGATTTAGTGTTTCTAAGTAAAGTAAAGTCAGTGAGAAAGTGTAGAACCCCTTTTATGGAAAAGCTGTCTGATAGTAGCGAAGAAGCACCAGTTTTTTATGGTAGCGTATGAATTGGGTGTGGCCCCATTACGTTCTCTTATCTAGGAGACAAACTGTAAGTCTTTTAATGTAATTACTATCTCTTATCTACCAAAAATTTGGGATACCATCTTTGTTTCTTTGGCACAAAAACTTAATTGTAACTCACCGGAATAATGTCAGAGTGTGAGTAATTAACGTAAGAAGTGCGCATAGAATCCACAGTGAAACCGGTTTTTTTATCAAAAACCCAATACCTTTTCAACAGATTTCTCCAGTGTGCAAATTTCTCAATAGTTCGTCGCGTATATGTTTTAATTAACAGTGAAAGCGTTACGCAGGGTCTGACTAAATATTTTTGTAACACCTCTATGATAAAAATTTTTTAGTTTCTTGATATTTATCTTAATTTTAATGTTTTAATATTAAATTATTATATGGTACCCCCAATTTTTACTCGAGTAAAACATCTTTTAAGCTAAAAGTGATTTACAATTTTTTTACTAAATTTTGATACTTTTCATTTCCTTTTCATATCACATTCTGCTTAAATGGGTACACAGAAATAACAATATCAAAATACTTAGCTGTTATTGAATGTGTAATATTGTTTCTAGATGTGATTAAACACTAATGTGTTTTACAGTATTTTACCTTATTTAATTGTTGATATTTTATATGTCTATTTGTTTCGATCATCTGTTTGACTTATTACTACACACAGTAATAAATATTGTTTATTGTTTATTTATATGTTTTATTTTCTGACCTGGTGTAAGTTATTCTGATCTAACCTCATTAACAACAAGAATAAGACGTATTTCACTCATAAATTTTAGCTTTTGACTTGATCAAAATATATGGAACTGTTGTGATAAATAAGAACAAAAAGTAAGTATAACTTTCTCTTTCCAGTTTTACTAATAAAAGTGTGTAATTTGAATTTTTAATCAGAACATCTGCCGGGTTACCTAATCTTACCTTATCTTATCTCATATCCCTTATATCTTTATTATTTTATCTCTATCTACAACATCTGATAAATCATTTTATCTAACATCTATATTTTCTCTCATATCTTTCTTATCCTAACTTTATCTATAACATCTAATACATCATTTTATCCAACTTCTAGATTAAATATTTTTTTTTCATCTGGGTTTCTTATATTTCCCCCATCCTTAAGATAAAAAAATAAGTGGCGCCCATTTACCTTTCCCTTTTCCATCATTTCTCTCATTTTCTTTTTGGTCCCTTTTAAATTCTTATATCTTATTTTTTCTAGCAAATATATCCCCTTATATCTTTCCAATATCTTATCATCTAGCTCGTTCGAATCCACGCTCGCTCTCCTCCTACCCCCTGAGTGCCGTTCGCATTGTTTAACCTCTATAAAACGAGCATTTAACATCACCAGAGAAAAAAGAGGTTACAATGTCAAGGCGCTTCTTCCATATGTTCCGCCTATTCACCATGTATTTTACAATGGACTGGTTTCTACAGAAGAAACCGAAGAGGAAGCGGCAGAAATCGTGAAATAAAGTTTTTTTAGAATCGTCTCGACTTTCAGCTTCTCCATAGCTGTGATATTATTGTTTTACATAAAACCAAAGAATTTGTTACTTTTAAGTTTCCACAGCTGTGATGATTTTTTAAGAGTTTTTGACGCTTAATTTTCAAATTTGATATAAAAACATTCATTTCTGTCATGTTACTTTTGTTTCCCCATTGCTGATTTTTGTTACTGGAATCCAATGATAAGCCACAATATTTTTGGAAAAAAAAGGATAATTATCGATTCCCCTCCTCAATCCATCCATTTTTGATTTTGGTAAGTATGATAGATTAGTCCTTCAATCACTGAGAGCATTTCTGTCTCAAACTTTATGTAAATTCATTTGATATATTTTTTTGAAATTTTGATATTGATTATTGGAAACTTTTTCTTTTGTGGCTTGTCATGTTGTCACAATAAGCCCTTCAATTAAAGAGTTGTCCCGGGATACACCAGAGGTGGATAGACTTCTAATCTAATCTAAGTAAACCTGGCATGGAGCTCCATGTTTTACACACTGCTTCCTATGGGAATATTGTGACCAGGTTCGGCACCAAGAGTCCTTAGTCCTTACATGCACCCCATGCGTGCAGGAATCTAGTTTGCTCAACTGAAAATCAACACCCCGCTGATCTTCAGGTAGGCTTGAATCCAGGTGTCCCAAGTTCCTTGAGTTACTGTTATCACAGGGCAGTTCCCTTTATAAGAGATTTGAGTCCTGTGACTAGCTCCTCAAGGTGGTGATAGGATTCAGGGTTCGTGTCACCGAAGATGAGAAACCGTTTACGGTCCAAGGCCTCACACTCGAATAGAATGTAAGTTGCCGTCTCATCGTCCAGGTGGGTTCTTGTGTCAGAATCCCTATCCTTCGAAGGTGTAGTCTGAATGGTTCATGCCCAGTGAGCAGACTCCTGCCAAGATTCAGTATGTCAGACGTCAGTTTTTTGGAGTAGCCTTTGAGCGTCAGCTCCGAGTGCCTTAGCCCTACAGTATTACTCCAGTGTTTGGTCGACTCTTCCCAGACCCAGTTCTTGACTTTGGTCCTTACCCAGAATCTAGGCAGTTTCAATACAGGTTCTGGACCAATGAATCGTGTGTCCGCTCACTTCTTGGCCAGAAGTCCGCGGTTTCATTACCTTCAAAACCCACTCCAAGAAGACCCTGTTGTGTCTAGCCAGTTCATTGAGGTTTTGTATGCACTCCCAGATCAGCTTGGAACTAACCCGGAATTGTTTTAAGACCAGCAATGCAGCCTGTCTGTCTAAGAAGAAAGTTATCCTCTCCCCTCTCCAGCCACGGCCTCGGGCGTGGTCGGCAGCCTTTAGTAAGGCAAATTCCTCAGCATGGTATACGGTTGACTCCGTACCCAAGCTGAAGTGCCGCCTAAGGTTACGTGAACCACAGACCCCTGCACCGGTTCCTTCTGAAGTGCGAGATCCGTCAGTAAAGTAATTGATCCCTGCATCGTCGAAAATTCTTTGAGAGCCGTCCTCAGTCCACTCGACTCTGTCTCTTAGCCGGACATGGTATCGACTCTCAAAGTTGAAACTGGGGATCATCTGGTCAGTTGGCAAGCCTGTCAACAAGACCTGACAATCCCCAGTGAACAGCGTGCGGTAACGATGCATGCCATCACCATCACACCCGTTAACTTTCAGCCTGTGAGCTCCCGACATCGCCTCCCCTTTAATGTAACATTAAGAGGTGGCAAGCCCAGGATAACTCCCAGTGCCGCTGTAGGGGCTGTCCTCATAGCCCCAGAGATCTGCAGGCATGCAAGCCTCTGAAGCGAGTCCAGCTTTCTCTGAGATTGCTCAACCTTGTTCCACCATACGCATGATCCGTAGGAGACAATGAGTCTGACAACCACCAGGTATATCCATCGGACGACCTTGGGTCAGAGTCCCCACAGATCGCCTGAGCATGTTTAAGACACGCGTTTTTTACGATCAAAAATTTTAAAATTGTGAATTCAGTTTAACTGCTCTCTTCAACAGTTTTCTTTAAAATATGTCATTATAGGATGAAGATAGCAGTCAGCTTCATTTAGAAGCCGACACTAAAAATATAGAGGAAAATATTATAATTAGATTTGAAAATTATGAATCTGATATAATTTGTAAAACCCCAAAAAATATTGAAGTACCTCCTCGTCTCCCACCTTCGTCTAAGAAAAGAAAGGGAAATGAGAATGTTTCCTTCTTAATGGCAGCTGGTACTGCGATGAATAATATTGCTGGTGTGTTGGAGAAAAAGCATGGTATGCTGCAGCACAAACAACCTCAAGATGTTAAAATTTTTGGTGATTTTGTTGCAAGTCGTTTAAAAATGGTTAAAAATGAAGAGTTGCGAAATGAAGCAGAGAAAAAAATTGCACATATTTTATTTGATAGTTATAAAAAATATAAGAATACAATTTTATAAATTGAATAAATTAAAAAAATATGACGTTTTTATTGTCATATTGATATGTTACTCTCTATAGTACAAGAAGCAGCATGGTCATTGGTCAACATACTAGACCATAGCCCAAGAGAGCTGTGTACTAGACTTAATATAGAAATGACAGTTATACTCAATTTTCGGTTTTATACATATAATGGGAATGTAGATTTTTAAATAAACACAGACATGAAGTATGTACTTACCCAAATTGGTGATGTGCAATCTTGCAAAAAAATTGGCAAAAATCATGCATATCTAGGCACAAATATTTCTCATTCCAAGGTTGATAAGTCTGGTTATTACCTTAAATACACACATACTTAAAAGACACAAAAAGAAGGTTTGGGTTCAAGTTCTTTATTTACAGAAATATAAATTATTGTGTAAAATCAGTATAAATCCTATTGTTTTAATAATTATTTCAAAACTAATAAATGTTTGTCACTTTTATAATAATGTTACATATTGAAATTTTTTATTGCTTGTTCTTGCCAGGACACTGCTCCAGCATCTGAACAAAAGTAAGCTCTAAATTCATCACGGATATTTCTTGCTGCATTCATTGACTTATTACCACATTGCCGTCCAACACTCCTCATTTGCCTTGGTGGGGTATTGATAGTGCCTATATCTGTATATCAACTACCATTTTCAGTAGCAAGATAATTATGTACTACCACACAGGCAAGCGTTATAGTTTCTACTTTTGGTGTACGAAGATTTATAGGGTCGAGTAATACTCTAAATCGATTTTCAAAAATACCAAAGGCGTTTTCTATGACTCTTCTTGCCCTTGAGAGGCGATAGTTAAAAATTCTTTGACTATGGGACAGTCCTCTCTGTGGATATGGTTTTATTATGACATCTTTATGTGGAAATGCATCATCAGCCACTATAACATATGGAACTGCCACATCTCTACCAGGTAACTTCTCAGCAGGTGGAAAATTCAAAGTATTTTTGAAAACTGCCATAAGTCATAAAATTCTTGGGCAACACCCATCCATTTTTGTACCGAGTTTGGAGTCTACAAGGCATCAAAACATATAGTTTAACCATACTGTTTAAATATCACTGAAATACTTACTTTGAGGTAGTCACTTTTAAGGCGACGATATAGTGCTTCACAAACCACAGGAATAAATCTTAATATACTAATTTCATGAACCCTTGTTGCATACATAATTGTCTAAAAAGATTCACCAGTTGCTAAGAAGCGCAAAGTAATTTGTAACCTACCACAAAAAAATGTATAATTAACAAGGGACATAGTAATAACGATTTCTAAATACCGACCTACTGCTTGCTGAAATAGTTTACTGCATTACGGGTGGCCCCTTCTCAATATCATTTTTCACCAAGAAAAGAAAATGATTAACGATACGCGTAAGAAATTTTTATAAGAGTCTGTGTCTTCCGTTGCCAGTTCTTCATTGAGCATTTTTAATATTCCTAGGCCCTTTTTACTCCTTCTTTCTAATAAACACAAGAAACCGTATGTAAATTTATAAAATTAGTATATTAACTAATTGTATTATAATCAAAAACTAATACTGTCAAAATAGTCACAAATTAAAAAAGTAAAACAGTGCCAAAACATTATTGATAATATTTTAAAGGTGTCCATACACTAAAACACAAGAGTTATTATGGTAAATCCGGCAAAAAAAACAGAAGATCAACAAATGGAAAAAGTTTTGAATGAAATAAGAAAATCGAGAGCAGAAATCGAAAAGGAAATAGAAAGAAAAGTGGAAAAATTAGCAAAGAACTAAAGAATGTAATTGCAGCAAGCGAAACGCGACTACAACTGAAGACAAAAGATCTAAACAAAAAAAATCAAAAGTTTGGAGAATGAAAACAATTCATTTAAAAACCATGTCGAAATTTTGAGTAGGGAAACCAAGAAAAAAAACATATTAATATACGGATTAAAATCAACATCAGAAGAGACTCTTTCATTATGTTTTATATATAATGAATTAAACAACTTATTGAATACAGAAATCTACCCAAACCAAATTAGCAATTTTTATTTCTTGGGCGAGGAAAGAAATATAATAAAATTAGAATTCATGTCTCAATTAACAAAATAATACATTCTAAAAAACTGCAAAAACTAAGAGGCACGGTATTAACAATAGCACAGGATTTAACCAAAACACAACACTCAGTTAATAAAAAAATAAGAAAACACCTCAAATCTGCATGAGAAAACAAAAACCAGAGAAGCTGTATTAGGGGAGAAAAACTGTTTTTAGATAACATCCCATACACACTTAAGGATCTAGAGTGAAGTGAGAAAATTGATTTACAAGAAGCAAATAGTGCTCCCAGTACTCCAACACCTACATTGGGAGTATGGAATAGTTAGCAAAAATCTGACATACAAAAACACACCAAAAATAGAGAAACCAAATATTATTTGTCGTGGTGACTGCAATATGCTGTATGTCAAAAAAAAGCGAATTAGGTATTTTTGCATTTTTGTAACCAAATTAGTGATTGCTTCGTACTGCAAGTTATCCTATGTCAGGCATCCATTTAAAACGGAGTATGCGCGTTGTTGTAATTTGACGAATGTCAGTTGTTCTTATTTTGTTTACTGCAAAGAGACTTATGTCATATCGCTGCTCGCTTTTGTTAGTTTTGGTGTTCGTTACTAATTATTATCGAAATATTAAATTAATGTAAGTATAATTCCTAGTTAATAATATCATCTCCGTAAATTTAAACCTAAATATACCGTATTATTTTATGTGCAATTAAAGTTTTTGTGTAGCTTTGTCGTTCTGGTCAACTTAACCTTATTGTTTTTAACTTGGGTTTTTAATTTTGTTTGCAAATGTGTTTAGGTGATTACACTACAGCTAAATTAATGTTTTTGATCTTCTTTTTGGAGAATATAACTCATAATATTACAATAAGTTTTTACATACGACTTATTGCCACATGTGTTATTCCTTTTCAACGACATACGTCTGTTTGCATTAATAACACAATTGTTTTAAATTTCATTATAGGCGGTCAATTGAGAACGTAACTCGACAATGACTGGGAGAAGTAGAAGTTCGTATATATTGTACCTAGCCACCACTAATACCAGCTGTTCTACAACTGAAATCAGTGATACAATAGCCGAAGAAGTAGTTATTCCAGAATCCTGACAAACACAAGATGCTACTGAAGGCACGTACATCGATATGGTAGCATCTACAGATGAATCGCTAGCTATAGATGAGACTCAAGGCTGCAATGTGTATACAACTTACACTAATGTTTCTGAAATAACTTCTGACATCAACACAGTAATAGAAACATCATACAATCGGAACCCAGATATATCCGAAACGAATTTCAGTTCGGGATCAGATGAGTTATATCACCCACCGGAGCTTCAGGAAACAACGGAGACTGAGGAGGTCGTTTCACTAATAGACGAAAACCAAGAAGAAAATCAAATTGAAAACTTAAAAAGGAAGCGCAAAGGTCAATGTAATTATAAAGAATGGAAACGTCAAAAGAATGCACAGTTGCGACCAAATGGAAAAGGCTACCTTGGCTTTGAGAAAACTGGAGACGGGAAATATAAACAAACTAAAAATAAGCAGGCACTTTCTCTTCGTCCAAGATGTGAAGGGCATAATATAACACAGCGCACTGCAAAAGGTGGTGCTAAACAAAGGTTCCAATGTTCCACAATCAGCGAGAAAGTCCGAATGTCAATTTTTTCAAAATTCTGGAATCTAGCAACATGGGAAGCAAAAAAAATTTATGTTGCAGGATGTGTGTCACAAGGTCGCCCTATTCATAGAAGAAATGAAACCATTGCTCAAAACTCGAGAAAACAAGTAGCATTCCAATTCTACTTGACTGTCAATGAAGGTATCAATGATAAAGCAAGAAAACACGTTTGTAAAAAATTGTTTCTAAACACGTTGTGCATTGGCGAAAAAGCTTTGCGTTCGTGGGTGTTAGATGGTAAATGTCGTTCAACAACTACTGTAGAACCCGAGGTAGAACCAGACAAAGGGGTATCGAGTAGATCTGCAGTATTAAATAATGTCGAAGAGTTTCTAAATTTGCTACCTAAGGTTGAAAGTCATTAGTGCCGAGCCTCATCCAGTAAGCTTTATCTAGAACCAACATGGCAGAGTTTCAGAGATATGCACAGACATTACATGGAGAAATGCCAGAATGAGAACAAGCAATCGGCATCTTGGAAAACGTTTTTAAAAGTAGTGAAGAAAATGAATCTCGACATTTACACTCCTAAGAAAGATCAGTGCAACGAATGTAATATGCACAAAATTGGCAACCTTGATGAAGAAAGTTTTCAGAAACATATTGACAAGAAAAACCAAGCACGGTCAGAGAAAGAAAACGATAAAGCTGTAGGTACAGATTCTCCAGGTATACAAGTTTACACAGTTGATTTACAGGCTGTCCTACTGTCGCCTCGTTTAAATGCAGCTGCAAACTACTATAAGACAAAGTTAAAAGTTCATATAATCTTACGTAATACAATTTGTGTACTAAGGATGTAATGTGTTATGTATGGCATGAAGCAAGTGAAGGGCTTGAAAGTGATGTGTTTTCATCGATTGCAATGACCTATTTTCAAAAAGAAATAGATAAAAAAAACATCAAAAAATTAATCATTTGGAGTGATGGATGTGGTTATCAAAACCGAAATGCAAAATTGAGTAATGCACTCCTTGAGTTAAGTATAAATAATAAACTTCTAATTGAACAAAAGTATTTGGTGGTAGGACACACCCAGATGGAAGTAGATTCGATTCACGCAACAATAGAGAAAAAATTGGATAGGAGAAGAGAAGTGTATGTACCAGCTGATTATTTACCCATCATACAATCTGCCAGACGTAATCCCAGGCCTTATGAATACGTGTACTGTCAATATAATGATTTTGTTAAATTTGATACGCCGTTTTATAAAAGCATTCGACCTGGTAATAAAGTTGGAGACCCTTGTGTCAATGATGTAGTAGCCTACCAATATACTCAAGAGGGAATAATCAATTACAAAATTAATTTTAAGGACGATTGGCAACCTTTGCCTACAAGGCCAAAACGTGTGGATAAAATTTTGGTACACACTAAACTTTATACCGGACCCTGTCCAATTGAAGCTTCGAAATTTGGTCACATACAGGAGCTAAAACAATTACTTCCTAAAGATTACCATAATTTTTATGATACTTTAATTAATAAATAAGTAAAAAATATTATTAAAAAACTTCGAAGAATACACAGCCATTTAATCGTTTTGTCCAGCTGTCTTTCGTTTAATTATAATAGTAAATATTATGTAAAAAATAATAAATAAAGCAACTTTCTTTTTGCTATTTTGTTCTAAAATTTGCCTTCATTTTGACCTATGTGGGAGAAAATGGTTAGTACTGAAGCAGCAATAAGTTGTATGTCACATTTCCTGGTTAAGTATAGTGAATTACAATTTTTCTATTATACTGTATTAATCAAGTCAAATTATAAGCAGTTTTAATATAACTTACTAAAAATCATCTAAATATTTTTCGAAATAAATCGTTTTTTGTCCGTACTGTAAAGTACAATTAAATGACATACAGCATATTGTAGTCACCACGACGAAAACTTCAAGACGTAGTAGAAAACAATAAAGAAAAAATATCAAAGTAAAATAGAAACAATTGAGACAGTAGATACAAAACTCGTTTAAACTCTCAACCAAAATCATAAAAAAGGCGTATATACTTAGTTAAGGAATAATCTACTTAATATTATATAAAAAAACTAAGTTAGTAGTAATTTATAAATTCAAACAAAGTAAACTGTTTAATAGACATATTATCGAACATTAATGTTAATACTATAATAAAAAAATATCCTATGTAAGATATGAATAGATATTTAAGAGAATTTCAAATAAAAAAGATCAAGACATTGTCTGCTGCAAATGCCCAAACATTAAATAACATACTTTCAGACGAATCACAAAATATTAAAATTTATCATAACAACATTCGAAGTATAAATAAAAATCTGGATGAATTAAAAGTAAATTAGCAGCAAATTAAATTAAATATGAAATGGATTTAATAGTACTGTCTGAAACCAGAAAATTGTTAGATGATACAATATACAATATTGCAAATTATAATATCATATATAATAACGTAACAATAAATGAAAATGATGGTGTGATAATTTTTATTTAAAAAAGCATTAAACATAGTTACAAAATTAAAGATTTAGGGCTAACCAAAATAATACAAATAAAATTAAATTTTCATTATATTAATACTTACCATACACAAACATGATTTTAATGATTCACGTCGTACATATCTTGAAAATATAAAAAATGAATTTTTTTTTTTTCAAATTTAAAAATGTTTTATTGTTTAGCTTACAAATTATTTCTTAGAATTAAATAAGTAATATATTTTATTTCCCTAAACCCTGCTATAGGACTTAGTGTCCTTTTCAGGGTAGTGCTACAGTTTACTGTTTCCTGCTTTTTATTATAGGAGTTGTCCATGGCAACTTTATCCTGTTTAAGAAAGACCATTTAGCAAGTTCTTTCTGCAACAGCCTATTTCTAGACTGAGACAGGTCGAACTTGGGTCGAGGGAAACCACAGAAAACCTCGGCCTACTTTCTGTACAATTAGTTACTAATGTATTTATTTTATTATTTATAATATATATTTAGAGTATTTTAATTATCTTAGAGCTAGTGGGGCCTCTTCTAGATGGTCCTGGAGCTCCTCTGGAAGTAGCTGTCCTGCAGCTTGGAGTAGCCTCAGCTGGGGAAGCGGAAGTTTCCTTCGAGGCTTCCTCTGGATGGCTCTGTGACCTCCGTTCCAAGGGGTTCGGAGAGTATCCTGAGCCCGGGTGTTGGGGCCTTGCAGGGTCCTGGTGGCATACCTCCGTTGAAGTTCCTGTAACCGAAGAGGAATTGGTGTAGTATTTTTGTAGTTTGTGTGAATATATGTGAGATGGGAAGGGTGCCAAGGAGGGAGGAATTGGCACTTTCATAGGATTTTCCGCTCAGTTGCGGCCAGGCGGTTTTTCTGTTGGGAAGAGAGGGTAATGAATGGTATAGCCCTATAATCGACTATAGGTCGAATGTATGCGTTGTAGGTGTGGAGTAAAGTGCTAGGTTGACATCTTCCAAACCGTCCACATAACGCTCCAAGGAGAGAGGCTCGTTTTCTCATTTTATCGAGGGTGCGTTTGACTTCGGATTCCCAGTTGAGGGTGCGCGTAAAGCGCACTCCCAAGTATTCAATCTCGTCCATTACTACGAGTCTCTCACCCCAGAGAGTTAGGTTGATATTGTCAAAGGATTGATTTGGTCTACGGCCGTAGGAAGGGTGGCGAAAGATTATGGTTTGGGTTTTTTGTGGATTGATTGATACCCTCCATTTTCTGCACCAGTCTGTATACTTATTCAGTAAACGTTGGGTTTGGGTGTTTAGAGTAGCCGTAGTTTTGGCGGACGTGTATAGAGCTGTGTCGTCAGCATAAAGTTGAATATTTTTGATGTTTGGGACGTCGTGAGTATAGATAAGATAGAGAAGAAGGGAAAGTATGGAGCCTTGAGGAACTCCTGCTTGTGGCGAAAAAGGGTTGGACAGAGATTGGCCTACTTTGACGCGAATTGTTCGGTCGGAAAGGTAGGAGTTGATAAGTTTTATTATTTGTATTGGAAGTTCGATGTCATGTAACTTTTGAATAAGTCCGGCATGCCAGACTTGATCAAAAGCTTTTTGAACATCTAGAAATATTGCAGATGCAACTTTGCCTTGGTTGAGGGCGGTTGCTGCGAATGTGTGCAGTTCATTTATGGGGTTTTGTGTGGAGTGGAAGGGTCTAAATCCATGTTGAAATGGTGGGATAGTAGAGTTTAGTTCTAGGTAATCCCAGATTCTGTTTTTGAGCAGTAGTTCGAAGAGTTTGCCTAGCACGTTAATGAGTGATATGGGTCTGTAGGATTCTGTGAGAGTCTGGTCTTTTCCTGGTTTAGGAATTACGATTGTGTTTGCTGTTTTCCATGGGCTGGGAAAATGTGAAGTAAGAAGACATGCATTGAGAAGGTCTCGAATTAATGGGGCTATGGTGTTGGGTAGTTGTTTTAGAGTCTTGCGAGAAATCGAGTCAGGGCCAGGAGCTGAGTTTTTTCCTTGAAGAAATCCAGTCAGGATGTCTTCAATGGAGAAAGGGGCAAGAAGTGGGTTGTTGTGGAGTGGAAGATTGGGGCTATCTAAGATTTCTCTTGTGATTGTGATGGTTTCGTGAAGAAAATTGTGATCAAATGTTGGATCAAATGGCTCTTTGAAAACGTTCTGGAGATGAGTACGAAAAGCTTCAGCTTTTTCGTCGGTGGAGTCAAGTATTTGACCAAGTACCTTGATGTGGGAGTGGTTTTGTGTTTTTTGGCCAGTTAGTACATTAAGTTTTTTCCAGAATTTGGAACCGTCTCTGTGATCAAGTTTGGCCGTGGTTTGTTTCCAAAGGTCTTCTTTGTGAGCATTTAACCTAAGCCTTACTAGAGCGTTGAGACGATTCCATTCTGTTTTAATAATAGGGTCGTGGGAACGGATGTATTGTCGATAAATTTGCCTTTTTCGGCGGATGAGTGACATGATTTCAGGGGGAAGGGGACGGGCTTGGGTATTGATTGAAGAGATGGGAACAGCTTGGTCTGTGGCTGTTTGTATGAGATTTTGATAAAAAATGAAAAACTTGCTCATATTTTAATAGGTGACCTTAATATAGATATTTTGGAAAACGATTACGCGAGTGAGGAATATTGGGTTACGTTAGCAGAATATGGATTCAAATTCAGTATAAATTCTTATATGCGCGAACAAAATAATTCAAAAACTGGTATTTGCTCATTTATTTATAAAAGATAATATAGGTGTATTTCGCATAACACCAGTTGTTTATAAAACCGTCATAACTAATCATTATTCTATAGTTGCACAGCTTGATATTCCCAAAATACTAAAAGAAAAAATTAAAAATTGCATAAGAAAAATAACAAATTTTGATGAAAACAAATTTTAAATAGATATAATAAACACCATATGGGATGATATCTATACAGCACAAAGTGTTGATACAACTACTGACTTTTTCCTTACAAAAATAAATCAGATAAGAATAAAATTTACAAAAACGTTTATAAAAAAAATTCTAATAAAAAAAGAAATGTTGGATAACGAAAGCCCTCATAAATTCAATAAATCATAAAAACATTTTATATACAATAAAATAAAGAACCCAACACCTGATAATATTCAACAGAATAAAACATACAGAAATGAACTGAATAATCTAATAAAAGTCGCAAAGAAAATCTATTAATTATCACAATGAAATAATAAAAAACAGTAATAATTCGGCAAATCTGTGGAATTGTGTAAACGTAATAGAACATAAAACAAAACGGTTATAAACTAAAAATTGAAAGTAAAATGATCGGCGGCGTTGGTAAATTGGGCCCGCGTTCAGGGATCATTTACCTCTCCGTACGGATTAAAAAAGAGTAAGGTTGGTATGGGGGATTAAGGACAATTCTCGGTACTAATACTTTATTATATGATTGATTTGTTTACCTCAAATATATTATAAGAAATTGAAGCTCTGCCCCCCCCCCCTGCTCATCCGATTAAATATTTAAAGAGACTAAATTGCATTTTGTCTTTAGTTAATTGTGGTATATTTTGCAATATGGTTGCCAAAAAAATATTTGGTGAAAAACAACAAGAAATGTATGTGGTGTATGGAGCTAAGTTTAAAAAAGCGAGGGTTTTAAAATGTGGTAAGTTTTAGTTTTTGTTTTTATTAACTTGTTAAATAACTCTAACTTATTAAATATAGGTAAAATTCGTTGGCAATGTCCTCATAATGGCTGTCTTGCTAAGATATATACTTTTAATGAAGAAATTGTTAAAAGCGATTTAAATCATAATCATGAAGTTAACAGAAAAAAATTAGAAAGACAGAAGATAAGCAATTCTTTAAAAAAGAAGACACTTGAAGACCCTATAGAAAAACCAGCAAAACTAATTCATTCCGAATTAGCAAAAAACCCCCAGTCAGAATTAACGTGGGAAGATATTAATTGCATAAGGCGGGATTTGAATAATTGCAAAAGAAGCAAATTACCGCCATTGCCAAAAAATATCGATGACGTTCACGATGCAGTAGAAGCGTTTAAAATTCAAACGTTGAAAGGAGAAAACTTTTTACTTGTAAATGACAAAAAATCTAATATTCTTATTTTTTCAAGCTATTCAAATTTATCTTTTTTATGCAATACTTCCAAAAATGGTATTTATCTTGATGGCACTTTCCAGTATAGCCCTAAATTTTTTTATCAGCTCGTAACTTTACATTGCTTAGTAAATGAATATTATATTCCCGTTGTATACTGTCTATTACCCAACAAAAATTTGGAAACATATACTAAGTTGTTTCAAACTATTCTGGAAGAATGAGTAGGCATTCCGTCGGTTTAGACCACCCCCACCACTTTCCTAGCACCTCTTTAGCCAGCCGGGCTACACCCTTGCAGCAGGGTGCCAACTTCAGATCGGTCGGTAAGTTAGGGATCTTAAGGCGCAAACCTTTGTGACGTCATCGTATCAACTTCAGATCATTTTCAAAATAATAAAACGTTTAATAATATTTAAAAAAAAAATCCTTGGCCTGTAAAATTAAATTATAACCAAATCGTTATCAGAAGGTATGTTTTCAAAGTTTGTTCGCTATAGCACCAGTCAATAGAGTCGAAAAACATTTAAACCGCACTCTTAGATAAAAAATTTATAATGTATCAACCTGGTCTCGCATAGACCGGCCATCTTGTTAACAGCGTTGCCAACTTCAGGCTGAATGACATAATAATATTTTAAAAAATTACCTTAAGACACTATACTCCTTGTACCCTTAACAAATAATAACAAAAAGCTTATTGCAGTAAATTGTTCAGTAAACGTTAAGAATTAAAATTAAAAACTAAATAAAAAAGATGACGTAGTCTAGATAAGAAAGAATTAAATTTAAAAACTAAATAAAAAAGATGACGTAGTCTAGATAAGAACTTATTGAGAAATTATGCCTAAAGGAGTGTATCTTTTTAGAAGTTAATTAAGAAATAATGTAGGAAACAAATCAAGTTTTTAGAAAATCCAAAATTTACCAAAAAATGTTTAAAAAACTGTAGTCTTAATAAAACTAGCCGCACGAATTATTTACTTTATTAACATTAATAATACTAATACAATATATAATAAGCCAATATGCGTCTTAACACTCTGTAATTCGGAAAGCAAGTCCGTGATCAGGGTTCATTACCTGACCTTCCCTTATGGCATTTACACTTAGGGCCATACCTCACCGAGATGCCATGGCGACGTGGCCAGCAACGTTGCCAACTAGATCATATTGAGATGTATGACGTCTAACTCACTTGGCGACCGACTGGCGGCGTTGCCAAGTAGCCAGAGTAGGCAGAGTCGACCGCTCCGCATGCGGCGACTGGAGACGCTGGCCACCTGGCAACGCCGCCAGTTGTTTACATATGTTTGTATGCTCCGTCACTCACTCAGTCGCCAACCAGTCGTCGAGTTGAACGCACGTCGGTACTGAGAACAAAATGTCGTTCGATACTGAGAGATTTGAAATTGAAAATCGGCCGTCTTTATGGAACCACGGATTGAAAGAGTACTCTGACCGGAACTTGAAAATTCAATGTTGGGATGAAATGGTAAACATTTTTAAAGAAAAAGAAGATATGACAAATGAAGAAAAAAAGCAACTATGTAAGTGCAATGTTTTATTAATATTTTGTTAAACTTATATATTTCTATCTTGCCATGGTAGTGGGTTATGATTAACAAAATAGTCTGCAAGTATGTCTCGAACTGTTAATGCTGTTCTCCCTCCTCTATTACGATCCTGATCTGTAGCAGGTTCGAACCCAGTTACTACCAAAGTATCGTCATATGAATAGCTATCTCTAGAACGTACAAAATTATGCAAAATGCAACATGTCTTAACAATCTTCTTTGCTAAATCTATATTAACATTCAGTGGCCTGTGGAATATCCTCCACTTATTAGATAATATACCAAATGTGCACTCGATATAACGGCGTGCTCTAAAAAAACGATAGTTAAAAATTCTTTGTTTGTAACTGAGATTGTGCCCTCCGTAAGGTCTCATGAGGTGTTCGTGTAGACCGAAAGCTTCATCTCCTACAATTGTATAAGGAATATTATCACCATTTTCTATCAGTGGTTTTGCCTCAGGGATACTTAAAGAATTACTCATGAGGTTAGTGTAAAAAGAGCTTTCCTTAAAAATCCCCGAATCGCTGCTTTTTCCATACGCTCCGACATCTATGTACGTGAAATTATAATTAGCATCACATATTGCGAGTAGAACAACTGAAAAGTAATTTTTATAGTTGTAGTATAGTGATCCGAAATTTACTGGCTGAATTATTCTGATGTGTTTTCCGTCAATGGCACCAATGCAATGTGGGAAATTGGTGTTTTTTTTAAATCCTCTTGCAATGCTTTCCCAATCATTTTCTGTAGTAGGTAATATTATAAATTGTCTTTGATGTTTGCATATAGCGTCACACACTTCTCTAATTATTGTACATATTGTTGTATAACCGAGTCTGTAGTTGTAATATAGTTCCATAAATGTACAACCTGTTGCAAGATACCTGCAAAAAAAAATTTATAAGTCTAACTTAAAATTTACTTTCAGCTGTTGCATTACAAAGAAAGTGGAAGAGTATCCGCGGCTGCTTCACAGGGGAAATTGGCCGCCAAAATAATGTTAAGTCTGGATCTGGCGGTGAATCACGTAAAAGTGAATATATCTACTTTAAACAGCTGCAATTCTTAAAAAATGTTGTAGCTATAAAGGAACCTGAACACGTTGCTGATGAAGAACCTGCGGAGAACTCTGAACCAGATAGGCAGATGGTACAACGTAAAAAAAAGAGAACAAAGGCCACTACGTGTCCCGAAGATGATAAATTCCTTGAAACTCTACAGAGAAGCATCGAGACGAGAGAAAAATTTGACGAAAAAAATGATGACGAAGACAGGTTATTTATGTTGTCTTTGGTAGGTACATTAAAAAAAGTACCTCCAGAAAGAAAAATGGATACGAAAATGAAGATAATGTCTATACTCGACAACGCAATTAAGCCTGTATATTACCCCCAAAGCTCATGGTCGCAATCCCAACAAATGCAGCAGTCTCCTTCAAGCTACCATCCTGGATATTCTACTCGTTCCGGAGGATCTGAAATGCCACACACCTTACATGCACCTTTGTCGAATTTGTCAAATTACTCCAACGAATCGACCATTTTAGACATGTATGATTAAATTATAAATATATGCTTACCTCAATGTCACAAATAGTTTTTCTTCAGGACTTATAGATTTTCTTAATATTGTATCTTGTTTAGTTAAATCATTCCGACATAAACTCAGTAATTCATCAAATGATGTTAGTGACATCCTCAGATAATTGAACATTTTTTCAGGGTATTCTCTTAAATCTTCATAGAGTTTGAGAAAAACACCGCTTTGATTTCGGTTTGATACAAACGGATGTACCCATATTTTATTCTTTTGCGTTTATTGCGTCTATTAATGGTAAAACATTTAAGACACCCATGGTATATGCAACCTTGGAATTCAAACACGGTTTTGTCGTATAACCCATCAACTTTTACACCCGCAACAATAGCTTCCGATCCTCTAGCGGCGTGTTGTATTGTTATATTTCTTTGATGTTCTTCCCACAACAGCCATTGTATGGCTATTTTAGACTGATTATCTCTCCATCTGTAACCGTTTTTAGGAATAATACCTATAGTATCGGGTTCAAGGAAGTTACGCCTGTAGATTTTATTACATGCCGAAGGAAGAGTGCTTGCCTCTGTGAAAGGACAGACATTGCCTTCTTTCATCATTAGCTCTCTAAATTTCATACACGATTGTGCGAGTATTTCAACGTCACTAACACAATATTCTATGATTTCTTTCTGGAAATCGAAAACATAATTTTCGGCTATTCTAGCCGCATGCCATTCTATCAATTTTTCTCTGTCGTCTTCTTTAAAGTTATCAGGATCATAGTTTTCTAGTGATGGAAGAGGACCAACATAATTGTAGTTTTCTGTACGGTTAAATAGGTAAGAAAAATAACCTTTCTTTAACTCATTTAGACCAAAAGCTTTTGGGAGTTTACTTAGAGCCATCGGGAAATAATTTAGAGAATCTATAAATTTCACATTTCCCACACTCATTAAAACCAATCTGGTTCCTCGCATAATCAACTCAGGTTTCAGATCTGTATTCATCAGAAAACAAACTGATGATCGAAGCCACCGCCATTGTGAGCAATAACCACTACTTTTTTAAATTTTTTTCTAATTGTGAGAACGTGTTGTATAAACGGAGATATAACGTCTGTGGATCTTAGTATTTGTAGACGTACACCACATTTTTTACAAATTGCGGCTGTCGTAGTTAAACATGCATCACAACATTGTTTAAATACACACAAATTTGGATCCTGTTGAAAGAAACCATCGGTTAGAACCTTTTCCTGACGCGTCTCCAAATCATAGAAAACAAAGAGAATATCAGAAGTTTTTGGAGATTGATTGTCTGGTTGCATATAACACAAATGATTTGAAGGACAGTGTTTATTGCATATTTTGCAGAATATTTCTCCACAGTAATGCTCTCTTTCCTGCTTTACTGTTTTAAAACACTCAGGGCATTTTCTGATTTTACCGCAGATGTTTGGCAAGTGTATTTTAAAACACTCCTCACCGTAAAAGTCTCGGTTGCAATCAGCACACCTCTTCTTTAATACATCTTTAGGGCAAGCCGGTGAACGCTGACACCCAGGGCAGGTTCCTCCACATCTATGCTCGTTTTTGTGATCATAAGGAGTGTGACATGATTCGCAATAATAAATACAGCAGAAGGCCGCTGTAAGTGAGATTATAACATTATAATGTCCCTCGTGGTAAAGTAACTTTAAAGAAGGGCCATTACCGTTACCACTAAAAACCACATCTCGCCCTTTGCACCCATATTGATAAACAGTAATTTTGTAATCTTTTAAATACTCTTGAAACTTTTGTAGTTCAGGGATGCCGGCACCCTCGTTAGGTATGGTAACACCTGACGATGCCAATAGCTGGTGAGCTCTTTGCTCCTGGGTTTTTCCAATATCTCGTCTTATTTTGCGGTAGTCGCAGTCTTTCTGCTTGTGGGCTTAGGCTACTACGAGTGCGCGAGGAAGACAGAGATTATCTTTGTTATTAATAGCAACTATCCCTTTTCTCTGTCCACATTCCTCCTCGAAATTGTTGTAGTTGCGACCTCTAGGTGTGCCTGTTCCTCGAGGCATCTTGACTGTAGTAACACTAAGACAAAATGTCTCTGTGTTTAAACCAGTACTATTGCTTTGGTAAATGGAAGCAATTTTAGACCAAACATCATCATAGGTCACTTAATAATAATAATAATAATAATAAGAATCTTTATTATTTCCAAATTAAATATAGTACATTAAACTACATAACTTACATTTTAATCTAATTTAAACGTTGGAAATAAAGGGCGAAGTTCATCTCCTCAAATGAATCGAAAGACTCATTATGGAAATGCTCTTCCACTTCACTTGCGGGTTTAAATGCTATCCAACCCTCACCTCTAGCAAAATCGTTGGAACAAAATGTAAACCCCACTTGGTCAG
Organism: Altica lythri; assembly: GCA_964028335.1. Lineage (NCBI taxonomy): Eukaryota > Metazoa > Arthropoda > Insecta > Coleoptera > Chrysomelidae > Altica > Altica lythri. Next base: position 9,063,796 of record OZ034806.1, on the reverse strand, counting down.
AGAGGTCTACATCTTCTACCCCTTTTGCTATAATACCCTCGATAGCATCCTTGACCCAGCCTACAGGCTCTTCCTTTGGTGGTACGGGTTTAATTTTAAACTCTAGAGTTCGCCCCTGAAGGTTAAATTTACGAATTTTCTTAAAGGCATTCTTTACGATAATGTATTTCTCCATTTTAAAAAAAGAAATGATTCAATGGAAATAACAAAACAGAAAATTATGTAAAAAGCAAACAGTTTTAGTATTAAAAATAAATAAACTGAAATTTCCAAAAATTCAAAAAAACGAAATTTTCAAAAAGTAAAAACTTACAGACCAATGGTTTTCGGAAAATAACGAAAATGCAGGAAACTATGTAAAAATCAAACAGTTTTTACTATTAAAATTAAATAAACTCAAAAATTTCGAAAAAAAATTCAAAATTTTAAAAACTCAAAAACGCGCACAAATTTCCTGCGACTGATAGCAGTAGCGGCAGCAGCAGAAATGAACCAGAAGCTGCTGCTGCTCTCTTTTATAGGGTTTCGAATTGGTCAAGTGGTATTCTCTGATAAGGAAAAAGGGTGTAAGAAAATTCTGTTTGTAGAAAAAATCAGAGGTGTTTATTTTCAAATTTTTATGAAAACAGCTGATTTATGTGTATAAAACACTACAATTAGTCATTTTACGAAATCCCTGTTGTAAATTATCTATAGTTTCAAATTGAGGTTTTCATGCTGTGATAAAAATTTATTTATAATAATAATGGTATTTAATTTCAAAATTAATTATTAGAACAACACAAAAGCAATTTTTCGAAAAGCGATTATAATTTTTCAGAAAATGATAAAATTTAGGGCGTTGTTGCTTTTCAGAGACATTTCGATAAAATCTTGCGCGAAATTATCAAGAATAGGAAATTACGTCATCGCTGTTTTTAGATAAAGATAATGAGTAAGTCTTTGGGGTTATGTAGATAATAAAAGAGGGAAATTCATTTTTATTTTTATTTACTAAAAATAAAACAATATATTTATTATTGATAGTTGGTTTATTGAGATAAACTTAGATTTTTATAGTAAAGTATTTAATTAGTAAATAATCTCTAGATACCGCAATTCGTCTACAATTAATTTTGCTTCTTTTCCATTTAAGGCATTGTTTTTTGATAAGATTTTAAGTCCTTCTACAAGAAAGTTTGGATCGTCATGTTCGTTATAGAGGGTCCATATTGCATCCAGTAGCTGTTTGTCTACCACACCCTTTGTGTCACTTGTGGAGAAATCAGTACGATTTTTCTTTGACTGTATGTCTTGAACCTGATATATCTTGGGTACGTGTTTGACTATTCTCGGATATATGGCTTCTTTCCTGTACGTCTTGGGCATGGTTTTGTCAATTCCATGTAGGATCTGTGACATTTTTCTACCTAGGTACATTGGTTTGATAATTTTTTCGTATTTTGACGAATGAGATTGATAACGTAGTCGACCTCGTCCATCCTTGTGGACGCCTGATATGTCTAAAAGAGCTTTGTAGATTTTTTGATCGGCAGGCGTATATTGTGTTGGCTGCTTTGAAAACAGCAGGTCGTAGACACCCTGCGTAGGTTTAAACTTGTATGAGTCCATCTGAATAATATCTTTATCAAACTCAATTGTTTTATTTCCAAGCGACCATTCTCCCGTAGGCCAGTTGAACTTTGGTCCGTATAGTTGATCTGTATTTCTTAAATCTTGAATATATTTTTGAAGATTAATGATGTTATTTTCATAAGATATTTGATTATGTTCCTCGTCTGTTGATTGATTGGTCAGTGAGTCATTTTCGTTGAGTTCTGTTTTAGGGCCTTTTTCGTTCACATATTTGGCTATTTCTTTAAGAGGTGTAGTTATTGGTTTAAACGTTGATTCTAGTAGTTCTGTTTCATCAGCTTGCATTCTTTTTAGAGCTTTGTACTTTTCTCTCACAATCGCTGCGAGTTTGTTTACTTGAACCGTTCTGTTTGAAGGCATGTTTACAAATAAACTCGAGAGACTTTGACTTCTTGATTTATACCCTTGTTGTGTACGTTTCTGACTCTCTGTGCTACCCTCTGCTCTGACGCTCTGCTACCCTCTGCTACCCTCTGCTACGCTCTGCTCTGACGCTCTGCTACCCTCTGCTACGCTCTGTTATAATGCTCTGCTACCCTCTGCTACGCTCTGCTACCCTCTGCTACGTACAATCCTACATTATTTTTTTAAAAATTTCCTTACACAGGTTTTTTATAAGTTTTTAGGATACCTAGTTACTTAAATAAAACTTTATACATTTTATCATAGTAATAAAGGGAAACCGCAAAACTTTTTACTATCAATCTTTTTTTCAGTTCTGTATGCAACGATGGCAGAGTGTGAGTTTATTTTACGTGTTAATATTCTGTCGGAAAATTTTCAGAATATTAATTTAAACTTATTAGAATTTTATCAAGAGTTTGATGCAGTCTATGTGGATTTCGTTATCAACAATCTCTTCTTCAGTACCGAAGTATGTTTAGGTAGTAACTATGGTTTTGAGGATTTATTTCAATTACAATTCTTAATTGATGGAGAAGTGTTTTACGTGATAAATTTTCACATCAACGAGAACCAATCTGAAGATGTAAACTTTGAGGATGAAGGATACTTCGAGCATAGTACGACTGCCACGATTTTTACACCTTCAATCACTAACGCTCTATTTTCTATTTAAGGTAAGAATTTTAAAACAATTTTTATAAAAAGGGTAGGAAAAAGTCTCTTAGTTGTTTAAAATGTTAAATGTAACGATAGACGGGACGTGAACCCGGGGTTTGTTGTCTATCGGGGTAATAGAAATAAAATTAATATTTTTTCTAATTTATTTTACATAATAACTTTTATAAAATATTTTTTAAGTAAAAACGTCTCCAGCGTTGCTGCATGGGGTTTTGTGATAGACCGCACCCATATCTATTTCCTGTTTACATATCCTCCTTACAAAGTTGTGATCTGGTAAAATGTGGTCTGGGAATATTATGGAGTATTTTTTTCAACAATTGATAAGGAGTATAAAAGCTACTGTTTTGTAACTAAGACGTTTAGTTTTCGTTTATTTAAGAATCTACAACAACAGAATGGTATGTATATTTTTTTACTAAAATCAAATATTACTAGTTGCTAAAATGTTCGTCACATCCATTGTTTTTCTCTGTTTTCAATACATTTGGTTGAGTTGAGTTGTTACCCGATGAGATAGAAAATATGCCTGCTTTCTTGATATCCAATAAGACTAAACACCAAAAATTTAGTTTAAGACCCTTCTATTATGGCTTTATGTTTAAATGTGAACTCTGTTTACACAATTCTTCTTTTAGAAGATTTCTCTTAATTTCGTCACCACTGAGTACAAGTATTTTTGCCGTCTTGACAATTTCTTTATCACTTTCAACATCGATGGAATAATATTCGCAGGGTAGCGGGTAGATACTCATTTATGTTCCCGATAGATGACAGATCTACTTCAGGGATGCGCCCCTGCCCACGCGAGCCTTGGTTTATCTCCCAATCCCATACGGGGGAAACCATTGCCCCAACCTCAGCTCCTCACCAAACCTATTATTTTCCATACTACTATCTTGTCCCTTAAGTTTATTTTCGTCAATTAATAATTCTAATACTACTAATTTAGAGGTTTCTTTTCCCAAATCTTCTTTTAGTAGTTCAATTTTGTATTTGGTATATTTTAGCATTACATTAGGTTCTTTTAGGGTTTTTAGTTTTTTCACTAATATATTGAACTATTTTTGTTTGTTTGTTTGTAAAAACATTGTGGTTGTAAGAACGAAACGTGCATTGGTTAACTTTTTTTAATTTAAAATCTCTCAGACATAAAAGATAATCATCAAAAAGTTTTTCTGTTCATTCTTCATGATCAGACGAGTTTTCCTTTGGTAACATCCATTATAAAATCTTCGTTCATTTTGTGTTTCTTTTACATCCATGCCTATGATGGGATATTTACCAATAATTAATTTGTGTTAACAAACTTTTGGAAACACACTGCCACGTATTTTAATGAATTTAACAACAAAATCAAATTTAGAAAAATAAATAAATTAATCAATTGAAATTCGACTCCAGCTGAGTTCGGTGGTGGTTTCTCTACTGGCAAATTATGCCCAGCTCAGCCGTAGAGGGTAAGTGCCCAAAATAAAGTGAGTGCGCCACCGATTTAGTACGGTTAAAATCGGAAACCCCTGATGCTCCAGGCACCACTTCACCCACTGGAGATAATTAAATAAATTTTGAATATTTAACGGTTCCAATTGAATTACACTATAACTGAAAATAACGATAAGTGAGCTAAATAAAACTAAAATATCAACTAGACTCTTCTTTAATAAACAATTTCTAGAATACAGACTGTCAAGCCTCGTGCCTGACAACACAATTGATATTTATAAAAAAAAAAAATTTAACTAATATTAAAAGAGAATTTTTATCCAAAAAGGTGTGATCACACGCAATACAAAAACAAGGAAAAATAGATTTTAACTAAAAACTAAAGACTAAAGCTTATCTGTTAATTTGAATAAGTTTCCGCAGTCCTAGGCTTCTCCAATACTTAGACTGGTACCAAAATCAAGCCTGTTCTTGAACCAAAAGGCTTGCACCAATCGTAATAACTTAAACTCGTACTAAGTATAGGATCAGCAGTCCAAATTCTGCTTAACTAAGACTTATGCCCGTAACTAGAAATGTAGCCGGTAACTAAAACCCTAAAATCGTAATTTAGCATTAACATTAGCTTAAACAGATTTAAATGACTCCTTGAATTAATTTGACTTAATAACTTTAATACAATTTGTACACATTAACTTAAATTTGTACTACAATGTAAGAATAAAAATGACTTTAAATGAATAATACAACATTTAGAAGTTGACTTCTCTGAATTTATAATTAATAAGCAAAACTAATGATTTAAATATACTCAACCAGCTTAAATTTGACTTGCTAGTCACAGCAAAATTATAACAATAAATTAAATCAAAATTTACATAAAATTAATTTGTAATAGCACAAGAATATCAATTTAGAATAGTTAAAAAAAACTAATAGGAGTCTAGTTATACAAAAATAAAATCTACATACAATACATAAGAAATACACATATAAAATAAAGATTTTAACCAAAATTGCGATTTAATGGCGTTATTAATTTATTAAAAATATAATTACGTAACTCACCTATTTAAAATAGGGTTTCTTTTCTCGGTAAACTTGTGACACAATTACTTTGTTGCTAACTGCAATGATGGGGAATCCTGACCACAATTCGCTGTCTGAACAGTCTTAAACTACCAAATACCACAACTGTTTGTTCGTTGGACCACCTACACTCAAAGAAACGAGAGAAAGAAACCATGAGAATCGACGAACCACATGTATAAAGAAACTTGTACTCACCAACAGAAGATTTAATTAAATATCCGGACAATGCAGTATTTTCCACCGAATTCACCAAAATTCAGAGAAAGCTCTCCCACAATATTCGATGGAAATGAACGAGGTTAAATTTCGTAAATCCAAACTAAATTGTCTTCGATGATTGAAGATTACAAAATTAAACTCAAGACAAATCTTCTTAACGATGCTTCCACCACAAAGGTTCGTAAATGAAAAGAAAGACGATTTCCCACGTCACTTCGATCACAATAATTTGACACACGTCGAAATAAGATATGGCCTCTACTATAGGGACAAACCGTAGCTTATTCAGCCAACAACTTACGAACAAACAGGGGTCATTTGATACGACCAATCTTAATATTTATATAGGCGACACAAAAATCCCAACATTACCTAATTTCCCCATTTATTTTTGATTTCATAACAAAGTTAAAAAAAATATGACCGAACGTTGGCTGCAAAACTACAATATACAAGTTATCAACGAGAGATTGGATCGGATGAACTTCTGTCAGTGATTTTAAACCATAACAAAAATAATACTTGACTACAAAATCAATTTTAACAACAACTGAATATAATCTTATGGCTGAAAATAATAAACAACAGTTAGCGTTTTACTATTAACGAACCTAAATCAACCGGTTTTGCCTCGATAAATCCTACAATATTATAAGGTAAGCCAACGATTTTGTTTACAAATTAAGATCTGTCGCTAACGCGAAATTAACCCGTGACAACACAACACCTGCATTAAAAAATTCACAACACATATCCACTCGACTTCTTATATTCTTGGGTAGCAAGAGCTTAATAGATAAACAGAAACCAGTTTTTAGTTATTCTGATTGACAAATAATTAAACCTTCACAAGAAATTTTTTTAGTCCTTAAAGATTACCTAGAAGTTATTGAACCGCCACTATTTGTTTCTACACTTTCTATTAGCAACAAATATGCTTAAGGTAGGTTCTAGCTGTTTATTCTGGGGATTCTACCTTCGCAAGAAATTTTTTTAGTCCTTAAAGATTACCTAGAAGTTATTGAACCGCCACTATTTGTTTCTACACTTTCTATTAGCAACAAATATGCTTAAAGTAGGTTCTAGCTGTTTTTTCTGGGGATTCTACGTATTCGTATTTAATAGAAGAACTTTCGGTTTTATCCTGTTTATGAAAGTTTTCATTCGTATAAATGTCTGAATTATTAGATAAAGTACCTAATAACATAAGGCATACGTCTTGCATTGTTACCTACATCTTCTCCAACACAAGACTCACCATTATCAATTTCTGATTCTGTTTGCATTTGTAATGTAGGTAGATTCCATGATATAGAAGTGGTTTCTATATCGTCTATTAGTTCTGAATCTAGTACATTTAAATCAATTTCTGATTCAACTATTTCGTAATTCTCAGAATCTACTGAAATGTCATATAGTTCTTCTAATTTCTGTGATTTATCATATTAGCAAGATAGAACTAACCATTTTTGTTTGCCCTTCGACTTATTGCATCTCATCAGTACAAGGAAGATATCCATCCAGAAGCTCTATATAAGTTGAATTATCATATTAGCAAGATAGAACTAACCATTTTTGTTTGATCAAAATTCGGCATATACTTGTTGTTTGCATGAGCTCTTCTTTTAGAGCAAACTTGACTAAGACCCCTCTAATACCTCGCTCAACAAACAAAAACATATCAGGATCAGTCAGCAACTCCAATTCTTGTCTAGTATACTTTAACATTGCATCCCAAGTAAATCCAGGTAGCGTAAAATAGTGGGCTGGATCTACTTCATATGTCTTAATACAGCTTATTCTAAACTGTTCAAAAACATCTGCTAGAAGCAATATGTCAGTTTTCATGTACAAGTCGACATAATCTCCTAAAGTAGTACAGTTAAACATAGTCCAAACTTCTTGAGCCCTTCTATATAGACGTTTGGGACATGGTTTATCTTCTAATTTATTATAAAAAACATCTTGAGGTGGCAGACAGGATTCATTGAAACGATCAAAACTATCAATGTAATCATATGACATTACTCCCTTATTCGTTAATAATTCAAACTGTTCATTGGGTAAATCGAGAAATTGTGATTTTAAGTTGGGAAATTCTGTTAAATTGCTGATAAAGTAAATCGCTAACACTATGTTATAGTTCGTTCATTATTTCGAAATCTGCACTTTCAACTTCCTCTTTAATAGTAGGAAGATCGTCATTTTTCGGGGATCACATTCCCAATTTCCACCACCTCGTATCCTAAATTCCTTAATCTTTTCATTTTGGCAATGGTTCTTTCATACCTGTTTTCCAAACATCGTGTAGGTAACGGTTGTGTACGATTATGTGTAAAACATCTAGTACAACCGTGATATAGACACCCTTGAAATTCGAAAACTATATTTTCGTAAACAACTCTTTCACTATAGCATTAGCCATAATGTTATTCATAATAAAAAATGTGGACGTGTATCTACAAATACTTTGTTTATATATATAAAGATATTTATTGTCTTAGTTCCTCATACATCTGAATGGAGAAGAAGAGAAGAAAATTGCATTAATTACTGTTTTCTTGATTTTTATTAATAATTACATTATATATATTTAACTAACTGCTTTAAGGCTTTGTACCGAATTATATAGTACAATTTTAGTTAGTTAATACACCAGTTTCAATTTATTGTCTCACATACACATGCTATTTTCACCTGAAAATATACATACTGAGTTTTGCTCATAAAAACACTTTCAGTTCTAGGTATGCTGCTGTGACAACCTGTTAACCAAGGGAACCATAGGAAAAAACATGGGAAGCTCCAAAAGAAATCCACAGAACACTTTTCAACCTTTTTTTTTTAATTTATTAATTAGTAAAATGTATAATTATTTATGATAAATAAAAGTTAGAAAATAGTTTGTTTTTTAAACATTTTTTGGTAAATTTTGGATTTTTTAAAAACTTGATTTGTTTCCTACATTATTTCTTAATTAACTTCTAAAAAGATACACTCCTTTAGGCATAATTTCTCAATAAGTTCTTATCTAGACTACGTCATCTTTTTTATTTAGTTTTTAATTTTAATTCTTAACGTTTACTGAACAATTTACTGCAATAAGCTTTTTGTTATTATTTGTTAAGGGTACAAGAAGTATAGTGTCTTAAGGTAATTTTTTAAAATATTATTATGTCATTCAGCCTGAAGTTGGCAACGCTGTTAACAAGATGGCCGGTCTATGCGAGACCAGGTTGATACATTATAAATTTTTTATCTCAGAGTGCGGTTTAAATGTTTTTCGACTCTATTGACTGGTGCTATAGCGAACAAACTTTGAAAGGAATTTTTTTTTAAAATATTATTAAACGTTTTATTATTTTGAAAATGATCTGAAGTTGATACGATGACGTCACAAAGGTTTGCGCCTTAAGATCCCTAACTTACCGACCGATCTGAAGTTGGCACCCTGCTGCAAGGGTGTAGCCCGGCTGGCTAAAGAGGTGCTAGGAAAGTGGTGGGGGTGGTCTAAACCGACGGAATGCCTACTAGAATGCTTAAAATTGTCGTTAGTTTTTAACCCTTTCCTTTTTATTGTTGACTTCGAAAAAACAAATCATATAGCACTGACATCAGTTTTTCCAAATGCAATAGTGAAAGGTTGTTTATTTCATTTGACGCAGTCCTGGTATAGAAAAATTTTAAATTTAGGATTGTCTAAAGTTTATATGAATATTGATTCTGAGGAAAGTCAATGGCTAAAAAATATATTCGGATTACCATATTTAAATCCTGAAAATGTTGGGGACTGTTTCTTTGAAGATTTTATGTCCATAATACCGCAAAACGAAAAAATTGTCGCATTTGCTGATTATCTTGTGGATACCTATATAGCAGAAGATGCTACTTATCCACCAATTATTTGGGCACAAGCATCATCTTCTATGTCTCGAACGACGAACGCATGCGAGTCTTTTCATTATCATTTAGCTAGTAGTTTGTATCATAGTCATCCAAATATTTTTATTTTTTGCGATATTATCTTACAATTTAATTCATTTGCTTAATGTAAAATAAATAGTACTTTTAGAGGTCAAAAGAAACCTAGAAAATGTATACGTAGGAAAAAAATGTATATAGAAAACATATTAAATAAACATAAAAACAAACAAATTTCAAACTTTCAGTTAGTTCAAACATTGTCATGTAGGTATGCAAATATTTTTATATAAATAAATGTTTAAAAATAAAATATTACTTTTAACAACTTAAGGTATTAACTTTTATTTTTCCTAGAAATAAATCATGACCCCGGGCCCGATTTGTTCATGTAAAACCCATCCTTAATCCTTACCTTTTTTAATCTTCTGACCGCGGGCCAAATTCGTACACGCCCAAAATAATTAATGATGACTTAATCGCAAATGAATTTGTAAACCGGTTTTCAACTGTAGCCCAAAATTTTACAAAAAAAAAATAATAATCATTCATTTACTTCAACAATACAGACGAAAATAATAATAATAATAATGCTTTATTGTCAGAAATTTTACAATTTGTCGACAAAGCTAAAAAACATACAAAAAAGTACAAAAACCTTAAAATCTAACATATCACATAAACAAAAGACAAAAAAAATATTTATACAATTAAAGAAATTGAAAGTCATTAAAAAAAAAGGAGAAAGAAGAAGAAAAGGAAAAAAGAAAAACTTCCTTGAAGTAGTAAATTAGTGTGTATTTAGAAGTATAAAATCATAATATGAAAAATTCATTTACTGTGTAAAAAGATCTCTCCAATAAGTGTGCCTTCAAAGCTCTACGGAATGCGGGAAAGAGTGTAATAGATGTGATATTGAAAGGCAGACGATTGTGCATCTTTTTTCCATTATACAATATAGAGTTTTTGATTAACTCTGATAGTGGGATTGGTAAACAAAGATTAAGCTCCCTGTTTCTAAGGGGATAGTTGTGGGAAGGCGTTTCAGGATTCGCTGACGAGTGCTTGCGGACTAAGCAAACGGATTCAAAAATGAATAAAGAAGGAGTTAAAATTTGATATTTTTTAAAGTATTCCCCACAATGAGTTCTATTGTTTAATTGTTGAATTGTTCATACAATATAATAGACTCTGTGTAATATGTAGGTAGTTACTTTTAATATTTTACGCTTTTATTATATTCTGAAATTTTAATATTTTTATATTTAAACAATAATTATATTTTAATACGATTTTAATAATGATCTATAATCTATTTATTTATAATCTATAATCTTTTTATCTATATATTTTAAATTTCATTGTATAAGTATAGTTTTAAATTTAATTTTATTATGTTTCTTATATTATTGGCAAATTATATTTGCATCTACTTGCCGAAACAAGTGTTAACTTATCGGCTCTTGGCTTTATTTATTTACTTAAATTATTTACTTTAAATTATACATTTTATACTGATTTTACCTCTAAATAAAGCAATATTATTATTATTATTATTATTATCTTAACATGTAACGGATAGCTCTCTTTTGAAGTTTAAAAATACGGTCAAATTAAGTCGCACAACACGTACCCCAGAATGGAATGGCGTAACGGAGATGCGACTCAAAAAGGGCGTAATAGACTGTTCGAGCTGTTGACAAGTTTAATTCCTTGGAAATTGATCTTAGCGCAAAACACGCAGAACTTAATTTTTTGACAATGCATTGATGTGCAAATCCCATTTTAATGAGACCCAGGAACTTTACAGAATCAACGATTTCCACACTATTGTTATTAAGTTCAAAAGTTTGCAATGTACCTTAATATGATAAGATTTTAGTTTTAGAGAGATTGAGGCACAGAAAGTTAGAATCGCACCACGATTTAATAGTGACTAAGTCACGAGATAGGTACTATAAAGGGATGTACTATCCGGGTTGCTCCAGGTAAAACTAGTATCATCAGCAAAGAGGCAGAGTTTACCACTAATATTTAGGTAGGCAATATCATTAATAAAGAGCAGAAATAAGATAGGACCTAGAACTGAACCTTGAGGCACCCCTCAGTCAATTAACTTACAGGAGGATGTTCTTACATCAACCCTTACCAGCTGACTTCTGTAGGTAAGATAAGATTTAAACCACTCGAGTAGTATTCCTCTAATCCCATAGTGTTGTAATTTGTTAAATAAAATGTTTTGGTTTACACAATCAAAGGCCTTAGAGAAGTCGCAGAAGATTGTTGCTGTAGAGTCCTGATTGTTAAGACTGGAGTAAACATTGTGAAAGAGCGAGAACATAGCATCATTGGTAGATTTATTGCTCAAGAAACCAAACTGTTGGGGCGTTAGTATTTTATATTTGCAAAGAAAAGATAGCAATCTTTTTTTAACCAATCTTTCAATAATCTTCGACAACGTGGGGAGAAGTGCTATTGGGCGATAGTTCGAAGCTTGATCTTTGTCACCTCCTTTGTGCAAGGGAATAATTATCGCAGTCTTAAGGCAGCTTGGAAAGACTCCAAGTTGAAGTGACTTGTTAATTAAGTTAGTCAGATGGCTTAGGGTGTTTACCGGTAGATTTGAAAACATTTTCAGAGTAAGCCCATCCGTTTCAGCAGATGATTTGTTTTTAATCTCATTAATTGTGTTATGAAGTATTTTTTATCAATCCTGTAGATGAGTACGACATAAAACATGTCCAAAATTTAAAAACCAAAAATCACCTGGATTAGATCAAATTACTTTGTAGATGCTCAAACTTGGTGATACTGCTATAATAAAACCATTAACTTTTTTAATAAATTGGTCATTTACCACTGGCTGCTTTCCAGAACCACTAAAAATATCAGTAGTTAAACCAGTATTCAAAAAATGAGAAAAAACTAATATCTACTGTATCAAAAGTGTTTGAAAGTGCTGAATTAAGAAATGTGAAGACCTCCATGTAAGTAATATAATCAGGATACATTATAATAGTAATCGTAGGTATTTATAAACTCGAAAAGTTAAATTGAATATGTAACCTTTTTTAACGGTAGATGGTTAATGCTCGTCGTAAGGTTCACTATTGCGAACGGCACTCAGTTGGTTGGTGAAGAGCGAAGTGGATTCAGACGAGCTCAATGAAAAGTTATCGAAATAAAAAAATAATATATTTAATAATGTAATAAAAATTAAAAAGGGACGGAAAAAGAAAATAAAAGGAAAAAGTGAAAGAGAAAAGAAAATGGGTGCCACTTATTTTTTTATCCTAAGGATGGGGAAAGAAAAGAAACCCTGGTAAAAGATAAAAAATATAATCACATTCGTGATCATTCCAAAATCATATATTATACACTAGGATAACAGCTAGGAATATTATATTATATCTTCGTGTAGTCTGTTAAGCTAAAAGTGAATCTGATATATTTTGAGATTTAGACAAATAAATTATTAAAATTCACCTTTTGCTTTGTTATTAACTCGAGTTAAAAGAGTACCTACATATCAAGATATAGATATTAAATAGACAGATAAGAAATACAGGTAAAAAAAATTATAAAATGTACAGGTAAGAAATACAAAAGAATAAAGAAAATAAAAAATGTAATTTACAGACGGCACTGCACATTAATCACTAAAGGTGGTTCGGTATGATATATACATTTAAAATGCAATTTTCCAGACAATAAACGGTGCTTTCATATACAGTAAAGGTATAAAGATAAAACAAAACTTACGTTAGCTTCTAGGTGTTTCAAAGATAATGTGAAGATCAGATTGCTTCATTCTCTCGGTGATAGGTACGATACGATAATAAATGTTAAATCTAGACTATTCTCTGGTCTCGATTAACAGGTAGCTTGAGAATAAACCATCAACTTAATCTTCATAGTAACGAAATACAGTAATTCTGACTAATCTGCAGTCATAATTACTAGATATTTGAAGGGATTCTTAAAAATAACACTGTCTGGAAATCTTCAAATAAACCTTTAATCGGAACAAACGAAACTAGGCACTAGAAACACTTAATTACTTCGTAAGTTTAAGAAAAGAGAAAAAAACGTGGGAAACTGAAACTGTGTGACTTGGGTTCGGTGGCAAGCACCTCACCCCGAGTACTCATAATTGCATCGGGTGTGGTTTAAGTAAACTTTTACGCAGCACGTGATTAAAAAGAGGGATATGATTGGTTAGAAAACAAATCGATATTTTCTCGAAAGTTCTGTTGAAATAAGTATGGAATGTTTTTGTCACGTAAGCAAATTTCAGCTAATTCTTGAACGTGGTGGAACTTTTGAACGACAGGGTTGGCTTATACTTAAAAAGACATTGTTAAAGAGAAATTAAATATCAGGGTTTTTAAAAACTCTACAAATATAATATCTTTTTAACAAATTGTTTCATTTCTTTTTAGTTCCTCGAGGCAGTCATATGGAGGCGATGCTGTGGTATATGCATAACTTCGTCAAGATGCAAAATTGTGCACAGTTAAGTGCAAAATGTGCCCGGAACATAAAGTTCGTAGTAAACCATATTCAACCGCTATGGTTGTGGATGAAGAAAACGGTGTAATAGAGAGTGCGGAATGTCATGATTGTGCTGCTTCTCAAGGAGGTTTCAAACATGCTTTGGCATTTATCATGTGGGTGCATCGCAGGAGTGAGGAACCTTCATGCACTTCTGTAACATGCTACTGATAAAGTCACGTCTAGCAAAGGTAGGCACAACTTTAAAATTTGTGACATCAAAGGAGCTCTCTAAAGGGAATCCACGAAGTTACCTGCCAGATCCTAGTGTGTTATCTGAATTTTTAAAAGAGGGAAAGGAAAGAAAAATTAGAAATGTTCAGTTGTAGAAACACCAGCCTGATTTCCACAAAGATGATTTTATAATGTGTTCAATGCACCAACTGTGCTTGAAATACAAGGACGCTGACTGAGAATTTTTTGGTAAATGCCAGGTCCTCAATTATATAAAATACCTTAATGAAAAATGAAAAACTCACTAGAGATCGATCCCAAAACAAAGTATGGTTTGAGTTGCGATATGGACACATAACTTATTCCGTTAGTAAGTTCAAAACCACTGGTGGGAGTTTAATTACCCAAATTATGGGTGGCAAAATTCCTGATACACCTGCAATGAGCCGTGAGCAAAAATTAGAAGATGCTGTACGCAAAATCAAAGAGATTAAACTTGGGAGTGAAAATAGAAAAATGTGGTTTAATGATTTATCAAGAGTATTTGATGATTGCTGGTTCATCAGATGGTATAAGTGATGGATTTGTCATCTAAATTAAGTGCCCAAAAAGTGCCAATAATTACAAGAACTATGTCCAGGAAGAACAACCTACAAAAATACATTATACACTAGTGCAGTTACAAACGTTTTTGTCTGACAAAAAAAAGTGTTATTTTGTGTAGCGGGTAGTAACTTCGAAAGCAATAAAAATGTGAATATAATTTGTGTTCACTTTGATTCTGACTATGTTAATAATTTACTAGTTCAACTTTCAGCATTTTAGAAAGAGTATGTTAATCCTATTTAAATAAAAGTGTAAAATAAAAAATTAAACAATATTTTCCGTTAACTATGTTTTATTTTCAAACAGCCTTTCTTATATTTAAAAGGATAGTTACTGTTATTACTTATTAAATACACTAAATATAGACATCATAACCTAACCGGCAGATGTCACAAAACTCTGGACAAGTTATATAGGTAATGAAACTGGCACCCTTTGTAAAAAACATTTCACTGAAATTGTGAAATTATTCAAAAGTTACACTTTATACATGAATAATTACCAGTAACAATATCTTTCTATTTCAATTGTTTTTTATTTTTTATTTACGCTATCCAACAGACAATGCATTCATTAACAGGATAGGTATTATACTTTATTCATAATTATAACAAAAACTAAAACTAAGTAACTCTCTTAATAGAGGCAATACTCTCAATCTCTTCGGCATAGAGTGCATTTTGATTTTGACGCATATTGTGAGGCGGAGAAAATTTTTGAACCTTTAAGCGAGGAGTGGGCAGATAAAACAAATCGTGATTTCTTGAGGAAAGTCTAGAAACGTGAAAACTAAGACTATGTATAATTTCAGGACAATCAATGCTATTGTAAATTATTTTGAAAAGAAAAATTTGTTCTGAAACCATTCTCCGTGATTCTAACGATTTGACTGAAAAACGAGTCAGTAAATCGTTGTGTGGGTAGCCTAAAGCGAGATATACACCATCTGTCTTGAAAGCAAGATATTTCAAAAAGCGTCGTTGAACTGATTCAATTTCTGAGACGTGAACGTGGTATTTAGAAGACCATACAACAGCAGCGTGCTCCAGCTTTGATCTTACATAAGTATTAAAGAGTAGCTTAACAGTATCAATATCTACAAAAAATTTCGAGTTTCAAACAACAAAATCTAGAGTCTTATATGCATCATTCGAGATTTTTTGTATATGCTGACTGAAAGATAATTTGGAATCGAAAAGGATTCCTAAATCACTTACCAATTCTGTTTGTTGAATGACCGAATCATCTAAATGATAATTAATGTTATAGATATTTTGATTTAGTGTATAACTTATAAGATTACATTTTGTCGGCTTTATTAGTAGTCGATTTCGCTTGCACCAAGAATTCACTCTATATTATATTATTTATTTTATTGTATATTTTTAGATCATCTGCATACAGTAAACAAGGGACAGATATATCAGACACTATGTTATTAATAAAAATGATGAAGAGTAGTGGTCCCATTACTAAACCTTGAGGTACTCCTGATGTGGCTCCAAACTACACGTATTTTTGATCATAACATTCAACATAAAAAGATCTATTAAAAATATAACTGCAAAAAAATCTAATAAGAGTTGGAAAAAAATGTATGCAATTTAGTTTTCTTAACAAATGTTATGATCGAGTTTGTCAAAGGCTTTAGAAAAATCCCTGTAAATTACATCTACCTGGGAGCCGGAATTAATGCTACTGGATAAATACTGTGTGATGCAAAAAAGATTCGTGACTGTTGAGCGCATTTTAACAAATCCATGTTGTTTATCAGTTAATTCCATGAGAAAATGATTATAAATAGGATCATACAAACATATTTTAAAAACTTTGGAGAAGTTATTTATACTACTTATAGGATGGTAACTAGTAATATCACGCCTGTCGCCTTTTTTTAGACGGGAATGACTTTAGAGTGCCTGGACCAACAGGGGTTTCCGATTTGTACCGTCGAAATCGGTGGCGCGACTCACTTTTTCTTGTACTTACCCTCTACGGCTGAGCTGGGCATAATTTGCCAGTAGAGAAGACCACTTACCGATCTCAGCTGGAGTTGGAAATTCAATTTAGTTAACTTGAATACGTTTCAAAATTGATTACCTTTTTTTATTATTATTATTATTATTAAAAGAACGTGGCAAGCCTTATAGTATACGGTATTATAGTCTTCGAACATGAGTCTAGAGTAAAATCATTACAGGCGCTCCGGTTTAAATCTGAAATATTAGTGGTTCTATTCTAAATTAATTAATGATTTTTTTGCATAGTGCTGTGTTATAACGAGCTGCATCTACCCACGTAAGTAATTATTGGGTAGTTATCTGTGTTTTTAACAACTTTATTAAATCATCGTGCCTACAGAAATTATAGCATGGATGCTACTGAAAAATTAATTTATAAAGTTTGTGCTAATTTCTCAAAACAACTAGAGGCTAAAATGGATATGCGCTTTGCAAAGTTTGATAAAAAACTTGATGAAATGTTAATCTCTATAAAAGACCTCAGTATAAATATTTCCACTAACGCTAAATCTATAGTAAAGTAGAAGAAAAATGTGAAATTTTAGAGCAAGCTGCGAAAAGAAACTCACTGAGGTTCCTTGGGTTTGAAGAACAAGAAAATGGGGATGTCGTTGGCCCTGTCATTGATTTGTCAACAATAAGTTAAAAGTATCTTGTAATTTAAGGGATATCGACTGTGCTTTCCGTGTGGGTAAACGTCTAAATGAAGATGGTAAACCTCGGCCCATTCTGGTCAATTTCATCCAAAATATTAAGAGAAATAAAGTGTTTAATACCAAAAAGCAGCTGAAAGATACGAAAAGTGTGATTTTTGAAGATCTCACTCCCCGTCACTATGATCTTCTCCTAGCAGCTAAAAAGAAGTTTGGAAAAAATAGGGCTTGGTCATCGGGAGGAAAAATCTACATATGGGACGAGAGACATGGTAATAAGGAGTTACTTAATGCTAATAGTGACCTGTGAGGGGCAACAACACGTGAAATTTTAACTTAGTGTCCACGCCTGTATCAACGCGGAGATATTAGAATCTTTTTATTGAGTATTATTTTCTTATCTGTAAAGGAATTCGTTTCTTTTTTGCTGTGCTTAAACTTGTTTGTATTTATGTCCTATTTGAAATCTATATTAAAACACGATGTAAACCTAATTAAAAGAAAACAACTAATTAATGTAAGCAAAGCAGAAATTTTAAATTTGATTTTGAGCTCGGCTATATAGGTATCATGTGTTCATTATTCTGTCAATTATTTAAGGCATACTTAAATTCGAATTTATAATTTTTATAAATTTTATAAATTTTATTAAATTTATTTTTTCTATTTGTTAGATGACGCTTATAATTTGCTGAGCACTCTCTATGATTAACGTGTTCTGGATAACTGTAACGCATTTATTATTTTAAAACTAAATATTTGTACTTAGGTAGACCATAATAAATAACAAGGCAATTGGTATTAATCTGGGGGGTATGTATGATATGCAAAGATTCTTAAACTTCTCACATTTTAATATTAGATCTCTTCTCACTGGATTTGATCTCTTTGCTGATGTTTTAGGGGCGGACTGTTTTGATGTTGTGGGGCTTTCTAAAACGTGGCTAAAACCAAATATACCTGACTATGGGGTAGCAATTTCAGATTATAATCTTACTCGCAAAGATCGCACATTCCGAGGGGGCGGTGGTGTTGCATTCTTTATTAAAAAAAATTTAAATTATAAAGTTATAAATGTAGGTGAAGAAAATTGTTCGCTAGAACAGTTATGGATAGAAGTCAAAATTGCAGGTAAAAATTGTGCTTAGGGACTCTATACAGGCCTCCAAATGAAAATCTTTCTCATTGCGTTATCCCTTAGAAAATGCTCTTGATAGTCTGCTACCTGAGTATGATTATGTCATTTTTGGAGGTGTCTTGAATGTGGATTTTCTTCAAACAATTAGTAACAATTTTTCAACCATTAATAATTTGTTTGGTAAATATGGTCTGGTTCAACATATTTCGCATCCTACTAGAATTTCTGGGAAATCTGCTACGCTTATTGATATTGTAGTTTCCTTCTGTACAGATATAGTAACGAATACAGACGTCATAAACATGGAAAGCATCTCTGATCATGATATGGTAACAGCAACGATCAAAATTGCTAAGGTAAAACCTAAACCAATGTTAAAAACTTATAGGGACTTTCCCAAATTTAACTATGACCTGTTCTTGAACGACCTCTTTTTGGTTGATTGGGATTATATCTATGGTTTAGTAGATGACATAAATGGCATGGTTGAATTTTTTTGTAATAATGTCTTAAACTTATTTGACACTTACGCGCCATTTAAAACATCAAAAATAACAAAGTCTCCGGCCCCATGGCTTACTGATGAAGCTTCGCGACAAAGCTCGAACCAAGTATAAAAAAGTTAAATCAGAATATTCTTGGTAGAATACAAAACTTTAAGAAATATGGTTACCATGGCTGTAAAAGTAGAGAAGAAAGCTTACGTGCATCATGTATTCAAAAATAATCCAAAAGATTTTTGGCGTACCATCAAAACTTTAAATATGTTTCGGTCAAATAACAATAGTTGTTTTTCATTTGACTTTGCTAGATCAAACGAATTTAACGATTACTTTCAAAGTAGCTTGCCTCAAGTGACAAACTATTATGAGGATTTTATTACTAACGAATTTTTAAATAAATCTTTTCTTGGAAATAACTCTCAAACATTTAATTTTAAACTAGTCGCCATTGAAAATGTTGAACAAATTATTTATAAACTTAAATTTAATGCCACCGGTCCAGACGGATTTAGCCTAAAACTTTTATTTTATCTTATTCCACATTTAAGTGGCCATATAACATTCATAATAAACAAGTGTCTGGAACTTGGTGAAGTACCGCTAACTTGGAAACAGGCAAATGTTATACCCATTCCAAAAAAGAATAGCCCCTCGGATCTTCCTCACTTTCGCCCCATAAGCATCTTGCCAACCATGTCGGAAATTCTAGAGAAAATTGTATCTGAGCATCTTACCAAATTCTTAGAAAATAACAACATTATACCGTCCACGCAATCTGGCTTTCGTCAAAATCACAGTACAGCATCAGCATTGCTTAACATAACTGATGACTTATTTAGAGCTTATAAAAAGAATACCTGTTTAGTCCTGCTGGATTACAGCAAGGCGTTCGACACTATTAATCACAAAACACTTGCAATTAAACTTAAATATTATGGTCTAGATCAGACAGTAGTAAATTTTTTTGTGAATTACTTACAAAACAGGTGTCAAAGAGTAGTTCTAAACGGTGTTTTATCAGATTTTATTTTTCTCGATAGGGGTACACCTCAGGGAAGTGTACTGGCTCCCTTGCTTTTTACACTGTATACGTCAGACTTGGGGAAACATTTAAAACACTGCTTTTTTCACCAATATGCTGACGACTCTCAGATTTATTACAGCTTCTCAGTGAGTTAGCCATGCAAAGAATTAACTCTAATTTGGACATGGTTGGCAAGTACTCTAATGCTCATGGGCTTCAACTGAATGAAGGTAAAACTCAAATGCTTCTATTTGGAAAAGACAGGGAACTTCTAGCCAGAGACCCGCGATTTAAGATAACTCTAAATACTGCTATAATCTGCGTAAATTCGACCATATTTCCGACAAATTTTTAGACTCAAAGTGGTTTAATCTAGAGGAAAAATTTCAGATTTACATGTCGCGCACTGTTTACAAAATAAATTTTTTAGAAAAGCCAAAATATCTGCATGACAAACTTACAAAAGATTCTGATATACATGACCGTATCACCTGCTGTTGCCGTTCTTTCACAGTCCCTAGGCATAGAACATGCTTGTTTCAAAAGTCGTTTAGCTCCACCGCAGTCAAAATCTATAACACCCTGCCCCGCCACATCCAAGAAGCCCGCACCCTGGCCACATTCAGTGAAAGTAAAAGATATTTATAATAATTGTTTTTTAGTTTCACTTTAATATTTTTGTTGTTGTTCTCTTAAATTATGATTTTTTCATGAACTTATATCTAATGTATTCATGTAACTTTTATGAGCAAACTTGTTGGATGTCGCCACCTTTTGTTAATGCTGCATTGAATTGTAATCTGGTAAAACGTAAATAAAGGCATTTATTATTATTATTATCTATCAGTTCTTTGTGGATGACATTTACTCACACATTAAACAGGATATTCATTTGTTTGACACATCTGACTATCCTGTAAATAATATAATGTGTATGGAATTCCACCAAGAAAGAAAAAAGTTTTAGGGTTAATGAAGGATGAAAATAAGGGGATTATCATGTTAGAATTTATAGGTTTGAGATCTAAAATGCATACCATAAAGCTACAGATAGATGAGGAAGACAAGAGAGGAAAAGTTAAAAAGATTCAATCGGAAAAATATAGTAATAATTATTTAAAAAATTTCATTAATAATTTTGGAATAACTAAAAAAGCAAAGGGAATTCACTCGGCAGCCTTAAAAATGATTTCATTCGAGGATTATTATAGTTGTTTGTTTCATCACAAAAAACTTTTTGTAGAACAAACAACTATAAAATCGAAAAATTGAAAGTTTATACGTTTCAAGAAATGAAAAATGCTCTAAGTCCATAAGACGATAAAAGAATTATTAATTATTTATACACAGACACCGTTCCATGGGGTTATAATGATTAATTATTTTTTGTTTTAATTAATCTAATTACCTATTTTAATTTAAAAAAAATGTTGTTTCTAGACCAATATTAACAGCATTAAATGCAAGACTGTTTTCAATGATACCCAACGGTCTGTCAAAAGAGGCCAATAGAATCATAGTTCCGACTTTTATACCTCCACCAAATTACAACAACAAGTACAATGAAACACTATTTTGTGATAGTTGTTATAAATATTTTTGCTTCTGCCCTAAATCAATCAGACAACATACAACCACAGTAGTTGTTTTGTACTATCGAGAATCATTACCAATATCTTGATTTTGTCGTTATAGTTGTTAAATGTGAATAGAAGAAGAAGATGAACTGTTTTATAAAAAAAGAAACCGTTTTCAAAATAGATTTATTAAACATGAAAATTTCACCTCATCGAATTTCCGATGTCAATTTCTAAAATTTTTTCAGTTTCCATCAACATCTTTAGAAGTAGTGGATACTCTTCCAGTAGAGGCCAAAGTTTGGGTCAAGAAAAATCTTATTTGCAATATAGAAGATCTTTACCAATTACTCCAGTCACAACCGCAAGATGAGGCTGGATATAAATTTATGAAAAACCACTATAGACTGACGTGCATTCATGACATTATCACACGGAATTACTGGAGGAGAATTAAAGAAAATTTATCATATTTAAATATTGTATTTAATTATTACTATAATAATTCTAAAAGAAAAAAAATAAGTCTAAATAAATAAATTTAAAAACGTTTTTTATATTTTATTGGAAATATTACTAAAATTTTTACATCACAACTGCTTGTTGAGTACTAGAGTATCTTGCATATTCTTTTAAATGTTTTTTTTTTGTTTTTCCCTTAACACAAACAACAGTAAAACTAATTTAATATTGTAAAAACAATAGTAAAAAACTAATTTAATTTTGTAAAAACAACAGTAAAAGTAATTTAATTTTGAACTGAATTTATTTTTAAAATAAATAAATAAATAAATGTATTCATTTTATGCGCGAAAAATTCCTCTTTAAACTTTTAAAAAGCGCGCGCTAAAAGTTGTGTTTTATATCTACAAACTCTTTAGGTTTGTTCCCAAAGCGAGTTTCAAACATGTTCTTAACATTATCTGATGCGCATGCGTGACCAGAATAATGTACCCAGTAGGTTCCAAACAAATGTGTGCTGGAACAGTTCTGAAAAGTAATCTTGGCTAAATATTTTAATAAGAAAGAAAAGAAGATATAAGGTTATGTTGTTATGAATTGAATTGTTTATTAACGAGATAAGATTTTTTTATAATTTTTGGAACAATTATTTAAAAAATATGATTGACTCCGTAAGTTATGGTAATTTTAGAACAGATTAAAGAAGTATTGAAAGATTTGTAACAATGTTGGTGTTATAGATTTGGAAGAGTTTTTATGTTTCGCCATGAATTCAACTGAGATTCAGACAGAACAAAAGGCTAACTCACAACAAAATAAACATTGACAGATACTGAACAGTATACCCATTGGACAAATTCAACTACTATGGCGCTAATCCATATGTATAAGGAACACTACAAAAAAGTAGGGAAGGCTATCAAACCACCAAAGAAACTATTTGAAATTATTGCAGCGGTTTTAAATGAAAAGTATGGATTAAATTTGACTGGGTCAACAGTGAGTAATAAGTGGAACACCCTTGAAAAAAGCTACAAAAAATTGTTGATAACAATAACAAAACGGGAAGAGGAAAAAAGTATTTTAAATATGAGGAGGAAATGGATGAAATTTTCCACAAGCAAAAAAAATAAATCCGGAGATTCTGTTAGCTGAAGATACAGTTGTATTAAAAGCAACTCCTGAAAAGGAAAATACCAATTCCAATCTAGTAAATAATAATGAAGAAAAAATAAAAGATAAATCTTGCAGATCTAGTAGTAGTATCCGAAAAAAAAAAATAGAACTGATGTACTGGAACAAATACGGCAAGATAGGTTAAAATATAATAAAGAACAACTTGCAATAAAGCGGAAAAGACTTGACATGGAAAAAGATAAACTAAATGAACAAAAAAGGAGGAACAATTTGATGGAAGAAAGAAACCAATTAATGAAGGAGTACTTGAAAAAAGTTTAAAGGCGTTCATTAAGTTTAAGCCCTTCTAGAATATTTACATAGTTTTCAATTGACTGTTGTTTCTTAAGAAAAGTTATTTTTTATTTCAATGTACCTAAACTGGACATTATATAGGTTAATTTAAATGTCTGTTCTGTTGGTACTCAAGAATATTTATTTTTTATTTTGATATATATATTTTAAGAAAGTTGATTTATTTTCTACTGTGAAGTACCTAAGCTGGTCTTTATAAAAGTTAATTTGAATGTTTATACTGTTGTTTCTTAAGAATATTTATTTTTTATTTTGATATATATTTTTTAAGAAAGTTGATTTGTTTTTTACTTTGAAGTACCTAAACTGATAGAGCAAGAGCCCAGAGCCCCCAGGCCTACGTCATTTTAGCAAAGCTGAAATTTTCAGGATTATTAGTACAATGTCTTGTTAAGAGGTATGCGTACCCACTGGCTTGAAAGCGGGGCCGTTTCTCAGGTAGCGCGACGTACAGGTAGATAAAAACCTTAATTACCTACGTTAAAGTAGAATAGCTAATATTTAAATATTTTTTAAAGAATATTATTTAAAATTAAAATTCATTACTGCCAGACACTTTCCGTGGGCCATTACTTTTGCCAGACGTTATGAAAGTTATGAAAAAATAGGGTAAACCCTTTGTATGCGTCCAGACCAATCCGAAGGGTCAATCATTCCCCCAGACGCCCTGAAAATTTAGGTACCTGTACTACCTGTTACGATCCTTTCATATTACACGATTTCGCTCGTGCGGGAAAAAATCGCCCGATTTTTAATCTTGGTTTTGCTACTTCAGATTGAACGATAAAAATCGTACATTTTTATCAGTTCATCGGAACATTTGGTCTGGTCTGGATGAAAACTATGGATCGCGAACAAGTTATTGCGTTATGGATACTGTATCGGCGTCGGAAAAGACAAAGGCGCAATCGCCTTCACTGGATTCACCCAATTAATCAGAGACGAGAGGAAGTCGGGATGTTCCACACATTATTTGAAGATCTTAGAAACGATGACCAAAAGTTTTTCAACTACTTTCATATGTCAGTTCGCTCCTTTGATGAGTTACATGGGAAACTGAAGAGTGTTCTTCAACGACAAAACACGCAGTTCAGAAACTGTATACAACCTGTTGAAATGCTGGCATTATGTTTAAGGTAAGCATAATATTACAGTAGTAGGTAATATAATAAAACCTTTTGAATAAGCAAATATACTTTATTTAATTTTAATCACTCAAAATAGATCAGACATCGAGGAATCTCGTGAAGCCGAAAA
This sequence comes from Altica lythri, assembly GCA_964028335.1. Taxonomy (NCBI): domain Eukaryota; kingdom Metazoa; phylum Arthropoda; class Insecta; order Coleoptera; family Chrysomelidae; genus Altica; species Altica lythri. The sequence goes on along the minus strand of OZ034806.1, from coordinate 9,038,940 downwards.
AGACGGACTATGCTCAGTTTCAGTTGCTGTAGAGTGGCTGTAACTAAATCCCTGTAGGTACTGAGATGCGGATGCTTTATCCAGTTCGGATTGTAAATCTGATTGTTTAGGCGTTGATTGCTGCGTTGGCCTTGATTGCTTTTGCTGTTCACGTACATATTGAGAAAAGTGAAGCTGTTGTGCGCTATTTTGAACGTAGCCCGAAAAACTAGGATTTACATATTGTTGAGGTTGAAATGGAGGTTGTTGAACATGGACAAATGCTTGCGGTTGGTTAACGGGAGATGGCTGAAGCATGTACTGAGGTTGTGGTTGATAAGAGGGCACAGAAGAGGGGTTGTTTGATTGAAGATGAGGAGTTTCCTTTAGTTTGTTTATGTTTTCTATTACGTTTAACACTCCCACTTGAAATTGAAGGAATTCACTGTTGGAATAGTTTGTCAAATAAGGCATTAAACTCTGAAGGAAGGACATTTTACTGCAGGGCGTTTTATGTTCCAGAGCTTTGAGCATTTTCACCTCAACCTCATCTAGTTTCTTTCGTTTCCTTGTTCCTACGGGCTTGGGTGGCAGGTTTACGTTGGTAGAAACTTCAGGTTCACCAGTGGTGCCTTTAGGCTCTTCATCTTCTTCGAGTGGTCCTGGTACAATTTCTGGGTTGAAGCGGTCTACCGTTTCTTTTTCCGTGTAGATCTTATTCAAAAATTGAAGTTGGTCTGAAAACACATATTTCTTACGTTTTTTAGCCCCAGATTCACTTTTTTTAGCAGATTTGTCATCTTTTTTCGATTTTGCGAAACAATCTCGGAGATTAGTCCACCTTTTCACCACTTCTTTGCCTGTAAAAAAAAATAAAATAAATAAATACAACCAATTCCGTACGATAATTATTAATGACAATGTTCACTTTATTTCAGATATTTGGCGAGTGGCTGTACGTTTACGGATTTACACTACAGCTACAGAGTTGGAATTTCAACAGCAAAAAACATAGTTGAAGAAGTATGTGCTGCGATTTGGTCAGAAATGCGAGAAGAGTGTATACCGACACCAACTTGTGATATGTGGCAGTCAATTGCTTCCAACGTTGAAAGTATCGCAAACTTCGCTCACTGCGTTGGAGCTGTGGACGGCAAGCATATAAGACTGACTTGTCCGTTTGACTCAGGATCAATGTATTTTAATTACAAAGATTACTTCTCTATTGTCCTTATGGCTGTAGCAGACACAAAGTACAGATTTGTTTACGTTGATGTAGGGAGCTATGGTAAAGAGTGTGACTCGTCAATATTTAAGAGGTCCAAATTGTGGAAATCAATAGACAGTGGTTCTCCACCATTACCTAAGGAAAAACTTCTTCCAGGAACAGAGAGTCCTAAAATACCATACTTCTTTGTTGGAGACGAAGCATTTGGCTTACACAGACATCTACTGAGACCCTTTGGAGAGAAACGCTTAACAGTTGAAAAAAGGGTCTATAATTATAGATTGTGCAGAGCACGAAGATATGTGGAATGTGCGTTTGGCATCCTGAGCAATAAATGGCGTATATTCCATCGCCCTATCAACGTCAATGCGTGCATCGTATTGCATAATTATGTACGTGACAGAGACGGATATCTTGTTGAGGACACAACGACGATCACAGGCCTGGAAGATGTATCAGGGGAAAGCACTACACGAGGCGGCTTGGAAGCAAACAATATCAGAAGTGTGCTTACCTCATATTTTTTGACAGAAGTCGGAAGTGTATCCTGGCAAATGTTCAAAGTATAATTTGTCATATATGTGAAAATAAATAAATAAATGAAATAAAAATAAAAAGTGTCTCTGTTGTAGATAGTAAATCAAGTGAAGTATACAATACATACAACACCAATATACATTAAAAAATACAATATACATACGTCCAAAAAGTAAGTTTACTTTGCTTAATAGAAAGTTAATAGGTATAGTACTTACCAAATGCATTTTTTTCTCCATCGCCATTGTTCTCGAAATCCGGATTGAGTGCTAAACATACTTCTTCCCAGGCTTTCCTTGTTGCATTTCTATCCTTATAAATTTCTAAAGTTTTGTCCCATAACACAGGTTTTGCTTCAACTAGGGATATTAACACTTCAGCGTCAACACCTTCCATAATTTGCAAACAAACCACCAAAACTGAACGCGGTAAAAACAATACTGGGGACAGTTCCCGTACGACTAAAGACCGTCTAGTGTGAAAGCGTGCATTTGGTCACGTAGGCCACTGAGCTAGAGGGCGATACGGTAGCCGTGCGGTTCTAGTAGCACTGGACGGCTGCAACACGATTACAAAACGTGCCCGTGTTCTAATCGTGCAATGTGAAAGGTCTCGTACTCTTCAACAGTCGATCAAGAAAAATTGCCCGGGCGATTTTTTCCCGCACGAGCGAAATCGTGTAATATGAAAGGAGTCTTAGTGTGAGCGTGTTCTCGATTTAGTCTATAATCGTGCTGTAACGTTGACAAGTCGAGCTACTGGCGTAAAAATTGAAAAATTATCTTGAGTGTTCAAAAATGTCTACTTCATTGAATTGTGTTTTTTTGTGATAAATCTGTTAAAAATTTAATATTATTTTCTGAGAAGGCTTTAAAAAGGTGTCACACAATTTTAATTTTAAAAAAGGAACATAACCTTAAGTATAAAGATGTTGTTTTGCCTGTGGAGTTATTTGAAAGTGGTTATCATAGACAGTATTATAAGTCGTCTATTGGTTTAATGAAAAAATATCAGTGTACTGCGTCTTCCTCTATATGCAAGGTAGATATACAATCTACAGATCCACAGCCATCCTGTATACAATCTTCACATCTAGTAAGTACCCTTTTACCTGATCAGATAACAATACATCACCCAACTGCTATACCTGAGTTGTACGAACCCGCACCATCCACTTCTCAAGAAAACATAACGGAATTAGAAGATTTAAATGTTACTATGAGCCTACAAATAGTATTTGTGTATTTTGCGACAAAAAAAATAAAAAAACACCGGACTAAACATTACATTGTACAGAGAAAGAAAAATTTGTATTGAGCATAATACAAGGACGTGACACCTATCCTAAATTTTTTAAAAAAGTTGACAATCTTTCACATCCAAAAATTTATTACCACCATATTTTTCAAGTAGACTTTAAAAACAAAATAAAATCTAAAAAGGAAACGAAAGGCATTTGGCATGAAAATCGCCAGAATCATCAAATAGCTTTTGACAAAATTAGGGTCTTTCTTGAAGAGAACGTGATTGAAAAAGGACGATGTTTCTTTTTAACTTATCTGCACAGATATTACCTCCAATTGTTAGAAAAAGATGAAGACACCGAAAAAGTTTCAGTACATTTTACATCGCAACATTTAGAAGAAAAAATAGTCAAAGTATTCAATAAACGAATTTTTTTTTATTCACAATAAAAAATTATTAGCACCGAAACACCTTACAAGCATTGATGATGAATCTTTTGAAATGCTGAAAAATGAAGACATTTTGCAAAAAGCTGCTTTGTTGTTAAGAAAATCAGTGAAGCAAATTCTGATTAAAAAATTACCCGCAAATATAACGGTGCAAAATTTAAAGGAAGGAGAAGTATCAGTGCTACAAACTCTATCAGACTTTTATTTTACTCTCATCTCAGGTAATAATAACAAACGCAAGAAAAGTCAAAAATGCATTCGTCAAGTGCAATCTTATTGTGAAGATCTCATATACAGTATACACAACGGCAAAGTAAAAACATCAAAGCACATTGTTCTGGGGATGACTTTAAAAAGTTTAACTAGTAGCAGAAAAATTATAGAAATTATTGACAGATTTGGACATTGCATAAGTTATTGAGGAATAAAAGAGTTGGAAACAGAAGCAACGTATACGTCAATTCAAAAATCAAGTTTATGCCCTAAACCTATACGAAAAAATTCAAATCTTTGTACTGGTGTTGCGTTCGATAATTTTGATCGTTTCGTTGAGACAGGAAGTGGCAAAGATACGTTGCATGATACTGTTGGCATTATTTACCAAAATGTAGATCTGGATAATACACATTCATCACAGGTATTAAATGAACTCTCTTCCAATGATGAAGAAACCTCAAGCACGAGAAGAAGAAAACGCAGAAGATTTGAGGCTATTACTGTAGATAAATTTTATTACCCCAAAAAACCAAAGATGACAGCAAATCTGCAAATGTCGCTTCATGAAGTTCAAAATTTCCAACCTGTTAATTTAAAATTATATAATACAATAGATGCCATTTTGATGATTAGCCATGCAATAAAGATACCAAAAGTTCCGATGTGGGTTGGCTTTAATAGCATAATAAATGACGATACTCATCCAAAACAAATAGTTAGTTACTTAACTCCAATTAATTCATCACCTACAAATATATCAGTAGTACTGGAAACCATGCAACAAAGTCAAAAAATTTGCCAAGATTTACAACAAACTTCAATTCAAGTTACTTACGATCTCGCGATTGCGAAAGTAGCTTAACAAATTCAAGCAACTGAAAAACCAAGATTCGACAATTTATTTATACATCTAGGACCTTTTCATATTATGATGGCTTATTTTTAAGTTTTGGGCAAAGTTATTATAGATTGTAGGTTACCTGATATTATGGTGCAAAGTAATTTACTAGCGAGAGGCTCATTAGGATTTCTTGAAGGAAAACACTTCAACAGATGTAAAAAACTTCATCCTCTGATGGCAATGGGATAAGAAATTTTGCATTTTAAATCGTTTTTAGAAATGAAAAATATAGTATTCACTGATAAAATGGTACAGGAAGTTACTCGTCTAGGAACTAGTCCCATATCATCATTCAAAATACAAAACGAAGAACTGGATGAGCTATTAGATTATTACAATATTTATAAAGAACAAACTCTTAACGGCGAGTTTGGCATCAATCTTGTACATTATTATTTAATGCTGTCAAGAAGTATCCGCATAGGAGATTTTGATTTATTTAAATTTGTACTGCCAAAAGTTACGAATTTATTTTTTATATGCAATCAGCAAAACTATGCACGATGGAGAGTTAAATACCATGCCAATTTGTTAAATGTTGCAACAACTCATCCTAATATATTTGAGGAATTACAAAAGGGTTGCTTTGGCGTCAAAAAAACTGATAAATCTTTTTCAAGACAACCAATTGACTTAGTGTTAGAGCAAACAATCAATGCAGATGCTGCCAGAAGACTCACAGGTATTTAGCTTCAAAATATACATTTTTAATTAATTTATAATTACATTATTTTTTTTTATAACACATTATTTCATATAAAATTGCAGGTATAACACAATTTATTAATTCAATCTCAGCGCGTCAGCGATGGGCTCGAAGCCATGATTTAAGATCAACAATAATTAGTTATGTATATGAACACTTGGATTTACAAAAAGAGCAGGATGTTACAGCTGACTTAAATAATCATAACATCACAAATAGTAGTACCCAATTAGAAAATTTCATGAAAACATTTCAAGAATTCGTTAATCCATTCGATGTAGGACTACCAAAAAATCTTTTAATCAATATTTCATCAGGTAAAGCAGCATCTCAAGTGGTTGAAAATTTTCTTCTTAATATTGAGAAAAATTGAGAAACTCGACGTTAAACGTTTATTGCAGAATGTGAAGCAGACATTAGTAGGTTTGAAAAGAGTATAAAAAGGTCACCATTGCAAAACTTTTCTCACGATTATTTAAAAAAAAGCAACAAAAATTGGTGGGAAGGTTCAAGAAGTACGTCTTTAAAGAGACTTATTTGGCCGTAACCGTATGCTTGGTATATCCATTGATTATAAAATTGATATTGCAAAAATATTATCATAAGGTAAAGGCCCAATTACTGACCACAGCCCAATAATTGACCGAAATTTTCTTTAAATATCTGGAATAACATTTTTTCAACAAAAAAAAAAAATTAAAAACAAATGGTTCGTTATATTTATGCTAATATTTCCTGCAAATTTTTATAATTTGTCATTTTTTATCTTATTTAAATTCCGCGCCAAAAAATCATCTAGTCGACATTACAGGAGTAAGTGTGACTTCACTGCGTTCTGAATGTTTGTGTGCTTAAGACGTGCTTCCCGAGTCTCACGCTTTGTCAGCAAAGTAAGTGCATTTTAATGTGATATTATATTTTTACAGTATTTAATATGATATTTCTATTGTATTTGAGAAATTTTTATCATGTTTTTTTAATTATTGTTTAAGTAAGAGGATATCATCCATTTCTCAAATGTGGTCGAATGGTAATACCAAAGAAAAACACAAAGTCCGTACCACACAAAATGTTTATTGTAATAATCAAAAATATTGACAACTAGTTTCGACCATCAAGGTCATCATCAGGTCTGTGAACAATATGGAAATGATAGAAAAGTAATAATAATAAAATAAGAGTTAAACAACTTACCAAATGCAAAAAGTAAACGTGATCAAAAATAATTATATAAAAACATTATTAGAATGGGAAGAAAATGGTTCCTATGTATTCAACACAAAGTGTCCATCGGTGGTAACACAAGTGTGTAGTGGGAAAGTAAAGAGGTAGAAATACACTAGTAAATGGTAAAGTGGTACGAAAAAATCTTATGTTGAGAACATTACAATAGTAGTAATGTGAGTTAACTCTGTTGACCTCACTAATAGGATCTCCTCTATTACTGTACCCCAAAACTCTTTCCTTTTATCCTTAGATGTTTGCAACCTTTTCCCTAGTATCCCTCCCCAAGATTGCGTTTCTCTTATTCACTCTATGCTCCTTAAGAATAACACTGACCCGGTTTTTGCTCAATATATTTGTGATATTACTACTTTTGCTCTTGAACAAAATTTCTTTCAATTTAATGATAAGTTCTATCGACAGTCAACTGGTTTAGCTATGGGTTCTAATCTTAGCCCTCTCTTAGCAGAAATTTTCATGAATAACTTGGAGAATCAATATCTTTATCATCTTTATCTTTATCTTTTATAGATAACATCGTGTTTTATTACAGATATGTTGATGACCGTATTGTACTTTTCAAAGGTGATAGAGCCCAAGCCACTTCTTTTTTGGATTATATCAACTCACTTCACGAGAGCATAAAATTCACTGTAGAACTTAAATCTAATAATAGTTTACCCTCTTTAGATATTTTAATTTCTAGAGATGTCTCTTCTTCTAAACTAAATTTCCAAATTTATAGGAAACCTACCAATACAGATTGTGTCATCAATTATTTTTCTTCTCACCCTTTCAACCATAAAACAGCCTCTTTCCAAAGCCTTCTACACGGAGCCTTTTCTATACCGATGTCACAACAATGTTTCTACGAAGAAATTGACATCCTCAAACAAATAGCAGTGAATAATATCTTTCCCTTAAATATCTTTAACAAAATTTATTTCCAACTTTTTTACAAATTCAAACTTTGTTCTGGTCATCCTGTTTCCTCTCCTGATCTTTTTTTCTTGGGTTCCGTCCCTTTTTTAGGTTCTATTTCCTACAAAATTCAAAAAATTTTTAAGAAGCATAACATCTAAATTGCTTTTAAAGCTAACCATAATCTAAGAACTTTCTTTGTAAACACTAAAGACAAAATTCCTACTCTACACAAATCTGGCATATATAAACTTACGTGTTCTGATTGTTCCTCTTTCTACATTGGCCAAAGTGGTAGAAGACTTTCTACTCGTGTGAAAGAACATATCAACTACTTTAATAAATACAAGAACACTGAGTTTGTTCATAGTCCTTCAGCTTTCTCCAACCACATTCTACAAGAAAAACATTCCTTTTCTCCTTCGAATACAAAACTCCTTCACTCCTGTTCCAAAGGCCCTAAAATGAATTTACTTGAAATTTTCGAAATTAACCAAAACCTCAATAATCAGAATACCACTTGTCTTAATGAACAAGTTAATTCATCTGAACATTATTTGTTTCTTGACTGTTTTTATTAGTTTTTTCATTTTTCATTTTCCGAATCTCTTTCTCCACCTTTTCACACTACCTCCTCTCCTTATTATAAGAATTATGTCTTAATTAAAAACCTTTTGTTTACATTATATATAAGGTTTGACCTCTTCTTCTTTTTCTAAGATAGTTCTTTGAATAATTAGCTAATATTGTTTCTTCTTTTTATTCAATTTTATATAAGCAGTTCCTTTTTCGTTTTCTCTTGCCTCTCTTTTAATTTTTTTAATTTTTTAATTCTTTTTTAAATTCTTAATAAATTTTTTTATATTATTTTAATTTAAATCTAAACTAAATGTTATTTGAATTTAGCTTTCTTTCATGTTCCAACTTCGTTTACTTAACTAACATTAACATACTATTTTTAACTTCCCGCTAAAAAAAATTAATTTTTTTTTTAAATCGGGAAGTTATTGGTTTCACCCCGTTTTTCGAAAATCGAGTTTTCATCGGATCTCAACGTTTTGAGGTCTTAGGAACCTCCCCTGTCTATTTTTACGAGGGTGTCTGTATGTACGTGTGGATGTGTGTGTGGATGTATGTAAACCTCTTATAACTTGACCGATCGGAATGAAATAAAAAGCATTCCAAAGAGTTCCATCTAACTTAGATTCCCTGTAAGTTTGAACCGATTCGAGCTGGTAGATTTCGACAAATTTCAAAATAACCGAAAAAAACAATTGGTAAAAATGATGTTTTTTGGGCATATCTTTTTGGCTATTGCATTGATCAATTTCATAACCTAATCAGCTCTCAAGCTTAAAAAGCCACGTCGAATGCCGTTTTGCAAATTAAAATCGGTTGATTCGTTCGTGAGATATCGTTGTCGAAAAATTTCAAAAAAAGTGTTTTTTTTTTCAATAACTTAGAGATTTTTTGACTAACTGATTTTGCACTCTCGGTAATGTTTTTAGGTCTCAAAAAACTGCGTCGAATGCCATCTTGAACATCAAAATCGAATAAGGCGTTAAAAAGTTATGGCTTTATAAACATTTCAAAAAAAGTCAAAAACGTCAAAATATGTCACGTTACTATAGCTTTGCGGTTAAAACTAGCGGGAAGTTGCAAGGATGGCCTTTAAGGTCAACCTTTTTTCGAATTTTTTTTTTATTTTATTTAGAAATTTTTAATATTAACACTTTCTTTTCGTTACAATTCACAACAACTATCAACAATTCATCTAAATTGAACATATATTTGTCTTTACTATTCAAATTACTATGTCATTCACTCACTTTAATTTTTAAACATTCTTTGTAACTTATGTTAATATTATTGTTAATTTTTCTTTCTAATTTGTTAAGTAACTTTGAATTAATGTTATCACATTTTATTGTATTTAATTTTTATTTCAACTATAATGGATTTCATGTTTTATGTATCACCATAATTATGTTTTTCATGGTTCTATGTTTTCTTCACTCTATGTCATACCTTGATTATGATTTCCGGGTTCTTGTTTCCGCTCAAGTGCAGTAGCCTTCCTTTATATTACATTTGTCTTGTGGCTTCCTTCGTTAACATACAGTGCTTACCAAGTTTTATAGTCACTTATACAAAATCCGTTATTATCTCATTTATGTTATATGTTTTCTTGTGTGTTAGTGTGGTGTTATAGACTATATTTGATCTGGAGCCGATTTCATCGACAATGAGGATGCTTTTTATAACCTACTGCATATTATTTGTCCTTCTTTTCATATCCTTTCTCCTCACTTGCCTTTGTGCTTGGCTAGACCAACATACACCTTTACATTTTTACTCATCACTACTTTGCTTGGTTACTTCTTACATCATATTTGGTGATTCAAGATCCCCTCCTTTTCCGTGGACTTATCCTGCAAAATTTTTTGAACTTCATCAACTTCCTTATAAAGGCCCAATAACTATTTGCCTATGGTCATTATACTGTAACGGATTTTCCGTTAATCACCTTGGTTTACATACCAAACACCTGTCTTTCTTCAATCTCTTTTATGTTTTTATTTGAGTGTGACAACATGCTTCGAGAAGGAAATATCGAACGAATGGACTGGCCTGCGAACTCTCCAGACATGAATCCGATCGAACATTTTTGGGATCATATTGCTAGGGCAATACAAGATAGAGAAAACCCTCCTGTAACCCGTCAGGAATTAATTATAGCCGCTGAAGAGGAATGGGCCAACATGGATCAAGATTATATTGACAACCTTATTCGAGGCAAGCCAAGACGTGTCGGTCAACTCATGGAGCGAAGGGGTGATCATACCGAATATTAAAAACATGTTATGTTAAAAGCTTTAGTTTTTTTATTTAAAAAATGAAATAAAGTTTTCTATGTTTATGCATATTCTTTAGTTTTATTTTTTTTAACAAAACTTATTCAACAAAATGAGAAAATTTAAGGCTACAAAATGTTAATAGTTAAAGCAAAGAATTAAATCTACTACATTTTGAAACTTTAGTTATATTAGATTTTTAAATATCCAGGGGGGCCAAGAATTTTGGAGGTGTGTGTAGTTATTTATTAAATATTTTTATCTAAAGATAGTGTACAATTATTTAATGTTTTAGAATGCCTCCTCAAGCTAAGAAAAGAATACTTTATACAAGAGAAATGCTAGATAATGCATTATTAGCCATAGAAAATGGAAATGCTAGCAAAGCATTTAACATTCCCAAAAGTACACTGATTTATAAACGAACAGGAAAATTACCAATGGAGGGAAGGCCTGGACCAGCCACTTTTCTTTCTCATCAGGAAGAAGACATTTTGGTGAAATGGCTACTACATACCAGTGACATGGGCTTTCCGGCAACAGGAGTTCAGCTGGCTGATAGTGTTGAACTCCTCTTCAAGCACATGAAAAAAAACAATCCATTTCCCAATGGTCGCCCTACCAAAAAATGGCATGAACTTTTTGAAAAAAGGCACTCAGAAATAGTTATCCGTGTCGCTTAAAATTTATCTAAAGCGCGATCATCACTTAATGAAGATAAAATAAGAGCCTGACATGCTGAGGTACTTACATATTTCAAAACTAATAATCTAGAGCACATTTTAAATGACCCAACCCGCGTTTACAATTGCGATGAATCAGCCTTCTTTTTAAGTCCTAAAGACAACAGAGTATTAGTAAAAAGGGGTGAAAAAGCAGTTTACTCCATTGTTAGTAATGATGATAAAGAATGCCTAACAACACTTATCATGTGTAATGCTTCTGGGCAATTCCCCCCTCCCATGGTTATTTTCCAGTATAAACGTATTCCTGCAAAAATAAGTAATAAGGCGCCTACATCTTGGGGACTAGAACGAAGTGATTCCGGTTGGATGACAGGAGAGACGTTCTTTGAATACATCGCCAATATATTTTACAAATGGTTGGTGGAAAACAAGATCTCGTATCCTGTAGTTTTATTTCTTGACGGACAATCTTCTCACCTTACGCTAAATCTCAGCGAATTCTGTTCACAAAATGGAATAATTTTGGTTGCTTTGTTTCCCAATACGACTTATATTATCCAGCCATTGGACGTTGCGTTTTTTAGACCGTTAAAAATGTCTTGGAAAAATGTAGTACATAACTGGAGGATTAATAATAATGGAGCTAAAATTGGAAGAGAAGACTTTGCAGGGCTTCTAGAAAAATCTTTAGACAACATGGAAAATAAATCTGCTATTATGTCAAACGGGTTTAGAGCTACTGGGTTGTTCCCATTTGAAGTTACAAATATTGATTTTAAGAAATATTTCAGAGCTGTTTAGTGCTGATGATAAAACTACATGCGAAGAATTGAATATTATCAGCATTGTTTTAAAAAGAATTCAACATGATATGCCAGAAAAAATTGGATTATTCCAAAATAATTGTGATATTTGGAAAGGTGAAATTGAAGATTTAAGCTTATTTCAATACTGGAGTTATTTGATAAAAAAGAAAAGTGATTTAGAACGTAGACAGAAGTCGATACAAACTGAACCCGATAATTTACAAATTGAAGCCAATAATTTACAAATTGATGCGAATAATTTACAACATGAACCTAATGATTTACAAATTGATCAGAGCAACTCACAGACTGTTGGAACCGATTCGTTGGAGCTGTGTTCATCTCGCGTAGACTACATCATTACTGAAGTGCTGGAGCAAAATCAAAACTTATCTAATATTGAGGGAATTATTTTAGAGGGTGATAGCTTGGTTCTTCCTTTCGATGAAAATGATTTTGTTAACTCTTCGGAAATAGGAAATAATATAACTGATCCAATCGTGATAGCAGTACCTCCTCCTATCAAAGATATTTGTAAGGAATCATTGCTACAAGATAAGCAATGTGACGAACTTTCAGTATTGAAGATAAAAGATAACCAAAAAGAAAATGACCAGGAGAGTGGCAATACAATATCTACTGAGATCAACAAAAAACATTTTTCAAAAGATCCACTCATGATACAAAAAATTTCTCTACAGAAAAAAGAACTAAAAAGAGATAATCTACAGTGTAACCCACTACAACAGAGTTCCTCAAGAAAAGAAGACGAAGTTCAAGCACCTCTATTAAGAGAATACAATATAGAAAACAACAAAGAAAACGACAACAATAAAGAAATAGAAATTACAATATTTTCTCAGTACGATACAACACCCCCATTATCTTCAGTTGAAAAAACAGCAAAAGCTTCTTCTGTAAAAGAACACAATAGTATTTCAGAGTTTGTACCGACGCCATTCAAAAAAGCTTTATTTTGGCCAGTGTCAAAAAATAATACAGAAAATTTGAAAAGAAAAATTAAAGAAAAAGTTCCTGCAGTAGCATCTTCATCACAGTGGCAAGATTATTACAGAAAGAAAGAAGCCGTAAGAAAAAACAGGAAGAGGACAAAAATATTAGGAAAGAAGAACGTATAAAAAAGAAAAGTGAAAAAATGAAGAAAGATGAAACAAAACAAGCAACAAAAGAACTTGAATCCCCTTTTTAAAACGAGACAGAAGAATACTCTTCTTCATATACTGAATCGGAAGGAAAAGAAAATACTGCCTTTTGTATTGGAGATTATTGCATTGTAAAATTCGAAAATAAGCATTTTCCGGGAAAAATTTTAGAAACCAAAGAAGAAGAGAATGGAAGAGAATATAAAATTAGTGCAATGTCTCAAAGTGGTGCTAACTGGAAATGGCCCAACCCAGTGGATATAATATGGTATCAAAGGGATGAAATCATAAAAAAGATAAGTGAACCAAAGATTATAAATAAAAGGGTGTATATAGCGTCAAAGAGATGAAAAAGTAAAAATGTTTGTTAATGTTAAACAGTTTGTGATGAACGTTTCGTTTTGTTTGTAGATTTAAATATAATCTGTTTTTAAAACATTTAATGTTAAACATTTTTAAGTAGGTATAAGCTGTTATTAAATATTTAATGCTAAATATTTTTTATCTATATGTATAACATAATATGCAACATTTCTATTGGCAATCATAAGACCTATGTTAACATATGGTGCTGTCGTGTGGTGGCCTAAAGTGAAACAAACGACAGCTATCAAAAAATTAAACCAAATTCAAAGATCAGCATGCCTTCTCGTAACAGGAGCCATGCGAAGCACACCGACCAGCGCAATGGAAGTCATACTTGGTCTCACCCCCCTTGATATATTTGTTAAGGAGGTCGCATTGATGACCATGGTACGCTTCGCACGGTTGGTATCGAACCCACTGTAGGGACTGACACATATAGGGATAGTCTGTGGAGGGAATCGATAAAAGTGATACCACTCTTACAGGCAGTCACGGATGCCGTCGCACCAAGATTTGACTTTGACAAACCCTACAAAATATTAACAAACAAGACAGCAGACCCCAACGTAGTGAACGCTCTGAGCGTATATACGGATGGATCAAAAACAAAGCAAGGTGTGGGATGTGGAATTTACTCTAGATCCTTAAGCCTAAAAACAAAATGGGCTATGGATGGCTTGTCAAGTGTGGTTCAGTCAGAACTCACAGGCATAACCACCCAGGCAACAAAATCACGTTCCAAAAACGTGAAAAATACGTTATCGGATACCTAAAATCACGTTTTCAAATGACGTTTTATTGACGGTAATTTAACGTGAATAAGTCCCACCACAATCACGTGATACTAATGACGTTAATAAAACGTTAGCAACTAACGTATTGCTGACGTATAATATACGTATATGAAACGTTAATAAAACGTTAGCAACTGACGTATAATATACGTATTTAAAACGTTAGCAACTAACGTACTGCTGACGTATAATATACGTAAATATAACATAAGCAGATCACTTGTATGTAACCCTTCACATAAAAGCTGGTCTTTAAAAATAGGAAAATAAAACATCAATATATACTTACTATTTTTTTTTATTAAATAAGATTAATATTCGTTTTCAAACTTCTATTCTATTTTGAAAAATGAAACTTTTTTAGCTTAATTACAAAAAAATATGTGTTAGCATCATAGATTTTTTTATCGCAATTTCTTGACGTTTTCAAGGTACGAGTTCCGGAAGAATTAAGACCTAAAAAGAATCCGCGAAATTACGTTTAACACTTAAAGCCTATGACATAAAGATAACCTACCTCCAAATTCATCCAACGATCGATCGTCTTCTTTTGGACATCTCTCCGTTAGAGGTTGTTTACGAATGCTGCAACTCTTACTTGAAGACAAATCTCTAAAGCAATAAATCAACTGTAATTACATTTATTAATAACTTAAGCATAAACTTACTTGATTTCTTTCCAAATATAATTTGACGGAGTCGCTTTAATTTCTTACTTTTTTTGAGAAATTAAAAGGTCTTGATCTGGATCTGAATCAGAAGACTCATAAAAAGCTTTTCTCTTTCGATTCCTTTTCACTAATGATTGTGAAACTAATTCTTCAATCATTATGGGATTATAACCTTTAAGAAAATGTAACCATTAATTTCAATATGAAGCATCTACCTAACTATATAATAAAAGATAGATGTTCATATATTTAAATAAAGTGTATATGTAATACTTACTTAAAATTTTTATTACTTAATACTAATACAGAGCATACAAACTACGCCAAACAAACACAAATATAAAATGGCGACAGCGACAATGCCGACAATCCTTTTGAACAGCGGTACCAACTGGTACGTAGTACCAACCAAAATAAAACCGCGTAAAAAAGATTTTGGCGCACTTATCAAAATGTGCATCTTTCATCCTTCTTGTTTTATTATTAGAAATGCATATATAAAACGTTATAAAGGTTTGATCCATTTTAAAATTTTAATAAATGCTTAATAAATGAATTTAATAAATATTTTATTATCCGTCACTTTGCTAACTATTTTTCGACGTGTTAATTACGTTTCACAGGTATACGTTATTTTGGCGGGAGCCGAATCACGTTTTTTTTAGGTCAGATTTAAGACATTTTGCGACCTAATGCATTTTTCACGTGATAGTCACGTCTTTATGACGTTTTACGTGATCATGTGGTTGCCTGGGCATAGCTGCAAAAGAATTAATCAATAGGAACATCACAGGCAGAAATATAAATATATATACAGACTGCCGACAAGCACTACTGACCTTGAATAGACCACGTTTCACTTCAAGTTTAGGACTAGAATGTCACCAATCTCTAACTGAGGCCAGCCAGAATAACGTGGTCACTCTCAGCTGGATCAAAGGACATGGGAACTCTAAAGGCAACCGCATTGCGAACAATTTAGCAAAGACGGCTGCGGGCTACAGATATGTTAGCCCTCGCCCATCTACCAAGCTAACATTGTCCGCAGCCGGGGACCTTATCAAACAGCACTCTCACCAAAAATTTATACAGTGCTGGGATGAAACTACGAACTGTAGACTGGCCAGAGAGTTATTACCTCATCCTGGCGAGGAAACAGCAAAAAAATTTAAGGCATTGACCAGACAAAATCTCCGAACAGCTGTGGGAATCCTGACAGGTCACTGCCAATTGCGACAACATCTCTTTAGGATGAAACTAACAGAATCGCCGCTATGCAGAGGCTGCAAACAAGAAGAGGAAACAGTAGAACACATTATGTATGACTGCTCTGCTTTTTCTGAAATCAGAAGAACCGTGATGGGCGAGTATTGGCTTACACCAGCCGATGTCAGGGAGATCCCCCTCGGGAGCCTCATCACCTATTTTAAATCAATAGGCCTGGTGACATCCTGAGGTGAGGATATCCCTACATACGGGAGAATGCACAATGGGTCATATGTGGCCTCAGTGCTGGCTGAGCACTAGCTCGCCCCTCCCAAATTTCCAGATCCAGATCCAGATTTCTATTGTTTTTTTTTCAACATTTTTTTTACAAATGACTTACTTAAGTAGGTATAAATTTTTTATTTATGACATCAAGTAGTTGGTCAATATTTGGAATGTCTATGGATTACTAATTGGGTAATATATATTTTTCAGTGGTCAGTAATTGGTTTCTAGTGCTTTCCTGAGAATAATATTTTTTTAAATTTCAATTGTTGTTTTTAATAAATTCCATTTTGTCTGTTTAAAAAAAGAAATTTTAAGCTATTTGAATTATGTATTTCTCTAATAACTCGTTTTTTAAGAGAAAATAAACAAAGTTAAATGTCTGACTTGCATGCTTAATTGGTCACTAATAGGGTGCTTTACCTTATCCAATCACTCATGTGCCCTTATCAATGTGCCATTTTGATGGTGCAATTTGTAAAACTAGAAAATCTGCTGTAATGAAATCTCTAGAGAAAGATATTAAGCATTGTCCTCCACCGTACATTGATGTTTTGATAATTGATGGTTTTTTTATTCTTCACTCTATGAAAGATGTACCTTAATCATTTGGAAACATTTCAAAGAAAATGTTAAAAATGTTAACACAATTAAATGCCACCAGAATTAACATTATTTTCGACCAATATTTCACTCCTTCCATAAAGGATTATGAGAGATCTATAAGACAAGAATGTACACAACTAGATTTCACTATAACTGGACCAGGTCAAATTCGACCTGCTGATTTTGGAAAAGAATGAAGAAATTCCCGATTTAAACAGGCACTCGTAAATTTCTTTATTTCACATTGGGCTACAGACGAGATAGTACCTTTTATTGGAAATAAATTGATTAAAGTTAATTTCAAAGAATGTCATTCTTATAGTGTCATTAATAATACAGTTGCATCAAATATTCAGAGCATGAAGAAGCGGACACAAAAATTATTTTTCATGTATGCAATATCGATACACAAGCAAACATTGTCATCATATGTTCTGATACTGACGTATCAGTTATAATGTTGTGTCATATGCATCATTTAAAAGACCATAGTTCTCACGGTTGTGTACTTACAGGCACCGGAAACAATCAAAGATATATTGATTTATCAAAATATACGACAATTTTGGGCCGTCTAATAGGCTTTCATGCTATCACAGGATGTGACTATAATCCTGCTTTCTTTAAGAAAGGCAATCAAAGACCTTTTAAAATACTTAAAAAATCTACTGAATATCAGCAAACGTTCCTTAAATTTGGTGATCTTGAAATATTTACTCATAAAGATGAAAAAAATGTATTTGATGTAATACAAAAATTCATCTGCGAACTTTATAATGTTTTCGGAATAAATGATGTACACTGGCCCGCAAAATTAACCGGACATCGTAAATCTGGTTCAAATTCAATCCTTAATAACTTTTTTTTGTATTGCATCGATTTTGATAATTTTTTGCCGAGTTTTAGGCCATTTTATGATCATCATTTTTTCATATCGAAGCTACAAAAATTTCCAACGGATTTGTTGTTATACAGGGGTTAATAAAAAGTTCATTTTTACTCTAAACTTTTAAACTCCCTGTGGAAAAAATTGTCAACCGAATAATGATTCTTTTGGCTGCATTTTCAAGCCCCATCTTTTCTTAACAACTTGTTTTTGATGTGAAACATCTATAGCGGCACGTAAATCAGATTTCTCGCGTGGCGACGGTGACGTATTACGTAAAAAACCTAACGCATCGATAATATATAATAAAGAGATGTACTGATATCTTATATGAAATTGGTCTCATGTTTTGAGCGACGCGACGGTGGCGCGCCAACAATAGGGGGAAGAAGCTCATCGATTCAAAAATTTGACGGGACAGGGTATGAATTGTTTCATATAGAAGTACACTTTTAAAGCTCATATTTTAATTTTTAATATTTTTACTGATGTGTAAAAATATTATATTTTTACTGATGTGTAAAAATATTAAAAATTGAAATATAGACTTAAAAGTGCATATTATCTTTAATATGTAGGTAAATAAATATAAAAACTAAACAAGTTAAAATGGTTTCGTGGGACACCAGGTAGGAACTATGTTCCTTCGGCTAATGAAGAATCGACACATAACACTACTTGATTGTGTATACGACTGTAACGCCTGCGCACGTCTCATTTAACGGTCAATATATCAAAATCAGTGAAATCTTGGCGTTAAGAAAGAAGCTTCTTTAAAATTCAAGGTGAGCTTTAAAGAGTAATGTACATTTATTTTTCTCACCTTTCTTAACTACTTTCAACTATCCAGATTTTTAAAAATTATATCTCATATTACTTTAACAAAAAAAGGTAAGTAGTTGTTCTGGCGGGATTCTGAGACCGTGTCCAGCTGGCGGGTTACTGGGACCGATGCCATCCAGTTCAGAAACCCTCCTTGACTCACCTTTACAAGAACTTCCCTGTAATTTTACCAGTCATTTGTGTTACCCTACATTTTTGTTACCCTACCTTGACCACCCCTCATCATCACCACCCTCGATGTGCCCAAATAAAACTTAGAATAATTTTTATGAATGTAGAAAAAAAAATTCTGTGTGTGATTGCGGTTGTGGAATTCGAACCCACAAACTCATGTGTAGAAAGTTGACGCTTTAACCAACAGAGCCATCAACTTACTTGCTATAGAAAATTAAAATGTGTAAGACAAACAGATCCATCTACTTCATATTGTGTAGCAGAGTTGTTGTTGATATTTAGCAGAGACGTTCTAACATTAGCCTAGCCTAGCCTCGCCTCATGAAACCTTTTTACTAAGTCAAATAAATTAAAGTATAATTACAACAGATTAAATTAAAATGAAAATACAGTTTTTTTTTATAACTTTTTTTTGTTTTTATAATATTTAAATGAAGCTATGAAATTTATTTTTAAATAATAATACACACACACACACACACACACACACATCAGACAGTGAATATTTTAAACATGATGGTCTAAGAAATTGAAACAAATTAATTCGATTCAATATATAAAATTTTATTTTTTACAAAAATATATCTACATACTACTACAATTTTTTTTTTTACTATTTTCTTTTTTTATTTATATAATAATTATAAAATGTCACCAAATAAACTAGATTGGATTTAATAGAAGCCCAATACTCCTCACCAATACCATCATACCACCTGGAATAAAAGTAATCCTCCTCCATTATATCCCACTCATAATCCCATTGTGGTTGTGATTGGTAACAGTGATAGTGGTAATTAAGTCTCCATATCAAACCCTTTCTTATATTAAGCAGTTCTTCTGCAGATAGAATACCCATGTCGCTGCCAGTCTATAAAAAAAAATTTTAGGAATCTGACATTACTTCATCACAATGTTGGGTTATGACACTGAATGGATGAGTTACAAACTGTTCCATATGATTTTAAATCTTGTGCAGAAATTAATTGTTTCGGTATAATTTTCCTATAATTAATATTGTTAAGTTTTTTAAACCGTTGAATACATTCCCCCATTTAATTTTCATACTGGTGTTCTAAAAATGAAATAAACCCATATATAGTTTAAACTTTTGTTATATGTCTATATTGCACTACCTTTTTAACTTCAACTCTATTTAAGGTATCATCCAAAAAGAAAAAAAAAATTGAATTTGGTAGTAGATTTTTACCAAAAACCAAAAGTGATATTAACCATTATATCCCCATGGTAAAGTGTCCGTGTTGAGATAATTAACAACTCTTTTATCGTCAAACGGACTTAGAGCAATTTTTTGTTGTTTGATAGTAAAAACCTGATGTTTAACAGATTGAATAGTATTTTGAGTCACTTCAATTTGTACATTATTAAACAAACATTTAAAATAATCATCAAAAGAAATAAATTTTATTGCTGAGGATTGTATTCCTTTAGCTTTTTTTACAACACCAAGATTGTTAATAATATTTTGGTTTACTTTAAACCCTATATTTTTTAAGTCATTAATTTTGCGAACTTTGTCTTCATCATTCGTAAGTGTTTTAAAGCAATACATTTTGGAGCGTAATCCAATAAATTCAGTCATAATTTTGCCATTGTTTTCATCCTTCATTAACCCTAAAACTTTTTTATTTTTTCGTGGAATACCAAATACATTATTTTCTGAATAATCTGATGTATCAAACATGTGTATATCTTCTTTGATATATTTATAAATGTCATCAACAAAAAACTGATAGATCAAACTATCTGTGTCAGTATAAAGTAATTTTGCATTGTCAGCAAATTTTTCTTTAATATATTGATAATGGAAATTATATAAAAATGTTTTGGAAATATCAAGTATTGACATACCAACACAAATAGGTTTATTAAATTTAATATTTAAGCGATTCATTTCAATAAGGAGCATGTCTTTACCAAAAATACTGCAACTATGAAAATTTGGTTGTGAAATATAATAATTGGCACCATATCGTCCACCCCATTTAGTAACTAATTTAATATCTCTATATTTTCTTACATTTTCTATAGTTTTTCCAAAAGGTGCATTGTTCATTAATTTATAAAAGTTTTTCTCAAATTCATTTTTGCTTTCCTTTCTTAATTCAGTATTTAAATCAATATACTTTTTCAACCACCGTGATTGTTTAAACTTTAAACATCTATGAATTGCTCCAAGTTTAAGCCCGAGTTGAAGAGCCTGTTGTAAATTTTTGTAATGAATAATATATTTTTGTTTATCGTAAAGCGTTGTTAATAATTTTGGTAATAGTGATGCTGAAGTAGGTGGAACTAAATGTTGAGGACATAGTGGTAAATCTTTGTGGCTATTAAACAATTCTTTGGGATAATGAAGGTCTACTTCAAAAATATACCCAAATTCACTATCGTCAGTAATATCAAAAATAGAATTTTCTGTGTAAATATCATCAACCCATTGAAAATCTCCTATAGGTAATGAACAGCTCATTGCTGCCCCATAAAGGTTATTTACATCATAATACATTAGAAAACTTGAACGTTCATTAGAATTAAATTCTGAACCCATGTATTTATTATTAGCCTTTCCGTATCTATTTGAACATTGTGAAACACCTCCTCTAATTCCTTTTTCAATAAACATAATCATATTTACATCAGTTAAAAGATCTAAATTTATTTCAGTTATTTTAAGCATGCTGTCAAATGCTAGACCGGGTGCTGTGTAATAATGAAGGCTATCTAATTGATAAGTTTTTAAACATGCTTTCCGAAAGTTTTCAATAACATCAACCAGAAGAAGTACATCAGTTTTTAAATACAACTCTGCGTATTCCTGAAGTGTTTTTATATTAAAAGTTTTCCAAACTGTACAAGCATGATTATAATCTAAATCAGATATTTCAGATTTGTTAATGCTACTGAAAAATTTATTCTTTTTTGGTATCGAAGTTTCCTGCAGCTTTTCCCAAGAATCAATGTATTCATATGGGAAAACACCTTTCCTTGTTACTAATTTAAATTTTGTCTCATCATCATAATATTTCCTTGTAACATTTTTACTTTCATCTGTAAGGTAAGATGATAATTTATCCAAACTACTCGACATAAATCTATACGAGTCTAAAAATCTAAAATTAATAGTTGAGTTTTCAATATATTTTGTAAAAGATATATATTTTTCTTTATTAAGAGGAATTAAACTAATTTGACCTTTAATTTCAGTACTAAGAGTTTTAATTAAAAAGTGGCTATCATATCCAGAAAGATTGTGAAATACTACAGGAATCATTTTTTTGTCTTTAAAGTTAAGATTACAAGAACGATGAGCTGGACCTCTGTATTTCCCAGTTAGATGGCAATGGTCTCTTATTTTAGTATCTGACTCGTTAAATGGTTTACAACAAATATGACACTCTTGTGAATTAGCAAATATATTATTTTCTTGATCAGTTAAAGGTTGCATGGGAAGTGATGATAAAGATTGAATTTTATTTGCAATTTTTTCAAGTTGTTTAACAAACCAAACAATACAGTCTTTACCTGTGTACACTTTAAACTTACAAAGAGAATCATTATAAGAACACTTTAGAAAATATGCAATACTAAATGGCTCATGTTTTTGAAACTTTTTCGATTTGCTTGTGCAGTTTTGGTCAACATATTTAACCAGCATGCTTTCTAAATCAGCATAAATTACAAACGGAACCATCAATTTGTTTGAATAATTTTTAAAGCAACATTTTTCATTTTCTTTAGGTAAAGTAATTTTACATTTATTTACATTTTTACAGTTATCATTGTGTTTTAATAAACTTAGTTCACATTTAAAATGATTAAGACATCGTTCGCAAAACCATTTTTTGTTTTTTACATTACCCGCTTGTCTATTTACTAACCGACTAAAATTTTTAATGTAAGCAAAATGAAAACATCTTTTTGAATTATCAATAATTTGATTTTGTTCTGAAGAAATATACGGTAAAATAAGTAAATTAATTTTAGTCGAAAAATTAGTTTTGCTTAGCATTAATGGTAAAATTTCATGTTTTTTAATGCAATAAATGTTTATAGCTAAATTATTTAAAGATTCAAATTTTGATATATTATTTAAAGTTATAGGAAAATCAATTCCATCACATTTTAAAACTTGACTAAAATGGGGATAAGAAGATGTGCGACTTACATTTTTAGAGTCTGGTGCAGGATATAATGCACACACTACAGACCACAAAAAACAATATTTATCACGATTTCTAATATTTATAACACTTTTAGTTTTTTTCACAAATGAAGGTAAATCCACATATGTGGAAAGACCTACACTTATTGGATTATAGGAATTTATGTTTACTTTAAGATGCCAAATTTCAGCCAAACTCCAGCCACTATCACGTTCTTGAAAATCCTCTAATTTTACCAATATTTTATCAATAACATTAATCTTATACCATTCAGTCAAGTTTGTACCATGGTCAATTATAATATTTGGTGTGGAAAAATGTTTAACTGATGTTTCAAGATTTTGCGGTTTAATAAATAAACCAGAAAATATAACATTTACTTTTAATAATGAAACTTGTAATTCCTTTTTAATTTTATTTGCAAAAATTTTAAATGATTGATTTAAAAAAATTTTTGGTTCTTTAAATTTAAAATTGATAATAATTCCTGTTTTTATTCTATTATTAAAACATGATTCAACATCTTGCCACATTAAATTTCTCTTTACTATTTTTCTACACTTAAATTTAAACGTTTGCAAATAATACTTTAAAATGCTCAAATTACTTTCAACTTGGTTTTTACTACTAACACACGTTTTATTTTTTAAACCTTTGTTTAAAATTAAAATAGATTTTCGCAAATAATTGATATAATAGTTAAATTCAGTTTTAGTTTTAAGTATTCTACTTACCAATTCAATTTTCTTAACCATTTCGGTTGAATATTCTGCCATACTCTTGCTGTTCATTGTGGAACTGGTACTAGTGCTGGTGCTGGTTGTAATTGAGTTGATTTTGTCAGAACGATTTCTGATACAGTTCGTTTCTTTCTTTCTCCTTTTATATAAATATCTTATCACAAATTATTACGTTGTACATAACAACAAGAAACGAAAATTTGTTACAATGTATTGATTGAAAATTGTTACAATGTATTGATTGCTAAATAACTAACATTATCTATATAAGTTTCTTATCATTTTCTTATTATAATGAATAAAGTTCAAGTTCAAGTTCAATGTTGCAACAAGCAGTGGAAATTCTGTTTGGTTATTAAAGTGCTGAATTTGCAATCTTGCTAATTAACTAACATTATCTATATAAGTTTCTTATCAATGATGCAACAATCAGTGGAAATTCTGTTTGACCTTCAAACTGCTGAATTTGCAATTTTGCAGAAATTAATTAATCAGTAACTAACTATTACCATCTACAATAAAAAATGTTTAGATAAGAATTTAGTATTTATAGCGGGGTATCAAATGAGTAAAGCATCAGTTGACTGAAATCATCTAATAAAAAAAAAAAAAAAAAAATGGCAAGCTGTCCAACCACGATTGTAGTGTTTAGCGAAGATAAAGTGAATTTTCCCATAAAATACGCCTGGGTTGTGTGTAAACAACTTTTCCAGTAAGTAAACTTTTTACTTTTATCTTTATTTTTTAATGTTTTTTTTTTCTTTTTTGGTGAATTTATGTTTATTTCTTTTTCAATATATTTTATTTCTATGACTACAATCATTAAAAACTCGAGTCTAAGGGGATTGATTATTTATTAGTCTATTATGTTCACAATGAAATAAAAAATATAAATTGGACAATATTTTTATATTTATATTTTACCTTTTTCTTTTTTTCTTTTTAATGAATTTATGTTTGTTTCTTTTTTTAGATTTGGTGTGAAAGAGATATGCATTAGAGACGATAAAATATTTATCACTTTAAATTATTCACCAAAAGCCCTTACGTTAAAACGAAAATTTGGAAATCTACCGGTTCGCTACATGCGAACCAAGTTAGATGACGAAGAGGAGTTCAAAATTTTGGAAAAAATTGTAAAAAAATACAAATTCAATTTATTAGATGAAGAGGGCCAACCTCAAGTTCTTCCCGCAAAGCGTTTTCTAACAATAGAGGAAGTTCTTGAGAGCAGTGATGAGGATGAGGGGGATGAAAATGTACCGGGATGTAGTAAAAAAAATAAAAAATAAATAAATAAATGTATATTGAATATGTATTTTATTTTTCACACAAATTATTTAAAAATATTAAACTAAGTATAAATTTATCAAACATTTTTCTATAACGGAGAAGTACAAATTAAACACATTTTCTAATGCACAAAAAAAAAAAAACTCTTACCTTTGAGAAATTAAATATCAATACATATTTTGTAATTTTACCATAGAAATTTTTAACAGTGTACTAAAGAAACTCTATAACAACCAATTGTAGTGACATAATCGTGTGATATTGAAAATTTCTGCAGAATTTGCAAAATCATCGAATACTTTTAGAATAACAACTTGACATTGAACTTAGCAAGAAGTTACAGTCTTTAATTATTATTATTATTATTATTACACTGTTTCTAAAAGAAAAAATTGTAAAAAAATAAATTTTTGAAAACGTTTTACGTGACTTAAATGTTGTGTTTACGAAAAAGGTTTTTTAAAAATAATTTTAATTATTTAACAAAGTGTAAAATATAATATAAAATTGTTTATGATATAATTTAAAAAAGCTGAATTTGCGTTTCTGCTATCTTAGCGGATGTTGCATCTTCTTTCTGTATGATCCTACCAGTGGCGTGGCTATAACTCGTGTTTTATTTATTACCCTACAAATTTTTTACATAAGAAAAAATATAATTTTTTTAACTATAAAGAAAATTAAATAAAAAAATTATAATTGAAATATAAATAGTAAACATAAATCTTTATAAATAAATCCAAGAATATTTCTTTTTAATATGTTCCGTTGAAACGACCAAAATAACGTTCAAACTCGTTGTGTTGACGTCTATTTTTTGTCACTTTGAAATGATGTTTTTCCATAAGAAATACATGTAACTCGAAAATTTCTTTTTACCTATTTTTTAAAACGTTGAAATGACAAATAATATTTTTTGACGCTATATTTATTGATTTTGAAATAAAACTCATGATTTTTTATAAAAGTTTATTACATGTTTTCTAAATCTCTTATTACATTATCTTTATAAAAGTAAATATACAAAGCATTAGTACATATTTCCCAATGTATACAAAATAAGAAGCAAGAAAGTTTATAAAATATTAGATTTTTCGATCCAGCTGTTATGCGAACTATCAAACCCCAACCATTTAACGTAGATTTTATTGCCTTTTTTCCTCAGCACTTTTTCAACAAGGTAAACATCAGGATTTTTTGACTTTTGTAGCTCTTCCTCGTAAAATGCTCCTTTAATTGGCGATCCATGTAAATCTTCCAACATGTATGTTACGGGATTAGTTATGTTCACTTTGGTAATTTTAAAAAGCTCCGTAGTCCAATTAGGTGTATAACCTTTATCGAATAGATGCTTTGCCTTGCTTATGCGCACCACATCTCCAATTTTATATTTTCGCGGGCCTGCTATTTTCAAATGATTATAATGTTGCTTCAGAATCTCTTTTTCATTGGATCTGTTTACCTGAGACGGCTTTTGACCAATCGTTCTATGTTTGCTTTCGTTGTACTCTTTTGTAATTTTCGGTAACACATCTATCCACCTGTACGTACCGTTTAAGCTAAAATGCTTGTACAATTTCGTTTTCAGCGTTCTAATAACTCTTTCCGCCATACTTGCTTTCATCTTGGTAAATGTACTGTAATGATTTATGCCATGTTTCTGCATTAGATTTTGAAATTTTGTGTTGTAAAACTCTTTGCCCTGATCAGATTGAAGATTTTTCGGTTTGCGTTTTCCTATAATATCGGCAAAAGCTTTCGTGATTTCTTCGCCAGTTTTCGATTTCAACGGTCGAGTCCAGAGAAATTTCGAGAAGCAGTCGATTACCACTAGAATCGTTTTAAACGATCGATTTTGAGTTGCGTAAGAACTCATTTCAGCCAAATCAATTTGCCATAAATCATCTAAACCTTTAATAATTGTTCGTCGACGAGCATAATTTTTCCGAGCCGGTTTATGCAGCTCATTAACGACTTGAACCTTTTCCTTTGAAAACATGACTGTGACTAAATGTTTAGGGATTTTGTATTAATCGATTCTCCAATGCTTTTATGGTCAAATCCATCGCAGTAATAGTTTCACGAACATCAAGCAGATTCTTTTGATTTATAGTTATTGTATCGATCAAAACAGCAATATTCTTTTTAATAGCCGCTATTTGTGATTCTAAACTTTTATTCATAGCATTCATGTTTTCAGTCAACTTTTGCACATTATTATCCATATATTTTTTATTGACGGCATCGCTGTCTGAGTCAGGATCTTTAACATTACAAAGTTTTAAATTTTCAAAATCAATATCACCGTTTGCGGTATGGACTAAGGTTGGTTTAGACATCAGCAATAGTTTTTTATTGCCTATATCATGTTTAGTACGTCCGAATTTGTCGACACTCATTGTGGTAATGATGTTTAGGCAATAATGCGTGCTTCTTTTAATTCCTCGATAATTGCAACAATTTCATTATCATTCGAAGTATTTCCTGCTTCTTTTGACGCTATTAAAAGCCGAAGCCTGTCAACGAGTTCGTTTGGATCGTCCCAATATTGAAGGTCAATTTTATTATCGTTGTAAACCATTTGCATCCCAGAGCCCACAGTGTCCGAAGGTTTTCGCAAGTGAGAGGTAGCCAGAGGTTTTATAATATGTGTGTATTTGAATCGGTTTGTTCCTTTAAGGTATCCTTTAATGTTTTTATGAACATTTGTTAATTCTAGTATTGTTCCATAACACTTGAAATCCTCCTTATTGTAATTTTCAGGTTGATCTTTAAAAATTAATTCATATAGACCCGGTGTACCTTTTATCTGTTTGCCGTCTATAATAATAAATCCATGCTTTTTATCAAAGTCGATTTGTTTTTCACCCAGAAACCATTTAGATGTATCAGCATTGTAAATGGGACCATAAACCGTATCTATATTATCTTTTTGTGTCCAATGATCTTGAATATATGGATGAGCCATTGGGGGATACTGATCCAAGTATTCCTTAATAACATCTTCTGAAACGTTAAAATCTTTAACAGCCTGTTCTTCGTCTTCATAGAATACTTCATCATTATCATCACTAGTAGTTTCGGCAACATTTTCGAGTTTTATAAACTCAGGTATGCTTGATTGCTCTTTTTGTTTAGGTGATTCCTCTTTTTGTTTTTTAGACGGTTTCTCTTTTTGTTTAGATGGTTCTTTTTTAGGCTCTAGCTCGTTGACTGGTTGAGGATGAGAGATCACTGTTTCGTTTAGAGAAGATTTTACAATTTTGTGTAGTTGTTCTGTGACAGGTTTAAACAATTTATTTAGTGTCTCATCCGTTTCAACTCTACCCAATTGTAACGCTTTATATTTTTTTCGAATCGATCGAGCCAGTTCGGCAATTTTTCTCTTACGAATGGCAATGTCAACTGGATTGTCTGACATGTTGTCGAATAATGACTGCAATGTTACAATTTTATGTATTTATCGAAACCGATTCGATACCGACCGTTGTTTAAATCAAAGTCTTTCGCAATAACCATTGTCCCATATTTTTCTTGCCAACATTTCGAACACAACTGTTTGAATTCTTCAAAACTCATATCCGGTGACACGTGTTCATCAAAGACATGTTTCAAATTAATAGCATCTTGTTTAAAAAGTACAATTATGTTACTGTTATCTCTACAAATTTGTTTACAGCATTTCGAGTAGGTTTGTGAAAGAAATGCGCTATCTATATCCCGATGTCGGCCCATGCTGTAGTATTCTCTAATCTTTTGTTGGTTCTCGCATATGACATCATCAAAAATAAAAATTGAATTCGGCTTTGCTTCATTTGGACTAATAACTTCATCGTTTTCTTTAAATGGAAAATATCCCACTCCTTTAACTTTTGATAGCACTTCTTCCAACAATTTATACTTGGGCTGATACAATGACTTTGAATAAACGTAAACATTTTTAAATTTCGCGCCATGCGGATGAAACAGTAATGATAACATAACGTTTGTTTTGCCACACCCACTGGGTCCACAGATTAGCGCTCGAAACGAGTTTGGTAGCAGTGGACCATGTTTACTGCCAGCGATTTGATCGTTTCCTCCATCTAAATTTTCAATCGGCAGTGTGTGTTCTTGCTGAACGACCTTCATGTTTTGACATGTTTTTTCATGTTTCAATGTATAAGTAGTGTAGTAATTCGAAAATCATTTCATTTCTCATGTTGGTGTTTGAAGGTGAAGGTGTGCTTAACAGTTTAATCAATAATCTACCGTTTGAGTTACATTATCCTGGTTACAACTTTTTGGGTCCTGGAACTAAATTACATCAAAGACTTGCACGTGGAGATACGGGTGTTAACCTGCTGGACGACGCAGCCAGAGAACACGACATTGCATATTCTAAGCATAAAGATTTAGCGGAACGACATAAAGCGGACGAGATTCTAGAGAATAAAGCGTGGGAAAGAGTAAAGTCCAAGGACGCATCAATTGGCGAAAAGACTGCAGCTTGGTTAACTACCACCGCAATGAAAGCTAAACGTAAACTTGGTATGGGTGTAAAAAAACCGAAATCGTTTAAACGTAATATTATAAGTAAAATACAGAGAGATATAAAAAAAGCTGGTCCTTCGGCTACATTAAAACGAGCAACCAGTATTGCTCTAAAAGCAGCCAGGGTAGCTGTACAAAATGCTGGTGGAAAAAAACAGGTTAAAGTACCTAGAATTATTCCCATCGAACCAAAATCCGGAGGATTTCTACCTCTTATTCCGTTGTTCGCAGGGCTAAGTGCACTCGGGGCGTTGTCTGGCGGAGCTGCTGGAATCGCTAAAACTGTGATTGATGCGAAAAATGCACAAAAAAAATTGGAAGAAGAACATCGACATAACAAAGCTATGGAATCTCTCGGTAAAGGACTATATTTACGAAAAAATGCCAGAGGAGGCTTTGGTCTTTTTCTTAAAAAAAACTAGGCAAGCTACCCAATCGAGGATTGTATGATTACGAACTAAAACGATATGCTAAACTTTTAAAAATCCCAAATTTCAGAGGTGTATTTATGCGAGACACATTACCTAAAACCGGTCCTGTTCAACGCGAATGCGCAATCCTAAATTTGGATGAAAGTAAAAATCATGGAACTCATTGGGTGGCGTATCGGAAGATTAACAATAACGTGGAATATTTCGATTCATTTGGCAAGTTGAAACCGCCGAAAGAACTTGTACAGTATCTGGGGCCTGCAACGAAAATTGTTTACAATCACGATCCTTATCAAACTTTTAACCAAATCAACTGTGGTCATCTTTGTTTAGAATTTCTATGCGATGGAGGCTGTTTTGGCGTACATTAATCGTGAAAAGAACCTGATTGACTTTACTGAACAAGAATTGGCTTGTTTTCCTATATGTTATTTGAAAAGGTACGCAAAACCTTGTGAATTATTACAAGTTTGGTGCAAGTTGCCGCTTGAATATAGATTGGATTTTGAATTGCGAACCTGCCTGCCATGCTTTGTTCATCATAATCGTCCTGAATGGACCACCCATGTTGATGGACCTGCGCAATCACAAGGAAATTGCAATATATGTAAACTAGGTTTAGAAAAATGTAATGAGCTTGTAAAAAATTATTTAAATAAATGTTAAAGATATAAAATTTTATTTCTTTGTTCAACCTCCAACAGTTATGTTGTTGACGCTAGAGAGTCGTGATTATCAATTTGATTGGACTCCTCCGGTTCCTTTGAGTTTAGATCCAAAGAAACAATACAAGTTGGCATTTTTGTTTTTCTTTTCGTACAACAGTATACCGAATGTAGAGAATGGCAGTAATGCTTTCTACTATTACGAAAATAACGATAAAACTAAATTGCAGAAAATAACGTTAAATACAGGTTGCTATGAAATTTCCGATATTGAAGAGACAATTAGAAATTTACTAAATATACCATCAAATGCAAAGATTGAAGACGTTTTTTCATTGAAACCCAACAATAATACACTCAAGTGTGAAATATTCAGTAGTCAACATGCAATAAATTTCGAGCGCGAAGACAGTATAGGCAGAATGTTGGGTTTCTCAAAGAGGATTCTAGAACCGAATGTAAGACATAGTTCCGATCTACCTGTGGAAATTGTTAAAGTACGAACGATTCGTTTCGAAACAAACATTACCACCGGAGCCTTCTACAACAACAGACCTACTCACACTATCCACGAGTTTGGTATATCCGTAGACCCTGGTTACGCTATCGACGAAATTCCAAAAAATATCACATATTTGCCGGTGATTAATATACCTGAGATTACAAATATTACTATACTGGCATTGGATCAAAATTCAAGACCTGTAAATTTTCAAGGTGAAAGAAGTATATTGGGTTTGGAGTTGAAAGAATGGGATTAATTTTCAACTATATAGCACCTTCATATTTTCAGAAGCCTGCAGTATTGAACAAATCGTTAAACTGTTCGGTAGGACGACAGCGACGACAACTTACTAGAGACAACGTTTTATATTTGAAAGCTCTTGGTTTCAAAGTTATTAACAATAATAATAATAATGAATCGTATACGAACAATTCAAGATCCAATGTTTGATATTTATCGAGAGCCGACTCAGGATGAATCGATTAGAAAATCTGAATACCGATCTTACACACCGTTCATCAAATCGTTTAGCTGCAGCGACATTGTAGAATTTAGTGTAAATCAGGTGGACTCATTCTTTGCAATGCATGATACGTTGTTGGCTATTAAAGGAAAATTGGATATAACTGGTAATGGCGATGTTAGTTTGACACCAAACTTTGGAGCATTTCTATTCGATTCGTGTACGTATAGCGAATGTGCAAGAGAGATAGAAACAGTTCGAGATCCTGGAATTGTTAGCACTGTAAGAGCTTTAACATGTTACAATGAAGAAGATTCTCGTCACCTCGCCATTGCCGGTTGGAATTATCCCACAAATCCTATTCTCAATGCTGCTGATAAATCATTTAGTTTACTGATGCCGCTTAAACACATCTTCAACAGTTTCAATGATTACCCAATGGTAACTTGTGGACGACAAACGATTCGATTCGTTCGAGCTCGTAATGATCTCGATAGCGTTATTGTAACAGAAAAACCAGGTACCGGTAACGTAACTACTTCTACAACTGTACAGATTATGATTCATTCGATGGAACTGAAAGTTAAACATATTTATCCAAATGATTTCGTTAAAGAACAATTGATGCGATCAATTCAAAGCGATCGTCCAATCGTAATTCCGTTTAGAAAATGGGAACTACATGAGCTACCATCTTTGACTGCAGCAGCAAAACAAGAAATTTGGGCTGTTAAAACAACATCTGCAATAGAGAAACCTCGATATGTTATTGTATTTTTCCAAACTAATAGGAGAAATCTGAAAACTGCAGATCCGTCTTTATTTGATCACGTAAATCTACAAGGTCTTAGACTCGCATTGAATGGTGAATATTTTCCCAATGAAAGAATGCAACTTGATTTTGAAAAAAACGACTTTGCGCTTGCTCATTACAACTACAGCGAATTCAATTCCAGTTACAACAGAGTATCAGTGAAACGACCATTAATGGATTTACTAGCATTCCTAAATCGTGCTTTGTTTGTTATTGATTGTTCTAAGCAAGAAGAATCGATAAAATCATCGACTGTTGATGTACGTCTGGAAATTGATGCCAACAAAGGATTTCCTAAAAATACTAAAGCATATTGTATCATAATTCATGATTGTTTATTGGAGCATTACCCCCTAACAGAAATAGTTAAAAATATAATATAAACTACTACCTATTTAGTATTTGCTCAGCTTTCAAAGAAGTTTCATCGTCGTCATCTTCATCATCATGAGAATTGCAGTAGTCGACATTCAAGGATTTATAATCGATGAAGTTTTTTATCCAAAAGAAATCGCTATTCAGATTGGTGGTATAAAATCAAATTTTTTATTTAAACCGCCTAAACCATTCCACGAGTTGACTGCCAAAGACAAAAAAACAACGCGATATTTGGAAAATTTTTTGCATGGAATACGATACGATTCTGGAGATGTAGATTATTCCGATGTCAATGTAATTTTGGAGAAACACCTACTTGGCAACGTTGATTTGATTTATGTTAGAGGAAATCAAAAAATTGACTTTTTAAAAGCAAAATGCGAAGAACTTGGAATCCATGTTTTAATTTATGATGTTGTAAATTATGATGGGACACCCTGTGCAACAAAAAATTTTGAAGCTGTATATTCAGGATGTCCTCACCACGCCAACGGCAAATTTATGTGTGCATATAATAATATTCTTTCTTTGTATAATTGGTTGTATTATACTGTATTACCTAAATAAAGCTATAAAAAAATTAAGGTTTTTTATTGAAACACCTTTTAAAAGTTTACAAATATTTATTGTTATTATTATTATTTAAAAATACATTTCATCGCTTCATTCTTCTTTTGGTTTCTTTCGCCAAAATTTTCATGATTAACAAGCAAACTCCTGCTAACGTTGCCCATGTTATCTGAACTACTTGACATATTTGCTGTTGCATTGGATCCTCCATAGTAATTTTTAGTTGTTGCATTGGGATTTGAAGATTTGATCGCCATTCCCCAAATCCTTCAGAGTTGTCGTTAAAGATTAATTTTAGTTTGTAGTTAAGAGGCGATTCCACTAATTTTAATGCAAACACCTGCAATTTTCCATCATTGACTGTTGACAGACTCATCCTTTGCCATGTATTGCATTCTTGTTTTGTTCCGTTTATATCTAAACACACACCAATATGTGCAACGTTTTGCGGAACGTTAACGTAAAGCATGTTATTTAATATTGCTGTTAAAACAACAAAATTTGTTTTTAACAAGGCCATGGTTTTATTCGTCTTGTGGACGTTGATGATGATGATGTTGGTAAATATTTTTCAAAAACTTTGTCCCACAAACTTAAATTTTCAATTTTTTTTAATACTTCTTTTTGGTCTTCGTAGACAGAAATTTGTTGGTTTAATTTTCTTATATTTTCACAAAACTCTTCAAGTTTTTGACTGTATTCTCTCGAAGCCATTCTAAAACTAAATATTTTCCATGATATGTTTTATTATTAATAGCGAAAGCAAAGTCTGTTATCACTCTAACACACATCAGTCGATTACGTCACACATCACGAACCAGCTAATGCACCAAGAAGCGAAAAGAAGATTTGAGTGTGTGTGTATTATTATTTAAAAATATATTTCATTGCTTCATTTAAATTTTTCATTTTAATTTAATTTGTTGTAATTATACTTTAATTTATTTGACTTAGTAAAAAGGTTTCATGAGGCGAGGCTAGGCTAGGCTAATGTTAGAACGTCTCTGCTAAATATCAACAACAACTCTGCTACACAATATGAAGTAGATGGATCTGTTTGTCTTACACATTTTAATTTTCTATAGCAAGTAAGTTGATGGCTCTGTTGGTTAAAGCGTCAACTTTCTACACATGAGTTTGTGGGTTCGAATTCCACAACCGCAATCACACACAGAATTTTTTTTTCTACATTCATAAAAATTATTCTAAGTTTTATTTGGGCACATCGAGGGTGGTGATGATGAGGGGTGGTCAAGGTAGGGTAACAAAAATGTAGGGTAACACAAATGACTGGTAAAATTACAGGGAAGTTCTTGTAAAGGTGAGTCAAGGAGGGTTTCTGAACTGGATGGCATCGGTCCCAGTAACCCGCCAGCTGGACACGGTCTCAGAATCCCGCCAGAACAACTACTAAGGTAAAAGTTAAGATATATACAAAAAAAAAATTGCATCGGCCGGGAATCGAACTCGAGCCTCCCGCGTGACAGGAGAGCATTCTACGTCTCGTTACGGGTTTTTCGTTACGGTTTTTACTATTACATTTTTTTCAGTTCAGTCACATAGCAAAATCCCTATCTTCTTCAAGCCTGCCGTAAGAAACATAGTTCCAATAATAAACAAATTATAGCCGCACGTAAATCAGATTTCTGGCGTGGCGACGCTGACGCAAAAACCTAACACGACTCCACATACTATCTATTCTATAAAAATGAATGTTTGTCTGTATGTTATCCATGAACTCAAAAACTACTGGACCGATTATTATGAAAATTGGTATATATATTATATATATATATGTATATATATATATATATATATATATATATATATATATATATATACGAATAATGGTATAGTGACTGGTTCAATATAACGTGAAGTCAATCGTGGAGTTGCAGTCAACGTTTGGCCAAGGTAAGTAAAGAAAACTCTTTGATTTCAGTCAAGCTTTCGAATTTATTTAATTCTTTTTCAGGACATCTGTGGTGAAGAACAATTTTTATAAAATAAAGAAATATTGTTACAAATGTGATGACTTACTAATCGTGAGGTTATAAGAAAAGCGACGAATTCTGTTTGACAACATTACACTAATAAAACATTTTAAAATTCAGGTACATCACTATTAAAATACATAAAAATATATACATTTACACCATAAAACTTATTATTTTGTTATTTTTAGCATGGAGGTTTGTCTGTAAATGATTGAATTTTAATGTGTCTTCAATTTCCTTTTTTATTTGTGTGTTTTTTATATATGGTTTTTATTTTAACACAGTAGGAGAGCAAAACATTTTGATGATTTATTTATTTAGATTTTATTATTATATCAAGTAAAATTCTGTAGTCATGAAATGCGGGATTTTAATTTCAAAAATTTATTTGTTAAATTTTATGAACGTTGTTGTGTTTTTATTTTTATTTATTTTAGTGTTATATTAATCTTTATGTTTGTAATCATGTTTTAATTTATTAATAGTTTATTTATCTTTATATTTATATATTAAAATTTTTTTTTTTTATTTTATATTTTATATTTATATTTATTTTTGAAACGACAGAATGTAACAATAAATATTACTCAGCCCTTCTATATCCGATTTTCTATTAATACATGTTTCCCTTCTGTCAATATGTGTCATTTCTAAGAATAATCGTTTCTTAAGGTTCCTTTCCCTTTCTAAAATTTTTGTTTCTTCAAATTTAAAACTATGATCATTTTTAATTGCATGTTCAGTTAGTGCGCATGCTTTATATTTATTATTTTTAATGTCACTTTTATGCGAGATGTTCCTGCTGTGTACAGTTCGGCATGTTTCCCCAATATACACCCTTTTACAATCCGAGCAAGTGATTTCATATACTACATTTGAACTTTCTAAATTACTAAGCGGATCTTTGGTTCGGGTGTATAATCTAGAAATGGTTTTGATATTTTACCGTAAACCAATATGCAGCAACAGGTTTATTAATTTTTATTCTGAACACCCTCCAAGAACTAAGATTAACCTAATTCTGGGATTAAAAGACAGGGTTTTAAAACTATCACACCCAAAATTTAAAAACCAAGGTTTACTTAAATTAAAAGGAATACTGTTAAATAATTCATACCCTTTGGGATTATTAAATAAATTAATTTTTAGTACCACGTGCATTGCAAGAATAAGTGAAAACAATAATTTCAATCAACAACAAACATTTGACATTGAGAGAGGTGTCTTGTCTAATGAAAATTCACAGCCAATTTTTGGTTCTTTACCTTATATCCCACAACTCACTCCTAAACTTTTAAAACTATTCAAAAATTATGACAATTTCAAAATAGGCACGAAAAATATCAAAACCATTTCTAGATTATACACCCGAACCAAAGATCCGCTTAGTAATTTAGAAAGTTCAAATGTAGTATATGAAATCACTTGCTCGGATTGTAAAAGGGTGTATATTGGGGAAACATGCCGAACTGTACACAGCAGGAACATTTCGCATAAAAGTGACATTAAAAATAATAAATATAAAGCATGCGCACTAACTGAACATGCAATTAAAAATGGTCATAGTTTTAAATTTGAAGAAACAAAAATTTTAGAAAGGGAAAGGAACCTTAAGAAACGATTATTCTTAGAAATGACACATATTGACAGAAGGGAAACATGTATTAATAGAAAATCGGATATAGAAGGGCTGAGTAATATTTATTGTTACATTCTGTCGTTTCAAAAATAAATATAAATATAAAATATAAAAAAAAAAATTTAATATATAAATATAAAGATAAATAAACTATTAATAAATTAAAACATGATTACAAACATAAAGATTAATATAACACTAAAATAAATAAAAATAAAAACACAACAACGTTCATAAAATTTAACAAATAAATTTTTGAAATTAAAATCCCGCATTTCATGACTACAGAATTTTACTTGATATAATAATAAAATCTAAATAAATAAATCATCAAAATGTTTTGCTCTCCTACTGTGTTAAAATAAAAACCATATATAAAAAACACACAAATAAAAAAGGAAATTGAAGACACATTAAAATTCAATCATTTACAGACAAACCTCCATGCTAAAAATAACAAAATAATAAGTTTTATGGTGTAAATGTATATATTTTTATGTATTTTAATAGTGATGTACCTGAATTTTAAAATGTTTTATTAGTGTAATGTTGTCAAACAGAATTCGTCGCTTTTCTTATAACCTCACGATTAGTAAGTCATCACATTTGTAACAATATTTCTTTATTTTATAAAAATTGTTCTTCACCACAGATGTCCTGAAGAAGAATTAAATAAATTCGAAAGCTTGACTGAAATCAAAGAGTTTTCTTTACTTACCTTGGCCAAACGTTGACTGCAACTCCACGATTGACTTCACGTTATATATATATATATATATATATATATATATATATATATATATATATATATATATTGTTATGATCTCTATACTCATATAATTGTATTCTTGTGACTCTTCAAGGTTGGGTTCTTCGATAATATTAAACTAAAAAGTCCATCTCAATTTTAACATCATTTAATATATAAATATATTAATTCTTTACAACACTTTAAAAAACAATATAACATTCATCATTTATCCTGTCATAAACTTAACACTAATTAATTTTAAATGAAATTTTGCCCTCTTTTCCTAAAATCCCCGAATAACTATTTCTAATATACCTCTATTACCAGCTGATAACAAATCATACCAGAAATACTTATCTTTATAAACTATGCTTATTTTATTTTGAAAATCCAATCTATGCAAATATCCAATTAATCTTCTCTATATATATCCATTTTATTCCATATTTAACTCTACCATATAGTTATTATAACATTCTATTCATACATTAATCTTCTTTTATAATTTTTATATTTATATTCATTAACATTCAGTATTTATCTTCATTTTCAATTTCTATTATTATTATATTTACTTTATAATGGTTTTTAAATTTTTAAAATTCTATATAATTCCCTAAACTTTTTCTCTGACTTTACTCTCCAAAATTCTATGACATTCTATCAATAATTTTTTTTTTTTATCCCCCTAGAAACCTCGCAACCCAAATTTTTTTTTTATTTATGATTCCTTGATAATTTGCATAAATTGATTATTCAATTCTAATATCTAGTTAGTCTTAATTACACTTATATTACATATAAAGACCAACTATTGAATACCATAACAATTTCCCAAATTTAAAATTTTATAAATTTTAGAAAAAAAATTTTAATAATTTAAAATTTAAAGTATATAACAATTAACATATTAACACAAATTCTGAATACTCTAAGTTTCTTCAAAATACCTATATAGGCTTTCAATATTAAATACTCCTCTAACATTTCTTGTTATCGGATCTTCAACAATATAACTATTAACACCTTCCTCATTTACTATTCTATATGGTCCTTCAAATATAGCTTTTAATTTCCCTGATTCATTTTTCTTTAAATTTCCACTTATATATGCTTTTATTATTACCAAATCTCCTTTCTTAAACCTTACAGGATATTTCACTTTTTTCTTAATTTTTTTATAATATTTTTCCCACGCATCCATTAACCTTTTTCTTACTTTTTCTATAATTTCATCATATTTTTTTCTTTCTTCTTCTTCTTCCCAATTTCGTTTTGGTTTTTGACCTAACATTAAATATGTTGGTGTTTCTTCTGTTATTACATTTGGAATATCATTGATATACATTTCTATTTTATTAATATAATTTTCCCTACTCACCCCTTGTTTTGATTCACCCCAGAAATATTTAAGAAATTCCCTTTCAAAATCATTAAAGGTTAATATTTCATTTTCCTGAGTTGCATACCATAATGCAGCATTATCTTTCAAAGAACTTCTTATAATTTCTTTCCAATCTCTTTTGTTCCTAGTCTTAGTTTTAATCATATTCATATACGTGCATGGATGTAATATACTGATATTCCCTGTAAATTTTACTGCTCCTTCTCCTCCATGTATTATCATATAGGAACCATCCTCAGTTCTTTCATTTTGCATTTCTTGTAATTTTTTTGTTTCATCTTCAAATTTCTTTGCTACTTCCATTACATTCCTTTCCATAGTTTGTAGTATTCTTTCATTTTCTTTCTTATTTTCATTTTTCTGCTCCTTCACATTTTTTTCTATATTATTAATCTTCTCCTGGTATATATTACCCATTTCCTCCATCGCCTTAATTCCATCTTTCAATTGATCGACTTCTTTTTGTATTTTGATATTTTCTTCTTTAATAATATTTTTCATTTCATCTTTAAATGTTTCCATATTCTTGTTCATATCTTTTATTTCTTTTTTTATATCTTCTCTTATTTCTTTTTTCATAGAATCCATTTTTCTATTATTTTCATCAAATTTATTTTCCAAAAATTTAAACATTTTCTCCATCTCTGTTTCTTGATGTGGTTTTGAACTAGTCGCATCTCCTATCACATCAGCTTGTACCACTTGAAACATTGTTTTTTCTTCTCCTTCCGACGATCCATCATTACTTTCTGTTTCATGCATATTTTCATTAGATTCCTGTATTCCATCTTCTCTCCTTCTATTTCTTCTATTTTGTCTTGTATTCATTTTATTCAAATCTTTTAATTATTTTATATATTTATTTAATTTATAATGTTAACTTATTATATTACTTTATTATATTTATTCGATTTGTATTTAGTTTTAAAATTTTCAAAATTTTATGGTCTTTATATATAAATATAAATATACTTAAAACTCTCACCTAATCCTCTTATTTCTATTATAATGTATTTATGTTTTATTTCAATTCTTCACTGTTCTAATTTTCTAATCACTTCAATTGTCTATATCACCCTCTCAATTTCAATATACTGTTCTATTTTAAACTGGATTCTTGTTTTATTCACGCCACACGTTGGCTCGCCATAATTGTTATGATCTCTATACTCATATAATTGTAT
The DNA here is from genome assembly GCA_964028335.1 of Altica lythri. Taxonomy (NCBI): domain Eukaryota; kingdom Metazoa; phylum Arthropoda; class Insecta; order Coleoptera; family Chrysomelidae; genus Altica; species Altica lythri. Next base: position 8,998,641 of record OZ034806.1, on the reverse strand, counting down.
TCTTGTGACTCTTCAAGGTTGGGTTCTTCGATAATATTAAACTAAAAAGTCCATCTCAATTTTAACATCATTTAATATATAAATATATTAATTCTTTACAACACTTTAAAAAACAATATAACATTCATCATTTATCCTGTCATAAACTTAACACTAATTAATTTTAAATGAAATTTTGCCCTCTTTTCCTAAAATCCCCGAATAACTATTTCTAATATACCTCTATTACCAGCTGATAACAAATCATACCAGAAATACTTATCTTTATAAACTATGCTTATTTTATTTTGAAAATCCAATCTATGCAAATATCCAATTAATCTTCTCTATATATATCCATTTTATTCCATATTTAACTCTACCATATAGTTATTATAACATTCTATTCATACATTAATCTTCTTTTATAATTTTTATATTTATATTCATTAACATTCAGTATTTATCTTCATTTTCAATTTCTATTATTATTATATTTACTTTATAATGGTTTTTAAATTTTTAAAATTCTATATAATTCCCTAAACTTTTTCTCTGACTTTACTCTCCAAAATTCTATGACATTCTATCAATAATTTTTTTTTTTTATCCCCCTAGAAACCTCGCAACCCAAATTTTTTTTTTATTTATGATTCCTTGATAATTTGCATAAATTGATTATTCAATTCTAATATCTAGTTAGTCTTAATTACACTTATATTACATATAAAGACCAACTATTGAATACCATAACAATATATAAATGTATTTTTCCACGGAAAAGGTATTTTCAAAATTTTGAAAATTTTCAAAGTTTTGAAATTTTTCAATGTTTACTTTAATCGCGCGTAAAGGTTACACGCACACTCTTTTTTTGTATTGAATACTGCATATACTTTTACAAAATAATGTTGATGTTTCACATCTGCCAGGCGTCCCGTGACGGCTCACATTTTTTTTATTCATTCCGATATCTGTATCCTTAAAGAAAAAGCACTGGTTTAAAGGAAACAATGCAATAATGCTTTATTAGCAAGAATTTGTTTTTAAAAATAGTGCAAAATTAGCTGTTACGTCTTCAAGTCCTTTTAGAGCGAACAACCTCTGCTCAAGCTTTGGTAAGAAGACTGGCAGATGTTCACGGAACCTTGGTTTCACCTGATACCGTACGCAGAAGGTTAGCGGATCAGAATTTAACATCTCGTGTACCTGCTACAGGTCCTCTATTAAAAGCAGGTCATCGAAGGCAGGGCCTGGAGTTTGCTCGAACCCATACAGATTGGGACTTGGACGAATGGCGAAATGTTCTTTTCACAGACGACTCTCGGTTTACGTGATATTCACCTGACGGACGTTAAAGAGTATGGAAAAGGCCCGAAGAAAGATACTCTCGATGTTGTATCTCTCCTAGAGTGCAAATTGGTGGCGGAGGGGTGATGGTGTGGGGCGGTATTGCATTCGAAACCCGTACAGACCTTGTTACACTTCAAGGGGGTATTAACGCCGATAAATACATTAGGGAGTGCTTAGAAGAACATGTGGTGCCTTATAAGCCGTTTATAGGAGAAAATTTTATTGATGCACGACAATGCTCGACCGCACATAGCACAAATAACTAAGCAATATTTAATCGACGTTGACGTTCATGAATTGGACTGGCACCCAAGAAGTCCAGACCTTAACCCTATTAAACACTTGTGGGAAGAAGAGTTAGGCAGAACTAGGTCGAGTTACAAACTTTAACTGCGTTAGATGAAGCACTGACAAACGAGTGGCAACAAATACCCAAAGATGCGATTGCTTCTTTAATTGAATCTATGCTCCACAGAATGAGAGCCGATATTCATGCTCGTGGAGAAAATACCCGATTTTATAAAAAAATAATAAATCTTAATACCGCCGTTATCCATGTTATTTTTTAATTCTTTGCATTGTTTTCTTAAAACCAGTGCTTTTTTTTAAGGATACAGATATCGGAATGAATAAAAAAACAAGTTGTTAAGAAAAGATGCCGCTTAAAAATGCAGCAAAAAGAATAATTATTCGGTTGTCAATTTTTTCCACAGGGTGTTTAAAAGTTTAGAGGAAACATCAACTTTTTTTAACCCCTGTATAACAACAAATCCGCTGGGAAATTTTTTTAGCTTCGATATGAAAAAATGATGATCATAAAATGGCCTAACACTCGGCAAACAATTATCAAAATCGATGTGATACAAAAAAAGTTATTAAGGATAGAATATGAACCAAATTTTCGATGTCCGGTTAATTTTGTGGGCCAGTGTAGATGCTGCGCGTCTGCAACTTTTCATAAATACATATACAGTTGCCAATGTACATGAAGAATTCCACCTGCAAAATGTAAGAAATTTTGACGCAAGTAATTTACCACCATGTAAAACTGAATTACTCCAACAGTTTAGACGAGCAAATTATATTGCAAGTGTCTGGAGCAATGCTCATATGAAGCATCCCAGCAATTTAAGACCTGAAAATAATGGGTGGATTTTAAAAGATAGCCAATATGATTTTAACTGGTTTCATGGAGACCAATTGCCAAATTTTGTGAGCAAGTCACTTGAAAACGAATTAGGTATTTTATTTTTGCTTTAAATTATTTAATATACTTGTAGCTAGTCACAACATCATTAAATTGTTTATTTTTACAGAGAAGTCAAGTATCAATGAATATGATGGTGAAGATGATTTAAATATTCGATTTGAGTGTGAATTTGATGAGGAAAGTAACTCAGACGATGATGACAATGAAGATGAATAACTTGGAGGATAATAAATATTTTTTCGAATAACAATTTGTACATATCTGAATATTGAAAGAAAAACTATAAAAAAAAACATTTAATACTTAACAACTTTATTTTTGAAAGAATACCAAAAATGATATTTCTCACCTTCCTAATTACCTACTCCAAATATTTTAAAATTCCCATAATATTTTAATTTACCGGTCAGTTACTAGTGTTAAGTATAAGGTCGTTTAAGTACAGTCGGTTAGAGTAATATAGTGATCCCACTCGCACTCATGCGTATAAATAATGCCCTTACGCTCACACTCACAGGTAAAGTATCATTGCGTCTGGGGGGATGATTGGCCCTTCGGATTGGTCTGGCCGCATACAAAGGGTTTTAGAATAGTACCTACAATAATATATATAAAATTTAGGTTTGCTACTATAACGTAGTTTACCCCATTTTTTCATAACTTTCAAGACGTCTGGCAAAAGTAATGGCCCACGGAAAGTGTCTGGCAGTAATGAATTTTCATTTTAAATAATATTCTTTAAAAATATTTAAATATTAGCTATTCTACTTTAAAGTAGGTAATTAAGGTTTTTATCTATCTGTACGTCGCGCTACCTGAGAAACGGCCCCGCTTTCAAGCTAGTGGGTACGCAATACGCATACCTCTTAACAAGACATTGTACTAAGGCTACGGTTACTATGGATGCGAATTCTGACGAAATTTTGTTCTGACAAGTTCTGACGAATTCGTCCGAATAAACAAACGCCTGTTTCCCAATGAGCGTGTTTACACTGCCAGCGACCAGCACGTCAGAACGTGCACGACGTCGTCAGAACCATTTGAGCGTTCAAACAGATTTGATTTTTTCGTACGACCTGCGTCTGTTTTTGCGAAGGTTCTTAGTTATTCCATCATGGAAAACGATCAATTAATTACTCTTGTGTACGAGAACAGATTATTGTGGGATATGAGAGAAAAAATTATCATAACAGATATATTTGTCGGCAAAAGTGGGAGGAAACTCTCCTTTGTCGTCTCTACGAAAAAATAATGAATTGGCATGCTCTGTTTGCCTCCATTTAACAGCAGTAACTTCATTAACGGACTTTCAAGATAATAAAATTCGTCAACTTCGTCCATATTTACTGGGCGGTAGAAGCGTAGGTACTGACTATCAAAATTCAGAAAACGCGGATAGTGTAACCGCCTTGTTCTGACTAGCATCTCGGACGGACTCGTCAGAACAAAACTTCGTCAGAATTCGCATCCATAGTAACCGTAGCCTAATAATCCTGAAAATTTCAGCTATGTAAAATGACGTAGGTCTGGGGGTTCTAGGCTCTTGGACTATGACTATAACAGGTTTACTTGAATGTACAGTTGGAAAAATTAAACTTCAATCTTCTTAAAAAGTTGATGTTTTATTCAATAAAAAGTAATTGATACAAATTATAAATTTAAAGTTCTTAATAAATAACCACGATATCGACTTCCTGCAGGGACATCTATTTTCATAAAATCATCATCTAAATTTTCTTCTAGATCTATGTCTTGCCAGCATTATTTTCATTTTCAACTATATCATTCAATTCATTTATTGATAAATTATGAAGTACACAACAAGCTCGAATAAAATGGACTATGTCTGGAATTTTTCGTAATTTGCAATGAAATAGTTGTCTGAACTTTTGTTTTAATATTCCAAAACAATGTTCAATATTAACTCGACAACCAGATAATTTTGTATTGAAAAGCCGTTGACGACGAGTTAAGTTCCCAGTATTTTTGAACGGAGTAATCAAAATGAAAAAACTTCCACACTTTTGTGCTAAATAATGAGAGAGGGCTTCTTGTAAAAACTCTTGCATCATGTACAGAACCTGAAAATCCCACGAAGAGGCTTCTTATTTCCATCCGATGATCACATACTGCTTGAAGCTAAAACAATATTCATGTTTAGTTTTCAGTTAATTTTATTGTTCAATGTATCGTGCTTTGAAATTGAGAATAAACCTGGCAACTTTTGAAAAGAAACAGTTAACATCTAAATATGTACTTATAATGTAGGAATCAGGGTCTCTATCAGGCTTATCAATTCGGATATGAGAACCATCAATTGCGCCTATGGCCCCAGGAAATCCTTTATTTCTAAAAAATTGCTCACTTTCTTTTATTTCTTCTTGTGTTGGCCATTTGATTACTTGCGGAGACAGGTTACTTAAAAAATATGTAACCCGACGGATCGCTCGGAACAAACTACTAATTGAAATGTTGAATCGGTCAGCCACATCTCTAAATGAAGAGGTTTGGTGACCAGCAAATCACAAGAATATTAGAATATGATCTTTGGCGCTTCGTTTGTCATTTCGACCTGTTTGGGGATGAAATAAATCGCTGTTTTCAAACTGTCTTGAAATGCTATGTACACAATCTTTACGAACTCTAAAGTGTTCAACAAATTCAGTTTCATTATATTGCTGTATCGTTTCTTTAATATAGTTCTCATTTTTTGGGCGCTGTCGATCTTGCAATAATTCCTCTTCAAATTCTAAAAATTCACTATCGTCAACGGAAATATCCGAAAATTGAACTTCCGATTCACTGTCAATAAAAAAGCATTTATTTTGATTACAATAAAATACCAGAGAAAAATACATAAAAATCAATATCAAACATCAAACAAATAACATAACCTAAAAGCAAAGTTATTTAAAAAGTACTGAAAGAAGAGTCATTTTATTTGAAAGCGCTAGCGCGAAATTAAAATTTTCTTTTTATTTTGGACGAGTAACGATCTCGTTTTGAACAAGTTACTAATCAGTTAGGAACTTGCTTCGGGAACAAACCTTTTGTATGATTCATACAAATAGTCCCATAGCCGAGTTGGTTAAAGGCGTGAAAAGCCCAGCCTTACCGACCCCAATTCGAATCCTACTACAGCCAAAACTTTTTAGTTTAATTTAAATCGGGCGTGGCCAAAGGTAATTTGGTGACATTATATATATATATATATATATAATAAAAAAATATGCTTTATTGCCACTGAAAATTGTACAATTTTATAGACAAAGCTTACAAAAGTAATTAATAAAAAAAGATTACAATTTACGTAAATTTTTACATAAAATTTTAAAATTTTACAAAAAAATTTCCTGTGTCACTAACTAGTCGATAAAAAAACATTATCAATAGTACAGTCCTAGGATGTAACAAGATCAGACTGTTGCATATGTTACCCAGTCATACGTGAATGATTCCAATTTCTAGAACAATGCAATTTCTTAGTAACTCATTAAAAAAATCAGCTACTGAATAATATGGCCTTACAGATAGATAGGTTTTCGTCATTTTTCGAAATTCCAGAAAAGATTTTGCGGATTTAATTTTCAGAGGGAGATGATTATAAAGTTTTTTTGCAGAATATAATAAAGATTTCTTTACTAACTCATTTGATGGTGTCGGTAAGTAAACATCATAATTTGAATTTCTAGTGAAGTAGCCATGATTAGGTCTTGCAGGAAAGAGATGTAGGTGTTTACGAATTAAACAGACAGTTTCTAAGATAAACAACGAGGGGAGCGTCAAAATTCCATATTTTTTAAAGTAACTTCCGCAGTAAGTTGTTTGATTGAGACCAAACAGATAACGTATTGCTCTTTTTTGCAATTTAAAAATAATATCAGATTGAGCAGCCGTACTAGAACCCCAGAAAGGAAGACCATATCGAAGATGAGATTCGAACAACGAGAAATATGTTATTTTGGCCGATGATACATTGACTTCTTTAGAAACAGATCTTATTGCATAACATGCTGAGGCTAGCTTTTTACTTAACGACTCGGTATGAAGGGACCATTTAAGGTTGCTGTCCATAAAAATACCAAGAAATTTTACCGAATCAACGGTTCGAATTTGGCTTTTATTTAGAACCAAGGGTTGAAGAGCTCCTTTTTAGAATAAAGCTACTGTCTTATCTACGTTGAAAGAGAGTAGATTCGAGTCAGACCAGGATTTTATTTCAAGCAAATCAGAAGTTATAGTTGCATGAAGAGTTGCCACATTAGAGTTGCTCCAGGTTATACTGGTATCATCAGCAAATAGAAAAAATTCTCCATCTATTTTCAAATTAGTGATGTCATTAATAAAGAAAAGAAAAAGTAATGGACCCAACACTGACCGTTGCTGTACTCCACAAACGATGCTTTTATGATTAGAGTCAGTACCATTTGCTCTTACCAGTTGTTTCCTATTGCCCAAGTAAGATTTAAACCAGTTTAAACAAATACCTCGAATTCCGTAGATATTAAGTTTTTCTAACAAAATATCGTGATTTACACAGTCGAAAGCTTTGCCATAGTCACAGAAGACCATGGTGGTGTATAGATTATTATTTAGCGCTTGATAAACATCATGTAGCACAGAAAATATGGCATCACTGGTACATTCATTAGACAAAAAGCCAAACTGGTTCTGGGATAAGATATTGTTTTTAACGATGAAGGGTATAAGTCGGGCTTTCATAAGTCTTTCAATGATTTTAGATAGTACCGGTAGCAAGGCAATAGGTCTATAGTTACCGGCACTAGATTTATCGCCACCCTTATGAAGAGGAATAATAATGGCTGTCTTTAGGCACATTGGAAATGTACCAGTTTCAAAGGAATTATTAATAAGTGAGACCAAGACTTTTAACACATTATCTGGGAGGTTTGAGATATTTTTTATGGATAGTCCATCAGTACTACAGGAGGATTTACTTTTGATACTATTAATTGTTTGATTCAGTTCAGCTTTATTAACTGGTCTTATAAAGAAGGAATCCGATACCTTATTTGACTGAGAAAGATAAGAGATAGGATTATGCTGTGGCTGTATAGTTGATGTTATATTTTTACTCACATTAATGAAATAGTCATTTAGAATTTCGGGGTTTGGAAGAAAGAGTGTTCGGGCTGAGTTAGTTTTGTTACGAAAATCATTTATAATAGACCAAGTTTCTTTTGAAACACTTTTAGCACTTGTCAGACGATTTTGATAGTATATTAGTTTAGCTATTTTGATAATTTTTAGGTAGGTAACTCTGTACTTGTTGATTTATTCAGTGACGGAGACATTCGTGGTATATTTTTTGATGTAAAATAGTGAACGCATATTTTTGGCTGATACGCGGATACCTTTGGAAGTCCAAGGTTTGTGACGTTTTGGCCTAATGGTGATTAGAGGAAATGCCTTATTAAAAGTACAAACCAACTTATTTAAAAAATCATTGAAATTACAGTCCAAGTCCCTAGAAGGAAAATTCCAGTCAGAAGTCAAACATAAGTTTTGGAATTTACGAAAGTTTTGAGCGGAATAAACCCTACCTAAACGCTGAGTTCTTAAGGAAGATTTGCTTACGTTACAGGTAAAGGTAATTTAGTGACACGTGTACAGGTGACAGGTTTTTAACATCACCTGTACACGTGATAATACTTCTTAGGATAGGTATGAGAATTCAATGGCATGTTACCAATCGGTCACAGGACCCCGCTAGAACTACTACTCATTTGCTTGTGGGTGGTATGCTGTTGTTCTTAAGTGTAATGATCTCATCAACGTGCACAAAGAATTGAACAGTTTTGATTCGAACTGTCGTCCTTGATCGGTTGTTATTCGTTTAGGAGAACCAAAACGTGAAATCCAACCATCAAAAAACGCGCGTGCTACCGTATCAGCCTCTTGATCCTTCATAGGGAATGCCTCTGTCCAACTTGTAAAGCGGCCTACACAAGTTAAACAATACTTGTACCCTTTTGATGGTAGCATGTGAATAATGTCAATATGAATATGCTCCATGCGGTTAGAAGGTGATACAAATATTCCTGTCTCCGACTTTACATGACGTGACACTTTTGATTTCTGGCATTGTAAACAAGATCGACACCATTTTCTTATGTCTGATTTCATCATCGGCCAAACATATCGTTGTGAAATTGTTTTGATTGTGGCATTATTCCAGAATGTGCAAGATTGTGAACAGATTTGAAAACGTTCGGGCGAAATGGCTTTGTAACAAAAGGTCTGGCTGTAGATGTAGAAACGTCGCACAATATGTTGACATTGTATTCATTCATATAAATCTTTTTAAGTTGTATGCAATTATCGCTTCCCAAATATTTCTGAAGTTCTTCATCAGTTTCCTGTGATTCTGCTAACTCTCTCATGTTTATTCCAGCTGAGATTAGGTACATCCACTCTTGATAAAGCGTTGGCCACAATGTTTTCTTTTCCAGAAATATGTTGGATATTTGTGCAAAACTGACCAATATTATCTAAGTATCGAAACTGCCTTGGGTCGCTTTTTGAGAGCTTTTGGGGTTTTTTAGATTTACACAGTCAAAGATCTTATGTAATAAACTACATGCGTCCGAATCCAAAGAAATATATTGAAAAAATTTATTTAACAAAATTGTAACAAGAACTCTACTGGAATATGTCTAAACAGGTTTACATTGACAATAAACTATTCGAACCATTTGAACTCCCCTTAACTGCCCATTTATCCCCTTATATAGAACAAATAAACATTCTAGAATTACCGAGAAACATGATCTAATCTAATCATTATACACTTAGAGATTTCTAGAATAACCTTAAAACAGTCTTTCAAGTAAAGGTTCTTTTCTTATTCGGTTATTCCGTTCCAATATTAAAAAAGCATCTAGTAACACGGAGTTGCGAGGATTTAAGAAAGCTTACTACTTTATAAAACAAAACGAACCTCAGCAAGTTTGTCAATAATATTTTCTTGGAACGTTAAGGATTAGCGACAGATTCATTAGAACCACAGTTTCAAAACAACAAGACGGATTTTTGGATAGCGAGAAAGAAGGGAAAAACAAGTAAAAATAAGGTACCCGACGAAATAAAAGACAATATACATGAACACATGACTATAACCTCATTACACAAAATCAAATACTCAGAAAAAATATATCGATGGAGGCAAGACACTGATTGAGCTGTACCGTGATTATAATCAGAGATGTAATGATGGTGGAAAGGATCATAGAAATTTGTCGTTATATAGCAATGATTGCCAACCAGTTTTACGTGGACCACCAGTGGTCCGCAGAAGCCAAAATATGGTGCCGTGAGTGAGTAGAGATGGGCGATACGATACGATATTTTCAAGTATCAATATTTCGAAAAAGGTCGTATCGAAGATTAAACCGTATATGTCTCCATCTAGTTAAGGAAACCCGAGTTATTTAATATTTTGTTGTTTCTGCAGGTACAGATTTCATAATTTTCACTAACTCGATCTAGTGGTGCAAAGCTGACTTACTCTAAAGTTAATAGGTGACGGAATATAGATTTCATTAGGATTAGGGATTAGGTTAGGTCAGGTCGTTGGGGAATTACTGGTCTGCTACAAAGTTGCATTTATTTTATTTTGTTTATTGGTTTGGTTAGCAGAGTCAGCATTTCCCTTGTTCTTTGAATTGTTTAAGTGAAATATTTTTATTTTTAGTTTGTTGGATGTTAGTTAGATATTTGAAATTGAAAAGGTTTTTTTCATTATATGCATTATTTTTTTTATTTTTTTAACTTGGAAACATGTCTGCTCGAAGCGATTTGTGGTCCTATTTTATTAAAGATAAAAATGGAGGTACTTGTAAACTTTGCAGTTGTTTAGTGAAAAGTGCAGGCACAACAACTAATTTAAAAAGACACTTAGAAAGGCGCCATCCCCATTCAACTGTGACGAATAAAAAAAAGCCAGTTTCTACAACTGGAACTGCAGATGTGTCTGAACCTGGACCATCTACTTCTAAGGTAAACACAGTAATATTTTATATTTGTTTTTATTAATTTTAATATTATATTATTATTACATAAACTTATTTTACAAATTTTACAGGACGTTCCAGAAAAAAAATGTAAAGTAGATGACAGTAAAGAAGAAAATCCTCCAACATCAGCCCTTCCTAATGCTGAATTAAAGACGTCGGTTGTGCCGTCGGCGTCACAACCTCGTATTGACCACATGCTCTTAGACATGGAATCATTTAAAGGCTAGTATTTATTTTGTAGATAAAAAATCATATTTGTATGTTAAATTGTATTTTTAAATTGCATGAATTAAAACGTTTTATTTAAATATCTTCTGTATTTCTATAAAACACTTACATTGTACCTTTCAAACTAATTTTTTGTCATTTTTAGGTATGGGGAAGAAGGCTGATCAGATAACAAATTCCATTATCTATATGATATCGAAGGATGATTTGCCCTTAAATACAACAGAAAAAGAAGGTTTTCAACACTTTCTAGCCACTACAGTTCCGTTGTATAAAGCACCTAACAGAAAGACGATTGCTTCTTTAGTAGACAGAAAATATGAGGTGCTTTCCCTAATTGTTAAGGAGCGATTGTCACATGTATCCAACATAACATTGACAACAGATGTATGGACTGAAACGTTGAATACCAGGTCATTTTTGGGTTTAACATGTCACTTTTAAAATAATAAACATCTTAATAGCATAACTTTAGGTGCGACAGAACTTACAGACAGACACACGGCAAAAAATTTAGAAGAACACATTAAAAATATTTTGTCTGAATGGAATATTGCAGTGGAAAATGTAACAGCTGTGGTTACAAATAATGGCGCCAATATTGTTAAAGCATGTACAAACTTTTTTAGGACTAACAGACATTTGCCATGTTTTGCTCACACTTTAGATTTGGTTGCAACAAAAATAACCGAGGACATAGAAAAAGTTAAAAGTGTAATTACTGCTGTCAAATCGATTGTGACTTTTTCTAAACAAAGTGTAGTTGTAGCTGATGACCTAAGGAAGGCTCAACCTCAAGGTAATATTTTAAAACTCCATCAATCTGTTCCTACAAGATGGAATTCCACCTATTTTATGTTAGAAAGGTTTGTGAAACTGAACGAGTATCTTTTACCAATTTTAATTAATCATCCCAAATCTCCTCCACTCGTTAGTGCTGCTGATATGGAGTTAATAAAGGAGGTGTTAAAAATATTAACACCTATTGAAGAGGTGTCAAGGGAAATATGTGGAGAAAAATATCTCACTGCTAGCAAAATTATTCCTGTAATAAATTGTTTAAAGCAAACTTTGCAGGGCTATGCTCCTAATTCAGAAACAGATAGGAATTTTAAGGAAACCGTTTTAAGAGAACTTGAGAAGCGGTTTGGATCTATAGAGTCTGTAACGATGCTGGGAATTGCTACAATAATGGATCCTAGATTTAAAAGATTACATTTTCAGCAACCCTTGGCATGTTCAAAGATTATTAATATAATAAACAAACATTATCAAGATGTAAATAAACAAACAGTAGAAGAGCCACAAACAAGCACATTTGAACAAAACAGCATTCAAGATAAAAAAACGGGTTTATGGGAATACCACGAGTCCTTAGCTAAAAAATCTAGAGTGGACCATGAAGAAGTAGGAGGTTTAAATATTGATTTTAAACTATATTTAAATCAACCCACGACAGATTTAAAAAGTGATCCATTGGAGTATTGGAATAGTGGAGTTCAAAACACAGTTTTCAGAGATTTGGGCCAATAAATATTTGTCAATTGTTGGTACTTCTGTACCATCAGAAAGATTATTTTCTAAAGCTGGCAATTTAATGTCACCCTCTAGAAACAGGCTGGGCCAAAACGGTTAAAAGAACTGTTATTTTTAAAATCCTTAGAAAAACAAGACTGGAATTTATAGGTTTAAATATTTTATAGTGTATAAAGGTCTTATGTCTATTTTTTATTTCGAAATATATATTTTTAAAAAGCCGCCAATTGTTATTTTTTGAATTTTTTGTGAAATATTTGCCGTATCGAAAAAATATCGATATTTTTCATAACGATATTTTCTATATCGATACTTTTGAAACAATATGTATCGATACTTTACACAGTATCGCCCATCTCTATGAGTGAGTGAGAAGAGAAGCGAAGCGATGATGATAGTACGCAGGGCTGCCTCGACGCCGGGTCCGTGTCACTCGGGGATTGAAGACGTGTATCGTGTACAAATTACCTACACTTTGTGCTGCCATTTGTATTTGAGTGTTAGTAATAGTATTTATACTTTACTGTGCAAAGAAGTGATTTGTTGATAACTCCCCATTACTACCCGTCGCGTCGTCGGCGCGGTGCTAGCCGGTATCTGGGGCGCTCAAGTTCAGCCGCCCCCCTCTTTCACGTGCGACAGAGAAGGAGGGGAGAGAGAGAAGGAGGGGAGAGAGAGAGAGAGAGGGATGCTGGTCATTGACCTCTGCAGTCGGCAGTCGCGCTACTGGCGTTCGTGTGGTGAAGTGGTGACGCGCTGATTTGAATGTTTTCTTTATTTTGTTTGTTAGTGAGGTTATCGTGCGCTGTATTACTTTAATAATTCGTTGTGTTATTTTAATAGTATTCAGACGAACTTGAAATGAAGAGCGATTACTCAATTATCCCAATCGAACATGGAGCCGTCAAAAAAAAAATTAAAAAACACTGTTTTCGTTCTTTTCTAAGCAACCAAATGAAGATAAAGGTGAAGAAGTAAATAACGATTTAGATGTATCTCCCTAGAGGAAAAATTCTACTTCTCTTCGTGTGTCTTCGGATGAAAAAAGTGGTTTACAGGCAGGAACTGAAAGTAATTCTTCTGTAAGTTCGACTTCGAATACGCATAAACATGATGTACAAGATAAATCAGAATGGCCTTCTATATGGACTATTGATATGCGGGAACGCAAAAAACAAGCCTTCCCATGGTTGGGTTGCAAAAACGGTTCATTAGGCTGTACATTATGTAGCAACGTTTCTCATCTTGGTGCTTTTAAAAAGGAACGTATGTACATCAATTTCTAAAGAATGGTGCACATTTGCAATAATATTCAATGGGTCTAGTAAGTCTGCCCAACTTACTTTCCTAAGAAAAAAAAATTCTTCACAAGCAATCATCAGCCCATTTGACTGCTGAGAGCATAACCGTTAAGGCGAACGAGAAAACTATTGAAAACGTTTGTGATAAAATGAATCTTTCCAATGTAGAATCTACAATTAAAGTATTTCGATCAGCTTACTATTTGCCAAAAAATGGCCCTTTTCTGATCATTATAAACTTTTACAACTTTAGAAAATGAATGGTGTAGACATAGGTGTAGGATTACACTCTAGATTTAGTACAACTGAAATCATTGACCACATTTCTGATGAAATGAAAAAACGAATTACTCAACAGGTTAAAAGCATTTCAGGTAAAATTTCGATTTTGATCGATGAATCTACATTATCTACAAGCTTAAGTGATAAATCTACCTTGACTCTTTATTTAAAATGTGAAACAAGCAAAGATTGGTTACCAAATGCCTCATCCTTAGACCTAATTGAATTGCCTAACCAAACTGCTGATTCTATTTTTAAGGCACTTTTAGGTTGTTTGAAAAAATATGAGTTTGATCTTGAGTACCTAAAAGAGAACTTAGGCATTTGCCTGTGATGTCGCTAGTGTCATGTTAGGTAAAAAATCTGGCGTCGTAGAAAAGCTACTACAACAGTTTCCCAACATTGTTCTTTGGCATTGCATGAACCATAGGAATTAGCTGTAAGTGATTCTACCAATGACGTTGGGGCTTTTAACCATTTTCAAATGTTTATGGACAAGCTGTACACTCTGGATAGTAAATCGCCTAAAAACCAAAGAGAACTAGCCGAGTGTGCTAGTGAGCTTGATTTGCAACTACAGAAAGTTGGTCGCACTTTGGTACGAGATGGGTTTCCAGTTCATTTAAAACTATTATGACCGTTTGGTATGGATATCAAGCATTGTACTCCCATTTTAAGAAGGCCCAAGAAGACAAGAACAGAAAAACAACCGAACGAGCAATGTACGGTGGGTTGATTAAGCGCTTGACATTAACTCAGTTTCTGTCAGATTTGGCGATGATGTATGACATATTAGCTGAATTAACAATGGTTCCAGAATGTCCTTAAAATAGGGAGGCAACTGTTGTTTATGCATGCAAACTCATAAGAAGGTCAATTCTTTTTTCGAGTGCCTTAAAGAGAAACCTGGAAATTGAGGCCAAGAGAGCTGCAATCACTATAAAATTTTTGTGATGTTCCCTTAACAAGTAGAAACAAAATAACTGCTATTAATGACCAGCAGTTGCTATCAAGTGTTATTAACAACCTTATATGGAAACTTTTCACAACAAGAAGCAGTAACGATCCATCTCTAAAGCCACAGGGACCAACAATTATGATTATGAAAGATCTGAACTGAAAGTACTTGAAAGGAACAACTGGCCTCCAGAAAAATAGGTATTCTAGGTTATATGGGATTGGTAAAATTACCAAGTATGAAAAGGTATTGGAGCAAAAGAAAACAAATTTACCAAAATAGTGTTGTTGGTCAGATTATGAGCAGAAATCGTTTTGAAATTTTACTAAATCACTGGCATTTTAGTGATAATGAGTTATGTGCCGAGGGTGATCGTGGGTATAAAATTGTACCGCTTATGAATGTATTTATTAAAAAATTTCAAGAAAGCTTTACACCATCTGAAGAATTTTGCATAGACGAAAGTTTAGTGCCCTTTCGTGGAAGACTAATAATGAAACAGTATATTCCACTAAAAACTCATAAATACGGCGTCAAAGTGTTCAAACTTTGTTCCAGTAATGGATTTACATGGAATATGCAGTTATATTGTGGAAAACACAGTGATGGTGGTGCTTCTGTTCCCACCAATATTGTGATGGAGCTATCACGCGATCTTTTGAACAATGGGCGCACAGTCGTAACCGACAACTATTACACAAACTTGGAATTAGCTAACAAGCTATTAGACAACAAAACACATCTCTTGGGAACTCTAAGGGCTAGTCGTAGAGGAAATCCCAAGGGAGTAAGCACAAAAAAAAAACTTAAAACGGGGGAAATAGCAGCAAAAGAAAATAATCGAGGCATATGTGTTTTAAAATGGAAAGACAAAAGGGACGTTCTTATGCTTTCTACTAAACATACTTATGAAACTGCCGTAGTACAAAGACGAAATGGAAATGTTGAGAAACCTCAAGCCAAAAGTTCAATCGATCTCTCAGATCAAATGTCAAGTTATAACAGTTGTTTGAGAAAGACATTAAAATATATAGGAAAATTGCGATGGAACTCGTTTTTGGCACTGCAATGGTAAATGTTCATTACCTTTATAAAACTATTCATGTCTCTTTAATGTCCATAACAGATTTTAAAGAATATGGGGTGGAAGGTCTCATGTTTCCTAAAAACGATAAGTCCAATGTACCTTCTACTTCAAAAAATTCAAGAAAAGGGATTGTCCATCTTGTTAAAAAAAAAGGAAGGAAACTCGCAGAAAGTAAGGCGTTATTCTACAGGGTGTTACAGGAAAAAAATGGAAGGTCTAATAACAAAAAACAAAGTGCCGAAAGTAACTACCCATTGCACTGGTTGCGAAGAGAACCCCCATTTCTGTTTTACCTGTTTTGCGGCAATTCATAAGTAGATTTTAAGTTCAAAATTAACATTTTTAATAATTGTATGTATCGTTTTATTGAAAAAACAAATAATTTTTTCTTAGTTAATTTTTGAGTTCGTTTTTTTTTTTCAAATGCATATGTACCATAACAGCCATAGCGGGCCCTCTAGCACATTAAAGTAGGCAGCATTACGGCCCGCTGGAGTACAAAAATATTTTATCCGATTTAGAACACGGCCGGCGCGGCGGTCCGCCTGGACTGCCATGGCGTGTCAGACATTTTCCTTGGCGGTCCCTACGGACCGCTGTGGCGTTTAACGTGTTAAAGATCTTAAAAAATCCGTTCAAAAGACCACTAGCAAAAGTGATTTGCATGAAAATTTAAGTAAGTTTGACTAGTATTTAAAACTTTTACATATATACCTATACATATATATTAACGAAAATTGTAGTTAACATAATTTTAAATTAATTCTAACAGCATAGATCAAAGGAACAAAAAAAGATACAGAATAAAAGTTTATTTAAAATTTAGCGATTTTTTTTGCAACTGAACTTAAAAATCGATTGAAAAATTAAAAAAAAAATTAGGGCACATTTTTCGCATAAAAAATCTGAAAAAATCCTGGTATATTTTTGCCCAAAACTACACCTCTGTGAATTTTTTCAGATTTTTTGGTTTAAAATTGCGTTTAAAAAAATAATGTAAAAAACAAGTCTTTGAGCACAGAAAAATACTGTGGGGCTAAAAATTTGCCTGGGTGGTTATTTTACTTATACTATTGATTGCTCAAACCCGTTTTTCAAAAGCACTTGCAGCAGTTTTTACATGCTTATTCGGCTATAGCCTTTACGCTTTTAACTTCTTGTTTTATATTGGATTTGTTAACTGAAACTACTTTAAATATTATTTTAAAAATAATTAATTTTTTAACCGACTTCAAAAAAGGAGAAGGTTATCAATTCGACCATATTTTTTTTAAATTTTTTTTTATGGATGTTACCGAATATCTCCGGTATTTATAACCCGATTTTAAAAATTCTTTTTGCATTCAAAAGAGTAGAGTGTCCCATTGGTCCCATAGAAATTTGGTTAAGGTCTGGTCATCAGTGTGAAAGATATTCCAGGAAATAAAGAGAAGGGTCTCAGTTTGACCATATTTTTTTTATATATGTTACCGAGTATCTCCGGTATTTATAATCCGATTTGAAAAATTCTTTTTGCATTCAAAAGAGTAGAGTGTCCGTATGGTCTTATTGAATTTTGATTAGGGTCTGGTAACCAATGTAGAAGATATTTCAAGAAATACCACAAAAATCAGCAGTTCAGCGAATATCTCCGGTATTATAATCCGATTTAAAAATTCTTTTTGCATTCAAAAGAGTAAAGTGTCTCATTGGTCCCATAGAAATTTGGTTAAGGTCTGGTCATCAATGTGAAAGATATTCCAGATAATAAGGAGAAGGGTCTCAGTTTGACCATATTTTTTTATATACGTTACTGAATATCTCCGGTACTTATAATTCAATTTGAAAAAATCTTTTTGCATTCAAAAAAGTAGAGTGTCCGTGTGGTCCCATAGAAATTTAATTAGGGTCCGGTTATTAATGTGGAAGATATTCCAAGATATACCACAAAAATCAGCATTTCAGCTAATATCTCCGGTATTATAATCCGATTTTTAAAAATTCTTTTTGCATTCAAAAGAGTAGAGTGTCCCATTGGTCCCATAGAAATTTGGTTAAGGTCTGGTCATCAATGTGAAAGATATTCCAGGAAATAAAGAGAAGGGTCTCAGTTTAACCATATTTTTTTTATATATGAAGAGCACACGGGAAAAACGATGAAAGTCCATTTTTTGCCAAATTCATTTCAATGCATAATATTATTCCTTGTAAAAAGCTGCATCTTCTGGTACCGAAATAAACGGGAATATCGATAACAGTCACGTAGAAAAATGCATGAAAACAATACACACACTCGGGAAAAACGATGAAAGTCCGTAATTTGAAAAAATGATGAGGGTCCGCCTATCAGTCCTTAGAAACACAACGGACTCGGTGACTGCTTATTTCTAAATCAGTAGTTGTTGTTGCATCCACGTGGTATTTTGAGGTTATATTTACATCGTGTGAATATTATTTATTAAATTAGTGTCGTCAGTAATTTTGTTGGTGCTATGGAAGAAAAAACAAAAAAACGTAAACGACATGGAAGAATGGTGGATGTTGCCAAGAAACTAAGAGTACATAGTCATGAAACTGGACCTGATTGTCAGTGCAAACGCCACAAGTGTTTCTCGGTGATTAGTTATAGTGACAAAAACGAAATTCTTAAAATGTTTAATAACTTTGAAACCTTCGACGAACAGAACTCCTACCTAGCTGGTCTTATAACCGTCGTGCCTGTTCAAAGGCGAAGACCTAGACTTGCTGAAGCCCAAGTACCTAAGTTCAACGACGCTTCATATACCTACAGAGTAAGATGCAGGGCACCAGACAATGATAATATGATGGACATTCAGGTCTGTTACAAAGCATTTATATCCTTGCACGGAATAACTCCCCGCAGAATTCAAACCATACAGACTAGTTTGAAACACGATGAAAGTGCCCCCAGAGATGGCAGGGGAAGTCACGAAAGCAGACCTCATAAACTTACGAAGGCTACAATCACTAAAGTATGTGAGCATATTTCATCGTTTAAAGGCAGATCTAGCCATTATAGCCTGGCTAAGAGTAACAAAACATACCTTTCTGAAGAACTTAGTGTTTCTAAAATGTACGACTTATTCAAAATTAAGCACCCAGAAACCAAAATATCATACAACCGCTACAGAGAAATTTTTAATGAAAAATTTAACATTAGTTTCGGTTATCCACGCTCAGATACTTGCTCTCAATGTGATGAAATAACTGTGAAGGTGAAAAATCTAGAATCAAAGTTGTCCAAAGCAAACGATAAGGATAAAAAAATTATTTTGAGTGATCTTAAGAAACTTGAAACAGAAAAAAAAGTACACATTGCCAGAGCTACTGCATTTTATGACAGAAAAAAGGCATCCAAAAGATCCTCAAGACAACAAGTAGACTTGGAATCAATTTGTATGGATTTCTCAAAAAATTTGCCTATTCCTAATATATCAACTAATGATGTGTATTATAGCCGTAAACTATCATTGTATTTGTTCAATTTGCATGTCCTCTCTAATCAGCAAAGTGTTTTTTATGCATACAGTGAAATAATAGGGAAAAAAGGAAGTGACAACGTCTGTTCTCTTCTACATCGTTACATCTACAACTATTTACCTGCCAATATCAAACGCCTTCAGATATTCTGTGATTCTTGCGGAGGGCAGAACAAGAATTACACAGTTTTTCGATTTTTGCACCATGTCGTACACTATGAGAGAAGGTTAGAAGAGATTCAGATAACGTTCCCCATACGTGGCCACTCATACATGGAGTGTGACAAAGATTTTGGTTTGGTTAACCAGAAATCAAAAACAGAAACTCCGTCCGACTGGATTGATGTATTACGATCATCTAGAGTAAAACCTGCCCCGTTTGACGTGGAAGACACAAACCAAGACTATTTTCGTTCTTGGAGGACACACCTAGAGCCGCTCTACAAAAATAAAAAATGTCCTTTTCGTTCCAGGCCTATAAGGAAAATAAAAGTTTCTGTTGACCATCCTAGACTAGTATATTATCGCGTTTCATACAATGGTGCATGGGAATCAGCTGATATTGTTGGAAAGCCTTTCACATCCAACCAAAGTGGCGAATTTAGTCTACCGGAAAAGCTGTATAAAGGTACGTTATTCTTATAGTTCAACCAAGTTTGTATAAATATTTTTATTTCCCTAGACTTACTGCCGTTGTCTAAAGAAAAATATGGAGATATCAGGAAGTTATCAAAATATTGCAGCGAGCAGTCACAGCAGTTCCTCTTGAATTTACCCCACAAATAATTTATTTTGAGCATGCAGAGATGAAAAATTCAGACTTCTAGATTTATTAATCAGGTATGTGATGTCTAAAAAAATAAAATTAAAATATTGTATTAATTGTTGCAACCATGGGACCGCCAGCCTTTAACAACCTAGCTGACCCATAATAAAAAAAACAAAAAACTAGGATTGAATAATCTTTAAATTAAGTGCTAATTAAGTGCTTTTTAAAACACGAAACATAAAATAAAAAATTTAAAAATTAAACGTATTAAAATTGAATATATTGATTGTGTATGGCAAAATGTTACATTTCTTCTTGCACTTTGAACCAAAATGGACATCGGCAGTTTAAGAACAGTTAGAAATCGGTAAAAATTTTTTGTCCCGTAATTTTTTTAATGGATAATTCGGAAGGTCACCACTAAAAATTTTTTTTATTTTTTTTTAACTCGGACCGTGAGCTGAGACTTGCAACCGGTCAGTTATAAAAAAATGTTAACTATGTTAAGTACAACTAAATTTGATGTATCTTATCCTCCACAATTTTTAAATTTTATCAGCTTCCATATACAGGTCAAAGAACTTCTTGCTTATGTATATCATACATTAACGGTTTTTTCGTTAATCTCCTGGGTTTCGCCACCCTTACATAAAGAACACCTGTTTTTCTTTAAGCCCTTTATGGCTTTTATTATGTTTTGACCTCAATTCCACCTCATTTTGGATCTTTCATCACCCAAGATTTGCTGACGCCGTAGCCGACTACTACAAGATTTCAGTTCCAGTTTTCAAATACTTTTAATGTGTTTAAGTTTTAATTAATTTTTTGATTACTAACTATTGTAATGTTCCTGATATAGTTAATTTTTTCTTACCACAATTCTTTTGACCATTTATTAGTCTATCTCTACCTGTTTGTTTTCTCACTACAAACTTGGTTTGCCACCGATGGACATTTTGTGTTGAAGATATAGAAACCAGTTATACCACTTAGTTGCTTTCCATTGAAATATTGTTTTTATACAATTTTATTTGATTACTTTACTTTTTGCATTTGGTAAGTTGTTAAACTCTAATTTTTAATATTATTACTTTTCTACCATTTCCATATTTTTTCACAGATCTGATGATGACCTTGTTGGTCGAAACTAGTTGTCAACCTTTTTGATTTGAATACAATAAAACAATTTGTGTGGTACGAGACTTTGTGTTTTCTTTGGTAATATGGTTTTCGCCAACAAAGGTCAACAGCTGATCTACTAGCATATGTAACTCATGTCTGGACACTTATTCTTGACGGTTATGGAGTAGAATGCTCCCTAGGGAGTACTCCTCGACTGTGCTCTACTCCCTAGTTCGACAGTGAGAAATCCGTATTCTTGAACGGTTGGGAGGAAGCAGATTTGACGCTTTTCGTAAGAGAACGATTGTCAATGTTGCCAAACTGTCTAACCAATCACAAAGTACTATTTTTTGACAGACTTCAAAGCTATTTTTGTTTATATTATTTTTTAAAACCTAACCTAACTTTTACTTTCAGTTTGAGCATTCAATGGTTTGAGTTATGTTTTTAGTTTCTCTAGTAGTGTAGGTACTGTGTTGTATTGTGGAATTTGTAATTTTGAGCGATTTGAGATTTAATTTATTTTATTTCTACTTGCGTTTTCTAAGTTATTTAACCATTATGGAAAGAAAGTCTCAACCAATTACCAAAGGTCAAAGGGAACTGATGGCGGATTTTATCTCCAACAAAAAAGATATGTATGTAGGAAAGTTAACCCCAACATATACGAAAGAAGTTATGACCAAAAATTGGCAGGAGCTAGCCAACCAATTAAACAGTGTGCCACAAGGACCTGCTAAAGATTGGCGCCAATGGAGAAAAGTAAGTATATTTTTAATTTAATATAGGATTAGCAAAGACTAAAGGGAACTTTGATAAAGTAAAGTTAATTTTTTTCCCAAGACATAAATTGACAGAAATATCCTTTCTTAGAAATTGTTCCAGAGATTTTCAAAATTACTTTTAAACTAAGTACCAGGGACACAAGCTCACAGTTTTTTAACAATTAGTTTTTGTTTTTAAACATATTTGAAGATAAATTCTGTAAAGTATAAGTAAGTTGCAAATTATTAGAGCACTTGTTTGTTTTATGTTCATTTGTTTTTTTCTAAAATGTTCCTAGCTTTCCATATTTTGTGGCTGTTGGTATTTGTAAATTGTTTTCCTGGTAAAGAGTATAGCATTCTTAATAACTATTATTTAGGCATAGATAAGTTTGTAACACTTTTTTTTAACTAAATCTCTTTATATTTTAGACCTGGGTGGACATAAAAAAAATTGTAAGGCCAGAGCTGTTAGAGAAAAGCGTTATATGGAAGGAACAGCAGGTGGCCCTCCTCTGGTGCCACCACTCAATCCAGATGACATCGATGTAAAAATTTTAAACCTAATTCCCACAGTGACCATCACTGGGGACCAAAACATAGTTGAATCGGCAGTAGAATTTGACATACCTGTAAGTAATATTATACCAAAAAATTATTCTAACTATATCACTCATTGTAACATGCTCCAATGAAAATGCTTCATTTTTTATTTATTTTGTAAGGAAAATTTCAACACTCTTTTTTTTCAGATGGAAGATATATGTAATAATGAAGAAGTGGAAGATGTATATAACAATGAAAAAGTTAGTGAACATTTTGACCACTCTTATATAAATGAAGATGTGAAAAAAGGGCACGATGAATCATTACAACAGATTGTAGAGCCTACCGTTGTTAGGCAAAAAGCGAAAAGGCTAACAAAAAGTAAGAGACTAGAAAAATCTTTAGAAAAAAATGATAGGTTCCTAAACCTCAATAAAGAAAAAATAGACAGTGACCGAATGTACCAAAATAGAAAATTGGCATTACTGGAGCTTGACATAAACAATAAAAAAATGTACAGGGATTTAAAACTGATTGCTCTTCAAGAGATAGCTAGTGGAATTACACAAATTGCCAAAGATGCAAGGGACATAAAAAATATTTTTTTAAAATCCCAGTAAATAATCAAATTTATACCTTAGAGCAAATCCTATGTTTGAAGTTGTTTTTTATTTCCTATGTAATAATTAAAGTTCCTATGTAGTAATTAATATTTTTCTGTTCTTGTTCTAAGTAGTGCTACAGCAAACATGCAGATTTGCATTTTAGTATAGCTGAAGTATAGACACCTCTTTTATGTTTCAGTTTAAAAAAATGGTGCTGTGAAATTGGCAGCGTTTAATATTTCATGTTGATGAGCACTTAGCATCGAAATATTAAACCCTTTACCAATTGCACAGCTATTTAAAAAAATGGCCCTGGTCCAAACAAGGGACTTTCATGAATTCTTGTTACAGGTATCACAGTACACTTTCGATATTAAATTCAGCATTAGTGAAATAAGTTACAAATCTGCACATTTGATGTAAGTTACAAATGCAATTTTTTTGTTTTTTTTTATAATACAGGATGTCGCAATAAAAGTGACCAGCCTATAACTTTGTAAACACCTAATGATGCAAACATGTGAATGGTTTTTGCTGTTTTATTAGCTCATCTGAAAGATACTTTTACTTTCCAAGATTTGTACAAGTTATTTTACCACATTTGTATCGTTAGGTTCAAAAGTTTTTGAAATTACCTATTTTTTATTGGGACACCCTATAAAAAAAATTTATGTTTAATTTTTTTTTCTGTTAAAAGCTAAGTTTTCTATTGCATTAAATATTTTATATAAATGTAGTTACTGGTTTGTTTCTTTACTCTTAATTTTAATAGTATATAAATTTTATTTTTTAAAACAAAACTTTTTTTCATTAAAGTATTTTGATAAATGTTTTTTTACTTATGAATGTAGTAGGTAGGTACTTAGTCTGTTTCGTTTTTAGTTAAATTTTAATAAACAGTTTAAAAGAAGAAATTTGTTTTAGTTAAATGTATAAAAAAACAAAACAAGTGAGGGGCCTAGAATAAAAGGGGTATAAGTGCACTTTTTCTTGGATTGGAGTTAACTACATATATAGAAATTTAAAATTGATATTTGTTTGGTGCAAAACCAATCCAAGTGATATATTGACTTTGACTGCCATCTTTTGACGGGTAGAAATACTAGATAAATAATTCCTACAGTTTGCTGTGTGCAAAACGGGTATAACTGTCACTTGTACCCATTTAGAGCCAAATAAAAATCAGATTGTTGAATTCGAGTTTAAGGTACCAAGTATGGAGGGTAGAGGTACTCCATAGTACAAAGTATTGATACGCTGTTAAAATTTGTGTTTTGTTTGTTCGGTTCGTGTTATTGTAAAGATTTTTTTAGTAATTTGAGTGTTTATTCTATTGGTTGTTCTCATTATTATTTTGCAATGAATAATTCGGATGCAGAAGGTAAGAAAGCTTTATATAACATAATTTTTGAAGGTTATGTTTATTTTTCCGGTTTTTTCTCTCTTTAAGATTCCGATATTGCTGATCCGTACGAAATAGATGAGGCAAGTGATTACGTCCCCGAAAATGATTCATCATCATCGGACAATGAGCCAACACACGAAATTGATGCAGAGGCCACAAAAAATGAGGAGGGTGATCACAGAACCCCATCAACAACAAGAAAGAGGAAACGGAATGTGAGTAAATGGAAAGTAAACCAGAAAAAATCTCTTAGAAATGCTGGCAAGACATATATATCTCACAGAAGCATACCTCATCCACCACGTCAACTAGCACTATATCAACATAGTTGTCGATTTAATTGCAATTTAAATGTACTGGAAGCTGATAGACAGACTCT
The DNA here is from genome assembly GCA_964028335.1 of Altica lythri. Classification (NCBI taxonomy): domain Eukaryota; kingdom Metazoa; phylum Arthropoda; class Insecta; order Coleoptera; family Chrysomelidae; genus Altica; species Altica lythri. The sequence goes on along the minus strand of OZ034806.1, from coordinate 8,973,602 downwards.
TTTTCAGAAATTTTATGCTCTATTATCTTACGATTTGCAAAACTCATTTTTATCTTTCTGTATTAAAAAAAAAACCTGTTCAAAGAAAAAAAGGTGAAAGATAGTGGCAAGAGTTTCAGTACTGAAATTTTTCTCATAAATAAGCGGGTCTGCAAAATGTTTTTTCTTAAAACCTTTGATATTAGTAACAAAAGGTTTACTACTGTTTGTCAAAAAAGTAACGCTGTTGGTATTTGTGAAAAAGATAACAGGGGTCAAGGTCCTGGTAGAAAAATAGAGTCAGAAAAACGAACAGTGGTTATTGAACACATTAAAATGTTTCCAAAATATAGGAGTCATTACTCTAGAAGTGCAAACTTTTTTACTCGATATTTATCACCAGAGCTTAATATTAGAAAAATGTACGATTTGTATGTACGGAAAAAAATTTAGATCCTGTTAAACATTCCTATTACCGACATATTTTTAACACGGAATTTAATTTAAGATTCCACTGTCCAAATTCTGATACTTGCAGTAAGTGTGATGGTTTTAATAATATTATTAAAAATTCTGATAATGCAGAAAAAGTTAATACTGCAAAGGTATCGCAGACAGTTCATCACAGAAAGGCTCAAAAGGCACGAGAATCAAAACAAAATGACTCAAATGTAAATAAAGAATCAACAGATACTTTTGTTATTTGTTTTGATCTGCAACAAGCTTTACCAACTCCACATATAACTACCTCAAAAGTTTTTTACTTGAGACAACTGTGGACATATAACTTCTGTATACATAACCTCGTGACAGGAAAGTCCGACATGTACGGTTGGGACGAAACCATCGCTTCCCGAGGCTCACAGGAAATTGGATCCTGTCTGATTCATTATATAACTAATGCAGTTCCTCACAATGTCACAAAGATTATTGCTTATAGCGATTCCTGTGGAGGACAAAATAAAAACAAAAATATTGCTAAACTTTCCATGTACTTGGTCAAAGCTACAAGAATTCAAGAAATTCACTATAAGTTTTTGGAACCAGGCCATACGTTTATGGAGTGTGATCAAGATTTTGGTATAATAGAAAAGGTAAAACGAAAGAATCCTCAGGTGTTTGTTCCAGAACATTGGAGACAACTAATACAGAGTTCATGCAAAAAAAAATGTGAGCCGTCACGGGACGCCTGGCAGATGTGAAACATCAACATTATTTTGTAAAAGTATATGCAGTATTCAATAAAAAAAAGAGTGCGCGATTAAAGTAAACATTGAAAAATTTCAAAACTTTGAAAATTTTGAAAATTTTCAAAATTATCATGATTTTCAAATTTTTGAAAAATTTTGAAAATTTAAAAATTCTAAAAATCTTCACAATTTTGAAAATTTTAAAATATTTTGAAAAATTTGAAAGGTATTTTCAAAATTTTCAAAATTTTCAAAATTTTGAAAATTTTCAAAATTTTGAAAATACCTTTTCCGTGAAAAAATACATTTATATATATATATATATATATATATATATATATATATATATATATATATATATATATATATATATACAAAGGGTGCCAAGTATGCGTACTTATGTTTATCATAAGTACGCATACTTGGCACCCTTTGTGTTTCACATCCTGGGCTTGGAACGACTCAAGCACAATGCGTCCGTTTCGCCAACGTGGCGACGCTGGTCGTAGCCCCAAAATGTGGGCACAGCTAGCCGAAGGCACAAATGGCGATAGGACTCTTGTGTGAGCGTTCGTTGTTTGTGTTTTTTGATTTTTTTTTGGCACATGTTTCCCTACCATCCTTTGCTCCCAAGTACCCAACACTTTTGCTAGCCAAGTGCAATGCCTTACTTGGTTATGCCGCACTGATGACGGCTAACGAGCCAGAAACATGCATGTCTGCGGTTACCATTCCTACTCGTGACCCTATCATCCTTTTTGCGTACATGCCCGTTAATTTACCTCTTTTATATATATATATATATATATATATATATATATATATATATTTATATATATTTATATACCAATTTTCATAATAATCGGTCCAGTAGTTTTTGAGTTCATGGATAACATATAGACAAACATTCATTTTTATAGAATAGATAGTATGCGGAGTCGTGTTAGGTTTTTGCGTCACCGTCGCCACGCCAGAAATCTGATTTACGTGCGGCTATAATTTGTTTATTATTGGAACTATTGGAACTATGTTTCTTACGGCAGGCTTGGAGAAGATAGGGATTTTGCTGTGTGACTGAACTGAAAAAAATGTAATAGTAAAAACCGTAACGAGACGTAGAATGCTCGCCTGCCACGCGGGAGGCTCGGGTTCGATTCCCGGCCGATGCAATTTTTTTTTGTATATATCTTAACTTTTACCTTTTTTTGTTAAAGTAGTAATATGAGATATAATTTTTAAAAATCTTGATAGTTGAAAGTAGTTAGGAAAGGTGAGAAAAAATAAATGTATACATTACTCTTTAAAGCTCACCTTGAATTTTAAAGAAGCTTCTTTCTTAACGCCAAGATTTCACTGATTTTGATATATTGACCGTTAAATGAGACGTGCGCAGGCGTTACAGTCGTATACACAAGCGAGTAGTGTTATGTGTCGATTCTTCATTAGCCGAAGGAACATAGTTCCTACCTGGTGTCCCACGAAACCATTTTAACTTGTTTAGTTTTTATATTTATTTACCTACATATTATAAGATAATATGCACTTTTAAGTCTATATTTCAATTTTTAATATTTGTACACATCAGTAAAAATATTAAAAATTTAAATATGAGCTTTAAAAGTGTACTTCTATATGAAACAATTCATACCCTGTCCCGTCAAATTTTTGAATCGATGAGCTTCTTCCCCCTATTGTTGGCGCGCCACCGTCGCGTCGCTCAAAACATGAGACCAATTTCATATAAAATATCAGTACATCTCTTTATTATATATTATCGATGCGTTAGGTTTTTTACGTAATACGTCACCGTCGCCACGCGAGAAATCTGATTTACGTGCCGCTATAGATGTTTCACATCAAAAATTTACGGTTCATGAAATATCCAAAGAAAATTTTTTCAGCTTTTCTAACTTGAATAATATTATAAGCGATCCAAAAAAAGATACAGAAAAACGTGCTATTAAATGGAGAGAAATTTAATATTTCTTTTTTACAAAGGAATCAGAGAGATTCTGCTTTTTTTATAAAATTACTCTGGACTCAGAATTTCCTTTCAACAAATGCTTATGTCCTGGTAAAGCAGCAGGAAGACCGAAGTTGACATTAAAGGACACGTTTGATCAGTTAAACAGAGATAGTTTAAAAATAAACTAGCTGAAGTGGAAAAATTTGCAGACTCTTTTGGAATACGTTCCTCCAAAATATCATGAATCATGAGTATGCAACACGAGAAAAAAAAAAGTGGAAACAATAAAACCAAAGCTAACAGGAACAAAAACCAAACTGACGAAGTAGCCATAGCTGAAGTAGAACCACAAGATGACACACAAGAAGAAAATAATGAAAATGATGTTGACTTTATTTTGTACTCCGATGACGAATAGTAGTAATAGTAGTGATGCAAAGCCGCCACGGGCTATTTTTTTGAACATAACCTCACTTTTTTTTGAGTTGGCTGTTTGCCCTAAATGTCAAAGGCCATTCTTCTTTTTTCGAGTGGCCTCTGACAGTTGACACAAACAGCCAATTCTTCTTTTTTCGAGTGGCCTCTGACAGTTGGCACAAACAGCCAATTCTTCTTTTTCGAGTGGCCTCTAACAGTTGACACAAACAGCCAACTCTTCTTTTCGTTATATTTTGAATTTTTTCGCGCTTCGCTGTCATCATACCAACTTTTCATGCAACCAACATTACACAGTGCTACCAACTTTTGCGTTATAACAATTTAATTAAAAAAATTCCAACCAAGCAGAATTGAACCCGGGTCCCCCCGTATGATAAACAAATACGTTAGCCACTACACCATCGCAGAATTTAATAAAATGTGACAAACAATAGTAGAAAAAAAAATAATAAACAAGTCTTATCGCAATAAAGATAACAGACTTAGAAATATTTTAAATTGGTTTATTCCAAAAGAATTTAATGTATGACGTATCATTGTAAAGGGGTTGATGTATAGGGTAAGATTAAGCGTCAAAAAGACCGTATTTATGAGGCCAAAAGGGCATTATAGCTATATCTCGTAAACGGCCGAACGGAATTCGGCGTATGACGTATCATTGTAAAGGGGTTGCTGTATAGGTTAAGATGAAGCGTTAAAAAGACCGTATTTATGCTGCCAAAAGGGCATTAATGTTGTATCTCGTAAACGGCCGAACATATTTCGTCACGTGACATATCATTTTAAAGGGGTTGATGTATAGGGTAAGATTAAGCGTCAAAAAGACCGTATTTATGCTGCCAAAAGGGCATTATAGCTATATCTCGTAAACGGCCGAACGGATTTCAACGTATGACGTATCATTTTAAAGGGGTTGATGTATAGGGTAAGATGAAGCGTCAAAAAGACCGTATTTATGAGACCAAAAGGGCATTATAGCTAACAAAAACTATATTAAACTTTAATAAAACTTAAATAATATACATTCTTAGAAGCCAAACTATCATAAAACTAAAAAATGTTGAAGGCAACGATGAAATGTATATTTTTTACATCAATATAATGTTTTCAATTAAAATAAGGAATAACATACAGTCATCAAAAACAAAAAATTCGGTTTTTATCAGGAAGCTGTGGTTTGTGTCGATGAAAATAGGATACCGCAAAAGCAAAAAGCTATGACGTTTATTTGGTTGAGTTATGGTATACATAGACATTAGCGTCACATGTGATTGGTAAATATAATATTTAATAAACAACATATAGAATATATTGTAAAGCAACAATTAGGTTTTAATTTTTATCGACGTCTATGTGTTTCGGCTAAGCCATGTATATTTAAAGAACGTGCTAGATTTAACTTGCTCATTATTGTTTTGATACTCCATAGATCCAGTTCTGAGTTCAGTTTCAAGTGCAAAAGTTTGTTACATATCCATAAAGGTAAGAATTTTTATTTTATTTCAAAATTTCATTTTAATTTAATTTTTGAGTTGATTTCATTTTATTTTTCTTTAGTTAATTTTTCATAATGATTTAATTTTTTTATTTGTAGTTGGATTTAACTGAAATAAATTTAAAAGAGAACCATTGAAACACTAAAGTCCACTTGCCAGAAGAAGAAGTGTCTGTCGGAACTTTTTAAATCAAAATATAAAGGGAAAAAGCAAAATTGGGGAAAGCTAATCACTCTGATACATTTGAAATAGTTTAGGAATATAACTTCTTCTTCTTCGATATTGTTTTCCTCTTTTACAACCACACACAAAGGTAAGAATTATTTTTATTTTTAAGTTGATTTAATTTTATTTTGAGTTTGTTTAATTATTTGTTTAGGTAATTTTATTTTTAGTTGATTTAATTTAATTTTTCTTTAGTTATGTTTTTATTTTGAGTTGATTTAATTTAATTTTTCTTTAGTTATGTTTATTTAATTATTTGTTTGAGTAATTTTATTTTGAGTTGATTTAATTTTTTATTTTTAGATGAATTTAACTAAAATTAATTCGTTATGTCTTGCAGAAAAAAATAACGAGAAGATTATTATCAAATTAGGAGAACTTCCAGTGGATGTTTCACAAAAATTATTGAACGCTAAACTGGTCCAGAGCAAATTTGGGGAAACAATTTTGGTTGAGCTAGAAAACGGGCTCTGCTTTTTACCTAAGAGAACCATTGGAACACTGAAGCCTCACTTGGCAGAATTGTCTGGCGGGCATTATTTTATCAAATATAAAGGAAAAAAACAAATTGGCCAAGCTAATCCTACCGATATATTTGAAATAGTTAAGGAATAATTTTTTGTAAGTTTTTTTATTTTATTTCTTAATTATGGCTCATGCTATTGTTAAAGATACTTATAAAACATATAAAGCGTTAATCTCCAGTTTTTCGCATAGGGAAGCAAATAAATTAATCAAACAAATTAAACAGCATGTTATCAGTTTTCATAAAGATATTCGTAGGGGAAATTTAGATATTGGAACACTTAGAAATTTACAAACAAATTTAGGACATTTAAAATCGATAAAAGAAAAAATTTTTAATTTGTCTAAGCAGGGATCGGGGTTAACTGAAAAATCAGGGGTAAAATGGGTCGATCTAGAATCTATTTTTCATTCAAGAATTAGGACTGCTGTTATTGTTAATTTAAAACATAAAGGCCTAAATAGTTTTTTTGCTGATGCGTTCAAGTTGATTAAGGGTAGAATAGGTAACAGTTTAAAAAAATTTAACATGATCAAAGTAAATACAACATTTTGCGGGGAATTTATTAAGAAATCTAGGGAAATCGAAGACATTTTAGAGTTTAAATATTTCAACACTAAAAACGCGGTAATAGATGCAGGTACGGATCTTGCATTGTGGTTCAACGAAAATATTGTTGATAAAGTAATGAGTAAATTATCGGAATTTCAACTTAAAGATTCTGGATGGGCTTTAGACAAAATTATTTCATTGGAAATAAACATTAATAAATATGAGATAGGTAACGGTGCTACATCATACATTAAGTTACCTGATCCTATACTAAAAAAGCAAGCATGTATTAATATTAAAAATTTAGATAAAGCATGTTTTTACTGGTCGGTAACAGCATCATTGTATCCAGTTAATAAAAATGTAGATTTAGTAAAATCGTATCCTCACTATGCAGCAGTTTTAAAAACACAAGGTTTGGACATGCCAATGCCCCTAAATACTATTTCAAAATTTGAAAAATTAAATAATATTTCAATTAATGTGTACGCTTTAGAATTAAATGCCTCAAAAGATAAATCATTTTACACAATTTATCCTGCACGCTTAACAAAAGAAAAATTAAATAAACATGTAAATTTATTGCTTATTCAAGATAAATACTTTCCAAAATTAAACGATTATGAAGCTCCATCAATGGATATGGAAAATGAAGATATCAAATATCACTATTGTTTAATCAAAGATTTATCTCGCTTAATATCAAGTCAAGTTAGTAAACATAAACATAAGAATTATATTTGCGATCGATGTTTAAATTATTTTCATAGTCAGGAAAAATTAAGTAAACATGAAGATTACTGCAAAGATATGAACAATTGCAAAATATCGTACCCACCATTTGATCATGTAGAGTTTAAAAACCACGTATACAAGCAGACTACACCTTTTGTCATTTATGCTGACTTTGAGTCAGTGCTACGTCCTTATAATAAGAACTTGGGGAAACATACACGAAAGTTTTAGAAACACGAGGCGTACAGTGCAGGATTTTTATCTAAATTGCTCCTATGATAGTTCGCTATCATTTTACAATGAATATTGTGGAGAAGACTCCATGGATTGGTTCGCTGCTGAAATGACAAGGATGGCTAAATTAATTGAAGAGAAAATAAAACATATCGAACCAATGATTGTCAAACCTAGTTTACTTAATGCAACAACATGTCATATATGCGAGCACCCCTTCAAAGAGAAGGACACCATCGTTTTAGACCACGACCACTTTACGGGGAAATTTCGAGGGTTTTCACACCAAAGCTGCAATTTAAACTATAAAAAAAAGTTTGTTGTACCCGTAGTCTTTCATAACCTTTCGGGATACGACTTACATTTTTTAATTAGAGATTTATCTAAAAAAGGTAATATAAGCTTGCTTCCTATAAACAAAGAAAAATACATTTCATGTACATTAAGTAATGACGAGAGCGAAGTAAAGTTTAGATTTATAGACTCGCTACGATTTTTAGATTCCTCCTTAGATAAACTGTCTGCTTTACTAGAACCATCAGATCTACATTATCTACGTTCACAGTTTCCCAATTTAACATCTGAACAATTTGAACTATTAAGTAGAAAAGGGGTGTTTCCTTATGAATACATTGATTCAATTGAAAAATTAGACGATACGGAACTGCCATCCAAGGATAAATTTAGCACACTAACAGATGAAAATATTACTGATGATTTATACATGCATGCACAGAAGGTTTGGCAATCATTCGAAATAAAAAATTTAAAAGAATATAGCATGCTGTATATGAAAACGGATATCTTGCTTTTAGCATCTGTGTTTGAATGTTTTCGTGAAAAATGCCGAAAAACGTGTGGTCTCGATCCTGCTTCGTATTATACGCTCCCCGGTTATACGTGGGATGCTATGTTAAAATATACCAAATCTAAATTGGAAATACTCAAAGATATAGACCAAATCATGTTTATAGAGAAAGGTATAAGAGGAGGAGTCAGTCAATGCAGCAATAGATATGCTAAAGCAAACAACAGATACATGAAAAATTTTAATCGAACAGAATCTGAAAAATATTTAATGTACTTGGATGTAAACAATTTATATGGTTGGGCTATGAGTCAACCTCTACCATATGGGGGTTTTAATTGGGTTGACACAAACATCGACATAACTCAAATACCAGACGATGCTGATGAGGGATATATCCTCGAAGTGGATATAGAATACCCTCAGCATTTACATGATCTACACAACGATTTACCGTTTTGCCCAGAACATCGAAAACCCCAAGGATCAAAAATACAAAAACTAATGACCACTTTATATGACAAAGAAAAATACGTAATACATTATAGAAATTTAAAGCAGGCTATAAAACATGGATTGAACGTGAAAAAGATTCACAGAGTGTTGAAATTTAAGCAAAGTCCATGGTTAAAGTCTTACATCGACCTAAACACAACTCTTCGAACAGCTGCCAAAAATGATTTTAAAAAGAATTTATATAAACTAATGAATAACGCTGTATTTGGCAAGACGATGGAGAATATAAGGAAACACCGCATTGTTAAACTCGTTAGATCTTGGGAGGGTCGATATGGAGCAAAGAACTTGATAAGCAGTCCTAGGTTTAGTTCGAGCAAAATCTTTGATGAAAACCTTGTAGCGATAGAGCTTCATAAAACCGAACTGGTATTTAATAAACCATTGTACATTGGCATGTCGATTCTTGATTTGTCAAAGACTTGTATGTACGACTTTTATTACAGTTTTCTACTGCCTACGATGGGTGTAGACAACTGTAAACTCTTATACACCGATACCGACGCTTTTCTTCTAGAACTGCAATGCAATGATGTTTATACCGAACTAATTAAGGCCTATCCAGATAAATTTGACACCTCAGACTATGAACCAAATAATGCGTACGGTATTTCACTCTTGAATAAAAAAGTCATAGGATTAATGAAAGATGAATGCAACGGCAAACTTTTAACTGAATTTGTGGGGTTGCGTTCAAAAATGTACTCATATTTAACAGAGGATGATAAATGTATTAAAAAATCAAAAGGGGTGAAAAAGAATGTCGTTGCTAAAAAAATTACTTTTGATGACTACATTTTATGTCTGAGAGATAGTAAACTGAAAACAGTGAACCAATGCACGTTCCGTGCATATAATCATAATGTATATACAATCGAACAAACCAAAACCGGTCTAAGTCCACATGACGATAAACGCTTTTTATGTAATAAATCATTTAATACTTTAGCATGGGGTCATCGAGATATAATGCTCGAATAATGTTATTCATAATTAAAAAATAAAAAAAAAATAAAAAAAAAATTTGAATGTGTATTGTAAATTAATTAGGTTAGTTTTCTATTGTTTATTGTATATCTAAAATTAAATAACAGTTGTAAATTTATTAGTTTTTAGTTTTCTATTGTTTATTGTAGGTATATCTTGAACTTTTTATGTTTACAATAAAAATTTTTAATCTGAATCTATGGTGTATTATTTTCTTTTAAATATGTTCTGTTGAAACGATCAAAAAAACGTTCAAATTCATCGTTTAGACATCTATTATTCGATAGTTTGACGTTTATGAATTTAGGAACGAAAAAAACGATGAAAAGTGTCACTTTTTGCCACTTTGAAACGACATTTTTCCATAAGAAATACATGTAAAACGTAAATTTCTTTTAACCAATTTTTTAATACGTTATTGTGACAAATTTTAACGCTATTTTGACGTTTGGACGTTTCAAATTTTAGAACTGTGACGTACATAAATTTTGTCTCGATAAAATAGCATTTTTTGATGCTATAATTATCGATTTTGAAATAAAAGTCATTATTTTTTTTTGTAAAAGTTTATTTCATATTTTCTAAATCTCTTATTACATTTTGTTTATAAAAGTAAATATACTGACGCAAAGCGTTACATAATAAAGGATCAGTACATATTTCACAAAATACATCTAATCCTTTAAACCAGTTATCACTAAAATTTCTTTTTACAATATCTATAACATTATTATAATAAATATCAAAGTTAATATTTTCTAGAATTACAATCTGATAAGCTATTATACAATGGTGTACTCTAACAAGTTCATCTGCATCCTTTTCCGTTAGATGATATCTTACGCCATGTTTTTCAACTTCTATGAACTTGGTATCATCGTACACCAACTGTCGTATTGTACAAAAATCTCCACAGGAAAATGTTACTGGATCATACTCATCTGCGTAGGTTGGTAGTGGTTCAATAAAAAATGTGCTTTTGCTTAAAAATTCTATAAGATCAAGCCATTCCATTTTCCCAAACGACAATTTACTTGGCTTGCAGTATTCTGATAAAATAATAGCTGGAGAAAATGTTCTTGCAGGAGATAAGCCAACTGTTATAACATACCCCTCAATTGTGAAAGATGATTGTAGCAGCAAATAATTTTCACGTTTTACTTTGTCTTCGTAAAAATTTAAAATTCTGTTTACTTCTTCCATATAGATAGAATCTTCACTACTACTTCTCTCAGAATATGACGGCAATTCTTCACTACAATAACCACTGTCTTGTGTCATCATCTTTTAATACTTGATAAAACTTGTGTTGAAACTAAGTAAAAATAATTGCATCTGCTTCTAAGGACAGTTTTAGTCGGACCGTAGACTGAACGGTTTAAACAATAGATGTTTATGAATCAAAAAAGGCCCCCGGAAGCTATGAAAACGTATCTTGTTTGTCATAAGAATACATGTAAAAAATGTTCAAAGTAAGAAACAACAGAGTTTATAAAATATTAGATTTTTCGATCCAGCTATTATGCGAACTATCAAACCCCAGCCATTTAACGTAGATTTTATTGCCTTTTTTCCTCAGCACTTTTTCAACAAGGTAAACATCAGGATTTTTTGACTTTTGTAGCTCTTCCTCGTAAAATGCTCCTTTAATTGGTAATCCATGTAAATCTTCCAACATGTATGTTACAGGATTAGTTATGTTCACTTTGGTAATTTTAAAAAGCTCTGTAGTCCAATTAGGTGTATAGCCTTTATCGAATAGATGCTTTGCCTTGCTTATGCGCACCACATCTCCAATTTTATATTTTCGCGGGCCTGCTATTTTCAAATGATTATAATGTTGCTGTAGAATCTCTTTTTCATTGGACTTGTTTACCTGAGACGGCTTTTGACCAATCATTCTATGTTTGCTTTCGTTGTACTCTTTTGTAATTTTCGGCAACACATCTATCCACCTGTACGTACCGTTTAAGCTAAAATGCTTATACAATTTCGTTTTCAGTGTTCTAATAACTCTTTCCGCCATACTTGCTTTCATCTTGGTAAATGTACTATAATGGTTTATGCCATGTTTCTGCATTAGATTTTGAAATTTTGTGTTGTAAAACTCTTTGCCCTGATCAGATTGAAGATTTTTCGGTTTGCGTTTTCCTATAATATCGGCAAAAGCTTTCGTGATTTCTTCACCAGTTTTCGATTTCAACGGTCGAGTCCAGAGAAATTTCGAGAAGCAGTCAATTACCACTAGAATCATTTTAAACGATCGATTTTGAGTTGCGTAAGAACTCATTTCAGCCAAATCAATTTGCCATAAATCGTCCAAACCTTTGATAATTGTTCGTCGTCGGGCATAATTTTTTCGAGCCGGTTTATGCAGCTCATTAACGACTTGAACCTTTTCCTTTGAAAACATGACTGTGACTAAATCTAATGTTTAGGGATTTTGTACTAACCGATTCTCCAATGCTTTAATAATATTTACAACATTTCGCAGAGTATTTTGATTTATAGTTATTGTATTAAGCAAATCAGCAATGTTTTTTTCAATAGCCAAAATTTTTCCAGAGAGTACATTAACATTTTTCGTTACAGAGTCAGTTCTTTTAAGAATCTCATCCAACAAATCTTGACGTATATCTGGAATATCTTGATTATATAATTTTATTATCGCTTTCTCGATTTTATCTTTTACGTTTTCTACTGCATTTGTTTGATTTACAGCTAACTGTGCAGAGTTTGCATTAATCGTTGCTATTTGTGATTCTAAACTTTTAAGCGAATTTTTAATATCTCCTCGTAGATATTGTTTTGAAGCAACAATCGATTCATCAACATATTTTTTGTTAGCCATATGTTTGCTGGCTAACGGAGGATCTCTTGATATAAAAGTGTTTATGGCCATCAAGTCATTATTGAATGTAAGTTTCATAGCATTTACGTTTTCAGTCAACTTTTGCACATTATCTTTAAATGCAACTTGCAACCTATCTAATGCTGCATCCAAGTATTTTTTATTAACAGCATCGCTGTCTGAGTCCGGATCTTGCACGTTTCTAAGTTTTAAATTTTCAAAATCAACATCTCCACTTAAAGTATGTGCTAATGCCGGTTTCGGTATAAACAATTTTTTATCTCCAACGATTTTTTTGGTACGTCCGAATTTGTCGACACTCATTGTGGTAATGATGTTTAAGCAATAATGCGTGCTTCTTTTAATTCCTCAATAATTGCAACAATTTCATTATCATTCGAAGTATTTCCTGCTTCTTTTGATGCTATTAAAAGCCGAAGCCTGTCAACAAGTTCGTTTGGATCATCCCAATATTGAAGGTCAATTTTATTATCGTTGTAAACCATTTGCATCCCAGAGCCCGAAGCTTTTCGCAAATGAGAGATAGCCAGAGGTTTTATGATATGTGTGTATTTGAATCGGTTTGTTCCTTTAAGGTGTCCTTTAATGTTTTTATGAGGATTTGTTAATTCTAGTATTGTTCCATAACGCTTTAAATCATCATTATCGAAATTTTTAGGTTCATCATTAAAAATTAATTCATATAGACCCGGTGTACCACTTATCTGTTTGCCTTCTGTAATAATAAATCCATGCTTTTTATCAAAGTCGATTTGTTTGCCACCCAGAAACCATTTAGAAGTATCACCATCGTAAGTAGGACCATAAACCGTATCTCTATTATCTTGTTGTGTCCAATATTCTAGAATATATGGATGAGCCATTGGGGGATACTGATCTAAGTATTCCTTAATAACATCTTCTGAAATGTCTAGATCTTTAACAGCCTGTTCTTCGTCTTCATAGAATACTTCATCATCATTATCACTAGTAGTTTCGGCAACATTTTCGAGTTTTATAAACTCAGGTATGCTTGGTTCCTCTTTTTGTTTAGGTGATTCATCTTTTTGTTTAGGTGATTCTTCTTTTTGTTTAGATGGTTCTTTTTTAGGCTCTGGCTCGTTGGCTGCTTGAGGATGAGAGATCACTGTTTCGTTTAGAGAAGATTTTACAATTTTGTGTAGAGGTTCCGTGACAGGTTTAAACAATTTATTTAGTGTCTCATCCGTTTCAACTCTACCCAACTGTAACGCTTTATATTTTTTTCGAATCGATCGAGCAAGTTCGGCAATTTTTCTCTTACGAACGGCTACGTCAACTGGATTGTCTGACATGTTGTCGAATAATGACTGTAATGTTACAATGTTATGTATTTATCGAAACCGATTCGATATCGACCGTTGTTTAAATCAAAGTCTTTCGCAATAACCATTGTCCCATACTTTTCTTGCCAACATTTCGAACACAACTGTTTGAATTCTTCAAAACTCATATCCGGTGACACGTGTTCATCAAAGACATGTTTCAAATTGATAGCATCTTGTTTAAAAAGTACAATTAGGTTACTGTTATCTCTACAAATTTGTTTACAGCATTTCGAGTAGGGTTGTGAAAGAAATGCGCTATCTATATCCCGATGTCGACCCATGCTGTAGTATTCTCGAATCTTTTGCTGGTTCTCACATATGACGTCATCAAAAATAAAAATTGAATTTGGCTTTGCATCATTTGGGCTAATAACTTCATCGTTTTCTTTAAACGGAAAATATCCCACTCCTTTAACTTTCGATAGCACTTCTTCCAACAATTTATACTTGGGCTGATACAATGACTTTGAGTAAACGTAAAAATTTTTAAATTTCGCGCCATGTGGATGAAACAGTAACGATAACATAACGTTTGTTTTGCCACACCCACTGGGTCCACAGATTAGCGCCCGAAACGAATTTGGTAGCAATGGTCCATGTTTACTGCCAGCGATTCGATCGTTTCCTTCATCTAAATTTTCAATCGGAAGCGTCTGGTCTTGTTGAATGATCTTCATTGTTTAACATGTTTTTTAATGTTTCAATGTATAAGTAGAGTAGTAATTCTTAAATCATTTCATTTCTCATGTTGGTGTTTGAAGGTAAAGGTGTGCTCAACAGCCTTATCAATAATCTGCCGTTTGAGTTACATTATCCTAGTTACAACTTTTTGGGACCAGGCACCAAATTACATAAAAGACTTGCACGTGGAGATACGGGGGTTAACCTGCTTGACGACGCAGCCAGAGAACACGACATTGCATATTCTAAACATAAAGATTTAGCGGAAAGACATAAAGCAGACGAGATTCTGGAGAATAAAGCGTGGGAAATAGTAAAGTCCAAGGACGCTTCAGTTGGTCAAAAAGCTGCAGCTTGGCTAACGACCACCGCAATGAAAGCTAAACGTAAACTTGGCATGGGTGTTAGCAAACCCAAATCGTTTAAACGCAATATTATAAGTAAAATACAAAGAGATATAAAAAAAGCTGGTCCTTCGGCTACATTAAAACGAGCAGTCAGTATTGCTCTTAAAGCAGCCAGGGTAGCTGTTCAAAATGCTGGTGGGAAAAATCAGGTTAAAGTACCTAGAATTATTCCCATCGAACCAAAATCTGGAGGCTTTTTACCGTTAATTCCGTTATTTGCTGGACTAAGTGCACTCGGGGCGTTGTCTGGTGGAGCTGCTGGAATCGCTAAAACTGTAATTGATGCGAAAAATGCACAGAAAAAATTGGAAAAAGAACATCGACATAACAAAGCTATGGAATCTCTCGGTAAAGGACTATATTTACGAAAAAATGCCAGAGGAGGTTTCGGTCTCTTTCTAAAAAAGCAAAAAAACTAATTCAGCTACCCAATCGAGGATTGTATGATTATGAACTAAAACGATATGCTAAACGTCTAAAAATCCCAAATTTTAGAGGTGTATTTATGCGAGACACATTGCCTAAAACCGGTCCTGTTCAACGCGAATGCGCAATCCTAAATTTGGATAAAAGCAAAAATCATGGAACTCATTGGGTGGCGTATCGGAAGATTAACAATAACGTCGAATATTTCGATTCATTTGGCAAGTTCAAACCGCCGAAAGAACTTGTGCAGTATCTGGGACCTGCAACGAAAATTGTTTACAACCACGATCCTTACCAGACTTTTAATCAAATCAATTGCGGCCATCTTTGTTTAGAATTTTTATATGATGGAGGCTGTTTTGGCGTACATTAATCATGAAAAGAAACTGATTGACTTTACTGAAGAAGAATTGGTTAGTTTTCCTATACGTTATTTAAAAAGGTACGCAAAACCTTGTGAATTATTACAAGTTTGGTGTAAGTTGCCGCCTGAATATAGATTGGATTTTGAATTGCGAACCTGCCTGCCCTGCTTTGTACATCATAATCGTCCTGAATGGACCACCCATGTTGACGGACCTGCGCAATCACAAGGAAATTGTCATATATGTAAACTAGGTTTAGAAAAATGTAATGAGCTTGTAAAAAATTATTTAAATAAATGTTAAAGATATGCAATTTTATTTCTTTGTTCAACCTCCAACAGTTATGTTGTTAACGTTAGAGAGTCGTGATTATCAATTTGATTGGATTCCTCCGGTTCCGTTGAGTTTAGATCCAAAGAAACAATACAAGTTGGCATTTCTATTTTTCTTTTCGTACAACAGTATACCGAATGTAGAGATTGGCAGTAATGCTTTTTACTATTACGAAAATAACGATAAAACTAAATTGCAGAAAATAACCTTAAATACTGGTTGCTATGAAATTTCCGATATTGAAGAGACGATTAGAAATTTACTACATATACCACCAAATGCAAAGATTGAAGACGTTTTTTCATTAAAGCCCAACAATAATACACTCAAGTGTGAAATATTCAGTAGTCAACATGCAATAAATTTCGAGCATGAAGACAGTATAGGCAGAATGTTGGGTTTCTCAAAGAGAATTCTGGAACCGAACGTAAGACATAGTTCCGATCTACCTGTGGAAATTGTTAAAGTACGAACGATTCGTTTCGAAACAAACATTACCACCGGAGCCTTCTACAATAACAGACCTACTCACACTATCCACGAGTTTGGTATATCCGTAGACCCTGGTTACGCTATTGACGAAATTCCGAAAAATATCACGTATTTGCCGGTGATTGATATACCTGAGATTACAAATATTACTATACTGGCATTGGATCAAAATTCAAGGCCTGTAAATTTTCAAGGTGAAAGAAGCATATTGGGTTTGGAGTTGAAAGAATGGGATTAATTTTCAACTATATAGCACCTTCATATTTTCAGAAGCCTGCAGTATTGAACAAGTCGTTAAAGTGTTCAGTAGGACAACAGCGACGACGACAACTTACTAGAGACAACGTTTTATTTTTGAAAGCTCTTGGTTTCAAAGTTATTAACAATAATAATGAATCGTATACGAACAATTCAAGATCCAATGTTTGATCTCTATCGAGAACCGACTCAGGATGAATCGATTAGAAAATCCGAATACCGATCTTACACACCATTCATCAAATCGTTTAGCTGCAGCGACATTGTAGAATTTAGTGTAAATCAGGTGGACTCATTCTTTGCAATGCATGATACGTTGTTGGCTATTAAAGGAAAATTGGATGTAACTGGTAATGGCGATGTTAGTTTGACACCAAACTTTGGAGCATTTCTATTCGACTCGTGTACGTATACCGAAAGTGCAAGAGAGATAGAAACAGTTCGAGATCCTGGAATTGTTAGCACTGTAAGAGCTTTAACATGTTACAATGAAGAAGATTCTCGTCACCTCGCCATTGCTGGTTGGAATTATCCTGTAAGTCCCATTCTCAATCCTGATGATAAATCATTTAGTTTACTGATGCCGCTTAAACACATCTTCAACATTTTCAATGATTACCCAATGGTAACTTGTGGACGACAAACGATTCGATTCGTTCGAGCTCGTAATGATCTCGATAGCGTTATTGTAACAGAGAAACGAGATGCCGCTGGCGTAGCTACTGTTACAACCGTACAGATTATGATTCATTCGATGGAACTGAAAGTTAAACATATTTATCCAAATGATTTTGTTAAAGAACAATTGATGCGATCAATTCAAAGCGATCGTCCAATCGTAATTCCGTTTAGAAAATGGGAACTACATGAGCTACCATCTTTGACCGCAGGAGCAACACAAGAAATTTGGGCTGTTAAAACAACGTCTGCAATAGAGAAACCTCGATATGTTATTGTATTTTTCCAAACTAATAGGAGAAATCTGAAAATTGCAGATCCTTCTTTATTTGATCATGTAAATCTACAAGGTCTCAGACTTGCATTGAATGGTGAATATTTTCCCAATGAAAGGATGCAACTTGATTTTGACAAAGGCGATTTTGCGCTAGCTCATTACAACTACAGCGAATTCAATTCCAGTTACAACAGAGTATCAATGAAACGACCATTAATGGATTTTCTAGCATTTCGAAATCGTGCTTTGTTTGTTATCGATTGTTCTAAGCAAGAAGAATCGATGAAATCATCGACTGTTGATGTACGACTAGAAATTGATGCTAATGAGGGATTTCCCAAAAATACTAAAGCATATTGTATCATAATTCACGATTGTTTATTGGAGCATTATCCCCTAACGGAAGTAGTTAAAAATATAATATAAACTGCTAACTATTTAGTATTTGCTCGGCTTTCAAAGAAGTTTTATCGTCATCGTCGTCATCATGAGAATTGCAGTAGTCGACATCCAAGGATTTATAATCGATGAAGTTTTTTATCCAAAAGAAGTCGCTATTCAGATTGGTGGTATAAAATCGAATTTTTTATTTAAACCTCCTAAACCATTCCACGAGTTGACTGCTAAAGACAAGAAAACTACGCGGTATTTGGAAAAATTTATACATGGAATACGATACGATTCTGGAGATGTAGATTATTCCGATGTCAATGCAATTTTGGAGAAACACCTACTTGGCAACGTTGATTTGATTTATGTTAGAGGAAATCAAAAAATTGACTTTTTAAAAGCAAAATGTGAAGAACTTGGACTCCATCTATTAATTTATGATGTTGTAAATTATGATGGGACACCCTGTGCAACGAAAAATTTTGAAGCTGTATATTCAGGATGTCCTCACCACGCCAACGGTAAATTTATGTGTGCATATAATAATATTCTTTCTTTGTATAATTGGTTGTATTATACTGTATTACCTAAATAAAGCTATAAAACATAAGTTATGTTGTCCCTTCTAACTGCAAACTAGAATGGTTGGTTTAAGTTATCTTTTAGATATTCCAACCCCGTTTGACTTTGAAGTATAATCCAATATCCGTTGGGGCATATAGCCCAGGAGGTAGTTGTTTCTTCTTAGTTGAACGGTCATTGTCTTTGAAAATGTTTTTTCAAAAACTTATAAAGCGTTAGAATGATATTATATTATTTTTTGCCATCTATTAATATCTACTACTTTAAAAAATGTAGTAAAAGCTGATACTAATGTTAATAATTTAAGGAGTAAATGTTCTGTCATAGATCTGCCTAAGCAAATCCAATATTCTCAATAAACAAACCAATAAGAATCATTCTAACCTGAGTTGAAGCAGTTTTACCCAGTCATTTTGTCTAGTTAAAACTAATTTTAACTGACATTCATTTTTGATAATAAGTCAATTCTAGTTGTAACAAAGGCATTCAGTAAAAACTAATTTTAACTAGTCACTGGCAATAGGGTTCATTTAATAAGAATAATGAAAACATTACATAAAAACAAAGAACTACTTTACCTGAATCTCCAATCACAAAGAAAGTATTCTGTCTATTTCTTCGGTATAATTGTTCCAATATTCTAGACACTTGTGACTGCGACCAAATGAACGAATCGTGACAACTGCCTGGAAATCTGGCATTTACATTTAAGATTCTTAATGAAGAATCACATATCTAAAATAGTACAAAAAAATATTGCTTTTTCATACAAATAAGTTGTTACAGTAAAAACAGCAATAATAATAATAATTAATACATACCAACTGTACATTTATGGAATGGTAAGATTTCCTGTTCACATATACATGTTCCGGTTGTTGTTCATTCTGGATAGTAGGTCTAACAATTGCAACATGTGAACAATCTACAGCTCCAACGATCCCTGGAAATTCATATTTTTCATAAAATCTAAAACAATAAATTGAACTGTGATAAATTTATTATACTCAATGTACCAACTCACCTTTGCCTTAAGTCCTCCATTTCTTCAAAATTCCTTGAAAATTTGACCCAATCATTAAAAATTGCAAGGTTATTTAAAGCATTACATACTTCCCTTATACAGCGACTAGTGCTAGCTTGACTTAACCCCACAAAATAATTCGAACCTGTGATTTCTTGGTAACTCCCAGTTGCCAAAAATCTTAATGTTGCAAAAACCTTAAATGAAAACCAATAATCTATTAATATAATTATGAACTCATCATCCTTCTAACCTTTACCTTATTCTCTCTAGTTATAGCAAAAGGATTTGTTTTTGGAATAACAATTCGTTGAGCTTGGTCTAGTTGTTCTTCTGCATCCTCTATGTCTTGGTTTATATTTTGCCATATAAAACCTGCACCGGCCAAATCCATAATTTCTACTTTTGTAGATGAAGTAGGTATATGAAGAAAAAAGAATTGTATCAATAAAAGAAACTACAAAAAGCGTTTATTAAAATCAACTTCATTTTAAAATTAAAGAAAAACCATTCACCAGTATAATATAAGACAAGTACAAGTAAATTATTAATTTCACAATTAGGTACTCAAAGAATCACTAACTAAATAATATTGCAAATTCCACTAAATATAAATTGTGCCTAAAATCGAATTAAAGACAAAAACAAAATTTTATGAAAAAATAAAAAAAACAAATATTGTGACAATTGACATTTAAGGTTACTAATGGAGGCATTCCCTGGCGCATTCTATTGCTAAATAGCGAGAGAGGCACTTATTGCACCCCAGGTAGCAATGTTCTACTCCTTTTATTTCAAGAATACCGTTTTTAAAATTTTTGTGTGGAACACGCCTACTTTCTCTCGATCGTTCTACTCCCTGGTTTTCAAGAATACGGGCCCTGGAGTGATGCCATTAGAGATGGCTGATCCAGTAATTTTTTCGGATTAGTTCGGATTTAGTCCGGGTCAATAACATACCTAGTCCAAAGATCAGTTCCAGTTCCTAGTCCGCAAGTCCGCTCGCGAACCACGAAGTTTATTTTATTTGGCGTTACTTTGTTACACTTCTCAGTCTCCTCAGTCGGCTCAGTCCGCCGCGTGGTCGTTTTCTTTGAACTGCGACGGCGTCGGTCTTACTTTGGACTGATTCATTATAAGTTATAAGAATAGGTACACGTGCACGTGCATCTATTTTTACATTATTTTAAGTTAGAAACCGAAATAGTGAAAATTATTTACGTTACTTAGAGTTTTTGTTAATAGTTTAATTTTTTAATACTTTCAAAAATAGAAACATGTCAGCAAACAAGAGAAGTCCGATATGGCTCTACTTTTCTGTAACTGACGAAATCAAACAAATTTGCAAGTGTGATATATGCAAACAGCAGCTTTGTTATAAACATTCAGTGTCAAATCTTAAAAAGCATTTTAAGCGAAAGCATCCTACGATCAAGATATATCCAGAAACGTGTACTTCTGCTAGTTCTGCTGATAAAAATGAGGTTGAGTTTGTTGAGGTTGGGGATGTGGAAGTGGAAGGAACAAATAGTTTGAAATTGAAACGGGCACTACCGAGTGATGCTACAGATGAGACAGAACTGCAAGCACATTCTTTTGATTCCAAGAAAAGCAAATTAGAAGTTCCCTGTAGTAGCAACCCAAACCTGGTAGAAAAGAAAATGAGACAAGGAAATATATCAAGCTATATTCCTAAAAAAATCACAGGGAATATTAAAAAAAAATTGATACTGATTTATTGGGGCTATTCATTTTAGATTATCAACCTTTTAGTGTTGTAGAGGACAGAGGTTTTAAAAAATTTTTTTATTCATTAAATCCTTCGTACCAACTTCCGAATAGGCATACAATCTCTAACACCCTCATTCCATTACAATATGAACAACGTTACCAGGAAGCTAAAGAGAAAATGAAGAACGTGTTAAATGTCTGTTTAACAACCGATTGTTGGACATCTGCGAAAACTGAAAGTTTCATGGCTGTGACATGTCACTTTCTTGATGGTAACTACAAAATGAATTCCATTCTTTTAAGCTACGATATTTTAGAAGAAAATCATACAGCTGTAAACTTAGCTTCAAGGTTAAATGCAGTTACAAAAGAGTGGGACATACAAAATAAAATAATCTTAACAGTGTCGGATAATGCAGCAAACATCCAAAGTGCAATTACTAAAGAACTGAATTGGAAATACTTTGGGTGTTTTGCACACACTATAAACCTCACTGTTTGTGATGCACTTATAATAGTTCAGCCCATAATTGTGAAAGTGAAAACCATAGTGTCACATTTCAAACGAAGTTGCCTCTCTAACGCAAAATTAGCAAGTTTTCAGAAACAGTCGGGAATCGATGTTCCTAAAAAGTTGATCCAGGATGTCGTAACTCGCTGGAACTCAACGTACTATATGATCCAGAGGTTTGTAGAATTGGAAACAGGCATAAGGTCAACCATGGGTCTACTGGATGCAAATTTGCCGATAATTTGTTGTGAAGAATGGACTGTTCTTAAAGAACTTTGCGAAATTTTAAAACATTTTGAGGAGGCCACAAAATACATCAGTGGTGAGAATTACATATCGGCGTCTTTAGTTATAGTTTTAAATCGAGGGTTGCTAAATATTTGCAGTAAACTCAGCGAAAAGGAATTTACGCAAATGTCGAAGGCTGTGATTAACTCCCTCCAGAACGGTTTGCGGCACAGACTGGGAAATGTTAAACATAGCAATACTTTGGCTTTGTGTACATTCCTCGACCCGAGATTTAAAACTATTGCTTTTAAAAACGCCGATGCCGCGGACAATATTAAAAAGCTTGCAACGAACCTCGTTACACAAATGGTAACAAAAAGTATCCAGCAGAAACAAGAAGCCAATGAAACTACTTCAACAGAAGATGAGAGTCAACAAAAAAAAGATGTTGGATTGTCATTGTGGAATTGCTTAGATAAAAAAATAGCCGAAATTAGGCCAAAAACTTCAAATACGTCCAGCAGGGCAATAATTGAGATACAAAGGTACTTGGAGGACGAATTACTAGATAGAAAGGAAAATCCTTTGGAGTGGTGGAGAAACAACCAATATAACTACCCATTTTTAAGCCAACTTGTAAGACAAAAATGTTGTGCACTAGCAACATCCGTCCCTTGCGAGAGATTATTCTCTAAAGCAGGAAATGTGTTAACTGAACGGCGCAATAAACTTAGTGCTGAAAAGTTGAAAAAAATTTTATTTTTAAATACATATGAGCAAATAGCCTAGGTAGCTAAAGTTTTTAATTTATTTTTTTACATATCCTATACAGATTTTATTATTAAGTTTTCAGAATGTTTATATTATTTCCAAGGAAAAACCTATTTTTATTTTAGTTATGAATATCTTAATTTAAAGTACTGAATGTGTACCAAAGAATATGTTTTGTGTTTAGAATTTTCTTTTACTTTAATTTTTTTTATTGTTTCTCTATTTATAAATAAATAATTTATTATTTATGTGTAAAAATATTTAATCTAATTAATACCCATCTTTTAGAGATTCTAGAGAGTAAGAGGAGTAACCAATATAATAGGTACCTCAATTAACACGATACTGAAAATAATCGTATCAACATGCTCTCTTAAGTTGTAGATACTGTAGATAGTACACAAAAATATGAAAATCGCCGCCGGATCATGAACAACACAAAATCAGTGTACTCACTGGTGGACCGAACCAAACGACCAAGGCCAGATTCAGTCCAATCGCCTATGTGCATGTGCAATCGCTTTTGAACTAGTTCGCGAACCTGTTCCAAATATTGGTCCGGACCAGTTCCACTAGTCCAACCTTTAAGACCAGTTCCAAAAGATCAGTTCCAGTTCGCGTTAGCCATCTCTAGATGCCATCCACCGCTATGGGGAGACTCAAATAGTATCACTAGACATCTCAAAAGCATTTAATCAAGTGTGGCATGCGGCTCTTTTGAACAAACTGCCTTCATACGGACTCTCGCAAAACCTTTGCAGATGGATATCCAACTTTCTCTCCAACAGGCACATCCAAGTTGCTGTAGATGGACATTCTTCCAACCTCTACAAGATCAACGCTGGAGTTCCCCAAGGATCGGCTCTAGCTCCTACTCTATTCTTATTACACATTAATGATCTACTAGAAGCCACTAATAACCCGATACATGGTTTTGCAGATGATAGCAACCTACACTGTAGCAAAGCGCACAACCTTCCCATACCTCTAGATATTCTGGAAGAGGACAGAAGATCCACAACGGCTTCTCTCAATCAAGATTTGAGAATTGTAGACAAGTGGGGAAGAAAGAATCTTGTTAATTTCAACGCTTCCAAGACAAAGACATGTTGCCTGTCTAACAAAAGGCAAACATGCGACTCATCCATTACAATCAACGATCAGACACTGGTAGCGGGCGACTCCATTACGCTGGTTGGTATAACAATCTCCCAGGATTTACTATGGAACGAACATATTGCATCCATAGCAACTTCAGCAGGAAAGAAATTAGGCTTTCTGTTTAGAGCACGAAAATATTTTTCTCCATTCAACTTAGCTACTCTTTACAAAGCCCAAATACGGCCTAATCTTAAATACTGCTCGCATGTATGGGATTCGGCGGCTCCGTCAAGGCTCGGAGTTCTTGGTGCAATACAGAGAAGAGCAGTTCGACTAATAAACGGCACCAGTATCACCAAAAACCTAGCCCCATTATCCCACCGAAGAGCAGTGGCTGATCTTTTCTTGTTTAACGATACATAAACGGATTTGCTCAGAAGAACTCCACTCTATAATGCCTCCACTTGCCAGACCAGCCAGAGCAACGCGACGTGCCAACTCCATGCACCCTTATACTGTTTAATGCCCGACATCGAGAACGGATCAATTTCTTACTTTTAGACATTAATGGAAATTGAAACGCTACAAATAAACTCAAAGACGAACCTAAATTATTTTGGAACTTTCTTTATAATAAAACCCAAACTTCAAGAATACCTTGTAAGATGTTCTATGATTGTGAATCATTTAGTAGCCCACAATTGATAATAAACGCTTTTAGTTCATTTTTTGAAAGTGTATTTTCTGATCCAGATATTGATGTGATCTACAAGAATTTTGAGTTTAATCACAATGCAATTGTTGATATTAGCTCTGATCCAATAACTAAAAAAGAAATCTTGGAGACAGGTAAAAAATTAAATTCACCTCAGGGCCAGACAAAATTCCTTCTTTTCTAGTAAAAGATTGCTTAAAGGTGTTGGTTCATCCTCTAAAAACTATGTTTCATTTGGTGCTAAAGATCTCGATTTTTCCAGAATGCTGGAAAGTTGCTAAAGTTTGCCCTATTTATAAAGCTGAAAATCGATCCGAGGTTAAAAACTATAGACCCATCTCAATATTAAATAATATTGCTAAGATCTTGGAGACCGTTCTGTATAACAGGATTTACTGGGCTACTAAAAACGTAATTCCGATTGACCAACACGGATTTATGAAATCAAGATCAACAGTTAGCAACCTGGCAGTTTTTAGTCAATACTTGTGTGAGAACCTGGATAGAAGGAGTCAGGTAGACGCAGTACGCAGTGTACACAGACTTCTCCAAAGCGTTTGACAAAATAAATCATAAATTACTTGTTCACAAATTAACTTGCATGGGATTTAATAACACATTATTGATTCTTATTTACAAATTTGTAAACAGTTTGTTCATTACAGCGGATTCTCGTCGAATATCATTTTTCAAAAAGTGGGGTTCCTCAAGGATCCAATTTAGGACCCTTGTTGTTTTTATTATTTATCAATGACTTATGCCATTCATTGAATAGCAACAAATTGATGTTCGCGGATGACTTAAAGTTATATGTTGAGATAACAGAAGTAGAGGATTGCCTCTTTTTACAAAGTCAATTAAATATATTATATGACTGGTGCGTAACAAACTGTCTTACACTGAATACATCAAAATGTAAAATTTTAACCTGTAGTCGTAGAGTAAATCCACTGGTTCAAAAAAAATTCTTGAAGTATTTGCTTTTTAAATTAACAGGAGCATATCCGTTGAGAGGTTGCGATTATAATGAATTATTAACCAGATTTGATTTTCTGTCTCTTCAAAAACGTAGAATTCAAGCTGCGGTGCTGTTCTTATTTAAATTATTGACTGGAAAGGTGGATTGTCCTGTCCTCCTATCACAAATTAATATATTAGTTCCTTGAGTAACAACTAGACGAAATAACACATTTCTATGCAAACGAGCTCAAACTAATATATTATCTAAATCTCCAATTAATTTTATGTGTGATAGTGCTAATAATTTGTCAAATATTTGTGACTTGTTCTTGTGTAATTTCACTGAACTAAAAAACATATGTTGTGTTTATCTTTAATTATTTAGCTTTAAGTATTTTTGATCTTGAAGTCTTTTATATTTATTTAGCTTTAAGTATTTTTGATCTTGAAGTCTTTTATATTTATGACTTTTATTTTTAACATTTTGAATTTTTTTTAACATTTGTATTCTTATAACTTTGTTTCTTCTATGTTTACTTTTGTTTACTGACGTATGTAAATTTTACCATATTACCTTTTGCTCTGTAAATGGGAAACTGTTGGGCAATAAACGCTATTATTATTATTATTATTATTAAAAGGCCATTGATGCGTTTTCTAAATAAAATTTCGTAAAACTATGGAAACCTGATTCCAGGAGAATTTCTGCAAGCAGAATCACAAAGAGCATGAACACTAATCTTATCTACTACGAAGTCAAATATGCTTGTGTACATGGAGGTAGAACCTATTGTAAGAAGGGACAGGGAAAGCGTGATACAAGATATAGTTATTATAGGATGAAACTGAACTTGTTTACAAAAAAATTAAATTTGTAAATACCTACCGGAGTATAAAGACAACACAGATTTGAAAGTAAAAATTTCGACAATAACTATTCCTCCCAAAATCAAAAAAAAAAGAGGGCGACCCAAGGGCCAAGAGGTAACCCTCATTGGTTTACCAAAAAAAAAGGAAAAACAAAAAACCTACCCCTACAAGAAGTTAAATTTAAAAAACAGGCAGTTGTTTATATTGGCTAACTTCGTAGAACGGCATAAAGCAATAAATGCAATAAAAAACAATGTAACTGTCGATGAAGTTGCCATCAGTACCTATAATAAATTACAAGATATTTCTAACAAAATTCTACATAAGGATGTGGATATTCATATCATCAGGTGAGTGTAGTATATATGATTTTGTTGTACGTATTTTTATCCAAGTTTACTGTCAATTGTAAGTCTATGGTAACCAATGAAGCATGGAAAAATATCCAACAAGAGATCCAAAACAAAAAACAGAAGCAAGAGAAAGACTATTATAACAGCTATTTGCAAGATTGCCCCGATGAAGCACAATCAGTTTTTTGCGATGGGTGTTTACTGAGATTCCATCTCGCTTGCGCTTGTGTCAAGAACAAAAAGCCTAAGACCAAATTTTGGTTCTGCTGCGCTTGTTACAACAATCATGTTAATGATATTTACTTTTAAAGTGGATATTGTTTTAAAGTAATAAAAATAAAAGTTTGAGTTACCTACAGGTATTTCGTTTTATCAATTATTCATATTAGAACTACCAATAAGAGTATCTACAAAATCCTCCATCAAAAAGTACCACTTTGTATGTAGATATCTATAATTGTTACTTAATTGATTATTATTTTTACTAAATTAAAATTTAATTTTTATGTTAGTTATTTGAATCGTTCGGTACCGGTAACGTAGTTCGTAACCGGTAGTTCCGCCCTCTAAATTTGGGACAATCCTAGATAACTACCGGCTAAGAAAACAGTCGCCGGGTACCGGCTACCTAGCCACTGCCTTAAAATAAATTTGTTGAGAGCACTTTTTTGTATGTGGTTGCTAACTTCAAAACAAAATGTACTACCCACAAATTTTTTGAAGTGGGACATGGTCAAACCGAAGGTGACAGTAGTCATTTCATAATCAAAAAATGCATTTAAAGTACTTCGAACCTGGGGGGCTGAGCTTCGTCTCCAGGCGGCGGATAGGAGGTGGTCGGGGCAACTTGATCAGTGACAGTCATAACTAAGGGAGGGGACCTAAAAATCCCAAAAATCCTTTGCGAAAGCCGTCGCCGCAGACCAGCTTAACCTATGGCTGTAAGGCCACTGGTTTGAAAGTGGTCGCGAACGTTACCCTGAGATTTAATGAATATACTAAGGGAGAAAAGTTTAATTTTAATGATATAGTTATGATCAAAATAGACAAAATTTAACCAGGTCGTTGTTTTTACAAAAAATCTCTCATACAAGCACAGAATTTAAAGAAGTTATAATTAAAAATAATAAAACAAGAAGCGGAAAATCTCAACTTTTAAAATTATTATCTACCCAGTATTCATGCTCCCTTTTTCAATGCTTTGAATTATAAGATCACACAATAATGTTCGTTCACACAATAATGTTGGTTCTAAAAAATTATCAGTTTTTATCGAATATTTTTAGTTTTTAGTTGTTAGTGCCTAACGTCTTTGAAATAAAAATTGGATAAAGCTTCTTGGTTTTAATTAAAACTACTGACACAACTTGCATAATTTTTAAAAATAAAAAAAATAAGCATGTAACAAACCACGTGCAAACTATATACTACTATATAGTACCAATGCGCTCCGCAAGACGCTCTCCGTTAGCGCCACCGTACCCATGCGGGACCCCTCATCGCCTCACCACCCACCTGACCAAGGCCTGCGCGTAGATCGCCAACCTCACCCTACTTAAGGGCGGCTCCTGCCAAGGATTTATCATAAGACTTGCTCCCAGTTTTAGCACCTAGCTAGCGCACTGGTTTCTAGTTGGCGAAAGCCAAAATTTTGTCTTTAAGTCATATCTCTGTATTATAAGTGTTGAATAAATGTATTTTATTAGTAACCAGTGTTACAAGTGGCGCCCAACTTTAGGCTCGAATTTCCGCGACGGAAAAGTGACAGTGAAGTGAAAGTAAAGTGAAAAAAAAAACATTTACCTCTACGAAGAAGCCCCATCCCCATCCCCAGACGATGGCAGTCCAATTAACTGAGGAACAGTTCCAGGCAATGATACAAAGACTTGCAAATCCACAACAACCAGGGCGGCAGTTCACGCAGTGCTCGGCCCGATACAACGAAACACGCTCTAGAGCGGCGGTCGAGGAATTCCTCACAGCCATCACAATATTCAAACAGGTAAAAAAATCTCAGACCAAGATGCATTGAATGGATTTCCTCTGGTCCTAACGGGAAAATACTGTAAAGCCGATGCTGCCTGTAGTCACTGATGCCAAAAATCATGAGTATAAAGATTGTCCAAACAAAGACAAGACACCTACATGCCTTAATTGCACTGGTGCCGGTCAAAAAGAGGTCAATCACTCGGCCAACTCAAACACTTGCCAGTTATACGTGAGGAGCACAAGTGAAACTATTTCACATATTGACTATGGTTGTTAGGCCCAACCTAAAAATATGTCACGCCAACGTAGGCAGATCAAAAACTGCAACTAACGAGTCAATCGTCCGAATCAAATTTAGTATCCATTATCTGCGTACAGGAACCGTACAGCTATCATACAAATAACGTTTATAAAGTCATTGGACTAAATAAATATACATCTGCACATATAAGTAACAGGCCGCCTTGTGCGGCTATTTGTGTCAAAGATAAAACGTTAGACGCTATACATTTAAAACAGTTTACCAACAGCAACTTAGTCCTACTTCCTACTAATATTATATAGGCAAAAGTTTGTTTGGATGGATGTATGGATGTTTGTTCCTCTTTCACGCAAAAACTACTAAACGGATTTTAATGAAACTTATAGATCAGAATAACATATAGGCTATAATTTATAAAGATATTGTGTGAATTGTCCAAAATATAACGATAAATGTCATTTAAGTCTGAAAAAATTACTGTATTTCTTATGTTGACAATATTGTTACGTTATTACAGTGCGAATGTAACATCTCAATATTGTCAGACTGTTATATTTTTCAAATACGACCCAAAAATTATGTATGTTATAATTTTAATGTCATAATGTTAGTTCTTTTCACGCTAATATAAGCTACTCGAAATACTAATACTGCGCACACGAAGTCGCGGGCACCAGTTATTGATACATAAAGACCTTGCTTTTATTCGAATTACACGCAGACGAAGTCGCGGGCAAAAGCTAGTTGCTTATAAAATCACTTACGGTCAAAATACATTTATCTTAGTTAATGTTTACTGTCCGTGGAATGGAGACATCAATGAGATATTATCAGTATTGGAAACCATTGTTATAACATATAAAAGTCAAGAAATTCTGATTTTAGGCGACTTCAACAGCAAATCAGAGCTTTGGTACTCTAAACAAACTAATTATCGAGGAGAAACAGTAGAGAATTTTATAAGCGCTTACAAGCTGTTTATACTAAATTCGCCTAATCAACCGTTTACATTCTCAACTGTAAATGGAGAAAATAACATTGATGTTACCATCTCCACCGGCCGGCTAATGGAAGCTATAAACTACTGGAACGTGTTGGAAGGAGAGATTCAAAGTGATCATCGTTACATACTAATGGAATTTCAGGTAAATGCTAATCAAGAAACGACGGGAGGCTCAAGGTATATTATTAGAAATATTAACGTAAATCGACTTCAACAAGGAGCCAGAGAACTTAGTAATGAATTAGATGCACGACAGTTACATTCGTCAATCGAAATCGATCAATTTACAGAAATTCTTACTGCAGGTTTAAAAGATGTTACTAAGAACTCGTGCAGAATTGCGAAAAACACTGTCAAAAATACCCCTTGGTGGACCAATCGTTTATATGATTTAAAAGCTATCACACGAGCTGCTCGCAAAGAATATCAAGGGCGCCGAAAAAAAAACTTACCTTATGCGGATGCACAAGACATCTATGTCAATGCATTAAGAGAATACAAGTTGGAAATCAAAACGGCGAAGATCAACTCGTGGAATAACTATGTACAAGAAAATTTATCAACTGATCCTTGGGGCACAGTCTACAAAGTAGCAGCTAACAAAATAAAAACTTCCTCAATGCATACCACTATAAAAACAGATGATGGAACATATACAGTTCTACATGAGGAAGCCCTACAGGAACTAGTAGATAAACTCATGCCCAGTGATTTATTAGAAAACGAAACAGTGGAACAAAGAAGAATAAGAAATGAAATCTACATTGGCAACCCAGAGACACAAGTCACTTTCACAGAAGAAAATTTAGATGAAGCTATACAGAAAATAAGCAAATATAAAGCCCCTGGTGCTGATGAAATACATTGCAAAATAATTATATTAACCTATCCAATTCTGAAACAAAACCTATTAAAACTTTACCAAGCATGCCTGAGACTGGGATATTTTCCAGACTCATGGAAAACAGGCAAACGCGGCTTCGTGCGTAACTTTTCCACTCGTACGTAATGTCCTACTTACCACTCTTGATACGTAATATACTATTATGTACTAAGAAAATTCACTTACAAAAATTGGGGAAGCTTACACCTCATGCAACAAAGCCCTTAAGATCATCTACTTTCTATAGATTTCATGCTAATACAAATAGCTGTTATTCCGATCCTATCGTATGGTATGAGAATATAGGGACACAAATTACAACTAGTGAGTTATAAAATGCGACTCAGAACTACACAGGCCATTTGCTTGAGATGTATGATCGGGGCCTACTCTTCAACTTCTAATGAAACGCTATGTGTACTTACAAAAATTCCACCAATTCACCTTCATTTGATGGAAATTTACAGTGACATAGAACTTCAAAGGAATGGTTCCACGTTCTTAATGGGACATCTCTTGCAGATTGCAGACTTCAACAGAAAAGAAGATTGAAAGAAATTACAATAAACAGTTGGCAGATACAGTGGGATGGCAGTTCAAAGGGAAGATATACATACGAAATCATTCCAAACCTTGAGACTTGGCTTACAGCTTTTGACTGTGCTATAAAAAGAAATGCTGCGCTTTTGCTCAGCAGCCACGCTGAGATGGGAGTGCATCTGCAAAGGATCGGAAAGTCAGAAAGTAATAACTGTGAAACTTGTCATTTACCGGATACTCCTAATCATAGAATTCAAAATTGCATTCGCTACGAAAATACCAGACAAAGAATTTTCGGCGCCCTTGATAACGATGTCGAAAATGTACTAAATAGTTCTTTTGAAAAGTTAGTCAATCTATATCAATGATATAGGAAGCCTAATAGATGGACATTTCTAGAACGGGAAATCGTAAATTGTTTGGAAACCAGAGTCACTATAAAACGTACGCCCCAGCATTGCACTATAAGCTGGGGTTTTTCTCCACACTAGCAAAGTTAATCTAAAGGTATTACTATTAAATTACTCAGATTAACATTT
Source organism: Altica lythri (assembly GCA_964028335.1). Lineage (NCBI taxonomy): Eukaryota > Metazoa > Arthropoda > Insecta > Coleoptera > Chrysomelidae > Altica > Altica lythri. Next base: position 8,941,363 of record OZ034806.1, on the reverse strand, counting down.
ATTTTATTTGATTTTAATTTGTTTATTTTGTTATAATAAAACAGTGGGGTATTTCATCCAGCAATTTTATTTTTACTTTGTTTAAATGTTATCGTGTTATATTGTGATAGGTACCCCACTTTGTATGTACATGCTAAATGATTTATTTATTTATTTATTTATTTATTTATTTATTGTCAAGTATCTACAGCAAAGCCAATTACAGATACTAACTTAAATTAAAATGTAAATAAAGATTAAAAAGTTAACATAAATAAACTTAACCAAATCTAATTAAAACTTAGTCACTACTTAATCTTAAACTAATAGTTTCTTTAAACTGGCTTAGGCTTATAAGGTCAATATCAATATCTGATGCATATAAGTTAAACAGATTACACAAGCTATAGAGGGGAGAATTTTTAAACAGATTAGTCCTCGGACAAGCAAGGTAAAATACATTTTTATTTCTGGAGTCTGGAGTTAAGTCGGTTGACCGCAAAGGGCAGTTGAGCAAGTATATCTGGACAGTCAATGTTCCCTTTAAGAATTTTAAACATTGTACAAAGAAATATTTTTATCCTTCGTTTATCCAAAGACATCCTGTCAAAAACTCCCAACAGATAGGAATTATCACAGCCATGTTGAGGGTACACATTAAATTTTCGAAAATACAAACATTTTAAAAATTGTCTCTGCACTCCTTCGATAATATTTTTCCAGAATACATACTGTGGAGACCAAATGATACTGCCATATTCAAGGATTGGCAATACAAGACTGTCAAATAAGTAAAGAGCAATGTCAACACCAAAACCTCTGGAATTTCTCATTATAAAGCCCGCTATTTTTTGAGCATTCATGACTTTTGAGATATATGGTCAAAGAAAGATAAAGCAGAGTCGAAAATTACACCTAAATCTTTTTGCTCCATAACACGTTCCAATTTATTATCCTCCAGGGTATAGTCATAGAGAAAAGGTTTTTGATTGCGTGTGAAAGACATACTCGAGCATTTGCTCACATTTATTTTAAAACTGTTGTCCCCACATAACTTAGAAAAATTGATGAGTTCTTTTTGGAGTTGAATACAATCATCAACCGAAGATATTTCAAAAAATTATTTAAAATCATTAGCAAAAGCCAAGGACTTAACATTTTTTACTTTATTTAAAATTTTGTTGAACGCTATTAAGAACAATAATGGTCCCAGATTTGAACCTTGAGGGACACCTGACGTACTAGAATAGACAATTGATTTACAACCCTTAATCTCAACATATTGTCGTCTTTTATAAGAGTCACCCCCCAAATATGATTGAATAAGTTGAATTAAAAAAGTAGAAACTTCCATTTCTGTCATTCCTTCTAAAATAACACAGTGGCGAACTTTGTCGAACGCTTTTTGCAAGTCGGTGTAAATTACATCGACTTGTGATTTTCGATTTAACGCATCATGAATATACTGTGTAAAAATAGTTAAATTGGTAAAGGTGGACTTTTTGGGCAAAAAACCATGCTGGTTAATTGATATTTTGCCAGAAACTTTTTGAAATATTAAATCAAAAAGTATGACCTCAAAAATTTTTGAAGCGGCGCAGACAATACTAATTGGGCGGTAGTTTTTTATTTCTTGTCTTGTTCCGGTTTTATATATTGGTATTACCTTACTTATTTTCCAGGCCCTGGGAAAAACTGCTGTTTTTAACATTAAATTAAAAAGAATTTGCAAGGGATATAACAAAAAATCACAACAACCTTTCAATATGTATGCCGGAATGCCATCTGGACCGATAGATTTGTTGCCCTTAATTTTCCTGACAGCTTTTTTAATATCTGTAGTTGTTATAACTATATTACAAAAATAAGATTTAGGTTCCACTGCGCCACAAATAACATCATCACTATCTATGAAAACAGACTTAAAAAATTTGGCAAAGCCATTTGCAACATCCTGCGTACCAGTATAGGTTACATTTTCAAATGACATTTCATTCATCACTTCAGGGCTGTCTTTAAGGCTATTCACATAGGACCAAAATAATTTAGGGTTTGATTTGAGACCAAGTTCAATATCATTTAAGTACTTTAAATGAGCCTCTTTAATCTTAGATTTAGCAAGCATTCTAAGGTTTTTAAATTTGAGTTTCCAAAACTGAGAACCAGCGTTTCTGATTTTCAATAAGCACTTGTGTTTTTGCTTTAAGATGTTAATGATTTCTCGGTTAAACCAAACTGGGTATTTTTTACTTTTTTGAGTGGATTTCGGGACAGAATTTTCAAAAATATTGTACACGATGTTATTAAAACTTTCTAAGGCCAAATTGACATCGGTAAAACTATTTAAAATTTCCCATTTTTGTGTTTTTAAAAGTTGATATAACAGAGGATAGTTCGCCTTTTTGAAATTAAATTTAGTTGTAGGGATTAATTTACACTTCTTAAATGTGTTCTTGGTGGATAAATTTATACACAAACAGGGATGGTTATTGTCAACTTTGAGTAATGTGTCATCAGTGCGAGTCACAAAAATATTATCGAAAGATGCAATTACAAGATCCAACAAGACATTATTAACATTTCTAACGTGATTGAATTGTTTTAAGTTATTAAATGAAAGAAATGCTTTTAAGTTGTTAGCTATGGAGTTACAGGAAGATTCATTTACGTAACTAGGAATGTTAAAGTCACCCAGAATAACACAATCAAAATTTATATTTTTACACAATAATTTGTTTTCAATTACTTCATATGTTTTTTCATACACGTCTAAACAACTACCTGTTACAACGTAAATCAGTACAATAAATAAGAAATGATTATTTTCTAACCTCATTTGAATGCTCAGGCCTTCCTGCTCTTCGTCAAATACACTAATTTCAGAAACATCCAGAGATTTTTTAACGCCTAGAAAAACCCCACCACCATCTTGTTTGTTTGTTAATAATTTGTTTCTATCCTTTCTAAAAAAAACTCTATCGGAACAAAATTCGGACGTGTATATATCATCGTTTAGCCAAGTTTCAGTTAATGCAATGATGTCGTAATCACTGTTTAAAATTCCTAACCTAAGATCATTAATTTTCGTCTTCACACCTCTACAGTTTTGATAATAATGATAATGATAATAAGTATTAAAATTAAGAAATAAGCGTATTGTTAGAATATTGTATATCCACATTTATTCTATATGTTTAAGAGTAGGAGTTATATTATTGCAAGAAAATGTAAAAAGAAAATTGTAATAAATTTAAACCTTAGAAGTATAACCAACCCTCGCGTAAAACCATTCCTATTTTTTCCCATCTTAAATAAGTAGCCAGCTTGCGCGAAGCAGGCGTGGAGGCGGGATCCCTTCTTTACTTTCCTTTTTTGTCCTAACGGGAGAAGCCAACAAATGGTGGAGTGGCGTCAAGAGCCGCTGTACAGGCTATCAAGAACGCCTCCGCCCCGCAACGACCCAATTTCCGCATACTTGGCGAGATATATGCAAATAAACAAGTCGAAACTGTGACGACGGAGCAATACGTCACCGAACAACGGGAGCGGTTTTCCCAACTTTCCCGCCACCTTGACGAAGAGTGGCAACTAGATTTTATCTATGGACTACTGAGGTAAACCCTCAGAGACAAGGTCTCGCGCGCCGATTTCTCATCCTTTGACGAACTGCTTACCAAATCCAGGATAGTTGAAGCCAACGAACGAGACGGCCAGGTAGTCCAGAAAGTAAACAAGGAGTCAACTAAGACCCGCATTAGGTGTGACTTCTGCAAAACATATGGCCACCACGCTGGGGAATGCCGGAAGAAAGCCAGATTAGAAACCACCAAAACCACAGCTGCACCTGAGGCCACTAAATCCGAACCAGTACAGGCCACGAATCACGCGGCACCAATAATTAAGTGTTATGGGTGTAATCGTCCCGGGTTCATCCGCAGGAACTGCCCTTCCTGTAATACCCCCGCAACTCCCATAAACTTCTGCTTTATGGACTTGAAGCAGACACAACGCCCAGCCGTCGACATTACCATTCACGGCATCCCAAGCACGGCTTACATCGACAGTGGAGCTAGAACAAGCCTTCCCAGTTCCCAATTACACAGCCTGCTCACTGAAAGAGGCCACATCATTACGCCTACTACGGTCCAGCTCATCCAGGCCGATGGTCACCCCACGACGAAGACGGTTCAGATGGCCACACTTCCAGTGCAACTGAAGGACCGTATCATTAAAACCAACTTTCTCGCAATCCCAGGCACTCCCGGTTCACAGACACTACTTGGAATCGATGTGTAAAGCTGGTCTAGTCATTAACCACCCACACCGCAAATGGCACTTTGATGGTCAACGCCATCAGGTCTATGGATTTGTCGATAAGGACCACGACTCAGGTCACAAAACAAGCCAAACGGAAGTATCAAGCTTGAACGTACCCACACACTAGGGGGCTTCGCCCTCCACCGAGCCGCAAGAAATACCTGAGATACAGGATCTCGCCCACATTTTCGATGAATGCCGTATGCCCAAGTTATTGGCTCCCATCGGAAGGAGCGATATCATATCAGGGATTACCCAGAGCTACGGCCCAGCACCTACACCCTGCGAACTACCTGACACGTTCAGTCGCCGCCAATACATCCAAGAAAATGCTGCCCTACAAATGGAATGGTATCAAACCAACTATCCCCTCACGGAGAAAGAAGAAACACTGTTCTCTTCTATGGAAATGGCTACGTTAGATGTACGCCTCCGACCACACGAAGCCAAAAGAACTGACCCGCAACCAACAGGAACCACAAAACATTCTTTTCGACAATAATGTTGACTTATTCAACGAAAAGGTGCCACCGACGCCATTGACATTGCATAGAATTGACACTGGAGACCACGCCCCAATTTCTAGTCCGCCCTACCGACTGAGCCCACAGCGAAAACGTTATCTGCAGGACGAGATCACGTCCCTCTTGGAAGATGACCAAGGCCGAGAAATAGATTATAGTGTTTATAAATTTATGAAAGACGAAAATGAACATGGACTTAGGCTTCCGTTAAATGCAGTGCAAGAAAGAGTAGCTGAAGCTACTGGGATTGCAGTAAGCACTGTAAAACGTATAATAAAAGAAGGTACCTTAAAAGCAGATGGTGAAAAATTCAAGTCACCGAGAAAGCAGATCAACAAACCTTCCACCTCAAAAGGAACAGTTGATCAATTTGAAGAAGAAATTATTCGCAGAATAATTTATTCCTACGCCGCAATCCACGAACGAAGGCCCACAGTGAAATCCGTTTTTGCAGAGGTCAAAAAGGAAGAAGGAGTAAATTTTACAGGAAAGATAGATTCTTTTCGAAGACTGGTGAAAAAAAAAAAGGATTTCGTTGGAAAAAAACAGAAGACAACACAAAACCACTAATGGAAACGTCTGACATAAAATTTAAACGTATAGAGTACCTAAGAAAATTAAAAAAATACGAACAGGAGGGACGAGACATTTTATACTGTGATAAAACATACATTCATAGTTCCCACACTTCACCCAATGCATGGACCAACGGAACCGATAACTGTTTGAAATCAGGCTTTGTACCCGGTGCACTAACCATATTTAAGTCTGGGAACAAAACGGGAGACTATCATCATGAGATGAATTTTGAAAATTTCTCCAAATGGTTAAAGGAAAAATTTATGGTCAACGTAACAAAAAAATCCGTCCTAGTTGTTGATAATGCCTTATATCACAATGTTTTGGTAGAACCAAACCCAAATCTCTCGTGGAGGAAATTAGCCAAGCAGAACTGCTTAAGGGAAAAAGGCATTTTTTTTGAAGAAGTGGAAACAAAGGCCGAGCTCTATTCCAAAATTAAAGCGAACAAGCCACCGTACAAGCAGTACGCCAATGTTAGAATTTTGGCACAACAGGACATTCCTGTATTGCGTTTACCACCAGATCATCCTGAACTGAACCCGATAGAAAAAATATGGGCACTGGTAAAAAATGAAGTTGCTGCATGCATTAGCATTAGTAGTGAATGTCTAGAGGTACACACTGTTTTATTTGTTCTAGTAAATAAATAACAAATTAAGTGGGTTAGAAACATTAAAATTTAGTGAAATTTTTACAAACAATATTAACTTTATCAACAATAATATGCATAAATAGATATGACTGTCCAAGAGTGAACACCACGTTTTAGTGAGCTCCGGAATTTGCAAGAAATTTAGTGGTTTTTTATATGAAACAAAAGTTTAAATACGAAGAACTCATTTATAAGTGATATATCGTGCTGTATTAGTGAATTTCAAGCTAGAACTGCAGTTAATAATTTATCAACGTTGCCACATCAACTTCTAAAATGAGTAATCCGAAAACACGTAGCAACAGTGTATCTTCAAATCTGATGGATGATGCTCAATTAGAAAACTTGATCACAAGAAAATCCTCAAAGTTACTTAATAAAATAAATGATAACTTGGACAAAATGACAAAAAGGTTTGATTCCATAGATAGCACGCTAAAGTCTCTTGAAGCTAAGTTCACCCAATTAGATGAAGCAGGACAAAATAATGAGAAGCAAATCAATGCAATTAACAAAAAATTTGATGACTTAGATCAAAAATCCAGACTAAATAGCCTCCGGCTAGTCGGCATAAAGGAAGAAACTAATGAAAATCTACTTAGCAAAGTCCTAAGTTTATTCAATGATGGATTGAAAATCAAATGCAGTACATTTGAAATAAATAAAGTATTTAGAATTGGCAAATTTACCCAAAATCATACTAAACCGCGATCAGTAATAGTAGATCTCGTTTCAAATATCAAGCGTAATGAGATTTACAAGGCCAAAACTAACCTCAAAGGAACAGGTGTTTTCATTAATGAAGATTTAACGGATTTACGTTTCAAGTTGCTTCAAACTGCGAGGGAAAAATTTGGCATTAAAGACGCTTGGTCACAGAACTGTAGAATATATGTGAAACGTGGCAACAATGTAATCGTCATTAATCAAGAAACGGATTTATGCTAGATTAAGTTTGAAGAAGAAAAAGTTGTATATAGACAAAAACAAAAGAGATAAGCATTCTAGTTTGTCTTACCATAAAACTTTTAATATTAGGCCTTGTTTACATTTAGGAATATATTTTTGAATTTAATCTGGATTGCTGTTTTGATTGTATTATTATCTACTTTAATTGAAATATTATATATTTTCATTCATATTTAATTTTAAATAACCACTACTATTAAATTTAATTTAATTTTGTTTAATTTTGAGATAGGTGTGCTATTTAAACTAAACTAACTTTATTTCTTTAAAATTATTTTTTGTTTTATATTATTTCTTTGCTGTTTTGATTATGTTCTAGTATACTTATTTACTTTAATTAAAATGTTTTTTCATTCATATTTAATTTTAAGTAACCACTATTTAATTTTTTTTTAAGTATATTAATCTGAACTCACTAAATATGTGATAACACACATGAATAATATTAATGTGTATTTTCAGAATTGTAGAGGTTTAAACAGCAAAACCAATGATTTTCTCAGAAGTTCTTTAGACAATAACTTTGATATCATTTTAGCTGTGGAAACATGGTTACAACAAGACGTTAATGATGGGGAAATTATAGATACAAATATGTATCACCTAGTAAGAGCTAATAGAAATCTAGAATTCACTAATAAGGTAAGAGGTGGGGGAGTATTTATTGCAATAACCAAAAAGTATAAATTAATGAAAGTTGCTAAAAAATGTAGTAAATTTGAAGCATTAGCAGTACATTTCCAAATAAGTAAGAAAAAATTTACTTTTATAGTTTTGTATATCCCTCCAAATAGTTCAAATGATGTTTATGAATCGGTTTTTAACTTTGTGCAGGAACAGATAGTTGATATTGAGAATACATACATATTTGGGGATTTTAATATTAGTGATATTACGGGAGCGGACTTTAGTTTTAACAGAGTTTTAAATAGAAAATTAAACACTTTATATGATTTTTTAAATTTTAATTCTTTTTCCCTTTTCAATGACGTTAAAAATTTTCAGGGTAAAACCCTTGATTTAGTAATTAGCTCAGAAAATAATCAACAGTACTGTAATGTGATAAAAGATGCTACTCCATTTGTAAAAGAAGATCAATATCATCCAAGTCTTGATATTACAATTAAATATAATAAAAACGGAAATTTCTACAAGCGGTCTATTAACGAAAATCGTTATAACTTTAAAAAAGCGAATTTTAAAAGTCTTACGTTTAAAGTGCGGGATACTGATTGGTCAGCGGTATTATTGAAATCCGATGTAAACGAGGCTCTGGACATATTCTATAAAATATGGAATGATATTTTATCAGAGTGTGTTCCAAAGTTCAAACAGTGTGAACATTTTAGTAAATTTCCCATCTGGTTCACTAAAGAAATAAAAGATGCATTAATAGAAAAAAAAAGTATAGAAAGTTACAAAATATATCAAATTTTTATAAAGAAAAATATTTAATATTAAAAAGGCAAGTTAAAAAGCTTATAAAAAAAGAAGAGACTAGGTACCTAACAGAATTGCAAGAAAATATATCTGCTGATATTAATTGCTTTTGGAATTATATCAACAAAACAAGAACAAATTGTACAGACACTGGTAATTTTATATATCGGGGAAATATAGTGGAAGATGGCAAAAGTGCAGATGCTTTTGCGAAATTTTTCTCTTCTATCTATGACACGAAAAAAGCTGATTACAAATTGGATTTCAATAATGACGTAACGAATATTTGCGACTCTTTTTCAGTTAATTGTATCTCTGATATTGATTATGATAATGCGGTCAGAAAGTTAAAGCCAAAAAAAGCTGAAGGTATTGATGGTATTCCACCTTATGTATTGAAAGGTTGTAGTAAATGGCTTAGAGAACCTCTTAAATATATTTTTAACTTAATCGTCAAAACAAAAGTATTTCCAATGCAATGGAAAACTGCTATCACTACACCAATTTATAAATCTGGTGGAAAAACAAATATAGAAAATTACCGACCTATTTCGAGAATGTGCGCCCCATCTAAAGTGTTTGAGCAAATTATATATACTAAATTTTATAACTACATAGAAAAGTACATAGTATTCCAACAACACGGTTTTATGTCTAATAAATCTATAAACACGAATTTGTTAATTTTTGGTAATAAAGCATTCGAAACATTGGGTGCTAAATCACAAATGGATACGATTTATACGGATTTTCGAAAAGCATTCGATAGTGTAAATCACGATGTGCTCTTGAGAAAATTATCAATGTTCGGGTTGGCAGAACACTTTATAGAGTTAATAAAAAGTTATTTAGAAAATAGAAAGTTTGTAGTTAGACATAATGGAAATGTCTCCGGGAAATACCATGCAAATTCTGGAGTACCGCAAGGATCTAATCTCGGACCTCTCTTATTTATTATATTCATTAATGATCTTCCTTCTGTTCTTAGGTATGCTACATGTCTCTTGTTTGCAGATGACCTTAAAATATACAGAATAATAAACTCAGTAAGAGACTGTATCATGCTACAAAAGGATATACATAGTATTTACGAATGGAGTTTGATTAACAAACTGCATTTCAATATCAGTAAATGTAAAGTGATGAGTATAACTCGTTCCAAGGAAGCCATTTTATTTGACTATGAGATGGGAGGAGATACCTTGATACGGTGCACAGAAATTAAAGATCTCGGGGTAACATACAATCATGTTTTTTCATATGCTCCACATCTCAAACATATAGTCTCTGCTGCCAATAAGACATTGGGATATGTTATGAGACAAACTGCAAACTTTAACAACATTAACACCATAAAGTTGCTTTATTTTGCCCTAGTAAGACCCAAACTAGAATTTGCATCAACAGTTTGGTTTTCTGAATACATGACTTCTCTGAAAATGGTGGAAAAGCTCCAGAACAAGTTCCTTAGGTATCTATATTTTAAAAAACATCGTACCTGGCCTGACTATAATACAGTCAGATCAAGTCATCTCAGAAATCAATTTAGAATATTAGCATTGGAACAGAGAAGAACTTTATCTGCTGTTATGTTCCTGTACAAAGTTCTCAATGGCAAAATAAATAGCCCCGAAATCCTTTCATTAGTTACTTTCAACGTTCCTGGACGGCGCACACGTACAATGTTAATGTTTCATATACCTAATGTTCTTCTAACAGTTAGGGATCCTCTTGTAACGATTATGAAATAAATAAATAATTATAACTTGCTTGGCGATATTGATTGGTATCTGCCAGAAAAAACATTTTTTAACCGTATATTAAACCACATGCTAAATTACTCTGTTTAAATCTTAATTTTTTCTTAAACTAGTTTTGAACCTCTACAATTCTTATAATTCTTAGATAGCATTTAAAAACTTAATATGGTGTAAACTCTTTGGATATGACATATTATTTGTTACCATTAGGATTATATTGTAAATTATTAACCATGTAATAAGGCCTTTGGGCCTGTTTGGTTATAAATAAATAAATAAATAAATAAATAAATAAGGATTTTGGAAAAAAAACTGGTAAGAGAGATTATTTGATATTTTAGTATCATTATCATTGATGAAATCTAACCACAAAATAAACAAACAAATTCAAGAAAGGATAAAAAAAAGTTCAAAACAATTTATACCTGATAAAAGAATTAAAATCCTATAGTCAAGGCAAATTAATATAAATTTCAATTCAACTGTTATGGAAAATGAAATAAGTAATAAAGAAATTTACGAATTACTGAAAAGTGTACAAATAAGTAATGAAAAAATACAAAAACAAACTGCTGAAATAAGTAGACAGAATAAAGAGTTGATTGAACGATATGACAGGGAAATTTTAAAAATTAAAGATGACTATAGCGAAATAAAAAACGAAAATCAAAAATTACAACTTGAAAATGAAAATTTAAAAAGTAGACTGCTTACAGCAGAAAGAAACTTAAAAAAATATAATTTAATTTTATACGGATTAGAGGAAGAAGACGGTCATAAAGATCTCGAGAAACTTTTAAATATTTTGGAATCCAAGTTGAGTCTAAAATGTCGGTTGGATGATTTCAGAGATGTGCGTAGAATAGGACGAGATGCAGCTGATGGTAAACCCAGACCCTTGCAAATAGAACTTAACAGCTATTTTTTAAAAGCAGAAATATTAGCTAAATCTAAAAACCTTAAAGGAACACAGTTGTTTTTTACATCTGATCTTACTGGAGAAGATTATAAAAAGAAAAAGATTTTACACCAAAATTTAAAGCTAGCTAAAAGCCATAAGTTGCACGCCAAAATAGAAAAGAATAACCTGTACATTGAAGATAAGAAATTCATTTACGAAGACCTGATAAATTCACCAAACCCCATCGAAATTCTAATAAACAGAAGACACTCACCCAAAGAAGAAGAAAAAGAAGAAAGTGGGGAAGAAGAAATTAAAGAAGTGGGGCAAAGGAATACAGCAAAAAAACAACAAAATCTGGAGTCGGAGACCGGTAAAAGAATTACTAGGCAGACAATAAAATCAACTTCTACATAAAAGTCTTCTCGACTTACTTATACATAAAAATACATAAAAAAAAACTATATATTTTTAACAATTATTAGCAAGTAGGGTGCAATTTTGTATATTATTCTTTTTTGTTTTAAATCGTCTCTTCCTAGATATATTTTAACAATCTTACATTATTTTTTTTTAATACTTATAATTTTATATTTCAATTATTATTTTCAATTAGTTATCTTTACTGCTCTGGATGAAACGGACCCATACATAAGGGACTTTAAAATAGAGAAAATTGAAAACTTTACTTTGGATGATGCAAATCAAGCTCGGCAAATATTGGAAATAAATCACAAAAATGAAAATTTAATTATACTGCACAATAACATAAGGAGCATATTTAAAAACTTTGATAAACTAAAAATTTTTCTCTGTGAGCTGAGCTTATCAGTAGACTGTGTTATACTTGGTGAAACGAGAATGGTAGAAGACATCGACTCCTTTAACATACCAGGATATAAAACTGTGTATAACTATGGCTGTGTAAATAAATGTGATGGATTGATCATATTTATTAAATCAGAACTATATCTCTCACATAAAATTATTAAAGTTGCTGAAAGTAAAATGATACAACTAAAAATTTCGGTTGCAAACCAAACGGTTGCTATAAACTCATTTTACCGATCTCCCAGTACTCAAGTATCAAGATTTCTTGAAGAATTAGAGGAAACCTTAGAAAACAACACAAGTAGTGAGTACTATAATTTAGTTTTAGGGGACATTAATATAGATATACTGGAAAATACCAATGAGGACGTTATTAAATATCTCAATATACTCGGAGAACACAACTACTTATCAGCAATTAATAGTGCTACTAGACCTTCTTCTGGTACTTGCCTTGATCATATCTTTATTAATGCCAAAGAGAATAATTATGATCATATCCTTCCCCTTGTAATTGACTCGGACCTTACTGACCATTCCACAACAATGATGCAAATAATATTTACTAAAACAAAACAAAACAATAATAAGAACTGTCACTTAAAATATTTGGATGAAAAAAAATTAAAAACTGTTCTAAAAAATGTCCAATGGGATTCCACTCTACATAACTTAGAACTAAATAAATCCGTAGAGTTATTTGTTGATATTATACAGCAAGCCATTAAACAATACGAAATAACCAAAAAAATCAAATCAAAGGAAATAAAACGTAAAAACTGGATAACAGGATCCTTAATTAAATCAATAAACATAAAAAATAATCTTTATAGAAAATTAAAAAGTAATCCTACAAATCACTGTTTACAACTCGAATACAAAAAATATAAACAAATGTTGGACAAATTAATAAATAAAACAAAAACTGATTACTTTAAAAATATCCTTTTAATGAAAAAAAAACACGATTCGAAAAAGTTGTGGGAAGTCGTTAATGAAATAATATCAAAGCCGAATAATACAAATGAAATTCGAGAAATAAAAAACTACAATAATGAATTAATTACGGAACCTGTTAAAATAGCTGCATCATTTAACAATTTTTTTGCGAACATAGGAAAGAACTTAGCTAATAAGATAGTCAAAGATACAAATTATAAAACACCCAAAAAAATCTGTCAAAATTCCCTATTTTTATCTCTATCTCTATTTTTATCTCAACTAACGCATTAGAAATTAAATCAATTATAGCTGAACTAAAAAAGAATAAATCGTCCGGACCGGATAGCATAAGGTCGGAAAATATTCAGTGTATTGAAGAATATATAATAGAACCGTTAACATTTCTTATTAACAAATCTTTTGAGAAAGGATGCTTTCCAACATTACTAAAAAAATCTATTATTATTCCAATACATAAAAGTGGTGATATATTAGATGTTAGTAATTACCGTCCTATATCACTTACATCGGTAATAGCTAAAATTTTTGAGAAAATAATTAAAAACAGGCTCAATTCATTTATAACAAAAAACGAAATAATAAATGACATGCAATTTGGATTTAGAGAAGGTAAATCTACAAATGACGCTATACTAGAACTAACGTCCTATATATATGATAAAATAGACAAAAAAATTCCAACTATAGGTGTATTTCTAGATTTGGCGAAAGCCTTCGATACCGTGGACCACCAACTTCTCCTGAATAGTTTAGAAGATGTGGGGATAAGAGGCGTAGCATATAAACTGTTTCAAAGCTACCTAATAGGAAGAACACAGAAAGTTAAAATTAAAACACACTTTAGCGAGAACGAAGATGTTACCTGTGGTGTGCCACAAGGGACAGTGTTAGGTCCAATACTATTCACATTATATCTAAATAATTTATTTGAATTAAAAGGAGCGGATAAAGTCATTTCGTTTGCAGATGATACAGTCATTCTTTACAGTGGCAACACATGGTCAGAGTTAAAAAATTTAGCGGAAAGTGATTTAATTAAACATAAAAAGTGGTTTGATAACCGATTACTTTCAATTAATTATAAGAAGACAGTATTCCTACCTTTCACCAGCTATGCGTCTCAGCTCCCTGGCTTTACTGAGCTTAATATTGATGGAGTATGCATAACTGCTAAAAAAGAAACAAAGTATCTAGGTATAATGGTGGATAGCCATCTTAGATGGGATGCACACATTTCATATTTATTGAAAAAACTTCGGTGCATATTAGGTAGATTTAGACAAGTTAGATTCGCATTAAGTGAACATCATTTAAGAATACTATACTCCAGCCTTGTTGAATCACACCTAAACTACGTGATATTGGGATGGGGTTCCGTATCCCAAACTCATATCAAACCACTAGAAATAATACAAAAACGATTCCTCCGACTAATAATAAACAAAAATTTTCGGTACTCTAGTGATGCTCTTTATGAAGAATCTAAAATATTTGATGTTAGAAAACTATTCTTCTTTCAACTAAGTATAAAGCAGTACATCAATAAGAATGATCTATTAAGTTCCAATCATGGCTATTACACTCGCCAGAGAGAAAAATATTTAATACCTTTTATGAATAAGTCGATTGGACAAAAAGTTATTATTACCTAGCTCCCAAAGTATTCAATTCACTTCCCGAAACGATAAAGGTATAAAAACTTTTAAAAACATTTGTCAGAGAAAAAAACCGAAATGAAATTCATAGTTTAATAGAAAATTTATAATTTAGCAAGTGGGTTAAAAAATGGTGATAGGAATTTTTAATAATAATCTTAGTGTGATATTATTTCTAATATAGTTGCCTAGTTTATTTAGTTTATTTAGATATTTTTAGGTAGGTACCTTAATTAACTATGGTTATGTGTAATCTTAATGTATTTAGGCTAGATTATTTTAATATAATTTTTAATAGATTATTTGTAATACTTATACCTACTACTACTGTAGTTATAGTTTTATATATTTATTTTAATATTTTCCTACAAACAAGTTCTTGTACTTCGTAGGATGATACTATTTATTCATTTAATAGAAATTAATGTTTTTATCAAAAATGTATATTTTGTCTGCTATTGTACTTATTATGTGAATAAAATTATTATTATTATTATTATTATTATTAATACAACATTCAAATTGGACGACGTTTGGAAATTAGCGGAGGAAAAATTTTCCAATGTAACAAATGAGCACTGGCAAAAAATGTGTGCGCACGTTGAAAAAATAGAAGAAGAATATATACAAAAAGAACATATAATGGACCAAGTAGAAGATTTGATCATCCCCTTGCAAGACGACAGCGATACAGACTCTAATTTGTCATCAGACGAGGACAATGATGAGAACGAACCTGATGATTTGGGTTGTAAACGATTAGAATTATTCTAAAAATTGTGCAGATAGGTATTTAGTTTTTACCAGTAAATTAACTTTCATTGTTATGTAAGTATTAATTTTAAGCTGTTTACGAATATATTAATTACTGAAATTTGTTATTTTTATACTTCGACGGCAAAGGCAAGTAGTTTGAAACTAGACAGTTTGTATCTATGTATTATATTTTTTTTCCATAAACAAGTTTTATTACTTAAGAGGCCTGTGTACGAGCCATAAAAATGAGAAAAAGGGGACATAAAACTGAAAGACCACGGTTTAACCGAATTAAATAAAATTTTGGGTATGTCTAGAAAATAAATGGCTTTTCAGCGCTGTTTTTATATTTTTCATAAACCAAAAATCTTTTTATTTTAGAGCCATACCCAAAATTTCATTTAATTCAGTTAAGTCGTTGTCCTTCAGTTTTGTGACCCGTTTTTTCATTTTTATGACTGGTAAACAGGCCTCTTAAGGTGATTATAGTACCTCTCAAAATTGCGAAAAATCAATGTTTCCAAATTGAGGATTCATATTGGGGCATCTTAAATAGATGTTATACTTGTCCAGGAAGAAATGTGTACATGCACGAGTCTTGTACTGTATTTAATATAGGACCCTGCAAATCTTGAAAAAAAGTAGTTGTCAAAAACCCATACACAGCCCTCATTATTGATAAAAGGAACACGTCTGCCAAATTTCAACTCTTAATTGCAAATTGGTTGAGTTTTAGTAATTTTTCAAAAATGTTTTTGTTATTTTTACCAAATTATAATGGTACAAAAAGTTGTATAAAAACGTTGGAACTTACGTAACTACTTCTCAAAAATATAGAAAAACCGATAAATCATCTATATACATTCGAACTTTTATAATACATCTTTTTTAGAAATTGTTAAAACATAAGGGTATATAATGACTAATTAAAGTCGTATCCGCTTATTAGAATACTGGCTAAACGACTATTCTGTTTATTGTCAACATAATAATTGTAGATAAACTTTCATATCCATTTAAATATTACAATTGCTCATTCTAGGAATTCCTTATATTAGAATAATTACTGTTAACTTACTTATTACTTGATATCTATTTATTGTGTACATTTAATGACGTATTACGATTTTATGCGCATCTTATTCATTACTATAAAATAGATAATCAATTAACGTAAATTACTAATTTGTAATGAAACGCAACAAACTAGACGTTCCGAATACTTTTGACAGCATATTATTTGGTTTTATTGATTTTTAGTGTGACTTCTGCTTAAATAATTTATATATAAGTATATTTTTGTAATTTAACGTTTAAATTGTAAAATAAAGCAACGCGCTACCCTTAGCGTAATGCACGACCACAGACATGCAGTACCTAACTACCGACTCGATGTTTTTAAAACTGATTTTACTATTTCTTCGGCCGATTGCCAGCTTTGGTTCGCGCACAGTGTTGCTGTACGGTAGCTTATGACAAAATCCAGGTACTCTACTACGGAACGCGAAGCCCTGGCCATTGTATGGGCAGTCCATAAATTTCGAGGATATCTAGAGGAAGCTACTACTATCATATTGACCGACCACAAACCCCTCAAATGGCTCATGTCGTTGAAGAGTCCCAGCGGGAGACTTGCTCGTTGGTCGCTACAGCTACAACCTTACAATTTAAGGATTGAGTACGCACCTGGAAAAGCGAACGTCGTAGCCGATACCCTATCACGGCCACCTTTCCAGAAGAACCACCCTCGTGCCCACTTTCATTAATCACCGTGGAACTACCGCTAAAAGGAACGGAACAGCTACGCTCAGAACAAATTAGCGACCCCGAGCTTCACAAAATTATCACCGCCTTCGAGACCTCCGACCCAGAAAAGGCTCATCGATGGTCAGCTAGGGGATACTTGTTGTCCCAAGGAGTACTATATAGATACTCATCTGATGACGACAATGAAGAATCACAACTGGTCGTCCCAGCCCAGAACCGCGAGGAGCTACTGAAGGCCTTCCACGATGCCCCGGAAGCCGGCCATCTAGGTGCCGATGGAACCTACTACAAAATATCCCAGAGGTTCTATTGAGACAAATCGTCAAGGAATACGTCAAGAGATGTCCTGCCTGCCAGAAATACAAAATTGATAACAGAAAACCTGCCGGACTGTTGCAGACCCCGGTAATGCGACAGAGATTCGAAACTATTTCCATAGACTTATTTGGGCCACTCCCCAAATCCGAAACGTGGATACTCATCATCGAAGACTGTAGCACACGTTGGATCGAGATTCATCTATTAAAACACGCCACCTCCGAAGCTTGCGCCGAGGTGCTCATTAATGAAGTATTTCTTCGATATGGTTTCCCCCGCAGAATCATCACGGACAATGGGACTCAATTCATCAGTGGAATAATGCAACAACTATGCTACTGCTTAAACATCGAGCAAAGGTTCACCCCAGTATATCACCCCGCCGCTAACATGGTAGAGCGGAAAAACCGCGACATGCCCACGGATCCATCCCCAGACGATGGCAGTCCAATTCACTGAGGAACGACAAAAGTATCGCCAAAAACCTAGCCTCATTATCCCACCGAAGAGCAGTGGCTGATCTTTCCTTGTTTTATCGATACATAAACGGATTTTGCTCAGAAGAACTCCGCTCTATAATGCCTCCACTTGCCAGACCAGCCAGAGCAACGCGACGTGCCAACTCCATGCACCCTTATACTGTTCAATGCCCGACATCGAGAACGGATCGATTCGATCGTTCCTTCATCCCCAGGGTCTCCAGATTGTGGAACTCCTTACCTTCCACGTCTTCTCCACTGGTCCTAACGTGCAGGCCTTTAAATCCCAAATTAATAAATTCTCTCTTCTGTCCCAATAGATGTTCTCGGTACATTTGTATTTAGTTCTACACCTACGAGGACATCCTTAATAAAAAAAATAAAAATAAAATAAAAACACTCGTAAAACCGTGTTTGATCAAAGCCGTCGAAGAAGTTTT
This sequence comes from Altica lythri, assembly GCA_964028335.1. Lineage (NCBI taxonomy): Eukaryota > Metazoa > Arthropoda > Insecta > Coleoptera > Chrysomelidae > Altica > Altica lythri. The sequence continues at coordinate 8,923,030 of OZ034806.1, read as the reverse complement.
GGGATTAGAGGCTAAGAAAAAAATACAAGATATTCCTCTGTCCAATAACACGGTCAAAGCTCCAATTGAACTTATGTCAAAAGATATAGAGGGCAAGATAATAACAACGCACTGTATCATACATCGCCAGGCATTAGCTTCCAAGACTCTTTCTAGATGCCTTAACGATACACTGCAAATAGACATAAAAGTTGTAAATGTTATTAAAAATAGCGCCTTAAATACACGCCTTTTAAAAAAATTGTGCACTGAAATGGACTCAGGAGACACTTCTCTTTTACACAGAAGGATGCTTTTGAATCAAATTCACTTGAGTCGTTTTGGTGTAAGAAGCAATTTCTTATACTAATCTTCTAGAAATTGCATTGCGCTATTTTATGATTTTCTCAACAACTTATTTATGTGAACAAGGATTTTCGGCTTTGTTGATGATTAAAAACAAGGCAAGGAATCGTTTGCAAGTAAGTGTGTGTAACGATATTAGTCCTAGGATAGCCGAACTGGTGAAAAAGATGCAAACTCAGAAATCACATTAATGCAAAATTACAGATGTTTATCCAAAAATATTATTTCTTAATATAAGTTCCTATTAAGTTTTTACTTAAAGTTTCAGTTTGATTATTATTATTATTATATTATATAAAAGTGTTCCCCGGCCAAGAAAAGGTTGGGAACTCCTGATGTATAGGCATATATTGAATTATGAATTTCATAGACCAAAGAAGTACCAGTGCCTTGCATGTACAACTTATGAGAATTCTGATCTGGAAGGTAAAAATGCCCTGAAAAATGCATACGATTGTCATATTCAAGAAAAGAACTTAAGCAGAGAAGAAAAAAAATGCAGACAAAAGCAATATTGGTAACTTATTTCACGTAGCTTGTTTCGAATTACAAGTAGCTCTACCGCTTCCTAAAGGTGACGTTTCAGCTTTCTATTATAAGTCTTCTTTAAATTGCTACCATTTTAAAGGTTATAGCCTTCAGCATAAAGGGCTGGGTCCCGTAGATTACTATTTGGTTCGTGCCTACTTAAATATTTAAGAAAAAGGGCTAAACGAGCTGACTCTGAAAACTTGGAATCAGTTTTCTTTCAGATAACCGTGGAGAACGTAAAAATAAGGCAGTGGCTAGGTAGCCGGTACCGGTGACTGTTTTCCTAGCCGGTAGTTACCTAGGATTGGTCCAAATTTGGAGGGCGGAACTACTGGTTACGAACTACGGTGCCGGTAAAACGAGGTACGGTATTTGTGCGGTCACGGGTCAATTCAGTTAGGTTATGTTCTTCTGTGTTTATGTTCATTCAGTGTTTGCTGTACTTACCCGTGATTATTTCTTGTGAAATGTAAGTGTAAAATAATATCGTTGAATTTCTTTACCAACGATTTCTTACTTTTAGGCAGTAATGGAAATTGGTACCAAATAAACCAGCTTTGAAACGCTACAAAAGGCTATTGATGCGTTTTCTAAATAAAATTTATTAAAACTATGGAAACGTGATTCCAGGAGAGTTTCTGCAAGCAGAATCACAAAGAGCATGAACACTAATCTTATCTACTACGAAGTCAAATATGCTTGTGTACATGGAGGTAGAACCTATTGTAAGAAGGGGCCGGGAAAGCGTGATACAAGGTATAGTTATTATAGGATGAAACTGAACTTATTTACAAAAAAATTAAATTTGTAAATACCTACCGGGGTATAAAGACAGCACAGATTTGAAAGTAAAAATTTCGACAATAACTATTCCTTCCAAAATCAAAAAAAGAGGGCTACCCAAGGGCCAAGAGGTAACCGTCATTGGTTTACCAAAAAAAAAGGAAAAACAACAAACCTACCCCTTACAAGAAGTTAAATTTAAAAAACAGGCAGTTGTTTATTTTGGCTAACTTCGTAGAACGGCATGAAGCAATTAATGCAATAAAAAACAATGTAACTGTCGATGAAGTTGCCATCAGTACCTATAATAAATTACAAGATATTTCTAACAAAATTCTACATAAGGATGTGGATTTTCATATCATCAGGTGAATGTAGTATATATGATTTTGTTGTACCTACGTATTTTTATCCAAGTTTACTTTCAATTGTAGGTCTGTGGTAACCAATGAAGCATGGAAGAATATCCAACAAGTGATCCAAAACAAAAAACAGAAGCAAGAGAAAGACTATTGTAACAGCTGTTTGCAAGATAGTTCCGCCCTCTAAATTTGGGCCAATCCCAGGTAAATACCGGCTAAGAAAACAGTCGCCGGTACCAGCTACGTAGCCACTGCCTAAAAATAGATTTGTTGTAAGCACTTTTTTGTATGTGGTTATTAACCCTTAACTTGACAATGTGCATACTAATACACATGTAATTCAGAACGTATTTTAGACTCCAAAAATTTAAAACCTTCGATTAAAAAGCAATGTACATTCAAATTCACGCCTTCTTCTTTGATTTAGCCTTGACCAACCCAGTTTTTGAAAATCCGGCCATTTTTTATATGTCATTTTATTTCGTGTAGTTTAGTAATGGATACCACTTCGTTGTGATCTTTGTACTTTAGGTAAGAAAATTATAAATATGTAGTTTATTTGGATAACTGATGTATATTTGATGCTGTAAACCTTTAGATTCGATGTTAAGTATGTGAGGTGTATATATATTTTAGCGATAAACTTAATACAAAAAATATAAATTCAATCCAAAAAATAGGTGTATCGAAATCCACATCGCCAAGTGAACGGACCTTATTACTCGTGTATTTGAGTACCCATTGCCTACTTTGAGTGCATGTAGTTCTGTGAGTAATTTGGACCAACGCAGGGTGGTACTAAAATTTTTTGTATGATACCTATGTGATGTTAAATGTTTTATGAGATGCATGAATCAGTTTATTATATTTCATATAATTTTTTGTTGTAACTTCGCTTCGCCGATTTTAGACCCAAAATATGTAAATTATAACGAAATATTACTGTATTTCAAATTAAAACTACTTTTTTTTGGTACACGACATACGTTTTGAATATAATATATCCTATTTATTATCTTTTGCAAGTGTACACCTTGTATTTTTTTATGCGTATGTATTGATATTTATCCAAAATTATTTCAAACTTTTCAGAATATGGCTGGTACTAGAAGTCAGAGAATCTTAAAATTAGCTCAGCAAATAAATCAAAATAAGGATTACGAAATATTAATCCCAAATAAAGAAATTGGTTCAGATATTGAGAGTGATGAAGAACCATTTCTCCCATTTTCTCCTGCAGCTTATCCAGTAAATTTAATAAAGATTTTGAAGAAAATCTTAGTGATGAACCGGTTGAGTTCACGATTTTGAACAACTTAGACCTTGATTTTAGAGAACACGAAGAAGCCGAAAACCGAACAGAAAGTGACAACGTATTTGATGAAACAATAGAAAATAACATTTTTCCAATTGTTGACAATAACATTGTCCAACCTATTAATTTAAAAACTAAAAAAATATTCAAGAAAAAAACTGTGGAGCAATATAAATTTTGTTGGAAAAATGAACCTTTTCAATTTGCTGCAACTATTGAAAATAATATATTTCAGTCACCTGATGAACTGTTATCACCTATGAATTACTTTAAAATGTTTTTTGATGAAGATTTACTGGATCTGATAGTAACACAATCGAATTTATATTCTGAACAAAAGACAGGAACTTCGATGCAATTGCATAAAAATCTGTTGACAGATTTTTTGGCCATAGAATTATTGATGGGTATTATTCAGATGCCAGCTTACACTGATTATTGGAGCTCGAACTTGAGATATGACAAAATAGCAAATATAATGCCTTTAAAAAAATACCAGCAAGTGCGCCGGTTCTTACATTTTGCTGAAAATACATTTTTAAATGACGATCGTTATTATAAAATCAGACCAGTCATTAACCATGTAAAAAAAAATTGCTTAAAAATTGAAGAAGAGACAAGGATGTCAGTGGATGAAATGATGATACCCTACAAGGGCAAAAAAGCTGGTTCTCGACGTCAGTACATCAAAAACAAGCCAAAAAAGTGGGGATTTAAACTATTTGTGCGATGTGGCGTATCTGGAATGGTCTATGACTTTATTCCATACGGTGGAGACGACACCTTCAGAGAAATAGAATTTTCTGAAGAAGAAAAATCGTTTGGTATAAGTGGACAAACAGTAATAGCACTTAGTAAAAGTATTTCGTATCCTGCATGTAAAGTGTTGTATTTTGATAATTTTTTTAGTTCTCCTGCTTTAATTTTTTATTTGCGAGAATATAAAGGAATATTTTCATTAGGAACTATTCGAAGCAATAGAGTAGCAGGTTGTCCTATTAAAAATGAAAAGGAACTCAAATCACTCGGACGGGGTTCCTTTTTTGAAATGACTGATAACGAGCATAAGTTGGCAATTGTTCAATGGTACGATAATAAGGCAGTAAATATTTGTAGCTCATATGTTGATGCATATCCAGTAGAAACTATTAAAAGATGGGTAAAAGGAGAATCTACCGAAAAAACTGATATTGTGTGCCCACAGATAATAAAACATTATAACCAACATATGGGCGGAGTAGATTTGGCAGGAATGTTAGTGTCCTTGTGTAGAACTTCCTTGAGTACTCATAGGTGGTACATGTCTATATTTTCACAAATACTAGACATTTGCGTTACCAATGCTTGGGTGCTCTATAAAAGAGATCTTTCATTGCTACAGCCTTTAAAAGATTTTCGAACTTTTATTGCCGAAAGTCTTTTACTAAAGAACAAGAAAAGAGGAAGACCTTTACAAGATATGATCAATACACCAAAGAAAAAAATTAAGACGATGTTTAAACCAAGACCTCAAAACGATGTACGATTTGATGCTGTAGGGCATTTTCCGATCTTTTCTACAAAAGGACGATGTCGGAACTGCCAAAATACTCAAACACATGTACACTGTGCTAAATGTGATGTTCGTCTATGTTTTGTAACTAAGCGTAACTGTTTCTATGACTTTCATACTCAAAATAAGTAAATTTGTTTTATAAATGTTATTTAATAATAAAAAAATTTAATACAGCTCTGTACAATTATTACTGGTTGTTACTTTAAATTAATTCTAATATAGCTGGCAAAGTGTATCTGAATACACACACATAATTCTTAGTACACTTGACAGTGTGCATTCAGATACACAAGTACATATCAAAGTTTGATTTATTCAAAAAAAAAATATTTTGCAAGGAATGTACTAAAAATCATTATAGTTAACTGAACAATAATGTAAAATTTTTTTTTATACATATTTCTTTGCTTGCCAAGTTAAGGGTTAAAAATAAATGTACTATCCATAAATTTTTTGAAATGGTACATGGTTAAAACGAAGGTGACAGTAGTCATTCCATAATCAAAAAATACATTTAAAGTACTTTGAACCTGGGGGATTGAGCTTCGTCTCCAGGCGGCGGATAGGAGGTGGTCAGGGCAACTTGATCAGTGACAGTCATAACTAGGGTGAGGGGACCTAAAAATCCCAAAAATCCTTTGCGAAAGCCGTCGCCGCAGACCAGCTTAACCTATGGCTGAAAGGCCAATGGTTTGAAAGTGGTCGCGAACGTTCCCCTGAGATTTAATGTATATACTAAGGAAGAAAAGTTTAATTTTAATGATATAGTTCTGACCAAAACAGACAAAATTTAACCAGGCCGTTATTTTTACAAAATCTCTTAAACCAGCACAGAATTTAAAGAAGTTATAATTAAAAATAATAAAACAAAAAGCGGAAAATCTCAACTTTTAAAATTATGATCTACTCAGTATTCATGCTCCCTTTTTTAATGCTTTGAATTATAAGATAACACAATAATGTTCGTTGTAAAAAATTATCAGTTTTTATCGAATATTTTTAGTTGTTAGTGCCTAACTTCTTTTAAATAAAAATTGGATAAAGCTTCTTAATTTTAATTAAAACTGCAAGACGCTCTCCGTTAGCGCCACCGTACCCATGTGGGACCCCTCTTCGCATCACCACCACCACCCACCTGACCAAGGCCTGCGCGTAGATCGCCACCCTCCCCTTACTTAAGGGCGGCTCCTGCCCAGGATTTATCATAAAACTTGCTCTCTTTAGCACCTAGCTAGCGCACTGGTTTACCGGTCCTACAGGGTCTCTAGTTGACGAACAGCAAAATTTTGTCTTTAAGTCATATCTCTGTATTATAAGTGTTGAATAAACGTATTTTATTAGTAACCAGTGTTACAAGCATGTTTTTAATCAAAAGAACCAAATTACTAAAATAATACGCCACTAATACCTCATTAAAGTATAAAAGTTACATATATTTTAATGCAATTACCGAAGTCAGTAACTACCGGCTGAATTCTGTGAACTCGATGAATAAAAAAGTAAATATGTTAAAAGGTAACAGAGACTCAAAAATTGCATCCCGGCTAGAATTTTAAACGCAGTTTACTACAAACTACGTTTGAGTTATGTCCCTAATGTTTTCAGCAAGCGATATTTGATGCAATCATAAATCTTTCAATTCTAAAAAATATTGGAAATGTGAATCCTTTCGCAAAATAATTGTCGACGTGGATCTATCATAGAAGAACAAGTTGTAGTCAAAGAAACTGTTCACAATCATGCTGGAAATGTCGCCGCAGTAGAACCCCTAAAAGTGAAAAATAAAATTAAAGAGTAGGGGAATGAGGGGTAGAACCGGGTAGCTAAGGTAAAAAAATTCCTAAGTTCTTAATAATTTTATTTTATAACTGATATTTTGAAAACTAAATTCTATAAACCTTATCTACAGAATAAACCAACGAAATTTAAAAAAAATAATCTGTATTGACTAAAACAAGGGCATAACAAAAAATATTGCTAATTACGGTTTTGCCCCACCCCCGGGGCAAAATCGGATAACAAGTGGGGTAAAACCGGGTATTTAAAAACAAGTTTAATTAAAGAGTTCTGAGGCAGCTGTTGCATTTGAACTCATCCAAATCCTCATCCAGCCAACTAGTACATCCTTCGTGTGCCCAGCTCTCGCACGAAATACACTTTACCCATCCATCACCTCTAGCTGACATGGAGTAGTTTTCTTCACAAAAGACACATAGTGCATCAGTATCACCTTCCTTATCTTTATTTTCCTTATTTTCCTCTTCCGAGCTCGAATCCTCTGTCGATTTTTTTGTTTTCTTTATTGTTTTTTGTTGAGCTTTACCTTTACCTTTCTCTTTAGAATCAATCTGTCTCTTTACTCCTTGAGTCTTAACAGATTTATCCTTTTGCAAAATAGAGGCCTCTAGTTCCTTTTTATATGGCAAATCGGTCAAAATTGCAGGCTTTCCTGCTACTATGAGGAACAGGCAGTATCTCCTTAGGAGACACAGCAAAATTTACGGACTTCATTAATGATTTCACTGGAGCTTTCGGTTGATTTGAAGTTATTAAATTTTTTTCAGGTGTAGTTTCCCTTGGTAACAAACTAGAGAAGTTAGGGTTTGGTGAATTCTCCCTAGATGTTCTGCAGGAAGGCCCAGCTACGGGTGATTTTTTTGAAGTTATTGGATTTTTTTCGGGTCTAGTTTCCCTTGATAATGGAGAAGAGAAGTTAGGGTTTGGTGACGTCTCCCTAGATGTTCTGCAGGAAGGCCCAGCTACTGGTGATTTTTCTCTTTCTATGGCTCTCTCAACAATATTACCTTTTGCTAAATTTGAAGGCATTCGATCTGTTGTCTGAGCAGCTACAAAGTCAACTTCTCCGAATACGTAACGGTTATTAGGATAGATCCCTGTTTTTAAAAATACAGAGACAGCAGTTTGGATAGTTGCAGCTCTAGCATAAGCTCGACCAAACAATCCTCCGACTTCAAATTGGGTGACAACTTTGCCAGGATTTGATCTTAGCCACGTTTTCACTTCCTGGCTATAATAAGTGCTCAAGGGTGCCATAAAACTGACATCCAGAGGTTGGAGTCGGTGAGTGCAATGGGGCGGGAAGCACAGAAGGATAACACCGTGTTGTCTGGCGAGATCTATCAACTCGAGATTTTTTGTATGTGTTACATGACCGTCCAAGAGCAGTAAAACTGGATCATCTTTAGATGGTTTGACATGTTTTATAAAATGGCGCATTCACTCAATAAAAATATGGGTCTGCATCCATCCACTTATATGACAGCTGTAACCCGTTTCAGCCGGTGTTCCGTTAAGCAGTTGATCTTTCATTCGCACTCTTGGAAAGATTAGGTATGGAGGCACATAATGACCAGCAGCCGACATACATAAAACAGCAGTTATCAGCTGACCTCTTTCAGCTGAGGTAAGGGTTCCCACCTGACGTCTTCCTTTCATAGCAATGATCTTTGATTGGCTTTTAGGTACCGTAGTTAAACCAGTTTCGTCTACGTTGTAGATTTTTGTTGGTCGAAAATTATACTTATCCATTACATTTGTCAAAAGATCGAAAAACTTCCCAACGGATACTTCGTTGAACCCCATTGCCCGAGCTGCAGAAGTAGCCTCTGGAGTTCGCAGTGATAATGTCTGGTGCCGTATTAAAAAACCCTTTAACCAATCTAACCCTGCCATTTGGTCATCATTATTAAAGTTGTGCTGTAGATTATTTCTCTGAGCCAACTGATACGCCAATCGTCTCAATTCAGTTGTTGTCAGGCCAAATAATCTGCTTTCCATGTCCTGCACATAATCTACCAATTCTTTTTCTTGTTCTAAAGAAAACACACATTTGTATCGTCCCATTCCTGTAAAAAACAAAAAAAAATGAGTGTTTCTGAAAAATATACTTAAGGCAAGTAGATACCTTTGCTAGCCGCCTCCTCCAATGGCATCCCATTCCGTAACTTCTTGATACGGTCTTCCAGAGTGCTTTGGGGAACACCGAAAGTAACAGCTGATCTTTTATATCCCATTACACCGGTTTGGACAGCGTTAATGGCTTGTAACATGCTGTCCTGTGCCCAACTTTGACGGTCTGTTTTTCTTTGGTAATTGCGAACCATTTTGAAACCTAAAAATAAACCATAAGGTTGACTATCGACCAAGTAGAAAATATGTACGGGGCAAAACCGGGTAGGCCCGCTTTTGCCCCACCCGGTTCTGCCCCGAGTGTACTTCTACAACAAATTGAGTCACTGTTTTTTAATTCTAACCTAAAATGGAAAACTTTTCCTACACAAATGCACTACAGAACCAATGGTTTCAGGCGATAGTTAAACAACATTATTTATTAACGTAGTCCTTAGTGGATTGTAGAAAGGGTAAAAAAAAATTAAAAATACATCACATACCTGGTAAAACACTTATCATTTAATAATTCACGATAGTGGCGATGTATATGCTATCAAATTATTCTGACAACTGGTGGACGTGACACGACTATTTTGTAGCGATGGTTCATAGATTGCGCTACCGGTTATGAAATTAAAGTCTGTACCCGGTTTTACCTCACTACCCGGTTTTGCCCCCCGTTCCCCTATGCTACAATATCAAGAGATACTCCACAAAACATTATTTGTGAAGCTTCTAATAATATCGATGACCTTACCAGCTTCCCTACTAACTACATAAAAGTTTAATAAGAACAGTAAGGCGAGAGAGAACAAGAAAGAATATGGAACCATCAATGCCACCCAGATTGGAACAATTAATAATACCTGAAAAGTATAGAATAACAAACCAAGGCAAACCGTTCGTTTTATTCGATTCAGGTAGAGGGAAAAAGAATAATATACACTACAAAGAAAAATCTACAAAAAACAAAACATGTATACATGGATAGCACCTTTAAAATGTCTCAAAAAATATTTTTTATAATTCACGTTCACAAAGTTTCTATTTCGACACTAAAAACAGTATCGAAAGAGATTCATTGTAACACTGTTTTTGGTAACTTTTTGTTTTACACAATTGGTTGCACTGCACTGATTGTCAACGAAAGACTTCAGGTAGTAAATCAAGAAGTATGTTGTAGTAAGTTATTAACTACATTATCTGCGAAATTCAGAATATTTTATACAAATTTGATAAACATTCAAATTTAAAATCATTAAAACTGTCAAGTGTCAAGATTGCCAACATAAATAAATATTTTTAAAAACTCTCATTTTATTGATTTTTTTATACTTTTAAAAGTACATTATAAAAAATAGTATGTAATACTCGAATTACAATGACGGTTTGTAGTACTCGTTCTTTGCGAAACTCACCGCTTCGCGGTTCGTTTCACAAACTGCACTCGTACTACGAAACCTGTCATTGTAACACTTGTATTACAATATATACACTATTTAAGTCTATAAAAAAAAGCAGAAGGGTAGTCTTGACCGACTAGTTAACAAACAAAAAATTTTTTATCGGAGTTCCGGTCTATATTCAATTGGCTATAGGTTAAAGAATACTCTTTAATAATCCACGCTTTCGAAAATTTATAGTTTTCTTTTTCAAGGCTGCAATATGTTACATTTGATAAAATAACTAGTAAAAATTATTTTAACATTACTTACAATTATTGTGAGGTTACAAAATTATAAAATTAAGCAAGAAACACATAGTGAATTTTTTCACAACTAAGGAATAGTTATTTATGAAACAGTTCGTGAAGTATGCTGTTTGTGCACGCACGCGATGTTTAGAGCACGAGCGAAGCGAGTGCTATATATCGCGTAAGTGCGCAAAAAGCACTTCACGCACAGTTTCATACACTTTTTTATCTACGATAATCGAATAAAAAATAATTACAAGAAAGCAATTTATTTTCAATTCCTTTACAAGATACTAACAAAACTAATGCTCTCATAGCAACACTATGGCTACGCGAATGCTAAGGATATTTGATTATATGAAGGTATGTCAAAAACAGTGCGAAAAAGTAAATCCCATTTAAAATACATTGTTACTTCACGCACACTTTCAATCCTTCACGCACTGCTGTCTATAATGACAGTTTTCACGAACTAAAAATTGGTACATAATATGAGGTAGAGTAGATAAAATCTATTTTAACACATTAAAATTTATATTACACCGAGTTAAAAATATATTAAAATGAATCGAAGTTTTATTTTCACGTTCGAAGTAATTTGTTGGCATGATAAGAAATCAGACAAAATGTATGTAAATACAGGAACGACTAGAAACCAATCTTTTATATCTAATACAAAATTTTAAGTAATACAAGGAATTAAATGGGAAAATTATAATAAAATTCAACAATATAGACAGAAACTGATAAACCACAATATGCAATTTTGATTTAATTTTATCACATTTTCATTACTGAAGTATTTACATGATTCTTTTAATTTTTTTAAAACAATTAATTTTAAACTTGATATATCTGAAAACAAAAAGTGTACCTACTCATTTCACTACATACGTCCGAATTTAAAAAATAATAAAATTTATATAAAATTAAAATAATAATACAAATTTTTTTGACCTTAAAAAATCATTTATTTTATTTGGTCGTTTTAGATGCTGTGAAATGCAAACAACGCTGGGAATCTCTGCGCTCTCAATACCGAAAATACCGCAACCAAAAGCCAAAAACAGGTGATCCCGGCAGCTCACACTCATCATGGAAGTATAGTGAACATATGTCATTTCTTCATCCCCACATGAAAGATAAGCAAAGAATATCTTCCGTACAATATTCAGAAGAGACACTAGATGATGAAACTGAGATACCACGGGAATCGAACGAGCCAACACCTCAGTTTGCATCTCAAAAACCTAATAATAAGTCACCAATCACAAATGAAAGTCATGAGGCCTGGAAATCCAACAAATCCAAAAGAAAATTACCTCCAACAGAGACGGCAAGTAGTACTCTTATGAAGCACTTGATAAACACAGAAAAAAAGGAAAAAGAAGTAGATGAAATTGATCTTTTTTTTGACACGATGAAGAAGACGGTCAAGAAATTTTCTGTTGCAGATAAGTTGCAGGTCAAACGGAAAATATTTAATATCGTAACTGATATAGAAGGGAAGTATGTAGGTGAACAAAAACCCCAGCGATCGTTCGAACAACATTATCAAAATAGACAACATAGATTCACCTCATTTCTGCAAACCACTCAAGAACAGTTTTTCGATTTGCAACCAAACACTCAACAGTCATCCTATCTGCAGGCAACCAATCCTTGTTACGAAGAAACTAGCAACCAATCTACTTCGTTGACTTACTCTCGACCCTCTTCTGTTGATAGTGTTCAATCTTACCTAAGTAGTTATAATCCAAATACTCAAAACCATCAATCATAATTTATATAAATTTAATATTTTTATTATTAAAGTACGAGTATAATTTTATAACATTAACATGTATTGTTCCTTATGTTCCAAAATATAAATGTTTTATTTCTAACTTGATGTGTTTTTTTTTAATTTTTATGATAACTACATATCTAAATTATATAGTTATTAACAACATTGTTTTTAAAATTATGTACATGTGTTAAAATATGTAAATAAGGCACGTTAAAACATACAAAAATAAATAATATTAAAATTTAGGTTGAAGTATTTACTTACCGTAAACACACAGATAGTTTTTCTGTAGGAGAAATAGATTTTTGAAATGGTGTGTCCTCTTTTTTCAATCCATTTTCAATTTTTGACAGAAGTTCCATGTATTCTTCATGTGGCATACGGAAATATTTATAAAATTTAACGTCATCATTTTTTAAATGTGGATAGAGTGTAGAATATTCTCCTTCCTCCTGACGAGTCCGCACCAATGGGTGAACCCAAAACCGTCTTCTTCGTTTCCCATCTTTTTTTTCTCTTTCTTCCTCTTCATTAAGAATTAATGCAATTTTCATTAAAGTACTTGTCGAAAACGCCATCCTAAAGAAGTCGACAAGAAATCGATGTCTGGTGGCAAAGACGAAACTGACAAGATTTGATCGTCTGTGAGCGAACAGAGACCGCTAATGTGAATGCCTACCGATTTTGACCTGAGCGTGAGCGGATCGAACCGAGACCGCTAGTGAGAATAGACCTTAAGTCTATACATGCATTACTTAAGGTGATATAGGGTGAATGCGCCTGTTCGCCGTCCATCCCCTATTCTCGACCTCAACCTAGTAAATTTATTAAAATAAGCATACTTCTGCTAAAAACATATTGAAAAATACGATCCCGTTTTCGGCCACCTTTTTGACAGATAACGGACAAAGCGCAAAATCTTACGAGCCACAAAATAACCTCTAATGGCAGAAACCGGTGTGAGTGTTTGGCGCGAAATTTTTTTTGATTGTGAAAGTGCGTCAAATTTAGTGGAACATCAGGTTGAAAATAGTAAGTATATTGATTATTAATCTATTTATATGTTTTATAGCGCAATGATGCGAAAGTATATACAGGGTGTTTCATTGGGAAAGGGCCTAACTTTAACTGTTGATGGGGATCACTTTGGTGGTTCCAAAAACCTATATTTAATGTGTCTGCTGTACTTTATAACCGAGATACAGGGTGTTTTATAAATTTATCCTATTTCTTTCGAACCTCATAACTTCCGAGTTACCCTGTATATTATTTTGAGATTTGGTACACGTAATAACCATTACCTAGAGACTCCATCAAAAGCATCTCCAAAAAGATAATGCAGGTCCGGCTTAACAAAAAATTTCAAAACTCGTCTTTCCTAAAAACAACACCCTGTATATACATTTTCTGAAAATTGCTCTTTATAATAGAAAAGGGTATGAAAAATTCACCGTCAAACTTATAATTTATGCACGTTTTGGGGGTTAACAATGGTATCGGAGAGGTTTTTTTATTTTTTAGCTTGAAATGGAATCCATTCAATGCATCTAGAGAAGCATCCTAGAAATTCAATTGAGTTTGTATGTTTACGAGTACAGACCACTAAAAATGTGATTACAGGGCCGTACTTAGAACATACTCATTCAGTATGTTTCGAATATCTCGAACACCCTGTATAAGCATATGTATCAACAAAAGTAAAATACGAGAAATAAATTTATACTTCAAATAACGAAGAGATTTTCATAAATTTAAATAATTAACATGAACAGAAAACAAGAAATTCTAACAACATTGTTCAAACAAAAAAAGTAAAACCTACAAAAATTGCTCAAAATGACCTCCATTCTGCTCTATGCACTTTCTTGCCCTTTTTGTAATATTGCGAATGGACCTTCTAATCACATCTGGATTATTTCTGATTTCTCCGCAGGCATTCTCTATTCTTCGAAGAAGTTCTTCTCTGCTATTGATGTCGGTAGCATATACTTTTGATTTTAGATATCCCCAAATATGGTAATCCACAGGATTGAAGTCAGGTGACCTTGAAGGCCAGTTATTGGGACCACCTCTGCCTATCCATGAATTAGGAAAATTTTCATTTAAAAAAATCCTCACTATTACTCTGTAATGCACCGAAGCACCCTCATGCTGATAATACATTCCTGCTACATTTACGTATGCATCATCTAATAGCACTGGTAAAATATTCTGCAGAAAATCCAAATAGACTTCGCCAGTCAGTCTATGTGGAAAGATGTGTGGTCCTATTAATTTATGATCAATGACACCGCACCAAACGTTAACAGAAAATTTGTGTTGCGAATGGGCCTCTCTTGTAGCAAATGCATTTTCTTCTGCCCAAATGTGCGAGTTCCGTAAATTATAAACGCCGTCTCTTCTAAATTGAGCTTCATCCGTGAATAGCACTCTACTTAAAATTCTTGCATTTCGAATGATCCAATTGCTAAAATTCATTCGTGGAATTTAGTCCCCTGCTTGAAGTCGCTGTACTTCTTGTATATGAAATGAATAAAGGTTATGTTTTTTTAGTCGCCGCCAAACAGTAACATGAGGTACATTTGTAGCATGTCCAATTCTTCTTGTACTAATCTCCGGATTATTATCAACAATATTCAAAATATTTTGTTCCATATTCATATGCCTTCTTTCCTGATGTTCATTTAATGTAACCGTTGGAAATCTGCCGTGTTCTCCTAAATAATTAAAAACACGAATAAATGTTTTACGCTTTGGTAACCTTCGGTTAGGGAACCTTCTTCCGTATTCAGTTTATGCAGCTGTACCATTACCATTACAAAATCCATAAATAAATAAAATATCTGCGTATTCTCGGTTAGAAAATTGATGAGGCATAATGATTTAATACTCACTAGGCAAAAAGAAAATACTGTAGGGAGTTCAAAACATCAAACACTGTTTGACAGAAACTAGAAGCAAATGACACACACTTCAATAATGTGTCTATTCCATAGCCTACTTGAAGTATTATCTAGTTTATACGAGTACTTTTAACGTTTTTTGAAGTATAAATTTATTTTAATTTTTGTAGGTTGGACTTTCTTCGTTTAGACAATGTTAGAATTTCTCGTTTTCTGTTCATGTCAATTAATGAAATTTATAAAAATCTCTCCGTTTTTTGAAGTATAAATTTATTCCTCGTATTTTACTCTTGTTATTTTAAATGTAGAAGTGCATAGTTTCCAGATACATATCCTTATACAGGGTGTTCGAGATATTCGAAACATACTGAATGAGTATGTTCTAGGTACGGCCCTGTAATCACATTTTTAGTGGTCTGTACTCGTAAACATACACACTCAATTGAATTTCTAGGATGCTTCTCTAGATGCATTGAATGGATTCCATTTCAAGCTAAAAAATAAAAAAAACCTCTCCGATACCATTGTTAACCCCCAAAACGTGCATAAATTATAAGTTTGACGGTGAATTTTTGGTAGTAAAATTGTCTGCGGAAAAATTAAAAAGAAATAAGTAGATTCGATTTTTCATACCCTTTTCTATTATAAAGAGCAATTTTCAGAAAATGTATATACAGGGTGTTGTTTTTAGGAAAGACGAGTTTTGAAATTTTTTGTTAAGCCGGACCTGCATTATCTTTTTGGAGATGCTTTTGATGGAGTCTCTAGGTAATGGTTATTACGTGTACCAAATCTCAAAATAATATACAGGGTAACTCGGAAGTTATGAGGTTCGAAAGAAATAGGATAAATTTATAAAACACCCTGTATCTCGGTTATAAAGTACAGCAGACACATTAAATATAGGTTTTTGGAACCACCAAAGTGATCCCCATCAACAGTTAAAGTTAGGCCCTTTCCCAATGAAACACCTTTAATATTAAGCTACCATTTAAGCAAAAAAAATAACAAAAGTATGTAACCTAACTTTAATTTTTGGGTGGCCGGTAACTGGTACATTGAAAATAACACAAATCCATTTCTCGACCAGGTGGCCGAAAACTGGGGTGAAGAGTATTTTTACATTCTACCTCTTTTCCACCGATGAGAACGGTCATATCTTAGGGGCTTGTCGTCTTCGTTTTTAGAAACCTATATTAAATTTCCTATCCAGTTTTCGGCCAGCCCAACTATTTTTAATTAAAAGTAAATACAACTTCATTTTGTATGGCCGAGAAATGGATGTCTTGTCGGCCTCTTGTTTATTTGTGTGCGGAATATGCGGCCGACTATAGGTCCATTTTTCGTCATATTTTAATTAAACTTTCTCGGTCTTTCTAGATGGCTCCTAGAAGGAATAAAGTCACAAAAAAGCAGAGTAAAACACAGAAAACGAAACGAAAAATGTTTACGTACTCACAAGATGCCCTTAGAAGGGCGCTTATTGAAATCAAGGAAAACGAAATGGGTATCAGGGAAGCTAGTCGGATTTTCGCCTTACCCAAAACAACTTTGCAAGATAGGATAAAAGGACGAGTCCCCATGAAAACGGGACCACGACCACGCCTAACAGTGACTGGAGAAAATGAAATTGTCCAGTGGATAATCAATATTGCCAAATGTGGATTTCCCGTAAGAAAAACTGATTTGATATCGACTGTACAAAAAATTTTGAAAGACTGTGGAAAAGAAAATTTATTTAAAGATGGCAAGCCGGGACAAAAATGGTACCTAAATTTCTTAAAGCGTCATCCTGAGATATCTCTTAGGGAGGCAGAGACCATTACTAAAGCAAGGGCATTAATTACCGAAGAATCAATACGGCTTTGGTTCAGAAATTTGAGAATGTATTTAACTCAGAATAATTGTATAGATATTTTGGATGACCCTTCGCGAATATTAAACGGTGATGAATCAGGATTCCCATTGTGCCCTAAAACGGGCAAAGTTTTGGGTCCTCGAGGATATAAAAATTTGTATAAGATAAAAACCGGCTCTGATAAGGAGAATGTCACGGTGTTAGTAGTTTTTGCGGCTGATGGAAAAATATGTCCTCCCCTAGTAATTTTCCCATACGTTAGACCGCCGAGGGCGATAGTAGAAAACATGCCACCGAATTGGGTACTTGGAAAATCTGAGAGCGGATGGATGCGGTCTGATGTATTTTTTGAATATATCGCCAACGATTTTAATAAGTGGGTCGATGAGAATAAACTGAAAAGGCCTATCCTGCTATTGGTAGACGGCCACAGATCTCATATGAGTCTACCATTAAGTAAATTTTGCGATGAAAATAAAATTATTCTTTATGCGCTTCCGCCCAATACAACTCACATCCTGCAACCCGCTGATGTGAGCGTGTTTCGGCCATTAAAGCAGCAGTGGCAAAATACCGTTGCCAACCTAGTAAACACAGGATATCCTATGGATATCCATGTAATGTCCACGATTGGTCCATATGGACATGGACACAGAATGGACATCCAATGGATGTCCATTTTCCACTAGTACAATGGATATCCGTTTGGGGACATTTACTGGACCTTCAGTTCTCGTTCATCATTGGACGTGAAGATTTATTTGAGTGATTTACATCCATTGTTCATCCTATGGTCGAATCGAAAAATAAACTCATTTGAAATGGCATTACATAAAATGTCTATTTGTAACTGATTTGGAAGGAGGAACAGTAAATAATGCTCAAAATCTGTGATTTGATAAAAATAAATTTAATAATAATTTGATGTTAGTCTGTTGCTCTATTACCACGGTCAGTGATATTTCATTAACAGTCTAAAAACCAATAACTAAACTCTAAAAATACTGTATTAGCAAGTTGGCAGCAATGTTCTCAACCTGACACTGGGTCACTGTGGCAGCCATGAGCCTTGTCATGTGACACGGATAATATAGCGCCATTTGTGATGCTTATACTTATTTGTAAGTAAAATAATAATAATCTTGTGTTGTGTTTGTGCCAAGTGATTTATAATAATTGATTTTGTGTCTAATCTAAAACCGAGTCTAAAACTAATATTTTCAAAAGTTTTTACAAGTAAGTATGTATTTTATTTAATTAGTAAGCTCACTGTTACTTTATATCGTGTTGGATAATATGAATGCGAATTTGTGTTTACAAGGTGGTGGTTTTTATATAGTTTAAGCATACGAGAAATATGGATAGAAAAAATCTGAAAATTAAAATTTTCAACAAATGCTACAGAAAAACGAGGAAAGAATTAAATGTTACTAGGTCCATTGAAAGTGAAACATTGCATCGTCAATCTATCGACACAAACCAAGTTTTTGCATCAACTTCCTCTGATTTGCCTCCATTTTCGAATAAATCTTAATTTCTTCCCGATTTTAGTGATACAGATGAAGCCATTCATAATATGGAAATTGTAGAAAACAATATTTATATTAGTGATTCTGAGGTTTCATCAGTAGATGAGCAGCATGATTTTGTAGAAGCAAACACTTCAAATCAACCACTACATTTTGTGGAAGAAAACATAAAAGATACATTGGATCATCAACTGGCAGAATGGGCAGTAAAATATAATGTTACACACACAGCTGTTACTAATCTTCTTCATATATTGAAACCTTTGCATCCACAACTTCCATTAGGTGCTAGAACTTTACTAAATACTCCTAGAGATATGTCATTAAATGTTGTGCAGCCAGGAGTGTATTATCATTTCGGTTTCAAGAATACTATTGAAAAGTTGATGAATGTAGCGCAATCTCATATTAAAAATTCTGAGATAATAGAAGTTTGTATTAACATCGATCGTTTGCCTTTGTCAAAGAGTTCAGGTAGCCAGTTGTACCCAATTCTTTGTAATTTATTTTTACAAAAGACTCCTGTGTTTGTGGTGGGTTTATATCAGGGCAATGAAAAGCCTCAAGAGGCTAATGAATTTCTAGAGTCATTTGTCAACGAAGCAGTATCAGTTGTGGAAGAGGGATTCATATTTAATGGAAAAAAGTATTGCATTAAAATTAAAGCTTTCATTTGTGATGTACCAGCAAAATGTTTTATCAAATATGTTAAAAGTCACACTGGTTATTATTCTTGCAGTAAATGCTCAACAATGGGTACATATATCAATAGAAGAGTGTGTTTTCCAGATATTAATAATTTATCACTCCGCAATGACTTAGAGTATAGATTAAAATCACACGAAGAACATCACATTGGTACTTCTATACTTGAAAAGATACCTGGTATTGACATGATTAGTGATTTTCCATTAGACTACATGCATTTAATTTGTTTGGGTGTTGTTAAAAAATTAATAGTATCGTTGTGGGTTGAAGGAAAACCTACAACAAAATTGTCATCACACCAAATTTCAATAATATCCACCTTCTTGTTGAAACATAGTTCACAGATTCCAGCTGAGTTTAGCCGAAAGATTAGATCATTGATTGAAGTGAAGAGATGGAAAGCAACAGAGTTTAGAATGTTTTTACTATATTTAGGTCCTGTTGTATTGAAGTCTTTTTTAAACCAAGAAACATATATTCACTTTCTTACTTTACATGTTGCAATAACAATACTGTCCAGCAAAAGATTTGTCCGTCTTGTTGATTATGCAGATTCTTTGTTGAAATATTTTGTAAAGTCATTTGAAAATCTATATGGAAAAGAATATATCTCACACAATGTCCACAATTTACTGCATTTATGTGATGATGTTAAACATTTTGGCCCACTAGATATGTTTAGTGCTTTTCCATTTGGAAACCATATGCAAGTGTTGAAAAAATTTGTTAGAAAAGGAGATAAACCAATACAACAGATAGTGAGAAGAATTCATGAAAATAATTATATTTCAACATCTAGTGATGTGAATAATGTGCAGCTACCAGAACTGACTATAGAACATTCTTGTGGTCCTCTTCTACTGAATATGAATTGCTTAAATCAATATAAAAAAGTCAAGTTCCCAAATTTTGTTTTGAGTGTAGGCCAAGAAGATCATTGTTGCTCTCTTAATGATAATAGTTTGATAATTATCAGTAACTTTGTTATTGATAGCAATAATTCTATACACATAATAGGACATGCATATTTGAAGAGGAAAGAATTGTATATGTCACCCTGTAACTCATCTGATTTGGGAATTTTCATTTGTACTGATCTAGGCCCACTACAGGCATGGCCGCTTAGTGCAGTCAGTAATAAATGCATGAAACTTGTAATAAATGATGATGAGTGTGTGGTTTTTCCACTTCTGCATTCAGAATAGTAATATATAATATAATTAAAAAATAGAACTTCATGTAAATAGTATAATCAAAGTTTCTGTTTCAAATTGGATTTTTGAATCCTCATCTCCAAATATTGTATAAGTATTATTTTTGTTACATTGAGAATTAGCAGATAAAAATGTATTTGAACCTGAATTTTGTCCCTTGGAATATTTTTCAATTTCAATATATTCCTCAGTTGTGTTTTAATTTGTAGAAGAAGCAATAGTATATGTTATATTCATTCTTCTCCTAAATGTTGTTGATTATTCAATGACTTATGATTTTCTTGAAGCTTTCAAATCATGGCTACATGGACTGTAGTTATATTTAAAGAAGAAAACTCTGTAGAGGCCGTACCAACAACTTGGCTGATGGGCAATAACCATTGCTATTGGCCGCCTCACACACAAGAAAAAATCCAACAAGCTATAAAAAAACATGATCAACCAAACACTTGTTGGCCTCTCCACAAAATAGAAGTCTTTAAAAGTGGAACATATGGTTAGTATTAATTTTTTTGCACTTGTAATATGTAATGGAAATATTTCCTCACAAGACTGATCATTTAAACTGCATGATTTGAGGTTTCCATGAATTCATTTCAGACAACTACCTACAGGCTCGTAGCAAGGCCAAAAAGGCAGAGAACGAGAGTGATTTAAACTCAGACTATGATAAGACCAAACGTAGAGTGAGGCAAAGAAGAAAAATATCATCAGATGAGAGTTCAAAATCATCAGAGGATGAGCTAGAGGCCATTACATGGCATAAAAAAGGCTCCCAGAAGAAATTGACCACCCCACCTAAAATGCCTATCCCATCAATTACAGATGATACAGTACTATCAAGAAGTCAGCTTGATGATCCAGTTCTTGATGTCCTTCCTGCAATACCTAGTTCAGTTAGCAGTAAATCTATTGGTTTGTATTATTTCATGAGTCAATGATATTCGCATTCAAAATTATGTGGAGCTTTGACTGATGTTCCTTTTTGTTATTTGTTTTAGATAAATTATCATGTTGTTGCTGCCGTGTGCACAAAAGTGGTAAGTTAATTGTAAAATTGAATGATAATATCTTTCAATACTCGCTTGTTTGATTTTTTCAGGTGATAGTTTGAGAAACATTATAAAGCAACAAATACTTATGAGAAATATATTGACTCAAGTTGTTGAAGAAATACAAAATTTAAGAATACTGCAACCAACAAACATCCATAAAGAAACCAATCAGTCCATATTTGTAATGTTCAATTTTTTACCAATTAATTCAGATGAACACCTAACTCTTGAAGAGGAGTACTTAAAAAACGAAAAAAACTTCATAGCCGCTGTAAGTAACTCAAAAATATACTAACAAACTCTTTTGTATTGTATTTTTTCTTTGTATTTCAACCTTTCTTGAAATTAATCATCTGGTTTGCAGGTTGATGAATTTTCTAAGTTAGGAGGAAACAATTTGTATGATTTCACTAAAAGGTGTCTCAATGTGGTTATTTCAAATTCCTTTGCCTCAGAATTCAGTTGGCATGGAGCTAAAAAGAAAAGGATATTCAAAAATCTGGAACTGGCAAAAATGCTTT
This sequence comes from Altica lythri, assembly GCA_964028335.1. Classification (NCBI taxonomy): domain Eukaryota; kingdom Metazoa; phylum Arthropoda; class Insecta; order Coleoptera; family Chrysomelidae; genus Altica; species Altica lythri. The sequence continues at coordinate 8,900,957 of OZ034806.1, read as the reverse complement.
TGGGTAAGGGTTTATCTCGAAATATTTCTATACTTTCCAGGGATCTGTAACTCGATTATCTATATTCGTACATAAATCACAAGTGTCTGTCCTCTTTTTGTGAGAAGGTATTGTTTTAGGTGCATCTCAACAATCCAAACTATCCGATAATCAAAAATCTACCGAGGAAGCAATAAAAAAATGGCTAAGGAGAGCCAAAGAAAGAAGCACAAACGTGAAAGTGTCAAATGACAATAATCAGTCTAAGTTGTGATAGTTTTTATAGTTTAAATTTTATAAGAATATCTTTTATTTTTGTTATCAAGAAGCATTGTTTAATTATTTTTATTTTGCTTCTCTCTTCTCTTTTTAGTAATAAACACTACTACTTTTGAAAAATTTAGTATTTTTGTTTCTGCCTGGGACCAATATTTGAGGTTTATTTCTGTAAAGGTTTTTACAAATGATTTGAACTTGAACTCATCTATTATTGCTGTTGAATAGAATGCACATTATCATTTTCAAAATTCCTATTGTTTTCTAAACTAATGAACCTACCAATCATGCATACAATAACTTCTGTGATATAAAATTTATAAGAATATGTTTTATTTTTGTTATGATTATTTTTTTGTGTCCACTTATAATTTTTATTAATTAATAACCAATTCATGTATATTATTATAATTATCATATTTAAAAATCCATTCAATATTGTTCCCATTAAGATTCTCCGATTATACAAAACCTATTCAGTTCATGTCCAAAACGTATCCAGTTCATATCCTAAACATCCAGTTCACATCCATAACAAGTACATAAGATGTCCATAACATTCAGCTCTTGTACAAAATATATCCAGTTCATGTCCTAAATGTATCCAGTTCAGGTCCATAAAAAGTCCATGGTTTATTTATCATGTCCAGTGAATATCCATATTTGTACAAGGTATGTCCATTCTTAGTACGAAACGGACATCCATGGGATGTCCAATTTTGAGGCAAATGGATATCCGATGGATGTCCATAGGATATCCTTCTGGACCTGAACGGATATCCCATGGATATCCATTATGTCCAATGTGAATATACATTGGACATCCATTGTATGTTTATGTGTTATCCATATTTGTACAAGGTATGTCCATTCTTAGTACGAAACGGACATCCATGGGATGTCCAATTTTGAGGCAAATGGATATCCGATGGATGTCCATAGGATATCCTTCTGGACCTGAACGGATATCCCATGGATATCCATTATGTCCAATGTGAATATACATTGGACATCCATTGTATGTTCATGTGTTATCTGGGAAATGGCAGTGCAAGCCAGAAAATTTAAACAGAACTGTTACTAAAGTAGATTTCTGTCCAGTTTTCAATGAGGCTTTACAATCTTCCGACATGACAATTGCCATTAAAAATGGTTTTAAACGGTGCGGATTATATCCGTTCAATGCCAATAATGTCGATTACACTAAATGTGTGAAGAATACTTTGGAGCAACACCATGCATTAAACTCAAGAAGGATCGAGGAAAATGAAGTAACTTTTACACACAGAGACTTTAGGGTAGCAGAACAAATCATTAAAAAAATCGGAAAGAGTTTAGAAACTTATGGGATTAATCCCGAAGTTATCTTGAATGAAATTAAATTTTTTGAGGATGAAGAGATGCGGCAATCCGATGTTTCGTTCGGGAATTTGGTGGCGAATGCAGAGCAAGATGTTTTAAGCACCTCAATAGACTCTGTTAGGGATATTTCTGTCGCAGAGCACATCCTATTAAATGAACCTGAGATCCAACCCTTAATACAAATTTCAACAAACGAAGCAGTCGTTGGTGAAGAGAAAACTCTAACAAATTCACCAGACCAATTAGTACATGTGGATGTGATGGAAGGTGTCGCAACAAATGGACTGGAGAAACAGTCAACACCAATATTTGTTCTTAAAGAGTCCAATATTTTACCCAAAACGTTGATAACGGAGGTAATCAAACGCGAGGTAAATACTTTGTCCTAAAAATAATTACCCCAAATAATTTCAGGAACCTACGCCAAATTCAGAAGAGACAATAATGCATGTGGTGGAAGGCATAAAAAAAACTGAATATCAGAGGCATCCATCTTCAGATTTAATTGCTTTATCAGAAACAGTTAGTGTGGAGGTATTAGATAGTACAAATGCTCTGTGTTAAAATAATTTCATTTACTCTGTTTTAGGAAACTACAATAGTTTTAGCCGAACCGGTAGTACAGGTTATAGAAGACACAACAAATAAAAATGAGAGGCAAACACCAGCTTCAAAACCTGCCGTTCCAAATTCTTCGCCCAAAACAACTGAGATGGAAGAAACCATTTTAGTGACAAATGGTGTGGTGCAAACAAGTGAGGAAACAGACTCATGTGGGAATGTGGAAAATAATGAACGAGAACACCTGCTTTCCCTGCAAGGCGCATTTAAACAACATCTTGTGTTTCCTGTAGCACAGGACAAGAAAAAAGAGGTCAAAGAGAGATTACCTAGTGCCATTTCTGGCGAAGCATGGAGAGAGTATTACACTAAAAAAGAAAACGAAGCCAAACAAAAACTGAATGAGAAACAAAAGAGGAAAGAGAAGCGAGCATTACGGGAAGATACCAAAAATCCAAAGAGAGGAAAAGTGACAAAAAATGTTTCCAAAAAACAAGTGCCGAATACGCTTAAAAAGAAAAAAATTCATTGTTCTTTGTGTGATGATGAATTAGTAAGCGATGCAGAGGAAGAGGCTGAAAGAAATATCGGCTGTGACTTTTGTCCGAGATGGTACCACTTGCACTGTACAGAACTCAATGACCTACCTTACGCGGTGGCAGCAGAAAGGGATTACAAGTGCAATTTGTGCTAAATTTTTTAATGTCGTTCTAAAAGTTCTTACCTACCTACCTAGTTTTGATTTAGAATATTTTATTTTATGTTATATTACCTAACAGAATAATATTTTATTTTATGTGACTGTTGTTTACCTATATCTACGGTTTATACAATTATAGTAGATTAGTACCTATTAAAATTTATTCCATTTTCTGCTGTTTTAATAATTTAATTTACCTACCAAATGTTTTCGTTTATCTTACAAAGCTGCCGAGCTAAATCTATTATGGTGGTCAAAAGATGGTTTTTTTGTCGGCCAGTGGCCGAAAATAGATATCTTTCTGGCCGACTTAAAGCACAACATGGCCGAAAACGGGAAAAATGTCGCTTTTTTACATAACTTAACCCAGAATTTATTTCAATTGCATAATTCAACCTAGGAGGTAAAATCTCGATTCAAATGATATTAAAGTAATATTCTACGTTCCCAAAATTAGAAAACGGTCATAGGTTACAAAAAAACGATTTTTTAAAATAGTGTAGTTACTTAACTGGCCGGTAACAGGCGCATTCACCCTACTCCAACATTTTGGCGCGAAACCTAGAAAGAGCAACGATACTCAAACAAACCCAGTACAGAGAATAAATGTAAAAATTTTGTCAGGTCCCACATAGCACAAAAAGTATATGTACATCATTGTATGTGCGTCAGAAGTACTTATTCGCACGTTCTTTAAAGTACGTTCTATGCATATCCATATTAGATACCATAATTAAAATTAAGCTACGACATAGGTATTAACAACGCATATTATTATTGGTATATACATAGCACATACTTTGAATATTCGAGAACTCGTGAAGTTCGATTACAATACTTAGTACAAAATGTGAATGTACTTTGTATGTACTTTTATATACAAATACTTATGTTCTTTTTAAGTATGTGAATTGTATATTCTTTGGATATTCCACTTTTATTGACTCAATACCTTGTATAGGTAGAGATCATAAAATTTTCCTTTAAAATTGAGAAGAAGAATTAAATATGACACACATCTTAACCTTACTTATTTTTTAGCGCTTTTTAATTTTAATCTTTGGTTTTGATTTTTGATAGTGTTTGATGAAAAAGATCACCTCGATCAAAGTGTAAGGGTAAGTATTTTATAATATATTGTTAGTTAAATAAATAAAATTCCAAATATTTAAACTGTTTATTCACTTTTAAGTACGCCACACAATAATTATAACAACAGGAGCTCTTCACGCCTCGATGTCGCCGCCAGTACTGACTGATATTCGGGTTTCGTTCCGATTAGCACCAGTCAGAACGATGTCGCCCTCTTACTCCAGATTTTCCCCGTAACAATATAGTTGAATTTGATTAATTACTTAATTAGATTAATAATAAGATACTGATGATCTAGATATAACTACTTTTTTCATGGAAAATAGAATGCCTAAGGGGGATATGCAAAGGCGGCAAATGAGTTAATGGCATGGGGAACGTTTGTTTGTGCTTAGGTTAACTGAACTTTCGTAATTTTTAGATTTTTAAAATGTTTAAACGACCTAATAAAACCGGTCACCACTGTGGCAAGAAATATTTAAAAGTATTAGCAAATCGTAGAGCGTCTGTTTTATATAATAATGTGCAATCAACATCAAATGAAAAGGCTGTGGAAGTTTTAGAGAATACTGAAGGTAGAACTGAGTCAAACCTCAATGATACTAGTGCTTTTGACTGCTCCCATCAAGTGGATGAAACATTTACTTCAGATTTCACTACATTTGTTTCTGATAGACCAGAGAGTGATCTTTCTTCCCAGCTAGCATCGTGGGCAGAGGAGCAAAATGTTCCTTTATTGACTTTAAATAATTTACTAAAAATTTTGAAGTCTGATTTTCCATTATCCGATTTAAAAAGGCTGCCTAATGATGGGAGAACATTATTAAAAACTCCGAGATCATTAAATGTTGTTGCTCTTGGTCCAGGACATTATTATTATTTTAGTATAGCCAAAACAATAGCTTATATATGTAAACAGTTCAAAGTAGAGTTGTTTGAAGACATGGTGTTTGGTCTATCAGTTAATGTCGATGGTCTTCCTTTATATAAAAGTTCTGGGGAATCATTTTGGCCTATCTTGTGCCTTATTAAAACAATAGACACATTAAAAGAACATGTATTTTGTGTAGCTCTGTATTAGGGAAAAGAAAAACCTGATTCAAATCAGTTTTTAAAGGATTTTGTCGATGAAACTGTTGATCTTGTTAATAATGGTATTATAATTAATTCCTTAAAATTTAAATTTAGAATTGTTTCATTAGTTTGTGATGTTCCAGCAAAATGTTTTGTTTTGGGTACAAAGGGTCATAGTGGTTTTTCTAGTTGTACTAAATGTATTATAGAAGGGGATATGATAAATAATGTTATGTGCTTTTTAGAAACTGACTGTTCTCTAAGAACTAATGAAACATTCAGAGCAAAAACTGATCCTGATCATCATATAATTAATACCATTATTGAAAAGATTCCCAAATTTAATATGATAGAAAATGTTCCCATTGATTATATGCACTGCATTTTATTGGGAATAGTAAAGAGATTACTTTCTCATAAGAAATTTGGTTGGATATTTGGTAAACCTCCCTTTAAAATGCGTGCTTCGAATGTGCAATCAATTAACAAAGCATTAGCTAAAATAAAAATATACATACCATGTGAATTTGTTCGTAAGACACGTAGTATTGTAGAGTGTAAAAGATATGAAGCTACAGAGTTTAGAACATTGTTACTTTACACTGGTCTGATTGTATTCAAAAACATTATTCCTTCGAAATTTTACAATAATTTTGTTAGCCTTAGTGTGGCAACTTCTATTCTAATTAGTCCTGAATATTCAAAAAATGAAGAATATGTCAAATATTCTAAAGATCTATATGTACACTTCGTTCAAAATTGTATTAAACTGTATGGTATGGATTTTGTATCTTATAATGTACACAATCTTATACATTTGACAGATTGTGTAAATAAATTCGGACATTTAGATAATTTCAGTAGTTTTCCATTTGAAAATTATATGAAAGAAATTAAAAGAAAAATTAGAAAAAAATCGTTACCACTTCAACAGGTTATTAAAAGAACCTATGAAATGAATGCTATAAACTACTTGTCTAAGAGGAACAATGAAAAATCTGTAGTAAAGTTTTCCATTGAATATGCCACATCAGAACCATTGATATTAAATTGTACTGGCCCTCAGTATAAAGTAATGCAAACTAAAAATTTTCGCATTAATACATCAAAATTCGCTGATAGATTTGTAGAACTTAATGACAATACAATTGTTGAAGTAAGATCTTTCGCCACTTATAGTGGGAATACCGTTATTTTAGGCAATATATATAAAAAAATTGATTCATTTTTTAAAGTGCCATCGGATTCATCGATGATAGGAATTTATATTGTAAAAAAACAGAATAATGTTTTCTGTAGATATTCAGTTCAATCAATTAAAAGAAAACTTATGCTGTTACCATATAAAGATGAATTTGTATGTTTTCCAATATTACATTGTTAAAAATACATAAAGGGTGATCCATAGCTCTCTGGGTGGAAAATTACTCATAAACCATCAGATAAATAAATTTAAAATTTGGACCTAAGATTTGGAGTAATAGGGCAAATTGAAATTTTCGCATTTATCAACTGATGAGCCATGAAGTAATATGGCAAAAGGTTTCTGTATGATGCATAAATAGTAGTTTTCCTATGAACACTACCTACAAGTGATAAAATAACATTTTAAATATAACAAATAACTTTCAATATACGTGCTTATAGTCCTAAAAACCTTTTTTTAAGATTTAAAATTGATTTTTTACAATCTAAACTTTAAGAAAACAAATATTTTAGAACTGTCAAATACCAAAATTCGAGAAAAGAAGAAGGAAATGCCTGCTTAATTGTTGTGAAATACAGGTTTTCTATTGGTCAATTTTTCAGTTTCATAATGAAACCCCAGTGTTATAATGACTGTCATTACGAAACTGGAAATTGACAAGTAAGTAACAATTTATAGTATAGGAGTAGAAAAAATATTTTTAGATTTTGCACCTTATTATGCTTAGTCTTAGTTGTCTTCCCCTCACAGAGCTTGGAACACCATGTAAATTAAATGTTAGTGTACAGCTGAGATCACCTTACAATTTTGTAATTATAAGTTCATTTGCACAATATTACACTTTTTAGTACTTACTTTCTTTATTTAAAATGATATCTGATTTTTATATATACATATCTATGCCATGCAATAGTTTAAAAAATATTAACAGTTTTTGATTGAAGTAAAACAAGTATGATTATTAAAACTTGTTAATTATTTTGTAAAATATGTAGTTCTAAATTTAGTTGTCTTTTTCTTGTTCCAGTTCTCTTTGTAGCTAGTTTTAGTGGTTTAATGGCTTGGACAGTTGTTGTTTTTCAAAATGAAAATGCGGTAGAAGTTGTACCAAGCAATTGGGTTGTGAATAGCTCAGAATGCTATTGGCCACCAAATGCTAAAAAGAGTAGTCTAGCTAGATTAATCCAGGCTTCAGATGACCCAGATGTCGACTGGACAATATTTAAAGTTAAGGTGTTGGGAGAATATAGTATGTATAATTTAATATAATTTTTATTGTCTACATTAAAAATGGATACAGTATAGACTTATTTACTTATTTACCTCTTACCTCTTTTTAACTTTTGCAGATAGCTTTGAAATTGCTAAAAAAAAGCAATTAAAGCTGAAGCAACTAGTGACCTGAGCTCAACAGAGGAGAAAAGTGGGCGGGGCCACAGAAATAAAGTTCTGAACAGAAGGTATGACTCAGACTCAGCATCAAACATGGATTCTGAATGTGAGAGTGATGACTCATCACAATTTCCTAAATTCAGGAATACATCTTCTCTGTATAAATGTAAGTTTTATCTTTTTCGTTTGTGTATAAACTTGCATGGATCGATTTATTTGTCAATATTGTATTTTTTGATATAAATATATATATCTAATTGTGAGCTTAAATTTAAAATTTAATTAATTTTAAAATTTTAATTTAAAATCAAATCAACTGTCAGTGTCAACTGTAATAGAAGTACTGTCAATCCTCTGATTATGATAGTCTTTTATGCTTCTTTGTGATGCTTCTGAAGATGAGAACATAGATTCTTGAAACAATTGTCAAGTTAAAAAAAAAAGTATTATTAATTTAGTGGAATTTTACATTTTAATATTTTATTCAAATTTAACTCTAATTAAAACTTAAAACTTTTGTATTTGCCACTATTGGGTACATGGCTTGATGTATCTGAACATTGTATTACAGTTAATTTACAAAATGCTTTATAACTAAGTTAATGGAAAACAAGGCCTACATTTCCATTTATTCAAAATTATAATTTAGTTAACTTTTAATGTACTTTTAGCTATGTCCTTTCCTGAACAAGTAAAAAAAAAATGTTTAAAAAGAAAAAGTAGATGAACCCAAAATAAACAATGAACATCAACCCAAAAAGCAGCCCACCCCATTAGTTAGAGATAAAACCTTACTTAGTGATTCAGGTAAACATCAACAATATATAACATATTTCAACCAGTTTTATTGTATATATTTTGGTGTATATTAAATAATACATTTTTGCTTGTTTTAGATTTTAAAAAAGTGATGGTACAAGAAATGTCTCTACTTAATCTAAAACTAGATACAGTTCTAGATGAATTAAGGAATAGGAGGCAAGCAAATATTGAATTGCCTGACAGGCAAAATATAGAGGAATTTTATTCAAAAATTCCTCTTAATAATGAAACTGACATGGCAGATCTAGAAAGGTGGCTTCTGGCTAAACAAAATTACAAAGTTGCAGTAAGTTTAGCATTAATAATAATTATTCAAAGTACACAATTTTAATTTAATTTGTTTAATTAAGAAATACAAATATTTTTTAGTTAGCAGAGATGAGTCGAATTGGTGGCATATCAATGCCACAAACCGTCAGAAAAATATTGTGCCGGACAATGACCAATGAAGTGGCAAACACTTTTTCCTGGGATGGAATGAAACAGAAGCGACCTTTTAAAAATCAAATGTTGGCGAAAGTTTTATTAGGTAATTTTTCACTTCCTTTGTAAATGTTGTTAACACTTTTTTCATGAATAAGACTGATATCATACATATATTACAAACATAAAATTGTCTATTTAATTAAACATCAATCACTACATTGTCACAGTGGCGTAACTCCAAATCTGGGCCCCAGCAAGGATTTTTTCGGGACCAATCTTTTGTATTTTTTGAAACAATATTTAATAAGAAACCAAAAGACATACATAAATAATTTTGAAATTTATTTTTTAAATTGAATTTAAAATTTTGAGGGTTTTTCCACTTTTTAAATGGCAGGTATGAATTATGAGGTTCATAGGTTAAAGTATTATTTGTAAGATTTAACCCTTTCGCTCACCATTTCGTCAATTGACGACATCGAATTACATTGATTAATATAGACGCTGTAGCGATACTTTATAGTCTACTCATAGTGTCAGCAATTGGTTACACTATTGGTATACAGTATGCAATACTGCCCTGTCATCTGGTGACCCGTAGCTAAAGTGGATGTTCAAAGTTTTATCAGTGTGCAGCGTTCGTGGTTACCCCGGAAAAACGTTGCAAAGAAAAACAAAAGTGGCGCGGGCCACTGATTACTACAAAAAGTCTTGTAGTGTCTACGTGATAGTGAATGTCAACTAAACCTATCGTTTGGGTCAAAAAAGTTTGTTGTGTGCTAGTTTGTGCTAAAGAATTTTTTGAAAACTGTTGTCAGCAATTTATGACTGTGTGAGTCAGTGGAGTACATTTGCTCAAGGTAATGATAATATTTGTTGTTCATTACTTTGATTTTTATTTTGACATTTGTTTAGATAATGGCCTTTAGACGCAATCAACCATTGAAATATGAAGAACTATTGGAAATTATTGATAAAATGTCTGATATAGAGTACGCAAGCGATGATAATGATGAAATTCAGTCCGAAGTTGGGGACATTTGTGAAGGTACACGTTCGTTTATTACCATTATAATAATATTTTGAAATATGATTTATTGTGTTTATAGACGTAGAAGAAATGTCCCATTTTGAAAACGAATGTGGAAATGAAAGATTGTTGAATCTTGATAATGAATGCGAAGATATGGAAGTAGGTGAACGGGAAGAAATGCGAGACAATGAGAGTGAGGATATAGAAGAAGAAAACGGACAGGAGAATGAAAAAGAAGCCCAGGAGAAGAAAGCAACAAAAAAAGAGGAAAAGTCCAAAAGCAAAAAAGCAGTTATGGAGTACATGAAAACTAATGAACTTACTGAGAAGAAACAAATTACTTGGATGAAAAATGTGACATACATAACACCAAATATACAGTGGTTTGAGAGTACCAGTCCTCCGATTGTGGACTTACCAAACCCACTTTATTTTTTCCACCACAAGGAGATGGCACAAGAAGGACGAGGATCAGTCCAAGAAGTAATAAGTAAAGATGGCATAATATTAGTTAAATGGTTTGATAACAAACCTTTGCATATGGCATCGACCTTCGTAGGAATTGGTGAAAAAGATAAATGTCGTCGTTGGGATAAAACAACCAAACAATTTGTGTAATGGACATAATGGATTCACTTCACTTTAGATCATATATTGCAGAAGCTCTTATATTAGTAGATTCAACGCCAAAACCACAAAGAGGGCGCCCTTCTACAAACGTTCCAGATGTGCCAATAAGTCCGACAACATCAAGAGCAACCTTCGAGGTACGTCCACTAGCAGAAGTTAGAAGGGATAATGTTGGTCATTGGCCTATCCACGATGACGCAAAATCATCCTCCCGCTGCAAAAATGCAGGTTGTAAAGGGACTTCGAGAATAAAGTGTAGTAAGTGCATGGTACATCTGTGTTTGAACAAAAATAAAAATTGTTTTATCGATTTTCATAAGTAAATGCCTAAAATTCGTTTTTATTTAATAAAAATAATCAGGAGTACATTATGTATTTTACGTTTATTTATCCTTTATTTTAATTAAAAACACATTGCCGCCTCCAAGTGGCCGTTACAAAGATTCCGTTGACTCATGCTGTCGTCAATTGACGACATGCCACCACCGCCTTCTGGGGGCAGCTAGAATAATTTTAAATATCTTAAAAATAATCAAAAAAATAAACAAATAAGCATTGCCATTGACATAATTTTATCTCCATTAACAATAATTCGTGACTGAAAGGGTTAAGCAAGCTTTTAGTTAATTGGAGATGGTATCTGGGGCTACACGGGGCCCCCAAAATCCCCCCACAAACGCTAGTTACGCCACTGCATTGTCACAGATTTTTTTTTTTAAATATTTGGTCTAGAGCTCTTGCTACAGCTTCATTTAATATTAAAAAAAGTTCCAGATGCTGTCAAACTGTGCTATAAGGAGGAAACGGAAAGCAACATTATTAATTGCACAAAGGCATGGCTTGTCAAAGCCAAAGAACGGATGAAACACAAGAATAAGGTACAGTTATCTATTACATAAAATAATTGATTTTTCATTTAAAAAATATTTTTTACTCTTGAAAAGTCTATGAAGTGAATTTCTTTAATGCACAATTTTCACAAAAAGAATTTTATAAGGTTTGCTTAAAATTTTATTTCCCTCAATTATACATATCTTTAAATTATATAATATAATTGAGGACAAATATGATGATATAAAATTTTATTTATAGGTAAACTAGAGACTTCTTTTATTACACACAATAATAAAACTCATTAGCTTACATTAAGTTGGTGTTTACAGTGATTTGAAAATAATTTAAACTAGTGGTGTGTTGTGTTGTAACACATGGTACTTTCCCTCAATGTGCGCAGATTAGTAGGGATACATTATAGTTGAGATTATTTTAGTCAATTTTCATCTCTTTCAAAATCGAAATTTGTTTATATTTCCCTATTCAGAATAAAAATACCTTTCAAACTAGGTAATACAAGACCTTTCTCAAATTTTACTGAATGTGTTAAGCAGCTCAGAAGATAGAAAATTATTTAACTATATAAACCCGTCAATCTCCCGTACAAGAAGACTCAAAATAAGAGTTACATAACGGTTAGATAGACAGCTGAAATACCTTTCAAACGAGGTGTCACATGACCCATCCTTCAATTCAAAAAAAATTGTCATTTACGTGGTCATGGTAACACTGATGACGTAAACTCCTTTACAACTATGCCAGGGACAATAAAAGTCGACCTGTTTGAAAATATTTTTAGTTTAGGAAATAATTAATTTATTAAGCACAATAGCACAATATTAATTTATGAAAAAATATTTTTTAGGTTCCCAATCCAATTGAAGAGGAAGAAAATCCCAACAATTAAAAAATATATTAATATTATTATTAAATAAATATGGTTTGAATCAGAGATATTTACTTTTTATTTTCCAAAACTACACCCACTCGAACATGACAAGCATGTGACTAATATGTGCTTTTGTATATTATTAGTATATGAATAACACGTGACTAATATGTGCTTTTGTACATTATTAGTATATGAATAGCATTAATATTGAATGTACAATGCATGTTTTATGTATATCCTTAAATGTATGGCATTAAAAAATATGTGATAAGCATGTGAATAGTATATGCTGTGGTACATTCTTGGCACATGAATAGCAGGAGAATCGGTGGACAATTTCCATATTCTTAGTACGTTCTTTGGATATGCCATACACTAAATATGTATATGCAAAGCATATGAACATTCTGAAAAGAATGTACTTAGCACAAGTTATGGATATGAAATTGTTTATTGGGGTATAAATTAACCCCGACATTTAAAACAGATACTGATTCACCAAACTGTACTCGGAAGTTCATAGTAGAGGGCACTTTAAATCAACGAATAGAATATTTTAAATCTGTATTGCGTTTTTCTCAAAAATTTCAAAATATTTTGATATGAAATTTTAGGCATGAATAGTTTGTTTCATTTTACGTGGTAGACGCATACTTTTATTTTGAATAAATGATAACTTAAAGAAAATTATGATGGTTTATAGAGAAAAAAAATAATTTTTGTAATAAACACATGCGTCTACCACGTAAAATGAAACGAACTATTCATGACTAAAATTTCATATCAAAATATTTTGAAATTTTTGAGAAAAACGCAATACAGATTTAAAATATTCTATTCTTTGATTTAAAACGCCCTCTACTATGAACCTCCCAGTACAGTTCGGTGAATCAGTATCTGTTTTAAATGTCGGGGTTAATTTATACCTGACAAAATTTTTACATTTATTCTCTGTACTGGGTTTGTTTGAGTATCGTTGCTCTTTCTAGGTTTCGCGCCAAAATGTTGGAGTATATCACCTTAAGTCTTCATTTCTATCACAAACAAGATTAAGGAAACATAAAATTGTATATGTTTGTGAAACTAGAGTTAACATAAGGAATACATTAATCCAAAATTTCTGGGAAGAAAGAAACAAAACTTCTCTGATATGAGATCTAGTTAACTTAAGACAAGGCCTAATGACAATCCCATCCATTTCTACGAAAAATTTATGGGACTTTTAAGTTGTATATCAAACTAGATAGAAGAGCATCATATGAATGAAAAAGTAAAACGAAGTAAACAGCAAGCTTTATATACTTTACTCAACTATAAAACTATAAGAGATACGGGACCAACCACATTGACAATCGTATCCCAGTATATTCGAGAACAAAAAAATACACGATATATATATATATATATATATATATATATATAACGTGAAGTCAATAGTGGAGTTGCAGTCAATGTTATGGCCAATGTAAATGAAGAAAACTCTTTTATTTTTGTCAAGCTTTCGAATTTATTTAATTCTTTTTCAGGACATCTATAGTGAAGAAAAAATTTTTTATATAAAAAAAAAAAAAAAAAAAAAAAAAAAAAAAAAAAAAAAAATTTATTATATAAAAAATTTTTTCTTCACTATAGATGTCCTGAAAAAGAATTAAATAAATTCGAAAGCTTGACAAAAATAAAAGAGTTTTCTTCATTTACATTGGCCATAACATTGACTGCAACTCCACTATTGACTTCACGTTATATTGAACCAGTCACTATACCATTATTCATATATATATATATATATATATATATATAATTAAATCTAAATTGGATATTGGGTATGCAGCAAATAAATATGATAAGAGTACTCTTTTAAGATTCTTTATTCCAAGCTTTCGGCTAGTATTACAGCCATCATCAGGAAGCTACAATAATGTTATTTAATAGAGATATAATATAATATTACTGGTATTTTACTTACAACTTGTTGAGGTTATTAATTTAATGATGTTGTTGAATAAAAATTATTAAATGAAAACATTAAATTCACAGTTTTAAATTAATATAAAATATTAAAATTAGCACATTATTAATATTATAAATTATGTTGAATAAAAATTATTTGATGTTGATATTGAAGACAAATTTGACATTATTTTTTGAATGTTATTTAGAAAAATTTTTTGTTTTTAAAATTGGAATCATAGCAACAGTTAATCAAGTAATGAAGTATCAACTAAGTTTTTGTTATCAAGTTGTAATAAATATGAAAACATTTCATTTAGATGACCTATATCTGATCTTCGGTTCATTGAAAAGGGGTGTTTATTGATATAAACCATTTCTAAAAAAAGCCTTTTGGCTAAGTTTGATTCATGACACAATACTTTAACATTATTATAATTAATTAAATGATCGTTATTAATAACATGTTCACCTAAAGCACATCTTTCAGGGTGAAGTCTGCAATCAGATTTATGAGATGTAAGTCGATCTTTTAAACGTCTGGAAGTTTGTCCAATATAGACTTTATTGCATACGGAACAAGGTATGCTATAGACAACGTCTGTTAATGATAACAAAGGTGTTTTATCCTTTAATTTAGTAAAGATTCCATTGACTGTGAGGGCAGTTCTAAAGGCAATTTTGATGTTAGGAATTGGTTTTAGGATACGAGCTAATTTAGGAGAAAGGTCTTTGATATATGGTAAAGATTTATAACAAATTGAGTTAAGATTATTGACGGGTACTTGTGGATTATTGACAACATTATTAATGTTGGGAAGTGGAATTGACATTGTATTAAATAGTAGTCTTTTTAATAGAACCTCAGGATAACTATTTTCAGTGAATAATTGGAAAAGAATTTTAAGATTTTTATTATGAAAGGATTTATCACTGATTTTAAGGACGCGGTTCTTCATGGTTTTGACTAAGTTGATTTTCATGGAGAATTTATGGTATGAATTATAGTTTAGATATCTACCAGAGCTTAAAGGCTTTCTATACCAATCAACTAAAAGTTTGTTATTTTTACGTAAGATTCTTGTGTCCAAGAAAGGAACAGAACAATTAGAATCTTCTTTTTCAAGAGTAAATTGGATATAATCATTAAAGCCATTGAAGTAATACAAAATGTTATCAAGCTCATTACTAGGAAGGCAGATTAAAATGTCATCTACATATTTTTTAATGAAAAAAACTTGAAAAGGTAATGCTTGGATGACAAAATCTAAAATATAATCCATAACATAGTCAGCCAGAATAGGTGATATCATATTACCCATAGGGGTACCAAAAATTTGTTTATAGAACTTACTATCAAATACAAAGTAATTATTATTAAATACAAAAATAAGAAGATTAAAAAATGATTGTTTAGAAAACCCACAATTGTTAGATATAAGGTACCAGTTCCTTTCTATAGCTTTAATAACTATATTTAAATAAACATTGCTAAATAATGAAACAACGTCAAGGCTGGCAATGACATAACCATTAGGAATTATAAGATTATTAAAATTGGAGTTAATTTGGAAAGAATCAGTAATATGATAGTTATTATCAAATTCATATGATTTGGTTAAAATTTCAGTAAGGAATTTAGCAATAGGTTCAGTAGGGGTGCTTAGTGATGCTAGAATTGGTCTAACGGTCAAAGGGTCTTTATGAATTTTAGGAAGTGTATAAAATTTTCCAGGTACACCATTATATTTGGATAACAATTTTCTTTGATTTTCAGTTATTTCATTATTGGTAAACAAGGTTCTAATAAGTTTGTTATAATTTTGTTCAATACTACTTGTAGGATCTTTATTTATGATGGTGTAAGAAGTATCATTGTCAATAATATTTTTACTAAGTTGTAAATAAGCTTGTTTTTCCATAATGACAGTAACACCACCTTTGTCAGATCTTGTTACGATTAAGTTTGGATTAGATTTCAAAAATTTTTTTGTTTTATAATACATATTACGATAAAAAGAATTATTAAATTTTGAGTTATGAACAGAATTAGTAACAATATTAGTAGATTTAGCTATAATAATGTTCTTTGTATCAATGTCATTAATGGTGGAAAAAATGTAATCTAAATCAGCCAAAATACTTCTAATAGGAATGTCTTTACCAATTATAGGTTCAATACTAAATTTAGGACCAAGAGAAAGAAATTTTAAAATATCATCTGGTATGATAGTATTAGATAAGTTTTTAATCCATCTAGGATTTGTGTTTAATTTATTATTTAATTGATTGTTAATTAATTTATCAATTTTAATTAAATTTTTTGTTTTGGTGTTATGAAATGTTTTGTTATAAGATTTCATTTGAAAACTTTTAAAGTTGTTGAATAAATCAATGTTAGTAATAGTTATAATATCATTACCAAGGGAACTGAGTAGGGATTCCAATTTTAAGATTATTTTATGATTACCACTTATTTCCAAATTTAAAATTTTAATTCTTAACCTAATGTTGAGGTCCAAGTTATCATTTTGTCTATGGATAAGGTCTTCAATTGGTTTTGTGGAATGTTCTATATGTGGAGGGGACAGCCCTAATTTTCTGCATTTAAGTAGGAAACATCTTCGGTTATACATTTTTGCTAATTTTAAGTTTGTTCTGCACCATGTTTTCATTTTTTCTACCAGTAGGTCACCATAGGTAGCTTTCATACGTTGGTAAAAACCCATCCTATAATTAGAATAGAAAGTAGTCTTTGCTGACTAATTAAGAATTAAATCTAAATTGGATATTGGGTATGCAGCAAATAAATATGATAAGAGTACTCTTTTAAGATTCTTTATTCCAAGCTTTCGGCTAGTATTACAGCCATCATCAGGGAGCTACAATAATGTTATTTAATAGAGATATAATATAATATTACTGGTATTTTACTTACAACTTGTTGAGGTTATTAATTTAATGATGTTGTTGAATAAAAATTATTAAATGAAAACATTAAATTCACAGTTTTAAATTAATATAAAATATTAAAATTAGCACATTATTAATATTATAAATTATGTTGAATAAAAATTATTTGATGTTGATATTGAAGACAAATTTGACATTATTTTTTGAATGTTATTTAGAAAAATTTTTTGTTTTTAAAATTGGAATCATAGCAACAGTTAATCAAGTAATGAAGTATCAACTAAGTTTTTGTTATCAAGTTGTAATAAATATGAAAACATTTCATTTAGATGACCTATATCTGATCTTCGGTTCATTGAAAAGGGGTGTTTATTGATATAAACCATTTCTAAAAAAAGCCTTTTGGCTAAGTTTGATTCATGACACAATACTTTAACATTATTATAATTAATTAAATGATCGTTATTAATAACATGTTCACCTAAAGCACATCTTTCAGGGTGAAGTCTGCAATCAGATTTATGAGATGTAAGTCGATCTTTTAAACGTCTGGAAGTTTGTCCAATATAGACTTTATTGCATACGGAACAAGGTATGCTATAGACAACGTCTGTTAATGATAACAAAGGTGTTTTATCCTTTAATTTAGTAAAGATTCCATTGACTGTGAGGGCAGTTCTAAAGGCAATTTTGATGTTAGGAATTGGTTTTAGGATACGAGCTAATTTAGGAGAAAGGTCTTTGATATATGGTAAAGATTTATAACAAATTGAGTTAAGATTATTGACGGGTACTTGTGGATTATTGACAACATTATTAATGTTGGGAAGTGGAATTGACATTGTATTAAATAGTAGTCTTTTTAATAGAACCTCAGGATAACTATTTTCAGTGAATAATTGGAAAAGAATTTTAAGATTTTTATTATGAAAGGATTTATCACTGATTTTAAGGACACGGTTCTTCATGGTTTTGACTAAGTTGATTTTCATGGAGAATTTATGGTATGAATTATAGTTTAGATATCTACCAGAGCTTAAAGGCTTTCTATACCAATCAACTAAAAGTTTGTTATTTTTACGTAAGATTCTTGTGTCCAAGAAAGGAACAGAACAATTAGAATCTTCTTTTTCAAGAGTAAATTGGATATAATCATTAAAGCCATTGAAGTAATACAAAATGTTATCAAGCTCATTACTAGGAAGGCAGATTAAAATGTCATCTACATATTTTTTAATGAAAAAAACTTGAAAAGGTAATGCTTGGATGACAAAATCTAAAATATAATCCATAACATAGTCAGCCAGAATAGGTGATATCATATTACCCATAGGGGTACCAAAAATTTGTTTATAGAACTTACTATCAAATACAAAGTAATTATTATTAAATACAAAAATAAGAAGATTAAAAAATGATTGTTTAGAAAACCCACAATTGTTAGATATAAGGTACCATTTCCTTTCTATAGCTTTAATAACTATATTTAAATAAACATTGCTAAATAATGAAACAACGTCAAGGCTGGCAATGACATAACCATTAGGAATTATAAGATTATTAAAATTGGAGTTAATTTGGAAAGAATCAGTAATATGATAGTTATTATCAAATTCATATGATTTGGTTAAAATTTCAGTAAGGAATTTAGCAATAGGTTCAGTAGGGGTGCTTAGTGATGCTAGAATTGGTCTAACGGTCAAAGGGTCTTTATGAATTTTAGGAAGTGTATAAAATTTTCCAGGTACACCATTATATTTGGATAACAATTTTCTTTGATTTTCAGTTATTTCATTATTGGTAAACAAGGTTCTAATAAGTTTGTTATAATTTTGTTCAATACTACTTGTAGGATCTTTATTTATGATGGTGTAAGAAGTATCATTGTCAATAATATTTTTACTAAGTTGTAAATAAGCTTGTTTTTCCATAATGACAGTAACACCACCTTTGTCAGATCTTGTTACGATTAAGTTTGGATTAGATTTCAAAAATTTTTTTGTTTTATAATACATATTACGATAAAAAGAATTATTAAATTAAACACAAATCCTAGATGGATTAAAAACTTATCTAATACTATCATACCAGATGATATTTTAAAATTTCTTTCTCTTGGTCCTAAATTTAGTATTGAACCTATAATTGGTAAAGACATTCCTATTAGAAGTATTTTGGCTGATTTAGATTACATTTTTTCCACCATTAATGACATTGATACAAAGAACATTATTATAGCTAAATCTACTAATATTGTTACTAATTCTGTTCATAACTCAAAATTTAATAATTCTTTTTATCGTAATATGTATTATAAAACAAAAAAATTTTTGAAATCTAATCCAAACTTAATCGTAACAAGATCTGACAAAGGTGGTGTTACTGTCATTATGGAAAAACAAGCTTATTTACAACTTAG
This sequence comes from Altica lythri, assembly GCA_964028335.1. NCBI lineage: Eukaryota > Metazoa > Arthropoda > Insecta > Coleoptera > Chrysomelidae > Altica > Altica lythri. The sequence continues at coordinate 8,881,395 of OZ034806.1, read as the reverse complement.
TAAAAATATTATTGACAATGATACTTCTTACACCATCATAAATAAAGATCCTACAAGTAGTATTGAACAAAATTATAACAAACTTATTAGAACCTTGTTTACCAATAATGAAATAACTGAAAATCAAAGAAAATTGTTATCCAAATATAATGGTGTACCTGGAAAATTTTATACACTTCCTAAAATTCATAAAGACCCTTTGACCGTTAGACCAATTCTAGCATCACTAAGCACCCCTACTGAACCTATTGCTAAATTCCTTACTGAAATTTTAACCAAATCATATGAATTTGATAATAACTATCATATTACTGATTCTTTCCAAATTAACTCCAATTTTAATAATCTTATAATTCCTAATGGTTATGTCATTGCCAGCCTTGACGTTGTTTCATTATTTAGCAATGTTTATTTAAATATAGTTATTAAAGCTATAGAAAGGAAATGGTACCTTATATCTAACAATTGTGGGTTTTCTAAACAATCATTTTTTAATCTTCTTATTTTTGTATTTAATAATAATTACTTTGTATTTGATAGTAAGTTCTATAAACAAATTTTTGGTACCCCTATGGGTAATATGATATCACCTATTCTGGCTGACTATGTTATGGATTATATTTTAGATTTTGTCATCCAAGCATTACCTTTTCAAGTTTTTTTCATTAAAAAATATGTAGATGACATTTTAATCTGCCTTCCTAGTAATGAGCTTGATAACATTTTGTATTACTTCAATGGCTTTAATGATTATATCCAATTTACTCTTGAAAAAGAAGATTCTAATTGTTCTGTTCCTTTCTTGGACACAAGAATCTTACGTAAAAATAACAAACTTTTAGTTGATTGGTATAGAAAGCCTTTAAGCTCTGGTAGATATCTAAACTATAATTCATACCATAAATTCTCCATGAAAATCAACTTAGTCAAAACCATGAAGAACCGCGTCCTTAAAATCAGTGATAAATCCTTTCATAATAAAAATCTAAATTAGCTCGTATCCTAAAACCAATTCCTAACATCAAAATTGCCTTTAGAACTGCCCTCACAGTCAATGGAATCTTTACTAAATTAAAGGATAAAACACCTTTGTTATCATTAACAGACGTTGTCTATAGCATACCTTGTTCCGTATGCAATAAAGTCTATATTGGACAAACTTCCAGACGTTTAAAAGATCGACTTACATCTCATAAATCTGATTGCAGACTTCACCCTGAAAGATGTGCTTTAGGTGAACATGTTATTAATAACGATCATTTAATTAATTATAATAATGTTAAAGTATTGTGTCATGAATCAAACTTAGCCAAAAGGCTTTTTTTAGAAATGGTTTATATCAATAAACACCCCTTTTCAATGAACCGAAGATCAGATATAGGTCATCTAAATGAAATGTTTTCATATTTATTACAACTTGATAACAAAAACTTAGTTGATACTTCATTACTTGATTAACTGTTGCTATGATTCCAATTTTAAAAACAAAAAATTTTTCTAAATAACATTCAAAAAATAATGTCAAATTTGTCTTCATATCAACATCAAATAATTTTTATTCAACATAATTTATAATATTAATAATGTGCTAATTTTAATATTTTATATTAATTTAAAACTGTGAATTTAATGTTTTCATTTAATAATTTTTATTCAACAACATCATTAAATTAATAACCTCAACAAGTTGTAAGTAAAATACCAGTAATATTATATTATATCTCTATTAAATAACATTATTGTAGCTCCCTGATGATGGCTGTAATACTAGCCGAAAGCTTGGAATAAAGAATCTTAAAAGAGTACTCTTATCATATTTATTTGCTGCATACCCAATATCCAATTTAGATTTAATTCTTAATTAGTCAGCAAAGACTACTTTCTATTCTTATTATATATATATATATAGGTAGAATAATTCACGACGTAGTATTAATAGGAAAGGAATAACACTCGGGAAACGTCAAGTGGGCAAAAGATGTTAAACTGCCATTTAGAGTGAAACTTTTATTCTTAACTGCGAAATTTTCGGTAACTGTTTGTTACCTTCATCAGCGCCTACAATAGGATTTATTTATATTGTCATATTGTATTAGTATATTTGGTACTTACATAAGAATGTGTTTAAATTAAACCACAAACCATGTGAAACATTGTTCCCAATAAAGGGAGAGCATATAACTAGTGTTTTATTGTTATAACACCCAACAAGAGATCAACAAAAAATACTTCACACAATTTAAATAAAAAGTCGATGGTAAACGAATTAAAAGTACCAAGTATTAAAACGTAAAACAAAGGTGTACACCTCTTATAAAAATCCCCTATCTTTAAAATCGATTTCAATTTTATATAAAAATTAAATAAAATAAGTTATTTAAAAAACGAAACAAGTGACAACACACAAAAGCATTACTTGGATGTTTGCATACTAAGTATAAAACGCCTTGTGATCAAGGTTCAGTAAAAGCTTTGATGTGCGCTCCTTATTTACAAACATTCCACTTGAATTGGTAGTTTCACTAATATCTGACAATTTTCATCTTATTGAAAACAACACTAACATTCCTAAAACTACATTAATAAGTATAATTACGTTTTTGTACGAAAATACCTACTTCAGTTTCCAAGGCTGTTTTTTTCGTCAGATTAAAGGAGCTCCCATAGGAGGAGCACTCTCTCCATCCTTAGCTGAGATAGTCATGAACTCTCTCTTACATTACTGCCAAGAACAGGTTGACTTTCAAATTCCATTCATATACCAATACGTGGATGATTTAATTTGTGCGGTTCCTGAAGATAGAATTGACATCACTCTGGACATATTCAACTCATTTAATGCGAATTTATCTTTTACTTGTGAAATAGAATCCGATAGAGCTGTTCCCTTTCTGGATACGCTAGTCGTCAGACATCTTGACAACACCATCAGATTGGATTGGTACAGAAAAAGCACTTTTTCCGGTAGATACATTCCATTTAATTCGTAACATCCCTTAGATCAAAAAATCAATACAGTCCTGGCATTAAAAAATCGTATCATGCGCATTTGCCACACTTCGTTCGTCAATAAAAATTTGGACTTACTTAAGAACATCCTTCTATCCAACCAATACCCAAAGAAATTGATAGACAAACTTCTATTTGGCAATTCTTCTGGATTAAAACCAAACAACAACCAAGATGAAGTGAAACCAGACAAAATTTATATAAAATTGCCATATATAGAAATCCTTACTCCACAAATTGCTGGGGTTTTCAAAAAACATAATATCATAGTAGCTAATTCAGCATCAAGAAAAATTGGACAGTTTTTCTTTTCAAAATTAATTGACCCTACTCCTATACTAATGAAAAGTGGGATAGTGTATGGTGTTCCGTGTAGTGAGTGTCCTAAAATATACTATGGTCAATCCAGCCAAAAATTATCAAAAAGACTTACTTTGCATAAGAGTGATACGAAGAAGAAGCCTACGGTTACAGCTCTCAGCCAGCACGTACATAATACTGGGCATGCGATGAACTATGATAATGTAAAGGTTTTACACAATGAACAAAATCAATTTAAAAGGAATTGCATAGAGATGTGTTATATATATAACAGTGAATCAGCTATGAATTCCAAGAAAGATGTGGAAGGTCTCAGTTCTATTTACACATTCTTATTAAAACAATCTATCACGAAGAAAATAGTTTCAGACGAAATGTTTACATTAGATTATTTTTTTTTTTGTTCTTGCTTAAAGTCCTCAGCTACTGAGGCTATTCGGACTATAGACAAGCACAATCCCTCCACCAACATTCACGCCAACATCCATGGGCTGTGCCGGGATTCGAACCCGAAGCCACGGTGTGGAAAGCAAAGACTCTGTTCACTCACCCACCGGGACCCCGTTTACATTAGATAGAGGTTAACTGTCATGTTAATAGTAATTTCCTTCTTCTTTTTCTTTTACTGAACCTTGATCACAAGGCGTTTTATACTTAGTATGCAAACATCCAAGTAATGTTTTTGTGTGTTGTCACTTGTTTCGTTTTTTAAATAACTTATTTTATTTAATTTTTATATAAAATTGAAATCGATTTTAAAGATAGGGGATTTTTATAAGAGGTGTACACCTTTGTTTTACGTTTTAATACTTGGTACTTTTAATTCGTTTACCATCGACTTTTTATTTAAATTGTGTGAAGTATTTTTTGTTGATCTCTTGTTGGGTGTTATAACAATAAAACACTAGTTATATGCTCTCCCTTTATTGGGAACAATGTTTCACATGAGCAACATTTTTTTTTCAACTCAAAAACAGGCTAAAATGTTTCAGGAAGGTAGAAAAAGAAGCCTCTAAAAAGTTAAACTCTTAATATTAACCTTAAGTGGTGCCTGTTTCTAATTTTCCATTTTCCATTTAAATAACATGTAAAAATAATTTTTCTTTTTTCTTATTTTTGTAGCTTGACATTTGAGCATTGTAAAAATAAACTTAAAAATCATTTTTGTAGGAAATTGAACGCTCTACAAAAAAGTTCTTATTTATTTTTTCATAGAGTGAGCCGTTTTGAAGATATTCAAACTTAAATTTGCAAATGTATGAAATTATGACTTTTATTTTATTAAACCAATACTGATGACTTTTTTTATGCCTTAAAAATTATTTCTCATGAGAAAACTGGTTTTTACGCACTGACATTGTTAGAAAGTTAAAATGAAAAAAAAAATCACTTCTTAGATATTATTCTTTTAATTAACTATTGAAAAAAGTAATTAGAAATTAAATTGGTAAAATTTTTATTTTAACAATCAATGTATTAAAATTTTGTAACTATATTTTTTGAAGAGTTGTTTTATTACAATTACGAAATTTTCGTCGGTGCTCTAATACCACTTGATAAATATTGAAATTGCTCCTCATCTTTAGTTAGGCATCGATTATATTCTTCTACTAATGCGACACCTCGTTCTGCAACGTCATTGACAACTTTTAATTGTTTGAAATAATCCAAATTTTCTTGATAACTTTCATTATCTGGCCACGATAGTACATCTTCATTCAGAAAGTCGTACGGCAAATCAAATTTATCAAAAAGTTTCAATGATTTTTTTGGAACAAAATCACTCATATTTTTGTTTAAAAATATTTCTGGTGAGTTTTCGTCGTCTGTGCGTCGTTTTTCAACAATGATAGTCATCTCCTGGTTCTTTATCGTATCAACCATTTGCCTTTTAATTTCAACAGGAACATGTTCATCAAACAGTGCAAAAACAGCTAAATCTTCATTCAGATACCATAAATGATCAGATAATTTTTTGATAGCAGCTGATGTGAATGATAAATTTTGTTTTTGGTACAAAACTAATTTTTGCATTAGTTCTAAATCTTGTTTTGGAGCCAGTATTGCACAAGTTGAGGTAAACCAAGCTTTGATATAGAATAATAGAACAAAAATGCAGATTTCTCTGAGATTTTTTGTTTCACGAGCTGTTAATTTAAATTCACTCCTAAACAAAAATATTTTCAAACTATAAATAGCTTTCGCCATCCACCTTGCATGATGAATAGCACCAGGACGTTTGAAATGAGTTTTCCGATTTGGAGGGTTCTCGAGAAAAATCAAAGATAATTCCAGGAGTTCCTTATAATCATCCCGTGGCTGAGAAATCTATTAACATAAATAAAATTTGTTATTTTAATGCATGTAACACATACAAAAGTAAAATTACGAAAATTTTTACCTGTAAATAGTTGTTGAAAAATGTAAGTAACTCGTGTTTTTCTTTTGTCAGAACCTTGGCTACAATATCATCAGCCATGCCACTTTGAAATTTAGACTGATCAATGGTATCCCACTTTTTAAAAAATCTCGAAAAAATTGGTACATTTGGACCAGAAGTAACAGGCCAATAATTTTCAAAAACTGCCCGTAAAACAACTTCTAAAATATGATGACGACATGGAAGATAAACTAGTTCTTGCTGTAACATTCTTTCGATTTGAACACACGTTCCGTTAAATTTACCTGATTAATAAATAAGAACAATAATTAGTAAAACGAAGAACATTAACTGGTGGATGCAATAAAAGAATGAGAGTAAAATACGTAAAATCAATAAATCACGTAAAATGAAGTATTAGGTATGTGAGAAATTAATAGCAAAACTAAAACGCACTAGATTACCTGTGTTAACAGCTGTTGTATCAAAGCAAATTGCTTTGATGCGAGAACCAACGTGCCATTGGTTTATGGTAGTAATGATAGCTGATGTTTGACTTTCAGAATCACCTTTAGCAATTTTTGGGACGCCAAGTAGTTGTTCAACACCTGAGACAGACAATAGAATTCGGAGCCTATCTACAGATTGAGGATCAATGAGATCTTGCAAAATTTTGCGATCCCAATGTAGAACAAAACGATCATCAATATTAAACTCATTTTTTAACCCCGTAGCAATATATTTTCTGAATTTAATACGGCATCGATGAATTGTTCGATGGCTGAAATTATAATTAGCAATGCTCAGTCCAATACTTGTCAATAGACTTGCAATGATAAAAGTGGCATTTCTACTACTAATGTTTGCTCTGTCTAGAGCAGCACAGAGATCTGGAGTGATTATATCAATTTTAGAAGTCGGTCGAAAGTGAATTTCATCTTCAAAATTTGAAACCGTACGTGAAGACATACTACACAAAAATGAGGAGAAAACTGTTGACTGAGAGAGTGGAACGTTATTAAAATTATCGTCTGTTAATAGCTTTGTATCTAAAAAATTAAAATAGAATTAATCATCTTATTTTCTTTGGTTTTAATTAGATGTATTAAATGGATTATAATTAATATTATTAAAATAATCATTTAGGAGAGAGATAAATTGATAATTACCACTGTGATCCACTTCCATCATGTTATCATTGGTAGCTGGAGATATTTCTAGAATATTGTTGTCAATAAATCCGTACCGAGTATCAGATTTTTGGGACAGAAAAAATAATTTCTTTTCATCGTCGAGTAATTCTTCTACGTTTTTTTTCGAAATATCAAATAATTTATTTATATTTTGTAAAAAAAGGTCCTCTTTTTTCTTTTGTGAAACAGACTTTTTTTGTTTACAATTTTTTTGTAAAAATTTCCAAGAATTAAAAATTTTTGTCAGTTTTATTATTGCGTATTGTAATCTGTGTTCATAAAAAAAAACTGACATAACATCTTTTACAAGTGGTAGCTTTCTGCCAACAAAATTTTCATTGGTATCACCAACCAAATAAATTGAATTCTTCATGATTAGGTAGCTTCTTATCACAATTATATTAAATATTTCAAAATTAATAATGAAAACTATTATTAAATCACAAATACCACTTAAACAGTTCAATCAAGTCATCGGAAGGAAGTAATGTCAAAACAAACCTCCCCCTATACTTCCACGAAAGAATTAATCTGAACGGTAACTTATCCACGGAACCGATATAATCGTTTTTGTACAACTGTCATTAAGTGACACTTTTAATGATAGGAAACAATGTTCAAATTGATTGTTTACATGGCAGCGTGTTAAAAGTACTTTTAACACGATTCAGTTTACTTTTAACACGGTTTAGTTTACTTTTAACACGGTTTAGTTTATTGTCATTGCAAATTCGCCCATTTCATTATCAAAATAGGGCAGTTGTACAAAAAACATTGTATGGTATTTGTGTTAAAAGTGATTTTATTTTGTTCGTGAAATTGTTCAATTCGCTCCGCTCATTTCACAAACTTTTTCACTCACAAAATAAAACGTCACTTTTAACACTCATATCATAAATAACTATTTTGTCAACTTAAAAAAAAAAGATAATATAGCTCACACAAAATCATAAAAATAACGAAAAATTAAACATTCAATAAAATAACGAATTAATTGTTTTATTTAATCTATAATAAAATAAATTTATGGAACATAAATAACTTTTTTAAACCATAAGAAAAGTTCAGTATTAGTTTAATAAAATAAAAGTCATAATTTCATACATTTGCAACTTTAAGTTTGAATATCGTCAAAACGGCTCACTCTATGAAAAAATAAATTAGAACTTTCTTGTAGAACGTTCAATTTGCTACAAAAATAATTTTTAAGTTTATTTTTACAATGCTTAAATATCAAGCTACAAAAATAAGAAAAAAGAAAAAATATTTTTACATGTTATTTAAATGGAAAATGGATAGTTAGAAACAGGCACCACTTAAGGTTAATATTAAGAGTTTAACTTTTTAGAGGCTTCTTTTCCTACCTTCCTGAAACATTTTAGCCTGTTTTTGAGTTGAAAAAAAAATGTTGCTCGAATATATATATATATATATATATATATATATAAAACCAAGTTCGAACACCAATAATTTTCCAACCTTGGTCAAGATTTCAAACTATTTAACGACACATGCTTATGTTTAATAACCTCGGATTTGAAACCAATCCACCAACTTATCGACCACAAATCAACAAAATGTTTGGGCTCCAAAAGCAGGACCATTTGAACAACCGAGACATACTCAATGAGTATCACATCAATATCCACCATTAGAAAGCTAGCTGTCTTAACAGCTCCACAGCAGGAGTCTCTTCCAAAATTCATGATTAAAGAACACCATAACAACGAACAATCCAATGATGAGTTGTACGACGAAGAACAATCCCATGAAGAGTTGTACTACGGAGAAACACTGTAACTATACAATGGTACATCACACGACACAGGTATCTCAAGATTCCATGAGTCGATCGTCAATAACATGTTTCTGGGCAAAGCGAAGTATAGCACTTGAGTTATATGGACGAAGCTCCTTATGCCGACGGAATTTTAAGTTGGCTATAGCATCAATGCCGTATTTCTTCTCTGTTTATATGGCTTTTCAAATACTGATTACCTTCGTGTACCAAAAAAAAATGCTTCTGAAAAGTTTTCACATCAGATCAGATCAGCTAAGACTTGTTTACAACATACACGTGTTTATTAATTTATTTGGTTTTGGTATATTATGCGGCGTTTTTTATATTATTCCTAGATATTTGTGTCTGATTATTTTAGGTAATAAAACAATTTCTAAAATAAAACATAAATAAGAAAAATTGCATATAAATTAACCTAATCGATAGTCTGCTTCCATTGAATATTTTTTTTGATATGTTAGCTCTATGATGTCTTAGTTACTTTTTTTTTATTCTTTTAGTCAAACATAAAAACAGGAGCAAGATAAAAATCAAATTCATATACGTGTTAACAGACAACGATGTAATCTTCTATGTGAGTTAAAAATTGTCTCAAACACATGTGTAACACGCTTCTTACCCCAGAATTTGAGTAACCTGTCTAATGAAGAACTGAGAGAAAAGGCAGGAGAACTTGTAAAAAAGTATTCTTCCGATTTATCTTGCAATCTAGAAGACCAGGTAATTTCTTTTAAAAGCCTGTTTTCAAATGAAATCGACCAAAAGAAATCTATAACAGAAATAGCAAGTCTTCTGCTGGAAGAAAATGGTTTCCTTGCATCGTGCTTTCCAGATCTGACAACTACACTTGACACTAGCAGTGACTGGCTACAGCTGTAAGAAGCTTCTCAAAACTTAAATTAATCAAATCATATCTAAGAAGTACTATGTCTCAAACTCGGCTGAGTGATCTTGCTGTGTTAGCTATAGAACATGAAGAAACACGTGAAATAGACTTAAACACAATTGTTGATAAGTTTCTTTTAATAAAAAAGCGAAGATTGGGGAGATTTTAACATTATTGTATCTCACTATAGCATTCTGTTTCTCTATCAATAATTTAAATACATTAAATTAAGCTGACATATGATTTTTGATTTATAATCCCCATTTTAAGTATAGTTTAGTGTAAAGTTAGTGTATTTAACTCATATGAAACGCTATACAGTATTTCTGTTTAAAGTGGTCTAACTAATAAAAAATACACTTTTTTCGAATTTAAATAACATTTCTTAACTGTATAGGCCCCCACTGACTTTTTGCAGGGGGCCCCACAATTCTTACCAACGCTACTGCTTCCAAAGTCGTAAGAACTCAAAGCAGAACTTGATATTTATTTACTTATTTGTATACAATAATTATTACAATAAAACAAACACAACAAAAGTCAATTCAGCACCTCACGGCATAGTCTCTTAAACTCATTTAAAGATACTCCCAAAATATCACAATTAAAATCATTAGCTAATCTGAAGAAACGAGATAAAGGCGTATGGTAAGCATAATTACAGGCATGAAACGGAACAACAAACAAATTTGTATTACGTGTACCACTAGTATGACCCTAAAATTAATTTCTTGTAGCAGTTCAGGGCAATTCAAATCCCCAGAGATCAGTTTGAATAGAATCAGAAGATCAGCAAAAATACGATCTTCCTCAAGACTAGACAATCCTAGTAATTCAGACATCCCTTCATAATTCCATTGATCCCTTGGAATACCGAGTCGGAAGCCACAATATCTTAAAAACTTCCTCTGAACTGTATCTATTTTATTAATATGTATACGATAAAAAGGATACCAAACAGGAGAGGCATAATAATAAGAGATTTAATCAAAGAAACATATAACAAACGCACAGTCTCAAGAGAGAAAAAAAGAGTTACGAATAACAAAGTCTAGTTATTGATCTAAAAACCAAAGCATTAACATGCGGGATATATGTCATACCTGAATCAAAGACAACACCCAGATCAGTGATAGTATTTAGTCTGTCTAAACTCATGCCATCAATACAATAATTTAAAAAAATCGGTTCCTTACAGTGGTAAAACGTAATAAATACAATGACATTTACGAATATTCAGTGACATAGCATTTCTACCAGACCAAACTCATAACATTTCAAGGTCACTCTGAAGATTATTATAATAATCGTCAATATTGTCAATTCTCAGGTATATTTTAAGTCATCTGCAAAGAATAAATACCAGCAATGGGAAAAGCACTTAGGAAGGTCCAAAATAAAAAGTACAAAAAGAAGGGGTCCCAAATGTGATCCCTGAGGATCTCCTGGGGTCACCATATCTGTTTAGAAAGACAACCTATTCTAACCTGCTCTTTTCTACCCACCAAATATGTGCGAAGCCATTCCAGAAAATTAACAGGGAAACCCAAAGCTGCTAACTCAGTATTCCATGGTTTACTCTATCAAATACCTTAGCATAATCCATATATTATATAGAATCAACATGAGACCCATTTTCCAAACTCAACAAAATATCCTGCTCATAAACAAGCAAATTACTAACAACAGATTTATTCGGGACGAAACCATGCTGCCTATTATCCAAAATGTTTTTACAATTCCACAATAAACAAGTAAATATAAAGGCTGACAAAGACTACAAAGGCATCTTTTGAGAAAGTATGGAGGTATATTATCTAGACCCGAACTATTCTTATAGATGTGAAAAACGAAATTAAAATTACACAACTAACTTGAATTGTATTATAGAACCCAATACAATGCCATAGAGCAGTTAGTTAGATATTGACCATTACAAAACAAAAAAAAAAAAACAGTCCACACAAAAATCAAAAGTTAATTCTTGACAATTATCTCGCGTTCTTGTATTTGAAGAAACTAAAAATCTGAAATTCAATCGGTTTTTCTTAGTAATAACATTTTAATTCTTTTTTACAATCAACCTTTCTAGATAGTTTTCCAGAAGGCACAGAGTCACAGAATATCATTAATGCTAAAATTTAAACGAAAAAAAAAAAAGAAAATTTACAACCGGCGATGATCGCTGATTTGCTACTTCATTTTATCATCTGTGGATTTGTAATCTGTAAGGTTTAAGTGTAGTAAACGGTTAGTTAAACTCAGACGGTGGTTTAAGTTTATCGATTATTTTTGATTTTGGTGATCCAGATATAGACAAAGAGCACTGAAAAAGATAGAGAAAAACAAAAGGCACTACCAAAAATATTCTTTATTGTAGATTTTTTTTTACTTTAAATACAAAATATAAATCATATATTTATTAAACTTAATTTGCATAAATAATTTCTTTATAAAAATTTTCTGTAATGAATTAACAATAAAATATCATCTGAAGGTGCATATTTTTGTAAAGATTAACTGTTATTTTTTTTTTCAGGTTAAAAATGCGATCAGAAAAAAAATTAAAATCAAAAAAGTTATTTTGATGGTAAATCGACGTCTAGATGGCTAAAAATTTGCATTGTTGTACCTGAACAAATTCAAACTTTGACTGCAAACAACCGAAATTGCAAATGAAATAGGACGAGATGGATTCGAACAGATAGAATCAAGTGACATTTAGGAATTGCTGTAATCGCAAGATGAAAATTTGAATGAAACCGATATGAAGGGAATAATAAACGCAGAGTCCATTGACGAAGGGGCTAGAACAAGTTCTGGAAACATAACATTTAATTTGAAATATCTTAATGAACGTTTAAGTAAATAAGCTGTATGATTTCTGAATAAAAATTGATCCGTCAATGGAACGAAGTCTAATTTTTAAAAGTAAAATTGCTAATGCCCCTGCTATTTATCAGTGAGGTTTGAAAAAGCTGCCAAGCAAAAAAGATTCTTTAAACCATTGTCTAAGCCTTATTAATTAAACTGATTTTTTTATATATTTGCATTTTATTTTGTCACCTAAGAACGTATCCCCCATAATCACATAGAAATTACCATTCCGTATTCACGGTTTCTGCATTAGCGGCATATTTAAGGAACATATACCCCGCGAATAGAGCTTTTATCAGTTTTTTATCATTTTTGAAAATATCAAAAATTCCTCGAGAAAGTACAAATACAATTACTAAAATTTTAGAGAAAATTTTGTTTTGACATCTTTTCTATTTTTCCAAACTAATGAAATTTTAAAATATAGTCGAGTGGTTTTACACAACTCATTGTCTATCGGTTATTTGTGAAAAAATTGTGCTTATTTAAAATATTTTTGCTTATAGACGAATTTAGTGAAATTTCGTTTAATAGTTATCAAAAATCTATCTGTTTCAAAAAAGAAATTTTAATATTTTTTAGACAATTTTGTTGTGAGATCTTTCTTAGTTTTTCCAATATATTGAAAAATCCATTTACCTGGATTATTTAATAAAATTAACTAAAATTTAGCGCGAAAATGTTATTTTTATAGATATTATAGTTTTCAAGATATTTAAATATCAAAGAATTATAAAAATTATAAAATTATAAAAAAATATATTGATTAATAAAAATCTTTAAAAACATTAAAATGTTCTTAAATGAATAAGAATACTTTTTTTCAAATTTAGGGAATATTTTCCCATTTTTCGATATTAATAAAACATGCTCAAATATTTTTACTTAACTCGTTTCTTTTTCAGATCAGTCCTGGTCTATAAGTGCATTGAAAGTTGTACTGGAAAAATACCTTGTACGAATGGACGAATCAATCTGAAAACGTCAAAAATTTATTAACAGTCTGAAAAATTTCCTGGATAAAGAAATCTACCTATAAAAATCAAAAATGATTTTTTCTCAAATTTAGATTGTAAAAAATACGAAAAAGAAACTGACAATAGTGTGTTCGGAATCGACATGAAGTAATAAATCTTTCAGTACATAAATTGAGCATTTAAAAATATTGAATGGAGGTGGCTTTTACTTGATGAATATCCATGTTAACAATTAAATCACAAGAGAACTTTTTGATATTTACTTATATTTCACAAACTTACATAACATGTTTCAGTACTTATTTTACATCTGATGAAGATATTGTACATCGAAACATGTTATGTAAGTTTGTGAAATATAAGTAAATAGCAAAAAAAAACTCGTTTGAATTAATATTTAAAAATATTTTTTTGCAAGATGTAGGTAACAGCTAACAGCATTATTTCGGTATGTACGTTACATGTTTTTTTAGTTGTTGTAAATCAATAAAAGTAACCATTACAATCAAGCTTAAATTCGGTAAATCTTTAGATATTCTCTAGTTTCTTGCAAAAACATTTCTTTTTATTAAAATTTAAGGTTTAATTTGAAAATAAATTCTTCTTTTTTTTTAATTAAAACCCAGTTGTAGTCAACAAATCGTTTTTTGATAAAGCAATTTGGCTTTAAATTTTAAAGGTTTTTTTTAACAAACGTATTGAGTATCTCGTCAATCACTACAGTGTCGGCGGATTTTAAGAGTAAACTGCATAAAATCAGCAAAAATCAAGTTTTCCGGCATTTTATCAAATGACACATGAGGGTTTTTACGAAAAAAACATGACAAATGGAAAACAAGGTTTCTCAGGACACGTAAAAAGTTTACAATTGATATTTTTATCATATAATATTATAACCTTTTTTTATATGGATGTCAATGATGTTAATTGCTCGTTAAAGGATCACTTATGCAAACGGCAATCAGCTGTTCTAGCTAACTATTTCCAAAAAGATGTTATTAAAAATGAAAAAGGGCGCCAATTATTTTTTATCCATGGATGGGAAAGATATGAAACCAGAAAAGATAAAAAATAAATATAAAATTTAGTAAAAGTTACCCGTAGAATATTATTAAGAAATTTGAAATTCCAGTTGCCGAAAAATAGAAATAATGAAGCTATAACTTATTATCCGTAACTTATCCTTTGTGATTTGAAAAAAAAATCTATACTAATAAATGGAGAGCCTGTTTTTTTGTTCGGTTATACTGCGAAAACTACTGAACCGATTGGAATAATTCTTATACCATAAGATTAATCGTGTTTTCGGGAAGGTTTTAGAATATAATTACTTGTCCGGAACCTATATTTGTTTGACGTGAAAGTAATGAATTTTTATTATGTGATTATTTCCTTCGATTCAAATTAACCAATAGAATGTCATAGTTTTTTGAAATCGGACCAATCAGAATCAAATATCAGCGACTATTGCACTAGAACAATATCAGCGACTATTGCACTAGAGAAATAGTCACGTCAAATATAAATGTCAAAAATTTGTCTTCTCAGGAAATAATCTTCCTAAATATAACGCGACCTTGATTAATAGTCTGCTATTTTTGTTGTTGCTAAATTTCTCGAATATTTTACAATTTGTTTCGACATAATTTGACTTTAATAATCAAAGATTATTAATGTCAAATTATGTCTCAACAAATTGATACTAAAATATTCTCAAAATCTAGATACCACAAAAATAGCCGACTATAATCAAGGTCTTGTTATATTACCCTTGATGATTCTCTTCGATTGTCATTTGTTTCAAATAAATATGTTAATTCTAATGGTTATTTTTATTTATATTTATGACAAAACGAAGTTTGTTGGATCAGTTAGTTAATAAATAATCAGCAGACCGATTTATTCCTCTAAAACAGTGACAATATTTCTGTTCTAACCTGTATAACCTAAATTTCGTTTAATTAAAACATCAATGGATAATTTTTGTGAAAAATTGAATCTGGTAGTGAAGTATTCATATAGAAGTAGGTATAAAGATTTTTTTTTTGATACATTGGATAAAACTTTTAAATATTATGGCTAAAGTTAGGGCTGTTTCTTAAATTAACCGTTGACTTAACTATAAAATTCACCGTTTAGAATATTATATAGAATATTGAATATAAAACTATATTTTAATATCTTTAGAGAAAGAATCATTATTGCTAAAATTATATTTATAACAAAAAAGTAGAAAAGTAGAGATGTAGGGAATTATTTTGAAAATAAATAAAATGTTAACCGTGTTTTTGTGTCTCGACATTTGCAGTAGTACCTAGTACCTACTTATACCTTGAAAGTTCTAATCGAAAATTTTATAAATCTAATTAGGTATGTTAAGGAAAGTTTTTAATTCTTACCTTTAGTATATTACACTAATGCACTCACACTATCGGCAAAGTAATGGTTTTACTTAAAACTATTTTTTCTTTATTTCCGATTGTCGCTTTAGTACATATTGTAGAAATAATAATTGATGGCGTCTTTTTTACTTATAAACGGTATTACCACGCCATTTTTTTTCTGGTGACTGGTGTCTGGTGTCAGGTGTCATTACGAAAACGGTGCGTAAAATACTATAGTCCTCGCTTTCATCGCTTTCGCCATGGAGACTAGACAAGGAGTACGCACTCGACCGGGGGAATTGCCAAAATCTGTCCACGGTATCGTACATATTAGGTTTACTTTTTTCACCACTAGCGTCGCTAGTGTTCCTTTTGTACCGGTATGAATATAGACAATTAAATAATCGTGAATTATTAAATTGGTTTTTATTATTTATATCTGAATGATCGAACTATTTTTTTCATTGTGTAAATAAATGAATAATGAAATAATTAAAAATTATTTATTTGATTTCAAACTACGTCCTCATTGGTCGTCATCTTGGTACAAATGGAACACCAGCGCCCTCTTATTTTAGTAGCCCTATTTGCATACATGGAGTTCGTACTCCTTGTCTAGTCTCCATGGCTTTCGCTTTCAGTTTCTTTAGCAAATGTACATTTAATAACCCAATTTGACTGTTTACTTTTTAGTGACATGAAGTTTGTTCTTTAAAGTCAAGATGAAAAAAGAAGTTAGAAATAGGGCGTTGTCCAAGTAATGATATGCGACCGCATATCTTAGGCCGAATAGCCTTAGCAGCTGAGGCCTTTACAAACAAAGAAGAAGAAGAAAACGTAAAACGCCCTCTCTGCACCATTGTTGCCATATCAACTTACTTTTTTTTGGTTATTTGTTTAGTTTTCACCTAATAAACAATTGCTAAATTTATAAATTATATGTATTTTGTCCTTATAAATCCTTATACGTATATATAACAAACTTAAAGGTAATTTTGCAGACACGAGGTACGAGCTTGACGGCGACAACCTTAAGCAAAAAGTATGTTGTGAAAGTGAACTGGTGCGTTTTGGTAAACCTGAAGAATTTGTACACAGACAGAACGCGCTTTTAAAGTCAGATTGACTGTGGCGAGCGCTGTTGCCAACTCTCGCGTTCAAATTTACGGTGGACAACTTGAAGTGTTTTAAACGAGTAGTAGTATTATCTACTACCAGTCCTACCTAATTCTCTTGCATTTTTTACCTTTTTAGTTTCCATTATAAGTGTGCTTGTTAATTTATAAAATGTTTTTTAATTTCTAGATTAATTAATTCAATGTTAGGAAGGTAGGTATCCTATTTTAGGTACATTCTAACTGTTACTTTGAATGTTTTGATATATGGAGTTTTGATAGTAATACATACAAAATCATGAATTTTTGATATGTCCGATTGTATTAAAAAATTGATATACATATATCACTATATTCTTCGTCATCTGAAGAACTGTCATCATACCCTGGCGTTAGGGTCCAACCACCTGATCGACCAGGTTGTCCAGTTCCCACATTTTATCTTCCTCTTTTAAAACATGCTGGATTGCTTTTCGCCAGTTCTCTGATGTGATTTCCTGTATGGCTTGATTAAACAGTACCTTGACATCTTTCTTTTTTAATGTGGTATTGTTTCTTGCAACAAATCCTTTAACTTGTGCCCATATAAGTTCTATTGGATTTAATTCGCAATGATATACTTTGTACTTTTCTGCTATATCTTCAACGGCATATTTCATGAAGCGAGTTTTATGTTGTTTTACTTCTTTATTGAATTAGTCTCAAACTAAATACCTTTATTTGACAGCAAGTTAATAATTTCTTGCTTTCTACAAGCTGAAGTTGGTATTTTCTCTATGCGCCTGGAATGGTAGCTTGCATTATCCATAACCACGACCGAATCAGCTGGAAGAAATTTTAACATTTCACCGAAGTAGTCTTCGAAGACATCCAAATTCATGTCCTCATGATAATCTCCCGTCCGAAACGACTCAAAGGTTAACAAACCTTTTAAAAATCCTTTTTCGCTTCCAATGTAAGCAATTATAAGTCTCTTCCCTTTTCCCGAAGGCACTTTAATACCCGTTGAAAGGCCTTCTATGAAAAATTGACGAGCACAAGTTATATTTTTATCTTACCACATTTTATGTACTATATAACCTTCGTTTATCCACGTCTCAACAAGATAAAAAAAATTCTTTTGCTCTCTGCGGTAGCTACTGCTTTATACTTCTCAAGTATTTTCGTCTCCAGCAAACAATTTCATCGCTTTCCAGTAATAGTGCTTTTCGATTGTGCTTTTCCCAGGCAAAATTCATACTTTTTAAAATTTTCCGTAAAAGTTTTCTGGATGTCAAAGTAATACCATCATCTTGGCCTAGCTCCATCAATATTTTGTCAAGGGTGGGAATTTCCTTTTTAAAATAAAACGAATGAACTTTTCTTCGAATGCCACATTTGGTATCTTCATCAAAGATTTTCATTGGTCTTCCTGATTTTTTCTTGCATGGACTTATTTAGCCTGCTATCTTTCTTTCCCGCAATAATTTAAAAATCGTGGACTGTCCAATTCCAGTCATTCGGGCACATCGCTCAACACTTTCTTGCAGAGACAAAGTAGGGTGATCGTGTTTTATGCAATCATAAACATTTAAAATTATAACTTTTTCACTAACAGATAGCGGAGAATTTTTTACACCTCTTTTCTTTGGAGAAAAGGTCGCCATTTTATAACTATACCTATTACAATATCACTATTTCTATATCACAGTATCACTGTACGTTTAGTTGGTGTAGTAACAATTACTAACTAGAACTAGAATGTTTAAGACACCATTAATAGTTATTTACCCACGACTCATAAGTAAATTGCGTATTTTTTAACCTATAACTCTGTCAGTAAGTGTCAAATTATTGAGGAGTTGTGTTATAGTTTCATTTACTAAACTAGTGAAGTAAGTAAATAGAAACCTGTATTATTATGTTGGTTACCTACAGTTTTCATTAAATTAAACTAACATTTGACAGTTCTCA
Organism: Altica lythri; assembly: GCA_964028335.1. Taxonomy (NCBI): domain Eukaryota; kingdom Metazoa; phylum Arthropoda; class Insecta; order Coleoptera; family Chrysomelidae; genus Altica; species Altica lythri. The sequence continues at coordinate 8,862,499 of OZ034806.1, read as the reverse complement.
GACAGAACTGTCTGCGAAATCGAATATTTTTGACAACTTGTGCCAAAATTTAAATTTCATATTTGTTATTTTTAGTTTTATATAAAACCATTTGGTAAGTCGTGGGTAAAGCATAGTACTTTACTCGAGGAGCAAATTGCATATTTAGCTCGTTTCTTTAGCCCCTTCGCTCGCAAGCTCGCTCATGGGCCAAACACACTCGCTATAATATGCAATTTACTCCACTCGTAAAGTAATATACTATTAAGCAACAAGTGTATTAATAAGGGCGATTAACAATCGAGATATTTTAACGTGCGAGCATAGTGAGCGCGTTAATGTTCGAGATTGTTAATCGCCATTTTAATTCACGAGTTCGTTACAAAACTTTTCCGTCGACCGTACTTTTCAGAAATATCATTTTTTGATTTTTCAAATACAAAATAAAGTAAATAATGATATATTATACAATGACAGTTATTACATTACTAACATTGACAGTAAGTATCAAGAGGAGCTGCTTGATTTTTTGATTTTTCGAATGTACAGAATTTTAAACAATAAACTAAATAATGATAAACAGTGACAGTTAGTACTAACAATGACAGACAGGCTACTCGATTTTAAACGTTTTAGTTGAAATCGTTGATTAATAGAAAATCATTCATTAATAGGGGTTATTAATCAACGATTTTGAGTGTGTTAAAATTCATCATAAATGAACGGTCGACGGAAATAGTATATTATGCAACGATCATGTAATGATGGTTATTAATACACGAGCATTAACTGGGATACGAAACGAGCCGAAGGCGAGTTTCGTATGGTTAATGAGAGTGTATTAATAACCATTACATGAGAGTTGCATACGCTATTTTTTCTACGACCGATATAAATAATCAAGAACTAAAAATATTAAATTTATATTTGTAATTAACACAATAACAATAATTACACGTATTTCTATAAAAAATTCTACAAAATTGTAATTAATGGTATTACCTGAGGTGTATTACCATAGATCTAGGAAAACTATAAACATTCTATTTATATTCAATATAGTAATAATTGTAATTAATCGGATTTCTTGAAAATATTAAGATTATTTATTGTGCAGTTTGAAAAGTTTATTCCAGGTCCCACTGATCTGGAAGTGGAAGGAATATTTACATTTATTTTATTATTGTTACTCTCAATAGAGTTCAATATTGTATTAGAATAGAATAGAATAGAATAGACGTTTATTTGCAAAATAAGTAAATACAATTTTTTAAGTAAATACAATTTTTTTTTTTTACAAAGGCAAATTAAATTTTAACAAATAAACATACCGTACACTTTTAAAGTATCCTTGATACTTGTAAGTGATTATTCCTTTTAAAACTACACTTTTGGTTTTTAAAAGTATGGTCCACTCCGAGATATATTGCCACACAATCGGGATATAAATGTCTAAATCTGGAAACTTTAGTCAAATCCGGGAAAGTCTATCTTTGGTAATCTTATCACTATTTTAAACTAAGCAAGGATTAAACATTTACATTTTTATAAAAACTTTACATTAAAAATACTATGCTTTCTGGTTTACGAAATCTTTAATCCTAGATCTTTCTGTATTAAACAAAAATTTTTTTACTAAAATGCTGATTTTATTCTGAATCGAATTTTCAATGTAGCCTTCCGCCACTGAATTTGATTTCCAGGTATGCGGTCAATTGTTCAGTATCTTAATGAAAACCATTATAACACTAGTGTTATAATGAATATCATTATGAAACGGATTATGGGCATATAAGTGTATTATTATAGTACGGTCGTATAAAAAAAAAATTACGCTTCAGTTCTATAAAAATGTGTAATATCACATAAGCCTTGTAAGTCAGTTGGTCGAGTTACGATGGAAACGAATTAACAGACGTTATTTTGACAGATTAAAAATTATTAATCTGTCAGTGTAAATACCCTTGGCTTATTTGGAGAAATCGCTAAGAAATTTAAACCATCCTCATTATGGGCAATACCTATATTCTATGCTAAGAAGTGTTATAACTTTGAAAAATAATGTTATTAATATTGAAAATTACCCGAAATTGCGAGTTTATCTAAAAAGGCAATCAGAAGGTTTTAAAAACAAAAAATCTAAAATTTTACATCCTGATGAAATAAAACTTTTTTTAAATGGAGCTCCTGATGTACAGTACTTGTTAATAAAATTTTACAATTAATTATTATAAATAAATGTTTAATTTAAATTGTTCCCGAATTTTGTTAAATAAATAAAAGTTACTGGTTATACTTTTTATTTTTATAAATGAAAATAATCGTAGAAGAAGTATAGTACACAACTTGAGTTGTAAGCTTATTACATGCTTGTAAAATTACTGCGCTCGCCGCTATGCGGCTCGCGCGTCTTTTTTACTCGCATGTAATAAGCTTGTTACAACTCTCGTTATGTAATATACTATTATTACGTGCTAGTCATTACGTGTCAGTATCTGTTTTAATGTATTTACTTAGCATCCAAATAGTAGGTAATATACAATTTACTAGTAAGAGAGTAGAAAAAATATATTTAAACCCTTTCTCTTAATTACCTGTTTTTAACCTTCCAGCACTGGCGCTGGGTCTCACAGACTTCGGCAGCCGATCTTTACCGATTTCTCCGAATACGCAGGTAGTCGAGAGCTGTTTCTCTGTGTACCTTCCTAGAATCAGATATGATTTATGTGTTGAAGCGGAATTATACATTTGTGTAACTGTTCGTGTATAACTAGTGAAAAGGTCTGTGAGACACCGCGCCAGTGATCGTGTTATTGAAGTTGAACTATCATCATTGAATATTATAAGGCTGGTTTGATTGATGGTGAGTAATACAGTACCTATTATCTTCATTTCTCAGCATTGTGATTTGCCACAAATTGTGCAGTGACGAATTCTTTGTTGGTGAATTAGAGAATGACGGTAGTTCTTACTTCTAGATAATGCCCTATTACGAGGAACAACAAGCAAGATTGCAACGTTTGTGGGAGGAAATCGAAAATGAGGAGGAGCCTATTGACACCGAGTCAGAAGATGAGGAAAATTACACCGAAAGTCAAGTTCTGGATACAGACACTGAACAAGAAGGTAGTTCATCTGACGAGGAAGAATCTGAACCTCCAACGAAGGTTCCCAAGCTGGCTTCATTTACAGGGAAGGATGGCGTTACAGAATGGAAAAAGCATAGTTTCAACAAAAATGTTCGAACGCGACGCTCCAACATTGTCATTCGCCTTCCTGGAGTGAAACAATCTGCCAAATTCGCTAAAACTCCTCTGCAATGTTGGAATATCTTTTTCAATGAAAGTATGCTGAATTCTATAGTGGAAAATACGAACCGAATGATACACAAATGTGCTCCAAATTATAGAAGAGAAAGGGCATTGCGACCAACCGACATTGTAGAAGTTAAGGCATTGTTGGGCTTATTATATTTGGCAGGTTGTCTGAAAAGTAGTCGGCTCAGCGTTGAAGAGCTATGGGACAGAAATGGTACTGGTGTTGAAAGATTTTGGCTCACTATGTCTAAAGAAAGATTTTTATTACTCCTAAGACACATAAGATTTGATAATTATGAAACGAGAGATGAACGAAGGGCTGTTGATAAATTAGCTCCGATCAGGGAATTATTCACCATTTTCGTTGAAAACTGCAAAAACAGTTACACCGTAAGTGAATACACAACGGTCGATGAGAAATTGGAAGCCTTTCGCGGAAGGTGCGCCTTCAAACAATATATTCCAAATAAACCCAATAAATATGGATTAAAAATATTCGCTCTTGTAGACGCTAAGACATACTACACACAGAATTTGGAAGTATATGTTGGTTTGCAACCAGAAGGGCCCTACCGAGTGACAAACGATGCAAGTAGTGTGGTCGAACGATTGATTTCTCCAATTTCGAAAACAGGACGTAACATTACATGCGACAATTGGTTCACTTCATTCCCATTAATTGACAAATTAGAAAAAGAGCACAATTCGACACTAGTGGGCACGGTAAGAAAAAATAAGCGAGAACTACCGACCGAATTTGTGAACACCAAGCAACGTCTGGTCAAATCAAGTATCTTTGGTTTTCAAAATAAGGTGACAATTGTGTCATACGTGCCAAAAAAAAGTAAAAATGTCATTTTAGCATCAAGTATGCATCATGACGATGGTATAGATTTGTCAACTGGAGAGGACCAAAAACCAGACATAATTACCATTTACAACGAAACTAAAGGAGGAGTTGACACGGTCGACAAACTTTGTGCTACATATAATGTAGCCCGAAACACTCGCAGATGGCCTATGGTAATTTTTTTCTCTATGCTAAATGTAGCTGGTATTAATGCCCAAGTAATTTGTGCAGCGAATAATGCTAACACCGACATACCCGTGAGGCGAAAATTTCTCAAGCAATTAGCTCTAGAGCTAACTGAAGACCATCTGAAACGTCGAGCAGAACTCAAGAACGTTCCTAGGGAAGTACGTCAACGAAGAGAAGAAGTTGCTGGAACCAGTACCTCAGGATCTGAAAATATAACACCACCATCTGGGATAAGGAAACGATGCTACTTTTGCAGTGTTAGCAGAAAAAGCAGATATTTCTGCAACAAATGCAAAAAATTTGTTTGTTTAGAACATGCAAAATTCTTATGCAATGATTGTTTGTGAGACTATTCACTATAAAAACCTACATCATTTACCGCTTCTGTTTTTTTTTTGTCAAATAAACATTATTCATGCCCAAATATCTGAATTTCAATTTATACAAAGTATTAACTGCAATACTGGTGATGTTTACAATGAATTATCATGAAATATTTCCGAAATATTGTTCATTATAGCAATTGTATACTAACTATTCAAATAAATTATTTTCATAGTCTGTATAACTAACGAAAATCAGTGAAAACTCATGAGTGTCTCAGAGACACAGCGCCAGTGGTCACGTTCCACCGGAACGCGCCAGTGCTGGAAGGTTAACCCGGCATTAGTCGCTAGGTGAGATTTTCTCTCACGGTTATATTAAAATAAGTTACTGATCCGTGTTCTTTTAAACCCCTTCCACACGATACAATTTACTAGACAATTTGACTAAATTGGCAATTTGATTGCATCGTGTAGATTCAAATTGGCAAATTCAAGGGCATTGGATGGTCGGGACCGCACGATTTGATTGTATCGGACTAAATCGGGTGGTGTGGATGCCAATCATCCAATTTTGAGTTTATTCTGCAATCAGAAGTGGAACGTATTTTACTTTTTTTAAGTTGAGATTTTACAGAAGTGTTTTAAAATAGCTAAAGAAATACATTGATTTCTCATGTCCATGGGATGAAGGACACACACTTTATAACAATAAACAAGCACGACAAAATGTTTTGAAGATGTTGCTGAATAAATGGAAGATTAAAGTTAAAAATATAACCTTTGAAATAATGAAAAAGAAACTGGGGAACATAAAAACTACTATTTTTCGCATTACAGTATTTTGTTTTTCTATTTATGGTTTTATTAAATTTAACAATTCTGTAAAACTTATTCATAAAATTTCGATAATCGTCACTATCCAATTCCCGAATTCTCTAACAATATTCAGATGCCTAAATTGGTTTCTTTTTAATAGCGATTGTTTTTGACACATTCACCTCTTTTTTCTTATTTAAATATGCAGTAAGTGCGATAATAGGCATGTTGACAGTAGTTGTAAATCCATGTAAAGTTAAATTTAAATGATTAATGGTAATATTTAAATACCTAAACTCATATTTAATAAACGTAATTAAAAATATTTTATTAATTAAAATTAATTCAAAAAACTTTATTTAAAACACATTATCACGTGACTGTGAACGCCAATCACAGCGCATGACGTCATGAACCGATAAACAACTTAGCGTCGCTTGGTGTCACTGTGTGAACGAGTTATTTCTTTGATTTCTCTCGCTAATTACTCGCTATTAGTATTTGTAACTCACTTGTTATCAAAAACCAAATTGTGTTTACATTATGGAGACTGGATTCATCAAAGGAAACAGTTCTAACTTGCCGAGAATCGATTGTTTGATGGTGGCGAATTTCTTTGGTACAAACAAAGATTTTTGTGCAGCGAAACTTAACATAAATTTTTTATAGCCTGTTTTTCTTCGTAATTACAATGTTCAACTCGTATATTTTTTAGATTAGATTTTAAAATATTATCGGTGTATTCGTTTAATTCAGAATCGGTTTCCATTTTTTCAATAAAATTTATATCTGCGATATCTAATTTTTCAATTTTAAAAGGTTTATTAATATTAATTTTTTATTGGTTTTTCTCTTGAATAAGTAATGGTGGTTGTTGCAAAAAATTTATTTACGTTTACAACTGCACAGAGTGATTCTATTTGATTGCCAAAATTAATATAATTTACAAGTCCTGTTTCGCTTTCTATGTCAACGGTCAACGGGTACTTTTACAATTTGGGATGTCCTAGCGGGAATATAAATAGAATAATTTTTTACTTTAAGTTTCTTTTTTAGTTGTGTTAATTCTTCTAATTCGTATATTATTGGTATTTCTGTATGAGGAGTTTTTTCTCTAAATTTACAGTTGCTTTTAATTGTTTTAATAAATCAATACCAATTAATCCGTCATATTTTTGACTAAAATTAAATAAATAGAACTTCGTTCGTTAACTTGTTAAAAACAGGTATATTTATAACTTCATTGTGGTAAGAAATACTGTGGGCTGTTGGAATATTAAAATCTTCATTTTTTACATGTACATCTACATACACACACACTTTGTATTTATTATTAACTAGTATTAAAGCCTAAAAATAATTATTTCTCAAGAAAACTTTCAAGTTTTTTAGAGTTTGACAGATCGCGGGCATTGTTTATCGGTTCGTGACGTAATCAAAGTCACATGACAGTTTTGGGCGTTTTAGTGGGAAATTTTAAATCTATTCAAATTTATCACTTTTTTCATTAAAATAAAACCATTTTTATTATTAAAATATTTTTTTCGCGGTTATTAAGAGTTTATCTATAAAATAAAAGCAGATCCGGAAATTAGTCAACATCCCTATTAATCCTTTTTTCTTATTTTTACTTAATGGGGCCATTTTAAATAGACACACTCAAAATAAAATTCACCAATTAGATTGGTATGTGTGGACGAGCAATCAGATTGTGAGCCAATTTAATCGACAATCTAATTGTCAATTAAATTGTATCGTGTGGAAGGGGTTTTAGGTACTTTCCTGAATATCCCCTTCCCATCTTCTGGCATAACCAGTGTAATCCGATCGCGTGGCGTTAGTATTTTGTAGAGCGTAGTAGAGACAGTTGCACTCCATGTGAGATTTTCTTTCATTGCGCGACAAAGCGCGTAATAATTTTTGAAGTATTTTTATAGACTCCAGGTTGTTGTTTTTAATTAGTATAGTGCTACGTGTAGTGCAATGAGTCGTGGAAAAAGACTTGTGGACCTTGCACTTTTAAAGTAAACCGGTCCCAAATTACAAACTTACCATTCAGCCTACGAACTTCTATTAGATAAATCGCAAAACTATCACCTGAAGAAGTAAGGCAACCAGAAATTGCCCGTGAAAGTTTTTGTAGCTTCTGTCCTCGGCGAAAAAACAGAAAAGTCAAGAAAGTATGTAGAACTTGCCAGCGACCCATTTGTCCTGAACACACAATTTTTTCTTGTAGAAACTGTATCACAGAAGCAGAGATGGGATCTGATGAAGATTTATGAAGATATTATACGTTAAATTTAAAAAATATCGTGTTTTGTAACTATGCATACTGTTTAATTTACGATTAAAACTAATATATAAACAAAGCAGTACCTATTTTATTTCTTACAATTTTGCCCGTGAGAGAAAATCTCACGTGCGACTAATGGTGAAATTTTGACCTTAGCGACTAATGCCGGGTTAATAGGTATTGTATGATTGGTGGGCCGTATGATTTGTTTGTTCCTTAAATTAAATTATGGTTATAGTAATTGAATTTTAATAATAAGGGTCTACAAAAACAAAAAACAAAAAAAAAATGTAACAATGTTTATTGTACAAAAAAAGTAAAAATAATAAAAACATAACATTTTATTTTCAATATAGTTTATAAAATACTGTATGTCTTTCTGTATAAACGTATTAACAAATAATATTATTCATCATTTTTGTACATAGATTAAGACCTTTCAGAATTCATAAAAAGTTTGTTAAACATGATAAATTAAAATTTAAACTATTCCAACTACCTACAACTCTTATGCTACAAAATATGTATTCTAAAATAACTAAAACTTTGCTATATACATTGTATACCTATGACTAATATATCTATTTTTTAATACAATCGGACATAGGTATCAAAAATTGATGATATTGTATGTATTACTATCAAAACTCCATATATCAAAACATTCAAAGTAACAGTTAGAATGTACCTAAAATAGGATACCTACCATCCTAACATTGAATTAATTAATCTAGAAATTAAAAAACATTTTATAAATTAACAAGCACACTTATAATGTGCACAAATGGAAACTAAAAAGATAAAAAATGCAAGAGAATTAGGATCGTTTAAAACACTTCAAGTTGTCCACCGTAAATTTGAACGCGAGAGTTGGCAACAGCGCCCGCCACAGTCAATCTGATTTTAAAAGCGCGTTCTGTCTGTGTACAAATTCTTCAGGTTTACCAAAACGCACCAGTTCACTTTCACAACATACTTTTTGCTCAAGGTTGTCGCCGTCAAGCTCGTACCTCGTGTCTGCAAAATTACCTTTAAGTTTGTTATATATACGTATAAGGATTTATAAGGACAAAATACATATAATTTATAAATTTAGCAATTGTTTATAAGGTAAAAACTAAACAAATAACCAAAAAAAAGTAAGTTGATATGGCAACAATGGTGCAGAGAGGGCGTTTTACGTTTTCGTAATGACATGTGACATGACACCTGACACCAGTCACCAGAAAAAAAATGGCGTGGTGATCTGGTGATACCGTTTATAAGTAAAAAAGACGCCATCAATTATTATTTCTACAATATGTACTAAAGCGACAATCCGAAATAAAGAAAAAATAGTTTTAAGTAAAACCATTACTTTGCCGATAGTGTGAGTGCATTAGTGTAATTTACTAAAGGTAAGAATTAAAAACTTTCCTTAACATACCTAATTAGATTTATAAAATTTTCGATTAGAACTTTCAAGGTATAAGTAGGTACTACTGCAAATGTCGAGACACAAAAACACGGTTAACATTTTATTTATTTTCAAAATAATTCCCTAGATCTGTACTTTTCTACTTTTTTGTTATAAATATAAATTTAGCAATAATGATTCTTTCTCAAAAGATATAGTTTTATATTCAATATTCTATATAATATTCTAAACGGTGAATTTTATAGTTAAGTCAACGGTTAATTTATGATCGTTGAATTAACATTAAGAAACATCCCTAACTTTAGCCATAATATTTAAAAGTTTTATCCAATGTATCAAAAAAAATCTTTATACACTACTTCTATATAAATACTTCACTACCAGATTCATTTTTTCACAAAAATTATCCATTGATGTTTTAATTAAACGAAATTTAGGTTATACAGGTTAGAACAGAAATATTGTCACTGTTTTAGAGGAATAAATCGGTCTGCTGATTATTTATTAACTAACTGATCCAACAAACGTCGTTTTGTCATAAATATAAATAAAAATAACCATTAGAATTAACATATTTATTTGAAACAAATGACAATCGAAGAGAATCATCAAGGGTAATATAACAAGACCTTGATTATAGTCGGCTATTTTTGTGGTATCTAGATTTTGAGAATATTTTAGTATCAATTTGTTGAGACATAATTTGACATTAATAATCTGATTAATCTTTGATTATTAAAGTCAAATTATGTCGAAACAAATTGTAAAATATTCGAGAAATTTAGCAACAACAAAAATAGCAGACTATTAATCAAGGTCGCGTTATATTTAGGAAGATTATTTCCTGAGAAGACAAATTTTTGACATTTATATTTGACGTGATTATAGACCAAGGCGGATCTGTTTTTTTAGTGGATGTGAGAGGTGGCATTCGGATTTTTTCAGAAAAAGTTGTGTGATAACTTCAATAATAATAATCTCGTTTCCTCCCTCTCAATCAGGTCCGGAACATTAACAAAAAAATTAAAATGTTTAAAAATAGTGAAAAATGTCGATTTTTTTCTACTTTATTTGCTTATAACTTTAAAACGATTTATTTTAAGGAAAAGTTGTAAAGAAATAAAAGTTGCCCAATTAAATTTCCTATAAAATACCATTGGTTAAAATTTTTCAAATTTATTACCTAGGCTGCAAAATAGCAATAAATACAAAACAAAAGGGGTAAATGGAGCCTTTTTTATTCAATTTATTTCAACCATTTAAATTTCATGTAGGACCTTCATAATTCGCCTAGAAAATCTTTATAATATAATAAAACAGTCCAGTAAATTTCATTAAAATCGATTTAGTAGATTTCGCATAATAATTTTGCAATCTAAATTTTTAAAAAATAATTGAAATCTCCCACAACAAAAACTAAACCATACAAAAGTTTGCTGATTTTTTGACATATAAAAGAGCACTCCACCTATCAAACTCACTTTACAGAATTAAAATTGGATTATTTGGGCGGCCTCAGGAATGTTTTAAAGTTTTAAACAATTTTTTGGCTTATAAACAAATAGAATATCTCGGTAACTAATAATTTAAATTAAATTCAGAAAACGGCGTTAGAAAGAACTTGGAAAGACGCTTCTTTTTAAAAAAAAAAAGTTAATTTACAAGCAGTGGTTTTTGAGATACAACCGGTCAAAGTTGATCGGCATTTGCGACGAAGTTATAAACATTAGGATGATAATCTTTAAACCATTACCTTTCTCTTTCGGAGCTCCCTTTTCGACAAAAATTTTCACATCTCCGAAATATCTATAACATATATTAAAATAATAAAAACTATCGATATTCCGCGTGAAAATTCCAAAAAAAACAGGCTGAGGAAAATTGAATTTCAAGGTTCAAAATCGGTATGCGGAAAAAAAAATACATTTTCTCAGCTTCCAATGGAGCAATTTTCTTCTTTTTTTTTAATCCGATGTAACTCGAATAGAAAATCCCAAGTAACGCATAACCAAATCCCAAAGATGCTTTCATTTTGTTATAAATAAATTAATATATTTATAACAAAATAAAACTACATATGTTTTCCTATTTTTTAGACAATTTTTTAGAAAAACTTACAAAACTTGTTGTACCTTTTAACATTTCAAATATAAATATTTTCATTTAAAAGCTCTATAATTATTTAAACACATCTCACATCCAAATATAGACGTTTTTTACACATCCGCACTGGTCTACTATTTCTCTAGTGCAATAGTCGCTGATATTTGATTCTAATTGGTCCGATTTCAAAAAACTATGACATTCTATTGGTTAATTTGAATCGAAGGAAATAATCACATAATAAAAATTCATTACTTTCACGTCAAACAAATATAGGTTCCGGACAAGTAATTATATTCTAAAACCTTCCCCAAAACACGATTAATCTTATGGTATAAGAATTATTCCAATCGGTTCAGTAGTTTTCGCAGTATAACCGAACAAAAAAACAGGCTCTCCATTTATTAGTATAGATTTTTTTTATTATTAAGATTTTTTTCAAATTACAAAGGATAATAAGTTATAGCTTCATTATTTCTATTTTTCGGCAACGGGAATTTCAAATTTCTTAATAATCTACGGGTAACTTTTACTAAATTTTATATTTATTTTTTATCTCTTCTGGGTTTCACATCTTTCCCATCCATGGATAAAAAAAAATTGGCACCCTTTTTCATTTTTAATAACATCTTTTTGGAAATTTTTTAGTTAGCTAGAACAGCTGATTGCCGTTTGCATAAGTGATCCTTTAACGAGCAATTAACATCATTGACATCCATATAAAAAAGGTTATAATATTATATGATAAAAATATCAATTGTAAACTTTTTTAGTGCCCTGAGAAACCTTGTTTTCCAATTGTCATGTTTTTTCGTAAAAACCTTGATGTGTCATTTGATAAAATGCCGGAAAATTTGCTGATTTTATGCACTTTACTCTTAAAATCCGCCGACACAGTAGAGATTGACGAGATACTCAATACTTTTGTTAAAAAAAACCTTTAAAATTTAAAGCCAAATTGCTTTATCAAACCCATTTTATATTTTTAATGCAAAAAACTATTTGTTGACTACAACTGGGTTTTAATTAAAAAAAAAAGAAGAATTTATTTTGAAATTAAACCTTAAATTTTAATAAAAAGAAATGTTTTTGCAAGAAACTAGAGAATATCTAAAGATTTACCGAATTTAAGCTTGATTGTAATGGTTACTTTTATTGATTTACAACAACTAAAAAAACATGTAACGTACATACCGAAATAATGCTGTTAGCTGTTACCTACATCTTGCAAAAAAATATTTTTAAATATTAATTCAAACGATTTTTTTTTGCTATTTACTTTTATTTCACAAACTTACATAACATGTTTCGATATACAATATCTTCATCAGATGTAAAATAAGTACTGAAACATGTTATGTAAGTTTGTGAAATATAAGTGAATATTAAAAAATTTCCCTTGTGATTTAAATGTTAACATGGATATTCATCAAGTAAAAGCCACCTCCATTTAATTTTTTTAAATGCTCAATTTATGTACCCTCTAAATTTTAAAATAGGCCCCCACTTCTGAAACTGCCGGAACTAAAAGATTTATTGCTCCATGTCGATTACGCACACACTATTGTCAGTTTATTTCGTATTTATTACAATCTAAATTTGAGAAAAAATCATTTTTGATTTTTATAGATATAGTTTATCCAAAACCACTTGAATAGGCGTGGTCAACGCTCTTTTAGAATTTTCAAGAATTCTCTTCATGAGCGTACAGGTGTGAGTCGGGAAGTTAAAAGCAACATTAAATAGATATTTTATTAGGTTCGTTCATATAATGACGTTCTTTTGAGTTTCCCCTAGTAAAATCGTAAAAATTATTCCTATCCAAGTGGGTCTAGTTATACTATACATTTCTTTATCCAGGATTTTTTTAGTAATGTCGAATGTGTTAATAAATTTTTGACGTTTTCAGATTGATTCGTCCATTCGTACAAGGTATTTTTCCAGTACAACTTCAAAGGTTTCAATACACTTATACACCAGGACTGATCTGAAAAAGAAACGAGTTAAGTAAAAATATTTGAGCATGTTTTATTAATATCGAAAAATGGAAATGATCCAAAAAATATTCTCTAAATTTGAAAAAAAGTATTCTTATCAATTTAGGAACATTTTAATGTTTTCAAAGATCTTAAATAATCACTATATTTTTTTCAATTTTTTAATAATTCTTTGATATTTCAATATCTTGAAAACTACAATATTTATAAAAATAGCATTTTCGCGCAAAATTTTAGAAAATGGGTTTTTCAATCTCTTGGGAAAACTAAGAAAGATCTCGCAACAAAATTGTCTCAAAAAAAAAAATATTTTTTGAAACAGATAGATTTTTGATAACTATTAAACGAAATTTTACTAAATTCGTCTGTAAGCAAAAATATTTTAAATAAGCACAATTTTTTCACAAATAACCGAGAGACAATGAGTTGTATAAAACTCGACTATATTTTAAAATGTCATTATTTTGGAATAATAGAAAAGATGTCAAAGCAAAATTTTCTCTAAAATTATAGTAATTGTATTTGTACTTTCTCGATGAATTTTTGATATTTTCAAAAATTATAAAAAAGCTCTATTCGCGGGGTATATGTTCCTTAAATATGCCGCTTATGCAGAAACCGTGAATACGGAATGGTAATTTCTATGGGATTATGGGGGATACGTTCTTAGGTGACAAAATAAAATACAAATATATAAAAAAAATCAGTTTAATTAATAAGGCTTAGGCAATGGTTTAAAGAACTCGGTAATCTTTTTTGCTTGGCTGCTTTTTCAAATCTCACTGATAAATAGCAGGGGCATTACCAATTTTACTTTTAAAAATTACTCTTCGTTCCATTGACGGATCAATTTTTATTAAAAAATCACACAGCTTTTTTACTTAAACGTTCACTAAGATATTTCAAATTAAATGTTATGTTTCCAGAACTTTTTTTAGCCCTTCGTCAATGGACTCTGCGTTTATTATTCCCTTAAATGTCACTTGATTCTATCTGTTCGAATCCATCTCGTCCTATTTCATTTGCAATTTCCGTTGTTTGCAGTCAAAGTTTGAATTTGTTCAGATTCCTTGTAGACCAGTCGGTATCTGTCGAATTGCAGACCATAATGGATATTTTCCATAGGAAGCCTTTTTTTTCTGGAATCTCTTTAGGCTGTGCCCAATATCACGATTTAACAAAATCTGAAAAAAAAAATATTTTTTTTTGTTTTTGCTTCTATTTTCGTGAATAATTCGAAAAATATTGCGCCCAAAGAAAAAATTATAGGAAGTTAAAAGTTTTATTATTTCATTTTACAGAATATTTCGTTAGTTGGAAATTCAAAATTTAATAATCGAAAAAGATTATTTATTCATATCCTCAAATGTGGTGGTTCAATATACAAAAGAACAATGAAACACAAAATCAATCCCACACAATTTAATGATGTAAAACAAAATATCAGTTGGCGACTAGTTTCGGCTACCAAGAGCCATCTTCAGGCCTAAAATTGAGTAGAAACTATGAGGAGAAATTTTTTAAAAGGTGTTAAAAGGGTACATACCTAAGATAAATAAAATTTTTGGAATGATGATACTACAGGTCACATAAAGGTATTCTATATAAATCCATAGTTTGAGATCAAGTAAAATTTCAGTCTTCAGTATAAAATGGTGTTCACACAATCAAAATTTTAACAAATCAAATGTATGAAAAGTTAAAATATAAAAGTGATAAATTAATAGCTGGCGGAACTTCATAGATATTCTCCAGAAAGCCGGCGTGGTCAAAAATAACACAATTGATTAACGTCCATAGAACACAAGTAACACAAAAAATTTTTTGAAGAACAGGAAAAACTATTGTTAATGAGCGTGTTCAGCGGATGCAAGTACTTAGTATCCTAAGTAAGTTGCTCAGTGTACTGAGCTCAGTTTTCGGCCTGGACACTTTACGAATAAAGAAGTGGGCCTTATTAGGCGTAAGTACCTTACTTACGAACTTTATTCTTGCTGCCATTTTGCTTAGTAATTACCGCGTAAAGTAACAAGCCGCTGGCGTGGCGTAAACAAAATAAAAAAAGAATTAAAATTATACTTACAATATAAAATTTAATATTGAAAAATGGATCAAAATTTATAATAAACTAATGTCAACACAAACAAGATATTTTGTATACGAATTTAGGTTATGACTCTTTCAACTAAGTATAGTAAGAGTAAACAGTGTGTCCAGGCAGAAAACATACTGCGCTCAGACGGTCAGGACAAAATTTCTTTTAGTCTAACTAACTTAATTAGGATACTAAGTACTTGCATCGGCTGAACACGCTCAATGTAAAACTGGGAGATACGAAAAATCCAAATATAATGACAAAATTATTAAGACTGTTAAACTTATGGTTCTTGTTAAACATGGAGGATTAAAAGCGTCAAAAATGGAGTCAGAGACAGAGATTTGTAAAATCGTTGCGCATGACAATGACAAACTGAAGAAAATATTAACAAATTAGTAGTTTAAAAATATCAGAAATAAGCGTTAAATTTTAACTAAGTTACTAAATTATTACTCAAAATATATGAGTAATAAAATAAAATATATTTATAAATATAAATAAGTAATTATGAATTCGAAGACTTGGCAATATGAATTGAACAAAATATATTAATAAAAAAGAAGAAGAAATGGTTATATTGTTTGACAGCTGACTTATGAAATGAATTGAACTGTAGAAATATTTTAAAAAATTTTTTAAGAGAAGCTGAAAGATGAACAGTAATTCAAAAATTGTATATCAATAAACGAACAATGATTGATACAGACTTATTTTGATTAAAAATAATAAATTTCAATCAAATAAACAGGCAAATTGAACGATATTGAGTAACAATTCTTGAAAATGATGAGGGTTGAAATTATGTTGAAGGTAAGAGGGCTGTATAAAAGACAAAAGTATTTATAGGTTAATAAAATTATCACTTTGTAATATTTGGTTGTTTAAACATTTTACCTTGTTGTTGGCTTTACGTATTTCTAGCATTTCCAGTAAATCAAGTTTAAAACTTTTAGAACAATGATGTAAAAGAGAACAACTTTCAGTCGAATAGTCGTGTTTTTCTGAAAAAATATAAGAGGCGAAAGCAGAGGAAACATTCGTGATGTCACTATTCTGATATTTTGTAATAGGACGAAAGTGTTCACTTAACCGAGTGATTATTTTCCTACCACATTGATCTACATAAATGGCATTACAAGAAGAACATGAAATACTATAGACCCCAGATCTAAGAAAAGGAGAAATTTTGTCTTTAGAGTTAATTA
The DNA here is from genome assembly GCA_964028335.1 of Altica lythri. Classification (NCBI taxonomy): domain Eukaryota; kingdom Metazoa; phylum Arthropoda; class Insecta; order Coleoptera; family Chrysomelidae; genus Altica; species Altica lythri. Next base: position 8,845,909 of record OZ034806.1, on the reverse strand, counting down.
AGAAGGAACCTAAATTATGGTCTGTTTTAAAGGCTAGTTGGATATTATGTTTATTAAAAATGTTCAAAATTTTATGAGAGATTGTACCAAAAAATGTAAAGAACCTATAAATTTTGGTTTATCTAAATGAGGTTGTAAAAAGTTAAATTTTAATCTGAATTTTGTAAAAAATCTAAAATAAATTTTATTAATATAATCTAAGGGAAAAATGTTATTAATAGCTAGTTGTTTATTGATATTAATTTCTTCATCGAGAGAATTCGGAGTAAGGGGTACGGAGAAGGCTCTATGGAAAAGATTATTAAAAGAAGCAAACTTATGAGAAGAGGGGTGGTTAGAGAAATAGTTAATGTTTATTTTAAAAAATAGCAATAATTGAGAAAAAACTACAAAAGAATGAAGTTTATTCTTTAATTGTTTTCGACCCTGTAAAACTTGATATATTCCGCCTAGAAAAACTTTTTAATATGATTAAAACGTGTGCTAGGCTTCTTTTATATGTAAACAAATGGTAACTAACTGAGAGCCTTATTTATTGTCTAGTATGAATTTGAAAATTTGCGATTTTTTTCAGTAGGCTGGATTTCAAAATTATTACGCAAAAACTATTTGACCGACCTTAAAGAAATTTATGACACGTATTAATCATATTAAAAAGTTTTTCTAGTGCCTGGTTTCTGAGGTACTTTTAACGGTAGTTTATCGATTCAATAGCGCTATTGGTTCAATAACTCTTAGAATTGCGCTTCTGAACATGGCCGCGTCAGTTAAACTTCATTTAAACCAAGGTTAACTTAACTGACCATTTTGTGCAGTTTATCGGTTCCATAACTTTATTTGACGTTTTGGACGTGGTTATTTATGCGATTTTTAGGTTATTATTAATACGTGTTGAATTTTAACGTTGAGTTATAGCTAAATTTAACTCGAAAAAACAATGAATAGTGGTATAATTAATACAAGCAGTTCGTCAGAGTCGGATGCAGAAGTAATGGAGTTTATTTCTAGTATATCTATACGTAGAAACTTAAGACAAAGGAGAAACCCTTTTAAAAAGTTTAGTGATGAAGAGTTCACGTTAAGATATCGCTTTAACAGGAACACTGTGATACATGTCAGTGAAATCATCAGCCCCACTCTGGTGCCTATTTCGCACCGCAAATACACATTGTCTGTTTTGGAACAAATCTTTATCGCATTACGATTTTATGCACAGGTACTTTCCAGGTTTTAATTGGTGATGACATAAACGTACATAAAAGTACCGTGTCAAGAGAAGTGTATAAAGTGAGTAAAGAAATAGCAAAGTTAGCTAGGAGCTATATCAAAATGCCCAATGTGGAAGAGTTAAGAATGATTAAGGAGCAATTTTACAATATAGCTGGATTCCCAAATGTTATTGGTTGTGTAGATGAATCACACATACCTATTCAGTCTCCTGGTGGTGATCAAGCAGAATTGTTTAGAAACAGAAAAGGTTTTTTTTTTCTATTAATGTACAAAGCACACGCGGGAACAACTCAAAGCAAACAACAATCAAATCATCAACGGAAGCATCTTCTGATTGGTTATTTTTCTCTATGTCAAAAACCACTGAAGCGCTCTTTTCCCCTCCAATGTAGGGAAGGAGACGGTATCATCAATTGCAGATGAATTTACTTAATAGGTAATTGGGAAAAACCCCAACAATCCCTATTTATGCCTATTGTAAAACAGCTGTTTATGATCTGAGATTAGTTAGATAATATCTAAAAGGGTCTTTCAGTAAATTTAATCAGAAATGAATATTTATCTTCTTAACGTATTATCAACAGATTTAATTTGCACCTAATATATTTAAAATTTATTTACTGTTATTATTTTTTTATATCACTAAGTATTTGGGATTACCCAAAAGAAAGTATCTATATCTCCTTTTCATATTTTTACACTAAAATAGTATTTGATAACTCATTTAACTTCAAAAAAACTATTATCACAAATAAAATATGTACTAAGTACAAAATAAAATAAATGAAATCAAATTTAGGTCGCTTCCTTGAAAATGTCCATCTAGTGGTAAATTTAGGAACTACTTATTGGTTAAATAGTTATTGAGTAGTGTGTTGCGTGTTCAGAAACGCAGTGACAGTTAAAGAAGTTTATCTTCTCCATTAACTTTAATGAAGCGATAACTATTGAAAACTTGACTGAAGCCCTCAGCAACTGGGTATAGGTGAAATATGGAGTTTGTAAGGTTTAGTAGCTCAAAAACAATTAAAGAATAAATTTCATTTCTTTCTACTTTTCTTCCCAATTATTACTATTTTTCTAACAATAAACATAAAAATTTTAATTTCTAAATAGTGAAATATTGTGTATATATAAATAAAGGAACTTTTAACTTCCTAAAATTTTTTCTCTAGGAGCAATATTTTCGAATTGTATACGAAAATAGGAGCAAAAAATTTTTTTTTCACATTTTGTTAAATAAAAAATTTAGCACAAAGTTTGCGACTGGCGCATATCGTGACTATCGATATTGTTACATTGTACATTTATATTTGGGTGCATAGTTACAAGTTCGCGAGAATAACCTGGTGCATTGTCTAAAACTAGAACTTCTTTAAATCTATTTTTTTAAATAGGTTTTAACTTCAGAAACAAAACAATTCCGAAACCGCGATTAAAGAAATGTTTAGCCACTAATATAGGAATTCGGTCTTATTTTTTTTAATCTGCTAATTAAGGAAGCGCGAATAGGTGCTTTTACTCTATATATTGGTATAACGGGACTCAGATATGCCTAATAAATTAGAAGAGAAATTCATAGATACTAATAATGGCTATAGCAGGATAAAACTTGAAATCGGCCGAAAGCTAAATCAAAAATTGACTTCGAATTTTCGTTAGCTATTATAAAAAGGTACAACAATGCAAATTTTTAGCCATCTAGACGTCGATTTACCGTCAAAATAACTTTTTTGATTTTAATTTTTTTTCTGATCGCATTTTGTACCTGAAAAAAAATAACAGTTAATCTTTACAAAAATATGCACCTTCAGATGATATTTTCTTGTTAATTCATTACAGAAATTTTTTATAAAGAAATTATTTATGCAAATTAAGTTTAATAAATATATGATTTATATTTTGTATTTTCAGTAAAAAAAATCTACAATAAAGAATATTTTTGGTAGTGCCTTTTGTTTTTCTCTATCTTTTTCAGTGCTCTTTGTCTATATCTGGATCACCAAAATCAAGAATAATCGATATACTTAAACCACCGTCTGAGTTTAACTAACCGTTTACTACACTAAAACCTTACAGATTAAAAATCCACAGATGATAAAATAAAGTAGCAAATCAGCGATCATCGCCGGTTGTAAATTGTCTTTTTTTTTTTCGTTTAAATTTTGGCATTAATGATATTCTGTGACTCTGTGCCGTCTGGAAAACTATCTACAAAGGTTGATTGTAAAAAATTTGAAAATGTTATTACTAAGAAAAACCGATTGAATTTCAGATTTTTCAAATACAAGAACGCGAGATAATTGTCAAGAATTAATTTTTGTGTGGACTGTTTTTTTTTTGTTTTGTAATGGTCAATATCTAACTAACTGCTCTATGGCATTGTATTGGGTTCTATAATACAATTCAAGTTAGTTGTGTAATTTTAATTGCGTTTTTCACATCTATAAGAATAGTTCGGGTCTAGATAATATACCTACATACTTTCTCAAAAGATGCATTTGTAGTCTTTGTCAGCCTTTATATTTACTTATTTATTGTGGAATTGTAAAAACATTTTGGATAATGGGCAGCATGGTTTCGTCCGAATAAATATGTTGTTAGTAATTTGCTTGTTTATGAGCAGGATATTTTGTCGAGTTTGGAAAATCGGTCTCAGGTTGATTCTATATATATGGATTATGCTAAGGTATTTGATAGAGTAAACCATGGAATAATGTTGTCCAAGTTAGCAGCTTTGGGTTTCCCTGTTAATTTTCTGGAATGGCTTCGCACATATTTAGTGGGTAGAAAACAGCATGTTAGAATAGGTTATCTTTCTAAACAGATATTGGTGACCCCAGGAATTCCTCAGGGATCACATTTGGGACCCCTTCTTTTTGTACTTTTTATTTTGGACCTTCCTAAGTGCTTTTCCCATTGCTGGTATTTATTCTTTGCAGATGACTTAAAAATATACCTTAGAATTGACAATATTGACGATTATTATAATCTTCAGAGTGACCTTGAAATGTTATCAGTTTGGTCTGGTAGAAATGCTATGTCACTGAATATTCCTAAATGTCATTGTATTTATTACGTTTTACCACTGTAAGGAACCGATTTTGTTTAATTATTGTATTAATGGCATGATTTTAGACAGAGTAAATACTATCACTAATCTGGGTGTTGTCTTTGATTCAGGTATGACATTTATCCCGCATGTTAATGCTTTCGTTTTTAGATCTATGACTAGACTTTGTTATTCGTAACTCTTCTATTTTCTCTCTTGAGACTGTGCGTTTGTTATGTTTCTTTGATCAAATCTCTTATTAATTATGCCTCTCTTGTTTGGTATCCTTTTTATCGGATACATATTAATAAAATAGATACAGTCCAGAAGAAGTTTTTAAGATATTGTGGCTTCCGACTCTGTATTCCAAGGGATCAATGGAATTATGAAGGGATGTCTGAATTACTAAGATTGTCTAGTCTAGTCTTTTGATTCTTTTCAAATTCAAACTGATCTCTGGAGATTTGAATTGCCCTGAACTGCTACAAGAAATTAATTTTATTGATCCTACTAGCGGTACACGTAATACAAATTTGTTTGTTGTTCCGTTTCATGCCTGTAATTATGCTTCCCATACGCCTTTATCTCGTTTCTCCATATTAGATAATGAATTTATTTGTGATATTTTGGGAGTATCTTTAATGAGTTTAAGAGACTATGCCGTGAGGTGCTGAATTGACTTTTTTTGGGTTTGTTTTATTGTAACAATTATTGTATACAAATAAGTAAATAAATATCAAGTTTTGCTTTGAGTTCTTACGACTTTGAGGTAATATGCTATCCGAACCAGTACCTCTTTATGGAATAGAGGGTAAAGGGTATACAAACAAATACACAGTTTGTATTGAATAAAAGTACTAATTTTTTGAACTCTGTAACTTAATTGAGATGTGCAGACTGGCTTCAGATGTTGTGTTTTCCTCTTATATTGCGTTGTTCTTGATTCTAGTTAAATCATAAGCTGTATTAAAAAATAACGTCTTTTTTGCAGCTTTTAAGTATAAATTATATCCTGTAAGATTATTGATGATATAGAAGTAAGAAAATGCTTGACTCTATTGATGATCTTATACGATTCCTCAGCATTCATACATATCTTTTAGTTGTTCCTACCAAAGGGGAAAGCAATCAATGCGTATTTGCCAAGAAACCTTTGTTGTTGGATTAAAGCAAATAAGTTCGTTGGAGTAAACCCCATGAAGCGTGTTTCACATGTGTTTGAGACAATTTTTAACTCACATAGAAGATTACATCGTTGTGTGTTAACACGTATATGAATTTGATTTTTATCTTGCTCCTGTTTTTATGTTCGACTAAAAGAATTAAAAAAAGTAACTAAGATATAGAGTTGAAAATTATTGCCTGCAGTGAATTGATTTAATAAAGTCTGCTATTTAAATCAAAAAGTTTTGAATGTTTTTTAAAAAGTGACAACTTTTAATATGACAAAATCAGTCAAAAGTTACATATCAATAAAAAATTACAAAAACAATAGAACTTCAATGGGTGCGTTCTTCGTTAGTTCGTGTTTACTTCTTCAACATATAGAGCTTACATATCAAAAAAATAATTCAATGGAAGCGGACTATCGATTAGGTTAATTTACATGCAATTTTTCTTATTTATGTTTTATTTTAGAAATTGTTTTATTACTTAAAATAATCAGACACAAATATCTAGGAATAATATAAAAAACGCCGCATAATATACCAAAACCAACAAAATTAACAAACACGTGTGTATTGTAAACAAGTCTTAGCTGATCTGATCTGATGTGAAAATTTTTCTCAAGCAATTTTATTTTTTTTTGGTACACGAAGGTAATCAGTATTTGAAAAGCCATATAAACATAGCAAATATTGATGCATTAGCCAACTTAAAATTCCGTCGGCATAAGGAGCTTCGTCCATATAACTCAAGTGCTATACTTCGCTTTGCCCAGAAACATGTCAAAAAGATACCTGTTTATTCGAGTGATGTACCCTTGTATACTTACAGTGTTTCTTTTCCGTAGTACAACTCTTCATGGGATTGTTCTTCATTGTACAACTCATCATTGGATTGTTCGATGTTATGGAGTTCTTTAATCATGAATTTTGGAAGAGACTCCTGCTGTGGAGATGTTAAGACAGCTTGCTTTCTAATGGGGGATGTTGATGTGATACTCATTGAGTTTGTCTCTGTTGTTCAAATGGTCTTGCTTCTGGAGCCCAAACATTTTGTTGATTTGTGGTCGATAAGTTGGTGGATTGGTTCCAAATCCGAGGTTATTAAACATAAGCATGTGTCGTTAAATTGTTTGAAATCTTGACCAAGGTTGGAAAATTATTGGTGTTTGAACTTGGTTTTGATTCTGAAAATCATTTCTTCTTGGTCTTGTGATTAAGGTGGATATAGTGTATATGTTACCGGCAATGTGTACAATTCACGCATTGTATGGAATACCTAGGCATTCTATACATTGCCGAGTGAATCCAGGCAAAGTATGAAATAAACTCATGTCTTAACAATTGTACAAACTTTGCCTAGGCATTGTGTATAATGCCTAGGCATTATATAGAATGTCGGAAGTTTTGCAGGCAAAGTATAAAATGAACAACATTGTTAAAAATTGTTTATTGCAAATAACAAACATGAAATGTATTAAACATAGGATCTGAAAATCCTCATATTTTACGAGTAAAATTTAAAAGTGAAATATTAATTTAAGAAATTACTTGTTACAGCAGGAAAGAGAACTATGGCACTTCGAGTTGCATTTTCGATTGTTTTTAACACAAGCACATTGTTTGGTTTGGCATTTAGTTTTGCAAGTGCATCTCACAAATCCTTGGCCGCTTCCTGTTGACTGAGCTGTTGCAACGGTACGAAGTCCTGTTTCTTGATCAGGCACGTCTTCTACTCGAATTAGGCTTTTTTTGCAAACTGTAAACTGTGACCTTGCGTACAGTTGTTTCAAAACTCCGTTGGCGGTCCCTAATTTGTAAAACCCATCTTCTGTCGTATCCATGACCACTGCCAGAATATTTCTCAAGTCACCTCTTCCTTTGTCAACGTCAGGAATTGGAACACAAACAGTGACTCCTTTGATGACGGAGGGAAACTTTTTATCGGAATTATCTTTCATTTTCTTAGCTTGTTTTTCAAGACAAGCTTTTGACCTCTTCCTCTCTTTATCAATATTTTCCGAATTAAAACAAAGGACACACAACAGGGTTTTTTCAGTATCATCACACCCCTGAATTGAATGGCCACATGAAATATGTATGTCCGCTAAACATTTTGTGCAGTTTTGTTTCTCATTAGTTTGCTGCAAACAAACGCTACACATTTGTAGAAGGCTAAAACTGACCGAGACATCAACGGTTGCCTCATTAAGTTGCACAAATCTCAATCCCTCACTCCAACGGTCAGTTTTTTCATCTTGCATCCAAGTCGAAATCATGTTTTCAATATCTTGGTTTGCACGTTCTACACTACCCTGACTTTGAGAATGACGTGGTTTGCCATGAACGATTTTTAACGTAGGCCAATAATCTTTTAAATTGTAAACTATTTTGTTTACAAACTCCCTTCCATTGTCTGACTGCAATATACTTGGTGCTCCAATGAGAGTAAAAATATCAACTAGGTGATATGCTACTTCCTCAGCGGTTTTAGTTTTGAGAGGCTTAAGAATCACAAATTTTGTCAAATGATCCTGATAGACCATTATGAACTTAAACTCCCTGTCGAGCTGTGACTGGAACTCAATTAAATCTACTTGACAACGAGAATTAAATTCTGATGAAATCAGGGGCTTTACTACCACTCCTCTTTTCGAACCCTTTTGTTTCTTCTAACATGGCTCACACAAACTAATATATAGCTCAACATCATGACGTGTAACATTTTTGTACTTAATATCTAGCTCTTTTAACATTCGATCTCTTCCACCATGACCAATAGCTACATGAGCTTCATGGAGAACAGTAAATAAATCTGAATCGTGGACATAAAATTTTACAACACTGTCTCCTTGTTTTAATGGGTGTATTAGTTTTTGCACATTTTCTACGATCATTACATCATACCTGTTGAGTAGCCAGTAGTGACGAGGTTCCTTTCTGGGCTTGGCCTTGGCATCTTCGACCTCCAACACCAGCTTCTTATAGAGGTCTTCAGTCAAAAAAACACTATTTTTAGCATTCCGAATTTTTACAAGTTCGGCACTAAAACGAAGTTTCATTAGCGATAAACGATCACTAGAACTACTGATACTACTATTCACTTGTGACATTTTCAAGCAACAATACAGTGGCACGACAGAACAGAACTGAAGCGTAGGCCTAGCACAATACTGTGGCGTGACGGAAAAGAACTGAGAGCAGCGTTATAGCGGGGATGGGAGGGGGTAGTAGGTGAGGCAAGCACGTTGTAACTTGAAAACAATGGAACAGACAGATTTTTAACTCTGCCTGAACTCCAGCAGTTATTCTATAGAATGCCTAGGCAAAGTATGAAATGTTTAAAATTTCACACTTTGCCTGCTTACTTTTGGCAATGTATATGTCGCAGCCAAGTAGCTTAATCAGCTGTTTAATCAACAGCCTAGCCTCTTTACTAAACAGCGCCGTTCAGCTAGCAGCCTGAATGATATTCAGCCGTAGCGTTTGTTACAATCTATATATATAAAACTCAAAGGTGACTGACTGACTGACTGATATAGTGATCTATCAACGCAGAGCCCAAACCGCTGGAGGGATGGGGCTGAAATTTGGCACGCAGGTAGATGTTATAACGTAGGCATCCGCTAAGAAAGGATTTTGATTAATTCCACCCCCAACGGGATAAAATAGGGGATGAAAGTTTGTATGATCTATCAACGCACAGCTCAAACCGGTGGACGAATGGGGCTGAAATTAGGCATGCAGGTAGATGTTATGACGTAGGCATCCGCTAAGAAATGATTTTGATTAATTCCACCCCCAAGGGTATAAAATAGGGGATGAAAGTTTGTATGAAACTTTGTCAATTTTAAACCGTTCGGGCTAAAACTATGCATGCATATAGTTACTACGACGAAGGCATCCCCTAAGAGAGGATTTTGATTAATTCCCCCCCTAAGGGGATAAAATAGGGGATGAAAGTTTTTATGAAACTCTGTCAATTTTGAACCAATCGGGCTAAGATTTTGCATGCAGATAGTTACTATAACGTAGGCATTCCTTAAGAAAGGATTTTGATTAATTCCATCTCTAAGGGGATAAAATGGGGGATGAAAGTTTGTATGAAACTTTGTCAATTTTAAACCGATCGGGCTGAGATTTTGCATGCATATAGCTACTATGACGTAGGCATCCTTTAAGAAAGAATTTTAATAATTTCCACCCCTAAGGGAATAAAAAAGGGAATGTAAGTTTGTATAAAACTTTGTTAATTTTAAACCGATCGGGCTGAGATTTTGCATGAATGTAGCTACTATGACGTAGGCATCCCTAAAGAAAGGATTTTGATAAATTCCACCCATAAGGGGATGAAAGTTGGTATGAAACTGTGTCAGTTTTAAACCGATCGGGCTGAGATTTTGCATGCATATAGCTACTATGACTTAGGCATCCCCTAAGAAAGGATTTTGATAAACTCCACCCCTAAGGGATAAAATAGGGATTAAAGTTTGTATGAAACTTTGTCAATTTCAAACCGATCGGGCTAAGATTTTGCATGCATATAGCATGCAAGTTTTTAAAGTTTTAAAATAATAATAGTCTAATACCACTCGCGCTTTACTGAGCGGGGTGTGTGGAGCGGTGAGATGGTAGCACGCTGCTTTTGGCCGACATGAAACTGTCGATAGAAGCGTAGAGTCTTGAAAATTCGAGAATAAATTTGTTTTATTACGTAGTGGTGTACTCAGAAATTACTTTTTTAAATTCCTTCCTTAAGGATTTAAAATTTGTATGAAACTCGGTGGCAAAAAACTAAAGTCCACGCGGATGAAATCGTGGGCGGCCGCTAGTATTTAATAAACTGGCTGGCTAATGCTTAGGCCATTCGTCTGATAGGGTGACCATGTGACAGGAATAAAAAAGATGAGACATCTGATATAAGAAATTTTTTATATAAAAATTCTTTATTTTAAAACGTAACATATTGTTTTTTATTCAAAAATCTTTGGAAATCATGAGATCACAAGTAATAATTAACATTATTTGTTAACACAAGTTAAACTTACATGGCATCTGGATCCGCAAAGAACTTTATTTTTAAAACAAGCACATCTATTATTGCGACATTGATTCACAGCAGGCTTACAATTACATTTTTGGAATCCCTGGCCACCGAAAGGTGACTGACTTGCCACAGACTCTCTTAAGGAAATAAGGTTTTCTGAAATTTCATCGCTATAGTCTGTATCTGAGTACTGCAACTCTTGCCTTGAAAACCAGTTTTTAATAGTACCGTGCTTAGTTCCAACTTTATGAACGCCGTTTCTAATATCAACAATTTTCCCTTGAATATTTTTTATGTCTAAAGGTCCGCGATCGACTTTGGGTATGCTTACCAAAACACTATTACCAATATTATCTAACTTAGGCATTTTTTTAACGGTAGTGTCTATCATCTTTTCGGCTGCACGTTTAAGTCCTTTGTGCGCTTCGTTTCTCTCTAAATTTATATCCTGTTCAACCTGACCCATAACACACACCACTTTGGATCCACAACCCTCTGTACCCACCGTTATTCCACATGTCGCATGTATAATATTATTGCAGGTTTCACATTTGTGCGTTTCAGTAGCGTGGTTATGGCAAACTACACAGTTGAAGTTTGATTGTAAATTTTCAATATTTTCTATCACAGCTACGGTAGCTTCAGCTGACTCTCGTTCTGTTAAAGTTTTCAGTAGGTAAGCTATAGGCATACGGGCTCACAGCTTCCAAATTTCGCCGCTAGATGTCGCCACAGGTGGCGGCGCTGTAATCCTTTGTTTATTCGAGTGGCCTTTGACATTTGGTGCAAGCAGCCAATTCTTCTTTTTTCAAATGGCCTTTGACATTTAGCGCAAGCAGCCAACTTGCCACGTATTTTAATGAATTTAAAAACAAAAATCAAATTTAGAAAAATAAGGAAATTTAACTAAAGCAAATACAACTCCAGCTGAGTTCGGTAGTGGTCTCTCTACTGGCAAATTAGTGCCCAGCTCAGCCGTAGAGGTAAGTAACAAATACTAGTGAGTCGCGCCACCGATTTAGACGGTTAAAATCGGAAACCCCTGATGTTCCAGGCACTACTTCACCCACTGGAGATAATCAAGTAAATTTAGAATATTTAACGGTTCCAATTAAATTTCACAACAACTAAAAATAACGATAAGCGAGCTAAATAAAACCAAAATGTCAACTAGACTCTTCTTTAATGAACAATTTTTTAAATTTTCACAACTGTCAAGTCTCGCGCTTGACAACGCTAACAATATTTATATATAACAAAGAATTAATAAATGAATAATATTAAAAGAGAATTTTAAATATGTGTGATCACACGCAATATGAAAAAAAAGGTATAAGAAAAACTAACTCTTAACTAACTAGTTACGACTTAAGACTAATATAGCTTATCTGTTTAATTGATAAATTTTCGCAGTCCTCGGCTGGTCTTATACTTGGGTCGGTTCCAAAATCAAGCCTTATCCAAAACCAAAAGGCTACACCAAACACAAAATGTATGCTCGAACCAAGTATCAGGCCTACTTACAAAAGAAGCCTATATCCAAGACTTATGCCCGTAACTAAAAACCCTAAAATCGTAATTAAGCATTAACATTAGGTTAAAAAGATTTGAATGACTCCTTGAATTAATCTGAATTAATTACACTACTCTACTTTACTGACTTAAGTACAATTTAAACACATTGACTGATATTTGTATAACAATGAAAGAATAAAAGTGAATTTAAATAAGTATTACAGCATTTAGAAGCTGATTTTTCTGAATCTACAATTAATGATCAAAACTAATAATTAAAATGTGCTTAACAAACTTAATTTTGACTGGCTAGTCACTACAAAATTATAACAATAACTTTAAATCAAAATTCACATAAAATTAATTTGTAATAGTACAAAAATCAATTTCGATAGTAAAAAAAACTAAAAAGGAGTCTAGTTAAACAAAATATAAACCCTGTGGACGATACAAAAGAAATATACATATAAAATAGAAATTTTACCCGATTGATTTTATGGCGTCATTAATTTATTAAAAATGTAATTATATAACTTACCTATTTAAAAAAATAGGGTTCTTTTACTCGATAACCTTTTGACAACCACTTGTTGCGAACTGCAAGGATGAGGAATCCTGACCACGATTTTCTGTCTGAACAGTCTTACTACCAAAATACCACTTGTTTGTTCGTTAAACCACCTACACTCAAAGAAACGAGAGAAAGAAACCATGAGTATCGACGAACCACATGTATAAAGAAACTAGTACTTACCAAATAAGATTTGATTAATAATCCGGTCTACGCCGTATTTTCCACCGAAATCACCAAAATTCAGAGAAATCTCTCTCACACAATTTTCAATGGAAATGAACGAGGTTAAATTTCGTAAATCCAAACTAAATTGACTTCGATGATCGAAGATTACAAATTAACCCCAACACAAATCTCAGATGCTTTCAGCACGAACGTTCGTAATAAAAAGGAAGCAAGTCTCCCACGTTCCTTAGATCACAATAATTTGACATACGTCGAAATAAGATATGGCCTCTACTATTGGAACAAACCGTAGCTTATTCAGCCAACCCTTTACGAACAAACAGGGATCATATTTATATAGGCGACAACAACAATCAAACCTTACCTAATTTCCCCATTTATTTTCGGTTTTATTTTTAAACATTATATAATCTAAAGAAGACTGGCTATCGAATTTCAATAATGGGGTTATCATCAAACGGAGAGAAGATGTAACAAATGAACTAATGACTGATGACAGAACAATAAACCTAAAAATATTTTATAACCTACAAAATAAATTACTTACAGAAATTTAACAACATTGGGAAATATATGGCCAGAATATATTTATAAATTGATAACTAACCGTAAACGAACTTAAATCAACCGATTTCTTACTTGAATAAACACTACAATGATAACAAATTAAGGTAAGCAATTTAGTTATTTTAACTATATAAATTTTGACCCGTGACAACATCCCCTCCCCTAAGAAAGGAGAAAATCTAACGAAGATTTTCGACGATAACGCAATAGTGCTAAATGAGCAAACAGTCACAATGAAAGGGACAACAAACCCATACGATAGCTAACGACAAATTACTGTAGCAGCCAAGCCAATACAACGCCATATACCATTTCGTGAGAAAATACGAACTAACTACACCACAAAACCCAAAAAAAAAAAAGAAAAAAAAAAAACAAAAATTTTGAGTAATACTCGGGAACAAATGCACCCAGTGCAATAAAGCTGCACCAAACTAAAACGACATCGGTCCTTCCATTTCGGAGGACTGCATTCGAAGTCCGCTTAGGTAAGCGGAAGCAATGCACACTTCCAGGGGCGACCTCGCGAAGGATGTTAAACGCGTCATGGTTACACACCCCTGGACCTCACACCATACAGTGTACAAAGCCCTCTCACCCAGCAGCCAACGAACACAATCCACACCCACTTCCGGACCTCCGCCGGTGAATAACAAAGGGACAAGTTAAAAGGTATCAAAGATTCCGGTACTGCTGAGACTTCCACGGGAGGCCCCGCAAGGTCATCTGACTCTGACAGCAGTAGTGAACCCCCGCATAGTGACAGTTTTCCCTCGGGTCCCTGCCGGCGAGCAATCCACCTCCCACTGACAGAGCGTAACCAATGCGGTTCCACTTAAGGCGACACCCCGTGCAGCCCCAGCACCCACCGGAGCCTAAGGCCATAAAGCAAAGAAAACACGGAGGGACATTTCGGGCCGAAGCCCGGGACCTGAAGGGACCCAGAGTGATAAAGTTCACCCCAGACTAATAACCACAAAAAAAAGAAACCCCCCCAACTAACATAATTCCTAGTAACCTAGGGACTAACAAAATAAACCGTCCTAACGTACTCCTAGTACCAAAACCGCAAAAAGGACACTAAAACTAACCAAGACTATCATCCAAACTAAACTGGACTAATATCCACGACACAAACCCAACAACATCATTACCCCTAAACTATAACTCGTAAGGTACCAAATTCAGGTACGGTATGCCTAATCCTCGCTCCAGACACAAATAGGGTAACGCAGTAATCAATAAAACATAAAAAAAAATACTTGGGAGGAGGAAAGAGACGGTAGCATACTAAAAATGCTGATGGAAGCAACACAATACAATTACTGATGGAAGTAACGTAAGATAATACGGATTCGGAGACTAGAAACAAGATAAAATGGAAAACAGATAACGGAAATTCCGAATCCCGTAGTGTTAAGGTTAGGGGACTCTTACCCGCTCCGCCTGGAGTATCCTCGGGTGGTGAAATTCTTAGGCCTCCAGCCACAAGGCACAAAAGGAGTCAACGATGGTCGTGTTGACAAGGTTTGAATCCAAATAACAAAAGATACCATAAGTTTACAAAACCTAAGTTCCTACCAAACAGACTGAAAATTCCCTCAATAAATCCCAACAAATGGTTTTTCCACCGGGCACTCAACAACCAATGGCCCGGTCGGAAAATAAAAGGTTTGGCTTCGAAATCCACAAAACGTGCCGTAGAACTACTACAAATAAAGCCAAAACCATAAGGTCATTTTAAAGCCAAACAAGCAGGAAAACGATGTAACTAAACATAGATAATGGTAAAGATAAGTTTACTAAGGCAGAACGAAATTTGGATCCAGAAAGTGTTAAGGTTAAGTAGAAATCAACGATGGACTTGCTGAAAGGGTTGGATTTAAGTGACGACGGGTAAGATGAGATTACAATAAAACAACCCAAAGTAACGAACTTGAATCCAAAAAGTGTTAAGGTTAGGGGACTTTTACCCGCTCCGCCTGGAGTATCCTCGGGTGGTGAAATTCTAAGGCCTCCAGCCACAAGGCCGCAAATACAAAACACCAAACAGAAAAGTGAGAACAATAAAAGAAATAACGAAAATCACAAAAGAGAAACAACCAAAGATTCAAACATACTACAAGGAATTGTCGTCTGGAGCGAGTGATTCATAAAAAGGCTTCAAATCCTGTACATGCCAAATACCTTTCGAATTCCCTAATTCATCCTGGAGTTCATAGGACCAAGAACCACACCTACGCTTTACAACAAAAGGACCAAGATACGCTGGCGCTAATTTTGCCGAATAGAATTTCAGAGCATCAGACAGGACTTTATTCTTTCTCCAAACTTTATCCCCACAACTAAAAGATAGAGGTCTACGTCGCAGATTATACCGATTTGCATTTTGCTCTCTTGCGGACTCTATACGCTGTCGAACTTGCTGATATAACTTCGCGAAGCTCTCACGACGGTTTTTAGCATAATCATTGATTTCGATTGGGTCCGTCCGAAGTTTATCCTCGTAATCCGTTCCATAAAGTTTGTGTTCCCTACCAAAAAGAATAAAGTATGGACTATATTTAGTGGTTTCACTCGGTGTTGTCCTAATTGCGCAGCCAATTTCATTAAGATGTTCATCCCAAGTCCGGTGGTTGTCTTGCTTTACAAAGGTACGTAACATGGTCTTAATAACTCTATTGTGCCGTTCTGTGGGGTTAGCGCGTGGATTGTAATGTGCAGTAAAGAACATTCTGATATTATATTTTTCACACAATCTCCGGAATTCGTTCGATTTCATTTGGACACCATTATCACAAGTTAAAGTCATGGGTGCACCGTAAAACAAAAAGAAACCTTCCATAATTTCTGTCAAGTTTTTGGCAGTAGCGGTTCGACAGGGATATAAGAAGACTGCCTTACTGAAACTATCAGACACAACGAGGATATATTGGTAACCTTTTTTCGATCTAGGAAGAGGTCCAATGTAGTCTAGACTTATTGCCTGGAAGGGTTCGGATATTACAGGACGATCGCCCATCAACCCTGCTGGTGCTTTTTGCTCAACTTTATTCTGTGCACAACTCTTGCAACAACGAACATACCTTGACACATCGACTTTCATTTTGGGCCAGTAAAAGTTCTGACAGATTTTCCCAAAGGTTTTATATACGCCTACGTGTCCAGCAGATGGTAAATCATGACAACGCTGTAGGATGGGGCCGCGTTGGTCTTTAGGTACTACTAGTTTCCAGTCGTCTGAGAGCGGAGACAAATTAAGAATATCTGGCTTCATGAATTTGTACAGGGCACCATTTTGTACACGCCACAATGGATATTTCAAAGGATTACTCTGTACCTCAACTAACATTCTCGCATACCATTTATCGTTGGTGGTTCCCGGTGTAACAAGACAGGAGTCTACCGTATTCAGCATATCAACAGACTCCGGCACGGATCTAGAGAGAAAATCCGGAACTACGTGATCTTTACCTTTACGATGGACGAGTTCGAAATCAAATTGTTGAAGACGTAGTTGCCAACGAGCGAGACGACCTTGGGGATCTTTCAGCCGATGTAGCCACAATAAGGATGCATGGTCTGTGATGACGATAAAGTGGACATGATCTAGATAATGCCTTAATTTCTCGACTGCCCAAATAACTGCCAAACATTCCTTCTCGGTAACTGACAATTTCATCTCCTGCCTAGTCAAGGATCTAGATAGATAACAAATAACCTTTTCACCTTCCTGATATTGTTGTGTCAACACTGCACCGAGTCCATAATTTGACGCGTCAGTTTGTAAATAAAACGTCTTTTCGAAATCTGGGGCCGTTAATATTGGTGCCGTAACCAATCGCTCTTTAAGTTCGGTGAATGAGCGCTGACAATCTAGAGTCCAGTTCCAAGTTGCATTCTTTTTTGTTAATCTCAAAATGGGTGCTAACACAGAGGAGAAATTCGGGACAAACCGCCTATACCAAGATGCTGTACCTACAAATCTACGGACTTCACCTACATTCTTCGGGGGTGGAATATTGATGATTGCTTCCACCTTCTCTGGATCTGGGCGTAACCCTTTATCATCGACTACATAGCCTAAATACTGCAACTGAGGTTTACAGAAGTGACACTTTTCTTGAGAGACTATCAGACCAGCAAGGCGTAAACGATCAAAAACCTCTTCGAGTAGTCGCAAATGTTCGGAGAAGGAGTTGGTGATTACAATAATGTCGTCCAAGTAAACCATTACATTCGGCTCCAATTCGGGACCTAGGATGGCATCCACAATCCTCTGCCAAGTAGCTGGTGCATTCGATAATCCGAACGGCCTTCGGCAAAATTGGAATAATCCCCTACCAGGTACTGTAAATGCAGTAAACTCACGTGACGACTCCTTAAGTGGTACCTGCCAAAACGCGGATTTTATATCGATGGAGCTGATAAATCGCGTATCTCGCAACCGGTCTAAAATGGTCGAAATATATGGGATCGGGTAAGCATCCTTCTTGGTGCATGAGTTCACCTTGCGATAATCTACACAAAACCTATACGATCCGTCCTTTTTCCTTACCAAGCATACGGGACTAGACCAAGGACTCTTTGACCTCTCTATCACTCCTAATTTCAACATCTCCTCTACCTCATCGTCGATGACTTTCTGTTTATGGGGAGACACCGGATAGTAACGTTGTTTGATGGGCCTCGTTCCAGGCTCTAACTCAATTTCATGCTCTCCTACTTTACAACAACCAAGACCTGTTCCCATAACTTCGAATTTCCGTTGTACTAATTCCGTTAGTGACTTCCTTTCCGTCGCGGTTAATTTGTCAATACTTTGAACACTGGCCAGTTCCAAATTTAGCGATTCCGAGAAATGCCAAACATCCTGATTCAGATCCGGAATAATCTCCATGGCCTTCCAAAAATCGATTCCCAAGATGATAGTGTGGGACAATGCGGGTAACACAAGGATGTTAATTATTCGCGTTTTCCCCATTAGCGTGAGAGGAGTTTGAACGTACCCACTACTCTGACAAACCTCGCCATTAGCCACTGTACAAGAGCTCGGATCTTTTATTAGCTTAAGGCCTAAACTGAGTAAAATTTCAAAACCAGGTAACCCTACTATTGTGCGACTGGCACCAGAATCTAGTAAACCTAACAAGGAATAGCCTAACACATTTATTTGAAGATAAGGCCGTTGATCTGCCTGTGCATGGGAAATAACATAGTCTAGAAGCATCTTATGAGAACTATCTAACGTATTGGTCGTGCTAATACTGCACTGGGAGAAAGGGTCACGACCTAACGATTCTCCCGAGATCCGTTTCCCTGCTGCCTACATTTCAAACAGTCCCTCTGGGTGACATTGGGAGTACCACAGCGATAGCAATGGACCTTTCGGGGGCTGGGACAATTCCTACTAATATGTCCTGTATTACGACAATTCCAACAGATTGGAGATCTAGAAGGACGACCTGAGCTACTAGGGTCTGTGTCAACTCTATTTATTCCCGACTGTTGGAGATCGGGGTCTTCCCTGTGGGGTTGTGCCTCAACAAAAGCGAAATCTGGTTCAACGAATTGATTCCTCCTACGAGAAGGGGGCACGTAATTTTCTCCCGGTATTTCTTAGTCTCCAACTTCATACATTCCTCTTCCAACTCTTCGATAGAACGTACGACCGGTAATTGAGTAGCGTAAAAAGGGGACAGGTTCCTAACCAACAAATCCAACTGTACCTCAGGAGCAAGACTACCATGACGCCGAAACAACGCCTTCATGCACGATAAATAATCGATTATCCCTTCAGTTGTATCTTGGGTCCTCTCTAAAATCTCTTTGAATAACCTGGCACGATAATCAGGTGGTTCAAAGTGCCTCAGCAACAACTCTGACAAACTCTGCCAATCCCTAAACCTATCGACGTTGGCTCTATACCAAGTTAATGCTTTGCCAGAAAAGAGGTCTATGGCACTAGAAAATAACTGATCCTCGGTGACATTACGAGCTATCCTAAGTTCT
The DNA here is from genome assembly GCA_964028335.1 of Altica lythri. Classification (NCBI taxonomy): domain Eukaryota; kingdom Metazoa; phylum Arthropoda; class Insecta; order Coleoptera; family Chrysomelidae; genus Altica; species Altica lythri. Next base: position 8,826,560 of record OZ034806.1, on the reverse strand, counting down.
TGAACCCTATCTATAAAGTTGTGTACCGATGACTTGGCATCCCCAGCAAACTTCACGTTCCATTTCTCCAAATTCAATGGCTTCGATTGGGTATAATGTACCGTTCGAGTGATATTGGGGGAGTTCGACGGTGCAGAAACACGAGAACTGTTATGGACTGGTGGAGATTCCTCGTCGAGATCTTGTACAACATGACTGAGTTCCGGGTTTCGTTTAGCAGCAATATCAACTGAATCTAAGGCAGCTAATGCCTCCATCAACACTTTGCCCCTCTCCATCCTCTCTTCGGGTGTTAATCCGGCCTCTGGAATACGTTGGGCACGATGGTAAATATGGACTAGTTTCGACATAGAAGAGTTATATTTCCTCACGATATTTTCACCCTCAAAATTAAGAACCGTTTCCTCCGTCAACAGCTTCCGTATCAACCCTATCTCCTCTTTAAAATCTGCTACAGTATAAGGAGGTAGCGTAAAGGTGCCTGCTCTCTCCATCTTCAAGATCGGCCGCAGAGCTGTCCTCATCTGATCAACTGTTTGCCTCGAATCGACTAAGATTCCCCTAACTAAAAGTTCGTGGATCAACATGTCCTTTTTAAGGTATGAAATATCCATTTTATACTCCATGATATATGGTTAAAATAACAACTATTCAACAAAATTCAACAATAACGAATAAGTGACAACTACAACCTTTTCAACAAATAATCAATAAATTGCGGTTCGGTAGCAATTAGCAACGTTGGATAATATTAAATAACTTACCAATGATATATAGATAAAAATAAGAAAGTATTCAACTATGTAAATCGTTTCACGTTTGGTGTGATCTGATGTTAATAACGCCAATAATTAAAATATATAATAAAAAAAAATTCTACTTAGCTCACTTATATACGCGATTAATAAACAATAAAAAAAAACTAACTATTACTCGCCCAATTAAACAAATATATGCCCCACGTTCGGCGCCAAAAATTTGCCACGTATTTTAATGAATTTAAAAACAAAAATCAAATTTAGAAAAATAAGGAAATTTAACTAAAGCAAATACAACTCCAGCTGAGTTCGGTAGTGGTCTCTCTACTGGCAAATTAGTGCCCAGCTCAGCCGTAGAGGTAAGTAACAAATACTAGTGAGTCGCGCCACCGATTTAGACGGTTAAAATCGGAAACCCCTGATGTTCCAGGCACTACTTCACCCACTGGAGATAATCAAGTAAATTTAGAATATTTAACGGTTCCAATTAAATTTCACAACAACTAAAAATAACGATAAGCGAGCTAAATAAAACCAAAATGTCAACTAGACTCTTCTTTAATGAACAATTTTTTAAATTTTCACAACTGTCAAGTCTCGCGCTTGACAACGCTAACAATATTTATATATAACAAAGAATTAATAAATGAATAATATTAAAAGAGAATTTTAAATATGTGTGATCACACGCAATATGAAAAAAAAGGTATAAGAAAAACTAACTCTTAACTAACTAGTTACGACTTAAGACTAATATAGCTTATCTGTTTAATTGATAAATTTTCGCAGTCCTCGGCTGGTCTTATACTTGGGTCGGTTCCAAAATCAAGCCTTATCCAAAACCAAAAGGCTACACCAAACACAAAACGTATGCTCGAACCAAGTATCAGGCCTACTTACAAAAGAAGCCTATATCCAAGACTTATGCCCGTAACTAAAAACCCTAAAATCGTAATTAAGCATTAACATTAGGTTAAAAAGATTTGAATGACTCCTTGAATTAATCTGAATTAATTACACTACTCTACTTTACTGACTTAAGTACAATTTAAACACATTGACTGATATTTGTATAACAATGAAAGAATAAAAGTGAATTTAAATAAGTATTACAGCATTTAGAAGCTGATTTTTCTGAATCTACAATTAATGATCAAAACTAATAATTAAAATGTGCTTAACAAACTTAATTTTGACTGGCTAGTCACTACAAAATTATAACAATAACTTTAAATCAAAATTCACATAAAATTAATTTGTAATAGTACAAAAATCAATTTCGATAGTAAAAAAAACTAAAAAGGAGTCTAGTTAAACAAAATATAAACCCTGTGGACGATACAAAAGAAATATACATATAAAATAGAAATTTTACCCGATTGATTTTATGGCGTCATTAATTTATTAAAAATGTAATTATATAACTTACCTATTTAAAAAAATAGGGTTCTTTTACTCGATAACCTTTTGACAACCACTTGTTGCTAACTGCAAGGATGAGGAATCCTGACCACGATTTTCTGTCTGAACAGTCTTACTACCAAAATACCACTTGTTTGTTCGTTAAACCACCTACACTCAAAGAAACGAGAGAAAGAAACCATGAGTATCGACGAACCACATGTATAAAGAAACTAGTACTTACCAAATAAGATTTGATTAATAATCCGGTCTACGCCGTATTTTCCACCGAAATCACCAAAATTCAGAGAAATCTCTCTCACACAATTTTCAATGGAAATGAACGAGGTTAAATTTCGTAAATCCAAACTAAATTGACTTCGATGATCGAAGATTACAAATTAACCCCAACACAAATCTCAGATGCTTTCAGCACGAACGTTCGTAATAAAAAGGAAGCAAGTCTCCCACGTTCCTTAGATCACAATAATTTGACATACGTCGAAATAAGATATGGCCTCTACTATTGGAACAAACCGTAGCTTATTCAGCCAACCCTTTACGAACAAACAGGGATCATATTTATATAGGCGACAACAACAATCAAACCTTACCTAATTTCCCCATTTATTTTCGGTTTTATTTTTAAACATTATATAATCTAAAGAAGACTGGCTATCGAATTTCAATAATGGGGTTATCATCAAACGGAGAGAAGATGTAACAAATGAACTAATGACTGATGACAGAACAATAAACCTAAAAATATTTTATAACCTACAAAATAAATTACTTACAGAAATTTAACAACATTGGGAAATATATGGCCAGAATATATTTATAAATTGATAACTAACCGTAAACGAACTTAAATCAACCGATTTCTTACTTGAATAAACACTACAATGATAACAAATTAAGGTAAGCAATTTAGTTATTTTAACTATATAAATTTTGACCCGTGACAAACTCTTCTTTTTTGAATGCCAAAAGGACATTAACGTTGTATCTCGTAAACGGCCCAACGGATTTCGACGTATGACGTATCATTTTAAAGGGGTTGCTGTATAGGGTAAGATTAAGCGTCAAAAAGACCATATTGATGAGGCCAAAAGGGCATTATAGCTATATCTCGTAAACGGCCGAACGGATTTCGTCACGTGACATATCATTGTAAAGGGGTTGATGTATAGGGTAAGATTAAGCGTCAAAAAGACCGTATTCATGAGGCCAAAAGGGCATTATAGCTATATCTCGTAAACGGCCATACAGATTTCGACGTATGACGTATCATTGTAAAGGGGTTGATGTATAGGGTAAGATGAAGTGTTCAAATCTTCTAAAATAATAAAAGCGCGTGACCTTGGTGCATTAGTTGTTAAAATTATATCAATCTTGAATAAAAAATCGAGTAATTTAAATTATAAAACTTAACAATTTTTAAAATAACAAAAAATACAACAAACTTTAATAAAAAAACTCAAATATACATTTAAGCATCAAATTTTAAAAGTATAAAACTCAAAAAGTTTTTTAAGTAACAAAAAATATATTAAACTTTAATAAAACTCAAATAATACACATTTTTAGAAGCCAAAAAAACTTTATAGCATAAAACTAAAAAATTTTGAAGGCAACGTTGAAATGTATATTTTTTACATCAATACAATGTTTTCAATTAAAAAAATTTTAAATAAAAAATACTTATTTTATTAATAAAAAGGAATAACATACAGTTATCAAAACAAAAATTCGGTTTTTATCAGGAAGCTGTGGTTTGTGTCGATGAAAATAGGATACCGCAAAAACAAAAATCTATGACGTTTATTTGGTTGAGTTATGGTATACATAGACATTAGCGTCACATGTGATTGGTAAATATAATATTTAATAAACAACATATAGAATATATTGTAAAAGCAACAATTAGGTTTTAATTTTTATCGACGCCTATGTGTTTCGGCTAAGTCATGCATATTTAAAGAGTGTTCTAGATTTAACTTGCTCATTATTGGTTTGACTCTCTATACATCTACTTCTGAGTTCAGTTTCGAGTGCAAAAGTTTGTTTTTTGTTACATATCCATAAAGGTAAGAATTTTTATTTTATTTCAAAATTTTAATTTAATTTAATTTTTATTGCTTCTTGAATTATTTTAATTTTTGAGTTTATTTAATTTTATTTTTCTTGAGTTAAGTTTATTTGTCATAATTTAATTTTTCGTAATGATTTAATTTTATTTGTAGTTGGATTTAACTAGAATAAATTTAATAGAGAACTATTTCAACACTGAAGTCCACTTGTCAGAATAAGTGTCTGCCGAAACTTATTAAATCAAAATGTAAAGGGAAAAAGCAAAATTGTGCTAATCACTCTGATACATTTGAAATAGTTTAGGAATATAATTTCTTCTTCTTCGATATTGTTTTCCTCTCTTTACAACCACCACACACAAAGGTAAGAATTATTTTATTTTTAAGTTGATTTAATTTTTTTATTTTTCTTTAGTTATGTTTATTTTGAGTTGATTTAATTTTTGTAATGATTTAAATTTATTATTTGTTTAGGTAATTTTATTTTGAATTGATTTAATTTTTTGTAATGATTTAATTTTATTTTTAAGTTGATTTAATTTTTTATTTTTAGATGAATTTAACTAAAATTAATTCGTTATGTCTTGCAGAAAAAAATAACGAGAAGATTATTATCAAATTAGGAGAACTTCCAGTGGATGTTCCGCAAAAATTATTGAACGCTAAACTAGTCCAGAGCAAATTTGGAGAAACAATTTTGGTTGAGCTAGAAAACGGGTTCTGCTTTTTGCCTAAGAGAACCATTGGAACATTGAAGACTCACTTGGCAGAATTGTCTGACGGACATTATTTTATCAAATATAAAGGAAAAAAACAAATTGGTCAAGCTAATCCTACCGATACATTTGAAATAGCTAAGGAATAATTTTTTGTTTTATTTTTATTTTTTTATTTCTCTATTATGAATACCATTATGGTTAATGCTATTGTAAAAGAATTATCAATATCATATAAAGCGTTAATCTCCAGTTTTTCGCATAGGGAAGCAAATAAATTATTAAACCAAATTAAACAGCATGTTATCAGTTTTCATAAAGATATTCGTAGTGGAAATTTAGATATTGGGACACTTAGAAATTTACAAACAAATTTAGGACATTTAAAAACGTTTAAAGAAGCAATTATTAACTTGTCTAAGCAGGGATCGAAGTTAACTGAAAAATCAGGGGTAAAATGGGTCGATCTAGAATCTATTTTTCATTCAAGAATTAGGACTGCTGTTATTGTTAATTTAAAACAAACGCGGTAATAGATGCAGGTACGGATCTTGCATTGTGGTTCAACGAAAATATTGTTGATAAAGTAATGAGTAAATTGTCGGAATTTCAACTTAGGAATTCTGGATGGGCTTTAGACAAAATTATTTCATTGGAAATAAACATTAATAAATATGAGATAGGTAACGGTGCTACATCATACATTAAGTTACCTGATCCTATACTAAAAAAGCAAGCATGCATTAATATTAAAAATTTAGATAAAGCATGCTTTTACTGGTCGGTAACAGCATCATTGTATCCAGTTAATAAAAATGTAGATCGTGTATCATCGTATCCTCATTATACAACCGTATTGAAAACCGAAGTATTAGACATGCCAATGCCACTAAACAATATTTCCAAATTCGAAAAATTAAATCAAATTTCAATTAATGTATATGCATTAGAATTGAATGCCGCGAAAGATAAACCGATTTACACAATTTATCCTGCACGCTTAACAAAAGAAAAATTAAATAAACATGTAAATTTATTGCTTATTAAAGATAAATACTTTCCAAAATTAAACGATTATGAAGCTCCATCAATGGATATGGAAAATGCAGATATCAAATATCACTATTGTTTAATCAAAGATTTATCTCGATTAATATCAAGTCAAGTTAACAAAGCTCATATGAAAAAATATATTTGCGATCGATGTTTAAATTATTTTCATAGTCAGGAAAAATTAAGTAAACATGAAGATTACTGCAAAGACATGAACAATTGCAAAATATCGTACCCACCATTTGATCATGTAGAGTTTAAAAACCACGTATACAAACAGACGACACCTTTTGTCATTTATGCAGACTTTGAGTCAGTGCTACGTCCTTATAATAAGAACTTGGGGAAACATACACGAAAGTTTCAGAAACACGAGGCGTATAGTGCAGGATATTATCTAAATTGCTCCTATGATAGTTCGCTATCATTTTACAATGAATATTGTGGGGAAGACTCCATGGATTGGTTCGCTGCTGAAATGACAAGGATGGCTAAATTAATTGAAGAGAAAATTAAACATATCGAACCAATGATTGTCAAGCCTATTTTACATAATGCAACATGTCATATATGCGAGCACCCCTTCAAAGAGAAGGACACCATCGTTTTAGACCACGGCCACTTTACAGGGAAATTTCGAGGGTTTTCACACTAAAGCTGCAATTTAAACTATAAAAAAAAGTTTGTTGTACCCGTAGTCTTTTATAACCTTTCGGGATATGACTTACATTTTTTACTTAGAGATTTATCCAAAAAAGGTAATATAAGCTTGCTTCCTATAAACAAAGAAAAATACATTTCATGTACATTAAGTAATGACGAGAGCGAAGTAAAGTTTAGATTTATAGACTCGCTACGATTTTTAGATTCTTCCTTAGATAAACTTTCTGCTTTACTAGAACCATCAAATCTACATTATCTACGTTCACAGTTTCCCAATTTAACATCTGAACAATTTGAACTATTAAGTAGAAAAGGGGTGTTTCCTTATGAATACATTGATTCAATTGAAAAATTAGACGATACGGAACTGCCATCCAAAGATAAATTTTATAGCACACTAACAGATGAAAATATTACTAACGATTTATACATGCATGCACAAAAGGTTTGGCAATCATTTGAAATTAAAAATTTAAAGGAATATAGCATGCTGTACATGAAAACAGATATCTTGCTTTTAGCATCTGTGTTTGAATGTTTTCGCGAAAAATGTCGAAAAACGTATGGTCTCGATCCTGCTTGGTATTATACGCTCCCCGGTTATACGTGGGATGCTATGCTAAAATATACCAAATCTAAATTGGAAATACTCAAAGATATAGACCAAATCATGTTTATAGAGAAAGGTATAAGAGGAGGAGTCAGTCAATGCAGCAATAGATATGCTAAAGCAAACAACAAATATATGTCTGAATTTGACACGTCACAACCATCCAAATACTTAATGTACTTGGATGTAAATAATTTATATGGTTGGGCTATGAGTCAACCTCTACCATATGGGGGTTTTAATTGGGTTGACACAAACATCGACATAACTCAAATACCAGATGATGCTCCGAAGGGTTATATCATCGAAGTAGACTTGGAGTATCCACATGATCTACATAATCTACACAATGACTTACCGTTTTGCCTAGAACATCGAAAACACCAAGGATCAAAAATACAAAAACTAATGACCACTTTATATGACAAAGAGAAATATATCATACACTATCGAAATTTAAAGCAGGCTATGTTACATGGATTAAAAGTGAAAAAGATTCAAAGAGTGTTGAAATTTAAGCAAAGCCCCTGGTTAAAGTCTTACATCGACCTAAACACAACTCTTCGAACAGCTGCTAAAAATGATTTTGAGAAGAATTTATATAAACTAATGAATAACGCTGTATTTGGCAAGACTATGGAGAATATAAGAAAACACCGTATTGTTAAACTCGTTAGATCTTGGGAGGGTCGATATGGAGCAAAGAACTTGATTAGCAGTCCTAAGTTTAGTTCGAGCAAAATCTTTGATGAAAACCTTTTAGCTATAGAGCTTTATTAAACCGAACTTGTATTCAATAAACCGTTGTACATTGGCATGTCGATTCTCGATATTTCAAAGACTTGTATGTACGACTTTTATTACAGTTTTCTGCTTCCTACGATGGGTGTAGACTACTGTAAACTCTTATACACCGATACTGACGCATTTCTTCTTGAGCTGCGATGCAATGATATTTATACCGAATTAATTAAAGCCTATCCAGATAAATTTGGCACCTCAGACTATGAACCAAATAATACATATGGTATTTCACTCTTGAATAAAAAAGTCATTGGACTAATGAAAGATGAATGCAACGGCAAACTTTTAACTGAATTTGTGGGGTTGCGTTCAAAAATGTACTCATATTTAACAGAGGGTGATAAATGCATTAAAAAATCAAAAGGAGTTAAAAAGAATGTCGTTGCTAAAAAAATTACTTTTGATGACTACCTTATATGTTTAAGAGATAGTAAATTAAAAGCAGTTAAGCAATGTACGTTCCGTTCCTACAGTCATAATGTTTATACAATCGAACAAACCAAAACCGGTCTAAGTCCACACGACGATAAACGCTTTTTATGCAATGGATCATTTGACACTTTAGCATGGGGTCATCGGGATATAATGCTCGAATAATGTTATTCATAAATAAAAAATGTGTATGTGTATTGTAAATTAATTAATAAGGTTAGTTTTCTATTGTTTATTGTATATCTAAAATTAAATAACAGTTGTAAATTAATTAGTTTTTAGTTTTCTATTGTTTATTGTAGGTATATCTTAAACTTTTTATGTTTACAATAAATTTTTAATCTGAATCTATGGTGTATTATTTTCTTTTAAATATGTTCTGTTGAAACGATAAAAAAACGTTCAAATTTATCTTTTAGACATCTATTATTCGATAGTTTGACGTTTATGAATTTAGGAACGAAAAAAACGATGAAAAGTGTCACTTTTTGTCACTTTGAAACGACATTTTTCCATAAGAAATACACGTAAATCGTAAATTTCTTTTAACCAATTTTTTAATACGTTATTGTGACAAATTTTAACGCTATCTTGACGTTTGGACGTTTCAAATTTTAGAACTGTGACGTACATAAATTTTGTCTTGATAAAATAACATTTTTTTGATGTTATAATTATCGATTTTGAAATAAAATTCATTATTTTTTTTTATAAAAGTTTATTGCATATTTTCTAAATCTCTTATTACATTTTGTTTATAAAAGTAAAAATACTGACGCAAAGCGTTACATAATAAAGGATCAGTACATATTTCACAAAATACATCTAATGCTTGAAAGCAGTTATCACTAAAATTTCTTTTTACAATATCTATAACATTATTATAATAAATACCAAAGTTAATATTTTCTAAAAGTACAATCTGATAAGCTATGATACAATGGTGTACTCTAACAAGTTCATCTACATCCTTTTCCGTTAGATGATATCTTACGCCATGTTTTTCAAATTCTATGAACTTGGTGTCATCGTATACCAACTGTCGTATTGTACAAAAATCTCCACAGGAAAATGTTACTGGATCATACTCATCTGCGTAGGTTGGTAGTGGTTCAATAAAAAATGTGCTTTTGCTCAAAAATTCACAAAGATCAAGCCATTCCATTTTTCCAAACGACAATAATTTACTTGGCTTACAGTATTCTGATAAAATAATAGCTGGAGAAAATGTTCTTGCAGGAGATATACCAACTGTTATAACATACCCCTCAATTGTGAAAGATGATTGTAGCAGCAAATAATTTTCACGTTTTACTTTGTCTTCGTAAAAATTTAAAATTCTGTTTACTTCTTCCATATAAATAGAATCTTCACTACTACTACTACTCTCAGAATATGACGACAATTCTTCACTACAATAACCACTGTCTTGTGTCATCATCTTTTAATACTTGATAAAACTTGTGTTGAAACTAAGTAAAAATAATTGCTTCTGCTTCTAAGGACAGTTTTAGTCGGACCGCAGACTGAACGGTTTAAACAATAGATGTTATGAATCAAAAAAGGCCCCCGGAAGCTATGAAAACGTATCTTGTTTGTCATAAGAATACATGTAAAAAATGTTCAAAGTAAGAAACAACAGAGTTTATAAAATATTAGATTTTTCGATCCAGCTATTATGCGAACCATCAAACCCTAGCCATTTAACGTAGATTTTATTGCCTTTTTTCCTCAGCACTTTTTCAACAAGGTAAACATCAGGATTTTTTGACTTTTGTAACTCTTCCTCGTAAAATGCTCCTTTAATTGGTGATCCATGTAAATCTTCCAACATGTATGTTACGGGATTAGTTATGTTCACTTTGGTAATTTTAAACAGCTCCGTAGTCCAATTAGGTGTATAGCCTTTATCAAATAGATGCTTTGCCTTGCTTATGCGCACCACATCTCCAATTTTATATTTTCGCGGGCCTGCTATTTTCAAATGATTATAATATTGCTTCAGAATCTCTTTTTCATTGGACTTGTTTACCTGAGACGGCTTTTGACCAATCGTTCTATGTTTGCTTTCGTTGTACTCTTTTGTAATTTTCGGTAACACATCTATCCACCTGTACGTACCGTTTAAGCTAAAATGCTTGTACAATTTCGTTTTCAGCGTTCTAATAATTCTTTCCGCCATACTTGCTTTAATCTTTGTAAATGTACTATAATGATTTATGCCATGTTTCTGCATTAGATTTTGAAATTTTGTGTTGTAAAACTCTTTGCCCTGATCAGATTGAAGATTTTTCGGTTTGCGTTTTCCTATAATATCGGCAAAAGCTTTCGTGATTTCTTCGCCAGTTTTCGATTTCAACGGTCGAGTCCAGAGAAATTTTGAGAAGCAGTCAATTACCACTAGAATCATTTTAAACGATCGATTTTGAGTTGCGTAAGAACTCATTTCAGCCAAATCAATTTGCCATAAATCGTCCAAACCTTTGATAATTGTTTGTCGTCGAGCATAATTTTTTCGAGCCGGTTTATGCAGCTCATTAACGACTTGAACCTTTTCCTTTAAAAACATGACTGTGACTAAAACTAATGTTTAGGGATTTTGTACTAACCGATTCTCCAATGCTTTAATAATATTTACAACATTTCGCAGAGTATTTTAATTTATAGTTATTGTATTAAGCAAATCAGCAATGTTTTTTTCAATAGCCAAAATTTTTCCAGAGAGTACATTAACATTTTTCGTTAAAGAGTCAGTTCTTTTAAGAATCTCATCCAACAAATCTTGACGTATATCTGGAATATCCTGATTATATAATTTTATTATCGCTTTATCGATTTTATCTTTTACGTTTTCTACTGCATTTGTTTGATTTACAGCTAACTGTGCAGAGTTTGCATTAATCGTTGCTATTTGTGATTCTAAACTTTTAAGCGAATTTTTAATATCTCCTCGTAAGTACTGTTTTGCGGTGACAATTGATTCATCAACATACTTTTTATTAGCCATATGTTTGCTGGCTAACGGAGGATCTCTTGATATAAAAGTGTTTATGGCCATCAAGTCATTATTAAATGTAAGTTTCATAGCATTTATGTTTTCAGTCAACTTTTGTAAATTATTATCCAAGTATTTTTTATTGACGGCATCGCTATCTAAATCAGGATCTTTAACATTACAAAGTTTTAAATTTTTAAAATCAACATCTGCACTTAAAGTATGTGCTAATGCCGGTTTCGGTATAAACAATTTTTTATCTCCAACGATTTTTTTGGTACGTCCGAATTTGTCGACACTCATTGTAGTAATGATGTTTAGGCAATAATGCGTGCTTCTTTTAATTCCTCAATAATTGCAACAATTTCATTATCATTCGAAGTATTTCCTGCTTCTTTTGACGCTATTAAAAGCCGAAGCCTATCAACAAGTTCGTTTGGATCGTCCCAATATTGAAGGTCAATTTTATTATCGTTGTAAACCATTTGCATCCCATTGCCCGAAGGTTTTCGCAAGTGAGAGGTAGCCAGAGGTTTTATGATATGTGTGTATTTGAATCGTTGTGTTCCTTTAAGGTGTCCTTTTTTGTTTTTATGAGGATTTGTTAAATTTAGTATTGTTTCATAATGCTTTAAATCGTCCTTATTGTAATTTTCAGGAGCATCATTAAAAATTAATTCATACAGACCCGGTGTACCTCTTATCTGTTTGCCTTCTGTAATAATAAATCCATGAGTTTTATCAAAGTCGATTTGTTTACCACCCAGAAACCATTTAGAAGTATGAGCATCGTAAGTAGGACCATAAACCGTATCTATATTATCTTTTTTCGTCCAATGATCTATAATATATGGATGAGCCATTGGGGGATACTGATCCAAGTATTCCTTAATAACATCTGCTGAAATGTTAAGATCTTCAACATCTTGTCCGTCGTCTTCTTCTTCATAGACTTCATCATCATCATCATTAGTGGTTTCAGCAACATCTTCGAGTTTTACAAACGCAGGTATGCTCGATTGCTCTTTTTGTTTAGGTAATTCCTCTTTTTGTTTAGATGGGTTCTCTTTTTGTTTAGATGGTTCTTTTTTAGGCTCTGGCTCGTTGACTGGTTGAGGATGAGAGATTACTGTTTCGTTTAGAGAAGATTTTACAATTTTGTGTAGAGGTTCCGTGACAGGTTTAAACAATTTATTTAGTGTCTCATCCGTTTCAACTCTACCCAATTGTAACGCTTTGTATTTTTTTCGAATCGATCGAGAAAGTTCGGCAATTTTTCTCTTACGAACGGCAATGTCAACTGGATTGTCTGAAATGTTGTCGAATAATGACTGTAATGTTACAATTTTATGTATTTATCGAAACCGATTCGATATCGACCGTTGTTTAAATCAAAGTCTTTTGCAATAACCATTGTCCCATATTTTTCTTGCCAACATTTCGAACACAACTGTTTGAATTCTTCAAAACTCATATCCGGTGACACGTGTTCATCAAAGACATGTTTCAAATCGATAGCATCTTGTTTAAAAAGTACAATTAGGTTACTGTTATCTCTACAAATTTGTTTACAGCATTTCGAGTAGGTTTGTGAAAGAAATGCGCTATCTATATCCCGATGTCGACCCATGCTGTAGTATTCTCGAATCTTTTGCTGGTTCTCACATATGACGTCATCAAAAATAAAAATTGAATTCGGCTTTGCTTCATTTGGGCTAATTATTTCATCGTTTTCTTTAAACGAAAAATATCCCACTCCTTTAACTTTCGACAGCACTTCTTCCAACAATTTATACTTGGGCTGATACAATGACTTTGAATAAACGTAAACATTTTTAAATTTCGCGCCATGTGGATGAAACAGTAACGATAACATAACGTTTGTTTTACCACACCCATTGGGTCCACAGATTAGCGCCCGAAACGAATTTGGTAGCAATGGTCCATGTTTACTGGCAGCGATTCGATCGTTTCCTTCATCTAAATTTTCAATCGGTAGCGTCTGGTCTTGTTGAATGATCTTCATTGTTTAACATGTTTTTTAATGTTTCAATGTATAAGTAGAGTAGTAATTCTTAAATCATTTCATTTCTCATGTTGGTGTTTGAAGGTGAAGGTGTGCTCAACAGCCTTATCAATAATCTGCCGTTTGAGTTACATTATCCCAGTTACAACTTTTTGGGACCAGGCACCAAATTACATAAAAGACTTGCACGTGGAGATACGGGTGTTAACCTGCTGGACGACGCAGCCAGAGAACACGACATTGCATATTCTAAACATAAAGATTTAGCGGAAAGACATAAAGCAGACGAGATTCTTGAGAATAAAGCGTGGGAAATAGTAAAGTCCAAGGATGCTTCAGTTGGTGAAAAAGCTGCAGCTTGGCTAACCACAACCGCAATGAAAGCTAAACGTAAACTTGGCATGGGTGTTAGGAAACCTAAATCGTTTAAACGCAATATTATAAGTAAAATACAAAGAGATATAAAAAAAGCTGGTCCTTTGGCTACATTAAAACGAGCAACCAGTGTTGCTCTTAAAGCAGCCAGGGTAGCTGTTCAAAATGCTGGTGGAAAAAAACAGGTTAAAGTACCTAGAATTATTCCCATCAAACCCAAAATCTGGAGGCTTTTTACCGTTAATTCCGTAATTTGCTGGACTAAGTGCACTGGGGGCGTTATCCGGTGGAGCTGCTGGAATCGCTAAAACTGTGATTGATGCGAAAAATGCACAGAAAAAATTAGAAGAAGAACATCGACATAACAAAGCTATGGAATCTCTCGGTAAAGGACTATAATTACGAAAAAATGCCAGAGGAGGCTTTGGTCTCTTTCTAAAGAAGCAAAAAAACTAATTACGCTACCCAATCGAGGATTGTATGATTATGAACTAAAACGATATGCTAAACGTCTAAAAATCCCGAATTTTAGAGGTGTATTTATGCGAGACACATTGCCTAAAACCGGTCCTGTTCAACGCGAATGCGCAATCCTAAATTTGGATGAAAGCAAAAATCATGGAAGTCATTGGGTGGCGTATCGGAAGATTAACAATAACGTTGAATATTTCGATTCATTTGGCAAGTTGAAACCGCCGAAAGAACTTGTACAGTATCTGGGACCTGCAACGAAAATTGTTTACAACCACGATCCTTACCAGACTTTTAATCAAATCAATTGCGGCCATCTTTGTTTAGAATTTCTATACGATGGAGGCAGTTTTGGCGTACATTAATCGTGAAAAGAAACTGATTGACTTTACTGAACAGGAATTGGCTTGTTTTCCTATATGTTATTTGAAAAGGTACGCAAAACCTTGTGAATTATTACAAGTTTGGTGGAAGTTGCCGCTTGAATATAGATTGGATTTTGAATTGCGAACCTGCCTGCCCTGCTTTGTTCATCATAATCGTCCTGAATGGACCACCCATGTTGACGGACCTGCGCAATCACAAGGAAATTGCAATATATGTAAACTAGGTTTAGAAAAATGTAATGAACTTGTAAAAAATTATTTAAATAAATGTTAAAGATATGCAATTTTATTTCTTTGTTCAACCTCCAACAGTTATGTTGTTAACGTTAGAGAGTCGTGATTATCAATTTGATTGGATTCCTCCGGTTCCGTTGAGTTTAGATCCAAAGAAACAATACAAGTTGGCATTTCTGTTTTTCTTTTCATACAACAGTATACCAAATGTAGAGATTGGCAGTAATGCTTTTTACTATTACGAAAATAACAATAAAACTAAATTGCAGAAAATAACCTTAAATACTGGTTGCTATGAAATTTCCGATATTGAAGCGACGATTCGAAATTTAATAAATATACCACCAAATGCAAAGATTGAAGACGTTTTTTCATTGAAGCCCAACAATAATACACTCAAGTGTGAAATATTTAGTAGTCAACATGCAATAAATTTCGAGCGTGAAGACAGTATATAGTCCGGCAGCTAGGGGGGTTTCCGTGGCCCATTCTCCTCCTGTTAATCAAGAATGTTATTTTATGTATTTTTTCTCGCTGAATCCGAATATCAAACCTGTATTTTCGAAAAATGGTCGGGTAAATTGTTATTAAAAATTTAATTGTTTAAACAATTATAACTAATAAACTAAGAGAGATACAAAAATTTTTTCAAATACTTTTTTGATCCTTAAGAAAAAACAAAAAAAATAAGCTTTAAAAAATTAAAATCCGTTTGTTAGAACCCAAGATATTGCAAATATAGTTACAGAATATTGCAAAATATCATTCCTAATGTTTTTGATCGCAGATTTTTTATCATAACTCGGGTTCTAATAAAGCTATTATATTTTTCGACCTCTTATTTTGAAGGCAGCATTATAAGCTTTAAAATGAAATAATATAAATGTCTCTAACAATGTTTTTAACAAAGTTATACCTACTTAAAAGTCAAATTTTTACATAAAAATCGCTAAGTAATTTGTTTATAGCAACTTTTCATTAGGTCAGGTATAAAAAGTCTCCAAATATTTTTCTGTAATTTATTCTACGATTAAAAAAGAACATTTTACGCTTTGTTTAATATATCTAAGTTATTTTTTTCCTGAGATATAGCACTTTTAAAAAACATGTGCGCCAGCAAAGCACGGCGCGAGCGCTTTTGGTCGAGTTCTAAGCTGCTAAGTTCCTCTTTTTTAAATGTATTATAAACATACAAATAGAAATAAAAAGCTTATTCACAAATATAAATTAAATACAGATATAATGAATAAAAATTCATTACCTATGTATAAATACACTATACCTAGACGGCATACAATGGATAAGAAATATAAACTTATCTTTTCTTCTTATATTTATATATACATTAACATTTTAATTTTTTTTAACATTAATTATTAATATTTTTACATGTATTATGTTTGTGACAAACACAGAACATACAACAAGGGATGTTTGAGGAGGCACAAATACACCATACTTTGTGGTACATACTTTACATGTACATGAATGTACAAACAAGTTTTTTGAAGGTGATAAAAAATTGGAATTTTTTTTTTGGTAAAAGTAAATTTTCATCTCTTACCCATCCAAAATTGTCCGGGTTAATAAGATTTAAATTTATCTGAAAAAAATTAGTGTGACAATATACTATAAAAATGGTTCTCAGAATATGCAAATGGATGGAAGCAGAAGTAGGTGGTAACTCTTCTATTAAACTTTTATTTGAATGGCAATATAAATAAAAACGCAATTCATTAAATGTTTTACAGCCAGATTTGCTACTTATAACTTTAACTAAAAATTCTTCAGCTCGCTTCAAGTCTTTGTTAACTAATTCTTGTAAAAGTACTAAAAAAATGTTTAAATAATGTATTGAAATTGTAATAAATATTCATAAATCACCTTGGCCAAAGTGACTCAAATATTTCTCAGGTTTAGCTTGCAAAGCAGAAGATTTTGTTCCCACTTTACTTGTATAATCTGCACCTGTCAAGTGGTGTAGTGCTGGTAAAATGGAACAAAATAATTTTCCATAATGATTGGCTATACTGTGTAATGGCACATCTCCAGATATAACATGGTATAAAATAAAGTAAGACTCTCATTTTTTTCTCTTCGAAGATGTTCGGAAGACTTAATAAATACATTAAAATAGGAGTGAAACACAAAATCAACTCTTTTAGAATTTTGATGTTAACTAGTAAAACTGTATCAATATTATTTTTTGGCAGTTCGTAATTACTACCTAGTATAGCTTCCCGTTCTAGTTCTCGAAGTAGAGTGCTTTTGTCCTGTTGCTTGCTATAAAATCCGTCACTATCAAACAACGAGCTTTTTTCAATCAATTCATATTAGCATTAATAATAAATAAAAAATATACAAATTGATTACTAACTTAGGTAGGTGCTGGGTCGTAGCCCTGGTTAATCCCTGATATGACATCGCTCCTTCCGATGGGAGCCAATAACTTGGGCATGCGGCATTCATCGAAAATGTGGGCAAGATCCTGTATTTCAGGTATTTCTTGCGGCTCGGTGGAGGGCGGAGCCCCCTGGTGCGTGGGTACGTTTAAGCTTGATACTTCCGTTTCGCTTGTTTTGTGGCCTGAGTCGTGGTCCTTCGACAAATCCATAGACCTGATGGCGTTGACTATCAAAGTGCCATATGCGGTGTGGGTGGTTAATGACTAGACCAGCATTACACAGGAAATCGATTCCAAGTAGTGTCTGTGAACCGGGAGTGTCTGGGATTGCGAGAAAATTGGTTTCAGTGATACGGTCCATCAGTTGCACTGGAAGTGGGGCCATCTGAACCGTTTAAATTTTCGTTTAAAATTTGTTCATATTTCTGGTTGCAATTTGAATCTGTTTAACTGTCTATAAAATGAAGTTCACTTGCATTAAGCTCCCTTACTATAAACGGTTCTGTGATTGTTATCGAAATTGGGTCATCATTTTTGTTCGTAATAGTTGTTGTAATAAAAAAGTTTTTTATGTTATAAATCCCTTCATGAGATGTTACATTGTCATCATAAGTTATTTGTTCTATTAAACCGATACCTTCTTTTTGATAAACAGGCAGTTTTACTACTTGTTCAGTATTACCAGGAATTGTTATTGAATAATTATCTATCTTAAAATTTTCATTTAATTTTGGTACATTATCAAAATTTAAAGGAATTTTTATTTTGGGAGTTACTAATAATTTTGTATCAATATTAATTACGGCTTTTAATTTTCTTAGAAGATCCATTCCTATGAGACCCTGATATTTTTTATTAAAATTAAAGATATAAAATTTGTATGTTTTATTTACATTAAAAATATCATTAATTGGAATGAAAACTACTTTGTTATGAAAGCTAGTGTTATGAGATGTTTGTATATGAAAATCTTCATTTCTAATAAATTTTTTGAAAAGATTGAAAGCCATTTCTGAATTAATTAAACTTGTTGTACAGCCGGTATCTACTAAAAATTTAGCTTTTAATTGTGGAATATATATAAAAGGTAATTTATTTTCCGCTAAGGGATTAATATTTATCAAGTTTTCTGGTCTATTGTCGAAACCATAGGAAAATTTACATTTTCGAAAACTTCCTCATTATTGTTGTCAAAATTTTCAAAATTACAATCATTCGTATCATCGTAAGTATTGTCAAAATAATCACTAAAAGTTTGAATATCATCAGAATTTTGTTCGGTATATTCAGTTTCAAAAGGATTTTCGAAATAAATAGGTTCTATGAAATCTTCGGTCCCTAAATTATTTAATTCCATGGGTCTGGGATAAGATTTTTGAACGTTTGTGTTCCTAGTCGAAATTGACATTGGTTCTGGTTTATTATTTGGATTTTGTCCCGTCGGTTTAAAAACATTGACAGGTTTTTTGGGAGTACCAAAAACTTGCCTGTTACTGAAATATCTTGGTTGAGGCATATTATGCCTTGGTTAAATATTTATTGGTTGGTTTGGAAAAGTTTGTTGTTGCTGAGGTATAAAAGGTCTTTGATTATTAAAATTTAAAGAATTAATATTACTGTGAGAACTATTTGTAATTTGATTTTGACTAAAATTTGAATTTTGTCTATTTGAGTTATTTTGAAAGTTTCTATTTATTGAATTATTTAAATTTTGATTTTGAATGTAACCATTCTGTTTATGACTTAGAATAAAGTTTTCTTCTTCGATGACATATGAAATAGCCAATTCTAATGTATTAAGATTTCTTAATCTAACAAAATCTTGTATTCGACCTGTTAAACCTCTAATAAAAGTTTTTAAAGCTAATTCGTCGTAATTTTCTGTTTTAAATTTACGTTCAGCTACTGTTAAATTTAAAGACATTAATTTTGAGTTACTTGTGCTTCGCGCCTTTAGTATTCTTTGGCCAAATGCACAAAAAGATTCATTTTTATAGGGTTTCATAATAATTAAATCTTGAACTAGACAGTCCAGATTTCTCTGATCCCGGAAACTTAATCTAAATAAATTTTTCAAATCTGTCCATGCTCTGATTTCTGGTCTAGAGCCGACTAGCATCAAGGCATTGCCTGATAACTTTCCTATTACTGCTCGTAATAGAAAACTATTTATAGGATCATTTACATTTACTACATTTTTATATTGATTTATCAAAAATTTACAGTGTTCAATAAATATTTCCAGAGAACCTCCGTCTCCGCTAAATACTGGTATTGTATCTATGTACAATTTTAAAAGTTGATAATTCACTTGAATTTCGTTTGGCATGTTGCCTTCAATTATATTTAAATTTGAAATACTTGTAATTATTTCCTCAATTTTGAGGTTTTATTTCCAAAAACTAAAAAACTATATTTAAAAATATTAAATTCAATAATATCTTTAAATGCGGTCCAAATTGACCCCTGGTCTTTTAAAGTCTTATATACAATAAAACCAAAAAGACCAAGTTGTGAAATTAACTATGTTCGTTAGTTTTTTACAACTGATGATTCCCAAATTTGCCACAAAAATGAAAATAGGAAAGGATAAAAAAAAGGAAACTTACTTAGCTCACTTTTCGTAGAATCCAATCCTTGCTCCCCTGTTGTTTGGCTGCTGGAACGTATTCGTCGTCTTGGCACCCACAAGAAAGTCTTTTTCACACAAATTAAAGTTTCTGCCTTAGGAACTTCCGTAAAGGATTAAAATCCACGACGTAACTAACGTTATGCACACGAAATACGACTCGAAAATATCCTACTGACTGCGCTAGTAAACTGTAGGCATGGGCCGACAGAATTTTTAAAAACAACTTTATTTTTTTACAGAGAACTTTAATTAGTAAATGACAAATTGAGAATGACTTTATTTTACAATTTCGAATATTTATAACCTCGTATTTATCTAATAAAATGCAAGCTTGCTATTTCTGTCTTCTTTGTTCATGGGCGTATAACTAGCGGCTCTATTATTTTCATTTTTATAATCCAACAAAATATTTATATTTTAATTACTCTTTTGTAAAAGCTTTTTCTATTTCGGAAATACCATCCATCCTCTGATAGTAAATGTAATATTTTTTAGTTATTCTCACGTTTCGAAATGTTTATGCAATAATAAACAAATCTGTAGTTAAAAATCTTCTTTTGGGGATCGAGTCCGGTTCTTCTCGAAAACGGTTTCATCATGTAAGTGCTGAGGAGAAAAACCTCATCTCCTATTATGGCAAACTGACATTCGATTACGGAAGACGCTTTGCTTCCGGAATGTTAAAGTCATTGCTTGCGATTTTTTTTCCACTGTCGACTTTCTGAATATATTACTATCGCCTTTTTTGCTATATGATCCAAAGTCTACAACCACAAACATATAGTTGACATCCACTAAAACCAACAAAACAATAGAAAAATAGTCATTGTAGTTAAAATAAAAAAAAAACACTATTTTGTGGAGCTCTGATTCGGATATGTTTACTATCATACCATCTATGCTAGATATGGAATTTGGCATATTCAATTTTTCGCAAAAATCTTTTTCTATTCTTTTAAAATCCGTTTTTGTAGGTGGTAGCATCGCTAATGGCATAAGCTTTTGTTTTAATACTTTCAAAACGTCTTGTATTAGTCTTGATATATAAGATTTTGATATTCGCTATACAAATGACAGCGACGCAAAACCTTCTCCGGTTGCGATAAACCTAAACGTTAAAACGAAAAAAATTTTGAAATTTATTATCATTACAATTTAAATGTTTTTGTACTAAGATTTTATAAAGACCCTGGTCGGTGCGGGTTACATAAATCGGGTCAATTAGATCTCTTGTACCCAGTAAATACAAAACCAACAGGTCATCATATTCTTCCTCTTCTTCAAATATTATTTGCAAATTTTTCACAATAGATTGATTCATAATCGGTTCGTGAAGTTCATTTATAACGTAAAAAAATTCGACTGTCTAGGATTCTAGATCACTGGTCGCAAATTGACTGAAAACAGCAGTGATACTATCGCCGCACTCGGAATCTCAGAACGTTATAGACGCGGCGTCAGTGTTGCTTGGCTCGGAACTCTACCTTTAACCAATATGCCTGTTATGGGCATATTGAGTCTGCGCAGTATAAAATCAGCGTTCCAGCAGAGCAGAGTTCAGAGCAAACTAAAATTGTTTGGTGTTCCCGCAAGATTAGTAACTTGTTCAAAACGAGATCCTTACTCATTCTCTGGGTTCCAAAATAAAAAGACAACTTTTAATTTCGCGCTTGCGCTTTCAAATAAAATGACTCTTCTTTCAGTACTTTTTAAATAACTTTGCTTTTAGGTTATTTTATTTGTTTGATATTGATTTTTATGTATTTTTCTCTGGTATTTTATTGTAATCAAAATGGATGCTTTTTTGTTGAGAGTGAATCGGAAGTTCAATTTTCGGATATTTCTGTTGACGATAGTGAATAGTGAAGATCGACAGCGCCCAAAAATTGAGAACTATATTGAAGAAACGATACAGCAATATAATGAAACTGAATTTGTTGAACACTTTAGAGTTCGTAAAGATTGTGTACATAGCATTTCAAGACAATTTAAAAACAGCGGCTTATTTCATCCCCAAACAGGTTGAAATGACAAACTAAACGTCAAAGATCATATTCTAATATTCTGGTGGTTTGCTGGTCACCAAACTTCTTCATTTAGAGATGTGGATGGCCGATTCAACATTTCAATTAGAAGTATGTTTCGAGTGATTCGTCGGGTTACATATTTTTTAAGTAACATGTCTCCGCAAGTAATTAAATGGCCAACACAAGAAGAATTGTAAGAGAGTGAGCAATTTTTCAGAAATATAGGACTACCTGGGGCCATAGGCACAATTGATGGTTCTCATATCCCAATTAATAAGCCTGATAGAGACCCTGACTCCTACTATAACAGAAAAAAATATTTTTCAATTCAAGTAAGTGCAAAAACACAATAAAATTATAATCAGTTACAGTAGCGAAGATTTATAAGTACATATTTAGATGTTAACTGTTTCTTTTGAAAATTTGCCAGGATTATTCTTAATTTCAAAGCACAATACATTGAACAATTAAATTAACTGAAAACTAAACATGAATATTGTTTTAGCTTCAAGTAGTATGTGATCATCGGATGGAAATAAGAAGCCCTCTCTCATTATTTAGCACAAAAGTGTGGAAATTTTTTCATTTTGATTACTCCGATCAAAAATACTGGGAACTTATCTCGTCGTCAACGGCTTTTTAATTCAAAATTATCTGGTTGTCAAGTTAATATTGAACATTGTTTTGGAATATTAAAACAAAAGTTCATTGCAAATTACGAAAAATTCCAGACATAGTCCATTTTATTCGAGCTTGTTGTGTACTTCATAATTTATCATTAAATGAATTGAATGATATAGTTAAAAATTAAAATAATGCTGGCCCAGAAGACATAGATCTAGAAGAAAATTTAGATGATGAATTTATGAAAATACATGTCCCTGCAGGAATTCGATATCGTGATTATTTATTAAGACGAACTAAATTTATAATTTGTAACAATTACTTTTTAGTGGATAAAACTTTTAAGAAGATTGAAGTTTAATTTTTCCAACTGTACATTCAAGTAAACCTGTTATAGTCATAGTCCAAGAGCCCAGAGCCCTTAGACCTACGTCATTTTAGCAAAGCAGAAATTTTCAGGATTATTAGTACAATGTCTTGTTAAGAGGTATGCTTACCCTCTAGCTTGAAAGCGGTAGCGCGAAGTACAGGTAGATAAAAACCTTAATTACCTACGTTAAAGTAGAATAGCTAATATTTAAATGTTTTTAAAAAAATATTATTTAAAATTAAAATTCATTACAGCCAGACACTTTCCGCGGACCATTACTTTTGCCAGACGTCTTGAAAGTTATGAAAAAATGGGGTAAACTACGTTATAGTAACAAACCTAAATTTTATATATATTATTGTAGGTACTACTCTAAAACCCTTTGTATGCGGCCAGACCAATCCGAAGGGTCAATCAACCCCCCAGACGCAATGATACTTTACCTGTGAGTGTTAGCGTAAGGGCATTATTTATACGCATGAGTGCGAGTGGGATCACTATATTACTCTAACCGACTGTACTCAAACGACCTTATACTTAACACTAGTTACTGACCTGTTAATTGAAATGTTATGGTAATTTTAAAATATTTGGAGTAGGTAATTAGGAAGGTGAGGAATATCATTTTTGGTATTATTTCAAGAATAAAGTTGTTAAATATTAAATGTTTTTTATAGTTTTTTTTTCAATGTTCAGATATTTACAAATTGTTATTTGAAAAAATATTTAATATCCTCCAAGTGATTCATCTTCAATGTCATTATCGTCTAAGTTGTTACTTTCCTCATCAAATTCACACTCAAATCGAATATTTAAATCATCTTCACCATCATATTCATTGATACTTGGCTTCCTGTAAAAATAAACAATTTAATGATGTTCTGTCTAGCTACAAGAGTAGGGAGTCAATACGGATTCTAGCGCACAGCTTCCAAAATTGAATTTTTAAATCTATAGGGGGCGCTAGCAGTCACCTGTCAATAGTTTTCAAACATAACCTCACTTTTTCAAGGGGGCAGAACACCTATCGTTAGCGTTGGAGCCCTGGCGCCCTGACCATTCTTCTTTTTTCGAATGGCCTTTGACGTTTGGCACAAGCAGCCAATTCTTCTTTTTTGGCATATTTTTTCTTTTTTCGAATGGCCTTTGACGTTTGGCACAAGCAGCCAATTCTTCTTTTCGCATATTTTTAAATTTATCGCGCTTCGCTGTCATCGTACCAACTTTAAATGCTACCGACTTTACAGTGCTATCAACTTTCGCGTTATAACAATTTAATTAAAAAAATTCTTTACAGGATCGAACCCGGGTCTCCTCGTATGATAAACAAATACGTTAACCACTACAACATTGCAGAATTTAATAAAATGTGACAAACAATAGTAGAAAAAAAATAATAAACAATTCTTATCGCAATAAAGATAACAGACTTCGAAATATTTTAAATCAGTTAATTCCAAAAGAATTTTATGTGTGACGTATTGTTTTAACGGGGTTATGGTGTAGGGTAAGATGAAGCGTCAAAAAGTTCTTATTGATAGTGCCAAATGGACATTATAGCTATATCTCGTGAATGGCTTAACGAATTTCGTCGTGTTACATATCGTTGTAAAGGGAATGCTGTATAGAATAAGATTAAGTCTCAAAAAGTCCTTATTGGTTGCGCCAAAAGGGCATTACGACTGTATTTCGTGAACAGCTTTACGGATTTTGTCATGTGACATATTGTTGAAAGAAAATGCTAAACGGGGTAAGATAAAGCGACAAAAAGTCCATATTGATGACGCCAAAAAGGCATTATCGCTATATCTTTTGAATGGCTTAACAAATTTCGTCGTGTGACATATCGTTGTAAAGAAAATGCTAAACGGGGTAAGATAAAGCGACGAAAAGTCCATATTGTTGATGCCAAAAGGGCATTACGACTGTATTTTGTGAATGGCTTAACGAATTTCGTCGTGTGATATATCGTTGTAAACAGAATGCTAAACGGGGTAAGATAAAGCAACAAAAATTCCTATGTCGATGACACCAAAAGGGCATTATCGCTATATCTCCTAAATGGCTTAACAATAATAAAAAATCTGATAAAACCAGATTTATCAAAAATTTCCTAACAAAAATAAGAACAAAGTATGGTAAACACTATGTTTGGAATTACACAAATATATAAGTCGTTTCCCACATAGCAATTTGACATCCTAAGCATATGCGTAGAATATCTTCAAAAAGAACAAGGATGTGCAGAGCATGTTCTCAAATAATACCAAAACAAGTGCTATAAATAGATTGTGTTGCGCCCTGGTCACATGCTGGTCAGGTTTTCAGAATGTAATCAAAGATATTCTTATAAGATGCTGAGCATGTACCCAGCACTAAAAAACGTAAGTGCCAACAAGTATGTAATAAAGATGTTAATAGGTACAATCTATTCTCATCCTTAGCATGTGCACTAAAAGGATACAACAGCCACCTGCTGAAAATAGGCACTGTTCCCCTGTTATCATATGGGATTCAGGTTCATAGAATGTACCAAAGATATTCTTGTCAGATGCTTAGCATGCACCCAGCACTAATGTCGTAACTGCCAATAAGTGTTATGGCAGGTCCTTTTCAAATCTTAGTCAGCTTCATACCATGTCATTCAAGACTTTCCTGGCAGATTCTTAGTTACTGTTAAGGATATCCTGTTCTTATTCCTAGCATGAATAAAGCACTGCAACATATTTTCCCACGGGCATGCGGAAAGCGCGTTTTCCGCACTTATTTGCATGCGAAAAGTCACACTTTTTCACGCCGTGAGAATTCTTTTGACGCACCCAAAATACGTTAAGGTAATTTCCTAAAATGGACTTATATTTAAGTACTAAGTATGTATGGGTGATCTAGCATAAATGCCACCCCACTTTCTTTTATTATTATGCATACTACAAAAAAGTTTTAAATACAAAAGTTAGATAACTTTTCACAGCCTTAAGTAAAATGTCATAATACACCATGTCCAATTTTTACAAAAAGTTATTATAATTTTATTGCATTTTCAGATTCCTTTTTTTAATTCCAAAATTATATAATCTTGCTATGAAAAATGGTTTAGCGCATTAACATTTGTATACTAAGGACCTTCAATAAGTATTTGTGTATAAAATATTTTTGTAGCATGCATAATAATGAATAAGTATTTATTATAGTGCAGTATAGTATATTGTACAATTTTGGAAGTGGAATAAAAAATGCAATACAATAAAAACTTTCTGTAAAAAAAACATTTCTCTGGCTAATGCCTCGACAGAAGTTTCCAACCCAAGCCCAGGTTGTTTTGTATCAACAAAACCTTAAAAGAGCGAACATTTTGTTATCAAATAAAAACCAAAATGAACTAAAATAAAAAACTTTATTTTTTTGCAATAAACAATTTAAACTGTTAAAACAAATACAAAAGAGATGAACGGAAAGTTAAAAAACTGAAATAAAACTGAGAACGAGCTTAAACTACTAGTAAAAACAGAGTCATAAAATACATTAACTTAAAACTAATAAAAACATGTTTATAAAAGCAAAAAATTTTTAATTCGAAACCCAGTTCTGTCCATTTTTTTCCTTAAAGAAGTATTCAATTCAACCTGAACTACAAAACAGATGCAAAAAAAACCATCACAACAGACCGATACACAAGAGATGGAAGAATAGTTGAAAAACTAATAAACGACTTAAAATATTAATAAAAACAGATTAATAAAATTCAGTAACATAAAACTAATAACATGTTTATAAAAACAAAACATTTTTAATTTGAAACTAGACACGTGGATTTTTTTTCACAAACGGCTAGTTCTGATTTGCAATTATCATGTATTAAGAGTAGAGATTATTTTTTTTATATTACTCACCTTTAGCTTAGGATATGTAGAACTGACATTGCAAACTCTTTGAAGTCAAAAAATCATAAAAATTTGTAGAAATTTAAATGGACGGCACATTTTATAAAAACTAGCACTTCTTTAATTTTTTTTTGAATAAGCAAACGCATTGCTTTCTAAGGCCACCGATTAAAAATATTTATAATTTCGAATTAGTGGCCTTAGAAATAAATTTTTGCTATTTTTTTTATCCAAAAAGTATTGATATTAAGTGGCCCGTTTGGCAACGTCACTTCTACATTTCCTGAGCTAAGTTCACTGAAAAAAAGAATCTCTACACTTAAACGTGGTATAAACCTATATAATAATGGGACCCAAAATCAATTTTACATATTTTGATTTTGAATTCTTCCGCGACTACAAAACCAATTAATTTTTCTCTGTTTCATCGGCTGAAGCTTTAATCTTCTTTTTGTCCTCCAAATTTATCCGTTCCTTGGCTTTAACCAAAAAGGTTTTTATCACGTCTACTATGTTAGATTCTGATACCTCCATATATTAAATTTTCATAGCCTCTGGAAGAAACAGAATAAGCTTAATCAGTAAAAAATACAACCTCTGACAAAAATTGTGCTTACGTCTAAATGGTGCCAAAGCCTAGTTTTTAAGATATTCAAAAATATATTTTGCACCAAGCAATAAAATGGGAGTAGTGTGTTGAAAAAATGGTAGAACAATGGATTTTTTTAAAACTTTAAAAGCTCGCAAATTTTGCCAATGTCAAGGTTTGTCGGAGCCGTAGTTTTCAAGATTTAACAAAAAATAAAAATCAGTTTGTTTTTATACGAGATGTAATTTTTTCCTTCATAAAGTAAAAACCAAAAAAAATATATTACCTAATATAGCTTTCGCCAGTTTCAGGCATTTAAATGATGCCTTTTTTTTAGTCCATCCCAAGAAAACATGATAGCAACTCCATTGCTTATCATTTTATACATAATTTTTTTAGTGGTTTGAGCATAATTTTGTCCTCCTATACGTTGAAACTCTGTTACCTAAAACAATGAAATATTACCCTAGCTTCGACTATAACCTAAAAAATTTATAAAAAAAATATACAACACTTAATATTTCTTCTGTATTATTTTGAATTGAAAGTAATGTTTTATGTTGATTAAAATATTATTACTTACTGTTATTCTATAATTTTCTTCATCCTCAAGCCATTCCTCAAACTTCCTTAAGTCTTCAATTGTCGTAAGCGGACATTTCGAATTTAAAGTATTCAATTTTGAACTATATTCTGATTTGGTACAAGTGCCGCTTTGTCTTTGCAACTGAACAAGCACTGAAACCTCACTCATCATGTGTTGTAGTTTTAACTGCATACTGGACAACTCGCCTATTACCAATTTTTTGAAATCTAAAAATTAAATATGTTCCGAGTTATACATGCTTTAGAAATTCTTACACCATTAATATTATTCAGTGTTTACCATTATCATTAATAAAAGCTCCAATTGTCTCATTCTGGCTTGAGTGGTTTACTACATTTTTGTTATTATGGACGTTATCATTTGTAAATAATCCTCTACTTGATGGGTTTGTTTCGTGGTTTTTATCTACTTTATCGAAAGCTAAAAAGATATTTTATATATCAAAACTTTAGAGTAAGAAAAACAGTTTAAACCGGTTTTTGTGGGTTAAAAAAAGAGAGAATTTATTATTTATAGCTATTTTAGCACATTTTAATGGAACTTGTAATAAGTAATATTGAAAAAACAATAATCGAAGTACCTGATTCTATTTCAGATAAATCTTCTGTGATTTCTGGAGTGCGGAGTGCAAAATCTGATTGTTCTCTTGGTGTGG
Organism: Altica lythri; assembly: GCA_964028335.1. NCBI lineage: Eukaryota > Metazoa > Arthropoda > Insecta > Coleoptera > Chrysomelidae > Altica > Altica lythri. The sequence continues at coordinate 8,797,754 of OZ034806.1, read as the reverse complement.
CTGCAACTTTTGTACATAGGTTATCTGAAAAGTAACTAATCTTGATAAACTCGATGTTTTATTGTTAATATCGATGTTTTATTTGTTAATGTCGATGTTTTATTTGTTAATTATCAAACAAGTAAATATATTTGAATGAATAAATTAAAAATAGATGCCACAAAAGAATACTTGCGTTACTGATAATTAAGAACCCTAATTTATATGAAACCCATTTTCACAATCTCAAAAAATAGTCGAAATTAAAAACATCTAAAACAAAATGTACCTACCTAACCGAAAGAGTAAACAAAGGGATTTAGCGTTAATTGTGTGAGCTCATTAAGCATCAATCGACTGAGTATTTTAAATTGGGTAACTTACCTTCACTATAAAACAGCAGTGATTTATTAACTGATTGATTTTCTGTCCCAGGCGAATAGCTTCGAGACCGACGAGTAGCTAAAAATGTATGAATCTAAAATGCTCTAAACAAGTATTTTTTAATCAAATATTTAAAAATATATTGGCAAATATACAAGGTGTAAAAGGTATGAGTTGCAAATATTTTTATGTATCATAGGAAATAAAAGTTTCTTTAATGCAGAAAAAGGTGTTCAAGGAGTGAATAAGAAAAAGATATCACTTACGAATACCGCTTTTTCTCAAATTGGGATAACTATTGTCATCCTCTGAAGATGGAGAGTCTGAATTACTCTCCAGAAATTTTGGATTTTTCTTCCGTTTTCTAATTGAGGAGACCAACGTATCTGAGTTTGTGGACAGGTCGCTGGTTACCATGGCCCTTGCTGCTTTTTTGTTGGCTACTTTAAAGCTGTCTGAAAGTTTTTTTTATATATAAACAAGGTGTCAGGGAAAAAATATTGTAGTACAGAAAACGTGTTACGTCGTATGGCAAAAACTGCAAAATATAGTAATGAGAGAACCTACGAAGGCTGAATGGGGAGAAATTTCGAAACAATTTCAAAAATACACAAATTTTCCAAATTGCATTGGCGCCATTGATGGCAAGCATATCCGTATTATAAAACCCAACAATACTGGGTCTCTTTTTTATAACTATAAAAATTATTTTTCAACTGTTTTGTTGGCTGTATGCGATGCAAATTATTGTTTTATTGCAGTTGATATCGGTGCATATGGAAAAAGTAATGACTTCACAATTTTTAAAGATTCTATTTTATATAAAAAACTTGTCGAGAAAACTTTAGATATTCCAGACCCTAAACCAATATCGCAAACAGATATAACTCCCTTACCCCATGTGATAGTAGAAGATGAGTTGTTCAGTTTATCTGAACATATAATGCGCCCTTATTGCGGTAAATCTCTAACAACCAAGAAAAGAATATTCAACTATCGCTTATCCAGGGCCCGGCGTTACATTGAATGTTGCTTTGGTATCTTGGTAAATAAATGGAGAATTTTTCATAGACCGTTGAATGTAGAAATAGAGTTTGCAGAAAACATCATAAAAGCTTGCTGTGTTCTTCATAATTACGTAAGGTTAAGGGATGGCTACAAATATGACCACACCTTGTACGAAACGTCTCTGATTAATTTGAACACTGATGTAGTGAGGCCTGAATACAAGAGACAGATTCGCTGATTATTTTGTTAACGAAGGCAAACTCCCTTGGCAAGATAAAATGATATAGTTATAAAGTACCTATACGTTTGTAGTCTAAGAAATAATATTATTAAATAAACAATTCTTAACTTACCTAAAGTCTTTTTTTTTCTTCGGAATCACCAGATTCACAAAATATTTCGACTATTTCTTTCCAGTTCCTACGTTTTATAGCTCTATTGGAATAATCAGAAGATTTCATATCCCATATAGCTCCTCTTTTTTCAACTTCGTCAATAAATAGTTCGGTATCGAAGTTATCACGCTCCATTTTTAACCAAATACGTCCACTCGCCACGGAATCGCGCGTAGTACTGGACGCAACAATGGGTGCCCGGGTATCTCAACTCGCGCGACGATCGCGCGTAAAACAAGTGGGTCGAGAGTCCCGCTCATTGCACGCGTTTTAAGCGCGAGTGATTAAACGCGCAGCCGCATCTGGACGGGATATACGTAGCAATAGTAACTCGAGAACACGCGATTGCCTACGCGCGAGTTCACTCGCGCGCAAATCGCCTTATCTGAACAGGCTCTTATAGACGTCTTCTTTCAAGAAATAAAGGTTTCCATCTGAATACCGAAAAACTGAGTTTATATTATCAGGAACCCCAGGAAATTCTTCTTTAATGTTACCTCTTCTTTTTATTTGCTCATCCATATCATCGAAAAGTACAAAGGATGTTTGATTAAACAACACATAGCTTTGACCGGTATGTATCCGTCTGAAACATGGCGTTAACCTTAATATTTTGGGGTAGATTTAATTGAATGTTTCTAGCCAGTGTAATTCCAGGAAACGAAACAGCGAAAAATTTACCTTCTCTTTCTGCGATTAACGATCATGCACTGTTTTGATAAACATGTGAAATCTGTTTTATTTCTTTTGGTAAATAATTTTTGAAATCTTCGGCCGTTGGAATTTTTCCGTCAACTAAATTAAATTTTCAGAGTAAATTTCCTTTTATTATATACAATATCTGGATGACCGAGCTTTGCTCGTGAAACATCTAAATCATAGAGCTTTCTGTTCGTATGTTAGTTAAAAAATTTCTAAATTAGTTTATTTTATTAACAGTTATAACAGTTAAAATAATAATTACTGTTTTCACATGTAAGAACAAAAAAAAAAACAAAAAAAAACTTCTCTTTCGCGTAATCGATCCCATTATGATAACATAACAGAACTGTGACGATTGACAGAGCTGACCCTTATCTAACTGAGCCATCACAAACTTACATAAAAGCTTTCAAAATGATATTATCTATACACAGCTTAAATTAATTTAATAACAATTCAGTTTAAATTTCGAATAGAATGAAATTTTCTAAAAATGATTCCGCTAGATCGATTTATCGTCCCCGAAAACCCCTATATACTGAATTTTATGCAAATCGTTGGAGCCGATTTCGAGATTCCAATTATATATATATATACTAGCTGTTGCCCGCGACTTCGTCTGCGTGTAATTCGAATAAAAGCAAGGTCTTTATGTATCTTATATTAGCGTGAAAAGAACTAACATTATGACATTAAAATTATAACATACATAATTTTTGGGTCGTATTTGAAAAATGTAACAGTCTGACAATATTGAGATGTTACATTCGCACTGTAATAAAGTAACAATATTGTCAACATAAGAAATACAGTAATTAAGCACTGCAAACCCCTAATCATAGGCCTATAGGTAGCTACTGCAGTATGCTTCTATAAACTATATTTAGCGATTTTTTTCTGTCAAAATAGTGAACCATAAATACAATAAAAATTGATAATTTATTTCTAATGCACATTTGGTAGTAATAAATGGATCCACCATACATTATATACATGTAGCACTAACTGTTTTTGCAGCACACGCCTGAGTAGCTCGCAGATTGCAGAATTTTTTCAGACTTAAATGACATTTATCGTTATATTTTGGACAATTCACACAATATCTTTATAAATTATAGCCTATATGTTATTCTGATATATAAGCTACATTACTGTAAAGTTTCATTAAAATCCGTTTAGTAGTTTTTGCGTGAAAGAGGAACAAACATCCATCCATACATCCATCCAAACAAACTTTCGCCTATATAATATTAGTAGGATATATATATATATATATATATATATATATATATATATATATATATATATATAAGAATTGCTCGTTTAAATATATAGGATATGATATGCTGTAAACTCTGGTGTACAAGCTAAAAACGTAATATCAGGTACTTTTACATTGCACAAGTTTATAGATTTTTATACATATGTAACTTTGATTGTGTTAGGCTTTTTCGTAGAGGTTGTTGTTGACTTCTTTGTACTTATTGACGTTGTTTTTGACTTCTTTGTAGTTGTAGATGGGGTTGTCGGGCGCGTTGGTTTCTTTGATGCATGTGGATTGTATACATATTTTTGTTTAAGTCCATATAAAGCGGTCATGCCTGCGATATCTTCTTCTCCTAATCCGCTAACATCTTCTGAATACCATGGGTACATAAGTGCACGCTTATTACTAGAATGTCCCAGACCCAGCGTATGACCCAGCTCGTGCGTGAGTACTGAAAGGAAATTTGTTTTTTCGGGTTCTTCAGAAATGTTCCGTGCATAGCCCCATTTTTCATCTATATCCATATGAACCCTAACACATGACCCGTCTACCACAGGAAAATACCCATGTGCTAATATTCCTCCAGGACCATCAAAGACGTTTGGACAGGTGCGAGATCCTTAACAGTTTGCGCGAAAATAATGTCGCTGTTTACTCATTTGTATTGTAATATCAGATTTACCCTTATACGGATATGGCACATGTCTAAATTTTAAAACTGACGCATGAGCCTACATATCGAATGCCATTTTTGCCATGCCTAATTGTTCGCGAGTTGCGTTTGGAAAATACCAATTTAACTTTGTTTTATTCCATCCAGTCAATACAGAGTAATTTTCAGGTTCTGGACATCGCGATCTACGCATTAATTCTAAAGTTTTATTATTAGGATTCCCATCTACTGGCAAATTATATGTTTCTTGAAATTTAGCTAAAATTTCCGTATAATCAGCGAAAGGTTCATCTGTTGTGTATTTATATTATAATAAAAAATTTTTGATTTCACCATCATCCTCTTCTATTGCTGTCGCAACACACAATAACATGTATATAAAGTATACCTCATAGCTGAATGCTTAGTGACTAATGTAATTTTTTTTGGCAAGCTTCTTATACATTTACATTATCGATTAGAAAGCTTTACCCCCTCTTTAAATATCTAGTGATAGCCCCACATTTAACGCGTTAAAAAAAATGTATTGAATGATTTAGAAAGTATGTAATAATCTTTTGTAAAAGACAATGAATTTTATTTTAAAATTTATAAATACAGCGTCAAAAAAACGTTAGTTTAAAGCAACTGATTTTATAAGCGTCAATACGTTAAAACAGCGTTGAAATTTGTCGTTTTGACGTTTTAAAAATAGGTAAGGATAAATTTACGATTTACATGTATTTCTTTGGAAAAACGTCATTTAAAAGTGACAAAACAACGTCAAAGTGTCAAATAATAGACCTCAAAACGAAGAAATTAAACGTTTTTATGGTCGTTTTAACGGAACATATTAAAAGAAATAAAACACTATAGATTCAGATAAAAAAAATTATTGTACACATAGTTAAACATACAAGAACTGTTTTATATTCCTTAATTATGAGTAACATTAGTCGAGCATTATATAACGATGACCGTAAATTTCTATCATTTTTTTTCCAGTATTAACTATTTTTTTACAAATTTTACATGTATTCTTATGGGCTTTTATATGAATTTTTACGATTATAATGCGTTAAATAAACGTTAAGTTTACGCATTTCAACGTATCATAATTTCTATTCGTTAAACAAAACATCGTTTTCGTTGCTTGTTGCTTTACACATCGTTTTATGTTTATCATTTTTATTCCAGTATTAACAATATTTTTTCACAAATTTTACATGTGTTCATATAGGTTTTCATGTGATTTTTTACGTTTCGTATAAGTCAAAAAACGTTAGTTTTAAGCATTTCAACGTATCAAAATTTCTATTAGTTAAACAAAACATCGTTTTCGTTGCTATATACATCGTCTTATGGTTATCATTTTTATTCCAGTATTAACTGTATTTTTTCACAAATTTTACATGTGTTCATATAGGTTTTAATGTGATTTTTTACTTTTCGCATAAGTCAAAATACGTTAGTTTTAAGCATATAAATTTTTACGTTTATAATGCTCTAAAAAAACATTAAGTTTGCGTATTTCAACGTATTATAGCTTTTATTTATTAAACGTTAAACAAAACATCGTTTTTATTGCTCAAAACATCGTTTACATTTTCTAGTTTTAACCATATTTTTTACACAACTTATTTCTTAATAATTCCTAAATTTTCTAATTCTTCAATGATCTTGGTAGCTTCCTCTTGCGAACCTGTATTGTTGTACTAACTTCTTAAATAAACGACTTATATATTTGGGTCATTCCATACATAGTGTTTACCATACCTCGTTCTTATTTTTTGTTAAAAAATTTTTGATATCTCTGGTTTTATCAGATTTTTTATTTTTGTTAAGCCATTTAGGAGATATAGCGATAATGCCCTTTTGGTGTCATCAATTTAGGACTTTTTGTTGCTTTATCTTACCCCGTTTAGCATTCTCTTTACAAGTTGTAAAGTGCCGGATCTAGAGATTTCCCTAGGGGGAGCAAGGAGATAATTTGCCGCCCCAACCTAGTGTTTTAATACAATGGTAAAAATCAAATAAAACGTTTCTTATTAATTATGTTAATTGTGTATAGATAAGCTAATGCGGAAAATCTGTTAATAATAGTTCATTTCATTTCATTTTTGTACCAGGCTAAAACTGTCAGGTGTCGACCTTCTCGTAAGGTAAACTGGAAATCGATAGTTGTTGGCAAATCGTCTACTACTTTTAAGGTTTCAGTGCTTAAAAAGCATCTTCTTGATCTAATTATTGGCAGTCTATAACAGCATCTTCTGCTTCTGAGCTGCTGTTTATAAGCCAACGGTTTAAGGCCTCTGCACTCTGTTTGGTTGTTTTAGCACGTACTTATGCTTGTTTTCTATATTGTGCACCAGATAATCGTTTTCTCGGAATCATTTTCTAGATAAATTCTCTTGCTGCCTAAAATCAACGGAAATTATTAGTGTTGGCCGACCCCAATGAAATTAAAAATCGTCTGTGTCACTAAGTCAAAGTTTAATATGAAAAAAACAAAGTAGGCTATATAAATAAGTAGGTATATTTATATTTATAAATATACTGAACCTAACAAATCCAACTGTTGTTTTTAAATTTATAAAATATAATGTGTATGAGTAATTAATTATTTATTTTATATCGATTTTGGGCTCCAAAGCCCATCTTCAGTCAGACATCAGTATGGGTTTCACTGTTTTATACAACTACAAAATAGAAATTATTAAGTAAATTATTAATAATTTATTAATTAATCTACATATTGTAGTTTTTTTATCACTATGGCTTATATTGTAATAGAATAGGTCCCTAAATAATTGAACGTTTCACACAAACATACTTTCTTAATTTCGGCTACACTTGCAAACTACAGTGGAACTTTGAAAATTCGAAACCCAAGGGACTTGAAAAACTTCGAATCATCCAAAAATTCGAATTACATAAATTTACTGAAAATAAATAATTACTTATAATTCAAATGAAACCGTAAACAAAATAACACATATATTCAGTTTAAATAAAAATTAACCTAATACAAGTTTAAATCATTCTATGAAAATAGAGCGTGTGCACTAACGCTACTCCCGCTTACATCGCTTGGCCGGAAAATGAGAATGGAAGAGTTTGAATAAAATATCAAAACATCCCGTCAGCGTAGTATACCGTTTCCGTGGTGGTAGACGGGGGAGGGTACAGTGACCTTGAACGTTCTCAAACAAAGAGGTAAGGAGCAAGATAACGACCGGCCGATATCCGGCTGCCAAGGTATTTAACAAAAAATTAACTGTAAACTGGGGATGTATTACATAAAACTAATATGCAAACGCTTACAGCTCGACAGATATAACTACAACCGTGGCGATTTGACACGACCGGACACGACAGACGTTGGTTGATGCGGTGATGCCTAATCGAATATTATTTTAGAGGTATTGGACTGTAATATTAATACTCCATAGTTACTGTAATGAGTTTATAATTATACCTATTTATTATCAGTGCATTAATATCAAAATTATTAGTCATACCCTTTAAAATGAACGGAATGAATGGAAGTCTATTAAATTACAAAGTTAAATTTGTTTCATACTGATAATTGCGATATTTAGTTAAAATAAATTGTTTCCAACGGTTGTGGAAATAAGCTTATAAAAAAAGATTTACCTGTTTTTATTTTCAAATATCATCAAGGTCGCTATTTTCGGAATTTAATTGTAAATCGTCGTTATCTGAGTCTTGGTCTGGATGAATAACAATACGATCCACGACTACATCAATTAGTGGCTCCTTTGATATTAATTCACGTTCAGTTGCGATGACTTTATCTGTTATTTTTTTCCACTCCTCCACAGGAAAGGTTTCAAAAAATTCGTCCGACAGCTGCTGGATTGACCTAAATGTAAAGTTTACATTTCTGGCTCCCACATATGATTTCAAAGCTGCCCAAACCATTTCAATAGGATTCAAATCTGGATGGTATTGTGGGAGTCTAAATACATCATGTCCTTGTGCTCGTATAATTCTGTCGATTGCATATTTTACATAACGAGGTTTATGCATTTTTATTATGTTATAGAGATCAGGCTTTAACATAGAGTCAGTATATGCAATATTTCTTTTCCGAAAAGATTCCTGCATAACACACGGCACTTACGCGATTCATTTTAATAAAAAATTATTTCACCTCTTAGTTTTTAATATGAAAATTCAACAAACAATAACTACTTCACGATTTACGAAGTTATCTGACAACGTAGCAAACACTCTAGAAAACAAGTACAATGTTAAGTATACGGATGTTTACATATCGACTGCTTGAGAGCGACTGACTCTTGGCTCCTCCCACTAACGATGAATTGACCTTGAAGGTTGCAGCTATATCTGTCGAGCTGTACGCTTAGTAACTTCTAACAAGAATTGTAGTGTAGAGTTGTTGTCTAAGAGCTATGCTTACTAGGATTACGTAATCAGAATAATGTGTTGTAGTTTGTATTAAATTTGTAGAGCCTATCTATCTTGACATCGAGAAACAAATTGAAAAAACTGTAAATTTTATATTTACAATTTAACTGTAGTAATTAAATAAAAGATGTCAATTTTCATAAAATTCTAGCGTAACAGGACCAGGTAATAATATGTCTTTCAAAAAAGCCTTTAATACTTCTATTTGTATTACTGTTCTAACCAATTTTGTTGGTCGACAGTGTATATTAGTTTGGTTAACTGAAGTTCGAACTGAACTAAGTTTTGCTAAACAGTTTATACTGATTAGTAGTAGATTATTACTTAAATACTTACCTTCAGTGACGTAGGACACAATCAAATCAATCACGAAGCACAACAACCACTAATAATGCGCGAATCACAAAAAGTAGGCGGGTAGGCGTACGGCAAGTACTCAACTCACAACACAACGGAAGAACACAACAACAACAACTAACTCTGAGCCACCGCGCTAGTTCGCCTAGCCGCCGCCCCTGGCGTGGCGTGTCTAGAACCGTGTGTTTGACACAATATCTTCTTCTTTAAGTTTGTTTCTATGTTTCTGTTCATTGACGCATTATCAACACGCTGCTAGGGCTTGATTGAGTGATTGTACAATATGTAATATAGATATGTTTTTAGTTGTTATTGCAGTAGTTTCATATTTAATGGGGCACATATAAATGTACGATATAAATTCCACGAACGTTATTTTTTATTTAAAAAAAGGAAAAAATATTTATAATTTTTCCTCGCCAGTTTGCTGCCCCCCCCCCCCGGCCGTGCCGCCCGGGGCGCATGCCCCGACTAGCCCCCCTAGATACGTTGTAAATTACAACGATATATCACACGACGAAATTCGTTAAGCCATTCACAAAATACAGTCGCAATGCCCTTTTGGCGCCACCAATACGAACTTTTTGTCGCTTTATGTTACCCCGTTTAGCATTCTCTTTGCAACGATATATTTCATGACGAAGTCCCTTCGACCGTTTACGAAATACAGTAATAATGCCCTTTTGGCGTCATCAATATGGACTTTTTGTCGCTTTGTCTTACTCCGTTTAGCATTTTCTTTACAACGATATGTCACACGACAAAATTTGTTAAGTCATTCACGAGATATAGCGATAATGCCCTTTTGGCGTCATCAATATGGACTTTTTGACGCTTCATCTTACCCTACACCAGGCATTACCAATTACTTTTGCCAGCGGGCCGTATCGTTAAAATAGTATGGCCTTTGCGGTCCGGAACGGAAACCGCCATCCCCTCGGATTTAAAATTGAAATACATTTAAGATAAATCTACCACTATAACTCAGCTGCATCATTCGCAGACCTGTCATCGATCGAAGATCGAGAAAAACATATTATAATTGAATCAGTGAGAGGCGGTAATATTAGTCAGTAGGTACATATTTTCGCGCTATGATTTTGATCATTTTATCTCGATCGTCGATCGATTACAGGTCTACTGAAAATGCAACTGTGTTATAAATTGCATTATTCAGTTTGTGTGTAACTTATGTAGCTAGGAATAATAAATGAAATAAAAAACAGGATTTTATTTATTACTAGTTGAACTCGCAACGTCGTTCGCGTGGCGTGTGATTGTCGTATAAAAATTTCTTACCCCACCCAATTTAAGAAATGGGAGAGAAATTTTTATACACTAGATGGTAAGTTAAAAGAAGACAAATACATCTGTGAAAAACGTATTCGAATCGGATCAGTAGTTTTTATGTGATGTGCGCACAAACACATACATTTCTACAGTTTTATTATATGTATAGATTATTTATTAATAATGAACAAATATTACGAGAACAGAAAATACAGAAACTAAAATTATGTTACGAGTTAATGAGAAAAGTGAAATTTTTTGCATTGGACTATCCCTCTGAAGTCTGGAATAAAGTTTGTGCAAGCTATTGTCATTAAATCTTGGAGATGTTCATTGGTAAGTCTGCTTCGGAATTTATTTTTGATGAAATTCATTTTAGAAAATGCTGCTTCACAGACAATTGTTGACCCAAACAAAGTAAAGAGTTTTAAGGCCAGGTTTTTTAACTCAGGGTATTTATCATCACACACAAATTTTATCCAAAACTCATGACAAGGGATTTCTTGCTTTTGCTGTTTTAAAACAGTGTTTTCTTGAAAATCGATCACTTCAATCTGTAGAGCAGCTTTATTGCGTCCGAAAATATTTGAAGCTTCTTCGCTCCATTTACCGCTTGGATCCAGAGAGTACACGTTATTGAGAATGTCGACGACATTCTCAATTTTTTTAAAATCTGTGAATCTAGTTTTAAATTCTTTTTTCAAATTTATAATAAAAGATTTGTATTGGCCGAAATTCCAGTTGTCACTACTAACTTTTTTTAAATTAGGGTAGTGCAGGCGTTTTTTTTCTACATCTCTAGCAAAAAGATCGAGTTTTCGTAAAAAACTCTTAACCTCTGTGAGAAGCTCCCATACTAGCTTTTCTTTCCCTTGAAGTTTTAGGTTCAAATCGTTGATGTGTTTAAAGATGTCTGATAAAAAAGCAATAGCAATTTTCGTCCTCACTAAGAAAACTATAGTAGGCGTTTGCGGATGTTTGATCGGTGTTGATTGGAAATATCTTAAAATGTTCTAAAATGGTAAAGAACCGTTGTAAAACGCAGCCTTTGCTAAACCATCTCACATTATTATGCAACAATAAATCGTCGTATTCAGCATCCACCTCGTCAATAAATATTTTTAGTTCACGATGCTTAAGTGCGGATTTTGCACGAAGAAAGTTTATTATTTTCATGATTTCTTGCATGATTTTTTCTAGATTAGGATTAAGTTTGCAACAAAGCACAGTTTGATGTAGGATACAATGGTATGAAATTAATTTTTCACTACACTTCTCATTTCTTCTTAATAAGTTTCCTTATTTGCTCCAACCATCGCTGGTGCACCATCAGTAGTTACAGATAAAAGCTTTTTCAAGTCAATATCTTTTTTAGTGAAGTAATCCAGCACTGCTTCAATCATGTCTTCTCCGCGGGTCCTCCCTTTTAACGGCAAAATAACTAATAGCTCGTCTACAAAAGTTTTTCTCATTTTGTCCAAGAAACGGACAAAAATGGCAGGTTGTGCCTGATCAGTAGTATCACATGATTCATCCATAGCCAAGGCATAATAGTCAGAATTATTTAATTTTTGTGTCACATCCATGTGATTCTCCTTGGCTAAAAGATGTTTGTTTCTTGTGTTAGTACTCGCAGATAACGGAATCTGTTGAATAGCTTCAATAACATCTTTTTTGTTTTTAAACAAAACATTCCCTGCCTCGAGCATGCATTCTTTAACTATGTCCGCATCTGTGAAGGGTTTCATATGCTTAGCAAGAGTCCATGAAATGCGTTATGATGCCTTGCCACATTTCTCCTGTTCTGTCATTGAACGGCTCATGATTCGAGTTGAAGATGCGTAGCTTGATACTAAACAAGCAATTTTAGTTTTACGCAGGTTACTGCCAATAGAAAAATTTTCTGCAAATGACTTGTGTTTCGTTTCTTAATGTCTTTTTATATTCGAACTTTTAATTACCGCAACTGTTTGTTGACAAATCAAGCACATCGGTACTGATCCAGCACGAATCAAAGATTAAAGCCCTCGAGCTAAAGCTCTCGGACTTTAATCAGATTATTAATGTCAAATTATGTCTCAACAAATTGATACTAAAATATTTTAGAAATCTAGATACCACAAAAATAGCCGACTATAATTAAGGTCTTGTTATATTACCCTTGACTATTTTGACAGTATTAGTTTTTAATTATAATACAATTAGTTAATATACTAATTTTATAAATTTACATACGGTTTCTTGTGTTTATTAGAAAGAAGGAGTAAAAAGGGCCTAGGAATATTAAAATTGCTCAATGAAGAACTGGCAACGAAAGACGCAGACTCTTATAAAAATTTCTTACGCGTATCGGAAGAGCAATTTAATCATTTGCTTTTCTTGGTGAAAAATGATATTGAGAAGGAGCCATCCGTAATGCAGAAAACTATTTCAGCAAGCAGTAGGTTGGTATTTAGAATTTGTTATTACTATGTCCCTTGTTAATTATACATGTTTTTTGGTAGGTTACAAAGTACTTTGCGCGTCTTAGCAACTGGTGAATCATTTTGGACACTTATGTATGAAACAAGGGTTCATGAAAGTAGTATATTAAGATTTATTCCTGTGGTGTGTGAAGCACTATATCGTCGCCTTAAAAGTGACTACCTCAAATTAAGTATTTCAATGATATTTAAACAGTATGGTTTAACTATATGTTTCGATGCCTTGTAGACTCCAAACTCGGTACAAAAATGAATAGGTGTTGCCCAAGAATTTTATGACTTATGGCAGTTTCCACACTGCATAGGAGCTTTGAATGGTAAACGTGTATCATTTAGACCACCAAGATCGGATGGATCATACTACATTAGCTACAAAGGGACTTACAGCATAGTTCTATTGGGTAAAGCAGATGTTAACTATAAATTCATTTATGTTAATGTAGGATGTAATGAGAGAATCAGTGATGGCGGAGTATTTCGAGAATCTACGTTTGCTTTAACACTGACAAAAAATACTTTGAATTTTCCACCTGCTGAGAAGTTACCTGGTAGAGATATGCCAGTTTCATATGTTATACTTGCTGATGATGCATTTCCACATAAAGATGCATAATAAAATCACATCCATAGAGAGGACTGTCCCATAGCCAAAGAATTTTTAACTATCGCCTCTCAAGGGCAAGAAAAGTCATAGAAAACGCCTTTGGTATTTTGGCAAATCAATTTAGAGTATAACTTGACCCTATAAATCTTCGTACACCAAAAGTAGAAACTATAACTCTTGCCTGTGTGGTATTGCATAATTATCTTGCTACTGAAAATGGTAGTTGATATACAGATATAAGCACTATCAATACCCATCCAAGGCAAATGACTCAGTGTTGGAGGCAATGTGGTAATAAGTCAATGGATGCAGCAAGAAATATCCGTGATGAATTTAGGGCTTACTTTTGTTCAGATGCTGGAGCAGTGTCCTGGCGAGAACAAGCAATAAAAATTTCAATATTTAACATCATTGTAAAAGTGACAAACATTTATTAGTTTTGAAATAATAATTATTAAAACAATAGATTTATACTGATTTTAAACAATAATTTATATTTCTGTAAATAAAGAACTTAAACCCAAACCTTCTTTTTGTGTCTTTTAAGTATGTGTATATTTATGGTAATAACCAGACTTATGAACCTTGGAATGAGAAATATTTCTGCCTAGATATGCAAGATTTTTGCCAATTTTTTTGCAAGATTGCACATCACCAGTGTGGGTAAGTACATACTCCATGTCTGTGTTTATTTAAAAATCTACATTTCCATTATATGTATAAAACCGAAAATTGAGTATAACAGTCATTTCTATATTAAGTCTAGTACACAGCTCTCTTGGACTAAGGTCTAGTATGCTAACCAATGACCATGCTGCTTCTTGTACTATTATAGAGAGTAACATATCAATATGACAATGAAAAACGTCATATTTTTTTAATATATTTAATTTGTAAAATTGTATTTTTATATTTTTTAAAAGTATCAAATAAAATATATGTAATTTTTTCCTTTGCTTCATTTCGCAACTCTTCATTTTTAACCATTTTTAACCGACTTGCAACAATATCACCACAAATTTTAACATCTTTTGGCTGTTTGTGCTGCAGCATATCATGCTTTTTTTCCAACAAACTAGTAATATTATTCATCGCAGTACCAGCTGCCATTAACAAGGAATCATCCTCATCTCGCTTTCTTTTCTTAGACGAACCTGGGAGAAGATGAGGTACTTCAATATTTTTTGGGGTTTTACAAATTATATCAGATTCATAATTTTCAAATCTAATTATAATATTTTCCTCCATATTTTCAGTGTCGGCTTCTAAATAAAGCTGACTGTTATCTTTATCCTATAATGACATATTTTAAAGAAAACTGTTGAAGAGAGCAGTTGAACTGAACTCACAACTCTTTTGGCGTATAACCTATGGAGACATCACACATAGACTTTTCATTTGGTGTTATTCCAGAATTACTATTTTCCATATTAATCTCTGCTTGTGAGATATCAACGAGCTTCATAAAATCTGGAATGCTACAAGTTTCGTTTAATGGTAGTCCAGTGGTAGCATCAATTTCAAATACTAAAAATGCATGTTCATTAGTTTGACAATTCTCTTGTGTTTGTAACTCATTGTTTTTGGTCAATAATTTATCGGTCACCAAAGAAGAAGCAAAGTCTTCGTCGTTAAATTTCTGTGGATTGTAAGACCATACACCTGTTGCCTCAAATAATTTCTCAGCCTTTTCGATATTAAAAACCATATTGTATGCTACCTTGAATAATCCTGCTACTCATTTGGTAGTTATGGAGTTGCCATGGTTTATAACTAACCAATTATCCACAGCTTTGCTGTAAGCTGTTTTGAATGGCCCGAAGTAGCCTCTATCGAGCGGCTGCAATTTGTGTGTTGCATGAGGTGGCAGGGAAAGTAAATGTATGAAGTTAGCTCTGCAATATTTAATGATTTCAAGACACTGTGACTCAGCCACCCCACCCCTGTTATTCTTACATAAAAAGCTGTGGTTAAATTTCTGGCCTCGTGATTCGTCTAGTAATCCAAGTTGTATTGTTTGTGCTTTTATATTCTTATTTAGAGTTTGGTATAGAAATTGTGAAATAAAAGTGTTAAATTCGACCAATTATTTATTCATTACCTAGATTTATAATTCTACCTTTATATACTTTTATTGTAAAATTTGAACCTTTACAGGAGCTCATTTTGATATTGTAATAAAACATCTCTTGCATATATTGATAAGTTTGACTTCTTAATTATATTAAACACATCTTATTAGTTTAATAGTTTTATTATAAAAAGCCCCGATTTTCGGTCACCCACTGTAACGATTACATCGTTATTTTTGGTCTGGCCTCTTGACTATAAAATATTTTTAATTTTCTTGTTAAATTGTGCGTCGTCGCATCAAATATGGTAGGAGTACGCATTTGCTCGTATGTTTCGACGTTAAATAAATTCATTTTATTTTGAGAATTCATTAAATTCAGTTGATTCTTCAATTTCTTCTACCCTCGTTCTGGTGAGTTGAATTTAATTATTTTAATTTTAGTTGTAAAATCCAAAATTGGTGAATATTTTATTTAATATTTAAGTTTATTCTATTACTAATATTTAATTATTTCGTTCACAATCGCTTGTCAAGAATCAGTTTTTTATTGAGTAAAAAATATAAACATAGTAGTAATTAATTTTTTCTCGATCTTTGGAGAAAACCTTTAGCGATTGTGTACGAAATTAAGGATTTTATGGTCGGAGATTCATTGCCTTTTTTTATTTCATTAGGGCTGCTGCCACTTTTGAAGAGGGTCCTAGGAAGAGATAGATTTCTCGACACATCAATTTATTTTCCTGAAATCAGCATTTCAAAACCTAACATAAAGGATATCGATATTCCAGAAGCCACCTCCATTTTGTTTTAACAATCTGAAATTGTTTGTTCCGGGGACTACCCATTGGAATTTCACTTTACTACTTGGGCAACTAAGGCTCCGACAGAAGACATCGTAAACCAAAAAGATAAGATTAAATTAATTACGATTTTTTTTTCAATATTTTCAACTTCAAATTGAATTTTTTAAAGTTTGAAATAAACAATTTAACACTGATTCAAATTTCTTTTATTTGCTTGTCTGTAATTTGGCGCCCTAATATATTTGTTTGGGGGGAGTTAAAGAAAACCAGAAGGAAGCCACGAACCCTGGAGCTAGCAAAGGGTAGTAATTACGTTACAAACTGGCGCCCAACTAAAGTATTCTGGTTTTTTGATACTTTTCCTAATCATTCACTTTAAATTAAGTTTATATTTTCCATCAATCTAATTACAGACATGCAAATATTTTATTAATATTTTTCTAACAAATAACACTTTTTATCTTACTTGTTTTGTTGGTTTTCATTATCTAGAGATTCAAGGTAAACCACTATGGAATTGGTGTATTTCGTTTATAACTTTATCTGGTTTATTTATCGAAGAATATTATTATCTTTTCTTAAAATTATTTACCTTACAATTATGTTACAGTTAGTAATTTTTCTATACCGATTGTCTCTTTCGATGTTATCGTTACATTTAAAATATCTCTTTATCTGGAATTTATCTCGATTATTCCTGATTTACAGGCGAAATTCTCTAAATAATTAGGGCCTTCTTGGCAGATTGTGAAGTGTTTGTGTCGTGTTATCAATATGTCCTTTTTTTTTCGTTGCTATCTTAATTTATTTTTTTTTTACCGATTGTGACTTATGCTACTTAAATGTTAGCAAAACCGATTATGACTTTTTGGGTACCCTAGAGGTGCTGGTCAATGCGACCAAAATTTTTTTAGAGTGGGGGGACTCTCTTACCGATTGTGACTTACTTTTTTGTTCTTTTTGTTATTGCCACTTTTTCAAAATTTTATTTTTGTCTTAACCTCTTTGGCTTTAAATTCTCTCTCTCTTCCCGACTGGGCGTTGTCTACCAAATGGAGAAACATGTTCCCGGGGAAGTTTAACTTTCGGAACTCCCTTGGTCAAGTCCCTTTATTTTTTATATATATTTACCTTTTTCCTTTTTGTTTATTTTTATTTTTTCATGGCTGACATGCCATCTAATAGCGATGCGAATAACCGTTGGTTATGCCTAGACCACCCGTCTTCGCTGAGCTCCTCGCATCCCCTGTCCAGCGTGGAGAAACTTCAGTGTTGACCGTTCCATTGGGTTGGCTGGTACCCCTTGTAAAAATCCAGTCACTTCGTCTTATGACGGTTTAACTACCTGGGTTTCTTCAAAACCCATGGTAATTTCACTTGCTTTTTGAGGAATTCGTTCCACCTTTTAGGTTGGCTAGTACCTTGTAGAAAAATCTAGTCACGTCGTCTTGTGACGGTTTAACTACCTGGGTTTCTTCAAAACCCATGGTAATTTTACTTGCTTCACATGGGTCCCTTCAGGTCCCGGGCTTAGGCCGAAACTATTTGTTTTCTTTCTTCCCTAGAGGTAAAGTGTAGTAAGGTCTCGTGTTCTTGAATTTTTTTATCGAGAATTTTTTTTTATTTTTTTTTTCATTTTAGAATTACATCAATTTTTGTGGTTACCTACTTAATTTACTAATGTTGTATACCTATTCATCAGTTTTGGATTATTATCATTTTTTTAATTTAAATTTTAGTAGTTTCTCTTTTTAATAAAAAAAAAAAAAAGAATCTTCGATTCCTTTTTTTTTTTCTGTCAGGTTACCGTGGTGTAACGATTACATCGTTATTTTTGGTCTGGCCTCTTGACTATAAAATATTTTTAATTTTCTTGTTAAATTGTGCGTCGTCGCATCAAATATGGTAGGAGTACGCATTTGCTCGTATGTTTCGACGTTAAATAAATTCATTTTATTTTGAGAATTCATTAAATTCAGTTGATTCTTCAATTTCTTCTACCCTCGTTCTGGTGAGTTGAATTTAATTATTTTAATTTTAGTTGTAAAATCCAAAATTGGTGAATATTTTATTTAATATTTAAGTTTATTCTATTACTAATATTTAATTATTTCGTTCACAATCGCTTGTCAAGAATCAGTTTTTTATTGAGTAAAAAATATAAACATAGTAGTAATTAATTTTTTCTCGATCTTTGGAGAAAACCTTTAGCGATTGTGTACGAAATTAAGGATTTTATGGTCGGAGATTCATTGCCTTTTTTTATTTCATTAGGGCTGCTGCCACTTTTGAAGAGGGTCCTAGGAAGAGATAGATTTCTCGACACATCAATTTATTTTCCTGAAATCAGCATTTCAAAACCTAACATAAAGGATATCGATATTCCAGAAGCCACCTCCATTTTGTTTTAACAATCTGAAATTGTTTGTTCCGGGGACTACCCATTGGAATTTCACTTTACTACTTGGGCAACTAAGGCTCCGACAGAAGACATCGTAAACCAAAAAGATAAGATTAAATTAATTACGATTTTTTTTTTCAATATTTTCTGACTTAACTTCAAATTGAATTTTTTAAAGTTTGAAATAAACAATTTAACACTGATTCAAATTTCTTTTATTTGCTTGTCTGTAATTTGGCGCCCTAATATATTTGTTTGGGGGGAGTTAAAGAAAACCAGAAGGAAGCCACGAACCCGGGAGCTAGCAAAGGGTAGTAATTACGTTACACCACTCCGACGAAATCATAACTCTTGCTGAGTCGCCGGAATTGGTGACGACATAATTAACATTATTTCTAAACTAGTTGTACTCGCAACGTCGTTCGCGTGGCGTGTGATTGTTATATAAAAATTTCTTACCCCACCCCATTTAAGGAATGCGAGAGAAATTTTTATACACCAGATGTTAAGTTGAAAGAAGACAAATACATCTGTGAAAACCGCATTCGAATCGGATCAGTAGTTTTCACGTGATGCGTGCACAAACATACAGACAGACAGACTAATAAATCTAACCACATTTTTGGGTTTCCATTTTGATGTACCCGTGACGTCGTTCGCGTAGCGTGTTGATTTTTATATAAAAATTTCTTTCCTCACTCCGTTAAAGGGGTGGGGGGAGAAAGTTTTGTACACCAAAAGTTAAGTTAAAAGAAAACAAATACGTCTTTTAAAACCGCTTTCGAATAGGATCAGTAGTTTTCATGTGATGCGCGCACAAACATATACACTCCTACAGTTTTATTATATGTATAGATATAGATAACAATGTGCTTAACTAAACTTAAATAACTTATTAACAAACGTAACGAATCTACAGAGCGTTTGCTAATTAATAAATATATATATATATGTTCCTAAAACGCAAGAAACAGCGCCTGTTTTCGACCTAAATCGCATGAAAGCGCTGACGACTGCATGAAATTGCGACCGCCCATGCATGGGAGTGTGACCTTGTAGAAATATCTAGTGGTAGAAACAGCGACAGATTCGGACCTCAAAATTAGTAAATTGGTGTGTGGTGTAAACCTGTCTTTTGTGATTAGATGCCGTGATCGTTTAGTTTCGTAATTCTTTTCATTCATAGATAGATGGTGCCAGCAGTATAATTCTTTATTTATGCCGAAACAGTGTTAGTGGTTGTCTACTGTATCTAGCATTTGACTTTAATTACTATGAATAAAATTATTTAGCAACAGAAAAATAACTTAATTTCAAATGTTAAAAAAATAAGTTTTATTTCTAAAGGATCCGGCAAAAGAAAAGTTAAAGTAGTTATTGAAAATACAAAAAAATAAAAACGGAAAAACAAATAAACTTACTAATTGCACATTTTATAATAAAAAAAAAGTCAATTATACAGGGTGAGTTATAAAATATAAACAAATTTTACTGGTATTTAAACATAAAAAGTAGCAATAAAATACAAATATGTATGTAATTTAAAATTAGCAATTGAAAATTTAACAATTTTTGTTCTAAAACAAAAGTAAAAAAACATGGTGACCAACGCTAAGTTTCTATCAGGGAACTCGATATGCAAAAAATTTTCTTATGTAGTGAAAAACAACTTCTTAAAATTCTATTAATGACATGAAATTACAAATCTAAAATAGAACTGAATGTAGAACATTTAAAAAAACGTTTTATTTATACAGGGTTTCCAACAATAGGAAAGTTAAAGTAGTTATAAAAAATTTAAAAAAAAAAAAATATTCTTACTTATTGCATCTTATAAAGTAAAAAAAAATATAATTTATACAGGGCAATTTATAAAATATCAACAAATTTTACTATAAGTTCAAAAGATAGAATGATCACGTGAACAGCACGCACTCTTTGAATATTACTCTCCCCAACCAACGTCACAGGTTCGATTTGCACCACTCAACAAAAAAGTACCCACCCTCGATGGAGAGAAACTTGAATATTTAATACTGTTAACAGTTTATTTTTTGTTTTTCAAATAATAATAAAACTACGGTAGTTATAATATACTTATACTAGTTTTTACCCGCGGCTTTGCCCTCGTGGAATTGGGACATCCACAAATGATTTAGTGACTGTCTATTTTACACATAAAAATTTAATTTTAATCATTCTGTAGGTATATCTTTAGTAAAATAGGTCTGGCCTAACTACTTTTAATTTTTTTTATTTAAAATTTATTGATGTACAGTATAATAATAGTCGAGGCAACGAAGCACTAAAAAGGTCAAATATAGGAAATCTTTTAGGATAGGACGGATCGGAATGCGGTTTTTTGCATGTGCTTTCTAAAATTATTTATACCATTCTTTCCTACTTTCTACTTAGTACAAACCAGAAGTTGCATTGCTGTAGCCAAAAATGCTTTCAAGAAATGCATTTTTTGAGGAATTTTTGGGCAAATTTAATAACTTTGTAAATAAGAGTCAGAATTAGCCCAAGTTAGGTAACCAGGTGGTTTTGAGGTGGCTGATCACGATTATGATGTGTTAATTGACCCCCCGAACACCTGGAGCTCAGGAACGTCGACGAACGTCATCTCCGGGCGACTATCCTGAACTTCATGCGAGGAAGAAGAGAAAATCGAGACCACAGGGTTTTTTGGGTCGCTGAATTTAAATATGGCTCCAGCAAACACCACACTGACACCTGGTCTGCCCTAGCCTGGATGCGGACGTCATCTTTAAGAATTTTTCTGGAAATAGTGACAAAAACGAACCGAAATTCATTATGGGGGCATTTTTTGTGCGCTGAATCCAAATTTCATGTGGAAAACGACTCCCCGAACACCTGGTGCGCCCTAACTCCTAACTTGGCTCTGAAAGTCATCCCCGAGGTTTTCCCATACACAACTGAAAAATAGGAACCAACAATCGTTACTGGGGGTTTCTTGGGGCGCTGAAGTCAAATATGTTTCCGGCGAACACACCACGGACACCTGGTGCGCCCTTACCTGGCTCTGGATGTCATCTCCGAAGTTTTTCCAGACAAAATTGAAAAAGACTAACCGACAATCGTTACGTGAGGTTTCTTTGGGCGCTGAATTCAAATATGACATCGACGAACACTGAAAGATATTCAGTTGACAACGTTATTGTGGCAGAGACAGAGGCTTTAGATAAGGGAGATGTTACCCGTATGAGTACATTTGTCGATGACGAAAACAATGAGCAGACTATGGATGTGTCACTTGATAAAGAATTTGATATTTAGTTGCTTATTAGAAAATCGAAGTAATTGATTAATGTGGTTAGGGGCCATTCATTAATTACGTAAGGGTATTGAACTGTAAGTTTTAGTGAAACTGATCCTTTCCTCACATAACAGTTTATTATTTAGAAGATAAAGATGGAATCTTACGTAAGAAAGGGGAAGGGGGTTCGAGAAATCTTACGTAAACTTACATGGGGAGAGGGGGGGGGGGCAAAATTTACCAAAATTGTCCTTACGTAATTAATGAATGGCCCCTTAGGTGAAGTAACGGTTGGATTTTATTTGATTTTAGTTCAAAAAAGTGTTTTAAAATATAAATTACATAAACTTTGACTTTTTATTCATTCTATTCCTTTCCTCCATACATATTTTAACTAGAATCAACACTTCCATACAGTTATTGAAGTAAATTGACGTCAGTCTCTAAAATATCAGGTTTAGTTGACGTTCATGCAATGCACCAGGTATTGGGAGGGCATGTTCGGCGTAAAATTTTAATTTGGCGACTTAAAAAACCCCCCTAGCAATTTTGGGTTCGTCATTTTCACTTGTGTCTGGAAAAACTTCGGTGATGACGTCCAGAGCCAGGTTAGGGCGCACCAGGTGTCCGTGGGGTGTTCGCCAGTGCCATATTTGACTGCAGCGCCCCAAGAAACCCCCAGTAACGATTGTCGGTTCCTATTTTTCAGTTGTGTCCGGGAAAACCTCGGGAATGACTTTCAGAGCCAGGTTAGGGTGCACCAGGTATTCTGGGAGTCGTTTTCCACATGAAATTCAGATTCAACGCACACAAAATGCCCCCATAATGATTTTCGTTTCGTTTTCGTCGCTATTTCCAGAAAAATTCTTGAAGATGACGTCCGCATCCAGGTTAGGGCGCACCAGGTGTCCGTGGGGTGTTCGCCAGTGCCATATTTAACTGCAGCGCCCCAAGAAACCCCCAGTAACGATTGTCGGTTCCTATTTTTCAGTTGTGTCCGGGAAAACCTCGGGAATGACTTTCAGAGCCAGGTTAGGGTGCACCAAGTGTTCTGGGAGTCGTTTTTCACATGAAATTCGGATTCAACGCACACAAAATGCCCCCATAATGATTTTCATTTCGTTTTCGTCGCTATTTCCAGAAAAATTCTTGAAGATGACGTCCGCATCCAGGTTAGGGCGCACCAGGTGTTCGTGGGGTGTTCGCTGGAACCATATTTGAATTCAGTGACTCAAAAAACTCCGTGGTCTCGATTTTCTCTCCTTCCTCGCATGCAGTTCGGGATAGTCCCCCGGAGATGACGTTCGTCGACGTTCCTGAGCTCCAGGTGTTCGGAGGGTCAATTTACACATTATAATCGTGATCAGCGACCTCAAAACCCCCTGGTTACCTAACTTGGGCTAATTCTGACTCTTATTTACAAAGTTATTAAATTTGCCAAAAAATCTCTCAAAAAATGCATTTTTTGAAAGCATTTTTGGCTGCAGCAATGCAACTACCGGTTTGTACTAAGTAGAAAGTAGGTAGGAATAGTATAAATAATTTTTAAAAGCAAATGCAAAAAACCGTTTTCCGATCCGTCCTATCTTAAAAGATTTACTTTTAAAATGCTTCATTGCCTCGACTATAACGTAATTTCAACATTTTATTGGTTTCGTTACAGATCATATGGACCGATTTGTTTATAACTCGACTCGACGTTATTTTTTCTTAAAACTGTACTTCATTTATTTCAGTTTAGAAGGCAAAGCATTCTTTCTACGATTGCGCCGTTAAGATATACAAAATACATATTTACTGATCACGCATCCTTAAATTATTCTATCTTTGGCTTGAATATAGTTTTTCAAACATAAACAAATAGCAATAAAATAACAAATACATTAGTTAGTACGTTTAAAAACGACCATAAATTAGTCTTAAAATGCAGAAATGTTGAATGCTAGAAAAAATAAAAAAGTTTAAAATTCAATATAACGCCCTAGTATTGTTATTTATTTTTTTTTAAGTCAGAGTCTGAGAGTTTTGTTTTTAAAATTAATTTTTGCTTTAGTCTTATAGTGCAGAAGTTTTCTTACATAATCAAATAAATCCAACCTACTTAAAATACTAATAATAAAATTATTTACAAACATAAAATTAACTGAATTTAGAAAAGTAAAAAATAAGTTTTATTTGTACAGGGTCCGGCAATATGAAAGTTAAAGTGTTTATTAAAAATTAAAAAAAAAAAAACATAAAACCGAATATTCCCACTTAATAAATATTATAAAATAAATAAAAACAACTAATTGTACAGGGTAAATTATTAAATATCCACGAACTTTATTGGTTATTTAACATAAAAAAAATATAATATGAGAAGGTAAAGTACCTTCTTAATAAAAAACGAATTTAAACTACAGGGTTTTAAAATGCAGAATAATTTAAAAAATACAAAAATAAAAAAAGTGTAACGGCCTAGTTTTGTTATTTCTGCAAAAATTTGTTTTTAACTAGGAATCTAAAAGTTTTTGATCATGCTAAAAACATTATTTTTTGTCGTAATTAAAAAAAAAATCAAGATGGCTGCCGAGTTTTGTTATTTAAATTAATATACCTAAGTTTTAAACTATGAGTTTAAAGGTTTTCTTATATAAAAAAACAGCCAAATTAAAAATCTAAAAAATAACTAAATTTAAAACTCTAAGTAATAAAACTAGCGTAAAGGACAGGGTCTTAAAATACGGACTAATTTAAATACTATAAAAAGTTAAAAAATTTAAAATAACTTCTTATATTTTTTTATTTATGTATTTTTTTACGGTTACTATTGAAACCTGGCTGTTCCAATTTCAAATTACTAAAAGATAGTTGGCGTTTGCCACCATCTGTCACTTTCTTCTCAAGAGCGAAAATTGTTAAATTACACATTGCTTAATTTAATTTAAATAGCTTTTTGAATATTAAGAGCAGAAAGTGCTTCTTTGTCGATTAAAATAAAAAAAAATTATTAAAAGCCGCAAAGAACTTTCTGATCGAATTACAAATAAAAAAATTTCTACAATCATATGAAATTACAAAAAAAAGTAGCATATGTGTATTTTTTGTTGGCAGTCCAAAAAGTTGACGTTTATTTACAGATATAATATTTTAATTTTTTGGCAGTTTTATTCTGGTATTTTTTTTGATTAGATAATCAAACAAAATATTCAGTAGTCTAAGTTTTATTGTAATATACTATAATGGGTCCCTTTTTTATTTACTTATTTTAAAAAAGTGACAGGTGGAGGCTGACGGCAACGGTAGGGTTAACTGATCCGTTTTGCCAAATCGATTTAACTACGAATGGCCATTTTTCTTATTACATATTTTGCTTTATTCTTCAGTGGGAAATGCCTCAATATCTTTTTTATCCTATGTTTTTAAATATTAAGATATAAAATAACAGTTATCCATATCTTGTTTTTTTTTAAAGAGTGTATATCATTTTTCCATTACATAGGGACCTTTTTGTCACTTACAATAAAATTTATATATAAATCAATATATAAAGTTTTATTTTTCATTAATATTATATATCACGGATCTACACCAACTATCGGCTAAATGTATTATTATTAGTATTATAAAATAAAACATTTGTTTAACTGTATTAATGAAACTATATTATACAGAAACTTTTCTTTAGGATCAGTTTTAAAAGATTTATTAAACTTATTGCTTTATGCACCTCTGATATTGTTTTTGGCAGTGTGGGAAAATTTTTATTTTTCTTTCGGTTCATTTTCGTATTTACTCCAAATCATAAATGGTCAACTCATTTTTATAAGAAGAAGTTGCTATTTCTTTATTAATAATTTTTGAGGGCTTTTCAAATATATCTTTTACAGCTTTCCCTTTGCACACATTGCTGACAATTTTTTTTTCATCTGGCTCATGATTGTGGTTTAAGTTTTAATCAACTAGGATGCTAGTGTTTCCTAAAATTAAAGAATTTTTTTTTTTCAAGTACATAAAAAATTAATCAAAAAAGTAGGTATAGTCCAGCACGAATCGGCGCATGAGTACCGAAAACTATTCCACCTCAATTTTTTTATGCGATCCTCTTCAAATTGCCCTAGTGATGATATAAATGCATTTTGCCAGGGGGCAACCCCGGGCGATATTGTTTATACGGAAATTGTTTAAACAATTACATGCAATTGTTATTTTTCAACCGGGCAAATTTTTTTTAGATGCTTTATTAAAATACAAATAAAGAATATAAAAAAAATTGTCAGGTTAAAAAATAACAATTGCATGTAATTGTTTAAACAATTTCGGTATAAACAATATGGCCCGTGGTTGCCCCCTGGCAAAATGCATTTATATCACCAGTAGGGCAATTTGAAGGGGATCGCATAAAAAAATTAAGGTAGAATAGTTTTCGGTATTTACCACCCAATGAAATAGGAGTCATTGGGTGGTAAATATTGTAGCCCAAACACATAACTTAAAAATTTACCCACTTCAGTATTCTTTTCTGTAATCTACAGCCAAACCAAGTTGTTGAATTTTACGCCACCACGCCTGGCTTAAAAAATTATATACAATTTTGCACCACAACCTTTCACTGTACAACGCCACTTTTTTTCGCTTGAGGATTCTAAAATCTTCTTTTTATAAAACTTGTTGTTCTCAAACAAAATTAAAGTTTTACCACGTTCACTTATTACATACGAAATTTTTTTTTTAAATATTTTAATGCACACCACAAACTGAGAAAAATATTAAGATGCTAACTGCATAGGAACTAGCCCAGAAATGTGTTAAGATTACGTTACTTCTAATCCAGTCTTAAACACTAATTCATAGTTTTGTTGATTTATTATTATTATGATAGTTGTCAATTGTTTTTAATTAATGAAAGTCATACAGGGTGTGTCACGACGAAGGGACAGTACAAATATCTCGAGATCTATGTTGATTTGAAATCTAAAATTTGTACTTGGCCATTTTCATTGATGGCCTATCTGCCTTAAATAATATCATTAATCTTACACTTCCGGTTATACCGGAAAGTCGCCATCAACTTCGTTATTTTAAATAGAACACCCTGTATATTATTACCACGCATAAAATTCTAGACTAATTTTATGTAAGGTAGTCTATATTTTAAATCGTTAGTTTTTGATTTATTCAACTTTTTTCAAAAATTTTGACAGATTCGACTGTATTTTGAAAAATCAATAACTGGACTATTTCAGAATCAAATGAGACAAAAGTTGCTACGCTTAAACGGTAAGTGATGTTCTTTAATGCCATAAGGAACTAATTTAGTTTTACAACACAGGGTGTTCTTAAACGGTGTGCCATTTTTCAGAACTTTGAATCAGAATAAGTCAAAATTTTCAAATAGGACACCCTGTATATACTTACGTCGTCTTACGTGAAATTTATTTGGCTTTCAAATTGTATTAGGTTTCGCTTTACCTAAAATCAATAGTTTTCACATAAATCAGAAATTATATGAAAGTTAATTTGAGAAAATTTTTAAAAAACATAGCAAACTTTCTAAATTATGAGTTTATAATGCATTTATTACTGTCTTCCTAAAAATTAAGTCTCTATAAAACACCAAGCTTCCATTGAAAGAGGTAAAAAGGGTCTTACGAAAGAGATTACCTATTGAAATTATGTATGTACTTGATTTCAAAAAGTTGGCCATGGAAAAAAGTCGCTAACAATCCGTCAATCCGCATTGTGATTATTATTAGGTAGCATTTTTTGGTCGTCACTCTGTGTTACAAAACTTAGTTACCAACTATTTTTAAAATCATGGCGCGTTTAGGCTATACTAACGAAAATTACTTAAATTTAGTGTTAATATACGGCAAGTGTCACAAAAATTTGGCCAGAACGTGTGAGACAGTTACCGAAAGATACCCAGACGTCCCACGCCCTAATAGGAAACTTGTAGGTACGATCAGTTATAAAAAATCTAACTATGGTTCATTTAAATCATAAATTGAAAAGAACAAACCCATATTGAACAATGAAGACATTACTATTACAATACTGGGATACTTCACTGCCGATCCTAAATGATTCTCTACGAGATGCTCGAAGAGACTGTTGTAGAAACTGCTACGATAAATAGATTTTTTTATATTTTAAGGGGGCCCGGTGGGGTTAATCTTGTGTTACAGAATATGAGATATAAAAATTTTGAAAGAACAAGCTAAAAGGGTATAGTCTACGTAAAAAAAGTTTTAAAAAGTCTTATACCTTACGATAAATAATTTTTTTTTACATTTTAAGGGGGGCCGGTGTGTTTAATCTTGTGTTACTACATATGAGATATGAAAATTTTAAAAGAACAAGCTAAAAGTGTATGGCTTACGTAAAAAAAGTTTTAAAAAGTATTATACTTTACGATAAATAGATTTTTTATATTTTAAGGGGGCCCGGTGGGGTTAATCTTGTGTTACAAAATATGGGATATGAAAATTTTGAAAGAATAAGCCAAAAGGGTATGGCTTACGTAACAAAAGTTTTAAAAAGTATTATACTTTACGATAAATATTTTTTTTTCTATTTTAAAGGGGCTCGATGGGGTTAATCTTGTGTTGCAAAATATGGGATATGAAAATTTTGAAAGAATAAGCTAAAAGGGTATTGCCCTACGTTTTAAAAAGTATAAAACACTTATAAAAGTCGAAAAAATATCACTCGGAACTTTTTTATAATATTCTGGGACATAGCTTACAGGGGTCTTCAGAAACGTTTCTGTCTTCACACTGGTTCTATTTGCTATGTACATATTCCAAAATTTTGCAGAAAGAAAATGGACAAAAAGGCTGTTAACGGAATCTTAGTTGGTTACGATAACAATGACGAAATGATTTTATAATAAGTCAAGAAGAGTTTAAAAAAGGAGGAAATGAAGGCGAAGATGATGTTAAGTCCCAGAGTACAGTTGAAAGTCAAGAAAATTTAGATCTGCCAAAAGTCTTATTTAAATCAAACTTTATTTGGACTTTAATAAACGTTCTGAGGTTTTACAATAATTTACTGTGAGTGACTGGACTATAAATAAAATCTGAAAAAACTTCCATTTTTTCTCTTCAAACATTAAAATAAATGATTTAAAACAATATATTTTTTAATATTAACTTTCTAAAAACAATTCGTCACCCTATATTTTTGTATAGGTACGTTAACTCATATTGTTTATTATTTAAGATAAGGAATTAAAGTTGTCATCACATTTCTGTGTCTGTAAACACTTGATCTTAATACGTAATAGATATTGGTTTGGGAACAGAAATCTGCGTTTAGTTTGTTTTGAAATAAAATTTAATTGAAAATGCAACCATCAGATATTATTTTTTTAAAGCAGTATACGAGGTTTGTCAAAAAATTCTAATTTTGTAAAGTATCTTTATTTTTTACAATTCAGAAAAATGTTATAAAGTAAGGGTGTTTTAAATTAAAAGTTATGTTTAAATATGCAATTGCAGCAATGCAAATTTAGGTTTTGTGATTATTTACTAATTATTCCGTATTAATTATTCTTGCAAGAAAAAATAGTAAATTATTTTAATAGAATAAAAAATAATATAGGTACCTAGTAAAACAAGAGGTTATAAAAAAATGAAAAGTAAACGGAAATGCGATAGCAGGATTAATACATTAATAAGAAAAATTCAAATGGGTATTGTTTAATTTATAGAGAACTAGGTTTTAACCGCGGCTTTGCTAGCGTGAAATTGGGATATTCACAAATGATTTCATTTTATGTATAAAAGTTTAATCATACTGTAGGTATATTCTTAGTAAAATAAGTCTGGCCTAACTACTTTTAATTTTTTTTTATTTAAAATTTCATGTTTGTCAGTCAATCACGCTGAAACCAGTGAACAGATTTTGGTAAAAATCACAATTTATAAAAAGAACTTTTTATAGTCAAAAGTTTGTTTTGGTAATTTATGTCATATTACCATTGTTAGATTATTTTAAATGATTGCTAAGTGCAACCTGTTCCTTGGCCAATAGCGCTTTACCGAGATAGATTACGGCAGGGTCCACAGTACAGTTTAAAAAACTTACTAAAAATTTTCTAAATTAGTTTATTTTATTAACAGTTAAAATAATAATTACTGTTTTAACATGTAGAACAAAAAAAAACAGAAAAAAAAACTTCTCTCTCGCGTAATCGATTCCTTTATGATAACGTAACAGAACTGTCACAACTGGACTCATCCGCCGCTTAACCAAATAGGCTACGAACAACTTATTTAAAAACTTTCAAAATAATAATATCTAAACACAATTTATATCATATTTAATATCAATTTAGTATAAATTTCGAAATCTATGTATATGCCACACTTGAAACATGCATTGTCATCCAGTTCTTAGCTATCCTAAAAATTTCACAGCTCTAAGTACATAAAGTACAGAATCTTGTCTAAGTACAGAATAAAGACAAATACATCTGTGAAAAACGCATTCGAATCGAATCAGTAGTTTTCATGTGATGCGTGCAGAAACATACAGACAGACAGACAAAAAAAATTTTTTGGGTTCCAAATCGATGTACACGCGATGTCGTTCGCGTGGCGTGTTGATTGTTGTATAAAATGTATCCGACCCTCGTTTAATCCTTATGGAGGGAGTTGATTTCTAGAAATACAATATAAGTACACCTCTACAACCTCTAAAGAGCACACATTTTAATTTTCTAGTCCCTGACTTCAATAACATAGGACTTTCATATAAATTTTCAACCCCCGTTTTACCACCTTAGGTGTAGAGTTTCGTAAAATCCTTTCTTAGCGGACGTTTAGACCCTATAGGGAATCTACTTACCAAATTTCAAGTTTGTAGGTTTTATAGTTTCCGAGATATGGTGATGAGTGAACTTTCACTTTTATATATATAGACAAGAAAAAGGAAAAGGAAAGAAAAAAGCAAAGGTGGCTAAAAAAGGACCAAAACCTAAAAGAAGGAAATGTGCAGCAAGTGAATCATCTTCAGAAGACGAAAATGATGCCGAGTGTTTATTCTGCAATGAAAACTTTTCAAATAGTAATAGAGGTGAAGGCTGGATCAAATGCTGTGTTTGTTTAAGATGGGGCCACGAGGCTTGTGCTGGTGTTGATCCTAATGAAGCTGACGAGTTCACATGTGATTTGTGTGTCGATGATCGTATCGTTTCTGTTCGCAAACAATTAAGACTATAAAATTATATTACGAGACTTATGAAGATTGTTGTTATTTGTTTGAATATATAATAAAGCTTTTAAAAATAGTAATAAATGTTTAATTTCTTGCATGAATTTTGTAGTAGGGTAATATGATCCCCACTGATCATTTTACCCCAACCTTGGGGATCATTTTGGACACAGGGGTGTACAAAATGATCCTTTAGTAGATCTTCACGAAAACGTTAATATAAATATTTCCCTAGGACCTACGCGATTTAGCGCCTATACAATTAATAGTTCTGTTGACTAAATACCCCTTAAATATATTAACTTTAAAAGTTAGCTGCATATTCTTCTTTTACATCATTTTCTTCTTAGGGGGATCATTTTGTACCACCTTCCCCTATCAATGAGATACTTTTATACAAAATCCCTCTATTGACCCGTTAAAGGAGTGGGGAGATGGAAAAAATTTTATACACCAAATTTTAAGTTAAAAGAAGACAAATACATCTGTGAAAACGGCAGTTGAGTCGGATCAAAAGTTTTCATGTGATGCGCGCACAAACATACAGACAGACAAAAAAAATCTAACCACATTTTTGGGTTCTAAATCGATGTACCCGCGGCGTCGTTCGCATGGCGTGTTAATTGTTGTATAAAAAGTATCCGACCCCCGTTCAACCCTTATAAAGGGGGTTGATTTCTAAACATAGAATATAAGTAAATCTCCACAACCTCTAAAGAGCTCACACTGTAATTTTCTAGTGCCTTACTTTAAAAACATAGGACTTTTATACAAATTTTTAACCCCCGTTTTACTCCCTTAGGACTAAAGTTTCGTAAAATCTTTTCTCAGCGGACGTTTAGACCCTATAAGGAACCTACGTGCCAAATTTCAAGTTTGTAGTTCTTATAGTTTCTGAGATATGGTGATGAGTGACCTTTCGCTTTTATATATATGGATTAATAGGAATCAATACGTCAAAATGTCCTTCGTTAAAATGTCCGTTAAAACGCATTCTTTTTATTCTTTGTATCGACTCTCCAAATCTGGCAATAAGTCTGCTACCTTGAAAAATGGATATTTCTCCAGCTGCTTTCAGTTCGCAAGTTGTGCCATAAGTATACAACCTACCCATATCGGCGACATAAAGGTGTTTTGTATCGTAAAGGGTCCCGGATCGGTCCATAGTAAAACACCTAAATTTTTGCCAATCGTTGGACACGTGACTTACTATATTAGCTCTAACTTGAGCAGCCATTGAAATATTTCCATAAAGCAAATAAGACAGGGATGAAAATAAACACGCTCCATCGCCAGGTATCTCTTTTACTCATTCAACTGTGACTGTTACAATTTCTCCATCCATTTTTCAAACAAACGTAAGTTTACTTAACGAAAAATACAAACTTTTTTAAGTAAGTAATCGATATGACACTTTGATATAAACGTCAGTATAATCAATGAAAAAAAATCTAAGCTAGCACCTAATTGGCATGAAACTTTGAAATAAACATAATTTTAATCAACAAAGAAAAAAAAACAAATATTACTAACTAATTTGGAACAAAACTTGTACACCTCCACAACGTCTAAAGAAAACATTTTAATTTTCAAGTCCCTTATTTCAAAAACATAGGACTTTCATACAAAGTTACAAACCCCCGTTTTACCCCCTTAGGGGTAGAGTTTCGTAAAATCCTTTCTTAGCGGACGTCTAGACCCTATAAGGAACCTACCTGCCAAATTTCAAGTTTGCATGTCTTATAGTTTCTGAGATACGGTGATGAGTGAACTTTCGCTTTTATATATATAGATAGATAAAGAAATATATTTTAAAATGTATTAATTTTTTTATGATCACTATTGGCTTTTCCACAACCACATCCCTTATAGAAAGTTGGTAAATAGTCCAGTTAAAAAAGACATTTGACTTAGCCAGAATTTGCATAGAGTAATTGGCAAAGACATTAAATACATCATTATATATAAAATGTAAAAAATCCACTTCGATCCTACTTCTTATTTTTTTTTTATCTAAGATTAAAAAGTTTTTTTCATTTATCTTGAAAACCGTAAATTTTATCGTAAAAATAGGTCAGACAAAAGTTGTACATCGTTTTTCTTGTACGAATACCATTCGTGAGATATCGCGGTTTTAAGAATTACAAAATTCATATTTTATATCCAAACGGACCAATAAAACATGCAATTTTTTACGAATTAACAGCGATAAAAAACTCTTCGTAATCCAAGTGTAAAGAAAAGCAATGTTATTAAGCATTAATTAATTCTAAGTATCATAGGTTTAGAAATAGTAACTAGTGTTTAATGGTTAATCTAACTGTTAGAATTTTATATGAAGAGTTAACAGGTTTAAGGAAATAATACTTTTGCTACTCAGTTCTCTAAATTTAAGGTAGGTAAATGTAGCCCCTAAATAATAAACTATCAGATGTATATTACTTGAAAAGATATATGACAATTACAAAATATTAATAAGTCAAACTTAACATTTTTACATAATTAGACTATGGCAACATTTTCAATATACAGTGTCATTTCCAATATATTCCCCTCTTTTCGACGAAGTTGAAAAATAAAAAATCGTCAGGTATATTGCAATTTTTTAGGACTCATGATCGGTCGTCCATATCTTGAAATTTTAACTGAAATTTCATTAGAATTGGACTTTTGGCCAACCAAGTCTTGATCTTTATCTATTTTTTATCTATATTCATCTTTACTTCTCCGTTCTTCTCTACTTCGTCTTCTTCTGGCTCGATTTCAAGTAGATAAAGCCGCTGTAAAGGTCTAATAAGTTCCTTAGCTTATCTTACTTTAGCCACTCTTGTAATTCCATCTTTACCAATATACATTTCTTTTATCTGACCTAAGGGCTAGTTAGCTCTTCTGACATTATCACATTTCAAAAGTACAACATTTACTACCTCTACTAAATTTCCTATGTACTCCTTCCGGAAACGACTTCTTAAATGATCTTTCATAGTTTGTAAATATTTATGACTTTTCTTCAAAGAGGCTTTATAAATGTGTTCTAAATCAGGTATGTTACTATAATAGTAATCTCGTTCTTACTCGAAGCATGCCTTTTTCGTCCAAAAACTTTTAAATTTTTAATATTTTTAAGATTTAACGATCCAAAAGATTCCAGCTGAACAATTTTGAGAAGTGCTGTCTCTGCCTTCTCTATCTCAAGATATGATAGTTCTGCTATCTCTGTTTCTTCTATCTTTTGGAATGAGGGTTCTATCTCTCCTTTCTTTATGTCTGCAAATTTGTATTTCACTGATTTTTCAAATAATTAAAAAATCGAAAAATCCAGCTAAATATTCTCAAAATGTTGTGATATTTGGAAAAAAGAATTTAACCTTAAACTAAAACAATCTTTCAGAAAAGCAACAGAGGTTATGGCTGTTTTTCTTCTCTCAGCATTGGCTTTTGAGCAAAATACGATTGGTAAACTGGGCCACAATGTATCTATTTTCCTTAGCCAACTTTGCCCAACATTTACTGTTTAATAATTGCTTACCATTACAGCCTCTAGTGAGTGAATCTGCAGGATTTAACTCCCCAGGTACAGTTTTTAATATTGTGGTGTGGTTTGAGCAGGCAAAACAACAATTTTTGATTGTTTTGTTGCCTCGGTGCCCATGTTCTTGATCCATCTTTTCGGGTAGTAAAACTATTTCTAATTAGTGATATTCTTGCTTCAGTATTTACTTCGCCTCTTAGGAAATCTAATAACATATTTAAATAATTACTAGTAGAATCAGAATAACCCTGTAAATTCTTGTCGTTCCTATAACGTTCCCAAACTTGTAAAGTTTTTGTTGATAAAGATGATTCAACAAATGGGAAAAGCATTGCTGCGTACTCATCACTTGTGTTTCCTAATGTCACTAAAGCTCTTAATTGAGTTTCTAATTTACAGAATAGAGTTGAAAGTGACATAGTTGATTTACCTTTTATAGCCATTTTCAAAACCAAATTTGAAAGTTCTCTTACATAATATTCTACTAGAAATTCATTTCTAGAAAACCTTGATTTAAGTTGCTGGATAGCTATGTCATAGTTTGGTGCAGAGGGTGAAAAACTTTCAACAAGGTTTCTTGCAGCGGATCCTTCATCAGATGCCCGTATAAAATACTGGAATTTAACTTCTTTATCTATGTGTTCATCCTCATCAATTTTTTTGAACTATCCCCAGAATATTATCCAATTTTTCACCTTCCCATTAATTTTTTTTAGCTCAAATTTTGGTAATATGAAATTTCTTTTTGATCCTCCTTCGCTACTGGAAACACTAGCATTGTCTTCTTAGTGAGCTTAATTTTTTTTTAGATTTGATTCTTAAAATTCTAGAATATTTAGTCTTGTATTTGATAAATTCTTCTATGTAAGTTTCTGCTGTTTCTACTTCACTCTCTATGTCTTCTTCTGTTACTTGGTCTTTTTTAAACAGCAGTTTTTTAATTTTCTTGTCTAGTTGAATTAGTCTGTAGGCTTTACTTTCTAATCCATTCATCTTAATTGTCATTTTATCGATATCTACACTTTCTTCGCCTAGTAAGATGTCAAGTTCTCTGCAAGTCTTTGTGAACATTCTTTTTAAGAATATCTCTTTTCCTTCAAACTTTTTATATTCTCCATAATTGAGTCCTGCCATGGTCGCCAAATGTTAAAATTTTATAATATAAAGAGTTAGCAGTTTTAAGGAAATAATACTTTGGCTACTCAGTTCTCTAAATTAAAGAAGGTAAATGTAGCCTCTAAATAAAAAACTCTAAAGAATAAACTATCAGATGTATATTTCTTGAAAAGATATATGACAATTACAAAATATTAATAAGTCAAACTTAACATTTCTAAATAATAATAATAATAAGACCATGGCAACATTTTTAATATACAGGGACATTTCTAACATAAAATATACAGGGTCATTTTGAACACTAACAGTTCCATTTGTTTGTGTTCTGTTTAAGATTACATTTGGCAAGCACTATTTTGTATTTATTAATTGGTTATCGTCTGTCGGAATTCTTTGCAGTACTGGAGTGCAAATGCAAAAAAATTTATTGGAATTTATTATGCCTGCCTTCTGTTAGGTTGTTAGTATATTATTTCAGGCCAATTGCAAGCCCTTTTGTCATAATAACGCGAATTATTTTTTCGTGACAGTTTTAAGCACTGTTCTCAAGTAATGAAAGGACAAACGGAAAATCCATTAGTTTGACGTGATCTGTTGACCCTTACTTGATTTACCGCACCTAAAATTAAGAACAACTTGTAAAAGATTGTGGGCGACGCTTCGAATGTCCCACTGACAAACCAAATGATGCTTTTGAAAAGCTGCATCCCAATTTTTACGGCTAAAAAGATTATATTTTTCTGTCCAATTTTTTATCATCATAGTCAATCGAATCATAAATATATAATTTAATATATTAATAAGATATCTTGTTGTTCTTTAAGAATCATAAATCAGCCTTTTAACTACATAATTTTTGGTAAAATTAATTATAAATTTATTTTTTAATTTAATTAATTAATTAATTTAAAACTGGAAGTCAAGTAATATGCTATTTTTTTTCGATGTCCTTCATTTTCATATGTACTCGACTGTAAAACATCGACTTAGTTAAAGTAATAAGTATTAATATAATTAAAAAAACACGGTGAGCCATATAACTTTGCAGATGCTCATTGATAATTACAAACTAAAAAATTTAATTAAAAATAGACAATCAATCGGACAAATAAAAATATTGATGGCACAATTAATAAAAAAAACGGAATCTTATCACATTAAACACTCGATTAATAAGATTTTCTGCGGGTTCATCAGTTCTGTTATTTTTTTAAAATTGTTTATTTACGTTATATCTCTAATGCGTATATCGTGATCGTGATCGTGTTGTGTTATGAGTTATGACGTTGTGTGTTCAGTGACTTCAGTGTTCGTTCAAGTTAAATGAAATGTTGAATTTTGAATTGATTTAGCCGAAACATGGTGTAGTCATATATTGTGGATATTAGATATGTGGATTTATAACATATAATAAGTGTTTTGTTATCTACTTGTGCTTTTAAATAATTATTTTTGTTTTCGGTAAGTATTTATTTAATTTGGTTAATTTAGTCTTATAACAAAAATATTTTTTTTTAATAATGAAAACATTTAAA
Organism: Altica lythri; assembly: GCA_964028335.1. Taxonomy (NCBI): domain Eukaryota; kingdom Metazoa; phylum Arthropoda; class Insecta; order Coleoptera; family Chrysomelidae; genus Altica; species Altica lythri. The sequence goes on along the minus strand of OZ034806.1, from coordinate 8,760,233 downwards.
ACTACAATTAAATGAAAAATCTTACTAAAAAAACGCAAAAATGCTTGATGGGCTTTATTCTCTTAGTCATAAAATAGATTGTGTATTGTTTTTTTTTTCTTTAAACAAACAGTTAAAACAAATTATTATTATTTGTTAAATAATACAAGATTAGAGGTGCGTCATTGTTTTTAACAGACTTAAAATTGCTCTATTAACAAATAATTGTAAACAGAATTTATTTTAAGTATAAATTTTTTTAAATATTTTTTTAAAATTACCAAAATGTCTTTTTCTTAAAAGATGTATTTTTAAAAAAATATATAAAGAGCTGAGTTAAGTCTACAACATCTTTTTTGTACACTGTAGATTTGCTTTAAAAATGACTATTTATTTACTTATTTGTTAAAAAAAAAACAACTAGGTAATCTAGGTATCACTTTTTTGTATGATCCACCAAAAAAAATATATCATTTTTTATCTTTATTAAGTCTTTTTAACAATAAAAATAACGCTCAGTAATTTTCAAGATTTTTTGCTGACATATTTTACAATACTACAGTATTTTCATACATATTAAAATATAAAATATATCTCTTTTAGAAAAAATCCTTTAAAATGAAGAAACCTATAGATTATACTGACAACAAAAGCCTGGGTATTTGCAAAAACATAGAAGTGTTTAAATATGATACTTACACATTAGCAAAAAGAGAAGACGGTTATTATATGGGTAAAATATTATTCTCTTCCGATAATATTGAGCTTTTAAGGAGTCTACAGAAAAGTATAACCTTGGGTCTTCCTTTGATTGTTATTAAGCGTATGAGGGACGAAAAAATTCCAATAATTAAGGTATTTAATTTTAATTTTAATTCACACGCTAAAACCTGTTTATAGTATATTTTTATTTAATAAACTAAGTTTACCAAATTAATTACTAAATTTATAAGAAACTAATATTATATTCAGATTATTTTAAAAATACTCCTACAAATATTGAAATAAATAAATTAAAAATTGTTAAATCATCAGTTTATAATTTACAGGGTGATAAACTTAAAAAAAAAAAAATTTAATGTATTTACTTTGGAATCAATTTAATTAATTTCCAATTTAATTGAGCAACAATTTTGATACTTTAAAATTATTTAATAATAATTTGGTTGCGTAACCCAAATTATTTTATTTCAATATTTTGGAAATAGTTTAATATTTTTTGAAAAATTAGAAACAACATATTTCCGTTTTTAGATTTAAAATTCTGTAAAAATATCCATGGACGTCATGATAATAATATACCTACAAAACAGCTCCGTAAAAAAACATTCCTGTTTTTATTGTGGACAACATTTATTAATGAAACATTCTACCGAAGATATGGTCAAATCTGTTCTACACTTTAAAAAAGGTAATTATGCCTACAAATTTAAAATTGCCTTACGATACAAATATAATGTATTTGATATAAATTCTTTTAACGACAAAACCAATTTTAAACGGTCTAAAACAAATGCATATATTATTAGAAGAACAAAAATTGTTTACAATGTCATCAACTTTTTAATTTACATAGAAAAACTACTCATGGTTAAGATTTTTTTATTTGTTTTTTAAAATATAATATAAAATTAATTTATTTCGGAAATAATTATTTTATTTAAACAGATCAATGCATTTTGTTATAAATTATTCGTCAATCTCTAAACTGATAACTCATCGACATTTTTCTTATTATAGCTTTTAATATTTCGCTTTTATATGTTGCTAATTGCCACAGCGTAAATATTGTAAAAATTTATTTAATGAATAATAAGCAACGTAATTTATTGTGAAAATTAAAATAAAAACTTTTTTTTTGTTTTGATTTCCAAAAAACGTTTTTTTAATTATTATTTATAATTTTATTTACAGACTTATTTTTAAATTTTATTTATCGTTTTCGGATCTTTGGTCTACGCCGCAAAAAAATTTTACTGCGTGCATTTGAGGATTACTACCACGGCAAATATGCTCTTAATAAAGAAATGCATCAAACTATTTCAAACTATCCACAACTAAAAAAAAAGACTACTCCTGTGATCAGAAGCTATCTGCAACATGATATTCAATACATAAAAAATCGTTTGTTAAAAAAAATTAGGTTTGTTTAATGTTTGTTTATAATACAAATATTTTTTTTTATTTCGTATTATTTTTTCTTTTAATATTTTTATTTTAAAAGTCAGTTTGTATAAATGGTTAGATTTTGTGCTTTTAGATATACATAACAAATATATTTTAAATGTTTTTTTTGTAATTACCAGTATGTCAAAATGTATGTAAAACTCTTATTTTTATTTAACATTTAAAGCCACCATTTTAATTTTGATCATCCAGTTATATAATTCACATTATTATTTTTATTAGTAATATCATTTTTTTTTTCTATTAATTGGGAACTTCTTAAAACTAGAAAACATTTAATTATTTCATTATGTTTTAATTTATAAATATTAACAAAAAAGCAAATATCTTCTTAAAACATATTAAAATATGTATATATTTTTTAAGTTGCAAGGAGTTCCTAGTTAATAGAAAAAATAATAATTAAGTTCCACATTGTTCATTCAATTGTTTTCTTCCCAGTTTATATTTTTGCTCCATTTGTTAATATCTGTTAAAAAACGTCATTGTTTGTGCTTTATGTTGGGTTTTTTGTAGTAAATGTTGTACATAAAATTTGGAGATGTCAATTTTGAGATTGGTGACTTTATATGATTATAATGTACCGATTGTGACCAATTTGCTACACTTATTTGCTACACTTATATTATGGCTAAATAACAAAGCAGGATCAAAAACGGGAGCAAATGGATAGAAACAGAAATTTTAGAATTTATGGAGTTCCTGAACCTTCTCCAACCAAAAACGAAAATCTGTCTACAGTGGTGTTGGATATATTTAATACAAAAATGAAACTTAAACTGGACGAGTCAAGTATTGATTTCTGCTACAGAATTGGTAAAAAGGAACTTAATAAAAGCAGGCCTATAATGTTAAGATTATCCTCAATGTACTTTAAAAATTTAATATATTCTAATAAAAGATTACTTAAGTCCACAAAAATAGTTATCAGGGAGGATCTCACCCCAGAACTTTTTAATGTTCTTAACGAAACCATTAGGAAAGTTGGCAAAACGGGAAATATATGGACAAACTCTGGAAGGATCTTTGTCAAATTAAATAACCAACATAATACCAGAAGAATCACGACTTTGGAAGATGTCACGAACTTATTATAACTTTGTGTTGATATAATATTTCAAGTGCCTATTTAATGTGGATTTATTTCGCGGCGCTTTGTGCAATTGGATTACTCCTTAATATTTTCTTTCTTTTACTACTATCTCTTAGAATAAAAACTTTTGTTTTGAATTTGTCTAAAAAAGATTTTATTTTATATTTAATTTGTTATTTTAACACGGGAACTTATTTTAATTAATTATACTTGAATGAATTTAAAAATAGGATGCTGTAATGCTAGATCTCTATTGCCATCTTTGCATGACATAAATGAACTTATTTTGAATAATTCTTTGGACGTACTTTTAGTATGTGAAACCTGGTTGGGTGATTGTACAAGTGATGAATTATTAAATATTGACGATTTTAATATATACCGAGCGGACCGAAATTCTAGAGGTAAAGGTTTATGCATATGGGTTAAAAATTCACTCAAATTCAATGTTATACAGTCCAGGCAGGATTTTATTTGGGAACAGTTGTGGATTAGGATCACTATACAAAAGAGAACATTTGCAATCGGTGTTGTTTATAAACCACATGAACAAAATATAAATAATTTTCTGGACGAATTTGAGGACAGTTTAGTTGAAATAGGACCGGTTGCGGATCAACTTGTTTGTATGGGTGATTTTAATTTAGACTTACTTGATTTAGAAAATATTGCTGTAAAAAAATTTAACTTAATACTAGAAACTTTTAGTTTAACACAAATAATTGATGTTCCTACAAGGGTTACGGCTACGTCAGCGACGTTATTAGATTATGTCATTGTTCCATCGGATGCAGAAGTAGAAAAGGGTGTAATTCATAGTAACATATCAGATCATTCTATTGTTTATTGTAAATTTAATACAGACAGTGATAAACAGGGACCAAAAATATGCACTTATAGAAGTTTTAAATATTTTAACCAAGATGCTTTTCAAATAGACCTTCTAAATACCTCCTTTTTTCGAATATTTGATCAAGAAACTGTTGACGCAAAATTGTCATATTTGGTTAACTGTTTAAATAACTTATTTGATAGACATATTCCTTTAATTACTTCTAGAATAACTAAAACAAAAGCACCTTGGCTAACAGATGTTATTAGAATAATGATGAAAGAGAGGGATAAAGCTTTAGTTAAATTTAAGGCAACAAAGCTACAGAGACATTTAAACTTTTATAGGCAAATGCGGAATTTGACTAACCAGGCTATCTGCAGAGAAAAAAAAGCATATTTCATATATCAGTTTAATAATGCGTCAACAAAAGAAATGTGGAACACACTTAAAAAACATAAACTTATTCCTGATAAAACTATTAAAATACCAGAAGCTTTATGTAAACCTGACGAATTAAATAATTTTTTTATAAATTCAATTCCTAATATAAAACCGACAAAAAGTGTTTCTGAATATTACAATAATAACAAAATAAATAATGGAAATTTTCAATTTAAAGAAATAAATGATTATTTTGTATACACAGTTTTATCACAAATTAAAACTAATGCGAAGGGATGTGACGGCATAAATATAAAGCTTATTACACTTTGTTGTCCTCATATAGTGCCTTATATAACACACATAATAAATTTTTGTTTAACAACTAATGTGTTTCCATCAATGTGGAAAAGTGCTCTGGTGACAGTGTTACCAAAGAAACAAAACCCGTCGGAAATGAAGGACCTTAGGGGTATAAGTATATTACCTACCATGTCAAAAATTTTTGAGAGAGCAGTAGAAGTACAAATTAAGGAGTATATTCAACAATATTCTTTACTACCTGAGATCCAATCAGGATTTAGGAAAGGGTACAGCTGCACTACCGCACTTTTGCATATTGTTGACGATATCATAACCGCATGTGATGATAGGCAATATACGATTTTAATTTTATTGGATTTTAGCCGTGCATTTGATACAATTGATTACGATTTAATGTTAAACATTCTTAAATTTATAGGGTTCTCTCCAAATGCGCTGGAATTATTAAATAACTATCTAAAAGATAGACAGCAACAAGTATCCATAAATGGTTGTAGTTCAAGTTTCTTAAGCCTCAAATCTGGTGTCCCGCAGGGATCAATACTAGGACCTTTGCTATTTTCAATATACACGTCGCATCTATTGTCCACTATTCAGTCATGTCAAACTCATCTATACGCTGACGATACTCAGATTTATCTCAGTTTTCCCGCAGAGTTGACAAGAAATGCTTGTGACCTTATTAACACTGACTTAAATAAATTTGTTACTGCTGCAGAGGAACACTGTTTGTGCATAAACTCTAAAAAATCAAAAATCTTAATATTTGGACCAAAACATTATAGGGAAAACTTATATCAATCTGTAAATATAAGCATTCGGGGGGAATCTTTGGCAGTTGTGAGAGAAGCCCGAAATCTTGGTGTCTTAATGGATGCAGATTTGAGGTTTGAGAATCATATAAATAAATTAATACAACGCGCATATTATATTTTAAAAAACATTTATGGAAGTAGACATCTTTTACCGTTTCATATAAAGAAATGTTTATGTGAATCACTCGTTTTATCAATTTTTAATTTCGCTGACACAGTCTATGGCCCACACTTAACTGTCCAGTCTAAAAATAGAATTCAAAAGGTGCAAAATTCGTGTCTTAGGTTAATTTATGGTATTCGCAGGCGTCAGAGAATTACGCATAAACTTCAAGCTATTGGATGGTTAAACATGCACAACAGAAGAATTCATCATGCGTTATGTCTATTTCACAAAATTATAAAAGCAAAAAAGCCGTCATATCTCCACCGTAAAATTAGATATCGAACTGATGTACACAATGTTAATATTAGATTTGGGGGGATGATTACTGTGCCAAGATTCAGAACTGAAGTATACAGACGGTCCTTTATATATCAAATTTATCATTTGTACAATCCCCTATCCAATGATCTTAAAACATTAAGTATCGTCAAGTTTAGTTTAATTTATAAAAATCATTTATTTAGTAATCAAGCATAGGTAATGACAAAATTAGCTCGTGATCAAATTTGTTTTTTTTTTCTATTTTCTTTATAATAGTAGCTATTTTTAAATTAGGTATTCACACTATTTTTCTAGGGTTAAGTGGTAGAGCATTACTTGCAGGTATATTATAATGTACTTGTAAGAAATGAACTTCGCCCTTTATTTCTTATATATTTCATGTATATCCACTGTATTATTTTTGTTACTCTTAAATTGAGAAATAATAAAGACATTATTATTATTATTATTATTATATGTCTTATTTTATTAGTATTATAAAATATAATATTTGTTTAACTATTTTTTTTTATTTAAGTCTTTTTTCCCGATCACCTTCTTTTAGTAAACCAGTATTTTAAGTATATTTTACATACTTTATGTAATTTTATGTTTATATTATGATACATATTTTGTTAAAATATTTAAAAATATTTCAAAGAAAATAATTAATTTAATTGGTTTTTAAATACAAATACAAAATTTTTAGTTTCAAAAAACATTATTTTAATATGATTTTGCACAAATTTAAATTAAAATAGTTTTAGTTGTTTTAAAAATGTGACTAATTTAAATAAAATTTTAATTTAATTAAAAAAATCTCTCCAAGATAAAAATTTTGTGCACGATTTTTAATTAATTTAAAAAAAATCGGCACAACAATGGTTAGTTGAATTTTTTTACACCATTCTAAACAAAAAATTGATACGTTACTGTTTTTTTTTTTTATTTTAATGTCATTAAAACACTGATTTTTTGCAAATTTTTGTCTCAAATATTGACATTTCAATCTTTATCATTATTTTTGTTTAATTTTATTGCCATTAAAAAAGTATGCACATTGTTTTTTTTTTGCAAATTTTTGAAAAACTGCTTGTACAAATTTTTGTCACGTCACTGCTTTTTTTAAATACGATTTAAAAATAATTATTATTTTCAATACAAGGATAGGAGCGCCACCAGTTAAAAACTGTTTAAATCAGATAGAAATAAAAAAAAATGCACAATGATTTTTTGCAAATTTTTATTACAAATATTGACCGTTTTATCTTATTTTTTTTTAATTGCCCTTAAAAAAATATGCACGACATTGCTTTTTCGCAAATTTCTGTAAAACTCCTTCGTATAAAACTTTGTCACGTCACTGCTTTTTTTTAAATACAATAAAAAAAATCATTATTTTTAATACGATAATATCAGCGCCACCAGTAAAGAACTGTTTAAATTAAATAAAATTGTAAAAAAAAATGGCACAACACTGATTTTTTCACAAGTATTCACCGTTTAATCTTTACTTTTTGCAAATTTTTATTACAAATATTGACCGTTTATCTTATTTTCTTTTTAATTGCCATTAAAAAATATAAACGACATTGTTTTTTTTTGCAAATTTTTGTAAAACTCCTGCGTATAAAACTTTTTCACGTTACTGCTTTTTTTTTAAATACAATAAAAAAAATCATTATTTTTAATACGACAATATCAGCGCCACCAGTAAAGAACTGTTTAAATTAAATAAAAATGTAAAAAAAATTGGTACAACACTGATTTTTTTCACAAATATTCACCGTTTAATCTTTACTTTTTGCAAATTTTTATTACAAATATTGACCGTTTATCTTATTTTTTTTGTTAATTGCCATTAAAAAAATATGCACGACATTGTTTTTTTGCAAATTTTTGTAAAACTCCTTCGTATAAAACTTTGTCACGTCACTGGTTTTTTTTTAAATACAATAAAAAAAATCATTATTTTTAGTACGACAATATCAGCGCCACCAGTAAAGAACTGTTTAAATTAAATAAAAATGTAAAAAAAAATGGCACAACACTGATTTTTTTCACAAACATTCACCGTTTAATCTTTACTTTTTGCAAATTTTTATTACAAATATTGACCGTTTATCTTATTTTTTTTTGTTAATTGCCATTAAAAAAATATGCACGACATTGTTTTTTTGCAAATTTTTGTAAAACTCCTTCGTATAAAACTTTGTCACGTCACTGCTTTTTTTTAAATACAATAAAAAAAATCATTATTTTTAATACGACAATATCAGCGCCACCAGTAAAGAACTGTTTAATTTAAATAAAAATGTAAAAAAATTGGCACAACACTGATTTTTTTCACAAATATTCACCGTTTAATCTTTACTTTTTGCAAATTTTTATTACAAATACTGACCGTTTATCTTATTTTTTTTTGTTAATTGCCATTAAAAAAATATGCACGACATTGTTTTTTTGCAAATTTTTGTAAAACTCCTTCTTATAAAACTTTGTCACGTCACTGTTTTTTTTTAAATACAATAAAAAAATCATTATTTTTAATACGACAATATCAGCGCCACCAGTAAAGAACTGTTTAAATTGAATAAAAATGTAAAAAAAAAATTGGCACAACACTGTTTTTTTTTCACAAATATTCACCGTTTAATCTTTACTTTACACGTCACTGCTGTTTTTATATACCGTTTACAAAAATCATTATTTTCAATACGAAAATATCAGCGCCACCACTTGAGAACTGTCTAAATCAGATAGAAATTTTAAGCAACTAAAATTATTAAAAATCCCATACCATAAATGTCGCGCTTTTAGCATCGAATGCAAGTCGCAGATTCTTGCGTTTTAGGAACATATATATATATATATATATATATATATATATATATATATGTATATATATTTAGTTTTAAGTTTAGCCCTAAGAACCAGTCCCACAAACAGGTAACTGTGATTACCTCTGTGGGTGTGTAGTAGTTAGTTATGTACTATTATACTATGTAATTTTAAACTGGATTAATAAATAAATAAATAAAATAAATAAATATATATATATACAGGGTGTGTCACGACGAAGAGACAGTAGAAATATCTCGTGATCTATGTCGATTAAAAATCTGAAAATTTGTACTTGGCCATTTTCATTGATGGCCTATCTGCCTAAAATAATGTCATTAATCTTACACTTCCGGTTACACCGGAAGTCGCCATCAACTTCGTTATTTTAAATAAAACACCCTGTATATTATTGCATTTTCGGATTCCGCATAAAATTCTGGACTAATTTTATGTAAGGTAGTCTATATTTAAAATCGATAGTTTTTGAGTTATTCAACTTTTTTTAAAATTTTTGACAGATGCGACTGAATTTTTAAAAATCAATAACTGGACTATTTCACAATCAAAGGAAACAAAAGTTGCTACGCTTGAACAGTAAGTAATGTTCTTTAATGCGATAAACAAATAATTAATTTAGTTTCACAACACAGGGTGTTCTTAAACGGTGGAAGTGTAAGATTAATAACATTATTTTAGGCAGATAGGCCATTAATGAAAATGGCCAAGTACAAATTTTCAGATTTTTAATCGACATAGATCTAGAGATATTTCTACTGTCCCTTCGTCGTGACACACCCTGTATATATATATATATATATATATATATATATATATATATATATATATATATATATATATATATTCCACGGAAAAGGTATTTTCAAAGTTTTGAAAATTTTAAAATTTTTCAAAATATTTTAAAATTTTCAAAATTTTTAAAGTTTTTAAACTTTTTAATGGTTACTTTAATCGCGCGTAAAGGTTACACGCACACTCTTTTTTTTATTGAATACTGCATTATACTTTTACAAAATAATGTTGATGTTTCACATCTGCCAGGCGTCCCGTGACGGCTCATATTTTTTTTATTTATCAAACGTATAGTTATGTAAATAAAAGAAAGCTTAGGGACAATACAAATTTTTTGATAATTTTTCAACAGGATATGACAAATTTGAAACACATATATGATGATCACATATACGATATGTCTTTTCAAAAATTTTTAAAGATTTGTGTAATGTTTGTTGGAAAAATAAATACAGCTTTGTAGTCGTTGATAAAGATTGTTCAATTTCAAATGGAAGATATCGTAAGGAATTTGATAATTTTATTATTATATAAATAACAGTGCATATGTGATGAAGAATTAGTGAAACGATGAACACTCACTTAACCAGACAGCTATTAAAGTCACGTAAAGCTTTAAAAAAGTAATATAAAAGTTTAAAAAGCGATATAATTAAATCACGGTCTACTTTAAAGAAAAATTATGAACCTATAACACAACCTTTAAAACAATTGGTAAGTAATTTGGAAAAATCTCAACAAATTAAACATGAATTAGTTTCCCCAAAAGTTGAATTTTCTCAGTCACCTTATGAATTGGGAAATCGTAGCTATGCACCCAAAAGATCCAACTATAGAATTGCGTTTAATGATGACAATGATGATGATGATTAATCAATTCCTTCTAAAAACAATGCAATGTCTAGTACACAAGCTGAAAACCTAACTTCAGGTCCGGAAGAGGTGTTTGAAAATATACTAGAAGAAAATGATAATGACAATAATGAAGAAAATGCACCAAACTATGCAGAATCAATACAAGAACTATCACAAATATTTTAAAATCCAGTAGTAATGGAAGACTGTTATTCAAGTTTTTCAACACCGCTTCCACGAGATTACATTAAAGGAAATATTGAGGATTTTTAGGGAGATTTTGATAATGTTTTAGGAGTTCACCATGATCTTACAACTGATAAGATTTCTATTGGCGACTCTAATATACATTTTATTGGACCTGACTTGCAAATCAGGGGAATTAGATACAAAGGTACACCGGGGTTATATGAGTTTTTGTTTAAAGCAAGTACTAATATTTTTGGTGACTTTACATCGAATAATCAACCAGCTCCTCTATACTTTGTGTGTGATCCATCATCATTTCACAGCAAATGTCAAATTTTTTTAAAAGGTGAAAAGAAAATAACCCTAAATAAAAGAATATTATGTACTTAATCACGGTGGCACAACATACGTATTTTCGATTAAAGGAAAAATTGAATCTGTTCAACATTAGGCCTTTAACGGTCTCATTGATATCAATGGTACTGAGTACAAGTATTATGAATTAATAGGTTTAGATATAAATATTGGAGATAAAATTTCTTTTAAATTAGAAGCAAATGACAATGTTTTCGCAAGATTTACACTAACGTGTCCTCTAAAAATGTCTGATGTAAAAATTCAAATTGTTAATGAGCTGCACAAACCTGCAAGAAAAATATACAAAAGAAGACGTGTTATAGTTAAAGGTTTAAATGATTTAATCCAAGCAGATTTAGCTATTATGGATCGTTATGCAAAAATAAACAATGGATACTGTTATATTCTCATTGTAATTAATGCATTTAGTAAATACATTTGGGCTGAACCACTTAAAACAAAAAATGGTAAAGAGGTGACTAATGCTATGAAAAAATTTTTATCTAAAATGAAAAAAATACCAAAAAATTTACAAACAGACAATGGTACAGAATTTTATAATTCAAATTTTAAACAGCTTATGGAATCATTTAGTTTAAACCATTATAGTACTTTTTCAAATTTAAAAGCTTTTATTGCAGAGAGAGCAATTCGAACTATCAAATCTTTAATATGGAAAGAATTTAGTTTACAAGGTTTATACAAGTGGAAAAACATTCTTCCTAGCATTATTGAAAAGTACAACAACACTAAACATTCAACAACGGGATATATGCCTAGTAAAGTAAAATTCGAAATTTATACTTTCATTTAATCATTTAAAAACTACAGATCCTCGAAAAAATAAATTTAAAAAAGGTGATTACGTCAGAATTAGCAAGTATCGACATGTTTTTGCCAAAGGTTACACACCTTCATGGACTAACGAAATTTTTAAAATTCGGAAAGTTCGTTACACCAATCCTACAACATATTTGTTAGAAGATTCTAGAAACGAAGAAATTCAAGAATGTTTCTATACTGAGGACTTACAAAAAGTTCAAAATCCAAATGCATATTTAGTTGAGAAAATTTTAAGAAAAAAAGGTAATAAAGTGTATGTTAAATGGTTAGGAATGGATAAATCTCATAATTCTTGGCTAAATAAAAATAATATTTTGTAGTATAATTTTACATTTAATAAAAAGAATGTTTCAATTAAGAATTTTATTTATACCAATTTTTTGTAAACTTTGTTTCTATGAATTTTATTCAAAATCGGATTTAAAATCCGTGCTAAAGTTTCAATCCAATATTAAAAACAATATTTTTTAACATTGTTACAGCTAAGATGTTGAGAATTGTAGTGGAAATTAAATATAAAACAAGAAGAAATGTTTACAGTTTTCATTTGTGGGTTAAAATCGACTACGAGATGTTTTATAACACATTTAATTGTGAGTGTCCGTTAAAAGAATACTGGAGTTCTAAAAAAAAATTATTTGAATTTAGTGAAGATGAAATTAAAAAATTTTCTGTAGAGTACATAATTTAAAAAGTTTCTCCAACAGAACTTTTATTTGCTTGGCATAAACTACCGTACGAATACAGGAATAATTTTGATTTGCAAATACAACTACCGTGTTATGTCCATCACAATAGACCAGAATGGAGAACACACATAGTGGTTCAGCTTCAGCTCAATTAAGGTGTAATTTATGTAAATTAGCTCTTGAAGAATTTACTGTTAAAAGGAATAAATAAACACTTACAAAATACATAATATGTGTTTTAATCATCAAAGTTACAAAATATATATTTTTTATTATGAAAAATATAAAATTAATATATAAATTAAATATTTAATATATAATTAACTAAAAAAGATACAATATCTATTATAGTTTATACATAATTAATTTAAATAGCAAAAATTAAATAAAAGCAATAGGCTAGTAACTTGTCATACTCGTTACATTAATTTTGTATAGACTCCTTTATTACACAATACAAAAATCCGTAATATGGAATGTTTTATATTCAACTAAAAACTTACACAGTATATTATAAATATTTATTGCAAATACATTTTATAATTGTAATAATGTTATACTTTTTTAACGTGATTATTGTGATTATAAAATCAATAATACAATAAAATGGTAATATTAACCAACATCACTACTGTCGTTACTATCAGTTTCGTAAGAAGCAATGAAACGATTAAATTGTGGTTTGTTTTCTCCTTTATATGTATCAGTATTGTGCAAATCCATATTACATACATATGGTTCTTTTAACACAAATAGTAAATCTTTAAAATCATTTTGACACCACATACGCTTACTTTTATAATTACGATGTAGGTATCTATTGTCATAACACAAATGAAAATGATCTCTTACAATTATTAAATCAAAATTTATGTTATAAATTTTCAAAACACTTGCCTGTTTTAAATTTCTGTAGTGTAACACATACTTTTTTTATCATATAAATTACAAATTAATTTGGGTAATTTCGATCCTGGTGGAATACGATGATTTGCACAAAAAGGTAAATCTTTATGTAAATCATGCAACTCCTTAGGATAATCTAGATCAACCTGTAAAATATACCCCACCGAAGAATCATCAGGAATAGTTGTCACATCAATGTTTGGGTCCACCCATTTAAACCCGTCATAGGGTAAATATTGACACATTGCCCATCCATACAGATTATTTACATCAAGATACAATATACTTGATGTTGGTTTTGATGGATCAAATTTGGTCATATATATGTTATTAGCTTCTGAATAACGCTTACAACAAACAGAAATTCCACCCCGAATTGACTTTTCAATAAACAGTATCATATCAACATCCTTTAAAATTTGTAACTTACATTTTGTATATTTTAACATTGCATCCTAAGTATATCCAGGCATTGTAAAATACCAAGCAGGATCCAAACCGTATGTTTTTGTTGCAGTGTCTCTAAAATTTTCCATTACATCAGCTAGTAGTAAAATGTCTGTTTTCATAATACAAATTGCTATATTCTTCAAGTGTTTGTATGTTAAATGTATGCCAAATCTTTTGAGCATGCAAGTACTCTTCTGTACTCAGTTCATTGTCATTCAATCTACTATAAAATTTTTCAATTGACGGAAGCTCACTTTCTTTTAGTTTTTCTAAACTATCAACATAATCGTATGGAAAAACTTCTTTTCTAGTTAAAAGACCAAAATCATCGTTGTTTAAATGTTCAAATTCTTTTTTTAAATTTAAAAATTGTTTTTACATAGGGTGGACACCAACTCATCAAGACTAGCCCCCAAAAATCGTAAAGCATCTATAAACCTGAATTTAATTTTAGTTTCTGAATCATGTAAAGTAAAAGAAATATATTTTTCTTTGTTTAAAGGTAGCAGGCTAACTCTACCAGATTTAATAATTTCTTTAACAACAAAATGTCCATCATAACCTGAGAGGTTATGAAATACAATTGGAACTATAAACAATTTTTTAAACATTATATTACAAGTCTGATGCGCAAATCCTCTGAATAATCCTATGAAGTGGTCATGGTCGCGCACGATCAAATCGTTGTTTTCAAAAGGTTTTTCACAAATGTGACATATACATGGGTTTACAGTAGTTGGTGTGTATACCATTGGTATTATATTTAATATTTTACCAGATACAAATTTTGCAATATTCTTTAATTGGTTTGAAAACCATTCTATGCAATCTTCTCCAGTATAACTGGAGAAATAAGAAATTGAGTTATCGTATGAACATTTTAAAAAGTAGCCACAAGAAAACGCTTTGTGGTGTTGATATTTTTTCATTTTCTTTGATATTCTTTTGTTACATGATTGTAAATAGGATTCAAAATCTGCATAAACCACAAAGGGTGCTTTTTGTTTATAAATATAATTTCAAAACTCTACGTTATCATATTTTGGAAACGAAATTTTACTATTATTCAACTCCTTACAAACATCATAATGTTCAATTAATTTTTTTTCACAATAAAAATAATTTAGACAACGGTCACAAAAATACTTTTTCTTGGTTGATGAACTAAGCTGATTAGACATAAGACGTGAAAATTTTTTGATCCAACAATAATGAAATTTGATTTCAGTTTTATCATCATCTGGTATGGGCGCTTCATAATCGTTTAATTTTGGAAAATATTTGTTTTGTATAATGAGATGGTGAATGAGTTTTCGGTAATAGATTAACGAAATAGATGTAATAATCTATAATAAACGAACGATTTATTTTTATACATAACATAGAACAACAAGGAACAAAACGTATTGTTATTATTGACAGACAGTCAGTAGTGCCAACTTAATCAGATACAGAGTTCCTAAATAAATAATTCGAGTATAGCGACATCTACTAAAATATCAGTATAACTAATAGAGATAGGTAAAGTAGATAATATGAAAGAATAAAAGGTTTACACTTTAACACTTCCCCGTAAACTGATGATTGAATATTAACAAAAAAAATTGTATACAAATTTAAAAAAAATATAAACGAATATCAGTTAAACACTATTAACACGCACATAGTCCGATTTTGGAACACATAATTTTAAATTTCACTGAATTTAAAGGTTTTGTGAACATGTCTCCCAATTGATCTTCTGATTTATTTTTCATAAAGAACACACGAACAAACCGAGAAAAGTCATCTTTGAATACCACGTAAAACCGTAAACCGTTGAACGAATCGATTGTCATTGGACCGTTTACATCGGCGTTGATCAGTTCACCTACAGCTTTAGGACGATCCGGACGCGAGCGAAACGGTTGGCGATGTGACTTTCCGAGAACACAGCCATCGCAAAACTTCACGGTATCCGAACACTTGACAGGAATACCGACACGAGTCAAAACTTCGCGTACATGACGTTTGTCCTGATGTCCAAGTCTCTCGTGCCAAGCCTGTAGCACGTCAGCTGATGTGGCAAGGTTTGCTTGTACTGGCACATCCGGAGCACGAACGCGTATGTTCATGATATACACTGAACCGACAAGTCCACCAGTAGCAACAATTTTACCATCCCGTCGAACTTTTACTCCGTCACAATCAAAAATGACTTCATTTCCGTGAGCCGTAGCTTGTCGAACAGAGAAAAGTTGATGGCGAGCCTCAGGCACATACCAAACATCATTCAACACAGCAGATGACCATTTTTCACCTATGCAAACATCAACACTGATCTTGCCCGATCCGTAAGCCAAAATAAAGTCTTTACCAGCTGTTTGCACACGTTTCGGGATCGCGAACTTATCGAAAGAAACGAAATGTTGCTTATTCGCTGATATGTGATGCGTTGTGCCAGAATCCGAAATCCAAGAATCAGTTGAACTGAAATCAGCATTCACAGCCAGACCGGTAGCGAAAAATGAACTCGATGTGTTGTCCGGTTTTGTATCTGGCTTGCCACTTGTGTTTGACGTTTTATTTTGTTCTGCTTTAGCACGTTTTTGACAGTTACTAATCAGGTGACCTTTCTTCTTACAATACAGGCACGAGCGTTTTTCTTTCATGTGGGTAGAATCCTGAGTCGATTTATTATGTTTCTTCTTTGAATCTTGCTGAAACTTTGATTTTGCATAGAATGCACAAAAAGATTGCGAATTTTGAGACAAACATGAGCTCTCAATCGAACGTAGATTCTCAATCAAAAGCCTTGTCGTTTGCTCCTCATCAGGAACGCGATACCAAGTCGAACGATAGAATTGGTATTCAGAACCGAGCGTTTTAAAAATTCTGTGATGAAGCAAAGATAACGGAAGCATGGCATTAGGATTACCTTTCTTAAGTTCTGCGAGAATGTCATCGAACACATTTGATAAATGAGATACATGTTTGGATACAGAAGTACCATCATCTTTCGTGATTTCGAAGAAACTGTCGAAGAGCGTATAAAGACGTTGTAGAGAGGATTGTTCGAACACTGATATCAATGTATCCCATATGTCTTTTGCATATGTTTTCTTGCGAACATAGATGGAGGCTTCTTCATCTAGTGACGTACCCAGAATACGAGCAGCGCGTGCATTGTCTCGATGCCATCGACGATAAGCTTCAGATAGTTCGTTGTTACCGGATGGTCCAGCGGGACACGGACGAGTACCATCGACAATGGTATACAAACACTGTTCTTTTAAACAAAGTTCTATTTGCCACTTCCACGTTTCCCATTGTGATTCACTAGATAGTTTTCGAATGTTTGCGACAGCACGAATACTATCATCAACTTGTCCGGCTTCGGCCATTATGTTCTAAACACCGTTTAAGGTTTTTCACACACAAAAATCACAAAATACCGAAAACCGTCCGCGAATACTATTTCACCGCGTATCTGGACCCATAACCTGAGATGGTGAATGAGTTTTCGGTAATAGATTAACGAAATAGATGTAATAATCTATAATAAACGAACGATTTATTTTTATACATAACATAGAACAACAAGGAACAAAACGTATTGTTATTATTGACAGACAGTCAGTAGTGCCAACTTAATCAGATACAGAGTTCCTAAATAAATAATTCGAGTATAGCGACATCTACTAAAATATCAGTATAACTAATAGAGATAGGTAAAGTAGATAATATGAAAGAATAAAAGGTTTACACTTTAACATATAAGCAATAAATTAACGTGACGGTCTAATTTATTTTCGGTTAATCTAACAGGAACCACATCAAACTTTTGAAAATAATTTAGTTCTAAAGCATAAATATTTACAGAAATATTATTCATATTTTCAAACTTCGAAATTTGTGATAATTTCATAGGCAATTCTAAGCCATTAGTCTGTGATACATCAGTATATCTCGGGTATGAACTAATAAAACGATAGTTTCCTTTAGGTGGAAATAACGCACTGACTACACTCCAGAAAAAACAAGCCTCATCATCATTTTGAATGTTACTGCAAGCTTTTTTCTTTTCAATCTGAAGAGGTAATTTAATAAAAGAAGAACCCTTTCCAATTTCAAATTTGTTTATGGCTATTTCCAAATATAAAATTTTTTGTAAAGACCAACCGCTAGATTTCTCTGAAAATTCTGATAATTGATTTAATATCTGATCTTCTACAAAAGTTTTAAACCAATCCGTTAAATTTTTACTTCTATCTATTATGTGATTGGGTGTTGAAAAATATTTTTGGTCAATCAGTTCCTGGTCACTTGACTGCTTTATAAATTCTCCAGAGAAAGTTGAATTTACTTTTATTATTACTAAATTTTTTAAAATACTTGATATCTTTTTCTTAAACAAATTAGAAGCATCAGTAAAAAAACTTTTAATTTCTTTATGACTTAAATTAATAATAACACCAGTCTGGATTCTGCTATCAAAACAATTATTCACATTTTCCCATTTAACTCTACTACCTATTTTATTAGAGGACCCTATTCCGTAACGTAAATGTTTATTCTTTAATGTAAGTAAGCACCGCAACCGTTTTAGTTGAAAAATTTTTGTTAAAATCTTACGTTTTTGTCCAACCGAGAAATTAAAAATTTTAAATGCTTTGTAACATTTTCTAATATGTTTAGTTAGTAAGTTAATTGATAAAACTTTGATTTAATGAAGAGAAACATTTTTCTAAGTTGTCCATATTACGTATAAGTTATAAAAGTAATTAAATAATAATCTTAATCCTAATTTCGAACCAAAAATAAAATGTTATATAAAGGAATAATTAGAAACTAACACTTAACAATTTCAAAAGATGACGCTGGTTTTGGCTTCCCAACATCTAATTGACCTCGAAAAATAACAGCATAGCAATTCTCGTTAAAATACTGAATAGAGTTTCTGTACTTCTGGGTTACGCGTTGAGGTAAAAAAGTTATAAAATATTCTAACTCAAAGAGCACAGCATCACCAAAACGACTTTTCACTATTTTTGCATTGAAAATTTTGTATGGTTGGTCTACTGTTAACTTATGCAATTTTTTTATTGGTTTTGAATTTTTTTCTATAAGAGATGTTGAATTTAGCTCTTTTAAATCCATCTAAAATTATACATAAACACTAAACAAATAGAAACAAAAAAAAAACTTACTTTTTAAAACACAAACACACACTTTGCAGAACTGACAAAAGACTTTACTTCTCTGGAGCTGCCACAGATATAGACAA
Source organism: Altica lythri (assembly GCA_964028335.1). Taxonomy (NCBI): domain Eukaryota; kingdom Metazoa; phylum Arthropoda; class Insecta; order Coleoptera; family Chrysomelidae; genus Altica; species Altica lythri. The sequence continues at coordinate 8,740,983 of OZ034806.1, read as the reverse complement.
TAGGAGCTGCTAACTGACAATAATCCAACAAAATCAATGCCTTTTAATACCACCTCTACCACTACCACTACTTACACTACAGATGGTAAATATAATAATTAAATTTATTGCACAAATATCAATTGGCAGATGCTACATACACATTATTAATTATAGATAAAAATTTTAACTATGCACTTCCTTATCAAACCATAATTAATTCTAAATTATTTACTATGTTTACTATCTAAGTACTTCCTAGTTGTCTATTCAAAATCAATGTGCAGATGTTTCATACATATAATTAATTATTAAGTATATTTTACAAATAATCAGTTTCCTAATTAAACGAGAATCAAATCTAATTTTTATTATTAACTGTATTTTATATCCTAAGTACTTTGTAGTTGTCTAGATAAAAATTATGGATATCACAGATACTAACCCGCATATGGCTCGCATACAATTATAGACAGTTGCAATTTCCGTATGAATGCCTGCGGTCGATTTATTATACAGTGGGCATTTGAAACTATCTGACTTAGAACATACATAGCGTTTTGGGGGCGGAAAAAAATTTATAGTACTCTCACGAGAGCTGGGGTGCTGGGGCATATCATAACGAGTCGATTGTAACTTAGAACATACATAGAATAACTACTATCATTTTGTTTATTATTAATAAGATAGAACATAATAATATCTACATTTTTGTTTTACGTTATACGATTGTGTTCGGTTTTTACATTGTTTTACGTTTAATGGATGTTAAGTTTTTACAATGAACAATGTTTTTAGTTTTTAGAGTTTTCTTTCCGTGATTCTTGTGTGATTATTTGTAATATTGATGTGCTAATGTAATCTTTGTTACCAAAGATTGTTCCAAAGTTTCTTGTTCTAAGTTTTTTTTTTTTAAATAAAATAGAAAAAAAATCTACAAGTCATGTTCGTCGCCAACAAACACATGTGGTGTTTCGATTGATGTTCCTGGCAATGGTGAATTTCCAAGGATACCTAAAGTTCCTTGTTGAAGTCTTTTTCCAAGGTTAGAATTTGCAAAAATCCCACCATCACTGTTTTTTCCATAAGCACCGACATCGACGGCTATAAAGTTATAATTAGCAGTAACAAGGGCCATCAAAACAATTGAAAGTGTTTTATTGTAATTAAAGTGGAGAGATCCGCTGTTTGAAGGAGCCTGAATAGTAATGTGCTTCCCATCCAGTGCTCCTACGCAGTTAGGGAAATTCCATAAAGACTGAAAGTCATTGGCAATAGATTTCCATTTATCTTCTGTAGGTATTGGTAGCATTTCACTCATTAGAGTTTCCGTTATGATCTTACACGTTGCCATAACTATAAAATATGCTGGGCTATGACCCACGCGGTAACTAAACGAAAGAGCCTTCAAAGAATCTCCTGTTGTTAAATATCTAAAACAAATAAAAACTATGTATAAATGAAAATAAATAAATAGTAAAATAAGTATATTTCAGGTATAAACCCATTTACATTGCATTACGCAGAATTATTTATTTTCCTTGCCGGTAAAACATGCAAAGCACGGTGGAACAACATAAGAGATAATTATCGAAAATCCTTATAGAAAACAGATACTAGAAGTGGACTAAAAAGAACCAATGTTAAATTATACAAGTACCATAAACAATTAAATTTTTTGAATAAATATTTCATAGAACGAAAAAAAAAGAAAGTGTGGATCCACAGGAAAAAGATTGACAAGTACAAGAAGTTGAAGATGAAGAAGCCAATCAGACACAAAATTTTGCACCTATTTCCACTACACATTTACCTGATGTATTCGCTCCCACTAGTCACGTAACATCCACTCCATCACCAAGCCACGTACCTACTCCATCACCAAACTACGAACTTACTTCATCACCAAGTCACGTACCTACTCCATCAACAAGCTACGTATCTACTCCATCATCAAGCCACACATCTACTTCATATCCTCCAAAAAGGAAAAAAGGTGTAAAAAATTTACCACAAAAAAACATCAACATCTTTGTTAAGAGGAACATAGTAGCTTGAAAGCAAGAAACTCGCAAAACTAAAAAAAGGGTAAGTTACACACAACAGCTTACCAGTGATTGTACCTATACATTAAGTCAAATAGTCTGTCTTAAAATTTCAATACTGGGCTGAAATATATACAAGGGGGATCATATTGAGAACGAAAAGTGAATTAATTTTTTGAAAAACTCCTAAAATTAAGAGCTAAAATTCGGCAGATATTTTTATTATTGTATTTCCGAGGGCTGTGTGTATGGGTTTTGAAAACCGTTTATTTTTTATGTGATTCGACGTATTTTTTTAAGCTTGAAAGCTGTTTAGGTTTTGAAATTGATCGATGTAATAGCCAAAAATATATGCCCTAAAAACATCATTTTTACCAATTGTTTGTTCGGTTATTTTGAAATTTCTCGAAATCTACCAGTTCAAATCGGCCCAAACTTACAGGAAGTCTAAGTTAGATGGAAGTCTTTGGAACGCTTTTTACTTTATTCCGATCGGTCAAGCCGTTTATGTAACAGCTTACATAGTAATAATAAAACTGTTTAGTTAGCATTTTGTATAAAATAATGAATATATGTAAAATTCAATTTAACATTAGAATATTGTTAGCTTTTAAGCAATAAACTTCTCATTTAATTTTTGGCTTGTTTTTAAAAAGTTATTTCTGCGTTACAAAAACTTAACTGGCGCAGTCAGTAGGATACTTCCGAAAATTGTGCGTATTGAACGAGCAGTTTTCGTTTTAACGATTAATCGGAAAAAACCTGCATATCGGTAAAGTAACAGTAAAATTCGAGTGAATATTGGTTTCGTGTTATATATATCGAACAATTTCAAGTGTAACGAAGAGAAAACTTAAAAGCCGCCTGGGAAAAGAAAAAATCGTCTGCTCCTGAAAAAATCTACAAGAAGAGAACAAAATCGTCTGCTCTTGGAAAAACCCACCGAAAAGGAACAGAATCGTCTATTCCTGGAGGATGATGAAAGTCTTCCTTTTACTAGAGTAAGCTCATTCCATTTATTATTTTTCTTTCCTTTTACCTATTTTCTAACGTTTATTTATTAAGTGACTAGTAGTTATAAATCTAACATAATATTTAATGAGTGATACCTCCGATCAATCCGAAGTTGAAAATTTAATAATTTACTAGAAAATAGTCTCAAACTTAAAACTAAAGTAAAAACTAAGAAAAGCAGTAAATTAATAAAGCCAAAAATGACTACAGCGGTTAACTATCAACTATTAAAATTGTATTTAGATTCAATTCCTTCATTTGACCGAAATTCCCACACATTAACCATATTTATAGGAAACTGTGAAACATTGATTTCTGTTTTTGCTAGTAATTCAGACATTGCTCTCAATTAAAAGCGATTATTGGAAAACTTACCGGCAGAGCTCAAATATTGATTGGTTCTCGGATGGAATTAAAAACATGGGCAGAAGTTAAAGATGCACTTAACTTAAGTTTTGGTGACCAACGAAGCGTTGATTGTTTAGTTCAGGACTTAATCAATTTAAAACCTCACAAAAACGAAGAACCTTACAATTTCGGCATGCGTTGCCAAGACGCTAGAAGCCTAATTATTTCCAAATTAAATTCTCTAAATTTAGGCAACAACGAACGATTACTACAATTAAAAATTTTTGACGATTTAGCCCTAAAAACCTTTATTAGAGGTCTACCTCTACCCAAACAAACAAACGTTAGACTGAGAGTTCCGGATAGTTTAGTAAAAGCCATGAGTTTGGTGATAGAAGAAGAGAACTTTCTTTACTCAACACAACGTTCAAACAATCTAAATTCTAGTAGTAGAAAAATGCCGGAACTGGATCACTTGACCTTGAGTTAACCTTGAGTTTTCCCTTGAGGAAAATGACTTTGTAGTTTGATGAGTTTGAGGTTATTGAACCTTTGGAAAAATTATTTTAGTGAAATAAAATGTCAGTGAACCTTTTCCAATTGAATTGTGTGATTAGATTAGTTTTCCTATGAGGAAAATGATTGGAAAATGACTTTTTTAGTTTTAATGATTTTGAGTTTATTGAACCATTGGAAATAATTATTTGAGTGAAATAAAGCGCCAGTGAACCTTTTCTAATTGAATTGAGTATTTTCCCAAAATATATTTGTAGTATTTTAGAGATATTACCCTTTAAAAAATAAAATGTGACCGGCCGTGGTGAATGTTGAAATGTGTATGCCCGGTATTTTGGAAGAGCGCTTTATGGTAGGTCAGTTAAAACCGGATTTTGAACTTGGTATGAGAAAAACAAGAAAGAATTATAGTAATTTGAATTGGATTTTTTTTTTCATTTCTCAACAGACGACTTAAGTTTATTCGCATTTAACAAGGACATTTTTTTCGTGGTAATATATTAAAAACTTGATTTTTCAAAGTAAAGTTTATTCACTCGTCGATGCAATTAAAATGTATTATAAAATATCAATTGGTATGAATTGACCTTGAAGACATTAATTAAGAAACATTTACTATGAGTTTTATCATCCGACAACTGAGGTTTATATAAGAATGCAATAATTTTTTTCAAGAATTATAGCATTTCGGAATATGTCTGATATGTTTACAAAAAATAAATGAGGTAAACAACTGAAGTGTTACATGCGCAGTAAATCAGTATTTTTCTATAAAATGAACCAACAATCTTTGGTTTATGTCAGTCAGTGCTGTGTAACTTTCCGATAAAAGGTAATAGTTATTTCTTAGTTTTACAAATATTTGATAATAATAAAGAATGCTTTTAGAATGTCGCTTAACATGAAGATGGCTGTTCAGCATTTAAAAGATTTTTATGAAAATTTTTATTATGATTTTGAACATGAAGGTCAACTTGCATTGATAAGAGAGAGAAGATATTCTCAAAAGGAATGTAAACATTTGGCTGCGACATATCGGAAAGGTGTTAAAGCTTGCGATGATTTCATCAATGGTATAATTACGTGTGCCTGTTGTCTAATATCAATTTTAGAGAGGTTGGATTCAGAATATTACCATGATTTGAAGGATAGTTTACCAGACTATCTGCGTGAAGATGATGATGATGATGACAAGCATATGGATAATACACAGGAAGTTGAAATAGAAAATAATGTATGAAATTTCCAAAAAATAAATTCTCAACCTTTATTGTGTTTTTTTTTCTTTAGATAGTCAGTAAACTTGATGACTTTATGAAAGACATAAAATTGTTAAAAGCAAAAATTAAAGAATATGAAGAAAAACAAATAATGTTTAGAACATTTCAAAAACTAAGGATATCCAAATTATGCAAGAGATTTGAACCTAAAAATTGTAATATGTAATTGGTGGTAAATAAAAGATTTAAATTTTGTTCAAGTTTTTATTCATGCATTAAAAAATTATTATACAACCAAGTTACATTTGACAAAGCACAAAAACATTTATCACTTTTATGATTAAAACATAGCGGTTGACTGAATTCAAGATGTGGTTGTTTATCAAATTCACAAACAGGAACTTTTACCAATTTTCTAATATAATTTGCCTTTTCCATACCCTTAACGTATACACAATCGACGTCAGTTGTTAATTTTTTAAAAATATTTAATTGATGTAAAGGTGTAAATCCACAATTCCAGTCAATAAAGTGATGGTTTTTTGTCAACCAATTCGCTTGTCGCTGTAGATCAAAAGACAGCAATCTAAACGGAAATGGTGGTTTAAAAATATAATGAGAAATTTGCGTTCCATTATACGCAGCAAATTCTTTTACCACGAATTTATTGTTTTCTATTTTGAAACCTTGAACATCTACTACCATTTTCATTCTGTTACCTATAGTGACACTACACTTGTCTTACAATTTTAGTTAACGGATTGTAAGAAAATTCTTTTTCATGTAAAATTAAACAATAAGCCGAAACGTTGCTACCAACGGCTTTAGTAGTTTCAAATTTAACTCTTAGAACAACCGATCCGCTTTGAATGATTTCCTTTTGACGTGAACAATCAATATGAACTATAGGAGCGAGAGTTTTAAATTCCTCGGGATTAAATATAGGTTGATTGGTTTGAATATGATAGTAGGATTCTTGAAAGTTTGCAAACATTTCATACAGTGTTGCAAATCGATTAGCATCAAAATCTAAATTTAAATCATTATAAGGATAACGTTCAGAATTTAAAAATACCCGTACATTAGATAAATTACAGTGATCAAATTTACTCATATCTTTCAACAACTTTCCTTTTCGATCATTTTGAAATGCTATTACAATATGTCTTGGACTTTCCAATTTTGTTGTAGTTTTTACAGGCCATGTATGACGTGTTGAATCATTTAAAGCTGGATATTCAATTATCTCCCAACTTCTAAATTTAATAGGAAATTCTAAATTACTTCGAAGTATTTTGTTTAGGCGCAATTGTTCCTTTATATTCGGAGTTACATGAGGAACATTCCAATAAAGTTTAGTAATTTGAATTTTCGGTTTTTCAGATTCATCGGAAGCAACAATTCCGTCTACATCATCCTTTTCTCTAATTAAAACAAGTTCTTGTCTCATATTCATAACAATTTTACGAAAATCCTCAAAAAACCCTGACCAGATTTTCAATGGTATGCATACATTAAAATTACCTCCATTATCCATGAGAAGTTTTCCACCTTTTGGAAACCAACCACCGTTTTGTAAAAGTTTGCTTTTATTTTCGTTTAGAGATAAATAATTCTTTATAGTTGATATCAAACCAACATTTCGCACGGAATCGATAACTACTCCGTTTAATTCGTATCTCATTTCCCTAAACAAGTATGCAATTCCATTATTGATAAACTCAAATTTAGTTGGTACTTTATTTTGATCAGTTAACATTTTCCCTTCAATGTAAATGTAGGAGTTACAAGGCAATGTGAAAATATCTAACTCGTGTAAACTAATCCTTATTTCATCATTATAGTTTATATTTCCTGAAGTAAATGGCTGATATGAATGAAACTGATAATCCTCAATAGTGGTATCACTAAAAGGTTGACCCAAAACATTTAATACTTCCATTATACTAAAACTTGAAATCCTAGAGATTTTAAAAATTTGCGATTTTCTAATGTTATCAATTTGGTGGTCGGAATCTTACTAATCCGTTTGTTTTGCAGCTTCCTTTTATAATCTTTCTCTTTATAGGGATGTTCGAAACGATGAAACTGCCATACCATTTTAATCAACTTTTCTAAGATGTAATCGAATAGTAATAGTTTCGTTACCAAAATTTACCAAGTTACCGGCTTGATCAATTACCTTCACAGTAATGTTGTTTATTGTTTTAATGCTAACTGGATAGTACAGTATGGTTAACGGTTGTTCAACTATTTTATACCCATTTGGAACTTGGGGAAAAAATTGATGAATTATATGAACTGGTTGACCGTTTAAAAATGAGCCAACTGCAATATTACAGTCAATACATATAAAGTTTACCCTTTTTGAAGAAGTGTAAACTTTTTTAGGTTCAAGGACAACTCTCGAAAACCCCAACAATTTTCCAATAGAATTGTCAACGTTAAAATTAATCCAATCTGTAGTTTTAATTGTAACTTTTTGTGTGTTTGGATCTGCCCATAAACGCGTAATTATACCCGTTTTAAGAGTTTCGTTTTCAATAATTTTAATTATTTCTTTAATTTCATATGCACCTACTGGAATTGTAAATTTAAATTTATCTTGATCGCCCCATACAAGTACATTATTAGTTTCATCAACATTTGAAATTGTATTAAAGGTGTCAAGGTTAGCGACGCCTATCTCATAACTTGAATTTTCATCAAGGTATATCGGTGGATTGAAATCGTCACTTAAAATTGATGAACATCCACTTAGCGTAAATGTGTACGACATGATGGTTGAAACGCTAATGAGTTAAATAATTTATTTATATTGACTAAATAAAAACCTTAAACAGTGCTGTCCACAAGTAACAGAATTAAATTTTTGTACTAAACTATAGTTAAATTTTATTGTAACATCTCCGTTACTTTTAAAATATTTCACTAATTCAACTGGAGGAGCCAAATTACCATAACTATCAAAGTAAATAATTCTCGAACCATGTTTTGAATAAGCTGTCCAGTGTGTACCAGGTCCTCTTTCAACATCATGATTAACTATACCAGATTCCAATGTTTTAATTTTATTGGGAAGAGAATCTCGCATAAACACACCTCGAAAGTAAGGTATTTTTAAAATTTTAACATATTGTTTAAGTTCAATGTTTGTCATCGCATGACGGTGTAATTTTAACGGGAGTTTTTTGAATATGGTTTTAAATAAAATCCTTTTCCGTTTTTTGATCGTCGTCGTCGTTGTTGTTTCATACCATAACCTTTGTACGGTCTCAAATAAAACCCTGATCCCTTTGTCGCTTGTTCCATAGCCATATTATGTCTTTGTTGTTCTGCAAGTTGCTCACGATTAGCTTTTGCATCGTTTACAGCAATGGGAGGAGAAACGGAAGAAATCCTCCTTTTTTTGGAGCACGAATTATTCGTTTCTTTTTTCTCAAACCTTTACCTTGTTTAAGTCCCATTCCTAATTTACGTTTGGCTTTCATTGCAGTGGTAACTAGCCACGCAGCTGCTTTTTCAGATAATTTAGCGTCTTTTGATTTAACGCGCTCCCAAGCTTTATTTTCCAACTCTCTATCAGCGATATGTCTAGCAGCTAAATCTTTGTTTTGTGACTATGCAATATCGTGACTTTTACAGGCTTCGTCTAAGTGGTTTATTCCAGAATCACCTCTTAGCAAACGGTCTTTTAGTTTAGTGCCCGGTCCACAAAAGGAATACGAAGGAATATGTAATTCAAAAGGAAATTTTCAATTAATGAGTTTACCACACCTTGTCCTCGATGTAATCTCAAGTAATGACGCTTTACCATTGTGCTATTTATATATACCGGACCTTCTATATATACCCTCAGTACCTTCAAGGCGTTTAAAATGAGAGTTGAAAAACAATCAGTTTGTTTACCTATTACCAACTATGAAAATATTTCAAAATCCCCCACAAAACATGGTATTCTCTTTGGAGGTGAGTCCAAGAGAGGACTGATTGTAGGTCCCAGCGGTTGTGGAAAAACCAATGTTATGATAAGTCTTTTAGAACATCCCAATGGATTAAAATTTGAAAATGTATATGTATACTCCAAATCCTTGCAGCAATCAAAATATCATTTCTTGCGACTAATATTGGAACCTCTTGAAGAAATTGGATATAGTGAATATAGTAAACTGGAAGATGTTCCTTCACCTACAGAAATTAAACCAAATTCTATAATCATATTCGATGATGTGGGTTCTGATAATCAGGATATTATAAAAGATTATTTTTTATTTGGACGACACAATCAGACTGACAGCTTTTACTTATCGCAAACATATAGCTCAATTCCAAAGATGAGACTGAGAGATAATGCGAATCTTTTAGTGATCTTTCAACAAGATCTAACTAACCTAAAACATATTTATGACGATCATGTGACTGGTATATCATTTCAACAATTTAAGGATAAAGGTTCTCTTTGTTGGAAGGAAAAGTATGGATTTTTAATTATCGATAAAGACTGTGAAATATCATCAGGTAGATATAGAAAAGGGTTTGATACGTTCATTTGTATATAAATAGCATAGACTTGCTAGTACGATTCATTTGCGATAGATGACCGTTTAAAGAAGCAATTGATTCTTTCGCGAAAGGCTATTAAAGAAAAATATAAAAGTTACAAACAAAATAGAGCACAAACAGCAACACATCAAAGAGAAAAATTAAATCCTTTAGTGGAACCTATTAAAGAACTTTTAGTATTAAAGAAAAACGAGAGACCACATGTTAAAGCAGAGTTAACCAAAAATGAGGATTCAACACCTATGAGTGAAAAAATCAGAAGATATTATAATTTAATACCGAATTTAAATGTTAGTGAAGAAACTTTTGAAAATATTCCAAGAACACAGAAAGATATAAGTCTATTAGAACCAGACTTTATTAATAGTTATTTTGAAGATGTTCCTGTCAGTCAGTTAGAATCTACATTTCAAAATGATTTACAACAGTTTCATCCTTTACCTAAAGGATATATTGAAAACAAAATTAATGATACAAATAATGACTACGATAGTACATTTGGCGTTTATTTTGACCCCGACTCAAAGTCATACGCTATAGGCGATTCGCCAGTTTCTTTTGAAGGTCCTGATGTGATCGTACATGGTATTTGATACAAGGGCACCCCTGGTTTATATGAACTCTTATTTAAAAAATACCCAGCTGGTTATAAACAAAGCGATCTTGATGAATTTATTGATATTGTGAAACGAACTAATTTACACCATTTAGGTTACGATCGATCTAGAGGTTTATCAACATCAAATTCAAAAAAAATTGTAGATATTATCAAACCTCGGGTCACAAATCTTTATTTTATGTCTGAAGAACAAAATTCTGCTGGTCGAAGAAGAAGTAGCTCTATTCCCACATACGCACTGCGAAGTAAAAATACTAAAAATAATAAAGCCGGAAGAGGTCTTATGGATTTAAACAATAAAAAAATTGATTATAAATATTTTAATGATTTTAATGAAATTGTGGAACGACTTCGTTTACTAATAGCATCACAATCAGCTGGTAATACTGGACACAATAATGAAATTATATTAATCATAGAGGAATTACGAGAAGGGGGAATTATTGCTTAAATATATGTTTATTAATAGATTTTATTTAGTACAAACATGCCTCTCAACAAGTTTAATCAACACTTTCTTGCATCAAATCCATCATCAACATCATCACCTTTCTATATTTGTGTACCATCTAATTTTCATAGCATTTGTGTAATTACCATTCGAGGACGAAAGGAATTTGGTATAAGTAAATCTCATTATGTCCTTGATACTCAAACAACAGCATACACCTTTCCCGTAGCAGGTAAAATTGAAAGTATAAAATGTTTTCCATCCATTCTACATGTATCATATAAAAATCAACAGAATTCTATACAGAACCTGCTGAATGATAGTACTGTTAGTAAAGGAGATATTATTGAGTTTCCTTTGGGTATTGCAGCTATAGCAGAAGATACCCTGTATGTTGAGTTTGTTATTCAGTGTCCCCTTGAGGAGAATAAATAGGGAAAAGTTTTAAATTTTGATTCATTAACAAATATGCCTCTCAACAAGTTTAATCAACATTATCTTACTTCTGTAACATGTTCAGGAGAAGAAGAAGAAGAAATTGTGTCATCTACACTTCCACAATTAAAGTCTCCATTTTATATTTGTGATACCTTTGACTATCATGTTAAGTCTGTAATACGTTTAAGAGGTGAAAAGAAAACGAACCTTAATAAGGACTTTTATGTGTTAGATAACGGGGGAATTGCGTTTGTTTTTCCATTTTCATTAAAAATTGAAAGTGTTGCTCATTATTCAGCCGACGGAGACGTTTTATTAAACAACAAAGTTTACAAGTTCCACGAATTAACTGATATAAATAGATATAACAAAAAAAGATAAAATAGTATTTAAGTTGGGAAAACCCTCTTCTATCTGTATTGAGCTGCTTGTACCAAATGTACGAAAATTTGAATCAATCGCGTTTAAAATCCTTCCCATTCAAATCCCAATCCAGTAAATTTTTATACCAGATTTAACGTTTCCGTCTTCATTCGTAAATAATAATTTCATTGTATTAAGGGTTTACGGTAGTAAAAAATCTGTCATGGAGGTCACCATATTTTTTTACAAATGGCATCTATGTAAAAAAGCATTGTGGTCCCCATGACTGATTTTCTCCTACTGTTCCTCTTAAATAGTTTACTACAATGTAATATAACAAAAACCTTAGCCACAGCAACGCGTGGCCGGGTCAGCTAGTTTACAATAAATCTAAATTAACGTCATATATGTGATACGACTTAAATGGAATCACGATACGATAAAAAAGCTACTACAAGCCTCCAGAAACATCCCGAGTCTAGCGGTTTAAGGCGCTATGGTCTATAGATAGAGATTGCAGGTTTGATTTCTGCTGTTCAATATCTCCTTAATGTCGTTTCTTGTTTGTTTGCTTTCTACATAATTAATAAAATAGTTAAGACTACTATTGGTGAAACAATACAATTCACAAAAATCTAAGCATACATAGTAGAAGACAGTATTCCACAAAAAAGAGAGCTCTTAAAACATAGAAATAATCATTCGCCATTTTGATTCCAGTAATACTGAATTTACGTATATTTATCGTATTGATTTTAAGCGAAGAATATTTTGTAATTTCAGTACATTACAGATACAGATCCGTGATATTTTATTACATCATAGCTTGAATATATATGAGAGTGGTAAGATGCATCTCTGAGGCTGTATTTTGTTATGTTTTATCACGAAATCGTTAAAGTTTAATATAAATCTATCATATATTTTTATTTTAGTGCCAGGACCGATAAGAGACACACAATTGACAGAAAGTGCTAGAGGAGTCAAAATGACGGATGATTATAATTATGTTTTTAGTGCCTTACTAAGAACAAAATGATAGAAATACCCGTGAATTCATTCCCAAAAAAGAGAGAAAAGAATTAAGGGGGATTAAACATATCCCAACCAGATATTGAACGCTGCCCTGTAAGCCAACTGTGCGCAAAAAATCACTCTAATGGGCGCTAATAATATTTTCATCAGCTTGAAAATTCTGTGACACAAATATTACCACCAAGTATATAAATAAGTTGGCGAGACTAAATACATTAAGCACCATATATAGACAAGAATAGTAGGATGACACTGCGTGCCGCCGTTGATGTTCTTTGATCCTTATTTCGATTTGGTTTACCAACGTTTTTTATGGAGCTTGATAAGAACTGGTGAGCAGCAATGACAACTCTACCGATTTTTCGGTAGATGGACTGATGTTGGAAGTAATTTACCGATAACCCGTTATAATTTTCTTACAACTTTTTTTGTATGTTAATTTAAACTTACCTTTTTTTTATTAAATAAACAATTAAAACACTTTTTTAAATTTGTCATTTTTTTAAGTCTACCGATTTCTACTTTTTTTTTGGATCAGTCCACCAATTTTAGAAAATTTAGGTTGGCACCGCTGCTGGTGAGCGATAAAGATACCAACCGAAATGAAGACAGAAATGCAGACCGGTAGCTTCGGTGGCATGGAGCCAGATTTAGCGAGAGTGATCCTACTATTCTTGTCTATATACGGTGAAATAGGTATTATCATCCGCTATTTTGACTCCGCTGCCATAGAATTCAGGTACTTTGGTCGTATTGATGTAACACAAAAAATTAATTCGGGGCTGTACCGCTACAGGCGATACATCTGCTAGTTCTTTTATGTTTCTCGTAGAAACATTTAGCATTCACAGATACACATATATTAGGTAAATAATATATTAACGGTTTTATTAAAACATAATTAAAACTATTGAGTAATAAGTAATAAGAGTGACTAGAGATTGATTTGAAGAGTTACAACGACTTATGCCCAAGGGTCTCTCTAAAATTCTAAATTCACCTCAAAAGGTAACCTCAGACTCCGGACTCCTCCTGTACAACCTCTATGTAAGAATAAAAATTAAACTATCCAAGTTTTCCTCGACATACAACTTACTGACTTTGACCTGCTGATAGAAATACAACAATAATACAATTAAATATAAAACTAATAGATAATTATTTAGGGCTAAAATGTCCTTTCATCGTTTGTGACTTTACTGCGGGGATATTTTAAGTGTCTTAATAATATTCATTTTTGCTCCTTACAATTAAATCAAATTTTATGTTCAATTGTATGACCTTCCTTATAATAAATTTAATTATTTGACACAAATCTCTATTGAACAGTAGTAAACAAACAAAAATTAAACTAAAGAAAACCTAAAAAATGTTTTATCCGATAAAAATCGCACGTGCAGTCTTTGTATTCACGTTAATGTTCTTAAGAAAACATTAAAAAATTGTTCTAGGCAACTTTGAAGTTAAACCAAATTATAATCAAATCGCTAATTAACCATTAACTAGGGTTTAAGGCGTAAATACAATATATGTAAATGCTGAATATAACAATATTATAATTTTTTTCTAGTTTTATTTTTGTTTGTTTAATCTCTAATTCAATAATTAAGAATGTGTTTAAAAAAAAATAGTTATGTTATGTTATTTTCAACCACGCACATTTATCATTAACCTGTAACAATCTTATGGAATACTATTTTTTAGTCATACAACACAGTTGTTTTCCATTAAATTTCACTTGGTTGAAAGAGTGATATGCTGCAATTATTACTATTTTATACGGGTGATAATACAATAAGTGTAAAGTGAATGACACAACGAAGTATTTGTTTTTAGAATAAAAACATTGGATTTTATAGGTTTTCTCTTAGAATTTAAAGTTGGGATATATTATTTGTAAATTCTGTAAATCTCTGGACATTAGTTAAAAAATATCAGCAGGTAAACGAAAATTATGAAATAGTGTATAACAAAAGTGGTACGTAGCTGTTTACACACGAACCTGTAATTCCACGATTGTTTAAAACAAATTACCTCTCGGGTTAATAACTATACTTTAACTACACTCTCTAGTATAAATTGAAAAGGATAAAACAAATATATTTTTTATTAACACATGTACTTAAAACTAATTTTTATTGTAACATTCATTTTTGTTAAATACGTAATTAATACATTCCTTTTGAAAATATTTTATATAGTACGACTATCTGAATAATAGTAGTTTACGTAACAAGTCCCGAAAGTGGTCTTTTACTGGACGAGTGGGCCCTGCAAGCCTGCGAGTCCAGTAAATGCACTTTTGGGACGTATTACGTACAATATTTTTTTTAAAACGGGCATTGTTGTACCATAAACTTCATATTATTCAGTTTACATTTTTATAACAAGAACTCTTCATTAACTAACTTTAACAGTTTTTTTAACAAACGTTGCTTAGGTAGCCGCCATAACAATTTAATAATTTAAATAGAAATAAAATGTGACCTAAAGAATGATGATTATTATCACAGCTATCAGAAATTACATTAAAATTTAAACACATGTTATGCATCGGGGAGTTCAAAAGGATTCTTAGTTCTTGCATTGTTCAATGCCTTTTGCAGGATATATTCCATCAGATTTGAAGGATATAAATTTTAGGAACATTCTCCAACAATTGAATATGACTCTGGTAATATGGACTCCACACAACAGAGGCATATTCAAGTTTTCATCTAACTAAAGAAAAATAAAGCGTTTTGAATGCTTAAATATTAGTGGAAGACCTACAGTTTCTAAAAATAAAACCAAGTGATTTTATTGTCTCAGCAATATTTTAACGTGTCTTCTTCAGTTCTACGAAAGATCTGTTATTGCTGGTAAAAGATCAGCTATCCTGACTAGTGGTTTTATGGCCTTTATGGCTACCTAACCAAAACTAAAATAAGTATAAGCAAGTGTTAAAATATTTCGAATATTATTATTTTATGAACAAAAACGTGCAACATGCTTCTTTACTTAACGTAAAGCTTCCCTATAAACAATTATTTACTATCATAATATGTATGTATGTATATAAACTTACTTAATCAAATCATAATGAATGTCGCTGTCTCGTCTTTTTTTCATTTTTCTTCAAATCTTTCTGGCGCTTATACTATGCCCTTTGACGTTCACAATTTCTTTTTCTTTTTACCTCTTTAAGTCTATAAACGAAAATAGCTAGGCATAAATAATAGGTATAAATAATAATATATAATTAGGTATAGATAGTGTAATTACAAATCAAAAATAAAATTTATGCATATAGAGTACCTACTCACTCATTTTCATTCAATGTTTTTTCATCACTTTCTTCATTAATAAATCCACTTTGTTTATTCGTATTTAAAACAAACACTTTATACACAAATTTAAACTATTTACCACCAATGTATTTTGGTTGTCAAGCTGTCAATTCATACAATTACAGATTTAATTTTATTTAATATAGTAGGCAGAATCGTGTTAGGTATTTTGTATCAGGTTTTGTTTCCGGTATGCGGTACATTAGAATGACGTCACGTCCGTTAGAATTACTAGTCGCCGCTAAAGAAGTTTTACTTCAAAAAAACTTTTAGAAATTTGTATACTTAATTATAAACTGCAGACAGAATTAAAGACCTTGGAGTAATTTTTGATAGTAACCGATACATTTGGTACATCTCGAAATAAGCAAATAAAATATTAGGATTTATATTACGCACTTGTTACGGTTTTAATAATTATAAAACTTTGCGAGTACTCTATATGGGTTACATTAATTGAATTGTTCACTTGTATGGATACCTACTGTTTGAAATAAATTTGTTAAATACGTCAATAAAAGTATTATTTAAATAGCTTTGATAACATAACATTTTCTAAGCAATAAGTTAATTTAATTAATTTAAAGGACCGCAGGATGTCTGATGTCTATTTCATCTATAAAATCTGCAACAGTTTAATAAATTCTGCAGAGTTGCTTAAAAAGATTGTTTCAGCGTGTAATACTTGAATTAGAAATACATATTTTTTATAAATTTTTTACTTACCTATTACCCTCAATCCCCTATAAACCGATGTCTCAAAACATAACTAAGACGTATTTGTTATACAGGGTCATTCAAAATGAGCGGAACACCTGATTTATGGCTTAACTATAAATTATACGATAATTTGACTTAGATAAAAGTTTTTGTACATTTAATGTACTATTTATTGATCTTTTTAAATTTTCCGAAAAAGTAATAGTTTTCAAGATATGACGTCAAAGGACAATATTTTAAATGGATCACCCTGTATTTATATTTTTTTTCGAGTTGGTAGGACCTGTCTAAATTTATTAATGGTACATTTAGTGGGTCTAAGACTTATGGTTTTATAAATATCAATTAATTAAAAAAATTAATTCACACCAAATGGACCATAATAATTTGAACAACGCCTACTTCAAATAAATGTGTTTTATTTAAATTTAAATTATTACCTATGGTTCATATGGTGTCAAATAATTTTTTTAAATAATTGATATTTATAAAACCATAAGTTTTAGACCCACTAAATGTACCATTAATGAATTTAGACAGGTCCTACCAACTCGAAAAAAAATATAAATACAGGGTGATCCATTTAAAATATTGTCCTTTGACGTCATATCTTGAAAACTATTACTTTTTCGGAAAATGTGAAAAGATCAATAAATAGTAAATTAAATATACAAAAACTTTTATCTAAGTCAAATTATCGTATAATTCATAGTTAAGCCATAAATCAGGTGTTCCGCTCATTTTGAATGACCCTGTATATCCAATATATCATGTCCGGTTTTACCTAACCCTACGTTTGCCTTAAGCTCGTTTGGCTAGCATAAAAGTGGTTATTATCTTCCTGTTTATGTATTCCAGATAGTAATTTCAGGTAACTTTTAAGTCAAATATCAGTTCACTATATGTATTTTTATACCAATAAACCTAAGAGAACCTGTGCCTTTTAATGTTTTTTAGGTGCCTCATTCTGGTAAATGTCATAACCTTAGAGTTCAGATGACTGATGTTTAATCCTGCAGTTCAAGTTCATTTCATGACTACATTCAGAATCTGTTGGCTTTTATCTCTTGATGTAGTATGAGATTTGTCCATGACCAGATTCCGCAATAGAGTTGATCGAAATCCCCATAAAAGCAACTTATGGCTACCCGTCTAATAGGCTGTCTCGTAATGTTTAATATATCAAACGACTCTTTAGCATGTAGTCTATCTTTGTGCGGCTAATTTCGTCTATGCCTTCTTGACGAATAACCCTTATGATTGTATTAAAAGAAATGTTAACGAAGGTTCCCACTATGTCCTAAAAAGACACCCAACATTACCTCTTTGTTTTCCAAAACGTACTTTACCTTTTGTACAAGGTAGTCTTATATGTGTCTACTTTAGAGGCATGCTCTTAGTGAATTCTTTGCCAATCTACTATCCCTAATGTGCCTATCAAGAAGTATTTCAAAGATCTTCACGTTAATTGGTGTTAGAGACTTTGCCTTATCCTGTCTAATTCTTTCCGTGTTATGTATGACTGCTATCCTAATTGATTTTAAAGTTTTTGGTATGTTTCTCTCCTAGGCGTCCTTTAGTAGCATACCAAGTTTCTTGTGCAGAACTTCTGTGTATGCCGTCCGGTCCTAGTGATTTAGACAGTTTAAGCTAATTGCTATAACTTGAGTTCTCTAGTTTTTACTGCTACCGTCTGAGTGTATTCTCCGGATTTTTTTTTGGAGAGCTGGTATGCCTATGTAAACATCTTTGAATAAACCTTTTTGAAGCCTAGGCATTTCAGCAATCTGTTGTATCCTCTTACCATGTCTTCCCCACGATCCTCTCATCTTAACCTCCTGGTCATTTGTTATATTCAGTCAGAGTGTTGCTATATTTGCTTCACTTGCCTGATCTTTTTGCAACATTCATTTGTTCATCCTTTGTCTCGTCAGATCATTACTCTACCAGCGGATTTTAGTGTGAGAATATCTTACAAACCTAGGGTAATGGTAATTAGATGGAAGTACTGTATTAGACACTTATCATATTCAAGGTAAATTAGAAGTTCATTGTAGTGTATTCATTGAAGAAAATAAATAAATAAATTGATCTGGCAATTAAACAAGAACCAAAGCGGGCAAAGAAGGTTGCAGCTAAAAAGAAAACTCAGTTAATTTAAGCCAAGTGATGATATTCTGAAGAAGAGAATTTCAATTTGTTTATGTAAACGACTGAATTCACATAATAAGATGTTTAAAAATTGATTTAAGTAATAAAACCTTAATCTAGTAACTTTGCAGAATATAAATAAGAACCTTGAATGGTAAAATAGAAATCACATAATAAACGGTGGTATACTTGGTACCTATATAAAACAAGAACAGCAATATTAGAAAATAGTTGTTATTTATTCTATGTATTTTTAGATCCAGTCCAAACGGTAATATTTACTTAGATAAAGATTCATGGTAATAAGGAAGCTGAACCTCTAAAGTATATTTATCGTGAAACCTTATTGTTCATAAAAAATTAAATATAAATGCCGTTCTAAATTCCTAATTAGTCAACAAAGTGTGTTGTCACTATTTTTAGTTGGTAATAACTAAAATATGTTATCTTGACGGAATTGTTTAAAAAATGTATATATAGGTACTTTTTCATCTGTTCTTATTATGCATTTCAAAAAATCGCTTACAATACATTTATGCCTGAATCATTATTTCCAATTCTTATACAAGTAATTGATTTAAGAGTATCAATATTTAGAATTAATGTATTGTTATAGTTTATTTATTACCTGATTGTTTAAAAAAATTAATAAGTATAAGCTAGTGTATATTGTCAACACAATTCGTTTGCTGAAGAATTTAGACATAGGTATACGTTGAATACCATTTTTCATTTGCATAACTTGATTGTTTATCTACTTTACAAATTAGAGCATATCGTTTCTCATACAGCTCATACATTTTCAGAGTGTGTCTTTGACATTGGATGGTGGCTAGTTTATATTTCCATAGATTTTTAAAATAATTTTTATTAAAAATAGCACAAGTAATAATAGGTAAATAGTTTTGAGAAATAATAAATTAGAATAGCTGTTTATAATACTATGATTATGTTTGAAGATGTTTCTAATGAGTATCTAACTTTATTTTTAAAGACTAGTGTTCTTAATTTTATTTCTAGGAGTCACTTCCTTGAATTATTTTATCTTTCCATCTTTTTTCTTACCTTAGTTTTTAGTTTCCATTGCTTTATTCCTGCCCTGGACTTTTTTAACCATTTTGATCTGGGTCTTCCGCGTGTCTTCTTTCCTCTTAAATTTCATTGTATCATTTCATATGTCATTGCCTCCTTTCCTGCTTTCCAAATATGTCCCAGCCATCTAACTATATACTTTTTTATTTTGGTCACAATATCTTCTTTCAATTCTTGCATAAATTCTGCATTTGTTCTTATTAGGTTATTAGGTATGACTTAGGGACCATTGAATGCACAAAAATGGAACTTTAATTTCCCTTAGCTACCTTTCTCATAAAAATACTTTAAGACAGTTGGTATTTGCTTTGGATCGAAATTTAGAAAATAATTAGCTTAGTTAAAATAGGTTTGTTTTATGTTATTACTTTGTTACTTTTGTCTTCTATTTTGGTTCTATTTGTAGTCTTAAGATACTTTTTTAATATGTTTATATTATCCATAATTTTTAGATTGTGTCAATGCTTATAATAATTGTTGAAGTGTTACGTATAATTGGTATTTTTTAACTTTAGCAGGTACCACTTATAATGAAGTTACGCAGGCCAATTTTACTAACTATAAAACCTATATCTATTGTTCTCTCTGCTCGCAAATTTCAATTTAATTGGCGTGTGATTAAAATAAATATCTTCTGTAAAAATTGTAGAACAAAGTGTTTTTAGAATCAGACAAACAGTAATTTAAATTAGAAAAAATTTAACTTGTAACAGAAATTGAAATATTATACTCGAATTCACATTTTTTTGGTCTATTGACCAGACAAAATCTCCGAACAGCTGTGGGAATCTTGACAGGTCACTGCCAATTGCGAGAAATTAACAGAATCGTCGCTATGCAGAGGCTGCGAACAAGAAGAGGAAACAGTAGAACACATTATGTATGACTGCTCTGCTTTTTCTGAAATTAGAAGATCCGTGTTCGGCGAGTATTGGCTTACACCAGCCGATGTCAAGGAGATCCCCCTCGGAAGCCTCATCACCTATTTTAAATCACTAGGCCTGGTGACAACCTGAGGTGAGGGTATCCCTACATACGGGAGGATGCACAATGGGTCATATGTGGCCTCAGTGCTGGCTAAGCAATAGCTCGCCCCTCCCCAAATTTCCAGATCCAGATATATAAAATTTGTTTTGTAGATAATTACAATATTATTAAATTTATTACTATTATTATTTAATTATTTTATATGGTATTCTGTTGTTATTTGTTATATTTTTTTATTCACAATGATAAATTACAAACTACGTAATCTATTATCTCGAGACACAGCATTTGCAATTCACGCAGTTACGCATTAGACACAAAGGGTGAAATCAAAATCGAATCTAGTAGGATGTAATTCTTTCGCAATCAAATTGAATCATCATACATCTCGATAATTTTCTTGTTTTCTCATCTTGGAATTTTTATGATTCATTAAGATGTGTGAAAGTCTCGACATGTGTATCGGAATTTTCAAAATATGTAATCCTCTTTTAAACAAATTAACTTTAATCTGTAACCTGAATAACATACATTCTCAATTTTAATTTTTGGTTCTTTATTAAATATTTGTTTCCTAGTAGGTAGGTATACTATTACAATAGAATTAGTTTAAAATATAAAGATATTGTATTTTTAGTAGGTAATTAAATATTATTAGTTAAACAATAAAAGTTGTTTTTAAGTAATGTAAATTGTAATTTTATGATAAAACCCATCAATTACATAAAAGTTATTTTTTATGACTCTAATTTCTACAAATAATAACTGATAATATGTTATTGCAGAAATAATTAACGTCACTGTGTTCTTTTGTGTAACAATCATAGTAAGTAGATTTGAATTTGTATTTGTAAATAAAATTAGATTTTTACTTATTGTTTATATAGTTATTTATGTATTAAGGGCGTAAAATAGGCGGTTATGGACCGCAACGTGTAAATAAGAGCCCAAGCCGCAGACGTAAGGTCCATAAACGCTGTTTACGCCCGAAATACATACAAACTTTTATGCACGACCGTTTTAATAATCATTGATTAAAAAAATGCACAATTGTTTTAATAATAAAACTTATAAAGGATATTTTTATGTTGCATGAATTTTATACCTCGAACCTCTATATTATTAACAACTTACCCTAGATAACCATTCACCGGATAATTTTTATTTATTCGTTATTTAAAATAAATAATTTTATTGAAACTAATATGCACAGAGGCTAGAAATAATATTTTTATAATTCACGTTCACAAAGTTTCTATTTCGACACTAAAAACAGTATCGAAATAGATTCATTGTAACACTGTTTTTGGTAACTTTTTGTTTTACACAATTGGTTGCACTGCACTGATTTTCAACGAAAGAGTTCAGGTAGTAAATCAAAAAGTATGTTGTAGTAAATTATTAACTACATTATCAGCGTTATTGCTAAATTCGGAATATTTTATACAAATTTGACAAACATTCTATTTTAAAATCATTAAAACTGACAAGTGTCAAAACTGTCAAGATTGCCAACATAAATAAATATTTCGAAAAACTCTCATTTTATTTTTTTTTATACTTTTAAAAGTTCATTATAAAAAATAGTATGTAACACTCGAGTTACAATGACGGTTTGTAGTACTCGTTTGTAGTACTTCGCGGTTCGTTTCACAAACTGAACTCGTACTACGAAACCTCTGTCATTGTAACACTTGTATTACAATATACTATTTAAATTTTAAAACAATAGTCTATATACCTATCTTCTCGTTACCCTAGCAAAAAAGTCAAAATAGATGGTGGCCATTTTTATTTAGACTCATTGTCAGTTTAGATGATTGCAAGTATTTCAATATTTAAGATAAAAAATCACTTTACCGCCCGCCATTTACACTTTATCGCCCGGCGGGCGGTAAAGTAGTCCACGGGCGCTAAAGTGGCACTTTACGCACGCGAAATATATATAATAATCTGTACTTTACCGCCCGGTCATGCATAAATGTTATTTTCCATATATCTGCTATTTCTATTAAAATACATACATTGATTTTAATAATTCAATTCATCCAGGTTATTATGGGATGTCTATAAACTTATATTTAAATATTGTTTGTAACTTCTTTGTGGGATAATTGTATATATTTCCTTCTTTGATTGTGGAACACTAAAATCAAAATAATAAAATGATAAATCAATATTTTAAAAGTGACTCTTGCTTATTTATCTTGATAGATATGTCAAATTTGTCAAGGGTCGTTTTTTTTAATATTGATTTATCATTTTATTATTTTGATTTTAATGACACAAATTCCCCAATTAAAGAAGTAAATCTATGAAGTTCAAAAAAATGTATTTCCATTGTGTATTGATTGTTTTGTCTACCTTTATTTGGGAGGAAGTAAACTTGGCGTTAAATATTTTTTTCTAAACTTTAAGCAGATACAATGAGCACCAAACAAAAAGATTAGAATCGAACAGAGGATTACAGGCAGGTAGACGGTAAAAGGTATTTATATGCGAAATACACCACTGTGCAAAACCACCTGTGCAAATTTAGCACCTCATCAATGGAATTTTAGGTCGAGAATATCGATAGTTCTCCGTTAGGTCTTTTAAAATCCTACAAATTTTTTGTTAGGTATCTTATAGTTTTTTTTAAATATTTTTTTAAACTTTTCAAAAAAATGCATTTTAGTACCTCATTTAACAGCAAATTGAAAATTTTTATCACTATTGTCTTCTTTATTGTGAAGTCAGTATTGGTCTAAGATTCGCTTTCATAATATTCATTTTATTTCTTTTATTCATAATTATAAAATAACTAGCTGTCCCGGCGAACTTCGTACCGCATAACACTGTCGTGACTTTTTTTCATTTTTCGTTTTTTTTGAAGTTTTATTATTTTGTTTTCAATGATTTTTTTATTATATCAAATTTTCTCGTTATCAGGTTTATACTATTTTTTTGTTGTATTTTATAATTTATCGATTAAATATATTAGATATATACTGCGCCATCTTACGGTGGCTTTATAGTACTTAATTTAGTAAGAATTTCTCGTTTAAATATGTGAGATAATAACTGCGCCACCTTACGGTGGCGTCATAATACCTAGTTAATTTAGTAGTAATTACTCGTTTAAATATATGTATGAGATATTAACTACGGCACCTTACGGTGGCGTTATATTATTTAATTTAGAAAGGTATTTTTCGGCTTTATTTTTTCTGCATTTTTTCTGTTTTTTTAGTTATTTTTTATTTTCTTTTAGTTAGGCGTCATAGTAGTTAGAAGTAATTGCTCGTTTAAATATATGAGATATTAACTACGCCACCTTACGGTTGCGTTATATTATTTAATTTAGAAATGTATTTCTTGGCTTTATTTTTTTTTGTTTTTTTAGTATTTTCCATTGTCTTTTTGAGATTTTTTTACAAACAATTTTTTTAATTTTCGTAAAAACTAAAAAACATTTTTTTTTAATAAAAAGTATCCTATGTTACTTCTAATACCTCCAAGAATATGTGTACAAAGTTTCATGATGGTCGGTTGAGTAGTTTTCGCGTGAAAGCGTAACAAACAAACTTACATTCACATTTATAATATTGGTGGGGATTAAGACCTGCGCATGCGCACACTGTAGCCATTCTTTATATGGTGTGAAATTAAAGTTTATTCGTTCCATTTTTATTTAGTCAGTAAATATATATTTTCTGTAGTGGTGATTATAATTATCGAGAGTACCTACAAGTACGTCAAAAAAACATAAATAATATAATCTATACATATAATAAAACTGTAGAAATTAAAATTCTGTACATTAAAGATATTAAAAAAATAATTAGCGGACGGTGTTACTGTTACTACATCGATATATAACCCAAAAATGTGGTTAGATTTTTGTTAATCTGTCTGTATGTTTGTGCGCGCATCACATGAAAACTACTGATCGGATTTGAATGCAGTTTTAACAGACGTATTTGTCTTCTTTCAACTTAACATCTGGTGTATAAAAATATGTCCTTTCTTTTCTTTAACGGGGTAGGGGAGAAATTTTTATACAAAAATCAACACCCAAAAATGTGGTTAGATTTTTTTGTCTGTCTGTATGTTTGTGCGCGCCTCACATGAAAACTACTGATCCGATTTGAATGCGGTTTTCACAGATGTATTTGTCTTCTTTCAGCTTAACATCTGGTGTATAAAAATTTCTCTCCCCACCTCCTTAACGGTTTGAGGGGAGAATTTTTTATACAATAATGAACACGCCACAGGTACAACTAGTATAATAATAATAATAATAATAAGCTCAAGTAATTGTTAGGTTTATAATTTTCAAAGCAAGTAAAGGTAAAAATAATTCGATATTTCCAAAATATGGATAAAATTGAGCCATCGGTTAAACGTTTTTCTTTAACGGTGTCTTTTATTCTGGGCATCCTATACCCCTTTTGTCTGACAGCGACTTGTCCCTGGCTGTTCTTACTATCCTTTATTCAGACATCCTGTTTATGTGTTCTCACTCTCTTTTCTGTTCTTTACCCAGATATTTAAAATGGTCTACCCCACATACGCGTTTGATTTCCACACATCTTACCCTGTCCTGTAGTCCTTTTCCAGCAATCATTTCTAAGATCTTCATTTCGCTGGTCTCTAGATGTCTTTGTGTTTTGCTTGCGTCTGGTCTTGTTTCGACCGTGTAAGTCATAATTGGTCTAATAACTGACTTATATATTCGGACCTTTGTTTCCTCTCTTGTTTATGTGTTAATCTCACTCTCTTTTCCGTTCTTTACCCAGATATTTAAATTGTCTACCCCACATACGCGTCTGATTTCCACACATCTTACCCTGTCCTCTAGTCCTTTTCCAGCAATCCTTCTTAAGATCTTCATTTCGCTGGTCTCTAGATGTCTTTGTGTTTTGCTTGCGTCTGGTCTTGTTTCGACCGTGTAAGTCATAATTGATCTAATAACTGACTTATATATTCGGGCCTTTGTTTCCTCTTTTAGGTGTTTGTTTTTTCAAATTTTGTCGTTAAGGCATCTGGCCATTCTACTGGCTTTAATAATTTGGTCTTTTACCTCTTCTTCGATATTGCTGATAGATTAATTCCCAGGTACTTGAAAGTCATTATCTGTTGTATAATTTTATTGTCTAACTTAAATTTGCATCTTATTGGTTCTTTGGCTATTACTAAGCTTTTTGTTTTCTGGGCTGATATTCATTTGTTTGGCGTTAATGTTGAATTCGTGCAGTAATTTTTGTAGGTCGTCTTCGCACTCTGCTACTGGCACGGTGTCATCAGCATAACACAGTATTTTTATCTCTCTATAGCCCATTTTGTAACCTCTTTTTTTTTTACTTGTTTTATTATTGCATCCAACACTATGTTAAACAGCAGGGAACTTAGTGAATCTCCTTGCCCGATACCTATGTTTATTTCTTTCTTGTGGGCATTTTTCCGTGTGGGCACTTTTCCTGTGGGCATTTTTCTTGTGGGCACTTTACCTGTGGGTATTTTTCCTGTGGGCATTTTTCCGGTCAATTTTTTATATTTAAATGTTGTAAAAATTCTAGATTTTTTTATTAATTTGGTACCTAGAGACCTAACCAAGAGAATGAGCTCAAAATGAATAATTTACTGATTAATTAGCCAGCTGTAGGAAAAATTTTAAAATGGCCTTTATTTATAAAAATGGTATAAATATTTAGAATTTTGCAAAAACTACTTTTCCATTCGAGCTCATCTTTTGCACACTTGAATATTTTAAAAGTTATTAACAATCGTAGTTTTTTTTTATTACATTTTGCAATAACTTTGTTGATTAATTAATTTTAATTTTACCTAGTCTCAAATTAAACATGGTCACTCTAGGATAAAGACTTTAACAATATCATTAAAAGCAAAAAATGACTTGTTTTTGGATTAAATGTTTAAAAAAAAAACGAATGACGCAATTTTTAACTCACGAGATGAGATGCCCTTCGTGTCTTCTATCCCTACACATTCCAACAAAAAAATAGCACCCAGTACTATTTCGATTTTTTTACCTTCATTTCTTGGTCTATGTCTATATTATGGTATTTACAGGTATTAAATCGTCAAGGGCTTATAGTGCTGGTCATTCGCCTGTCCCTTAAAAAGTTCTAGGTATTATAAAGATTTGTGATTAATATTGGATAATGAGCATAAAACTTTCCAGATAGAAATTATCTTTAGTTAAAAATGAACACAACGTAATTGGTGGATTTTCAAATCTGTCATCATTCAATGTATTTTATTCCTTTGCATTATTCTATCTACTAGTATATATAGTCTTTAAAAGACCATTAAGCGGTAATCCTTTCAAGTTAACGATTTAATAACATAAATCCCTTAACTTTGGTTAGCTCCAGTTGGGTTTATGGTATGCAATAAAATTGTTTTGCCAAATGTTTTAAAAGTATTTAAATTATATATACTTTCCAGGTATTCAAAGGAAATAAATATTTTAATGACCTATTTAGTCATTGTCGGCGTACAATTATTGTACCGTCAATATTTCCTTGCATATTAATACAGAGGTAGGTATTCAACAAAATACTTTCTCACAACAAAATTGTTGTAAAATATCAATATTGCACCTAAAACGTGCTAAAACCTTAATGTCGGTGTAACGACAAACTAAGTTGAATGGTTTATAGTAGATATAAATAAAAAAATAAAATATGCTTTTCTATTTTTATCTGTCTTCAAAGAGAAGATGCTCTCAATTCTCTTATATGTATATACATACTTGGATTATTTCCGTATGATTCTTTTTTTTTTTTGAAGGAGTACACTTCTTAGGTGGTCTCATATTAATCTATATGAGGATGTTCACTAGGAAAAAATATGTGTTAAACTATGGAAGTTTCTTTGAGATTATTTTATTTTGCAACGTTTAACAAAGCGTAGTCTACGTACTCCCACATATAGATTCCTATCACTCTTACAAGATAAATATTAATAATTTACTAAATTAGAAGCTCTTCGAAATAGTCGGCATAACATTGTGGAAATATTTTTATATCTTAAAATACGATATTAAACTATAACTTAATATAAAGTTAATGTTAAATTCTTTTGTTTAGGTTGTAATATGAATATTAGGCCAAAATTACAATTTTACAAGAATTAAATTCCCACTAAATAACAAAAATGAGTGTGGCAGTCAGTGGGACTGCCGGCAGAAGTTATACTTCTATGCACACACCCGGATTCATAAATTTGTATGCGAATAATTTAGCAAAATCATTATATGATATTCGTGGTTAGCGACCTCAAAAACCACACTCTTTTTGTATCGAATTTGCATAATATTCCTGGAGACGAGGTTCATCTTAAGCACCAGGTGTTTCGAAGACAATCGTCATTATTATAATCGTATTTAGCGACTCAAAAAACCACCAAGTACCAGGTGTGCACTGATTTCTTACAGAATTTACATTAAACCCTAGGAGATGAGGTAAATACCCTAGGCACCAAGTGCCGCGGACACTTTCAGAATCGTGACATAAAGAAGAAATTGAAAAAATGTCGCATCCGACAGGAATCGAACCCGCAATCTTTAACCCGTAGATGAATATTTAGTTCTGCCATTGCATTCTATAGTTCTACTATACGCCTCTTTAAAGTTAATGAATAACTGGTGTAATGTTGTTTTTCCAGAACTTTTCAATTAATTATTGTCCAATTGTAAAGGTTTGGTTAACAGTTGTACCTTATATCCGGTATTAATCAGAGATATACCACGATAGTTGATGCAGCACATTTTGTCACCCTTGTGTAAAAGTATAATTAGGCTTTCTTTCCAGCTTTTTAGTAGTTATTATTTCTTCCATGTTTGGTTGATAAGCGTATACAAAGTTACTTTTAACGCTTCTCCTCCCTTTCTTAGACACTCGTGTATAATATCAATTCCTGGTGCTTTGTTATTTTTAACATATAAATGGTTTTTAGCACTTCCTCCAAAATATATGAATGTTTTTATTATCTCAAGTACTTCTGTTACTGGTCTCCATTTTTATCTATAATGCTACGAGGGTTGGGCTCATTACTGAATTCAGATGGTATATTTTATACGTGCGAGTATTTAATGGTATGTTTCCACCAGATAATAATAATAATAATAATAATAAATTATACTTTGTTCTTGATAATAAATTTACTTTTCAGATTTACTCTTAAATTCCAGAGATTTTTTATAATGCTTGCATGTTATATGCAAGTGTCATCGAGATCGTAAAATTGAATATGGTATAATGATGCGTGAAAATATAGAATGGCTTTTACAATATTAAACAGTGTTTGATAAAATTACATTACACAGATTGGTAGAAAGCTTGTTTGGTTAAACGAGTAATAATTCTTGAGGAGTTTTGTTGTATATGTAAATAAAATTGAAAAACTCATACTAGAGGTTTTTAAGAAACTGGTAACAGTCAAGTCCAATTCAAATCATTGCAATAATCTCTATTTGAGTGATACGCGCGCAATCATTTATTTATTGCATTTGAAAGATACGAAACAATTTTCAACTCATGGTTTTTTGCAGAACCATAAAATCATTGAAAAATAATAATAATACTAATAAGTCTAGTGGATGTTGCTGTGACGAATAATAACAACGTATTGGATACACAAACTACGAGAAGGTGGCAAAATACACTTATCTTGCCATTGAGATACAACAGATGTGGCATGCTAAGAAGGTCGAAGCGATACCAGTTATCGTGTCATCTACAGACCTAAATCCCCAAGAGTCTCTTAGAAAGCGTTGATAAACTAAAACTCCATAGGAACATCTTCGCCGATATACAGAAGACAGTGGTTCTTTAAACATGTCACACTGTTCGTAATTTTTTTAAAATGTAAAAATCGAGCCTAATCCCATTAACGTTTAAGCTCGCGATAGTTAAATATTTACAGCAATTGCTGAGTAAGTGTGTTAAGTATTTTCACATAATAATAAACTTTTTTTTTTTTCAAAAACTTTCGTTATATTATTAACATTGTGCATATTATATCCCCAGAGTTTAATTTCAGGATGAGACACTGAAAGTCTAGAGGTGCATAAGTACATGATTTTTAAATTTAAATACAAAAAAAATACGTACATAAATTTAGAGAAATATTTTATTTCTCAACTTTTTCTTTGATTGTTGATACAGCACTTTATACAATTTTTTATTTAGAAGTTTGAAAGCCTGATATTTAGAAGATTCATATTTCAGAAATGTGTTTGTTAACGATTTGATTCGACAGTAAGATTCATATTTTATAGCTTTCATGATTTTAAAATCCATTATCAGTACCTATTAATAAAATAATAAAAAAAAAACAGGTGAGGTAGCCAGTGGTACTGCCGCGCCTGTAGAAGTTATACTGCTGCGCCCGGGTTTAGAAATTTGTATGGGAATGATTTAGCAAAATCATTATATGCTTGAAGCATGGGCCTACTATACTACAAATCCAAACTCCCGTGTCCATTTTATAGGTTAAAATGCAATGTACAGTCAAAAAAAATTAACATCGCCTAATAAAACTGTTTATTCTACCAATAGTACGTTACAAAATATCGCTTATCGATCAAAATCTAAAAATGTTTATTGCGAAAATATATATCGTGTGTACAGAATATCAACTAAAAACTGTATAAAGTATAAGGTTAATCAGTGCCACCAAAGTGTATATTGACTTGTGTATAGGTTGCCAAAAAGGTGAGGGAGCCTCTTTAATAGAGGAAAATAAAAACTGGCATTAAATAGCGAAACTTCAAGAAGAAGTCACGTAGGTTGCATATTTGTTGACGCCTTGCACCAGGTGTTCATGTTAAGTCATAAAAAGTTAAACTCGAAAATTCTCGAAGAAGTAACTAATACGCATATATAATGCGATAAATGAAAGAATATTTATCAAATACATTATGATTTCCCAAAGAGCTAACTAAAATACATTTCTTAAAAACTTTGTCTATGTAGCCAACAACCCCAAAAGTATAGTGCAGGATATAATATAAGTAATACCAAGCAACCATGTGACGGTACTATAGACTAACAATACATTACTTATTAGTGAATATTATTATTATAAAATACTAAACTTAATATGTATACTTGCCTGACAGAATAGTAAAATAATCTGTCAAACTCAATGTGATACTAAAACATTAGCTCACACTGTTTTTTGTATATCTATCTCCTTTCAATGTACTGTATGTTATACGGTATTCCAAGGACTTATACTTATGACTAATAATATGTGGTATGTGTGTTTCTGTCTTTCCCTTACTCACGCCATTACATATGTAACGTAATGTAAAAATTTTGCCGATTTAATAACATACAATTTTTTAACGCCGGGCGCGCGAATAGAAGTATAACTTCAAAAATCTTTTCTTAAAAAAATTCCTACATATGTAGTTCTCATTTACATATTAAGCATATTTGTTTTTCTCTTGAAAGTTTATTGATGCCAGTCTGACTAGAATTATTTTACATCTTCCACCTCTTTAGAGAGATTATACGATATTTTAAAGATGTGTATAGGAGTTATGCATTTTTAAAAATTTTGATGATTCTGGTAATTCTTTTTCACAACAAAACGTAGTGTTGTGCAATATGGGTTCGGGAGATTGACGCTTTAATGTGCCTTCATCACCCTTATTTGGATTTGGACAAGGGAAAAATAACTTTTGTCAGAATCTCGGTTATGGAAGGATTAAATGGTAGATTAGCCAACAAGGGTAAATGAATATTGTTTTTTAGATTGCTAAGTTCAATAGGAATTCCTTGATTTACACTGGATTCTTCTATTGTTTAGAGGAATTTTCTTATTCAAATTTCTGAACACGATACACGCAGCTCTACATTAGAATCTGAAATCTAGCAGTAAGAGGCAGTATTTTGGCAGAATTCAGATTTCTCCCTTTTCGATAATCGATCTCTTTGGCAAATAGTGTAGGGAAGAGTATCGGTAGAAATTCAGAAGTACTCCATTTTATAAGTTTATAGTCTAAGAGCTAGCAACGTTTTTGAGAGAGAATTTCAGGTAGGCCAGTTTTTAGATATGTGCTCTCTCTTACTTTCCTGGACATCATACGAGCTGCCTGGCTGGCGGTAGTGGTTGCGGTCATCAGTGCGCATCGTACCTGTACAGGTAAATTATCAATTTTTCAAATAATTTTAAGAAGTTTTTTATTTTTTTTATTGTTTTGATTGAACTGTTCACAACATGAATCTATTATTGCCATGCATTTTTAGTGTTGTTAAAACTGTGCCAGGCGCCAATTTGGAACAAAAAAAAATTTTTTTTTCGAATTATTTTAGTATGGCTAAAATTTTAATATGATGTTATTTAAGTAACTAAAAACACAAAATTAATTTGCCAAGCAATAATTCGATTGTTAACCTTCGGCCAGACCGATCTAAAAGTGAAAAGTGGAGTGGTATCATTTTGCTTGGTATAGAAATAGTTGTCAAATAAATTACAGAGATCGGATTGAAAACTATTTAACTAATCTGTGGATTAATACGGTTTTAAAATAATAATTTATTGTTGTACAAAATTTAGATATTTATTGATGTCAAAGTATGAAAATAAACAAAAATTTGAATGGTTAGGTACATAAAAATCAAGGTTAGATATTTTAATCAATAATTGTATCACAAAAAAAGGAGGCATTTTGAGAATCATCGTCATCATCTTCATCACTGCTGCCATTTTGATTGTCATCATCGTCTTTTGAATTGGTATCATGTTGTAATAAATTATTATTATCTGCAATAAAATGAAAAATTTTATACTTTTTTCCGGCAAAGAAATTTGTAAGTATTTTATTTTTATTTTTACCTTTAATTATAATGTCGGCAATTAATGATGGTAATTGTTCCCCAACAAACCAGACAAAATCGTATTTACCGTCATTTATGGTCCAGCCGGAAGCTTGAGGCGATAAAGATGTAGGATATTTCATACTTATAAGCATTTCTCCAAAACTTTGTTACAAAACGAACTCATAGTAAATGCTGATATAATTCAACTTTACATGGTGGTAGGCTTGATGGGTCAAAATTACGAAATCTTTTTTCAAAATTATCATCTAATTTTTTGGACCTGTAAGTGTTTGAGAACAGTTGGAACCGAACTTCATTGACGTTCTAAGAATCACGAGCTCCGTAAATATGACAAATAAACTTTTCTAAGATCTTAAATGTCTCATCTAACAATTCCTCATCATCTGTTATAATATTTTGACAGGCCGTCTGATAGTGTTCCGATTGCTCTAACAGTTTAAAAGGCCGAAGTTTACCTTTCCGGAAAAAGGCTGGTGTGTAGTCGCATCCAGTGAGGGCATGAAAGCACGGTAGAGCTTTCGATAACGAAATCCCGAGAATTTCGTAATTTTGACCCATCAAGCCTACCACCATGTAAAGTTGAATTATATCAGCATTTACTATGAGTTCGTTTTGTAACAAAGTTTTGGAGAAATGCTTGTATGAAATATCCTACATCTTTATCGCCTTAAGCTTCCGGCTGGACCATAAATGAGGGTAAATACGATTTTGTCTGGTTTGTTGGGGAACAATTACCATCATTAATTGCCGACATTATAATTAAAGGTAAAAATAAAAATAAAATACTTACAAATTTCTTTGCCGGAAAAAAGTATAAAATTTTTCATTTTATTGCAGATAATAATAATTTATTACAACATGATACCAATTCAAAAGACGATGATGACAATCAAAATGGCAGCAGTGATGAAGATGATGACGATGATTCTCAAAATGCCTCCTTTTTTAGAAAGTTTTTTATATTTTCGCCGTGTTTTTTGTCTCTGTGTCATTCCGTGGAATTTGTAATCGAATTTAAACCTATTTCCCGACTACCTACCTAGAGCTCTGAATTAGAAAGTTTTTTATATTTTCGTCGTGTTCTTTGTCTCTGTGTCATTCCGTGGAATTTGTAATCGAATTTAAACCTATTTCCCGACTACCTAGAGCTCTGAAATTTTCAGGATAGCTAAGAACTGGATGACAATGCATGTTTCAAGTGTGTTTAGGCATATACATAGATTTCGAAATTTATCCGAATTGTTATTAAACATGATCTAAGTTGTGTATAGATAATATTATTTTGAAAGTTATAAAATAAATCGTTCGTAGCGTAGTTGGTTAAGCGGCGGATCAGTCCAGTTGTGACAGTTCTGTTATGTTATCATAATGGGATCGATTACGCGAGAGAGAAGTTTTTTTTCTATTTTTTTTTGTTCTGCATATGAAAACAGTAATTATTATTTTATAACTGTTAATAAAATAAACTAATTTAGAAAATTTTTAGAGAGTTTTTTAGACTGTACTGTGGACTATGCCGTAATCTATCTCGGTAAAGCGCTATTTGCCAAGGGACAGGTTGCACTTAGTAATAATTTAAAATAATTAAATAATAGTAATATGACTTATAAATCACCAAAAAAAAAAACTTTCTACTATAAAAAGTTCTTTTTATAATTTGTGATTATTTGTGATACAATTATTGATTAAAATATCTAACCTTGATTTTTATGTACCTAACCATCCAAATTTTTGTTTATTTTCATACTTTGACATCAATAAATATCTAAATTTTGTACAACAATAAATTATTATTTTGAAACCGTATTAATCCACAGATTAGTTAAATAGTTTTCAATCCGATCTCTGTAATTTATTTGACAACTATTTCTATACCAAGCAAAATGATACCACTCCACTTTTTACTTTTAGATCGGTCTGGCCGAAGGTTAACAATCGAATTATTGCTTGGCAAATTAATTTTGTGTTTTTAGTTACTTAAATAACATCATATTAAAATTTTAGCCATACTAAAATAATTCGAAAAAAAATTTTTTTTCCAAATTGGCGCCTGGCACAGTTTTAACAACACTAAAAATGCCTGGCAATAATAAATTCATGCTGCGAACAGTTCAATAAAAACAATAAAAAAAATAAAAAACTTCTTAAAATTATTTGAAAAATTGATAATTTACCTGTACAGGTACGATGCGCACTGATGACCGCAACCACTACCGCCAGCCAGGCAGCTCGTATGATGTCCGGGAAAGTAAGAGAGAGAACATATTTAAAACTGGCCTACCTGAAATTCTTGTTTTCCCGACGTTGCTAGCTCTCGTACTATTAGATGAGAGTATGTTTAAAATGCACATAAAAAAGTCCTGATAAGTAATCCTCGAATATCTACAGTGTATTGTTGACCGTTGCTGCAGTCTCTTTTTAAATATATTACTCATCGAGTAATATAATTAGTATTTTATTATACAAAAGAAATTCTTGTTTATATTTTGCGGTACTCTACTCGACTAGTACATGTTTGTCCAATATTCATTTACAATTCTGCGGTTTCTTTTGTCATTTTTGCACGTTAATGGCGAATTTTATAAAATTGGTGGTCATTTTGAGTGTAAAATGACAAAACACCATAAAATAAGCAATTTTCTGTCGATTTAACGCATTCTGAGTCGATTCTGCGTTTTTTTTTGTCATTTTTGCACTTTAATGTCGAAATTTTCATTATTGGTTGTCATTTTGAGTTTAAAATGACAAAACACCTCTGTAGAGTTTCTTTTAAGACTGCCATCCAATGATTGATCATGCTTTATTTCTCCATCCGGCTTTTTTATTGCGGTCTATTAGTGGACACAACTAGTTCACCACTGTTCTACCAAAACCGTTACTTTAGATATTCGCATATTAGTGTGTAAATTATTTAAAAGTTCCTTAATATCTATCATACTATTTCTTCTTGAGAAATTTAGAACATATTTTTACTTGTAATACAAATGTATATTCTTCCAACGGGCAGATGTTTTTTTTATAGTTAAATGATCGTGTAGATTATAGTTCTTCATTCATCGGGAAACCAGCTACAATTTTGATGCCTTGGCGTTGGTGTTTTTTTTTGTCATCGGGCCAGTTAAGAAGTAAAGAAAGCCTTCAAAGAAGTTTTCATTTGATTTATTTACTTGATTCCTGCGATGTTTCCACTTTCTAAAAAGCCTACAGGTCATTTTTTAGAATAGCCTTGAATGCCTTCGTCGTATTATATTATTTTTTCTGTATCTTTTAAACAGTCTTCAGAACCAACCAAACGATACAGGAGATTATGCAGGAAAATTGGCGAAACAGTACGATATTGTTTCTTTAAATACTGCTTGTACAAGATTCAATGAGTATGCTAGCGCATTATTGTGATAAAGAGGCTAGTCACCGCTTGACCAAATATGAGACGTTTTATTCTCATTGCATCACGCACTCGTTTTAGAATTTCAACATATTCCTTATAAATCGTCTGACATATCGGTGAATAATCTTGGTGCACAACACCTTCATGAAAATAAAAACAATCAACATTGCAAGACTTGACATTACTATGATATTGACGTACTTTATTCAACCGGGGTTTAGATGAAATCTTTCACTTTGATAATTGTTGTTTTATTTATAGCAATAACCTTTTTAAACACATTGTTATCATTACTGACTGTTTCTAAGTTGTCCTGGGCGATGTGTGTTTTTTGCTATATACTGGACCATTTTTGGCTGAACTTTCCACACACGCGTGTCATTTCTAAATTTAAGGTTAAGATTTCCAAATATTTATTTTGGTAATAAAATTCGTACACAGCCGAAAGGCAATCGCAAGTTCGGTCAGAACGACGATCTATATCAACAGATGTACGGCTACTTTTGTTTCGTTCATACACTTATTCCTAAAGAGCTTCTGCATCATTGGAATAGTTTCCAAACTAGTTTTGAAGCAAAATTTGATGCAGGTCTAACGAACGCAAAAATGTTTTTTAAAGCAAACACTCGCAACAATGTCTGATCTGGAAATTTGGGGAGGGGTGAGCTAGTGCTTAGCCAGCACTGAGGCCACATATGACCCATATGACCCGTATTGTAGGGATATCCTCACCTCAGGCTGTCACCAGGCCTAGTGATTTAAAATAGGTGATGAGGCTCCCGAGGGGGATCTCCCTGACATCGGCTGGTGTAAGCCAATACTCGCCCATTACGGATCTTCTGATTTCAGAAAAAGCAGAGCTGTCATACATAATGTGTTCTACTGTTTCCTCTTCTTGTTCGCAGCCTCTGCATAGCGGCGTTTCTGTTAATTTCATCCTAAAGAGATGTTGTCGCAATTGGCAGTGACCTGTCAAGATTCCCACAGCTGTTCGGAGATTTTGTCTGGTCAATGCCTTAATTTTTTTTGCTGTTTCCTCGCCAGGATGAGGTAATAACTCTCTGGCCAGTCTACAGTTCGTAGTTTCATCCCAGCACTGTATAAATTTTTGGTTAGAGTGCTGTTTGATAAGGTCCACGACTGCAGACAATGTTAGCTTGGTAGATGGGCGAGGGCTAACATATTTGTAGCCCGCAGCCCTCCTTGCTAAATCTCGCAACAATGTACAAATACACGCAAAAATGTTCTTAAAACAAAATAAAATATACGTTTAGGTGTCGACGAGCAATCGAATTCTCGATGAAAAATTTATGCTATTATTTTGAATTTTCTTATTTACCCACTCTGAGATACCGTGTAAGAAACTGCTATTAATTTGAGGTTTCTTATTTATCCACTGTGAAATACCGTGTAAGAAACAAAAGTAGTAATCAATAGAAATTTAAGGTATTTTTAAAGAATGACATATAATAATCTACAATTATTTTCAATAAAATTTCTATGTGAAGTAGAGCACATCATTTTAGAATCTTGTAGGTGGGTCAATTGAAATATATATCCTATACATATAAATACGCTAATCTTGAACTAGCATTTATTGAGGGGGAGAATTATGTTTTAATGGAAATTAGCATTATTTTTTATTTTTTACAATACGTACATGGAATCTTTTATAAATTAATCAATAATTAATTATATTAATTACACACATATTTTTGCTAAAAACAAACACTGGCAAATTTTTTCTTTAATGCTGATTATATGTATTTATGTGTAAAAAATATAAAGTGAACTAGCCGCTAAGCTTTTATATTCCCGATGCACTTGTCAATAATAACTTACATAGGTTTAAATGAAAATGAGCCATAAATATACTTTAGAACATGTTGATGCTACAAAAGTAGGAGTTTTAATTTTTTTATTATAAATAATAAATTAACAGTTAAATTTAAACGTTCGTAGGTTAATATAAAATTTGATTTTATTTTTCAAAATTGTTGCCTACGAGGGTAATATAACGATTATAGCGCTCATGCAATTTTTCGATTCCATTTTTATGTTACGATTTCTAGGCCTTAGTTTCGGTAGTTGCTTCTTTATCTCTGCTGCATGTTTTTTCAGTATTAATTTGAGATCTGCAAACAGGAAAATGCCACTATTGAGAATATGGTGGATGTGGAAGCAAATCGTAGGTTAATTCATGCTATTTTGCCATTGTTTTTATTGATTTATAACACAGTACATGCTTTTGATAAAAAATAACTTTTTTTTCTTAAAATGGGCTCGTTTTTTTAATTTTTATCCCGTTAATGCTCCAAAAGCTGGATGTATTAATCTGGCTATTTTCGAAGTAATACATGACTACTATACCTTGCGTATCTTAAAATACTGACACCATAACCTTGTCAGAAGACAGTTACGTCTTTCCAAGCTTTGAAGTCCATTCATCATCGATTGACTATCGATTGGACTATAGAATGGAGTAATTAAACCATGTTTTATCCATTCTTATATATCGATTAAATATGTGTCTTTTTTTATTTGATTATGGCTAAAAATTGCTCTGAATAATTAACACCTTGATCAATTTTAAACATGTGTACGCAACTTTCCCATGTGCAAATATATCAAAACGTTCCATTGATACCTCTAGAGGCTCAGCTATTTCGATCAGCTTTACTTTATAAACATTCAAAATTATTTTGCAAACTTTCTTATGTTATCGTCTATAACAGCCTCTTGAATGCTCGTTTCGTTTAAATTTAGAAAACCACTTCTCAATAATTAATTTATTTTACCGAGTCCGTTTATCAACAGTTTTAACAGTTTTTTTTTCTGCTAAAAAACAGTGCTTCATTTACACGATTTAAAAAAAAATAACAAAAACAAAAGTTGCTTTAAGTACTCTCAATACTTGATTTCACTAACTGATTGTCCAACAGTATCAATAGTACATTACGTAACGAGTGTGGAAAGCAGGTGATCCCATCACGAGTGCGTTTGTCGCGTGAGCCGAAGGCGAATGCGATAAAAAGCACGAGTGATGGGATTACCTGCTCACCGCACGAGTTGCGTATTCTATTTTTCATCACTCCGTGAGGAAAGCTCTTGAATTTATCTAAAATAAAAGGGAAGAAAGATAATAAAAGTAGTATTAGGTCTGATCCGCCTGCACCGCGAAGACGCTGAAGGAGTGTTGGGGGAGGCGGATCGAACCCATTAAAAAAATTTTTTAGAGTTAAGAAATTATAACATTTTTATAAAAAATAACACTTGTTTATTACAAAATTATGTATAGTTATATTTTTTTTTATTCCACTTAAGTATATTAGATAATAATATAGAATCAACAAAATCTTTATTTAGTAATAAAACGTTTGATTGATTATATCGTGGTGCATTTACTACCGCGTTATCAGATGCAAAACTATTGGAAAATTCATCCTCGATTTCTCTTAATTCACTTTCTATCTCATTTTTTTTTATTGGGAAACACTTATCAGCTCTGTTTCGGTCATTCATTGCTATCCGCACGATCCTGCATGGTCGAAAGCAGCGCTTTCCGCACGGAGTGATGAAAAGTTTTATATTTCGTAACGTTGAAGGAAGCATTGCTTTCCGCACGGTCCTGCATGGTCGAAAGCAGTGCTTTCCGCACGGAGTGATGAAAATATGTATACGTATCTATGTGTCAGCCTATAAACTTTTCATTCCATCCATTATACCTTTGTATAAATAACAATTGATTTATTTTTGCAGTTTTATTTAAATGACATTCAGCAAACAATTTAACAATTAGGTATATTAAAAATACACAAAAATATTTAATTGAATTATTTTTTGAAAAAGATGAAAAAACGAAAACTCTTAGTATTTTAGTTAAATTAGAAAAAGTTCCAAAATCATCGCTATAAATCTCTTAATTACATTTTTACGTTTAAACATCTAAAAAGCGAAAGAAAAAAACACAAATAAATGAAACCTAGACTTATAGTCCATATATTCAAAGATGAGGAATTCTGTAAATATTCAATTAAACTGGATACATCAAAATAGCTAAAACTACGATAGGTTTTATAAGAATTATTGAGTATAGTTAATTAACTCTGTATTTTGATGATGTAACCAAAAAATAAAAATGGAACATATACTAAAGTAGATTAGTAGTCGGTTTAGTAGATACTAATAAAGAACAAAACAAAATCTGATCTCCATAATAAAATTCGTCGTGATATATTAAAACAATAACTGTTTATCCTTCTAGTTCTTGTTGGATGTGGTCATGAAAGGAATCGGGATAAATATATTTGCTTTTATTAGTGAAATAAACAATATAATATAAGATTTATTCAACATTTAACATTTGTATACACCACACTGCTAGTTTACTAAGTATTGAACAATCATAAAAGAAGTAGTCTTTTTTTGGTATGTATTTTTTTAAACCAGAATATAGTTTCGTAAAAGGAAAGGACGTGCTCTCTTAACCTTAGTCTTAAATACAAAATTTAAAAGTTAACACCCCATCTTTATATTTAATTATTTACATTCTTCAAGATCCTGTCGTAATTTCATAATTTTTGTGTCAAGTTATTATTTTGCTCTTTCGTATATCATATTTCGGTAGCCAAATTTCAAGATTTTCAAGGTTAAAATGCTCTAATTAAACGAGCCGTCTTTATATGCAACAAGTTATAATGGTGTCGTTGGACACCAGGTAGGAACTAAGTTCCTTCGGCTAATGTAGAATCGACACTACTCGCTTGTGTATACGACTGTAGCGCCTGCGCACGTATCATTTAACGGTTTTATTCCATAGACTTTTGTTACGGTTTTACTATTACTTTTTTTCAGTTCCGTCGCGCAGTAAAATCCCTATCTCCTCCAAGCCTTAGATTATCCTACGTTATAGATTAATAATTATATTTCTTTTGGTTGTACGCATATTTTCATAATTTGTACTTTTCGTCTGAGCAGCTTATATATCAATAAATTCTCTAAAGATATAATTTTTATAATGATAATGATCGGAATAACATAATTGAATTAATTTTATTTAAAGTTAAAATAATATTTATAGTTTTTTTGTTTAAGACTGGAAAAAAACAAAAAAAAAATTACTATCCCGCGTAAGTATTCGATCCTCCAACGATATCCGTATCATATGCTAGTCAAATTATTTTTATGTATTTACTACATAAATTTTGATCATATTAATAATAATAATTTATTATAAATTTTGAGATTAACATTAGTAACAGTTGTAGATAATCCAATTAAATAAAATGCTACAACATAATTTACACATTTTACATTTAAAAACCAATGATTTTCATTAATTTATAGGACATCACAAAAGTTGATATTGTTGGATATTTCTATATTGTTTACAATGTTTATATTATATTATTAAACTTACCTTTCGTTAGGAGATTCTGTAATGAGAAGATCATCTTTTGCTTGATTTATTATAACTATTATATTTTTTGTAAACACTTTCAAGAAAGTTTCGGTAACAGTTAAATATTATATCATAACTGTCAACATTATGTCTATCGTATATTGAACTCTGAGTAGAGGCTAGTGTTGTGTGGAGACTAGCGGTAACCTGCCTACTAGATATAGTGGCACTATTACAAGCGTTACACGGTTTTTATTGTTACGGTTTTTTACTATTACATTTTTTTCAGTTCGGTCACGCCGCAAAATCCCTATCTTATCCAAGCCTGCCGTAAGGAACATAGTTCCAAAAATGCTAAACATTTTTGAATCAATGGTAGTTTACGTAACAAGTCCCGAAAGTGGTTTTTTACTGGACGAGTGGGCAATTGCAGGGCGAGCTTTAGTAAAAGCACTTTTGGGACGTATTACGTACAATATTTTTTTAAACCGGCCAGAATTTAGTAATTTCCAGTTTATTTTTGGGTCAGAAAATCTCATTTTGTCGGACCGGGCTAGAAAATTTTTGTGATAGTCCGGTAAAAGCTTTTACCGGACTCATTTTTATTTTTTGGCCTTGTCTGACAAAATGAGATTTTCTGACCTAAAAATAAACCCGAAAGTACTATTTCTGGCTGGTTTTAAAAAGACGTATTTATTTTTGTGTAATTACAAGTCAAGTGAAAAAATATATTTCACATAGACTGACTTTGTTAAAACTACTATTTCAAAAATTATGCGAAATCGAGGAGAATTTTCTGCTTCGAAGTTTTTTGATTATTGTAAAAAATTCAGTTTCTGTGTGTATCATGCAAACGTGGTAGAAAAAATATTACAAAGGTTTACACTTAAACACTTTGGTATCGTAACCACAACTATTAGCTAATCTGAAAGCATCAAAGTTTTTTAACTGTAAGTCCAGTTCGTAAAGTACCGAATGACTTTAATGATAAATCTTAGTGAATTTTGTTGTTGTTGTTCGAGAGAAATCTTTAATTTAAATAAACTCTTGACTAAAGAGTAACCCATCCTTTGTTACGTTACAAACTTGTACGCTGTTACAGAATTAGACTTAACTCATTCTTAACTTCTCATTATATTTAACTTTGTAACTAGAAATATTTTTTGAAAATATTGAATAAACTTGTTTGTATCTTGTGTCTTTAACATTTCTCTTCACAGTTTTTGTTTATCAATACCGCTTTCAAAGTACTTACCACTGCCGTAAATATATCTTATCTGTCTAATGTTGATTCGGTGCATCTGTTTCGACATTGGCGTAACAATAATTGCATGTATTTATTTGTTTATTTTGTCTAATTCCGATCGGATTTATTAACATGATAACATCCGATGTTACGCAGAGGTATTTACTCGATCACTAACTAGCCAATAGCACTTTCAGATGAATGTACATATTGTATTCGGTATTTTCTTGAAAGAAAAATTACGAATAATAAACACAGGAAATTGCTAGACTATTGTTGATAAATAAATGCAGACATTTTGCTGCATTTGCAGTAATTTTAGATCATCTTTTTGCATTTTTTGTGGTGTAATGTATTGATTAAAAATAAATTGTATTGAATATGAGTTATACCCACAATAGTTATTGTTATGAATTATTAAAGAGATAATTTTTCAATAAAAAAATAATCTTTTAGACAAAAACAAAAGAAAATAATAATCTATACTTATAATAAATCTGTAGAGAGGTCAATTCTGTGCATGAAATATATTTCCAAAATAACTATCAGGGGGTGATTAGGGATCGATACTGATGCCAAAAATGCAATCAGTAAAATTTTTGTCTGTCTGTCTGTCTGTATAACCGCTACAGAAACAAAAACTACTCGACAGATTTTAACGAAACTTGGTACACTGATTTTTCATACTCCTGTGCTGGTTATGGTATACTTTTTATCAAGCTATAATTAATAGGAGCAGATCAGTAAAGGGAAATGTTGGGAAAACGGGAGAAGTTACTCCATTTTTTAAGCTTCCGTCGCGTGTGCAACCTTAATGGTTAAAGCTATACAGAAATCACCTTATTTTTATAATTTGGAGGTCAACTGTAAACGGATTTTACAAAATTTCACCCACAAGGGAAGCTGCGGGGGCGTGAAAAATAAAAAAAATAAAATTTAAAATCTACAAGTCTACAGGTTTAAAACTTTGCAAAATAGTTATTTTTATAATTTGGAGGTCAATTGTGAACGGATTTTACGAAATTCCACCCACAAGGGAGGATGCGGAGGCGTGGAAAAAAAATTAAAATTAAAATTTAAAGTCTATAAGTCCTACAGGTTTAAAACTTTGCACAATAGTTATTTTTATAATTTTGAGGTCAATTGTGAACGGATTTTAGAAAATTCCAGCCACAAGGGGGCATGCGGGGGCCTGAAAAATAATCTATACATATAATAAATCTGTAGAAATGAAAATTCTGTACATTAAAGATATTTAAAAAATAATTAGCGGGGGGTGTTACTACATCGATATAGAACCCAAAAATGTGGTAAGATTTTTTTTGTCTGTCTGTCTGTATGTTTGTGCGCGCATGACATTATCCGATTCGAATGCGGTTTTCACAGATGTATTTGTCTTCTTTCAACTTAACATCTGGTATATAAAAATTTCTACCCCCACCCCTTTAACGAATTCGGGGGAGAAATGTGTATATAACAATCAACACGCCACGCGAACTACGTCGCGGGTACAGCTAGTTGTTAATATACCTACAAAAGTACTTGATGAACAATAGAAATCGACTCATTTTGGACAAAGATCAATAGGAGACACATAGTTTTACACAAAAGAATATTTTGGCATAATTTAATTCAAATTAACCAATTAATTAAATGTAAATTATAGTTATTGTATAAGTAAGAAAATTTAACTCAATTAA
Source organism: Altica lythri (assembly GCA_964028335.1). Classification (NCBI taxonomy): domain Eukaryota; kingdom Metazoa; phylum Arthropoda; class Insecta; order Coleoptera; family Chrysomelidae; genus Altica; species Altica lythri. The sequence goes on along the minus strand of OZ034806.1, from coordinate 8,696,517 downwards.
CTTGTAACATTAATCTTTACTAGTAAACACAATATCGTTTTAATAGTTCAATCCCTAATTATAATTTATATTTCTAATTCGTAGGTAGAGGGAATGAAACTACGCAATTAATACGTACGAACTTTATGAAAATAAGCTTTTCAAATCAACAAACCTTATAACTGAGACAAACAGTTTCTGTTTTGCAAGGTTTTATGTAGGTTCTTAAATGAAAAATATTTGTTTGAAATGCGAAATTTGATATCCTAATATTTTTATTATGGCAAACCTTGATTAAACAGGAACCAAATAATTCCCATTTAGAAGTACTAACTGATTTAATAAACGACATTTCGCGCTCCTTCTGTAAATTTTTGCTTTTCATATTATTTTGGATATTTAACATGAAAACTTTAAATAATAAAAAAAGTATAATGGTGTCGTGGGACACCAGGTAGCAACGAAGTTCCTTCGGCTAATGTAGAATCGACACTACTGGCTTGTGTATACGACTGTAACGCCTGCGCACGTCTCATTTAACGGTTTTATGCCACGCAAATAATTCCACGGACTTTTTCTTACGGTTTTACTATTACATTTTTTTTTTAGTTCGGTCGCGCAGCAAAATCCCTATCTCCTCCAAGCCTGCCGTAAGGAACTTCGTTCCAAAAATATAAAATGTTCAACATAATCGAAATGAATAGTTTAGAATAGAGGGAACCACTACTTAATGGTTACCAAAGCGGATCTTATAATAATAATCACCATGTATACCTTTTGTAACTTCGGAATTGCTGTTTTTTATTATACCTATTAACTTTAATGCTTTCTGAAGTTTTTTGTCATGAATGACGCGAAAATATAACTGCACGAATAACTAGAATAACTGAAGCATATGGATTCTAAAGCTAAAGCTTTATTACAAACGGTAAAATTTGTGTTACTGACAGACTTACTTACTTACTTACTCCGTAGCTCTACAACCTACAACCCTTGGTGAGTCCTGGTTGAACAAACAATACGCCTTCACTCCCTTCGATCTTGCACTAGATCTAGCGGATTCATTATCCCCATTACTCTTAAATCTTCCTTTATGATATCTTTTCGACTAAACTGTATCAAATAAATCAAATAAATATTTGTTGCGAACAAATCTGCAGCACAATATGGTTCTATACAACCATTTAACCCAAAATCCAACTGTTTTAATAGTCTAAATGCTCCTCTAAAATATATTTTCAACTTAATAAGAATGAGATTTGACCATGCTTGTTATCCAACCCATCTAGCAAAAATCAAAATCTATTATACGGATTTATGTCAAACATGTCAAGAAAAAGGGGCCTAAATCATATATTTTTTTAGTTGTTTTTAATATTGTTTGCAATCTAAAAATGTTTCCTTCATACTTCATAATCAATATAGTAGCTTCTAATGATTGTTTGACCAAATTTATGCAAATGTATGCCTGTAGACATTTTTGTCGTCACCTTTGTCTAACCCATTTGTTATTCGTCTTTTCCTGCCTAAATCGGTATTGTCTAAAACAAAATGTCCTGACGAGTCTCTGGACAAGAAGCAAGTACATACGACTATCTTTCCAAAGAGTTGTTTTTCTTCAATTAAAATTCCATTATATGTTGTTACAGGATTTTTTTGTATCAAATTTTGAATACCTTTTATTCTGAATGGAAAGTAGGTACACTTTTATTTCATTAATATAAATTTTATTTTAAGCAATTAAACATAAACCATGTCACAGTATTTTTACATTAGATTGATATTGTTACTGTATTTAGTTTTCCTCGGCTACATAACTAGATTTCGATATATCAACCATGACCAAGATAATTTAATTTTTTTGAAATGGCTCATTTTCATTCACAAAATGTTTTATTTTGATTATTTTGATTAATTATATTATTATTTTAAATTTGAAAAATATTATTTATATTATTTTTTGTACCAATAATATAAACAAATTTTCTTTGTACTATGCCGAAAGTATGTCAATCCTGCTTCAATATTACGGCAGAAAGCTTAACTTTTATGCCGCGATAATGTCGCGCAGATAGCGTGCAGAAAGAAAATATTCCTGCACTGATGTCACTGACACTGTCACTGTAAATGTCGGGGCAAGCATCAATATCTTTTTAACGCAGAAGGCAATTTCCTTTGTACTTTCGGCATAGTACAAAGAAAAATAGTATACACTACATGGGCAGAAAGTTTGAGAGCCCTGCACTGCGCGCCATGATGCCCACGGCTTCGCCTCGGGCATCATGGCGCGCAGTGCAGGAATCTCAAACTTTCTGCCCTTGTAGTGTAATATACTATTGTAATATCCTTGTATACAACAAAACTATTAAAGCATATAGTTGTCATATAGTTGTCATAAGCATAAACCTTGTGAGATTTGTTAAAATACTAAATGGTTTAATAATTCAGCGGCTCTTCTTTATTACCAAAAAAATATTCCCAAGGGAAAAAATATTCTATTACTAATTGTTTCATTCTTATTTTTTCTGTCAAACCTTTATGTTTCCATAATTTTGACAATCTTATCTTTAAAATATGGCTTATTAAAACAGTCATCCTTATTACTATAATACCATCGCTTATCAGTTAGCGTAAAGCATTTATGTTTTGGGAAGACTTACATTTTCCTCGTTTTCCACTTTTGTTTTCTAATTGTTGCCTATTTTTGTCTAATTAACATTAACCAAAGTAGCAGGAAAGGACTGTGAATACCAAAGAAGCTGTGGTACGGTATACAGAGTGAATCTGGAAAATATCAGCTGTGAAAGCTCTAGAAAATAACTACTCTTCGACATATTTTTCTAATATACCTAAGCGAAAAAAATGGTAATTCAGAAATTGTTGGAAATAACTGTTTTATGTTTATCGAATTTTGTAGTGGTGTTGAGGTGTGGTACTACCGGTGCACTGTGTGCAAACAGCCTATATAAGATTTTCCAGAAGCTTATATATGCTCAAGATGTAGTGGGTTTGATTTAGTTTCATATCCAACACGCTACAAAAATTACTCGAATAAAGAAACGTGATTTTGTCCAAATGGTGTCACCAAGTTAAACCAAAGTCATTTTGTCATTTTTCATTAAGAATCAAGAATCAAAACGTATGTTGAAAAAATTTAATTATCTCTTTTTAAATGCTTCCTTACGTTCAAAGATGTATTATTTTAAAGTATAATTAGTTATAGTATATAAATGGATTTAAAAAATAAATCACCCAATTATTTCTTTGATTTCTAATACATTATTGCTTAAGAGGTCCTTACTTCTGTCCTAATGCACATTTTATTTATAAGAGTAAAATACTACAAACTATTTTCTTCTCAAAGTAAGCAAAAATAAGTCAAATAACTAAATCATTTCTTTTCTCTACCATGCAGTTCTGTTTTTCGACTTAAACTATCTGGTCTATATTCCACATACCTTTATTCTTACATTTTACTGTTTTAATAAATAATTACATTGTACTTTATTAATTTCTTTTCGTTAAATGTATGTTTGCCTGCTCAGACAGCTAAAATCTTGGAAATAATATAAAAAACGTAATATTTCGACAATATCAGACAACAGATGTTTAGATTATGTAAATGCAAATCAATCTCGTAAAAAGTACTGCTTTCTGAGCCATTAAACGCTTTCACAAACTGAAGGAATGATTTTCTTGTATTCCGAATTCTTTTAATGGAAAAACAGTTACGTCACATGCAGAAAAAAAATCTTGTTATGCTTTGCTAATGGTGGCGATCTATAAAGTTTATTTTAAACTCAGGTGACACAATATCTTGTATATATAATTGAAAATACTGCATAAAATCATTGCATTATGAGTTTAATCAACCTAGGACAACTAATAGACAGAAAATAGAGAAATTAAAATTGTTGCTATACCCTGAACAGCAGGGTATAGAAAAATAATATATTTTTTAACTAAATCTATTGTTACCTACACAAATAACCACTCTAAAATTTGGAATAGAAAATCGTTGATTAAAAATAACCATTTACCATTCCTAACAATTTCTTTCGTATTTAACAGCTCCTGACATACCCGTATTGATTAATTGAACTGTTGGTTATAACATACATAATAGCAATAGCAAATAATTGTTACGTTTTCTAGAGATTAATAAATCAAAATCGTACAAAAGTCTTTGAAACTCTCAGCAAATTAGATATATAATCATGTGAAACTTCTTTATCGACTTTGTAAAAAAAAATTGCCGTCACATTTTTCTGTTACGCGCCCTGTTTATCTTACCCCTCTCATTTAATTTAAAACCCAATGATATCCTAAACTTTCTAAGGAAGATAGGACTAGAAGAGCTGCTATAAGTCTGAGGAATCATCAGAAATATAGCAAGAAAAGAGGGACACAATAGATCTTATAGGTCGCAGGTGTATCTATCACCCCTAACACCATACATACATACATACCCCTCTCACGGTCGATTCAGACGAAGTAATACTTTTTTCGGTGGAGTAGGAATCAATAGCATGTCGTTTAAACGGACTTACTCCCACCATCAGACTTTACCGTTCAGAAATACACGTGCATCCCCCTTGCCCTACAGATGAAAACAATAGTGGAAGAAAGAAGAAATGCCCAAAACTATGAAAGGGCTAAGCCACGTTTTTCTGTTAAGCCCTTGTTTATTTCTAAAATTCAATAGTTACGTGATAGATAATATGTCAATACTAAAGTGATCAGCCAAATTAAAGGATTTATTTTAATTCTAATTCCAGTGATTTTCTTACAAATGTAAGTAATTATATCTTATTATCTAATATTTGGGTGTGACTTTGGTATTTATTTAAGGTCAACCCAAGTTTTTGATTGTATTTTTCAAACACACCAACACGTTGGTGTGATTATGGTAATTATGTTTCATACCACATGCATTGAAACAGCTTGTTTTGATCTCTGTAGCCAGTTGAAGTAAAACTATTTCAAAAAATAGCGTAGTAATATCTTGACAACGATTTGACGACAGCTGTCAGACAATTATGATTTTATTCGCTACTAGATATTACTACGCTATTTTTTGAAATAGTTTTACTTCAACTGGCTACAGAGATCAAAACTCGCCGTTTCAATGCATGTGATATGAAAAATATAGTGTGTGGCACGGGATGAAACAAAGACGATTTCTGACTAGGGCGAGAGGTGACTGCCCGAGCGAAGCGAGGGCTGTCTTCGCCCGGGCAGTCACCTCTAGCCTTAGTCAGAAATCGTCTTGTTTTACCCCTTGCCACACAATATACTATTTTCTGTTATTTAAGGTGAACCTTAGTTTCTGATTGTATTTTCTAATACATGGGTGTGATTATGGTATTTTTTTTTATTATTTACGATTAACCACAGTTTTTGATTGTAACTATTGGCAAATGTATATACTTTCATTAAAAATATTAATTATTAATTAATAAGACTGTTAATTTAGTGAACATCAATGAATTGTAATGAAATATAAATTCTGAAATATGTTATATTGTAAATTGATTCAATAATAACCTTTTTTAAAAAAAATTTATGTAATTTAGCTTTATATAACCAATTTCTGTAAAGTTGCATATAGTAGATCACGTTCCAAAGATAATGTTCACTTCTTACTTGTGTGCAATTGTTTTTGGTACGGAACACTGTATCTTCAGCACAACTTTTAGAATATGAAACCTTTTTAGATAAAATATTAATACAGTAGCAAAACCTTTGGCTAATAAAATTGGTTTTTTAAGATATAATCGATTACAACTCTTATCCATATCATATCATATTATATCATCTAACTTTCTAAAAATGGCTTGTTCAATTGAAGTGGTAAAATTTAACTTTTATGTAACTTTCAATTGTCCCTTTATTTGTTAAAAAATTGAAGTTCTAAAGGAGTTAAACATTTTATATCTATCCTGTAAGGTAACTTATAGATGACAAAAAATCTGTAACAATTACCACGGCTAAATTGTGTGAAGGTAGAAAAAATGATTTGTTAAATTTAGCAAAATTTGTGTTAATAAACTCTCTCGGAACGCTTTTACGCGATCATCCTAAACATTGTACAGGATTAAGATAGTTAACCCCTTTAATTTAGATAAAAGTTTGCCTTAACTTTCACAAATTATAAAAAATATCAAATTTAAGTTTTTTCAGTATTGACTCCTGTGTATTTTCACATTTACCTTACAAGAAAGATTAAAAAAATTACGTCCATCCTGCAAACTAGCCAATAGATGATTACGTCCTTTTTCAGTTTACATCTCGGAATTCTACAAAACATATTTAATCAATTTGCCAAATTTATCACGATTTTAGTTGAAAATTCCTTTGTGCAATAATTCCCCTACAACGCCACTGGCAGTTGTTCTTATAAAACGTGTCTAAGCACTCAATGGTGTAGTAAGTTCTCAGTCACATTACGAAGAGTGAACCTTCCTGATCCGATGTTAAGAGTGCGAGTAGGTTCAAACGTCGCAAACCCAAGTACAGATAAACGTTATCATTTATCGTTCTTCTTAATAGTTCTTATAGGGTAACAGTTTGTGTAAAAGATATAGTGCAACATTTTTATTGTGAATATTTTGTATGGAATTTGTACACACTTATACTGGTGAGTAGGTACCTTAAACATAATTTTTATATAAACAAATATAGAATTGAAAATATTTATACTTAGATACATTTTTTCGAATAAACAATAAAAAAAAATGTTAACTTTTTTTAACGTAAACTAGTGAAAATAATATTACTTATATTTAATTAGTAGGTATATTAAAGTATACCTACCTATTTAATATTTCGATTTTATTCTGAAGATGAACACTTTTATTATTATTTTTATTCAAAACGTTTTGTATAGGTTTCTATACTTCGTCAATATTTTAAAACTGGAAACTCTTACCAATTTTAAATAATAGGAATTGATATAATACCACAATGTTTAATTTTAATATAATTGGTTATTCATTAGAGGTGAATTTATAAAATTACTTTTAAGTAATATTTTGCCGAATACCACTTTCATAATTTATTAAGCACTTAGTAAATTAGTTTTTAAAAATTTTATATACTTGAATAAATATTCTTAATAATTTAAAATAAGCTTTAAATGTTACTTGAACTTATTTTTATTTATATAGAATTATTTGAAACGTTATTCTTTATGTTTTGAAAATGTTAACAATATTCATATAAGTATTTTTATTTATTAAAAAAAAACAAAATCTCAATGAAGTTGACTACTTTTTGGGTTTGATTAAAATGTTTTATGATAAATTTAAATTATGTTTTATAACTTTTTTGTGTATTATTAATTGTTTTTGAGTTAATAAGAAAAATCATTATCAAAGACATAGTTATTTTCCATAAAATAATATCCTTCATTTGATTTTTTTAAATCGTGGTAAATAAAAACAATAATGAAGAAAAATAGTAGTTACAAAACAAAAACATATAATGAAATAATAGGTAATTATTACATTTCTTATAAAATTCTTAGAATTTTCAAAATATTCTTAAATTAAAAAAAAAATATTAGGAAAACAATTATGATTGCCAATCTTAAAATTAAAAAACAAATGAGAAAAAATAAAAAACCGCATAACCGTAAAAAAATTATCCAAAAATTTATCGCGAAATAATAAAATGTTCAAAAGATCAAACACAACCAAATAACTATATATTTATGTAATCATCTTAGTATTTATAAAAATCGGTAGCAATCATAGAAATATATTTAATCATTAAAAAAAAGACGTGGAATATAATTTAAAAAAGTTATTTAATAGTGATTAAGACTAAAAGACCATTAAGTCATTTAAAATTATCAAATGAACAAAAATATTTATATAAAACTAGCTATCCCGGCAGACTTCGTACCGCATAACACGTGTCGTGACTTTTTTCATTTTTCGTTTTTTCGAATTTTTATTATTTTGTTTCAATGATTTTTTTATTATATCATATTTTCTTGTTATCAGGTATATACTATTCTTTCGTTGTATTTTATAATTTCTCGTATAAATATGTGAGATAGTAACTGCGCCACCTTACGGTGGCTTGACAGTAGTTAATTTAGTAGTAATTGCTGGTTTAAATATATGAGATATTAACTACGCCACCTTACGGTGGCGTTATATTATTTAATTTAGAAAGGTATTTTTTGGCTTTAATTTTTCTGCATTTTTTCTGTTTTTTAGTATTTTCCATTTTCTTTTTGAGAGTTTTTGACAAACAATTTTTTTATTAAAAAAATAAAAAAAAAATCAATAAAATGTATCCTATGTTACTTCTAATACCTCCAAGAATATGTGTACAAAGTTTCATGGTGATATAAGTTGAGTAGTTTTCGCGTGAAAGCGTAACAAACAAACTTACATTCACATTTATAATATTAGTAGGGATTGTTAAAGAATTAAAATTTAATAAATTAACTCTAAAGGAAATCTTAGAAATGTGAAAAAACTATAAAAAAAACCTCTAAACAAGAACGTTTCCATCTACTTGTCATCCAAAATCGTTATTAATTATTTATTCTTGATAGTTTTAAAAAAACATTAATAATTTTGTTGAAAAGTTTTGAAACGATAATAAATATGAACCACCTATATTATATGCTATATAATAAAAGGCCATACGTTCATAGATGTGAATTTGTATGTGGCAGTTGTTGACAGTACAATAGAAAACAAAAATCGAGTAATCAAGGGTTTGAAATAATGTTTCTTATAATTTGTAGTTATTATAACGAGTAAAGTGAATTGTTATTTTTTTTTGTTAGATGTAAAAATGGATGACAATTCTATTATTCATGGATACCTATATCTTATTAACCTAAAAAATTGTAAAATCCAAACTTTAATTGGTTTTAACTACAAAAAAATACCCTACTGCAAGTTTTTATTAGAAAGTTTTTATATTTTCGCCGTGTTCTTTGTCTCTGTGTCATTCCGTGGGATTTTGCAATCGAATTTAAACCTATTTCCCGACTACCTAGAGCTCTGAAATTTTCAGGATAGCTAAGAACTGGATGACAATGCATGTTTCAAGTGTGTTTAGGGATATACACAGATTTCGAAATTTATACTGAATTGTTATTAAATTAAATATGTATACATATTATCATTTTGAAAGACTTCATATAAGCTTACGGTGGCCTATTTGGATAAGCGGTGAAGCGGTAGATTGTGACAATTCTGTTGGGTTATCGTAATAGGATCGAACTCGCGAGAGAGAAGTTTTTTTTCTTTTTTTTTTTTGTTCATACATGTGAAAACAGTAATTATTATTTTAACTGTAATAAAATAAACTGTTTTAGAAAGTTTTTAGATACAACTACCCTTAATTTTGTTAACAAGGAAACAATCCTCTTTATGATCAATCACAGCCTTGTATGACTTAATATTTTTACAATATCAGGGATGCTGTGCATTGTTGAGATGACACAAAATATGACCTATAAATCAGTAAAAAACTTTCTATTATAAAAAGTTCTTTTTGTAAATTGTGCTTTCTTCTGCGGGCAATCCTCTCTCATTTACAGGTGCTTTTATTTTTTTTACTTTTAAAAAATTTAATTTTTGTAATTACTTTTTACATACCACTAAATTTAAAAAAAAAAACTAATTTTATTATTTTGTTTTATTTACGGGGACCACTAAAGTTTTCTGTAAAAAAAATATTAAAGACCAGGCACCTCTTATTGTACATATTTGTAGAACCTAAAATCAATGGTAAGAAATTACTATTTTTAGATTTTAATAAATACCTTTTTAGCACAAAATGGCAATTATACGATTGATCAAAGATAATTTTCTGCAAAAAGTAAAAAAATGGTTAATTTGATGTTTTTTTAGCAAATTTAATTAGCTTTTAATTGGCTTTATTTCTGACCATAAAAGCACATTTTGGTCCAAAATTCCTTTAAACACATGGAATTTTGATAGGAATACTATAACTTAGTTTTAATTGGATTATACAAGCCGTAACTTGTTTATTCAAATATTTTACCCAAATTAAATATCTAAAAACATTTTTTTTTCATTTTAACGATATAGGCTTCAAAGAAATAAACATAAGCATGCAATCAATGTCATACCCGTATGGGCGAGAATATGACCGTTCATTTGAAATTGATATCTTAAATAAACCAGCTGTCAATGAAATTTTGAAACTATCACACTAAATGTTAATAACACACCATCAGAAATAACAGTATGCTGAAAAAACTATTGCTAATTTATCAAAAAATAAATAAAAGAAGTTTATGAAAAATTTGATTAGTTCAAATAAAAAAGTCGCACTGGCAGATTTGAACCCGGAGTTTTAAATCGGGAGTCTAGTGCGTTACAGACAACCCACGGTAATATGTGTCAAACTGAATAACTAATTAAGTGCAACATAATTTTCCAAAAATTTTTATAAAAATTTAATAGATTTTAAAAGTAGGTATTAGTAGAAAAAGTGAAAAGCATGCTTGTGTTACCGAAATACTCTCCTTCGGCTCGTGTGACAACTTTTTCATTCGCATGAATATATCGTATTCATTAAAGAATATACCTACTAATCCATATACATAAAAAATGAAATTTAATCAGAATATCTAATTAGGTTTTGACTATCTTTTCTTACTAATTAACGAAAATTTTTATTCCTCATATCCCCATATCCCAAAATATTGTCAAAATTTACCTTTTGTGATTTCTCCAATATCAACCGGTTATTATCGGATTAGATTTGTCCTTTTGCTACAATTTTTGCAATTTAAACAGATTTTTTGCAGATATTCTTTAAAAACACTCAACTAATTATACTTTTTAGATATTTAATTACTTATATTATTCGTTAATTTTAACGATATTGGAAAAATAGAACGTTTTTTTGTACTTTTTAGTGAAAATGCAAATGGCAGTTTATTTAACATTTATATCTTGCAAAATAGTTATTACAAAAAGCTCACTTGTGTTTAAGATTACAACATTTTCTCTGTTTTAAAACACAATGAAATCACTACTTATCGGGCGAATACTTTAGGAGTTATTAACTAATAACTGAACTTATCGCTTGAATTTTGCTGTTGCTTTTTATATGTTCGCCCAGATCTTAGAACCTACAAAATTCAATTCTTATCGTTTCTCGTTTTTTTTTATTTAAATAAAAAGTGTCTGATAAAATATCATGGATATGAATCACAGATATAGACAATATAGATCGGAAATAACCATTTGGCGAAATCCTAAAAATACACACACCATGCGATTGAAATTAAGAGGTTTATGCTCATGCGCATTTGCTCTTTTATTGTTTTGAAGCGTATGACACATGCGTCATCTTTCATTTGTGTCAATTGAAATTTTTATTATTTATTGTAAATTAGTTATTTGGAGTTATTAATCTGTGCTCAAAACGTATTGTACATTAAATTTAATAAGTTCAAGTTAAAATTTAAATTTTTAACAAATCTTGCTCTGTACGTTTCAATGCGCAGTCGCATAAACCTCTCTTTTTCGCTTTCAATTGTACGTATTTTATAAAAATGACATTTCCGATCTATATTGTCTATATCTGTGATATGAATCGAACTTTTTATATAATATATATATATATATATATATATATATATATATATATATATATATATATATATATATATATATAAACTAAGAAATTATATCCTAATAATATGAAATATTAATTCGAAAAAGTATTGTATCACAAATCACAATTATTAAACATCGGTGGAACCATGTTTTCAATAAACTAATTCTGGGCACTCTCAACATTTTTTAAACATAAGGCGCTTATAGGTTAGTTTTAAAAACCCCTTTTATGTTTAGTTTGAACGAATACTATAGTTATGCAAGTGGACTTTACTCCGGTACACCTGACAACTTGTTCTGAAGACAGGACATCATAGGACACGCGACACGCTACCAAAAACATTTGAATCTAAGATATATTGAAAATAGTTATAGAATATGGAATTTAGATTAGTAGTGGTTGTCGAAAGTATATGTAAATTCCTGATTTGGGTAATTTTTGCGGCTATTGTTCTTGTGAATTCAGAGTGAAGCTCCAAACATAAATATACCTACCAATAGAGATTGCCTTTCGCGCTGCCGCTACTAGCGGACACTGACACTGCCACTTTGGAACGCGCGTTACGACAGGGGCTAGCCGGAAAAAATTCAGACCAAAAGTTGTCACGACACGACACACGCATGTTTCTCTGTCTGTCTGTCTGTCTGTCTCTCTCTCTCTCTCCCTCTCTCTCTCTCTCTCTCTCTCTCCCTCATTTTCCCCTTATATACATAAATACTAATAAAAGTACAATTAAAAAGACACTAATTTAAATTAAAAGAAAATGTACATTAAAAAGAAAATACTGTAGAAAAAAAAAGAGTGTGCGTGTAACTTACCAACTGTTAATGGAAAAAGAAATTTCAAAATTTATATTTAAATTTTATTTTAATTTTAAATTATTCGTTATTTTTGGGACGGAATTTTTCGCGTTCGCACTAAAAGCAGCACGACCGAAGGGACTTGCTGCAAATAAAGTGCTCATGCGAAAACTTCTACTTTCCAAATACGTTAGGTAAATAACTATTACGAAACAGTTTTATAATCTTGCCGTAAAATACCCCAAAAAACAAATCTCTGCGCACACAGCTATATAAAAATACAAAGATTTGCTCATTCTGAACATGGATTTTTAACAAGTTGCTTGTCTAGCTTTGTAACTTCGGAAGAAGAATAAGAAAAAAATACATCAACGTTGGATTCATCCTTTCACAACTTAAAGGCATATAAAAGGATTCTTTCATATAAAATATAATGGTCTTCGATTATATCCCGAAAAATTCTTTGGCTATAATAGAGTGAACATCCAAGCATTTGATAAATTATTGAGCTTTGTTGGACCTAAAATTTAATATAAAAATACTACATAGCGAAATGCAATCTCAGCTGATAAGAGGTTCTCAGTTACAGTTAATTAAGTGAAATAAAACTATGACTAATTAATAACTATTTGTTTAAGTGATGACACTATCACTTTATAATAACCCTCAGAATCCTGTAAAATGTCGGATTGATGATGCAAATCCAGTTAAAACAATGTAAGAAGTCATTAGAACTGCTCAAATCGTTAAACCTATCATTAACCTGTGAGGTTCTTTAACCAAAGTTTTATTTGAATGGATCACAATATTTCGTGGATTAACAAAATTAGGAGAAGATGATTAGAAAGAATATATGTGGCAGAAGTATTTGTCTCGCCTAAAGAACCGGTGTCGACATATTTACGTTTTGTGACCGAAATGACAGCTATATTACGCGCGAGTCCATACAACTTTATAAGGTGTAATTTATTTTGCGACAATCGCGCCGCGTCTCAATCGCAGCAAAACGTGACAAATTACAATTTTAAAATCGCAGTAACTTTTCCGTCGCATATGTGATATACATCCATATATTGCAATTTTGCTATAAAATTATCGCTCGATAAAAAGTTGTATTGTGCGCTTACACTAAGCAAGTAATCATCAGCCGATAAATCTAACGGCGTGAGAGAGATAGCATATCCTAATATCCTTTATTCTCTTTGACACACCACACTAGTATATGCTTAAAGGATTCAATTGCGAAAGTCAAGATATCCATATAATAATATTAAATAATTACTGTTATTATGTATCGTTGCTTTTTTATTTTCTATAATATCAGCTGTAATAAATGATGAGAAACGTATCTGTTCTGAATCCGTAAAATTGGTAGCACACCAATGTTATTTATTTTAATAAACCTGTTAACGAAATATAAAAATATTTAACTTTAATATTTATCTTTTTTAAAACATACCAATAAAATATTGTTTATCTGAAATAAGTTTTCTAATATTAATTACAACAGAACCTTATATGAACCAAACGCACAAGAACTAAGAACTTAGCTTAAGCTCTATATAAACAGGGATATATGAACACATTATATATTTTTTATTTACGTTTTTACTTTTTTGTGTAGTTATCAATTTTATTACGGTCTGTAATTATATAATAAAAAATATCGATAAATTTATTTTCTTAGGTACTTAATTTAAAACAATATTTGATACTGAAAATTTTGGATAAAGTATCTTATTTCTTATTTCCACTTAGAAATTACTCTACTCGCATTCGACTCATACGGTTAATCTTTACAGTGTTACAGAAAGTACTTGTAACCCTAATTTATCCTTGGCTAGCTCCCGGGTCGTGGCTTATCTCCGAGTTTTATCAGTTTTCCCCAAACAATTAATTCTGGGCGCCAAGTACAGACAAACAAATAAAATCAGTTTCAAGTGCCTTTATTTTATCAAAATTTAAGTTAATAAAATTTTAAAATAAATAAGTAATTATTTCTCTTATCTTATTAAATTTATTCAGGCTTCTTTTTCGGTGGAGTCGTTGAATATTCTACAATCAGGATTTCTTTCCAACAAAAAAATTCCGGAATTGAACTGCTTAGACTTTTATAATTCTTCCAATACTTCCTTCCGGAAAGATAAGGTATTTGTCTTCAAAACGGAATTTAATAGAAAAAGAAAAATGGCGGACGGCTTGTCACGTTCTTCAACAATCAAAATTTCGTCTAATAGGGCCCTTCTGGATTTGGCGATTACCCTAGTAATGAAATCATAATCAAAACTCCAACCTATAATAATTTTCAATTAAGTAGATTTGCTATCTGGTTCTCCATATTATCGAGAAAAAATTAATTATATTTACATGTTTATAAATTTTATGATCACAAAAAACTGACCTTACGATAGCTATCAACTTGAAATTAATGTGTTAGTAAAATTGTAAAATAACAAATTCACATCCTTTACCCCCATGAAAAGTGCTACTTTTTCTCACATGCTCGGAAAGTTACATATATAAGCAATCAGACACGGGACAAGGGATAAAATTATACAGGGTGATTTTTTTCCGATTAGACAATTACACGGAATTTGTAATAATAGATTTCCAACATATTAGTATTTACAAATATTTCGTTTTTTAATCAGTGTAGTTTTACTTTTGATGTTCTAACGTAAACCACTGAACTAACACGGCACATGTGTTCAGTTTTTTATTTGAAGTATCTGTCGTTTTAAAAATGTTTCAATACAATATTTAAAAAAATATATTAAAAACGATATAACAAAAAAACTTGTGTGGCAGTCAGTGGGACTGCCGGCAGAAGTTATACTTCTATGCACGCGCATGGATTCATAAATTTGTATGCGAATGATTTAGCAAACTCATTATATGATATTCGTGGTAAGCGACTCCAAAAAACTCCTAGTACCGTGTGCACACTCTTTTTGTATCGAATTTGCATAAAATTCCTGGAGACGAGGTCCGTCTTACCAGGTGTTTCGAACACCATCGCCATTATTATAATCGTATTTAGCGACTCAAAAAACCACTGAGTACCAAGTGTGTACTGATTTCGTACAGAATTTACATAAAACCCCAGGAGAAGAAGTAAATACCCTAGACACCAAGTGCCGCGGAGACTTTCGGAATCGTGATATTCGTGTTCAGCGACTCCAAATTGAACCCATTTTCAGCAATATTTACCAAGTTGTAAGTTTTCTCTCTATTGTCTGTTCGGAATGTACTTTTCGAATGCAGAAATGCAATTTCTATTTTTACATTATAAAATATAGCGACAAATTTCCTGATACTTTAACGAATTCAATGCAAAAAAACGCATTCCTATTCATCTTACGTTACAAAATTTCGAGGTTTTGATGCCTTATTTTCTGGACTATTCGTAAAAACTCTGTTTATGTAGCCAACAACCTCAAAAGCATAGTGCAAGATATACTGCAACCATGTTACGGTATTTTAGACTACAATACAATACTCATTACTGAATATTATTATTAATATTATTAATATAAAATACTAAACTTAATATGTTAATTTACGTGACAGAATTATAAAATAATCTGTCAAATAATCGTGTGGTCCGTCACTATGATATTCATACATTAGTTCAGACTGTTTTTTGTATATCTATCACTTTTCAATGTACTGAATGTTGAAACGGTATTCAAAGGACTTATAGTTAAGACTAATAACATCTGGTAAATATTTCATCTTTGTTTTTACCGACCAATATACCTTATAAGTGTGTCTATCTCTCTCTTACTCACACCATTACATTTGTAATGATTTTTCCCATTTAACTGTACACAAATCTTTTCCACCGAGGGCACGAATAGAAGTATAACTTCAAAAAATAAAAGTATCTTATGCTATTATAAGTAATTTTTTTCTTAAAGCTGATTAATTATTAAAAAATAACTTTAAAAATCCCTTAAATAGGTTTTCATATGTGTTCATCGTCCATAGTTACTGCTTTGTTTTTAAATAAACGTTAATTATCAATATTTGGTAAAGTTATCTCGTGGTCGTAGGAAAAATAGTAAACTGACTTTTCGCATTCGTTATGTAATATGCTATAGATGCCCTTGGTGCTTGTAAAAAATTATCAAAACAACATCATTTTTACTAACTGTTCATATTTCTCTGTCAATTTTAAAAATGTAAATGAAATAATTGTTATAGTAAATATATCCAAACGGCTTAGAGTGCGTAAAATAAACAGAATTTAGATTTAAGCATTATTTTCCAAGTGGTATGTTGTTTAAACTTCAATAATTATCCAATGCTAATATAATTTACACGTTATTATTCTAACATCTTTTATATTGATATAGCCTTTTAAAATTGATTACCAAATAATCATTTTATATTACTTAATACCTACACGTTGTTTAATTTTTTTTACTGGCGAATATTGCTTTTATCTGGATATTTAGTCATCCTAATCGTTTCAGAACCATTTAAAAATATATTTCATTTTATTGTTTAACAATATTTGACCGATGTTAATTTATCAAATCAAGTGCTGTTAATTAGTCTGATGGAAAACAGTAATAAATTAAAATGTTTATTTAATTTAAACATTTCATTACCATATAAATGAAATATTGACTGCAAACATCCTCCAGAAGTAGTTAAAATAAAGTGGCGTCTTTTTGTTGTACAAGGCAATAAATGGGTAAGATAAATGTTGATATTGTAAACTACGTAAAATCAAAAACAGTTATTTGTAATTAATTGTTATATTTAGCTAGTTTAAATCAAAATTGACAATAGTATGATAACAGTATACATATATCTAGCTAAACGAAACAACTAAACTAGATAGTTAAGCAATCGAAATGGGACCATCAAGTCATTTTCACATAAAAATGATGTGTAGAATACGATAAATCACACTAATTGAACCACTGACTTAGATATTAAAGAAGCAGCCGTAGTAGTAGACTAAAATTCAATACACTGGCGTCAAAGGAGAGCGTAAATACAATAACAAAAAATAGAACTGAAACCTACATACATGGAAAACCTGAATTGATTTGATGATAACAAAAATTTTAACATAAATATTTAAAATACAAAGGAAAAACTCAAAGTCTAGTACCACAAAAATATTTAATTTAAAGGGCTACTATAGTTTCGGGAATATTCCCATCAACAGGCCCTCAAAAGGAAGCACAAAAAAGAAGTAACATACGAAAATGTGGAATTGCAGTCAACTATTTCCGTTTGCAGTTAGAGGGACAAGATAACTTGTAGACCGGTTTCGACCTATAGGGTCTCGTCAGTACAGGGTATATGTTGTATTACTATTGGACCACATTTGAGATATGGATGATTTTCTCTTTCTATAAGATGCCAGTCTGGCGATCATCATCTGTCATTTTGTAATTTCTTTTGAACACCGAATATGTGTGAATTGATTTCAGTCAAATCGATTTCTATTTTGCAGTTGGAGGTAAAGATGTCACTACTATCGCATCGTTTATATTTCCATCACTCTGTGGTTATATATAGATCGTGATTTTAGTGCATTCTTTAGTCAGCGATTATGCCTTAAGCTTGCTGACGACAACATATACCTTGTACTGACGAGACCCAAGGGGTCGAAACCGGTCTACTTCTTTTTTGTGCTTACTTTTGAGGGCCTGTTGATGGGAATATTCCCGAAACTAGTAGCCCTTTAAAAGAAATATTTTTGTGGTACTAGACTTTGAGTTTTTTCTTTGTATTACTATTGCACCACATTTGAGATATGGATGATTTTCTCTTTCTATAAATATTTAGGCATTATAAGTTTAACTTCTTTTGCGTAACACGCAGAAATCGCGACTTTGTTTCGTACCCTAGACGAGAGATGAATTGTAGCTATAAGACTCGTTTCACACTTAAACGGTTCGATTCGGTTCGGTGCGTATTCGATTCGTTTTCGGTAGCGCCTAAAACGAATGAAAACTCTTCACACACACTCGGTTAGTATAAGATTTGATTTCACGACCGAATACGCAGTACTGAATTTTTTACTCACTTTTCCCACAATGCTCACTATGGATAAAACGTGACCGAACCGAAACTAAACCGTGTGTGTGTAAACGACCAACTGCTTTTGTGAACTCTGGACCCGAATGGAAACCGAACGAAACCAATTCGTGTCGAGGGGGCTTTCGGTTCTATCAGTTATCTATTAGGTACCGAACACACACCATATCACCGTTTCACACTTTTCCGGCGGCTACCGAAAACGAATCGAATACGCACCGAACCGAATCGAACCGTATAAGTGTGAAACAAGCCTTACATTGTAAAGCTGTTTAAATCTAAAATAACATTTTCTTACAATTATCGATATTTTACCTTTTACGAACCAGTTTCCCATACAGTCTACTCCCAGTTCAACAATTTTAAACAAAGTTATTTCCGTAAGTGTAGCTACATTATATAAAAGTTCCAAAGGATAACCTCAATTAAAAAGTTTCTATGATCTGAAAATAATTCTTTTTTTCATTGTTCTTCTGTCCATTGAATATATTTTTCTTGTTCAAATTAGTCTGTTTTATTATAGTTTTTGCTAGAAACTGTTTCTTTTGATGTTTTACAACTTTTCTTCAAAAGGCGTCTGCAAATTTTTAGTCGTCAATTTTCAATGATTTTTTTTCTACATCTTTTTATATAACTTAACTTTCTGGGATTCAACTGATTATTTCTTAAAAGTAACGATTTATTTTGGGAAGAGATCCTTCTTTTTTTCTGGTGTTCCACTGATCCAGTCTTCCTTTTTTGGTTTATTACCTATCTATTTTAAAACTCATAAGTTTACGGAGCGCTCCCTAGCAATTTCAGTAATTACTAAGAGCATTTTTCTTTTTTCTTTTTAACGACAAACTCGAAAAAACGAAATAAAACGTGCTGTTTCTTCCAAAACACATAAAAATACGTGTAATAAATAGAATGACATTAACAATAACTTAATGTATAATTATAGTTATGAAATAACTCTCGAAACACTTAGAACTGTCGCCGAAATGTTAAACATCAAAAAAGAAAAAATTGCAAATTTCATGTTAAATCGCACAACTCTGTTTATAATCTGATATAAAAACAAAGATTAAAATTTTAATTAATTAAACGTTATTTTGAAACTTAAAGCGATGTATATTTCAATTTAAAGATTACTTTGTCTGTAAGAAGACCACTGTTTCAATTTTAATTTCTGTGGATAGCTACGTTTTTACTTCTCTCAAAATAGACACATTTTATAAATAGAGAACAATGATGAAAAAGTTGCACTTGCAAAACGCAAATTCTTAATCTATCTAAGCAACCATCCCAAACAATGTTTGTGTAAAATGATTTAGTCCACCGCGCACCCTTTTTTCGAAATGATTAATATATTTTTGAAACTTTGTGTATAGCTTTCTATTGACGAGTCCAACAAACGTTGCACAATATCAGTTTGAATTTTTATCATTCCTGATTCATAAGTGATAGATTATCATTGAACCATCCTATCATATGCAAACGTTTCTTTACCGTTTCAGGATTTTTTACGGTACGATTCCTACGTATATGTAAAGGTACTTTACTTCTCCTAGTATTATTTGTTCCAAGTTCGTGCAGACTGACGTATCTTTCCTTATTGGACGTGTAACGGCTGCTGGAAGTTAATGACAGTTTTGAAAGAGGTTCAGTAAAATAATTAAAAAGAACAGTCGATACCTACTGGTCTAATATAGATCCTATTACGGCCCTGAGTTTTAAAGTGTTTAAAGTGTAGCTATTAAGATTAGTGAGTCCGCACGAACTTGGAGCGAATAATACATGTCCGACAGCTACACTTGATTATAGAATATTCTCAGTCTCAGTAGTAATCATATTAATGACATATGTTAGTTGAAACTCAATAGTAAATCTGAAGAGATCAGTTTGGCGATCAATATCCAAGAAGAAAATATCAAAAACGTAAAATAATGTCTTTATGTTTACAAGAATAATTTGTTCTAAAACTAGATAACCAAACAATAGTGAAATATTAAGCAGATCAAGTATAAACTAGGGAAATTTGTTTGTATATTCAAAAACTAACTTATAAAAATCAATCCAAGCACATGCTTCAAGCTAATCATGGAGTACGGCATAAAAACATGAACGCTCCCTATTAAATCAGCCAACAAATTAAGAACAACGCAAAGACCATTGGGAGTTATGGGGAGGATGTTAGAAATGCAAGAGATTAAATATTAAAAGGATTGAAGAAATTAGAACGCCAAGTAGGTGATTCAAATAAGAATACAACAAACCAATGTTGATAGGTCGTCAAGGAGAGGATTAAATAATATAAAAAAAATCAATGAAAATTAGGCTTTACATGGATGATACGACTGGATAACTAAAACAGAAAAAGGTGGAAAAAAGATAAACAAATTGTAAAGCATGAAAAAAAATACAGTCGCATCAAGGGATAGATTAGGTAATCAAAACTAATCTACCAACAAAAATATATACATATTTGCGATATTTGATTATTTTATCGTATATAATTTCATCCCATTAAAAAGCTTTATTTTGTCTATATACTCGTAAACTTCAATATAATAATTTGTACCAATATATTTACATATATAAGCAATAAAACTTATGGGTTGTTGAAAATTTTATCTTCATTTAGTCCATTCGGATGATTTACTGACAATTGCTATTGTTAAATACAATCAATTTGATTAAATTCTCAGAATTTATACGACGCATTGTATGTGAGTTTTTTATTTATTGCATAGGTAGATGTTTCGAAAGATTACAATATTACAACTAGCAAAATAGTAAATCGCCAATAATAAAATTGTATTAGCATATGGAACGGTGACCATCTTGGCCAAATCGTCATATACGATTTTGTGGAATGATACCAACATTTTATTAGATTCAATTTTTAGGAGAACCATTAACAAAATAAAATATATAATTTTTTTGGAACTCATAAAAATATGATATCAGTGTTAGCAGTATATCTTCTATATACGTGTACATAATATAAAGTTGCAGAATTGTGCCTCACCTAAAAATTTACATATCAAAACAGTTGCTATTGTTACTCTTTTGTAACTTTACGTGCGTCTACAATTTTTAAGAATTTACTTTTTTTACTTATTTCTTTGAATGAATCAAGAAAAATTGTCCGCGTATGTAAAGGAGATGGCCTTGTTGCCTATGCCTTTTATCGCTTTCTCTCGTATATATAATACCTGGATTTGCAGTCCGTTGGCATTGACGTCATTTGACGTATATGCAAGTAGACCAATACGCGGTAGGAATGAAGCGTAGTTGCCAGGTTTAACTTAGAAAGACTTACCGCCTATTGGTCTACTTGCATATACATACGTCAAATGACGTTAATGCCAACGGACTGCAAATCCAGGTATAACAAAAACATATTTTTCCGGATTACTCCTTTGTCACCCATAGCATATAAAGATTTACCGACTGCTTAATAATTTGATTGTACGTCTTACAATATTACTTGATTTTGATGTTAGTACTTTACCCTGTATATGACTCAATAGTGTACATGTATTATTATCTGTTTGTGTTACTATTCGACCTTCAGTGAGTCTGACAGCATTTTTTATAGTTTCCATTAGCTTGTTTTATGTTTCCATGGTGACATCTAGCCATTCTTCCCCAGATCACCAGTGCAGCTGCGCCTTCTCCTATTGTTGCACCTCTATTCAGAAAGTGTTCCATAAAGTTTTCTTTTTTTATGGCATTGGACTCTCAAAGCCAAGACTGCTAAAGATATCCTGGACCGCCCACGTCACCAACGCTGATGTCTTAAAACGGATGGATGTAGACAGGGAACTTCTGACCATAGTAAAATGAAGAAAAGTTGCATACCTTGGTCGCAATACAAAGTACCAATTTCTGAAACTAATTATGGAAGAAAAAATTGAGGGAAAGCGGGGTATAGGTAGGAAGAAATATTCATGGCTCAAGAACATCAGGGACTGGACGAATCTAGACGCCCATGCACTATTTAGAGCCGCACAGAACCGAGAACCTTTCGCCGTAATTGTTGGCAACATTCATTGAAATGGATATGGCACTTTAAGAAGAAGAAGAAGATTGGCTGGTCATTCCGTTAGATCACTGATCTCTTATTTGTTTTTGGTTTCGGTTAGATTAAGTATACCATCCAATTCCCACGAGTATAGTTAGGGAAAACTGTCCATGACAGCAGTGTCACGCATGTCAGGATAATGTCGTATTCAACAGGATTTCGTGAGGTGTCCTGTAGTTAGCTAAATAACGCATGTCCATTTTTTATGCATCGGTAACATAACTTGGATGTCGAATATTAGACTCTGATTTTAACCTTCGAGTTTTAGGAAGGGGTTTTCTTTTCTCAAGGAATTTAAGATTCGCTCCTCTAGTTATTCATAAAATGCTTGTATGGTTTTCTAATTTTTTGGTGCTGTTCATATGACTTCAGTAGGTTCGATATGGTTTTACCGGTCGTCAGTTGGTTTGAGTTTATTTTTCTTCTTTATTTGGGAAATTATTTCGAAATTTTCTTTTCTGATTTATATTGGTCACAGTTACATATTTTTTTATTTTATTAACTTTTTACTTTTTATTTGGCTAGTATTTTAATTTTTTTATAATAATATTATTGTTCCTCTTTGTAAAGATTACTTCGGTTGGTTAGCATTTTGCAGTTGCTTGATTGCAATACAATTTTAGAATATGATTAACCAAGAAATATTTTAGTTTTGAATTTGTTTTACCCAATCCTGATAGATATCTAAGTTAACTAATAATTTGTTTCTTCAGATTGCACACAGATAACATAAATTTTAATCTTCATCTGAAAACTCATATATATTAATTAGTTGTACTCGCAACGTCGTTCGCGTGGCGTGTGATTGTTGTATTAAAATTTCTTACCCCACCCCATTTAAGGAATGGGAGAGAAATTTTTATACACCAGATGTTAAGTTGAAAGAGGACAAATACATCTGTGAAAACCGAATTCGAATCGGATCAGTAGTTTTTCTGTGGTGCGCGCACAAACATACAAACAGACAGACAGACAAAAAATCTAACCACATTTTTGGGTTCTATTTCGATGTACCCGCGACGTCGCGTCGTTCGCGTGGCGTGTTGATTTTTGTATAAAAAATTCTTTCCTCACCCCTTTAAAGGGGTGGGGGGAGAAAGTTTTATACACCAGATGTTAGGTTGAAAGAAGACAAATACGTCTTTGAAAACCGCATTCGAATAGGATCAGTAGTTTTTCTACAGTTTTATTATATGTATAGATTAAGATAAAACTTTTTCTAAAAAAAATTGCACTAAAAATCAAAAAATAAAACCATTAAATATTATAGGTAACTAGGCACCTGACTTCGTTTTATTATTTATCAAATTTCTTATCCTACAGTGTTTCTTTATCGTCTTAGAGCATAAAACCAAATTTTAATCACTATTTCAACTTCCTGAAATTTTATTTGGACCTGTGAGTTGGGTTAATTAACACTTTGTTGATTGTTTAACTATAGTTATTAAAGCAAAATTTAACTATTCCGCTACAAGTATTCATCTGGAATTTAACACCGTCTGGAAATCAGTAGATTGGAGGAAACCATTTTATTACAGCATATAAAAAATAAAAGAACCTGTACGTTTTTTTTTATTTGAGAGATTTATGGTATTGGATATTTTAAATCGTTGGCTTTCATAATCTTACATCATAGTATATAAATTCAAAAACTTAAAAATGTAAACATCTTTATTATGCGTTGCTTGATACATTGAGATCCGTTGGTATTGAAAAACTTTTACAAAATGTAATAAAAACATACGTTTTTAAATTATTACCCGTAGAATCACAAATGTTTAATACGTAAAAAAATTAAAACCATACAATACTAAAGGAGAATTTAAGCCTGTAATCCATGAGTATAATTTAAGAATCTCATATCGAAAAAAATATTTGTCAGAAATGAAGCATTTCAAATAAAAAAAAAAAAAATTTAAACCATTGAATTAAGGAAGTTATACGCAACTACTACTATAGTATTATACGTTACAAGGTCGGTAGGTGACTTATTACAGTACGAGTTAGTTTATAAAAACGAGTACTGTAATAACACCTAACGTCCCTAACGACCATGTATCGTATTATATTTTATTTCATCCTGTTTTTATAAATTAATAAATTCATAAAAATTTTAACAGTAGTTCGTAACTTAACTAAAAATAGTTCGTAACTTGATTAGTTAGGTCAAATTACCTTGAAAGCCATCTGTCACTGTCAAATAATTTTTTTATTATTAACATTTAATTGTTTATAAAATTGAATAACATTGACTTCTTTTTAAATATGGATGTAGAAGTAAGTAATTATTTATTTTATTTTTATTTTATAGTCATTATAGTATTTTTAAATGTCAAAAATTAAAAGTAATTGTCTTCCCTTAAGCAATCAGAGCAGCGTTGCTAGGCAACACATTACAGTACCTGATACCGTACTGTTTTACTTACCGGCGCCAAATTGATTATAGGGAAGTGTATTTACTGGTCACGATGAAATAAATAATATTTGTATGAAATTAGACTTTAAACTTAGAATTTTTTTGTGTGAATATGTTTATAATGAGTTAGATATTATTAAGGTACCTTGGTACATTCGAACCCAATAAATATCATTATATGATTATTATTATAAAGATTTTTATTTATCATAATTTACAAAAACATTGTTGTTTATCGTATTGCGCACAAAAAGATAAAGGAAATTAATTAAATAGAGTTACAGATAAACTAGAAAACAACTTTTAAAAAGTGAAATAAAAGATAATTAGTATAAGCAGCTAAAAAACTGTATTGAAATTTTTAGAAAGTATACACACAAGAATATATAAATTCACGAAGGAGAATTTGAAAAAATGTCGTATCCAGCAGGACTCGAGTCTTCTTAATGTCTTTTAATATATTCTTGTTTGTATACTTTCTAAAAATTTTAAAATTTCAAAAATCTCATAAAAGATATCTCAAAAAATAATAATCGTTCACTAAAAATACATGGTTCCGGTCTCCTAACTAAAATTTAATACTTAGAGTTTGATATTTCATTTGTCGATTTGACCAAAATCTCTCTCTCTCATTAACGTCATGCTATCTGTGCTTAAGAAGAAACTGAGTGTCACATGTTACATGAGTTAAATTTAACAACCAAAAAGCGAAATATGTAATTACTAAGGATTCATAGCTTAGTTGTTATAGCGCTGTCGATGGTTGCGGTTTCGAGTTCTGCTGCATGCGACATTTTTTCAATTTCTCCTTAATTTCATTTAAGATACTCTTGTTTGCATACTTTCTAAAAATTTCAAAATTTCAACAATCCCATGAGAGATATCTCAAAAAATAATCGTTTACTTAAACTGTATTTGTCTAGAAAATGAAAATGGTAATAAATAAATCTTTCAGAAACGAAAAGAATCCAATTTGGGCGAATAATTTTTAGTATGCAATTTGTCACGAGTAACCTTACAACACCTGTGTATTTATTTGTTCAAAGAATCGTGTATTCTTATACTAATAAATCATACAATAATTGTAACACGAGCCAAGGAAGAGTATAGTTATATGAGCCATAGATATCCTAGTTCTATTGCCTAGACTACCTATTACGTTTTTAGAATAATTAATTAATAACCAATTTGCTAATTATCGTTTATTACACTACCGTGGTGTACTCATTGCACTGTCTGGAGTTCGATTCTGCCGCGACGAATTTTTAGTCTGTTTCTTTTCATGTTTATTTTTTTATTTATTAGTTTAGCAAATATAAAACATGTCTTGGTTTTAAATTAGTTAGTAAATTAGATTAATATAAAATCAAGATTAACAAAAAAAAATTTTATTGTAAAGCAGACAGTCTAATAAATTCACCAAAATAGAAAACCAAAAATTTATTAGCAAACTGTTTATTTCTCTCTTATTCTATGAAATATTAAGTTACTGATCCTGTAATAACAGAAGATATATCTGACTCGCATGCAATAGTTTTTTCACTCGCGTGGAATATATTTTCAGTATTTTCCAGGGTCATTTTTGTCAGTCTTATCAGTTTGCATGGAATAGCTAGTTTCTTCATTTCTTTAAAGTTTCAGATTTGTGTATTCTGTCATAAGATTGCTTAAAATCAATGAATATGACTATATTGGTAAATTGCACTCGTAACTGCTATTCTAAATTTGATACCTACACATAATATATCATAGTGACGCTAAGACGTCTCAAATATTAATAAAATCGTAAAATTCTTTTAATAAAGTATACCGTCTTCCTTTGGTTCTTGGAGAAAAAACAGTTGTTTTCATATATACTTTCTTTTGCTCAGCTCTCTTTTTCTTTGTCTATCTGGTTTTTGGGGTAACCAACCGTAAACTACAATACAATCTATAGACAATCTTCTTCGATTCGGTCGACAGCTCTTGAGAAGAATGTAATGTATCTATACCTCTTGGCAGAAATTTTGAAAAATCCCCGTCACTCTAATATTACAGATACTCATGTCACTTTCATAATTAAATACACTATTGTAAGACATCCGTGCAGCTTCCAGTTATTGTAGTTAGAATTTAACTCTGGTAAAGACATCTGTGGTTCTAGACAAATAATAGTTTAACGTTTTATTACAAAATCAACCAAAATTGTTTATTTTAACAGATATATAAAAACAATTTACTGATCAAATACTGAAAATAGAAAGTTAACCGTAGCAAAGTCAATATGATGGATGATTATCTAAGTTAATATAGACATGAGTATAATTAAGAATAGACTAGGTTTTAATCGTTCCAAGTTCGTGCGAACTGATTAATCTTAACAGCTACCTAGGCTGACTCTTTAAAGCTCAGGGCCATAATAAGATCTATACTGAACCGCAGCATGAAAGCAAATTTAGTTTTTTTTTCGTAAACCCATCAATAAAAGGGTTAAATAAAATTATCTTACTTTACGTAGCATTCAAATCGAGTTGAACAGGAAAGAAGTGATAGATTGTGCGAGGACAACTTTGTTGCGATTTTTGAAGGACAGCAGATTTAAATTTAAGACTATCGATAAACCTTAGTCTATCAGGCAGAGCAAGAAACTGGTTGTACGGAGAAACAAAATATAGAGAACGCGGCAGATCAATTTATTATCTGGATGAAACTTGGTACGACACACATGCATCGGTGAAGAAAGAATGGGCTGAACAAAACCAGCGAAAATGCTGCGTAGATGTTCCTTCTAACAAAGGAAAAAGAATTAGCATTCTACATGTGGCATTTCTGACTGTTGGGTTAAAGGAGCGCTCCTTCTCTCCGCTAAAAACATACAAAAATGTTTTCTGGATTACAATCAAGCCTTCTTTTTGAGAAATGGTTTTCCGAAACCATACTTCGAAAACTAGCGTTACTGTTACGGATAATGCGCCCTATCATTTAAGAGTGAAGAGTACCTATATCAAAAATTTTTTTTTGAAACAGAATGAAATTTACTTTAAAAAGTGCCAATGGTCGACATTGACCTCAATGGGATCAAAGAGCCGACAAAAAGCCGACGATAACAAACTGACTTTGGAAGGATTCTATTTGAATGTAATTATCGTCATGATTTATACCTTTTTGAATTTGTACTGTAATAAGTTTATAGTATTCTAATCAATAAAATAATAAAGAAAAGTTTCAATTGAAAAATATTATTTTTTTATTGGGTTAGCGAAAAAAAAAACATCTCTGTTTTTATGCCGCAGTTTAGTAAAATAATTGAATAGGACAGTCGATACTGTCACGCCTGGGGGGATTGAGAGAATGTGCCATAGTGTTTTGGGATGAGGGGTAGCTTACTAAAGGCACTTCCCACCCAGGTCGTGGTTATCTACCCCCTGGTTAGGTGTCCTGCTGAAGGCAGAAAACTAACCAAGGGGAAGATGAGATAAACAACAGGAAACAAACAACAAATATATTAACAAAGAAACAATAACAATGAATAATTAAATATGACTAACGAATAACTAAATACAAATCTTAACTAATCTTACCAAATAATCTACATGTTGGCATGTCACACTTACTCACGAAAATCAGTCAAGAGTCACAACGGCCCAGACCCAAGGGTCTGTTTTAGGGACACCCCGAAGGGTGACCCTTACAGACAACATCAGACTCCGAACTCCCCCGTGTCCGACCTCAACAACTTGCTTTTATAGCCAATTCATATTCTACGTTAGAATAAAAATTAAACTACTTAAAGACGTGTCGAGATCTAACGCAATGACTTTGACCTGGTAAAATGTAATACAAAACAATACATTAAAATATAAACTAATAAATTAATATGTAGGGCAAAACTGCCCTTTCATCGTATGTGACAATACCTGCTGGTATAATATAGATCCCATTACGGCCCTGCGGTTTAAAGTGTCGGCTTAGGTACTATTTTCGTGTTTTTGAAGTACATTTCAATTTCTGTCTTTCTATTATTTTAACATATTTTTTTATTTAATCATAGGTCCACACAATATATCCCTTGAGATACGTCTATGCTACAACCGAATTGTAGACCTTTCAAATTTAATTGATGTTGATATATAGCGCTACAAAAAATTAGTTCTTCATTATCTTTAATTAGTAGATAAGTAGAACGCATAAATGCAATGATTAGGTACTTTCCTACTCCGCAGTTTATTAGTTTCAAAGTCGTTCATATTACGATTTAAAGTTCACATCGTTAAATTCTCAAATGTAGCAAACTGTAAAGTATACAGGAGCAAATTAAATAAAATTTAAATTCCAATTAAAGAAAACAAACTATCTATAACATATTGCTATTATGCATTTTATGATATTCCAATTTTTTAATGGATAAAATTAAGATTTTGAATTAAACCAAAATATATTAATAAAATAAATTAAAAGAATTTCAAACATAAAATCAAATATCTTTCTCATCCCAAACATCATCTAACTTTTAATTTTGCAGTAACAGGCAACTAAATTTTATCTTCTATACTTATAATAAATCTGTAGAGGTCAATTCTGTACATGAAATATATTTTCAAAATAACTATCAGGGGGTGGGGTGACTAGGGATCGATACTGATGCCAAAAATAAAATCAGTAAAATTTTTGTCTGTCTGTCTGTATAACCGTTATAGAAACAAAAACTACTCGACGGATTTTAACGAAACTTGGTACAATTATTTTTCATACTCCTGAGCTGGTTATAGGATACTTTACATAACGCTACAATCAAGAGGAGCAGAACAGTGAAGGGAAATGTTGCGAAAACCACTTTTACGGTGTGGGGGGAAAAATTTTTATACAACAATCTACACGTCACGCGAACGACGTCGCGGATACATCGAAATAGAACCTAAAAATGGGGTTAGATTTTTTTGCTGTTCGTCTGTCTGTCTATCTATATGTTTGTGCGCGCATCACATGAAAACTACTGATCCGATTCGAATGCGGTTTTCACGTATGTATTTGTCTTCTTTTAACTTAACATCTGGTGTATAAAAATTTCTCCTCTACCTCTTTTAAGGTGTGGGGGGGAGAAATTTTTATACAACAATCCATACATCACGCGAACGACGTCGCGGGTACATAGATATAGAATGTGGTTATTTTTTTTGTACGTCTGTCTGTCTATCTATATGTTTGTGCGCGTATCACATGAAAACTACTAATCCGATTCGAATGCGGTTTTCACAGATGTATTTGTCTTCTTTTAACTTAACATCTAGTGTATAAAAATTTCTCCTCCCACCCCTTTAACGGGGTACACATAGTATAAATAAATAATTAAATTGTAATGAAAATTAAATTAGTCTATTAATTAAAAAATAGTGACATAAATGTTAAGACATTGTAGAGATCTTTATTGGACCATACCTTCATATTCGTCAAAAAAGTATGTTAGTAAATTGTTTTTCTTAAACTTAACAGTTATTGAAGATAGAAGATTTAAATTTCCTGTTTTGTTTTTCTTAAACTTTACATTTATTAGAGATAGAAGATTTAAATTTCCTTTTAAATAGATTCATTTCATTCCGTTACAAAAAGCTATTAAGTTCAGAGCAATTTCAGCTTACATAATTTTGTGTTATTAATCAATCACTACACATATTTAGCTTATTTACCATTGCTAAGCCAACAGAACAAAATTTAATATAATTACTTTAAAGGCTTCGTTCATGATTGATCATTGGTGAAAAATACAATTTCTATTAAAATTTTAACCATTTCATGGAAAAGTGTATACAAAAGTCTGTGTTTTGTCTGAAAATTCAATTAATACATCAAAGAAATTTATTTCATAAAGTTTGAGATAAATTAATTGACACAAAAATATACACATTTACAAAGAACATCAAAGATATTATATGTGCTTCAAACTTTAATTTGGAAATCGGAAGCTATTAAATTTATACTGCGTGCAATATAAAGTAATTGGAAGAAAATGACTGGTAGAGAACAATGTGGTATATTTTTTTTGACTATTGCAATCACGTTTATGTTTTAAATCGATATTATTTCAATATATTGTGCTGGAATAATTAATCTCGTTCTTTTATTAAAATGGCAACAATTAATTAATGAATATCTAAAATGTATCTTTTAAAAAATTCTCAGGAAACAAATATTATTTCAAAATTATTAATCTACAATATAATTAATTTTATTTATTCAATTTAAAAAAAAAGGGTGTGGCAGTCAGTGGGACTGCCGGCAGAAGTTATACTTCTATGCACGCGCCTGGATTCATAAATTTTTATGCAAATGATTTAACAAAATCATTATATGATATTCGTGTTCAGCGACCTCAAAAACCTCCTAGTACCGAGTACACACTCCGAGTACATAAATTAAACCCATTTGGAATGCTTATCGAGTTGTAATTTTTCTATCTATTGTCTGTTCGCAATGCACTTTTAAACTATTCTTAAAAACTCTGTTTATGTAGCCAACAACCTCAAAAGCATAGTGCAGGATATAATGCAACCATGTGAGGGTAGTATGGACTACAATACAATTCTCATTACTGAATATTATTAATAATATTATTAATATAAAATACTAAACTTTATATGTTTACTTACGTGACAGAATTATAAAATAATCTGTCAAATACAATGTAATACGTCACTATGATATTCCAAAACAGTGGCTCAGACTGTTTTTTGTATATCTATCTCTTTTTAATGTACTGAATGTTTAAACGGTATTTAAAGGACTTATAGTTATGACTAAACATGTGGTAAATATTTCATCTTTGTTTGTACCGACCAATATACCTTATATGTGTTTCTGTGTCTCTCTTAGTCACACCATTACATATGTAATGATTTTCCGCATTTAACCCCACACAATTCGAGTGCATGAATAGAAGTATAACTGCAAATAATCCGTTTGAGAAAAATATGGTTTCCATCTAGAATCGAGACCAGCATTCACCAACTAATGGTCTAAGAGCCAAATTTCTTCGTCATCCGTATTTATACGTGAGGTGTTTTTTAAATTTTCTGTACCTCCCTCCCCCCATGGTGAGATATCGTGAGATTTTTTTCAACCCCCTCTCCCAGCCCCCAATCTCACGTGAGAATTTTTTAAATGTGAGGGTCTTATGTAAACGCGTTGGGTTTTTATCGTAAAAAGAAAAAAATAAATTTGCTTCGTGCTTTTATTTACTAGTTACGACTATTAAAACCAATATATCTAAGAGCTATAAGTGTAATAAAGATTAAACAATAGAATACTTAAATCGTAACTACTGCCATTAAAAAAAGAATATTCACTTTAATTCAGTCCATGGAGAATCATGCGCGGTATCAAGAGAGATTATTGGAACCAACATGTCGAAGTATGAATGAAATTATTATTTTTTTTTTAACAAATTAGTGAATGATCTTATCGTATTACGATTACGATTAAGATTAAGATTTAATCTTAAGCATGTATAATCTGGATAATGGACCAAAATAGTTCGATCAGAAAAAAAATTGCGTCATATTTACCCCTCTCTCCAACGTAAGATTAAATGAGATTTGACTCGACCTTGTCCCCCTTAAACATCTCACGTAATTTATGGAAGCCCCCCGCTAACAGAGAGCCAGGCTTAGAAGTAGACCATGGGATTGCATCGCAGCTAGTACAGCTTATTGTGCACTTTTTTAACAGAGGGCCAGCCCCCCACCCCTAATATGACATTTCACTTTTCTAACATGTTCATTCCATACAGCTGCATACAAAGGAGGTTGCTGAAAATGGCAGAGGGCCAAAATTTAGGCAAAAAATTGTCATCGATAATATGTCCGCCATTTTTATCACGTAATGTTGAACCCTTGCGAAATCTAAAATGACAGAAAGCTGGCTCGATACAAAAGAAGTGTCGGACAAGGGTAAATAGGTCCAAAATTTGGCCCTCTTTACCCTTGATGTCCACTGGTCGAACACCTTCGACTGAGAAAATTTTCATTCATATTATCGATAACGGCAATTTTCCATAAAAATTGGCTACTTTCACCCCTTCTGTATCCACTAGGGTCGCCTGAGCGGTAACGTAAATACCTGTGTTGAACGAACACAAAGGAGAAATGTCACATTACGAATGACTGCGAAATTTTACACACCTAACCCAATCCTGTTTTTGCTTTTTTTTTAAGTTTTACGTTTTTGTTGATTTTATCATATTTTCTCGTTGTTTTTCACTATTTTTTTTGATGTATTTTGTTTTTTTTTCAGTTTTGTCGTTTTTTTAGATGTTATTTCTCTTTCATACATTTTTCGTTTTTTTTTTCTAATCTTTGTGATATTTTTTGGTTTTTATTTTTTTTTCATTTTAAAGTATTTTCAACTATTTTTCATTTTTCGTTAGTTTCTCGTTTGTTAAGAATTTATTACCAATTTGTTTTTTTTTTCGATAAAATCGATAAAAAGGATTGTACACATTTTCCAGTTTTTTTACTAAATTTTGCCATTTTTTTCTCTTTTTTTCCTATATATCCGCGTATTGTATTTTTTCCTATTTCTTTTTTTTTATTTTTTCCAATTTTGTCTATCTTTTGCTGGTTTTCGAGTGTTTACCATTTGTTCCTCCATCCTTCGACTGTGGAAATTTTCATCTATTTTATCGATAACGATAATTTCCCGTAAAAATTGATTTACCTGACTGGTAACATAAATACCTGTATTGAATGAATATGTTGCAAAGGAGAAATGTCATATTAGGGATGATAGCGAAATTTCGGCTCTAGCTCTCCTGCTATAAGTGTCACACACCAGAATAGTTTGACGAAATATAATTGGCGAACTAATATAAGTATTTATATGTATTATGTATGGTGTTAGGGGTGACAGATAAACCTGCGAGCTATAAGATCTATTGTGTCCCCCTTTTCTTGCTTTATTTCTGATGATTCCTCAGACTTATAGCAGCTCTTCTAGTCCTATCTTCCTTAGAAAGTTTAGGATATCATTGGGTTTAAAATTAGGTAGTTCTTCCCTTTCTATTTCGTATGACCCTAGGTATTTGACCCTAGAACTTAATGCCATGCATTCTGAAAGTATGTGTTTTGAGGTTTCATCCTCTACCTCACAGAATCTGCAGTTTGCTTCATCTACTAATCCTAGTTTCTTCATATGTCCTCTTAATCGACAGCTATAAGTATTTACATTATGTACTAGCTGACCTAGCTCAATTGGTACCACGTTTTTCGTTTTTTTTTTTTTTTAATTTAAACGATTTTTTTTTCGTTTTTTTTTTCGATTGTTTTCAATGTTTTTTTTTCTGCTTTTATTGATTTTATCATATTTTCACTTTTTTTGTTGTATTGAGTAATTTTTTCAGTTTTTTCGTTATTTAGTTTTTTTTTCGATTTCCAACATTTTATTATTTCCTTTCTTTTGCAGTGTTTACAACTATTTTTCATTTTTCTTTAGTTTCTCTTTTGTTGCCAATTTTTTACCCCTTTGTAACTATTCTTCTTGTTTTTTTGATAAAATCAATAAAAACTATTGTACACATTTTCCAGTTTGTTTCTAAATTTTGCCATTCTTTTCTTTTTTTTCTATAAATTCGTACATCGTATTTTTTCCTATTTTTTTTTTATTTTTTACAATTGTATCGTTTTTTCTCTTTTGCTGGTTTTCGAGTTCTTACGATTTTTTTATAGTCCCTCATTTTTTTTTTCTGCATTACGTACGAAGACAAATCCAAATAAGCTTTTTAACTCTATTATTTATCAGTCCAAATACAACGTCATCCACTAGGTATTTTCACAACTGAGTTTTTTTGCTCATTTTTTCTGATTTATTTTTCCTTTTGTTTGTGCTTTTTTGGTGTTTTCTTGTTTCCCGTTTCTTACACATTTTTTAATTA
This sequence comes from Altica lythri, assembly GCA_964028335.1. Lineage (NCBI taxonomy): Eukaryota > Metazoa > Arthropoda > Insecta > Coleoptera > Chrysomelidae > Altica > Altica lythri. The sequence goes on along the minus strand of OZ034806.1, from coordinate 8,661,658 downwards.
TTTCCGTGTTTTTTATGTTTTTTTCTTCGATTTTTCACATTTATTTTTCATTTATGTGATTTTTTTCGTTATTTTTATTGTTTTCCATTTTTTTTTTGTTTTTGTTGATTTTATTATATTTTCTCGTATGTTTCCATTTTTTTATTGTTTCCATTATTTTTTCAGAATTTGTCGGTTTTTATTCAGTTGTTATTTTGGATTTTCTACGTTAATTGTTTATTTTAAATTTTTTGTGACTTTCCTTTTTCTTTTTTTCTTCTCCTTTTATCAATTTTTCCGAATATTTTCGATTTTACTTGAGTTTCTCGTTTGTAACCAGTTTTTAATTCTTCTTATTTCGATAAAATCTATAAGGAATTTAGCAACAGCAATATAAGTAGGTATTATTCATTAATATTTCCTTTCCGAAAAAATACAAATTTTGTTGTGATTGATCATTATTTACCTTCTGATGATACATACACTTAGAATTTCCTACTTAATTGTTATTTAATAATATTTTATAATTGGACCAGGTTTTGTCGTTAAAAAGTTCTTTGTAAGTATCATTATATATTTACTGAGTAGGAGGTTTTCACCTACTATTTAAAAGTATTTGTGGTTTTAAACCTACATGTAAGTTAGTTTATAACAAGTTGTGTACGAAGAGTGACATTTTTTTTTAGTTAAAGGTAATTACCTATAGATATTATTATAAAATTCTACATTGACAAAATTGAACTAAACTTTGAGGTTAATAATTGAAATTACCAGAGTCCCTATGCTAGTTTAACTAATAACTGTAATATTAAATATTAAATTAACACATAACTAATTTTGGGTATTAAAATATGGTGGTTTAAAAGACAGAAAGATTATCCATTCTCACATAAGGAACCATTAAATATAAATAACGGTTAAAAATAAATCAAAAAGGTTAATAACGTTTATAAAAGGTTATTGTTTGATAAATACAAAACAAATTATTAAATGGATTCGGTATTTAAAGACAGGAAACAAACAAGAAACATCCAAAATTTCTAACCCGGTCAATATTGATTAACTTTTTTGATTATTATTAACAAGTATTTCTGTTGTTAATATCATACAACATAAAAACGGAAATAATAGGGTACCGGACAGTAATCGAAAAAAAATCTAAGATGTGTTTTAAAATAAAGTTTGTTATACAACAATATTACTCAATAAAGATTTTTAAGAAATAACAATGATTTATAATTTTAAATCAATAAATAAAGTTGCGTAAATTATCTGTGCAGTGTAAGAACCCAAACGCCAATCACAGCGCGTGACGTCATTTGTGAGTAGCCATAAGTAAACAACACTGCTTTGTATGTTATTTTGCGTTCTTCTACAATTTATTTGCATTTTTCTAAAAATATTTGATTGTAATTAGTTACGAATTGAAGTACTACAGTCATAACAGAAGTTGACGCACGTGTTTGAAGCCTTCTGTTAATTTTTTATTATGGAACAAGGTTATACAAAAGCTGACAATAGAAATCTCCTAAAAGTTGATATTTTCATGGTCAGCAGTTTCTTTGCCACTAATTCCGACTTTTGTCCTGCCGAATTTAGAAATGTGAAAACATTTGTGTAAGTATTTCAATCTCTTTTTGTTTATCTTAACCATTGAAATGATTGAAGAAATAAGTAAAACATAACCTATAACACCTACATTACATACACACTAATTATTATTAATTGTATTATGGGCTGTGTAATAACACTCTAGGGACAGTACTTACATCAAAATGATCTTCACAAAAGTAAATTGGTAAAGTAACAGACATTCCATCGCACTTTCGTCTTGCTAGGTCTAACCAGTTCTTTCGTATGTCTGGTTTTCGAGGCACATCAATGAAAATTTTATTTGGAGTAGTTACTGATGTATTTTCACATCGAGGTACAACACACCAACGATATCTTTTTCGGTCCATGATGATTAAGAAACACAAAATACTTAATTTATCCAAGCACTGATCACTTGTAATATGGCTCGTAGTTTGTTTACCTCACAAATGACGTCACGCGATCTGAATTGACATGATGAGCTGTTTTCGCGGCAATTTTAAATAAATTAGATTTTTGACGCTTTCAAGTACTCCAGAGGATTTATTTAATTGAATGAATGAATGAATGAATGCTTTATTTATAGGATATATCCTAATATACAAATATTAATATATAAACAGTTGAAGTAACAAAAAAAAAAATAACATTAGTATCATCTAAATATTCTTTCACAATAAGATTTTAAAATATAAGAAATATTAAAACTATATTGAAATTTATAGTCCAGGGCATTTACCGGAAAAACACCCGAATAGAGGAACGGATTTGAGCCAGCAGCTAGAGAGATGCGGTTTTCTGCATTCTGTTCGGAAAGATCACAGAAAACAACAGCCAAAGTTTGGTTTCCCCATTTTCAGAAAAAGGCCTTCTGGACCCGAAAATGCATTTTCCAAATGCATCATTTCTTACACCATTAGAGGAGTGACTGGAAACTCGGAAAAATTGCTCGGAAATCGTTACTGGGGGGTTTTCGGGGATGCCAAACTCGATTCTGGCATTGGAATTACCCGGGGGTGCTCGGGGGTGGCTCTGTGGGGGTGTCCAGGGGGTGAATTCGGGGGAGAAATCGCGGCATGCCTGGAAATCGCTCCAAACTCGTTACTCGGGGGGCTTTCGGGGATGCCAAACTCGATTCTGGCATTAGAATTACCCGGGAGTGCTCGGGGGTGGCTCTGTGGGGGTGTCCAGGGGGTGAATTCGGGGGAGAAATCGCGGCATGCCTGGAAATCGCTCTAAACTCGTTACTCGGGGGTTTTCGGGGATGCCAAACTCAATTCTGGCATTAGAATTACCCGGGGGTGCTCGGGAGTGGCTCTGTGGGGCTGTCCAGGGGGGGGGGAATTGGGGCGAGAAATGATAGCGTGCCTGGAAATCGCTCCAAACTTGTACTCGGGGGTTTTCGGGGATGACCAATTCATTTCCAGCATTACATTTCCCGGAAGTGCTCAGGGGTGGCTCTGTGGAGGTGTCCAGGGGGGGAATTGCGGGACAATTGACAGCATGCCTCGAGAGCACTCCAAACTCGTTACTCGGGGGTTTTCGGGGGTGCCAAACGCGATTCTGGAATTAGAATTGCCCGGGGTTATGAATAATACAAATTTAGATTGAATATTAAGTAACAAAATATCATACATGTGGCGTCTCCAAAATGCGTCTTAGAATGTCTACCTAATTCTTGTACATTTTTACTTTCATGGCAAAAGGGCCAGAACATGTTAGATGTTACATACATAAGGAGATTATTTGGGAACAGAGCTTTTGTAGTTTTCGATGGATACGACCAAATTACCACTAAATCGACGGAAAGAAACCGGCGATATATGCATAAAAATTCGGCCGACGTCCGGATGGCTCCAGATTCCTGGAAGTCTATGAAGTTGCCCGCAAGTGTAACCCAGGACAAGTTTCTAGGGAATAGCAAAAATAAGTCCCTGCTGATTCCATTTCTCCAGGAGGAATTTAACCGGGCCAACATAATGTCTCAGCAGTGTATAGCTGATGCGGATGTTGATATTGTGCTTAAGGCCATTGACACTGCTTCTGGAAGTCACAACAATAAAGTGGTTATTGTTCCGGAAGACACTGATGTCTTAACAATACTTGCAGGTCGAACTCCACGGAATCTAGAAGTGTTCTTACTGAAGCCGCCTTCCGCTAGAGTACCTGATCTTGTGTATTCTTCCGAGAGCTTAGCTTCCAAAAGCGCGTGTATCAGGTCTCATATATTATTTCTACATGCCTTCACGGGATGCGACACAACCTCAGCATTTTTCTATCGAGGGAAAGTCAAATTCTGCGAATTGTTTGAGGAATCCGAAGATTTACATGGGTTTGCAGAAATATTTAAGCAAAGACATGTAGCCGTGGACAATTTAATAGATCACGGGCTTCGTCTAGCTTTCGCTCTTTACGGAGCACCCAAAGATGAGCGCACCAAAGATGAACCTGCGATTGAGCTCGTGCAAAAATATCGAGCAAAATCGTATGCTGAAGCCGCCAACCATCAAAAAGTCGACCTTGCACGCATAATTCCGACTGCCAATGCGTTAACAGAGCATATCAAGCGGGTCTATTTCCAAGTACAGGCTTGGTATGGTTCACAAGGTCAAGACGAAAGCTTAGATCCGTTGGAATGGGGGTGGGAATTGGTGGATGGAGAACTCAGTCCTGTCACCATGACCCAGGAAGCCGGCCCCGGGGAAATTTTGAGTAAAATATCTTGTTCTTGTAAAACCGACTGTGGCACGAGGTGCGGGTGCCGGCGGAATGGGTTGGGGTGCTCACTTGCATGCAAGCATTGCGATGGCAATTGCTCAAATCAAAAAGGCACTCCCAATGGGGCCGAGGATAGTGACGAGGAAGAAGACGAGCAAGGGGAAAAAATCAGGAAGGGAACAGAGATGAAGAGCGGGAAGACGAGCGTGAAGAGTTTGAACAAGATGATTAGTATTTAAGTTAAAAATCTAAGTTTATAATCTCGTATCGGTTTTTTGAATAAAGTATTATTGTCATAATTTGCAGGAAGAAGACGAAGAAGAGTTTCAACAAGATGTCTAGTAATCATGTTAAGAATTAAAGTATATAATGAATACTCCAAGATTAATAAAAAATCTTACTTATTTTCTGAATAAAGCATTATTTTCATAAGATGTGGTTTTTCACATTCTCCTTTGCCATTCCAGGCATGCTGCCATTTCTCACTCCAATTCCCCCTGGACACCCCCACAGAGCCACCCCTGAGCACCTCCGGGAAATGTAATGCTGGAAATGAATTGGTCATCCCCGAAAACCCCCCGAGTACAAGTTTGGAGCGATTTCCAGGCATGCCGCGATTTCTCCCCCGAATTCACCCCCTGGACACCCCCACAGAGCCACCCCCGAGCACTCCCGAGTAATTCTAATGCCAGAATCGAGTTTGGCATCCCCGAAAACCCCCCGAGTAACGAGTTTGGAGCGATTTCCAGGCATGCCGCGATTTCTCCCCCGAATTCACCCCCTGGACACCCCCACAGAGCCACCCCCGAGCACCCCCGGGTAATTCCAATGCCAGAATCGAGTTTGGTATCCCCGAAAACCCCCAAGTAACGATTTCCGAGCAATTTTTCCGAGTTTCCAGTCACTCCTCTAATGGTGTAAGAAATGATGCATTTGGAAAATGCATTTTCGGGTCCAGAAGGCCTTTTTCTGAAAATGGGGAAACCAAACTTTGGCTGTCGTTTTCTGTGATCTTCCCGAACACAATGCATGAAACCGCATCTCTCTAGCTGTTGGCTCAAATCCGTTCCTCTATTTTCGGTAAATGCCCTGGACTATTATTGCCTTTTATCTTGATGGATGTATTTCGTTAGCTCTCTCTTAAAACAATTAATATTTTCAATAGTCTTTAGGTATGTAGGCAGTTTGTTGTATGCATTTAATCCCTTATAAAAAAGTATTTTCATAGATTTTGATAGGTTACATCGTGGCAAATAAAAGTTATCGTTTTGTCTTGTATCATATGAATGAATGTCATGTCACCTTGGTATGTAATAAATTCAGAAAAATAAGTTGGTAGTAGATTATTAATAATTTTGAATATAAAAATCATTGCTGTTCTAAACAACCTATCACGGATGGAGATCCATTGCAATGCATTAAGCATAATGGAAATACTGCAGTACCGGTTCCATCTCAAAATAATCCTCATGCCTTCATTTTGCAACTTTTGTAGCGTCATAATTTTATTTTGGTCTAAGCCATAGAGCAAAGTGCTGCAGTAATCGAAATGTGGCTGGATTATTGCATTGTAGACAGTGACTTTGGCGGCAGTACTAAGGTGGATAGAGATTCTACTGAAGAAGTATAGTTTTTGAGCTATTTTCCTAACAATATAGTCGTGATGTGCAGCGAAAGATAAATTGTTGTCTACTATAACGCCTAAGTACTTAAACTCAGTTACAAACTCAATCTGTTCATTATTAATTGATAAAGGGAATAAGTTTATGTCAATGTTTTTGTATTTATAAGATGTTGTTAAAATCATAGCTTTTGTTTTTATTACATTTAGTTTAAGTCTATTTATATTTAAATATTCTTGAATTTTGCACAGACATTGGTTCATTTTCTGTATTGCTATGTCTAGATTTTTATTTGATATGGATACCAACATCATCTGCAAATAAGTTAATGAAGTCACATAATATGTATAAATTTAGATCATTGATATAAATTAGAAATAACAATGGTCCTAAAACGCTACCCTGAGGTACACCAAATTTTGTGGTGATTGGATCTGAGAAGGTATTTTCTACTTTTGTAACTTGCAACCGTTCATTTAAATACTCTTCAAACCACCTTAACACTGTGCCTTTAATGCCAATAGCTTCTAGTTTTTTTAATAGTATACTTCTATCGACAGTTTCAAAAGCTCTTCTTAGATCCAGAAAAACCGCAACAACGTAATTGCCGTTGTCAATAGAATTTGTCCATTTAGTAATGGTTAGCTGGAGCGCCGATTCGCATGAGTGATTATTTCGAAACCCGCTTTGGTTGGTAAAAAGAATATTATTGTTTTCTAAGTATTTCGAAAGTTGGTTATACACTGCTATTTCCAGCAACTTCTCCATCCCCGGTAGAGTGTTTATTGGACGGAACTCACTGGCTTTATTTGTATTTATAATTTTCGGTATGGGAACAATAATGCTTGCTTTTAGATGATCTGGAAATTTGCCGTAGTCTAGCGATATATTAATGTAGTGTAACAATACGTGACCTATTACCTGAAATACATTTTTTAATAATTTTATATCCAAAATTTCTGTACCTGATTTAGATTCCAAACTATTAACAATATGTGATAAATCTTTTAATGACAGCTGTTGAAATTCTGAAAAAGAAGTCCTTGCCATAAGTCTGGGTTGCCAGTGATTTGTAGTATTAATACTATTTACTATAGATTCAAGACTAGCTTCAAAATAATGATTAAAATAATTAGCCGTTTCAAGAGAATCTTTACCAATTTTTATTTGTCCATTAAGATCAAATTCAATATTACTCAAAGAGCAGGAATCTGGTTTAGTGCCTATTAAAGATTTAATAGTTTTCCACATACGACGTGGATTTTTTGAATTTAAATCGATATGATTGAAGTAGTATTCCTGTTTTTTCAGCCTAAGTACATTCACTGTGTCATTTCTTAACCTTTTATAGTTTAGCCAATTGTTCTCACATCTATTATTTTTAAATGCCTGATAAGCTTCGTCCCTATTTTTTGCCAACGTTTTTACTTCGATGTCATACCAGGGTAAGCTCTTTTGATGGTACCGATATGTCTGTATAGGAGCGACTTTATTAATAATTTTTTCTGTCTTGTTTATGAAATCGTCATAAAATATGTTAACGTCAATACAATCAAGCAAGTAATTATTATTTATTAGTTCCATACATATTTTATCCATATTTTTACTGTTTAAATTACGGTAACTTTTTAAACTTTTAGAAAAATCATGTAAAGTTTTATTCAGTAAATTAATTGAGATTAAGGAATGATCAGTCAATTTAGGTGTATGGTGTACTAATGACTGTACTTCAAAATTACTAAGTACATAATCTATAAGAGTTGCACCAGTGTTATAGAATAGAATAGAATAGAATAAATTTTTATTTATCACCAAAATAGAACTGTACAATGTACATACATGATAATACTAAAATTACAATCATATTACAAATAAATGGTAACAAATAAAGAACTACTCCACGATTATAGAAAAACCGATTCACAAGCATTCACCAAAAGTGCATGCTTGTGCGTAGCAGCCCAAGTAAACTAAAAACTATATTACCTAATTGTTATTATCCGATTGTTAATATAATATTTTATATATATATATTTTTTCAAATCAAACTTTGAAATTTTTTTTTTTAAAGTGACTTAAATAGATAGTGTTGGTGTGCGGTGTGCGGCCGAGCACAAGAAGGTTAGTAAGTGTTAGTAACTATGGTGCATTCAGTTACACTTTGATTAACACCAAACATATTTATTAAATTTTTGAAACGTTTTGTATAAGTGTCACTTTTTTCAAAATTGATATTAAAATCACCTGCCACAATGAATTTTAATCTAGAACTTGACAAATTTACAATAATATTTTCAAACTCTTCCATAAATATCGTGTGGCTAGCGCTTGGAGAATGATAAAGGGAACCAACTAACATATTTATATTATTATAGTTGATTTTTATTATCATACACCAGTAGTTGCCATCTAAGACATATTTCTTGTAGATTGAAAAATTAAAATTACTCCTAACATAAATTAATGTACCTCCTGTATGTCGTGATGATGAGTCACATCTGATGGTTCTATAGTCTGTCAACTTTAACTCCGAATCTTCAATGTCTATTGTAGAACGGCTTTCACTGAATAACATTATTGAGGGTTGATATGGTAACATTTTAGCAATAATTTCGTCTTTATGAGGATTAAAGCTTTCGATATTGGTGTAAATAATATCTGATCTCAGATGTATATTAGGATAAGTAACTAGTTTTTTTTTATTTTTATTTTTGTTGACAATGGTGGGTGTGTTGTTAATATATTTTATAGTTTTTGTATTGTCTCCGCTTGCTATGAGTTCTTCGAGTTGCTGCTTGATTTTCATATAATATTCTTTTTGTTGTTTTGTTTGGTCACCAAATATCTTAATACCTCTGGGAATATTTATATTATTTTTTATATTCTTAAGAACAGAAATTGCATCCCTTTTGCTTTGCATACTTACTTTGATCAATCGATTCTTGTTAGGAAGTACTTTTCCAACTCTGAAAACTATTAAGTTATCACAGTTAACATTTTGATCTTTAAGCAAGTCTTGAACGACTTTTACATCATCATTTTTTTTTCCAATGCTGTAGTAGCTTGAGACTCCCTCACATTAGCTATCATGATGGACAATTAAAATATTATTTTTTATGGCTATATATATGAATAAAAATTATTTTTAAACACTATCTGAAAAGTTGTCCCGTTTTCTATTATCTTACAATTTTGATTTAATTTGGTATTTTTGGTTGATATTCATTTAAAGTGTCTTCAAACTTATTTATATGAATTATATTTTGTATTGTCCTTCTAACTATTCTGTCTGGCCAATACTTGATTACAGCCTACAGAGCTAGAGCTAGAGCCGAAATTTTGCCATAATCCGTAATATTACATTTCTCTTTTGCAACTTGTTTATTCCTTTACAAGCGGACAACCTATTGCAGCGGTTTTTAAACAGTAGGGCGCGCCCCCCATAGAGGTCGTGTTAAGTTGGCCAGGGGACGCAGTAAATTTAAATAAAATATTTTTTTTATCAAACATTGATTATGTCGGTATCTACTTCAATAACTACTTCCAAAACAAGGCTTAGAGACTTGAATGCTAAAGCTTCCGGATGAATTATGCAAACTCTTGTATTGACCTTACATGGCTTGGGCTTCATCAATGCAAATCCAAACACAATTTTTCCATTGCCAATTCACAGCAAGGATAGCATTGTTTGTAATCCTAAATAATTCGTTGGATGTAGTTCTTCCTTCAATAAGTTTGCGAAACAGTAAATCTTTACATATTGTGATACTCTTACAGAATCTGATGCAACAAATTATATGGGATTCATTATAGGAGTCAATTGCTTCATAGCAAATATTTTTCCAATATGCTAGGATTCAAGCTGCCCCTGAATGTCAACAGATATATCCAAAATATATACCCGACAGATTGTATCATTTGGCAAAGAAATACTTTTAAGTTGTTTGGATAGCTTTCACCAAACAATGTTTTTACAATGTTTTTGGCAGCGAGTAGAATAAGTTGTTCTGCTATAGCATAAGATTTTAAAAAATCGCCATTTTATTTATATTTAAAATTATTAATTCAGACACATCTCATTTTTTTGCAGAAACGTCCATAGTACGTTGTATCAACATTAGAAATTGAAGCATTTAAACCAAGCTGAGATGTGACAAGGTAAACATAAAATTTCTAATTGTAATTTTTTTTTCTTCACTTTACTATTGTTTTTTAGTTATTATCATTTTTACAACAGATACGATCCTGCTACAATAGTAGTTTACGTAACAAATCCCGAAAGTGGTCTTATACTGGACGAGCGAGCAATTGCAGGGCGAGCCGCAGGCGAGGCCTGCAAGTCTGCGAGTCCAGTAAAAGCACTTTTGGGACGTATTACGTACAATATTTTTTTTAAAACCGGTCAGAATTTAGTAATTTCCAGTTTATTTTTGGGTCAAAAAAATCTCATTTTGTCGGACCGGACTCATTTTTATTTTCTGGCCTTGTCCGACAAAACGAGATTTTCTTCCCTAAAAATAAACCGGAAAGTATTAATTTCTGGCCGGTTTTAAAAAAATATTGTTTACTATAAAGTAGTCAAATAAATAAAAAAATACAGTTTAATGTTAATCTCTTTTCAAAAATTGTACGTAGTTAGGTATTATTTGGTAATAATCCGAGAAGTGTACAAAAATATTACATACCACCCAAGCAGAAAACATTTAGATGATTTTAGTGATATCCGCATAAGTACATATGCGCCGCTTTTTAATCAGCTTTATGACTACACCACTTGAAATGTTTTTAAGTTTTTCAGACTGTGCGTCTGAGAGTGAAATCCATCAAATTTTATTGAGCCAAGTTCCTACTTTTTCACACCGCTACTCTCTGCTTTTTATTATTAATCCGTATATCTTCGGTATATTTATTTTGTATTAATAGCAGCGCACACAGATGTAATCAATTTCAAAAAATTGCCAAGCTGGTTATTAAAATTTTTATAACACCTTAAATGTTAGATCATCTAACTGTTTAATTAAATTCGAAATTTTGGATCGTAATCCTACTCAGGTTTTTTAACTAATCTTTAATTTGTAATATTACAAAAAATATATCGAAATTCAAGATACATTATTATAAAACCTTTAAGTAATCTAAAGGATAGTTTAATCGCACGAGCCGTAGTGTAGAACATTGTTTGCCTATTGGACAATTAATATAAAGTACCTGGACGACCGAGCTTTGTTTGTGTAATGTCAGTCAAATTTTGCAAGCACCTTACTTTAGCAGCACGTGTGGGACGAGCAAAAACCTGATTATTTTCATGACTGTATCCTTGAAATGAGTTTTCACTGTGAGAAGTTTGAGAATCCTGATCAGTTTAATGACGATGCTCTTCTAGGTGTTCTTGAGACGAGTTGCGGCTTCGTAAAGTTAGATTGTTTATAAGCTTTTTTCTTTAAAGGCATTTTTAAGTGAACACGTGCATTAAGAAGACACAAATAATATAAATAAACAATTGATTTTCTTAGCCTAACCTCAAAGCAAACAGTCATTGACTTCGTGTTACTTAACAACGCCATCGGCTGGAATAGCTTTAGCTGTTGTTGTGTCGTTAAAGCAATAATAGTATTATTATTCGCCAATAGATATCAAGAAGAGTCATATTTTTCAGTTTAAGTTGAATATCGATAAAACACGAATACAAAGACATTTTCTAAAAATGATTCCTAGCTAGATCGATTTATCGCCTCCGAAACCCCCTATATAGGTACTAAATTTCATGAAAATCGTTGGAGCCGATTCCGAGATTCCAAATATGTATGTACAAGAACTGCTCGTTTAAAGATATATGATAAGATAATACTTTTTTAATATGAGTTCACATTTAGAAAAAATTATAATATACAATAACAAAAACAACCAAACATATTCAGACCAAACTTAAAAAAAAATCACACATAATTAAATCATTGCCTGCTGTTTCCAAAAAAACACACAAGGCATACATAACGAGACTATTTATATTTTTCGTCAAAGCGAGACATCTGCGGAATTTTAAACAAAAATAAAAGAATTGCTTTTTTAACTGTTTTTTAATAATTAGCAAGAAAGAGGTGAAAGAATTTAATTAATGCTTTTAGACACTTATTTCATGTTTGTCGGTGGAGCAAATCTGTTAACAAATATCGGGTCTCGTTTTTAAGAACGAACGAATGTTTGTTTTTGTGATCAGCATAGCATCTAAAACTGGAACAATCAACTGCGTTTTTTTGATTGACCATAAAAAAACGCGTTCGAAGGCAAAATATACACAAAACGTTCTCATATCAATAGTTATAGGTACGAGAGCTCTTACAGTTAAGATTGTTAGCACGAAAGGTCTTCAGCAGCAACATTTGTTCCAGATTGTTATTTTATCATCTGCTGCGTAATTGCAAATAAGCGAAAACCTGTAGAAAAATTTCGTATCTTGGTTGTAGATTTTTTAACTTCCCGCTAAAAAAATTAATTTTTTTTTAAATCGGGAAGTTATTGGTTTTACCCCGTTTTTCGAAAATCGGGTTTTCATCGGATCTCAACGTTTTGAGGTATTTGGAACCTCCCCTGACTATTTTTACGAGGGTGTCTGTATGTCTGTATGTACGTGTGTGTGTGTGTGTGTGTGTGTGTGTGTGTGTGTGTGTGTGTGTGTGTGTGTGTGTGTGTGTGTGTGTGTGTGTGTGTGTGTGTGTGTGTGTGTGTGTGTGTGTGTGTGTGTGTGTGTGTGTGTGTGTGTGTGTGTGTGTGTGTGTGTGTGTGTGTGTGTGTGTGTGTGTGTGTGTGTGTGTGTGTGTGTGTGTGTGTGTGTGTGTGTGTGTGTGTGTGTGTGTGTGTGTGTGTGTGTGTGTGTGTGTGTGTGTGTGTGTGTGTGTGTGTGTGTGTGTGTGTGTGTGTGTGTGTGTGTGTGTGTGTGTGTGTGTGTGTGTGTGTGTGTGTGTGTGTGTGTGTGTGTGTGTGTGTGTGTGTGTGTGTGTGTGTGTGTGTGTGTGTGTGTGTGTGTGTGTGTGTGTGTGTGTGTGTGTGTGTGTGTGTGTGTGTGTGTGTGTGTGTGTGTGTGTGTGTGTGTGTGTGTGTGTGTGTGTGTGTGTGTGTGTGTGTGTGTGTGTGTGTGTGTGTGTGTGTGTGTGTGTGTGTGTGTGTGTGTGTGTGTGTGTGTGTGTGTGTGTGTGTGTGTGTGTGTGTGTGTGTGTGTGTGTGTGTGTGTGTGTGTGTGTGTGTGTGTGTGTGTGTGTGTGTGTGTGTGTGTGTGTGTGTGTGTGTGTGTGTGTGTGTGTGTGTGTGTGTGTGTGTGTGTGTGTGTGTGTGTGTGTGTGTGTGTGTGTGTGTGTGTGTGTGTGTGTGTGTGTGTGTGTGTGTGTGTGTGTGTGTGTGTGTGTGTGTGTGTGTGTGTGTGTGTGTGTGTGTGTGTGTGTGTGTGTGTGTGTGTGTGTGTGTGTGTGTGTGTGTGTGTGTGTGTGTGTGTGTGTGTGTGTGTGTGTGTGTGTGTGTGTGTGTGTGTGTGTGTGTGTGTGTGTGTGTGTGTGTGTGTGTGTGTGTGTGTGTGTGTGTGTGTGTGTGTGTGTGTGTGTGTGTGTGTGTGTGTGTGTGTGTGTGTGTGTGTGTGTGTGTGTGTGTGTGTGTGTGTGTGTGTGTGTGTGTGTGTGTGTGTGTGTGTGTGTGTGTGTGTGTGTGTGTGTGTGTGTGTGTGTGTGTGTGTGTGTGTGTGTGTGTGTGTGTGTGTGTGTGTGTGTGTGTGTGTGTGTGTGTGTGTGTGTGTGTGTGTGTGTGTGTGTGTGTGTGTGTGTGTGTGTGTGTGTGTGTGTGTGTGTGTGTGTGTGTGTGTGTGTGTGTGTGTGTGTGTGTGTGTGTGTGTGTGTGTGTGTGTGTGTGTGTGTGTGTGTGTGTGTGTGTGTGTGTGTGTGTGTGTGTGTGTGTGTGTGTGTGTGTGTGTGTGTGTGTGTGTGTGTGTGTGTGTGTGTGTGTGTGTGTGTGTGTGTGTGTGTGTGTGTGTGTGTGTGTGTGTGTGTGTGTGTGTGTGTGTGTGTGTGTGTGTGTGTGTGTGTGTGTGTGTGTGTGTGTGTGTGTGTGTGTGTGTGTGTGTGTGTGTGTGTGTGTGTGTGTGTGTGTGTGTGTGTGTGTGTGTGTGTGTGTGTGTGTGTGTGTGTGTGTGTGTGTGTGTGTGTGTGTGTGTGTGTGTGTGTGTGTGTGTGTGTGTGTGTGTGTGTGTGTGTGTGTGTGTGTGTGTGTGTGTGTGTGTGTGTGTGTGTGTGTGTGTGTGTGTGTGTGTAAACCTCTTATAACTTCTCAACGGCTTGACCGATTGGAATGAAATAAAAAGCGTTCCAAAGAGTTCCATCTAACTTAGATTCCCTGTAAGTTTGAACCGATTCGAACGGGTAGATTTCGAGAAATTTTAAAATAACCGAAAAAAACAATTGGTAAAAATGATGTTTTTTGGGCATATCTTTTTGGCCATTACATCGATCAATTTCACAACCTAATCAGCTCTCAAGCTTGAAAAACCACGTCGAATGCTGTTTTGCAAATCGGTTGATTCGTTCGTAAGGTATCGTTGTCGAAAAATTTCAAAAAAAGGGTTTTTTTCAATAACTTAGAGAGATTTTTTGACTAATCGATTTTGCACTCGTAGTAACTTTTTTAGGTCTCAAAAAACTGCGTCGAATTCCATCTTAAACATCAAAGTCGAATAACGCGTTAAAAAGTTATGGCTTTTTAGACATTTCAAAAAAAGTCAAAAACGTCAAAATACGTCACGTTACTATAGCTTTGCGGTTAAAACTAGCGGGAAGTTGCAAGGTTGGCCTTTTAGGTCAACTTCTTTTCGAATTTTTTTTATTAAGGATGTCCTCGTAGGTATAGACATAGACCTAAATACAAATGTACCGAGAACATCTATTGGGGCAGAAGAGACAATTTATTAATTTGGAATTTAAAGGCCTGCAAGTTGGGACGAGTGGGGAGGACGTGGGAAGGTAAGGAGTTCCACAATCTGAAGACCCTGGGAATCAAGGCACGATCGAATCCATCCGTTCTCGATGTCAAGCATTGAACAGTGCATCGAGTTGGCAAGTCGCGATGTCTGGCTGGTCTGGCAAGCGGAGATAAGAAATTCTTGCGTGATTGACCATAAAAAAGTCGGTCGCCGGATGCATGTACACCTTACGTAGTCATATCAAAAATTATACGAAAGCTCTTACAGTTAAGATTGTTGGCACGAAAGTGAGTAAACAACTCCACCCAAAGGCCTTCAGCAGCAACATTCTCATTCTTCCATCTTGTTATTTTATCATCTGTCGCGTAATAGCAAATAGGCGAAAACCTGTCGACCAATCTTGGTTACAGCTAAGAAATTCTTGCATAATCACCACATCGGTTACAATCTTTTACCCAAGTAGGTGTTTTAGACAAATTTGTCTATTCAGTTCTTCTAGTTTTGAATTGAACTGACAACGTTGCTCCAAGTACTCCTTACTTGTTTTATAAAATTCACACGCTGCAGTTTTTATATTCTCCTTCTCAGTTGCCTGTTATTTTATTAGTAGATTACGAACTGGGTGAGGAAGAATATAATTACAATTTAGGGCAGAGGTTTTTGAATAGTACTTTTAAAACATTTGGACATTTGTCAATGTAGCTTTTCAAAGACTTCAAAAGATTTCAAGTATCTCTCAAGAGGCGCAAGCCACCTTGTGTTACTGTACCCCAATGAGTTTCTGATCCTCTGTGTCAGTGGAATCACATATCTCTTTCAGAGATCCTACTTAAACGATGTCGAGGAATATGAATATATTTTGACAGCAACAGGAAGTCAATCGGCAAGGGTTTTAAACGCGTTGGAAACTTAATAATTATAATAATAAAATGTCTTTATTTTACAAGTATGTACATACATATATGCCTCGAGAAGGCGTTAATTAGCTAGTAGCTACTCTTTAACTTCACATCCAATAACAATGAGCTAAAGCGGGACACTTTTCCTTTTTCTGGGAACAGCAGGACAGATAGTCTAAAAGTGGGGACTGTCAGGTTAGGCATACACCAACTCGAATAATGTTTATCGTTAGGTATTGGGGTTTTTTCGCAAATTATATAGCCCAAAATAAAATTTAAGTATTTATTTAATTAATGAGAGAAATTTTAATTGGTTTATTATTCGAAAGTGTGAGTAAATAAATTGGAGAAACTGTAGGGAGAGGGAGAGATTTTGAATAATTTGTTGTATTTTATAATTTTTTGATTAAATAAATCAGTATCAACTGTACCACCTTACGGTGGCGTCATAATACTTAATTAACTAAGAATTGTTCGTTTGAATATAAGAATATCTAAAATCTATTCGTGTTCAGCGACCCCAAAAACCCCCTAGTACCGAGTGCACACTCATTTTGTATTGAATTTGTATAAAATTCCTGGAGACGATGTCCTCCTAAACACCAGGTCTCTCGGAGACCAGCGCCGCCGTGATATTCGTATTCAGCGACCCCAAAAACCCCCGAGTACCAAGTGTGCACTGATTTTGTATAGAACTTGCATAAACTCATGTATTTTGCAAAATCGTTGGATTTTTGGTCTGAAAGATATACATTTCATACAGTATTATGTCCATAATTTTTAATAATAAATATTCTGGGTAAAAAGCATATCGATTTAAATTGTAAAATTGGAGTTCTCAATAAGGTTAAAAATTGAATTTATATCAATATATGGCAGACTATATAAAAAGCAGCCAGCCACCGTAAAAATGTTCAAAAAAATCGAAAAAGGGACTTTTTCTTATAGTTTTACCAGATGAAACCATATTTTTGTTATTAGAGTAAACTTATTTTATACCGAAACATAAATAGGTACTGCTAAAATATGAACAGAAAAAGGTTAAACCCTTTTTTTTATTTTTTGTAATTATTGCAATGTTAAAAGTTATTAAAATTTTTAAAGAAAATCTACGTCTTACGTGGATGTTTGCGGGCAAATATTTTCTTAATTTTCCCTCTTAAAATATGAAACTAATAATTTTATTCAATATTCCTATCAAAAAAAGTCAGATCAACAATGCTTTCTATGAATCACTTAAATAAACATTTAAATAATTTACTGCTATTTAAGGTATAATAGAATATTTATTGTAATAATATTATTTTAAAACCTGGTCAGATTTGTAAATAATATTAAATAACAATTAGCATATTAAAATGAACATTATATGTCTGAAGGGTAGATAAATAACTAATTTTCTCTAGTAAGTATCTATATCGAAAGCGATAACTTATCAAAAAATATTGTAAGTAAAATGATCAACATTGATAATATTATTATATAAATCAAATATGCCTGACCGAATAATCTAATTTTGTTTTTTAAATGTAAATAGAATTGATGCGCATTATTTTTTAATCTAGTTCTCTTTACTCTCCCTACCCAATAAATTTTGTTGTCGGTTGTATTTAGTATCTTATTATTTAAACTCGCTCAGTTATGTTTTTATTCCAAAATTGCAACTTTAATCAAAGGTCTTAAAAGTTCGTAAGGTAAAACATGAGTGGCGATACAACAGTTAGATCCATATGATTTTAGTTTATACAAAACTCTGAAATATACGTGTATGAATTTATATCACGGGGTTCCCGTTTGCCAAGCCTGACTATCAAATCAAATCAAATATGCTTTATTGTCAAAAAATTGTGTAGACAAAGCCAATAACAGATAATAGAACTAGGAACTAGTTCCAACACATATACAAATACTAGCGGCCACCCGCGACTTCATCCGCGTGGACTTTAGATTTTTGCCACCGAATTTCATACAAATTTGCAACCCCTATTTTAAATCCTTAGGGATGGAATTTAAAAAAGTAATTTCTTAGTACACCACTACGTAATAAAACAAATTTATTCTTGAATTTTTAAGACTATACGCGTCTATCGACAGTGCCATGTCGGCCAGCAGCAGCGTGCTACCGTCTCACCGCACCACACCCCCCGCTCAGTAAAGCGCGAGTGGTATTAGACTATTATTATTTTAAAACTTTAAAAACTTGCGTGCTATGTGCATGCAAAATCTCAGCCCGATCGGTATGAAATTGACAAAGTTTCATACAAACATTCATCCCTATTTTATCCCTTAGGGGTGGAGTTTATCAAAATCCTTTCTTAGGGGATGCCTATGTCATAGTAGCCATATGCATGCAAAATCTCAGCCCGATCGGTTTAAAACTGACACAGTTTCATACCAACTTTCATCCCCTATTTTATCCCCTTGTGGGTGGAATTTATCAAAATCCTTTCTTAAGGGATGCCTACGTCATAGTAGCTACATTCATGCAAAATCTCAGCCCGATCGGTTAAAAATTGACAAAGTTTTATACAAACTTTCATTGCCTTGTTTATCCTCTTAGGGGTAGAAATTATCAAAATTCTTTTTTAAGGGATGCCTACGTCATAGTTGCTATATGCATGGAAAATCTTAGCCTGATCGGTTTAAAATTGACAAAGTTTCATACAAACTTTCATCCCCCATTTTATCCCCTTAGGGGTGGAATTTATCAAAATCTTTTTTTAGGGGATTCCTACGTTATAGTAGCTATATGCATGCAAAATCTTAGCCCGATCGGTTTAAAATTGACAGAGTTTCATAAAAACTTTCATCCCCTATTTCACCCCCTTAGGGGTAGAATTAATCAAAATCCTTTCTTAGGGGATGCCTTTGTCATAGTAACTATATGCATGCAAAGTTTCAGCCCGAACGGTTTAAAATTGACAAAGTTTTATACAAACTTTCATCCCTTATTTTATGTCCTTGGGGTTGGAATTTATCAAAATCCTTTCTTAGCGGATGCCTACGTCATAACATCTACCTTCATGCCAAATTTCAGCCCCATCCGTCCAGCGGTTTGAGCTGTGCGATGATAGATCATACAAACTTTCATCCCCTATTTTATCCCGTTGGGGGTGGAATTAATCAAAATCCTTTTTTAGCGGATACCTACGTTATAACATCTACCTGCATGCTAAATTTTAGCCCCATCCGTCCAGTGGTTTGAGCTGTGCGTTGATAGATCATACAAACTTTCATCCCGTATTTTATCCCCTTGGGGGTGGAATTAATCAAAATCCTTTCTTAGCGGATGCCTACGTCATAATATCTACCTGCATGCCAAATTTCAGCCCCATCCGTTCAGCGGTTTGGGCTCTGCGCTGATAGATCACTATGTCAGTCAGTCAATCAGTCAGTCAGTCACCTTTGAGTTTTATATATATAGACATATACACATAAATATATACATTTAGTATAAACATAGTCAGTTGACAAACAAAACAATAGTTATTTATGAAACAGTTCGTGAAGTATACTTTTTGCGCACACACGCAATGTTTAGAGCACGAGCGAAGCGAGTGCTATATATCGCGTAAATGCGCAAAAAGCACTTCATGCACAGTTTCATACAATATTTTATCTACGATAATTAAATAAAAAATAATTACAAGAAAGCAATTAATTTTCAATTCATTTACAAGATACTAACAAAACAAATGCTCTCATAGCAACACCATGACAACGCGAATGCTAAGGATATTTGATTATATGAAGGTGTGCCAAAAACAGTGCGAAAAAGTAAATCTCATTTAAAATACATTGTTACTTTACGCACACTTTCAATTCTTTACGCACTGCTGTCTATAATGACAGTTTTCACGAACTAAAAATTGATACATAATATAAGGTAGAGTAGATAAAAATTGTTTCACCAAACAATTTAAAAAACTATTATTTCCTAAACACAAGTTCTAAACAGTAAACATAATGCTTTACACATTAAACAGATGAATATCAGCCTATTAACCAGTGTGCGAAATGGTCATACTATTAAAAAAATCGCTTACTGCATAAAATGGTCTTTCCAGCAAATACTTATGATTTTAGTGTCTCACGAAATAGAGCAATTGACCAATTCGGAGGTTGGATTGGGAGACGAAAATTATGATCCGAATTTCTAGTTGAATAGCCATGGAGGGGCCTTTCCGAAACATTGGTTTGGTTCTTGCGGATTAAGCAAATCGATTCATAAAATAAACAAAGAAGGAAATGTGAATATTTTATATTATTTAAAGATATCTTGGCAGTGGGCTCCGCTGTGTAATCTCAGAGCATATCGGATAGCTCTTTTTGGAAGTCTGAATATACGATCGAATTGAGTCTATTCTGCCAGTCTTCTTCAGATAGATTTCTTGCTGACATAGCATACGTCTAACATGTCCGTACCATATCAGTTGTTGGTTTTCGATGTTTTCTATAATTGATCTTTGTACTTTCATTTCTTCCCTTATGTCCTCATTTCTCACATGTTCTAATCTAGACTTCCCCGCTGCTCTCCTCAAAAAATCCATTTCAACTGCCAATAGGTTACCTTTAAATTTTTGTGATAACTGCCACACTTCTGAGTCATAGACGATTACTGGTTTCAATTTGCTATTATATATTCTTTTTTTCGTTTACGGTCTTATATTTTTTGCCACAGTACTGAATTCAATGCAACTATAACTTGTTTCTGGTTATTCTGTCTTTTATGGCTTCATCACTTCTCCCTGTCTTTGTTAGTTTTACCCCCAAATATATACATTCATCACATTTCTTAATTTTCCCATCTTCTAGGTCGTGGTCATCTGCAGTATTTTCTCCTTCTAAGCAAAGATAATACGTTTTTTGTACTAATTATATGTCTTATATTTTTATTCGGTACAAGAACCATGTATTTTTAGTAAACGATTATTTTTTGAGATATCTTTGTTGGGAATTTTCTTGTTTGCATACCTACTTAAAAAAAATCAAAATTTCGAGAAAGTCCTATGGGAGACATCTTAAAAAATAATCGTTTACTAACTTTTGTTACTGTTAAAAAAAGGATAAAAATGAGTTTCGTATTCAAACTAACATTGTTTTGGCTGAAAAAATACTATTGAAACCAAGACTTGGCTTGATAAACACTATTTGGAGTATGCACCAAAAAATGCAACTGAAGAACGAAAATAGTTTACAAAACGATTTTGTATCATCGTAAAATGAAGTCGATCGATATATTTGAGACTTTAAAGACGTCAAAAGAACGTGTTGGATAGGTATACCGTGCATAAATTTTGTACATGGAAAAACTGTGTGCAAAGTGAGTGCTGCGCGTAATCACAATCGATTGGTTACCGATATTTAAAAAAATTGAAGAAGAAAGAAATGTCTTTTTATCAAGACCATCTCTGTGTCACAAATCAATAAAACGATAACAAAATTGCATGAATTACGCTTCGAATTGCTTCTACAGTTGTGCCCCCCAATAATCTTTTCCTGTTTGCAGACCTTAAAAGAATGCTTGCTGGAGAGATATACGAGAATAACAAAGATGTAATCGCCGAAACTGAGACCTACTTAAAGGCTAAAGAGAAATCATAAAAATGGCATCCAAAAATTGTATATCTGCTATAATCATTGTATCGCCCTCGAAAGCAACTATATAATTAAATTTTAACAAAAAGAAGTGTTTTACTATGCTAGCCTACAAACTTTTCAATTTAACTATTACAAGGTCAGTACAAATATGTGCATACATAGTTTCGAAGAAGAGAAAACTAATTGTGAGCAGAAAATTGAATCTTAGGTACTAATTTACTAAAAATGAAAACCAAACTATTAGTATCCATCATCTTATTTGTGTACTAAGTATTTAAGTATCATCTGCAAAAAGTAAAATTGTCCTTAGTTATTTTTAGGTAGATCGTTAATAAGTATAAAAATATAGGTCTAAATATGGAACCTTGAGGAACTTTTACTTTTACTTATAAAATATGAACATTTTGAGGTCTACATTATAGTTCGATATGAAAAGAAAACTGTTGTTCCTTATCTATATTCGTATTTATCATTTTGATAAATACAACACAAAAGTGTTGAAATAATAAAATGGATCTCTACTTTATTGTGAAAATGGTTTTTTATTAAACTACTTTTTGTATGTTTACATTGATAACATCAACAGTACATTACGTAACGAGTGCGGAAAGCAGGTGATCCCATCACGAGTGCGTTTGATGGGATTACCTGTGCACCGCACGGGTTACGTATTTTATTTTTCATCACTCCCTGAGGAAAGCTCTTGAATTTGTCTAAAATAAAAGGAAAGAAGATAATAAAAGTATTATTAGATCTGATCCGCCTGCACCGCGAAGGCGCTAAAGGAGGGTTGGGGGAGGCGGATCCCACCCATCAAAACAAAAATTATTAGAGTTTAGAAATTATAACATTTTCATAAAAAAACACTTTTTTATTACAAAATTATGTATAGTTATGAATCTTTGTTAAATTTGTTAAATGTAATGCCGCGTCCGCACGTTTGGCACTTGCCGCAAACTCCAAACCTCTACAAACGTTTGGCTTCATTTAGGGAATCAAACATTGCCATCCACACGCTTGCGAGTGAGTTAGTGTGTTCTGAAGAGGCAAGCATAACGGACGTGATGGATATTGACATTGAGGTTATATCGGCAATAAAATTTGGCTTAAGTTATTTTTATTATAAAAAAAATAAAATAAACAAAAGAATACAAAGGATACCACAAAGAAGATGGTGAATATTAAAAAAGAGGTCGATGTCGGATTTTGAGAAAAAAATTTAAGGCGTCAAATCGGCTACAAATTTGAAAAAAAATAGTTTTTTTTACGGAATTCTGCAAAACTTTTTACGTTTTCTTTTTCAGTCTACTCATATCAATATATAAAAAATAATTTTACGTATAAATTTCGTTCAGAAAAACTTTTTTCGAGTCTTTTGCACAAAGTGTTTTTTTGACTTTAGCAATCTACAACTTTTTCAAAAATCGAGATGACATTTTGAAATTTTAGGATGTTATTAAGTAACTATCTGTTAATTAATATTATGGAGGGTAGAGGTAAGGAGAACGATCTTAAATGGGAAATGATTAAAAATGTGTCCACTTTTTAGAGGAACATAACACTTCTCAAACTTGCCACTACAATGGCGCTAAAGTAGATGTAGGGTACAGAATGAATGTACCAGTTTTTGACAAATTGATTGAAATGTCGTATGATTTCGTAATATAAGTCACAAATTATATAAGTGCTATAAAAAAACGTGGTCAGCGAATTCAGTTTAGTGTATTTTAAATTCGTTTTATACTTTATGATTATCTTATGTATCTTATGATTATTTTAAAAATGGTGTCATAAGGTTTGTTCTCACAGCTTGTTGGCAAACTGTTATCTTACAAACTGTAATGTATTTTATTGCGCATGTCGTATCAGAAATATGTTAGAAACTTGTTTTGATCTAATGTGAGAACAGCTGTTTGATTTATGCATATAGTGGGTTGCAGACGCTTCAATTTTCCACAAAGAAAGTGCTTTTGTGTTGTTATCAAACAACTAATTTTTTTCATTATAAAATATATTTTATTTTCACAATGAGCAATTCTAACTATCATTTTTGGGTCTAACCCTGTCTTTCAACAAATCTTCTAGATTTGAATCGTCCGTTCCTGATAATTCAGATAGTTCACTATCATAAGAGGAAGAAATCGCCCATATTTTGTAATTATTTTCTATTTACTAGTACAATTACACTTTATTCTAATATAGTTCATAAAACGACACAGCATAAATTAGGACCTAACAAAATTTCTTCTAAAACAAAAAACGCATGCGCGCCAAATAAGTTGCAGTTTACTGGAAAATAATCCGCAAACCTTTCTGACTGTTACCAACTCATCAGAAATGTTTGTGCGAACAGTGAACTACTTACTTGATTACAGTTAGAAACTGACGTGAGAACACATAAACTTAAACAGCGCACACTCCTGACGTCAGCAACTGTTTCTGGCGTGCTGTGAGAACAAACCTATAATAAAGCGGAAATGTGTCTTTCCTTGTTTATTTATCTATCCTACTCTAAGAAATTATGGCGCTTTTTTTAAAATTTACCCTACTACGATCGTAGCGCCACCCTTATTTACCACATTTTGACGGACACATTCAATACACGGAGACAGTTCTCCTTACCTCTACCCTCCATAATTAATATGAACACTTATATGACATCAGGATTTTTTTATGAGAGAAAAAATAGACCGATATCATATGAGAGCCAAAAATATGTAGTTTCAACTTTCAAATTCTCTAACTTTTTAGGAAATTGGAATATACATATGAAATTTTAGTATGTCATTCATCCACTATCTGTTAATATGTATGTAAAATTTGAGAAAAATATTTTCACATACAGATTTTTGGTGATAGCTAATATGAGTCAATGTCAGATTCCATGAATACAAACGTGTGGACGCGTCGCAAGCGCTGGCTCAAACTCCCTTAGATTTGTGACAAAAACCGACACTCATCGGATCGACTACAAGCGCTTGCAAGTCAATATAAACCAAGGCAAACACTCTATCCACACGTTTGAGTTTGCTACGGCTTGTTGAGGTTTGGCAAGCGTGCGGACGCGGCGTAATATTTGAACAGTTTCTTAATTCTATAGACATATTTTTTTTATTCAACTGAAGAATATTAGATAATAATTAAGAATCAACAAAGTCTTTATTTAGTAATGAAAGATTTGATTGATTATATCGTAGTGCATTTACTACCGCGTTATCAGATGCAAAACTATTAGAAAATTTATCCTAAATTTCTCTTAGTTCACTTTCTATCTCATTTATTTTCGATTGGGAAACACTTTTCAACTCTGTTTCGGTCATTCATTGCTTTCCGCACGTTCCTGCATGTTCGAAAGCAGTGCTTTCCGCACGGAGTGATGAAAAGTTTTATATTTCGTAACGTTGAAGGAAGCATTGCTTTCCGCACGGTCTTGCATGGTCGAAAGCAGTGCTTTCCGCGCGGAGTGATGAAAAATAATTAACTGCATGACAACTTGTTTACATAATTCATAAACATGACTACTTAAAAAGCAACTATAAAAAATAATGTACAGAGTAAATTATTACAATGTTCAAGTTAGTTTTAACACCTTCCCTCATTGAATAATTTCTCTAATCCCATAGCTTGACAAAGTAATTGAAGTCTTGGCTTAAACAGCGGCTTGGTTAAAGCATCTGCTGTTTGTTTGTCAGAAGCTAAATTCTTAACTTCAATGGAACTTTCTAACACAAGTTCTCTAACAAAGAATTGTCTGATTCGTATATGTTTGGTACGTCGATGGTATTCAGGGTTCTGTGCAAGTTTTATTACAGCTTCATTATTAATCCAAATGACTGGTAGTTGTTTCAATTTAACAATTCCTTCAAACAGACGTTTCAACCATATAATTTCTCTGGTGGCTTCACTTGCAGCGACAGTCTCTGCTTCTGTAGTGGAGATAGCTACATTTGTCTGCCGTTGGCTCATCCAGGAAATTTGATTTATACTTAATCTAATGTCCCTTTTAAATATCTAAAAATTCTTTTTACTTTCATAAAATCTTCAGAACAAGGATTTTCCAATTTTCTAGAGACTACACCAACTGCATATGCAATATCAGGACGAGTTCCTGTCATTAAATATATTAGAGCTCCAACAGCTTCCCTATACCAAAATTTTAAATTCTTTTCGCAATACTCCGTAAGCGATATGTGTGCCAAAATTTGAATGAATCGATATGATCACATAAGTTTATTTTAATGATTTTACTTTTATTTATTTTTTTAGTTCAATTAATCCCCAAGTTAATTTTCGATACACTATGTAAGTAATTGAATAACAAACTCTTATTTATTTATAGAAAAAATAATACGTAGATCAAAAAAAATCTTTAAAACGCACAAGCGAAATACCATGTGCTATTTTCTAAAAGAAAAATAATATTTTGTTTTTAAATATTTCTTTTTTAATACCTACTCTAAGTTTTAAGAAATAAACGAAAAGTCATTTAAATTTACTGATATTGGTATTTGAATAATAAAATTTGGAATAATTTTTTGTAATAATAACATAAGTTCTACATTTCAATATACATTATGTCCTATTTATATTTAGAAACATAAAAACATATTTATCCTTTTAGCCGGCATTGCAGCTGGATATGTTTGTCCTCTCAAACTCAATTTATAACATAAACAAACTCTTTTAAATTCGTAAATGTATGAAAAACAGGTTTAAGTAATATTTTTCCACTTATAATTTCCAAATAGTGAACATAGCAATTTATTTAATTTTTGTCGGTGGTTTTAAGCTATTAATTTCCTTTTGAAAATAAAGTTAAAGAAAATATTTGTGTTTTTAGACTGAATCTCTGTGACCCCAAAATTTGTAATATTTTTTATAGTTTCTACTGTTACATTGGGCTGGTCAATATCAGTTGTAGAATTTTCCATGTTAAGTAAAATTTACAATCCGATTTGAAAAAATTCTCTTGGTATTCAAAAGAGTAAAGTGTTCTTGTGGTCCCAAAGAAATTTGGTTAAGGTGTGGTCATCAATGTAGAAGATATTCCAGATAATACCATAAAAATCAACAGAATAAGCTCTGCCGTTAAGTTAATATGTTAATAATGATGTATAACATAAAAGCATAATAATTAGCCCCGTTACTGTTCCACTCTAAAGCCAAAGGCCTCTTCTCACAAGGAGAAGGAATGAGCATTTAATCGTTTTCGAAGCAATTAAATATTGTGATTTCCAGTTTATTTCTGAATCTCACAGAAATTTAACAGAAACTAAAGTGCAGATTGCCCAATTATGTATATCATATTAATAAAGTTTGTACATTTCTTTGGAATATATAAAACCGCTGTTAACTTATATTAGTTCTTTGATTTGCGTACGAAATAAATAAAATAGAATAACACACGAAATACTCTTTAATCTCTTAATGTATTTTCATGGCCTTATTGTAAAAATTAATTTAATTGTAAAATGCTGATTCGTCACAATTTTTGTCATTTTTGCGAAGATATATCAAATTTTTAGCTCATGGATAAAGCCGATAGTCTCAGCACAAATAAGCTGACAGCTGGTGTGGGACTGCATTGGGGCCCTGGCACATGCCGCAAGTCCAAATTCTCTGACACTGGCATGGATACCAGGACACTCAGGGTTTCGAGGCAATGAGAAGGCTGATGAATTGGCCCATGCGGGAACTAATACCCCAATGATTGGCCCGGAACCATTCGGCGGAGTTGCTGACACATTCAGAAAGGCAGCCATTGAGAAATGGAGGCTAGAGAAGGCCCAGGAGTGGTGGGATCAATCACCGGGCAAGCGACAAGCCAAAGTCTTCATAAAGGGACACTCGGCGAAGTTTACTGCAGAGCTGCTATCACAAAGGCGAAACGATGTCAGAATAATTGTCAGTCTCTTGACACTCTTGACAAGACATTGTGTAACGTTCCAAATTGAATTTTGAAACGTTAACTTACCCTTGCTAGCTCTAGGATCGTGGTTTCCTTCTGGTTTTCTTCAACTCCCCCCAAACAAATATTTAAGGGCGCCAAAATTACAGACAAGCAAATAAAAGATGTTAAATCAGTGTAAATTGTTTATTGCCAAAAAAGAATTATTAATTTAAGTTAATAAAGATTGAATAATAATTAACTAATTTCTTATCTTTTACTATCCAACTTTGGATGACGTCTGGAAGCCAACATAAGGATGCGGTCGAGTCGAGGTCTTCCCAAAACTAATGGTTCTGTAGATGGGTTGGCAAGATTTTTTCTAACACTTGACGGATCCTCTGAGGCTTGATGGCAAGATGTTTTCAACAAAAGGAAGCGGTAACTGTTAAAACCTGCTTACAAGCTTCTCTTCAAAAACCAAAAAAATGGCTATCCATAACAGCCCTATCTTGGGACCCTTCAACAAATTTGGCAATGGCCCTATGAATAAAAAATTCACACCGTCAAAATTCCATCTCAATAAATCTAGTTTTCGATTACAATCATCCAAAGTTACTCCAAGTTCGAGAATAGAAAAAAGTTAATCACTTTATCTGTTTACATATTTTTAACACAATAAAAACTGATTTAGACAATGATTGTAATCGAAATAATTTAAAAGTTAGAATAATAAAATTATTATAATCAATAAAATATATTCACCAAGTTTTTGACTATTAATAAAAATTATTAAACAATTAAACTCTTACTCACCAAATGAAGGGAGAAGAAAAACGAAGAGAACTGCTGGCTAAGAAGCACAAAATGGTAATGATATTCAAAATACCGACTCTCTTTTCAAATGAACAACGGTACCCGGTTTTAAACAGAAATCTATTCTGCGTCGACTCCAAAGAATCTTCGATAAACTCGAACCGTCGTAGGCCAGGCCAAAATATCGTAGCAAAATAAACGAGAAATTAATGAAATAGAATATTTGTAGGCCAGGCCAAACAATTAACGATGTAATCGTTACACCACGGTAACCTGACGGAAAAAAAAAGAATTGAAGATTCTTTTTTTTTTTTTTTTTTTTTTTTTTTTTTCTAAAAACATCAAAAGGGGTGAATAATCAAAAACTGGTGAATCGGTAAAAAAAAAATAAACAGTATTACATAATTAAAGGCAACCAAGAATTTGAGTACTTCTTAAATAATAAAAAAAAACATTCTCGAAGAAAAAACAAAATTTAAAGGCACGAAACCTTACTACACTTTACCTCTAGGGAAGAAAGAAAACAAATTTTTGAGAAAACTCGGGAGCAAGCACCCAGTGAGTTAAAGTACCACCAGACTAAAACGACGACGGTTCATCCGTATCGGCGAACTGTGGTCGAGGCCCACCGAGTGAGCGGTAACAATGCATACTTCCAAGGGCGACCTCGCGAAAGATGTTAATCGCGTCATGGTTACACACCCTTGGACCTCACACCATACGGTATGCAAAGCCCTCTCACCCAGCAAACGACGAACAGAGTCCCCACCCACATCAGAACTTCCGCCGGAAAAAATAACAAAAGACAAGTTACGGTAACAAAGATTAAGATACTGCTGGGATTTCCACGGGGCGCTCTGCAAGGCCATCTGACTCTACCAGCAGTAGTGAACCCCCACATAGTGACAGTTTTCCCTCAGGTCCCTGTCGGCAAGCAATTCACCTCCCACTGGCAAAGCGTAACCAATGCAGTCCCACTTAAGAGCAACTCCCCGTGCAGCCTCAGCACCCACCAAAACCTAAGGCCAAGAAAAAAGCACGGAGGGACGTTTTGGGCCTAAGCCCGGGACCTGAAGGGACCCAGTGAAGCAAGTAATATTACCATGGATTTTGAAGAAACCCAGGTAGTTAAACCGTCAAAAGACGAAGTGACTGGATTTTTACAAGGGGTACCAGCCAACCCAATGGAACGGTCAACACTGAAGTTTCTCCACGCTGGACAGGGGATGCGAGGAGCTCAGCGAAGACGGGTGGTCTCGGCATAACCAACGGTTATTCGCAACGCTATTAGATGGCATGTCAGCCATGAAAAATAAAAATAAACAAAAGGAAAAAAGGTAAATATATATAAAAAATAAAGGGACTTGACCAAGGGAGTTCCGAAAGTTAAGCTTCCCCGGGAACATGTTTCTCCATTTGGTAGACAACGCCCAGTCGGGAAGAGAGAGAGAATTTAAAGCCAAAGAGGTTAAGACACAAAAAAAAAATTTTTGAAAAAGTGGCAATAACAAAAAGAACAAAAAGGTATAGTCACAATCGGTAAGAGAGTCCCCCCACTCTAAAAAAAAAATTTGGTCGCATTGACCAGCACCTCTAGGGTACCCAAAAAGTCATAATCGGTATTGCTATCATTTAAGTAGCTAAAAGTCACAATCGGTAAAAAAAAATTAATAACTGTCCTATTTAAGGTCGTTTAAAAAAAAAAAACAACCTTAACGAGATGTAACGAAAGAAACAAGAGATAAATGTTCACAATACAAGGCAAAGTCAATCTCCAAAGGTAAAATAATTTATCATAGCAACGAAGACATAGATAAGACTGTCGACAACAGAATCATTGAATACACAAAAAAATACTCAACTTGAGTAATAAAAACAAGCCCAAAAGCCAAGGAAATATTCAATGAACGAGATAAATTGAAACCAAATATCAGCTGAGCGAAAATGTGACTAAACACTAAAAGATAAATCAACTAATATTCAGATCAAAAATAAGTTGACAAGTCTTATCGCTAAGCAGACAAGAGACATAAAAAAGATAAAAGGAAATTGCTATCATAAAAAGACAAGAAATAACTGGAGATAATGAAAAAGATAAACGATAATATTTATCATTCAAAATGACAACAAACAACGGAATAATGTGAACATCAAAAAAAAATTGGACAGTTAATAAAGTAAAAATGACGAAATCAATCAGGATCAGAAAACGAATACTCAAACGCTAAGAACACTGAAAGGCAATAATCACTAAGTAAAGAAGGAAAAAAAAATTTTGAAAAAGGAACAAACTAAGAATCCAAAAATACTAATACTTTTTTTTTCTTTAAATTTTCAAAAAAAATTAAATGACAATCGAAGTTAATCTAAAAGGTTGAAAGGAATTTTGAAAAAGTTTTTTTTTTTTTTTTTTTTTTTTTTTTAAGAATTTAAAAAATCTAAGAAATGGAAATTGAAAAGTTAATACCTTATGCCTTCCGTGAAGTGACTCCAGTGTAAGAAATCCAAAAAATATCAATCAAAAGTAAGGAATTCAAACATGACGAGAAAAGATAAAATAAAAGACGATAACTTAATATTTTTCACAAACAAGAAACTACAAAAAATTACAAACAACGAAACAAAAGAAAAATCACAAACTTTTTTTATCAAAATGTCCTAGATATGTGAAAAACAGTCATAGATATTAAAAGTATTTCGGTACTTGGTGTATCACAAAATCAATACAGATAAAAAAATGAAAGAATGGTATGTGGAAAACAAAAAAAAATCCCGAGTAGGTACACAAATTCATGGAAAGTCTATAAGTTTCCCAAAGATAAGCCCTAACGGCCGAAAAAGAAACCAATATAGACCATAATCCCACAATACAATAAGATACGAAAAGATAAGATAAATTTCTATTGTGTCCCAACCATACGGAACACCAATAGAAGCGATAAGAAGCAGTTACTACCAACTGCTCCACGATAAAGAGGTCTCACGGACCCCTATAAGATACTAAGGTCTCACAGACCTTACACGGTAATAATGTGGTCTTCCAGACCACACCAAAAATATGCCCACGGCAAACAACGATAAGTACCCACACTCAAGATATAAAAAAAAATTTCCAATAACCACCTTCCAAATCCTTACTGCAAGAAATGAGATAAAAAGAGAGAAAAAAAGAAAAACCAAAATACAGAAATGAAAGGAATTCAAAAAAAAAATTTGACTGTAACTTTCACACTCACACAATAAAGTCAAAAAAAGAAAAGACAAAGGCTAAGATAGCAACGAAAAAAAAAAAGGACCTAATGATAACACGACACAAACACTTCAAAATCTGCTAAGAAGCCCTAACTGCCTAAACGATTCTGCCAACAAATCAGGAATAATAAAGATAAATCAAAGATAAAGCCATATTTTACAACCATAGATAATGTATAGATAAGAGACAAACGGTATCGTAAAATATCTAACTGGAAAAGCGACATTATTGTAAGGTAAAATATTTAACTAGAGATAATAATATTCTCGATAAATGAAACTCGGTAAATTAAAAATTAAACTCGAAGTATACCAAACAATAGTGGTTAGCCTTGAATCTATCGATAATGAATTTCAACAAAATAAAATAAAGATAAAAAGTTAAGTGTTAGAAAAATATTACTAAAATATTTGCATGTCTGCAATTAAATTGATGGAAAATATAAAAATTAATTTAAAGTGAATGATTAGGAAAAGTTTCAAAAAACCAGAATACTTAGTTGGGCGCCAGTTTGTAACGTTCCAAATTGAATTTTGAAACGTTAACTTACCCTTGCTAGCTCTAGGATCGTGGTTTCCTTCTGGTTTTCTTCAACTCCCCCCAAACAAATATTTAAGGGCGCCAAAATTACAGACAAGCAAATAAAAGATGTTAAATCAGTGTAAATTGTTTATTGCCAAAAAAGAATTATTAATTTAAGTTAATAAAGATTGAATAATAATTAACTAATTTCTTATCTTTTACTATCCAACTTTGGATGACGTCTGGAAGCCAACATAAGGATGCGGTCGAGTCGAGGTCTTCCCAAAACTAATGGTTCTGTAGATGGGTTGGCAAGATTTTTTCTAACACTTGACGGATCCTCTGAGGCTTGATGGCAAGATGTTTTCAACAAAAGGAAGCGGTAACTGTTAAAACCTGCTTACAAGCTTCTCTTCAAAAACCAAAAAAATGGCTATCCATAACAGCCCTATCTTGGGACCCTTCAACAAATTTGGCAATGGCCCTATGAATAAAAAATTCACACCGTCAAAATTCCATCTCAATAAATCTAGTTTTCGATTACAATCATCCAAAGTTACTCCAAGTTCGAGAATAGAAAAAAGTTAATCACTTTATCTGTTTACATATTTTTAACACAATAAAAACTGATTTAGACAATGATTGTAATCGAAATAATTTAAAAGTTAGAATAATAAAATTATTATAATCAATAAAATATATTCACCAAGTTTTTGACTATTAATAAAAATTATTAAACAATTAAACTCTTACTCACCAAATGAAGGGAGAAGAAAAACGAAGAGAACTGCTGGCTAAGAAGCACAAAATGGTAATGATATTCAAAATACCGACTCTCTTTTCAAATGAACAACGGTACCCGGTTTTAAACAGAAATCTATTCTGCGTCGACTCCAAAGAATCTTCGATAAACTCGAACCGTCGTAGGCCAGGCCAAAATATCGTAGCAAAATAAACGAGAAATTAATGAAATAGAATATTTGTAGGCCAGGCCAAACAATTAACGATGTAATCGTTACAATTGTAGGCTCAAGAAACACATGACTCAGTTGAACTTAGCAGATGAAGACATCTGTCGATACTGCCAAGAGGAGGAGGAAATCGCATTTCATGTCCTATGCCAATGCGAAGGCCATGCAAGAACTCGGTTTCTAGTACTGGGAGAGGAGAAACCGGCTGCTCCAAGTTATGCGGAGTGGCCACTGTCACGGCACTTTATTATATATTATCTCTGGTTCAGAAAGTTGGATATAACTCTCTCTTAAGCTTTTGGTAATTAGAAAAGGATTACAAACGATGATCATACTAAAATTGTCTCAGTGCTCTGAAGTTTATTTTAAGGTTTTAATTTAGAACATTAAAAAAAGATCGAGTATGGCTTAACAAATAATCTTACACAGAATAATAAATAGAATAATATAAGTAAAAAAATGCTACAAGGTTTTCTAAATCTATCCTCGGATAACATATTGTTAAACAGGTTCTTGTATGTATGTATGTATGTATGTATGTATGTATGTATGTATGTATGTATGTATGTATGTATGTATGTATGTATGTATGTATGTATGTATGTATGTATGTATGTATGTATGTATGTATGTATGTATGTATGTATGTATGTATGTATGTATGTATGTATGTATGTATGTATGTATGTATGTATGTATGTATGTATGTATGTATGTATGTATGTATGTATGTATGTATGTATGTATGTATGTATGTATGTATGTATGTATGTATGTATGTATGTATGTATGTATGTATGTATGTATGTATGTATGTATGTATGTATGTATGTATGTATGTATGTATGTATGTATGTATGTATGTATGTATGTATGTATGTATGTATGTATGTATGTATGTATGTATGTATGTATGTATGTATGTATGTATGTATGTATGTATGTATGTATGTATGTATGTATGTATGTATGTATGTATGTATGTATGTATGTATGTATGTATGTATGTATGTATGTATGTATGTATGTATGTATGTATGTATGTATGTATGTATGTATGTATGTATGTATGTATGTATGTATGTATGTATGTATGTATGTATGTATGTATGTATGTATGTATGTATGTATGTATGTATGTATGTATGTATGTATGTATGTATGTATGTATGTATGTATGTATGTATGTATGTATGTATGTATGTATGTATGTATGTATGTATGTATGTATGTATGTATGTATGTATGTATGTATGTATGTATGTATGTATGTATGTATGTATGTATGTATGTATGTATGTATGTATGTATGTATGTATGTATGTATGTATGTATGTATGTATGTATGTATGTATGTATGTATGTATGTATGTATGTATGTATGTATGTATGTATGTATGTATGTATGTATGTATGTATGTATGTATGTATGTATGTATGTATGTATGTATGTATGTATGTATGTATGTATGTATGTATGTATGTATGTATGTATGTATGTATGTATGTATGTATGTATGTATGTATGTATGTATGTATGTATGTATGTATGTATGTATGTATGTATGTATGTATGTATGTATGTATGTATGTATGTATGTATGTATGTATGTATGTATGTATGTATGTATGTATGTATGTATGTATGTATGTATGTATGTATGTATGTATGTATGTATGTATGTATGTATGTATGTATGTATGTATGTATGTATGTATGTATGTATGTATGTATGTATGTATGTATGTATGTATGTATGTATGTATGTATGTATGTATGTATGTATGTATGTATGTATGTATGTATGTATGTATGTATGTATGTATGTATGTATGTATGTATGTATGTATGTATGTATGTATGTATGTATGTATGTATGTATGTATGTATGTATGTATGTATGTATGTATGTATGTATGTATGTATGTATGTATGTATGTATGTATGTATGTATGTATGTATGTATGTATGTATGTATGTATGTATGTATGTATGTATGTATGTATGTATGTATGTATGTATGTATGTATGTATGTATGTTGTTAGGGGTAACAGATACACCTGCGACCTATAAGATCTATTGTGTCCCCTTTTCTTGCTATATTTCTGATGATTCCTCAGACTAATAGCAGCTCTTCTAGTCCTATCTTCCTTAGAAAGTTTAGGATAGCATTGGGTTTTAAATTAGGTAGTTCTTCCCTTTCTATTTCGTATGACCCTAGGTATTTGACCCTAGTTGTACTTAATGCTATGCATTCTGAAACTATGTGTATTGAGGTTTCATACTCTACCTCACAGAATCTGCAGTTTGCTTCATCTACTAATCCTAGTTTCTTCATGTGTCCTCTTAATCGACAGTGACCGGTTAGTATTCCTATTATAATTCGGAGGTTTTTCCTACTCAGGTTAAGACAGCTGTGAGATCTCTTCTGGTTATAGTTTCCCAGGAGCGTCTTCGATTGTCTTAGTCCTTCTAGATTATTCCAGTACTTGGATTTTTCGCTATCCATTTTTTTCTTTAGTTTTTCTAAGATTGTACTACTGCTGATTCCACAGGATGGGTCTGGTCCCAGGTATGGGATTTCAGCTCCTTTTTTTGCCAGCTTGTCTGCTGTTTCATTTCCTTCTATTCCTACGTGTCCTGGAACCCATAGGAGGGTAACAGTGTTATTCTGTCCCAGTTCATTTAATTTGCCTAGGCATTCCCAGACCATCTTTGAACTGATTATATCTGAGTTCAGAGCTTTGATGGCTGCTTGACTATCTGACATGATTACAATCTTCTGTCTACGAAAGTTCCTTTCAATGTTAAATTCTATACATCTTTCGATGGCACGAATTTCAGCTTGAAAGATGCTTGGGTACGTACCCAGGCTTTCTGAGTATTTGGTTCTAGGTCCAAACACCCCTGCTCCTGTTCCTTTATCTGTCTTGGAGCCGTTCGTATACCATTTTATGGCGTTTTGGCTTAGCCCCAATATGGTGTTTTCGTCCCATTTAGATTTGTTTCCCAGTTTAGTGGTAAATTTTCTTACAAAGTTAAATTTCTTTGGCATGTCATCTTGGGGCATTTCCCAAGTTTGATCAAGTTGGAGCGATCGAGGTTTTTTCCTTGATTATTCCTTCTTTGATCATTCTATATATTTGTTTTCTTCCTAGCATTTTCTACTTGAATATGCAGTGACGAGAGATTTAGTATTACTTCCATTGCAGCAGTGGGACATGTTCTCATTGCTCCAGTGATACAGGTTCTTTAAGAACTATTTGTGGATTTATAAATTTTTGTTCAATTTTATTTACCTAACGGTTTTTTTAAATCTATTGAGCTGGGGATTTATCCAAGAGTATTTAAATTCTTACATAGTTAGAAGTAAACCCAGTAAACTAACATATAGAGACCAATTGGATAATTCATATGGCGTATACTATTTGTTATTAAATTATAAGCAATCGATAAACAGTCGAATGAAGATATTATAGTCTATAAAAAAACCTTAACCAAATTACGCAGGGATTAAAATGATCCACAGTCAAAACTAACAAATTAAACAATTCACTATTAGATTTTAATAACATAAAGTGTAATCTCCACAACAGATTACATTTAAAGAAACAGCATAAATTCATAACAATATTTTATTAACAATTTGTGAAAGAAACTGTTGTTTGTATATTTTTGTCCATTACCATTAACTGCCTAGAAAAATACCTATACTGGTACGAAACTAAGGAGGGTAGCTTCTAGCTTCACTGTTTAAAACGTTTAAATAGCAGTATGTTATGTGCAAGCTTGATAGAAGTAATGTGAACTATAAACTGTGAAAGGCTTTCGCGGCCATTGTCTATTGTATCAATGGTTTTTGGGCTGTTAGGCCGGCGTCGATTGTCTTGCTGACTTGACGTTTCGCCAACACGAGCGAGTTATAAGTTGATGACCTGTAATATCCGATACCCGATTTCCTTTCAATGCAGCGGACTTCCCAATAGCAAATTCTGCAATTCAACAGGATGTTACACTCGAGGAACCAAACTTGCAATTCTGCAAGTCTGACGTTTCGATTCCATTCAATCATCAATAATTTAAGTATAAATAGTTGTAAATTTGTAATATCAAATCAGTTCTAATTATTTAGTAACCAAAGTGTATTTTTGTGTAAAGTTCAGTATAAAGTTTGTTATTGTAAATTTTGAAAATAAAGTTTTTAAAAAGTGATTTTTGTGAGAAGAAAATATTTCTGGCGCAGTCATAAGGATAGCGGGAGAGTCTTTGAAGATCCTCGTCGTTCTTAAACGTTTGCTCGCTAATCGACCTACTCAAGGGAACATTCAACTGTCAACCTGACGGCCATCAAGAAAACCATATTAAAAAAAGAAAAATAGGAAGAGTATGCACTTCAGCATCATCTTTACCCTGTAAGTTACACATGTCTCAACCATCCACACCACAGAACCCCGTCCTTAGACCTCCTACATTAATAATATCCCAATCAATATACGACCCAGTTGAAGACATAATAAACAACCCACTAGGCGAATTAAATGCAGAAGAACAAGATATCGTAAACGAGCTCCTTCGAAACGAAAAATCAAAAGAAGATAACAACATAGCAGACGACAATAGCGATATAACCAGACACACCGCTGAAGAGGACCCTATACTTGGTATGCCCATAAGCGAACGAGCAATTAACCATTACAATAACCAAATTATCCTCAGACTCGTTAATGTCAACCCTGCTTCGCCAATTAAAGAAGAGATTTTTATTAACAAAAAACGATTTCATATGCAAATTGGGAGAAACAATCTTGACAATGAAATCTTCAAATTTTTCAAAGACTTTATCGATCCCAAGAAGAAATACGCCTTGTTTTTCGAAGATGAAGAGCTCTACCCAATCCTTTGTAGGATTACAAGGGAAAAATTTAAGAACTCCGCATTCAGCTTAGTTAAATGCAATACACTTTTAGAAGATGTAAATTCCACCGAAAGACAAAAACAAATAATATTAGGATATCACGAAGGCAAGACGAATCACAGGGGAATAGATGAAGTAGAAGCAGAAATCCGAAAACTTTTCTACTGGCCAACTATAAAGAAGGACATAGAAGAGATTATAAGTTTATGCGAGATCTGCCAAGTTAGCAAGTATGATAGGAACCCACCAAAACCTAAGTTTATGCTAACCCCAACTCCAACTAAGCCTATGGAAATAATTCACCTAGATGTATTTCAAGCCAGCGGACAAAAATTCTTAACTATAGTTGATGCCTTTTCAAAGTACGGACAAGCCTACCCGATAGAAGGAGCAAATGCAATCAGTGTCCTAAATGCTCTCCTTGTGTTCATCACCCATCATAGACTTCCACACCTTATAGTGACAGACAGCGGAACCGAGTTAAAGAATGGTCTGATGCAAGAATTCGTCGACATACACAAGATCTCTATTCACTACACCACCCCGGATAGCCCGCAGTCCAACGGAATGATTGAAAGGTTTCACTCTACAATTCTTGAACACCTTAGAATTATTCGAGAGAAAAAGAAATCCTCAAATATAAAAGAACAGATGCTATATGCCATACTAGGGTACAACAACTCTATTCATTCAGTGACCCAACTTAAACCCATAGACGTTCTGAACGGCCATCTGGAAGCTAAAGATCCATTCGACATTGATATAAAAAAGACTCTGCTTAATAACTATACACAATGCCATCGAGATAAGACCAAAGAAATGTATAAGGAGATTAATAAGAAAATTCAGGGAATAAAAGTGAAAAATATCGAAAAAAGAAACGAAAAACGAGATGTGCCAATAACATATAAACCCTTTTCAAAAGTATATTCCAAAAAAATAGTCAGAAGGAACAAACTCCTCCCACGATTTTCCCCAAAAGTCGTCCAAAACAATAATCCTGTCACCATCGAAACTGAAAAAGCAACAATACACAAAAAGAATATCAAACATAAACCACAAAATTTATTGCAGATGTACATTCAGCATGGGACAAGAAGTAAAAATGAAGAACTTACAAGACAACCCCGGAATACTACCTGTGAACCAGGGCCAAGCAAGAGTCCAAACAAGCACGCATGACTTTATACATTACCTACCACTTCAACCAATAGAAGAAGAAATTAAATCAGTAGAAAACAA
The DNA here is from genome assembly GCA_964028335.1 of Altica lythri. NCBI lineage: Eukaryota > Metazoa > Arthropoda > Insecta > Coleoptera > Chrysomelidae > Altica > Altica lythri. Next base: position 8,622,682 of record OZ034806.1, on the reverse strand, counting down.
TACGAAGCCGTTACCACTGCGATTCAAAATGGGTTAAGCCACCCTTACTTCATTAGCTTACAAAATTTCGATCAAGCCCTGCGCTACCAACTGCAGAGCGTCAAAGAAAAATTTCGCTCCATTTCACCAGTCACCAGACCAAAAAGGGGACTTTTCAATGGCCTGGGAAGCATCATAAAAACCATATCCGGAAATCTCGATCAAGAAGACGCAAAATACTATAATAAAGCAATAGAAAAACTAAAAGAAAACGAACAAAACCTGACTTATCAAGTAAACCACCGCATCAGTCTAAATACAAGAATAATAGAAAAATTCAACGAATCAATATCACTCATCAGTCACAATCAGGAAATTGTCGCCTACGAGATCGAAACCATCAACTCCAGACTCAACAAATTGGCCTTCGACTACAACCACTATCTAAAAACGAGGAACGTATTAGATCAGCTAAACGTTATCCTCCAAATCATTCTTCAATTACTAAGTGACCTCGAAGAAGCAGTAACATCAGCAGAGCTTAGAGAGCCAGCAACAAAATAAAAATTAAAAATCGGCCCAATCGAGTGACCGATACCTAACCCCTAGTGTCCATGCTGTCGGGACACGCAGTTCTTATTAACAAAACTCTGTTATGGATCTTGTTGCTGGTCGCAGATGTCATCAGCAGAGCCCAGAGAGCCAGCAACAAAATAAAAATTAAAATTCGGCCCAACCGGGTGACCGGTATTTACCTCCTAGTGTCCATGCTATCGTGACACGCAGTTATTAATGACATAACTCTGTCATGGATTTTGTTGCTGGTTGTAAAAAGCATCAACAGAGTCCAGAGAGCCAGCAACAACATAAAAATTAAAAATCGGCCCAACTGGGTGACCGGTATCTAACTCCTAGTGTCCATGCTATTGTGACAAGCAGTTATTACTGACAGAACTCTGTCATGGATTTTGTTGCAGGTTGTAAAAACCATCAGCAGAGCTCAGAAAGCCAGCAGCAAAATAAAAATTAAAAATCGGTCCAACCGCGTGATCTATTGAAAAGAATTTTATGATTTTTTTTGTTGTTTCATCATATTTTGAATTTTTTCTTAGAAGAACATAAAGGTCCTAAATGCATTCTAAAGGATTGAAAAAAAAAATAAATAAAAAGATTTTGTTCTCCTTTTTGTAATTATTATTGCAATATTGCCACAAGGATAATAAATTATGGACTTTCTAACTAATCGTGTCTTGTAGAAAATTTATTAACAAACATTTTCTTTTTGTATAACTTTTTTCCAAAAGTTATAGTTTAAAAGTTATAAGCAAAAACAGAAGAAAAACCAGTGATTTTTTACTTGTTTTTTTTTTAAATATTTAACAATGTTGCGTAACTTTTCCAGAAGGAGGATAGTTTAATTATTGTTGTATAAGTTGTTTTCAACTAATTTCAACAAAAATTAGCGGGTTCCCTCTCAAAAGCCAACTCAAAACAGATCCGCCCGGGTCTAATATAAAATTTAAAATTGTTGCGATGGAGCCAATATTAAAGGCTATTTATTCTAAAATTATCGTTTGTGGTGCTTTCGAGTTGTGAATCTGTTGTGAATTAAGCATGCGCACATCGTATACTGACAATTTGTTACCAACCTGTTCCTGACTTGTCGCGGATAGGTTCTGCGAACGAAGCTAATTTTGCGTTTTCCGTTTTAACTTACATGAAAAAAAGAAAATCTCAAGTGAAAGTGAACGGTAATACAACACACCTGAAAAAAAATATATAACAAAATATATACAATATGTATAAAAAATATATTTTAAATAGCTTATTTTTGGCCGATTTTCGTATATATTTTATATATTTTAAAAATGTTTAAAATATATCTTAGAATATATATAAAATACATGTATTCAAATACTTATACTAATATAAAATAGTTATTTATGTATCAAGGGCGTAAAACAGGCGTTTATGGACCGCAACGTGTAAATAAGAGCCCGAGCCGCAGGCTATTTTTTATTTTTATTTTTTTGTGAACAATTTAATATAAATGCCATTTCAACTTGCATGAATTTTATACCTCGAACTTTGATATTATTAACAATTTACCCTGTATAACCATTTACCTAATAATATTTTAAAACAATAATCTATATACCTATGTTGTCGTTACCCTAACAACAAAGTCAAAATAGGTGGTGGCCACTTTCATTTAGAATCATTGTCAGTTTAGATGATTGCAAGTATTTTAATATTTAAGACAAAAAAATTACTTTACCGCCCGCTATTTACACTTTATCGCCCGGCGGGCGGTAAAGTAGGCCACGGGCGCTAAAGTGGCACTTTACGCCCGCTAAATGTATGTAATAATCTGTACTTTACCGCCCAGTCGTGCATAAAATATATATATATACAGATTTCTGTCAATTATAACTGCGTGTCACAATAGCATGGACACTAGGAGTTAGTTACCGGTTATCCGGTCCGGCCGAATTTCCATTTCTATTTTGTTGATGACCCTCTGGGCTCTGCTAATGGCATCTGCGACCAGCATCAAAATCCATAACAGAGTTTTATCAATAAGAACTGCGTGTCGCGATATTATGGACACTAGGAGTCAGTTAATGGTCACCCGGGCGGGCCGATTTTTAATTTATATCTTGTTGCTGGCTCTCTGAGCTCTGCTGATGCTTTTTACAGCCAGCAACAAAATCCATGACAAAGTTCTGTCAGTAATAAATGCGTGTCACGATAGCATGGACACTAGGAGTAAGTTACCGGTCACCCGGTTGGGCCGAATTTTAATTTTTATTTTGTTGCTGGCTCTCTGGGCTCTGCTGATGACATCTGCGACCAGCAACAAGATCCATAACAGAGTTTTGTTAATAAGAACTGCGTGTGCCGACAGCATGGACACTAGGGGTTAGGTATCGGTCACTCGATTGGGCCGATTTTTAATTTTTATTTTGTTGCTGGCTCTCTGGGCTCTGCTGATGACATCTGCGACCAGCAACAAAATCCATAACATCAATACAAACTGTATATTACGATAGCAGGGACACTAATTGGTAGTTATTATTAACAATTTCTAGCTGATTCTAGGGTTTTTCGAATTTTTGCCTGTACTGGTTTTGAGCAACAAATTAGCAACAAATTTACACGCATTAGTCTAATTTTTCTGGGCTAGTCCTGTCATTTTATTGCTAGCTTGTTGTAAAGCTGGCAGTAATTTGTTTTTTGTGAAACTGAATGGAGCTACAAAATCGTGATTTTAGCAACTAATTAGCAACTATTTAGCTACAAATTCCCACTCATGTTTCGATGGTTTCTGCCGACTTTTCACTGCCAGCTTTATAGACCTACTAGCTGACCCGGCGAACTTCGTACCGCCTACTGATGTTTTTTTACCATTTTTCCAAATTTTTACGGTTTGGTAAATTATCTTTAGATATATTATAGATTTCTATAAATTATTTATATTATTTATTATTTGTGTGATTATTATAAGCTTATTGACAGATGATAGAAGTGAAGTTAGTTGATTTGCTTTTTGAATTGTTCATTTTTAGGCGATACGTTGCAGCGCCGCCTGGTGGCGAGTTACATCAATGTGCATAGCATATTCGTTTTCTCCGTGAAAAAATACATATACATACCAATTTTCATGACAATCGGTTGAACGGGGCAGAAGTCGATACTTTACAGCGCCGCCTGGTGGCGACTGGCATCAATGTGCATAGCATATTCGTTTTCTCCGTAAAAAAATACATATACACACCAATTTTCATGACAATCGGTTGAACGGGGCAGAAGTTGCTACTCTGCAGCGCCACCTGGTGGCGAATGGCATCAATGTGCATAGCATATTCCTTTTCTCCGTGAAAAAATACATATACATACCAATTTTCATGACAATCGGTTAAACGGGGCAGAAGTTGCTACTCTGCAGCGCCACCTGGTGGCGAGTAGCATCAATGTGCATAGCATATTCGTTTTTTCCGTGAAAAAATACATATACATACCAATTTTCATGACAATCGGTTAAACGGGGCAGAAGTTGCTACTTTGCAGCGCCACCTGGTGGCGAGTGGCATCAATGAGCATATCATATAAACCTTCTCCGTGGAAAAATACATATATATATATATATATATATATATATATACCAATTTTTATAATAATCGGTCCAGTAGTTTTTGAGTTCATCGATTTCGTACATAAAAACACATCCTTTTTTATATATATAGATTAGGCGATACGTTGCAGCGCCGCCTGGTGGCGAGTTACATCAATGTGCATAGCATATTCGTTTTTTCCGTGAAAAAATACATATACATACCAATTTTCATTAAAATCGGTTGAACAGGGCAGAAGTTGCTACTCTGCAGCGCCACCTGGTGGTGAGTGGCATCAATGAGCATAGCATATTCGTTTTCTTCGTGAAAAAATACATATACATACAAATTGTCATGACAATCGGTTGAACGGGGCAGAAGATGCTACTTTGCAGCGCCACCTGGTGGCGAGTGGCATCAATGAGCATATTATATAAACCTTCTCCGTGGAAAAATACATATATATATACCAATTTTCATAATAATCGGTCCAGTAGTTTTTGAGTTCATCGATTTCGTACATAAAAACACATCCTTTTTTATACAGGGTGTCCCAGAATTAACTACGGAAACTTCGTATACGTATTCCTTGATGACAAATAAGTATGGTCTTTCCTATAAAAAAATTTTTTTTAGAGACTCCTGTCAGAGTTATACGGTTTTAATTTAATATCTTCTGATTGGTCCAAGATAAAAAATTAAAAATTTGGGTGAAAAATCATTTTTATAAAGACGCATTTCTCCTGCCACTTTTAACCTGCCCTACCCCATTCTAAGGGTGCAAATCAAGGAACTCCTCTCAATATTTTTTTTGTAACTTTCTTAGCAATTAATATTTTTATTTTTTTACTCCAAACCGAAACGATTTCGCAAAAAACGACAAGGAACAAAAAAGTTTCTAAATAATCAAAACTTCCTAAAATAATTTTTTGTTATTGCAAATATTAATTGCTAAGAAAGTTACAAAAAAAACATTAAGAGGGGTTCCTTGATTTGCACCCTTAGAATGGGGTAGGGCAGGTGAAAAGTGGCAGGAGAAATGCGTCTTTATAAAAATGATGTTCACCCAAATTTTTAATTTTTTATTTTGGACCAATCAGAAGATATTAAATTAAAACCGTATTTTACCACCCCTCTTTAAAGGGTTATAACTCTGACAGGAGTCTCTAAAAAAATTTTTTTTATAGGAAAGACCCTACTTATTTGTCATCAAGGAATACGTATACGAAGTTTCCGTAGTTAATTCTGGGACACCCTGTATATATTATATAGATTTCTTTGTGCGATGCAAAGAAAACTGAATTCGCAACTTCGAATTGGAGACGCTCGGAAAAATTTGTTATATCTCGGTGAAAAATGAACCGATTTCGATGATTTTTTTTTATCTGGGGTAGCTCGTGGAAATAATAACATCTGAAATACTTTCACTCTTCAAATATTACCTCCAACCCCTCTAATTATTTTTTTTTTTCAATAAATATTTTTTTTCGTTTTTTTTTTTTTAAGTTTTCAATATTATTAAACATAATATACTAATACTATTCCTAAATTACAGCTCAAAATCATCCTTATTTTCCCCTACAGCCTGGGCTATTTGATTATTTGTAGATACTGCATAATGCAGTTCAACCCTTTGGCTGTCGTTCAAAACAATTCCGGTTTCTTAATATTAATAACAATAGGCTATGTGAATGATTGAAAAAAAAAACATTATCTCGGCTCCTAGTGGAGCTACAGAGTTCATTTTTTTTTTCAAATTGTCGAGAAAAAGAGCAGCAATTCAGAGGTAAGTGTTTGCAAATAACTGCAAAAAAACCGGGAAAGTTATTTAATTTTATACGTCGTGTAAAAATAATGCAATAATAAATAGTATTTATTTATAGGAAACAAACAAAAATTACGACTTCCCGCAGTATAGGTAGGTACTTTGATGAAGCAACTTAAGGAAGCCAACAATATGTCGCAGCTCATTGTAGCACGTTTCTGAAACTTTTTATTGCATTTAACAACAAAGCCCTTTTCGCGTAAAAGTAACGTATAAATCGGAATAAAACTAAATAACAAAAATTTCAAATCAGAAAAAATCATGCATATTTATATCATCAGAATGCATAATTTAAGATAGGTTTCAGTGTCAGTAATTGTTTATTGCAGTACAAAGAATTATTAAATAAATCATTGATTTTTAACGGTTTCTGTTTAATAACCTACTCATTCGATTTTGATGCGCGACGTCTCATTCGACGTGGAATTTCATCAGTTAAAAATGACTTCAATATCATTTTGCTGCGGCAATATGCAAACGAGTTAGAGCAAAAAAACTAATTTTACCACATATTTGCATTGTTTAAACAATGAAGCCGTGCGAAGTAGCTATTTACGGACATACGGCAACACTCAGTACTGATTCCCAAAACAGATTTATGGATTTTCAGGAATCTAGGATTTAGTACTCCTCAAATCGTAGATTGCTTGCACTATTGTAACAATCGGCAATCATGCAAACTATTGACTAACTACTATTAGGCAACCACCTATTCTACATTGTGGTGGCATGACTACAACATTTAGTTGTACAAATTTTGATTACATTGATTTTATGACATTCAAGTTTTTTATCATAAAATCATATTCTTCTACTGATTGTTTAAATTATTAGGTTATATAATTTTCAATTTATGAAGTTTTAAATGTGGCAACAATGGATTAGAAGTCTGCATTTAGACGCCCCGCACACCATGTTGCAAGCTCACAACCAAAGATTAAATCTGTGCTCACAACGCTCAAACCAGAGATAATATATAATATATATATTTAATATATTTATATTATATTGTCTCTGGTGCTGTAGTAATATATACAACTGTCAGGTATGCCTGTCATATTACTGCGACTGCGTCTGAGTGCGTCTTTAACCACCGCTCTTCCAGCCCCAAAAATTTCTTTAAAAAAATAATTGTTTATACCTATTAAAAGAGCTTATTTTGCACCTTTCAAAAATGTATTTTTCATTCTTTGTACCCTCGTACTTTTTTTGATAAATTTGATTAAAAGTTTGCTTTACTTAAACCAGATTTAAATGCTCATTTCTCACTCCCTAAAGAGTATTTCGATATCCGCCTTTTACCAAAAATTTGCAATTTTAATTTTCTAATTTGCACCATCGTAAAATTTCGGAAAAACGGTAACAATTATTATAAAAATTAATAAAATTAGTTTCTGATTGCTGCCAGAAATAAGTAGTGAACGCATGCGCAGCTATTTATTTCTGAACGTACATCAGCCAGGAAATGAATTTATTAATATTTATAATAATAGGTAGTTACCGTTTTTCGAAAATTTTACGATGGTGCAAATTAGAAAATTAAAATTGCAAATTTTTGGTAAAAGGTGCATATCGAAATACACTTTAGGGAGTGAGATATGAGCATTTGAATCTGGTTTAAGTAAAGTAAAATTAAAAAAAAGTACAAGGGTGCAAATTATGAAAAATACATTTTTAAAAGGTGCAATTTAAGCTCTTTTAATAGGGAAGCCGGAAAATTCCCCGACGGAAAATTCCCCGACAACAGTTCCCCGACTGGTAAATTACCCGAGTGGAAAGTTCCCCGACAGGAAAATTCCTAGCCAAACAGTTCACCGAGAGGAAAATTCACCGACAAATATAAAATAATTAATAACAAATATAAAATAAATAATTAATTAATTATTTACAAGGGTTGCGATTCTTTCAGCAGCAAATATACATTTTTTCTTAATTTCTGGTAGAATATTTTTTCATATTTCAACAATAGTTTATTTATAAAATAGCTGCAATTATAGTATTAAGAATACAACCCCATATAAATCAGATTAAAATGAGATTTTAACAATCAAAATTTTAAATGCTATTTCAAAAAGAAATCTACCTAGAATTAAAGTAATCCTTTAAATTCTTATAGGGCTAATCCCTTCCATTTTCAATTTAGTGCAAAAGATTATAATTTTTATCTAGTCTATTGTGTTCCTTTTGAACTAATGGCACCATTTAACATTTTTATCTTTTAATCTGGTAATTTGTTACTTGTTAAAAGTACCTATCTTAATTTCTGAAAAAAGAAAGTTCTTCAAATTATTTATAAATATGCAACTTTCTACGACTTGTTTAGTTCAAAAACGTTCATCTGACTATTAATATTGAAAAATGGCACTTGAATATGTTCTCAGCGAAAAAAGGAAAAAAAGTTATTGCATGATGGATATTTATATCAAAAAGACAAAGGGGTGGAAAAAATTTATTGGAAATGTGACTACTATAGTAAAATAAAGGTCTACAAAAGCAATACGAAACCGATGCAGAGTTTGCATCAAAACTAAAGATGTTGCCAGCGTTAGCATTTGTACCCACAGAAAACGTAGAAGATGCATTTGAAGCCCTTTGCGAGGAGAATGTGCTACCCGAGAATGCCCAGCCAATTGTTGACTATTTCGAGGACACTTGGATTGGACGTCCACAAAGACGCCAACGTCGGCGCTCACCACGCATTCCTCTCGAAATGTGGAATTGTTATGAGAGTGTACAAGAGGGACTTCCAAAAACTAATAATTCTATAGAAGGGTGGCACAGAGCGTTCGAGACCCAAGTTTCTTCAGATCATCCCAATATTTGGAAATTCATAAAAGCCTTGCAGCGAGAACAAAGTCTGCATGAACTTCAGATTGAGCAGTACGTTGGAGGTCTAGAAGGCCCCCCTACTCGTAAAAAGTACCGAGATACTGCTGAAAGAATCGCAACCCTTGTAAATAGTTATGACCAGGAGGACCTTTCCACTTATTTGCGTGGCATAGCCCACAATCTTACATATTAATAATAAAACAGTGAAAACAAAAAAAATATATATATAAAAAAAGATTAAAAAAATAAATAAAAAAAAGATAAAAACATAATTTAAAAAAATAAAAAAAAAAGACAAAAAGAACTAAAAAATAAAAATAAAAAACTTCTAAACACACCAGCATTGTGCTGCTCGTCCTAAGCCGAGATAAAGTGTGAAGGGAAGACAAAAAAAATAAGTTGGTGCATTGCAAAAACATTTATTATTTTAAAATTAATTAATTAATTATTTTATATTTGTCGGTGAATTTTCCTCTCGGTGAACTGTTTGGCGAGGAATTTTCCTGTCGGGGAACTTTCCACTCGGGGAATTTACCAGTCGGGGAACTGTTGTCGGGGAATTTTCCGTCGGGGAATTGTTGTCGGGGAATTTTCCTAGACCCTTTTAATAGGTATAAACATTTTTTTTAAGAAATTTTTGGGGCTGGAAGAGCGGTGGTGCGACTTTAGGTGGTGGCTGCCAGTATTGCCTCTACTTTCTATATAAAAAATGTACTGAATAGATAAAGAATAAGTAGTGTAACAACGTCGGAACTGGATCACTTGACCTTGAGTTAACCTGGAGTTTTCCCTTGAGGAAAATGACTTTGTAGAGTTTGATGATTTTGAGGTTATTGAACCTTTGGAAAAATTATTTTAGTGAAATAAAGTGTCAGTGAACCTTTTCCAATTGAATTGTGTGTTTAGATTAGTTTTCCTATGAGGAAAATGATTGGGAAATGACTTTTTTTAGTTTTAATGATTTTGAGTTTATTGAACCTTTGGAAATAATTATTCGAGTGAAATAAAGTGTCAGTGAACCTTTTCTAATTGAATTGAGTATTTTCCCAAAATATATTTGTATTATTTTAGAGCTATTACCCTTTTAAAAATAAATATGATCCGACCGTGGCGAATGTTGAGATGTATATGCCCGGTATTTTGGAATCTTGATTCCTTTTAGATCAGTTAAACCGGATTTTGAACTTGATGCGTCGACTGGCATGAGAGAAACAAGAAACAATTATAATAGCATTCTGTAGTGGTAGAGGTCAGTTATGTTTTATACTTGATTCACTCGTCGATGCAATTAAAATGTTTTATAAAATATCAATTGGTATGATTTGACCTTGAAGACATTAATTAAGAAACATTCACTATGAGTTTTAGCATCCGACAACTGAGGTTTATATAAGAATGCAAGAATTATAGCATTTCGGAATAATAATTGTCTGATATCTTTACAAAACAAAAAGTCAGTAAACAAGTTTGGATGCAGGATGACTGTGCAAATATATAAGTAATTGATTGCATTAAATGGGTTAAGCAAGGACAGTGCTGGGCGTTTTTGTCCAAAATGATAATCACCATTTAACCTTAAAATTCAGCAATATTTTTTTAACTTTGTACACAAAAGTAATTTTGTCAAGGCAACCGTCTGATGTGTTTACTAATACTATTGTATAACCTATATTCTTATGTAGATGCTTTAAAAGAAGATGTAGAATATTACCTTGAGAGGTTTTAATGAAAAAAGTTGTATAAAAAATTTCCCACTATTGTAATTAACTGAAAATCTGTATGAAAATTTTATCAGTGGGATATTCTCTTATAAATATACTTCGAGTTGTATCGTAGATTCACTGCCATTTGTAAGAATGGGTAAAACTATTAAGGTGTTGAGTAATGTGCAAGTTAAAAAACCAAAAATGGAAAAAATAGTAAAGAAATCGAAAACAAGTGAAAAACAAAAAAATGATTCAGTAAGTAAAGAAGTATAATTATATTTTATATATTTATATGCATTATTTATGTTTTGTCAGACAGTGGAAAGACAAATTCTAAATATGTAAAAGTAGGTGAAACTTTGATTAATTGAAATTAATTCTTTATAGATTGAGTTTGCAAAGGATACCGATGACTTGTTGGAGAGATTATTAAATGAATTAGAAATTCCGACTACATCATCATCAATGGAATATTCTACATCCAGAGCAACCACTCCCCCGCCACTTAAGAACGTATCATCTATTGACTGGACAGTAGAAACAATGTCATCATTCGCCACCCATTTACAGCAAAATTATACCTTCTCTTATGAACATTACCAAGCAGTAATGCTTAACATCAATAAATTCTGTACGGATAAAAAACAAGATGAAGAAATTGATGAGAAAATATCCCAAATTGATAAACAAGCGCGCCAACTGGAAACTGAGAGACAAACTCTATTGGAAACTAAACGAAAACATGAAGAAAGAAAGCAGCAGATTGTTAAAGATATGATAAACATGTACAACCTCTATTTAAAAAATAAAAGATAAAATTAAAAGTAGTATTGTTTTTTATTTCAAAGAAGTAAAAAAAAGATTAGGAACTATAAGGAAAATAATTTAGTAAGAATATATTCCGGAAGTAAGTGAATTTGCACATGGTTTGTTACAATTATGATTTAAAGAATAAGTGTAAGATAAGTTTAAAAAAGAAAAATACATTAAGATTAACTGTAAAATTTAGTTAAGCAAAGATGATCCAAGTTCTTTTACAGATATGACAATTTCTTTATCCACAATTCAAGTAGAATTTATATAAATTAGGTAATTTTTTAAAAGAAAAATAAACGTAAATTTTTTTAATATTTATTTAAACCACTGTTTTGAACAAGTTCTTTACATTTTTGTAACCCTAATTTGCAAATGTGACAGTTTCTTTGCGATTGCGCAGGACCATCCACATGTGACGTCCACTCAGGACGATTATGATGTACATAACAAGGTAGATATGTTCGCAACTCAAAATCTAATTTGTATTCTGATGGTAATTTATACCAAACATGTAATAATTCTTCCGGTTTGACATACATTCTTAAATAGCGTATGGGAAAACATTTTAATTCATCAACACTAAAATCACTTAACTTCTTTTCACGATTAATATATGCCAGAACAGATTCCATTATACATATATATAATAAAGTTTAAAACTGAACTTTGGCAAACATTACCTTTAATTTATAGAAATTAGTTGACTTCAGTGCTCATGTAAATTTTTCTAAAGCAGAAATCCCGAAGAAAATGGATTTTTATATTAAACCCTGAAAGTAATTAACCTCTATTTATTACACATATACTAACAAATCAGACGGAGGTCATATTGCTGTAAAAAAACAAAAAAATGGTTGAACCAAACAATATTATTTGGAATATATATTATTTGTTTAATTTTGGTTGAAATATCTATAATAATAACAAAGTTTAGTAAAAAACAGAAATAATATAAATAACAACAAACTATATGTCAAAATTTTAAAGATAAAATATTTCGAATCTGAAACAAGGCGGGCGTCCTTGACCATTTTAAGATGTTGTTTGCAAGGTTAGCCATCTTAAACTCGATGAATCGAAAATAACCACACCTGCTTTCTTGTGATAATTTCACTTAGTCTTCATCGGTGCATGTAAAAAGTATAAAAGATCTCGGTTAAATTTGGAAATTTTCATACATTAATCAGTAACAATACTGACTTAAGCAACTATTAACGTTTAGCGCATCTAGTAACAAGTTCAGGTAAGGTGTTTATTTTTATTTATTGCAAATACATATGCAACAAAACTTCTCATTACGGTGACCCACTTAAACGGTCAGTTCTTAGATGCCTAAAATAAATTTAGGTATGAAGAAATTTTAATGTTAAAATTTTGTTGTACTTTTTACAAACCGTTATTGAGATGTTTTTCTGTATTTGTGAACTTAGAATAAGAATGTGTGGATTAAGTTAGATTAAATTCGTATGTTAAATTTGATCTTGTCAAAATTTAATGTTTTTGAGTTGGACGTTAATATATCAATAGTATATCTTTTATATAAAACAAAATTTTTATAAACTAAATTATCTATTTCACTGATCGCGATAAAAGTTTTCTCAAAAGGATAAATTTTAGTTATTTGCGACAAACAGTTGTTACTACCATGCAACGTAACGTATTTAAAGTGAAAGTGTATAATTGTTCAAATTTCACAGACAATTTTTATTAAATAAAACCCAATCATGAGAATATTGTGTTGCTGAATGTCGAGTGGATTATTTTGTGTACATGTTTGATATAATATAATTGAATAAATCTGATATAAACGTTATTTTTAGAAATATGGACCTAAAATCAATTAACAATTGCCTTCTTTTAGAAGACGACACCAAGCTAATAGGAAAGTTAAAGGAATTAGAAAGAAATATCCCTTATAAAATTCTATCTGCAAAATTAACGTTATCAAAGTTTGGTGAAGTAGTACTTGTTGAGCTGGACGACAAGGTTGTTTTTCTACCACAACGGGCAACTTCAGTAATAAAAGATCATCTAATTGAATTGGGGAACGGACGATATTCGTTGGTGTTTATTGGTGAAAGGGATTCTGGCAAATTCAACCCAGCAACTATTTTTAAATTTGTTAAAAATTAAGGTTAGTGGTTTTTAAAATGACAGTAAAACTTGCGTTAGATATTGATAAATTAGTTAAAAAATTTTATGAAAAAGGTTACAATTTTACTTTGCAAGAACATGATGCGTGGAAGAAACATGTTAAAATTGCTTTATCGCTATGTTATGATGTTTTACGAGATAGAAATTTTTTATTTGGAAACTCACGTATGTGGCAGACAAAATTAGGTCATTTAAAAGCGGTTTATAGCTACTTTAATCAATCGATTTCGAATAATCAAACAGAAAAGAAAATTAAATGGTCAGACGGAATTTCAATATTTAAAAATAGAGTAAGTTCTGGTATAATTATAAATTTAAAACACAAGGATATACTACAGTTTTTAGAAGACGCTTTTAGTGTTTTGCAAAAAAAAATTGTTGAAATTCTTAAAAAATTTTCAGTGATTAAAATTAATACCACTTTTTGCGGTGAATTTGTAAAAAAATCAATTGGAAATAACGATATAGTAGATTTCAAATATTTTCATACTAAAAATTCCATCATCGACGGATCGACTGAATTAAGAAAATGGTTTATGGACAACGTGGTAGATTATATTTTAAATAAACTGTCAGAATTTCAAGAAAAAGATTCTGGTTGGGCTTTGAGTAAAATTATCTCATTGGAAATAAATGTAAATAAATTTGAAATAGGAAATGGATCGAGCTATATTCAGTTACCCACCAGTATTGCAAATAAAAAGGCATGTATAAATATTAAAAACTCTGACAATGCATGTTTTTATTGGAGCGTCGTAAGTTGTTTGCATCCAGCTGTAGTAAATGCGAATAGAACAACATCATATCCTCATTATAGTCAAGTTTTAAATGTAAAGGGATTGAATATTCCAATTACATTAAAAAATATTTTTGTATTTGAAAAATTAAATCAAATTTCAATTAATGTTTACGGATTAGAGCTAATCGGCAAAAAATTTAACGTTATTCCTTTACGTCTCACTCCAAATAAATTGGAAAGACATGTTAATTTGCTAAGGATTCAAGATCAATATTTTCAAAAATTAAATGATTATGAGGCGCCTGATCCAAACGATATTGAAAAAATTGAAATAAAATATCATTATTGTTGGATTAAAAATCTTTCAAAATTAGTGAGTAGTCAGCTTAATAAAAATAAACATAAAAAATTTATCTGCGACAGATGTTTAAATTATTTTAGTAATGAACTTCGTTTAAATACTCATTTAGAATTATGTGAAAAAATGAATGAGGCAAAAATTACTATACCACCAAATCCAGTAATTAAATTTAAAAATTTTATATATCAACAAAGAGTTCTATTTATAATATATGCGGATTTTGAATCAATACTTAAACCGATTAAAATACCTGTTAACGCAAATACTATAAAATATCAACAACATGTTGCATTCAGCTGCGGATATTATGTCAAATGCGATTACAATGATACACTTTCTTACTATAAAAGTTATCGTGGAGAAAATTGTATGGAATGGTTTTCTGAAGAAATGAAATCTGTAGGCGAATCTATTAAGGCAAAAATTAAAAATATAATTCCAATGAAAGGAAATGTAAATACTTTCGATGCTAAAATGTGTCACATTTGCGAAGAACTATTTAATCCTAGAGACGTCATAGTACGCGATCACTGCCATTTCCTAGGGTATTTCAGAGGATTTGCGCATGCGCAGTGCAACTTAAATTTTAAAAAACAGTTTGTTGTACCCGTAGTATTTCATAATTTTAGTTCATACGATTCACACTTTTTAATTCGCGATCTTTCAAAAACAGGTCAAATTAGTTTGTTGCCGATAAATAAAGAAAAATATATCTCTTTTACTCTACATCTAGAGTGTGGCATTAGACTTCGTTTCATTGATTCACTCCGATTTATGAATACATCTTTAGATGAACTTGTTTCGACTTTGGAAATTAAAGACTTGAAAAATTTACAACAAGAGTTTAGGTACTTGTCTATGGAACAATTTTCGTTGCTGACAAGAAAAGGGGTATTTTGTTATGATTATATTGACAAAATAGAAAAGCTTAATAAAAAAAAATTGCCGTTGCAACAAGAATTTTATAATCAGTTAACTGATGAATCAATTAGTGATAAAAAATATGAACATGCCAAAAATGTTTGGGAAAAATTTAACATTCAAAATTTAGGAGAATACTCTGATTTATATTTAAAAACTGATGTACTTTTGCTATGTGATGTTTTTGAAAATTTTAGAAATGTAGGTTTTAATACTAGCAAAATCGATCCTGGGTGGTATTATACGTTAGCAGGATATTCCTGGGATTCAATGCTAAAATATACAAAATGCGAATTAGATCTTTTAACAGATGTAGATATGATTTTATTTATCGAAAAAGGTATTCGTGGCGGTATAAGTCAATGTTGTTCGAGATATTCAGAAGCTAATAATAAATATATGCCAAACTATGATCCGGCAAAACCTGATCAGTATTTGCTTTACATAGATGTTAATAATTTGTATGGATGGGCCATGTCAATGGTTTTACCCTATGGAAAATTTAAGTGGAGCGATACTAATTTAGATGTTACTAGCATTCCCGACGATGCACCTGAAGGATATATCCTTAAAGTTGATTTAGAATATCCTAATATACTTCATGATAAACATCGAGATTTGCCTTTTTGTTCAGAAAACAAAAAACCGCCGAATACAAAGTTGACAAAATTATTGACAACGCTGTATGATAAAGAAAAATATGTTATTCATTATCGTGCTCTGAAACAGGCCACATCACACGGATTAGTGGTTAAAAAAATTCATAGAGTTTTAAAATTTCAACAAAGCGCATGGTTAAAACCCTATATTGATCTTAATACAAAATTCCGGGAAAATGCTAAAAGCAAGTTTGAACAAGATCATTTCAAAGTAAAAATAAATTCTATTTATGGTAAAACAATGGAAAATATTCGAAAACATCGAGTTGTTAAATTGGTAAAACAATGGGAAGGTAGATATGGAGCAAAAAATTTAATAGCAAGTCCAAACTTTCACAGCAGAACTATTTTCGATACTGATTTAATGGCAATAGAACTAAGAAAATCTGAAATTGTATTTAATAAGCCTATGTACATAGGAATGAGTATTCTCGATATTTCAAAAACTTGTATATATGAATTTCATTATGATTATATAATACCTAAAGTGGGCCTAGACTCTTGCAAAATTAATTATTTAGATACAGACGGCTTGTTATATACATTAAAAATTAAAGACTTGTATGAGGAAATTATAAAAACTGATATTCATAGGTTTAATACAAGCAACTACGAACCAAATAATCAATATAATATACCACGTTGCAATAAAAAAATTCCGGGGTTAATGAAAGATGAGGCAAACGGTAAAATCATTACGCATTTTGTAGGTTTACGATCAAAAATGTATTCATTTAAAATTCATGACGATTATGTAGTAAAAAAATCGAAAGGAGTTAAACGGTGTATCGTTAATCGAATTACATTTGACGACTATGTAAATTGTCTTAACGAAAAATCCGAAAAAACAATTTCTCAATGTAGTATTCAGTCAACTGCGCATAACGTGTTTACTGTAAAGCAAAGTAAAATTGGATTAAGTCCATTTGATGATAAAAGATATTTATTACCAAATTCTTACGACACTCTTCCGTGGGGTCACTATTCTTTAAACTAGAAATTTTCTGTCATTTTAGACCTAAGGAAATGTATAAATTAAATAAAATTAAGTTTTATACGCAAACTTTATGTAAATGTATAAAATAAATAGTTCTTACACATGATTATTTTTTTTAATCCCTACCCTTTTCCTGTAATATATATATAAATTTTAAGTAATATTAAATAAATTTCAGTAAGAATTTTATCATGGATAGTCGCAATCAAAATTTTCAACAAATTTATTTGGGAGAAAAAAGATTTTATTTAAATAATGTGAATACCAAATATATTACAGTTGCACTATCTCAAAGTTTGAATTTTTTACCATGTGTTAAAATGAATAGTTATATGGAATCATCACTAATATTTAACATCAAAGAGTGGGATGAATTTTTAACCTTCAAACCAATAATTAACAATTTTTTGGAATTTGAGCAAAATCCTACAAGGAAATATACAAACAAGTTTTTGTTGGAATTTGAAGTATTGGATAACGTTAAAACAATAAAAATATCGACAGAGAATTTGAACATTCGGTTAAGAAAATCTTCAATTTTAGAATTATGGAAAGTGTTACCTCTAATAACTCATACTTTGGAAACATATAAACTACAAAATTTTGCAAGTTGCTTAAAGATTTTGCAGTTAGGAGTTGCAAACGCAGAAAATATAAAAGAAACTGCCTTGAATATAATAAAGCCGATAAAAATAGTTAATCCGGTTACTTTTGAATTATCACTTGAAGTAATATATAAGTATACGCAATTGTTGAAAAGTACCTCTGATGAAAAAAACTACAATCTACATCATTGACACCGTGAATCGCAATCAATTTTAATGGAAGAATTTAGAAAGCCGACTCGTATATTTTATTAAATTTTAATTGAAAAAAATTATAAAAAATAAGGTGTATTATTACTGAAATAAAACATAATTCTGAAATATAAATTTTGTTTTATTAAAAATGATTTACTACAATAAGTATCTAAATAACATTATTCTTATTTATCCAAGATTTTTGATTCATTCCCAACCATTTCACAAATACTTGATCGCCTTTTTTTCTTAACACTTTTTCTACTAAGAAAACATCTGGATATTTTACTTTTTGCAATTCTTCAGTGTAAAAGCCACCTCGAATCTCTTCTTTTTGCTCATCTTCTAAGATATAAGTTCGTGGGTTGGTTAAATTAATTTTTTTAATTTTAAATATTTCAGTCGTCCAATTAGGTGTATATCCCTTCTTAAAAGCATATCGATATTTACTAATACGTACATAGTCTCCAATTTTAAACTTTGGTTTCCTAGGATCGACCATTTTTAAATGGTTAAATGCGATAATATTTTTTGCATTTTTACTGTTTATTTTGCTAGGTATAGCTCCAGTTGTAGAATGTCTAGTATTGTTATATTTTTCTACAATTTTCGATAATATATTTAACCAATTATACGATCCTTGTATGCTGAATTCTTTCCAAAGTAAAGACTTGAGTGTACGAATTACACGTTCGGCAATACTGGCTTTAAGAGTAGAAAAAGAACTATAATGATTTATATTAAATTTTTCCATTAAGTTTTTAAAGTCTTTGTTATAAAATTCTTTTCCGTTATCAGTTTGCAAATTTTTCGGAAGTATTTTCATTTGTGTCAAAATGACTTTCATAGCATTCGTAACATCTTTACCTGTCTTCTTTTTTAGTGTGGCGGCCCAAACATATTTGCTAAATGCATTAATAACAATTAAAATATAATTATATCCACGGTTTTGCTTGGCAAATGAATTCATAACAGCCAAATCTGCTTGAATTAAATCATTTAAACCTTTAATTATAACATGTCTTCGGCGAAAGTTCATTCGTGCTGGCGCATGTAGTTCATTTACAACTTGTAGTTTAGACATTTTTTACTAAAGGACTTTGCACAAGCAGCTCAATACAGATAGAAGAGGGTTTTCCCAACTTAAATAGTATTTTATCTTATTTTGTTATATTTATATCAGTTAATTCGTGGAACTTGTAAACTTTGTTGTTTAATAAAACGTCTCCGTCGGCTGAATAATGAGCAACACTTTCAATTTTTAATGAAAATGGAAAAACAAACGCAATTCCCCCGTTATCTAATACATAAAAGTCTTTATTAAGATTCGTTTTCTTTTCACCTCTTAAACGTATTACAGACTTAACATGATAGTCAAAGGTATCACAAATATAAAATGGTGACTTTAATTGTGGAAGTGTAGATGACACAATTTCATCCTCTTCTCCTGAACATGCTACAGAAGTAAGATAATGTTGATTAAACTTGTTGAGAGGCATATTTGTTAATGAATCAAAAAATTAAACTTTTCCCTATTTATTCTCCTCAAGGGGACACTGAATAACAAACTCAACATACAGGGTATCTTCTGCTATAGCTGCAATACCCAAAGGAAACTCAATAATATCTCCTTTACTAACAGTACTATCATTCAGCAGGTTCTGTATAGAATTCTGTTGATTTTTATATGATACATGTAGAATGGATGGAAAACATTTTATACTTTCAATTTTACCTGCTACGGGAAAGGTGTATGCTGTTGTTTGAGTATCAAGGACATAATGAGATTTACTTATACCAAATTCCTTTCGTCCTCGAATGGTAATTACACAAATGCTATGAAAATTAGATGGTACACAAATATAGAAAGGTGATGATGATGATGATGGATTTGATGCTGATACAATCTCTTCTGGACACGTAGTGGTCGATGCAAGAAAGTGTTGATTAAACTTGTTGAGAGGCATGTTTGTACTAAATAAAATCTATTAATAAACATATATTTAAGCAATAATTCCCCCTTTTCGTAATTCCTCTATGATTGATATAATTTCATTATTGTGTCCAGTATTACCAGCTGATTGTGATGCTATTAGTAAACGAAGTCGTTCCACAATTTCATTAAAATCATCAAAATATTTATAATCAATTTTTTTATTGTTTAAATCCATAAGACCTCTTCCTTCTTTATTATTTTTAGTATTTTTACTTCGCAGTGCGTATGTGGGAATAGAGCTACTTCTTCTTCGACCAGCAGAATTTTGTTCTTCAGACATAAAATAAAGATTTGTGACCCGAGGTTTGATAATATCTACAAATTTTTTTGAATTTGATGTTGATAAACCTTTAGAACGATTGTAACCTAAATGGTGTAAATTAGTTCGTTTCACAATATCAATAACTTCATCAAGATCTTTTTGTTTATAACCAGCTGGGTATTTTTTAAATAAGAGTTCATATAAACCAGGGGTGCCCTTGTATCTAATACCCTGTATCATTACATCAGGACCTTCAAAAGAAACTGGTGAATCGCCTATAGCGTATGACTTTGCGTCGGGGTCAAAATAAACGCCAAATGTACTATCGTAGTCATTATTTGTATCATTAATTTTGTCTTCAATATATCCTCTAGGTAAAGGATGAAACTGTTGTAAATAATTTTGAAATGTAGATTCTAACTGACTGACAGGAACATCTTCAAAATAACTATTAATAAAGTCTGGTTCTAATAGACTAATATCTTTCTGTGTTCTTGGAATATTTTCAAAAGTTTCTTCACTAACATTTAAATTCGGTATTAAATTATAATATCTTCTGATTTTTCCACTCATAGGTGTTGATTCCTCATTTTTGGTTAACTCTGCTTTAACATGTGGTTTCTCGTTTTTCTTTAATACTAAAAGTTCTTTAATAGGTTCCACTAAAGGATTTAATTTTTCTCTTTGATGTGTTGCTGTTTGTGCTCTATTTTGTTTGTAACTTTTATATTTTTCTTTAATAGCCTTTCGCGAAAGAATCAATTGCTTCTTTAAACGGTCATCCATCGCAAATGAATCGTACTAGCAAGTCTATGCTATTTATATACAAATGAACGTATCAAACCCTTTTCTATATCTACCTGATGATATTTCACAGTCTTTATCGATAACTAAAAATCCATACTTTTCCTTCCAACAAAGAGAACCTATATCCTTAAATTGCTGAAATGATATACCAGTCACATGATCGTCATAAATATGTTTTAGGTTAGTTAGATCTTGTTGAAAGATCACTAAAAGATTCGCATTATCTCTCAGTCTCATCTTTGGAATTGAGCTATATGTTTGCGATAAGTAAAAGCTGTCAGTCTGATTGTGTCGTCCAAATGAAAAATAATCTTTTATAATATTGGGATGTTCTAAAAGACTTATCATAACATTGGTTTTTCCACAACCGCTAGGACCTACAATCAGTCCTCTCTTGGACTCACCTCCAAAAAGAATACCATGTTTTGTGGGGGATTTTGAAATATTTTCATAGTTGGTAATAGGTAAACAAACTGATTGTTTTTCAACTCTCATTTTAAACACCTTGAAGATACTGAGGGTATATATAGAAGGTTCGGTATATATAAATAGCACAATGGTAAAGCGTCATTACTTGAGATTACATCGAGGACAAGGTCTGGTAAACACATTAATTGATAAACTTCCTTTTGAATTACATATTCCTTCGTATTCCTTTTGTGGACCGGGCACTAAACTAAAAGACCGTTTGCTAAGAGGTGATTCTGGAATAAACCACTTAGACGAAGCCTGTAAAAGTCACGATATTGCATATTCACAAAACAAAGATTTAGCTGCTAGACATATCGCTGATAGAGAGTTGGAAAATAAAGCTTGGGAGCGTGTTAAATCAAAAGACGCTAAATTATCTGAAAAAGCAGCTGCGTGGCTAGTTACCACTGCAATGAAAGCCAAACGTAAATTAGGAATGGGACTTAAACAAGGCAAAGGTTTGAGAAAAAAGAAACGAATAATTCGTGCTCCAAAAAAAGGAGGATTTCTTCCGTTTCTCCTCCCATTGCTGGGGGCGCTAGGAGCGGTGGGAGGTGGAGCAGCTGGCATTGCTAAAGCTGTAAACGATGCAAAAGCTAATCGTGAGCAACTTGCAGAACAACAAAGACATAATATGGCTATGGAACAAGCGACAAAGGGATCAGGGTTTTATTTGAGACCGTACAAAGGTTATGGTATGAAACAACAACGACAACGACGATCAAAAAACGGAAAAGGATTTTATTTAAAACCATATTCAAAAAACTCCCGTTAAAATTACCCCGTCATGCGATGACAAACATTGAACTTAAACAATATGTTAAAATTTTAAAAATACCTTACTTTCGAGGTGTGTTTATGCGAGATTCTCTTCCCAATAAAATTAAAACATTGGAAACTGGTATAGTTAATCATGACGTTGAAAGAGGACCTGGTACACACTGGACAGCATATTCAAAACATGGTTCGAGAATTATTTACTTTGATAGTTATGGTAATTTGGCTCCTCCAGTTGAATTAGTGAAATATTTTAAAAGTAACGGAGATGTTACAATAAAATTTAACTATAGTTTAGTACAAAAATTTAATTCTGTTACTTGTGGACAGCACTGTTTAAGATTTTTATTTAGTCAATATAAATAAATTATTTAACTCATTAGCGTCTCAACCATCATGTCGTACACATTTACGCTAAGTGGATGTTCATCAGTTTTAAGTGACGATTTCAATCCACCGATATACCTTGATGAAAATTCAAGTTATGAGATAGGCGTCGCTAACCTTGACACCTTTAATACAATTTCAAATGTTGATGAAACTAATAATGTACTTGTATGGGGCGATCAAGATAAATTTAAATTTACAATTCCAGTAGGTGCATATGAAATTAATGAAATAATTAAAATTATTGAAAACGAAACTCTTAAAACGGGTATAATTACGCGTTTATGGGCAGATCCAAACACACAAAAAGTTACAATTAAAACTACAGATCGGATTAATTTTAACGTTGACAATTCTATTGGAAAATTGTTGGGGTTTTCGAGAGTTGTCCTTGAACCTAAAAAAGTTTATACTTCTTCAAAAAGGGTAAATATTTTAAAAGTAAACTCTATATGTATTGATTGTAATATTGCAGTTGGCTCATTTTTAAACGGTCAACCAGTTCATATAATTCATCAATTTTTTCCCCAAGTTCCAAATGGGTATAAAATAGTTGAACAACCGTTAACCATACTGTACTATCCAGTTAGCATTAAAACAATAAACAACATTACTGTGAAGGTAATTGATCAAGCCGGTAACTTGGTAAATTTTGGTAACGAAACTATTACTATTCGATTACATCTTAGAAAAATTGATTAAAATGGTATGGCAGTTTCATCGTTTCGAACATCCCTATAAAGAGAAAGATTATAAAAGGAAGATGCAAAACAAACGGATTAGTAAGATTCCGACCACCAAATTGATAACATTAGAAAATCGCAAATTTTTAAAATCTCTAGGATTTCAAGTTTTAGTATAATGGAAGTATTAAATGTTTTGGGTCAACCTTTTAGTGATACCACTATTGAGGATTATCAGTTTCATTCATATCAGCCATTTACTTCAGGAAATATAAACTATAACGATGAAATAAGGATTAGTTTACACGAGTTAGATATTTTCTCATTGCCTTGTAACTCCTACATTTACATTGAAGGGAAAATGTTAACTGATCAAAATAAAGTTCCAACTAAATTTGAGTTTATCAATAATGGAATTGCATACTTGTTTAGGGAAATGAGATACGAATTAAACGGAGTAGTTATCGATTCCGTGCGAAATGTTGGTTTGGTATCAACTATAAAGAATTATTTATCTCTAAACGAAAATGAAAGCAAACTTTTACAAAACGGTGGTTGGTTTCCAAAAGGTGGAAAACTTCTAATGGATAATGGAGGTAATTTTAATGTATGCATACCATTGAAAATCTGGTCAGGGTTTTTTGAGGATTTTCGTAAAATTGTTATGAATATGAGACAAGAACTTGTTTTAATTAGAGAAAAGGATGATGTAGACGGAATTGTTGCTTCCGATGAATCTGAAAAACCAAAAATTCAAATTACTAAACTTTATTGGAATGTACCTCATGTAACTCCAAATATAAAGGAACAATTGCGACTAAACAAAATACTTCGAAGTAATTTAGAATTACCTATTAAATTTAGAAGTTGGGAGATAATTGAATATCCAGCTTTAAATGATTCAACTCGTCATACATGGCCTGTAAAAACTACAACAAAATTGGAAAGTCCAAGACATATTGTAATAGCATTTCAAAATGATCGAAAGGGAAAGTTGTTGAAAGATATGAGTAAATTTGATCACTGCAGTTTATCTAATGTACGGGTATTTTTAAATTCTGAACGTTATCCTTATAATGATTTAAATTTAGATTTTGATGCTAATCGATTTGCAACACTGTATGAAATGTTTGCAAACTTTCAAGAATCCTACTATCATATTCAAACCAATCAACCTATATTTAATCCCGAGGAATTTAAAACTCTCGCTCCTATAGTTCATATTGATTGTTCACGTCAAAAGGAAATCATTCAAAGCGGATCGGTTGTTCTTAGAGTTGAATTTGAAACTACTAAAGCCGTTGGTAGCAGCGTTTCGGCTTATTGTTTAATTTTACATGAAAAAGAATTTTCTTACAATCCGTTAACTAAAATTGTAAGACAAGTGTAGTGTCACTATAGGTAACAGAATGAAAATGGTAATAGATGTTCAAGGTTTCAAAATAGAAAACAATAAATTCGTGGTAAAAGAATTTGCTGCGTATAATGGAACGCAAATTTCTCATTATATTTTTAAACCACCATTTCCGTTTAGATTGCTGTCTTTTGATCTACAGCGACAAGCGAATTGGTTGACAAAAAACCATCACTTTATTGACTGGAATTGTGGATTTACACCTTTACATCAATTTGGAAATATTTTAAAAAAATTAACAACTGACGTCGATTGTGTATACGTTAAGGGTATGGAAAAGGCAAATTACATTAGAAAATTGGTAAAAGTTCCTGTTTGTGAATTTGATGAACAACCACATCTTGAATTCAGTCAACCGCTATGTTTTAATCATAAAAGTGATAAATGTTTTTGTGCTTTGTCAAATGTAACTTGGTTGTATAATAATTTTTTAATGCATGAATAAAAACTTGAACAAAATTTAAATCTTTTATTTACCATCAATTACATATTACAATTTTTAGGTTCAAATCTCTTGCATAATTTGGATATCCTTAGTTTTTGAAATGTTCTAAACATTATTTGTTTTTCTTCATATTTTTTAATTTTTGCTTTTAACAATTTTATGTCTTTCATAAAGTCATCAAGTTTACTGACTATCTAAAGAAAAAAAAAACGCAATAAAGGTTGAGAATTTATTTTTTGGAAATTTCATACATTATTTTCTATTTCAACTTCCTGTGTATTATCCATATGCTTTTCATCATCACCATCATCATCATCTTCACGCAGATAGTCTGGTAAACTATCCTTCAAATCATGGTAATATTCTAAATCCAACCTCTCTAAAATTGATATTAGACAACAGGCACACGTAATTATACCATTGATGAAATCATCGCAAGCTTTAACACCTTTCCGATATGTTGCAGCCAAATGTTTGCATTCCTCTTGAGAATATCTTCTCTCTCTTATCAATGCAAGTTGACCTTCATGTTCAAAATCATAATAAAAATTTTCATAAAAATCTTTTAAATGCTGAACAGCCATCTTCATGTTAAGCGACATTCTAAAATAATTCTTTATTATTATCAAAATATTTGTAAAACTAAGAAATAACTATTACCTTTTATCGGAAAGTTACACAGCACTGACTGACATAAACCAAAGATTGTTGGTTCATTTTATAGAAAAACACTGATTTACTGCGCATGTAATACTTAAGTTGTTTACCTCATTTATTTTTGTAAACATATCAGACAATTATTATTCCGAAATGCTATAATTCTTGAAAAAAAATATTGTATTCTTATATAAACCTCAGTTGTCGGATGCTAAAAACTCATAGTGAATGTTTCTTAATTATGTCTTCAAGGTCAATTCATACCAATGGATATTTTATAATACATTTTAATTGCATCGACGAGTGAATAAACTTTACTTTGAGAAATCAAGTTTTTAATATATTACTTATCTCCATACCACGAAAAAAAAAATGTCCTTGTTAAATGCGAATAAACTTAAGTCGTCTGTTGAGAAATCAAAAAAAATCCAATACAAATTAATATAATTCTTTCTTGTTTCTCTCATACCGATGTATCAAGTTCAAAATCCGGTTTTAACTGACCTACCATAAAGCGCTCTTCCGCTCTTCCAAAATATCAAGCATTTACATTTCAACATTCACCACGGCTGGATCACATTTATTTTTTTAAAGGGTAATTATCTCTAAAATAATACAAATATATTTTGGGAAAATACTCAATTAGAAAAGGTTCACTGACACTTTATTTCACTCGAATAATTTTTTCCAAAGGTTCAATAAACTCAAAATCATTAAAACTAAAAAAAGTCATTTCCCAATCATTTTCCTCATAGGAAAACTAATCTAAACACACAATTCAATTGGAAAAGGTTCACTGACACTTTATTTCACTAAAATAATTTTTCCAAAGGTTCAATAACCTCAAAATCATCAAACTCTACAAAGTCATTTTCCTCAAGGGAAAACTCCAGGTTAACTCAAGGTCAAGTGATCCAGTTCCGACGTTGTTACACTACTAGAATATATTTAATTTAAAAAGTCTGATGAATAATGACCAATAACTTAAAAAGTTCGAGATGAAAGCTGATTTTAATAGTTTTGCAAAAGATTAGCTTGTTTTCACGGTGAATATTAATCGTTTTACTTTTTATTCCTATTTCACTAGTCTGTCCCTCTCTCTCTCTCTATTCTTTGCATTAACGTCTTTTACGTTTCTCTTACCTTTATTAAATATTCAATTTTTTTTTAATTCAAATTTTTTACAAATTTTTGTTTAAACTATATTACTGTTTCATATCCTTCTTTTTTGCTTAACTAACATAAACATATTAGATTATTCCAATATTCAGTTTTATTTTTTTTGTTTTTGTATTTATAGTAATTGTTATTAACTCAAAATTCAATATCATTTGTCTTCACCAATAATACTATTAGGATACTACTTTTTGATTCATGATTGCGTATATTTAACACTTGCGCTAATATTACTTTACTTGTCTTTTTGTATTTGTTAGTTAATGTTAAGTCATCATGCTAATTAATTAATCAATTTTTAATTTTAATTAAATCAACAAATTTCACGTTTTATGTATCATTGTATATGTATTTCATGGTTCTATATCTTCGACATTTGATTGTCCTGCCTGGATGACAATTTCCGTTTTTAAGTTTCCGCACATGCGCATTAGTCCTTCTTGATACTACTATTTGTCGTGCTGCTTCCATCTTCGTTAAACGTGCTTCTGCCAACGCCTACAGTTCTTATGAAACAACGGCTGTTATCATCGAAGTTATTCTCATACACTTTCTGTGTTAGTGCTTTGTTATGGATCACAATGGTTCTGGAGCTGATGTTGCTGACAATGGATTTGGTTTGGGTACCTTACATCTTTTTTGTCCATTCCTTTAAAGACTTTCTCCGTATATACCTCTGTTTTAGCCTTGATTTACATATATCTCTACCATTTGCCTTATTATTACGTTGCATAGTCTTTTCTTACATCATTCTTGGATGTTCTAGATCCTTCCTTGTTCTGTGGATGTTTCATCCACAATTTTTCAATTTCAACAACTTTTTTTCTAAGGTCAGAGAATTTCCTGCTCATGCACACCATACATTACAGTTCTTTCGTTAATTTCTGGTGTTTTGTTACCCGTACAAATTAAACATCTGGTTTTCTTCCAGCCCTTAGATGGCTTTTATTATTTTTTGACCTTCATCCCACCTGATTTGGATCTTTCATCTCCAAGTTTTTGGGCTTATGCCTTAACCAATGCTAAAGCTCTCAGTTCCAATTCCACATTTCAATGTGTTTAATTTCTTTATTATTTTATCACTAACTATTTTTGTTCCTGAGTTAGTTAATTTTTCGTATCACATTTACTTTGATCTTCTATGAGTCTACCTCTACCTGTTGGCTCTTTTACTAAACACTTTGTTTGATGCCGTTGGACTTTTAGTGTTGAAGATATAGTAACCTGATACCACTTGGTTGCTTTCCATTTAAATTATTGTTTGGATATAATTGTATTTTATTACTTTACTTTGAATTTGGTAAGTAGTTAAACTCTTACTTTTAATTTTATTACTTTTCTACCATTTCCATATTTTTTTACAGACCTGATGATGACCTTGTTGGTCGAAACTAGTTGTCAACCTCTTTGATCTTACAATTAAAATATTTGTGTGGTACGAGACTTTGTGTTTTCTTTGGTATTACCATTTGACCACATTTGAGTACCTAATGGATGATATCCTCTAATTTTATATTTTGCTTTTTAGTGCATTTTTCTTTTGGAATCGAAAAACATGTTTATTATTAATGTATTTAGACAATGTATCTATTGCTTTGTTAATTAAGCATATTTCCACACATATTCATTAAAATAGGTAATTTTGCTGAAAATGTATATTCCTTTGAGGGAATATAAACTACCAAATCGATTTACTTCTTTATTTGGAGATCTTTTAGCCACTAAAACAAACTGCATGATAAAAAATATAAATCAATATTTTGAAAATGACGCTTGCTTATTAATCTTGATGGATATGTCAAATTTGTCAAGGGTCGTTTTTTAAAACTGAAAATGCCTAACAAAAATAAAAATATTTTTTTTAAAAATGTTTCTTAGCTTTCGACCATCAGATCGGTTGTCGTTTTCTAAGATAAAAAAATTTACTAATTACTTCTTTATTATGCAAGTTTGTATTTTAAATTTTTGATTTGTGTTTTGGTTACAAAAATTCCATATATAAAAGGTATTTCTGAAAAAATTCAAAAAATTGGTAAGAACAATTTTTCATACAAATAATACAATTAGATCACTTTTATCCAAAATAATACCAATTAATTAAGATCAAAAAACAAAAAATTGTGTATATAGTATACCATGTGATTGTGGCAAAGTCTACATTGGGGAATCATAGAAAGACCTCTTGAAGTTCGCCTCAATAAACACAAAAATTATCTTAAAAAAGGAGATATAGATAAATCTAAGATTTGTGAACATGGTTTTAATTTTCTAAATCACAAAATAAAATGGACTGAAACAAAAATTTTATGTAAAAGAAGAAAATTCTATAAAAAGAAACAGCACACATTTTATTAAATCCAAATGAATGTATTTCAAATTTTACTTTGGATTTATCTAGATCTTGGCTAACCAACTTAAAAAAGAATGAGTTAATAATCTATATATCAATAGTTACCAAAAAACAAATCAAAAATTTAAAATCTAAACTGCATAAAGAAGTATAGACTAAAAAAATTTTTATCTTTGAAAACGACAACCGATCTGGTTGTCGAAAGCTCAGAATTATTTTCAAACAAATTATTTTTATTTTTGTTAGGCATTTTCAGTTTTGAAAGACGACCCTTGACAAATTTGACATATCTATCAAGATCAATAAGCAAGGGTCATTTTCAAAATATTGATTTATATTTTTTATAAGTTTGTTTTAGTGGCAAAGATCCAAAGTAAAATTTGAAATACATTCATTTGAATTTAATAAAATGTGTGCTGTTTCTTTTAATTTTCTTTTTGTAGAATTTTCACTTTACAAAAATTTTTTGTGTCATTTCATTTAATTTAGTGATTCAGAAAATTCACAACATGTTCACAAATCTTAGATTTATGTATATCTCTTTTTTTAGATAATTTTTATGTTCATTGAGGCGAACTTCAGGAGGTCTTCCTGATTCCCCAATGTAGACTTTGCCACAATCACATGATATACTACATACACAATTTTTTATTATTTGATCTAAATTAATTGGTTTTGTTTAGGATAAAAGTGATCTAATTGTATTATTCGTTTGAAAAATGGTTCTTATATTAAAAGCATTACCCAGAGATTTAGAATTTTTTTAAAAATAACTTTTATATATGGAATTTTTGTTGTTTTTAAATTTTGTGTAAGGTCAATTTGGTTATCCAATCTCTCAGGGTTTTCAATTTAATTGAATGTTGATATACCTAATTAATTTTTCAGGATACCCATTATTCATTAAAACTGTTTTTATTGTTTCTTTTTCGTCTTTAAAAGAAGCAATATTTAAACATATTATTTTAGCTCTATCATATAAACTTTTTATACCTAATTCATTTTTTAACCGTCATACTATGATTGGAATTAAAGTTCAAATATCTGTAAGTATGTGTTTTTTACGAAAAATGTTAGTATTAATTAAATAATCGGTTTCCTTCGTAATTAATATATTAAGAAATGGTAATTTCTTATCTTTTTCAATTTCAATAGTAAATTTAATAGAAGGTACTTTATTGTTAATATTTTCAAGAGATCTGTCTAATAAATTAAGATTGTAAGGCCGAATTGCAAAAACATCATCTACATAATATATATTATCTCCACCATATTTTTGGTTTAAAATATTAAAATACGATTTTTCAATAAAATTCTTTTAAACGAATTCCATATATATAAATATTACCTACTTATATTATATTGTCTCTGGCTCAAACTCAAATATGCGTCCCACCTATAAGATTGGACTGCAACGACCGCGATCTTTTTTATGTAGCCAACGTGTCTCTGCTATTCTGCTAACATAGCAATCAGTAGTATAAACTTATCCAATCGCATGTGCAGTTAAAATTCTTAATCAATAGTTTTAATTCATCAGGCCGAATAGCCCTGGCAGCTGAGGCCTCAACAACGAAGAAGAAGAAGAAGAACTTTTATGTTTAGATAATTTTGAGATTCAAAGTCAAAGGAGAAACCATGGAGACTAGACACCCTTACGTAAAAAAAGGTTATTTTATTTTAAGTTGTGAGGTAAATTGTCAATTTTTGGATAAAGTTATTTGTGACTTGGTAAGGTCAGGAATACCAATCCAACTAAATAAATAGTCTGCGGATAAAAACTAAATCGAATATATTTCCCACAATAGGTATTTACCCTAAGGACAAGGTTTTTTTTACAATCCTATTAAAAGTGTATTTTTTTTAAGCTATTGGTCATTATTCATTATTCAGCATATTTTTTTAATTCAATTTTTTTATCCCTTCAGTACATTTTTCAGAAAGCAGCGGCAACACTGGCAGTCACAACCATAGAACGCAGTAAGAATGACAGTGATGACAGATGACAGTCATTGTATCATGGTCAGATCGATTATTTTTTATTTTTCTAGGCATCTATACTTCGTCACTTCAGGTTTGTTCTCACAGCTTGTTGGCAAACTGTTATCTTACAAACTGTAATGTATTTTATTGCGCATGTCGTATCAGAAATATGTTGGAAACTTGTTTTGATCTAATGTGAGAACAGCTGTTTGATTTATGCATATAGTGGGTTGCAGACGCTTCAATCTTCCACAAAGAAAGTGCTTTTGTGTTGTTATCAAACAACTAATTTTTTTTCATTATAAAATATATTTTAATTTCACAATGAGCAATTCTAACTATCATTTTTGGGTCTAACCCTGTTTTTCAACAAATCTTCTAGATTTGAATCGTCCGTTCCTGATAATTCAGATAGTTCACTATCATAAGAGGAAGAAATCGCCCATATTTTGTAATTATTTTCTATTTACTAGTACAATTACACTTTATTCTAATATAGTTCATAAAACGACACAGCATAAATTAGGACCTAACCATATATGTAATTTCTTCTAAAACAAAAAATGCATGCGCGCCAAAAAAGTTGCAGTTTACTGGAAAATAATCCGCAAACCATTCTGACTGTTACCAACTCATCAGAAATGTTTGTGCGAACAGTGAACTACTTACTTGATTACAGTTAGAAACTGACGTGAGAACACATAAACTTAAACAGCGCACACTCCTGACGTCAGCAACTGTTTCTGGCGTGCTGTGAGAACAAACCTTTTCGTGTTTCTTCTATTTTACTGCTTGCATTTCACCAGTTGGTTTTTTATGTTTACTACCCTCATATTTTCACAGTGTAGTTGTATAAAAGAAGTGCATTATGTATTATGTATAGCCTTTTTCACTGTATATATTATTGTAAGTTAAATGTAAAAAACTGTAATTGTTAATGAAAGTTTGTGAATTTGTGTCAGTTTAGTTGGAGGTTAAGACGCAGGTAAGAACTTCTGTTAAAAATAAAGTGTACAAAGGTACAAATTTGGTATACGAAATTTGTTTATCTCGTAAATATCTGCAGAGTAGGTAATCATTTGAATAAATATGAAAGTTTTTGCAATATTGCTGTTGCTGATTTGGGCCCATTTTAGACAATGATGTATGGTTTCATACGGTACAAATTAAATGATTTTAATGATAGTAACAATATAGTAGCTAAATAATCAAGACGTAAATCATTACGGAAACAGTTCTAGAACGGCAATAAAACTTTTGTAGGCCCAATTCACCAATTTTACCTGAAAATTATGCCGCCTGATAAAACGAGATATGATAAATTTGTCACAAAATTCTTAAAATCTCAACAATGTTGAAAATCGTAAAATGTTGAGTATCGTAAAAAGTTGTTGAAAATGGTAAAAAAATGTAGAAAAACATAAAAAATTGTTGAAAATTATAAGAAATTCTAGTTATACTGAAATCATAAAAAACGTGAAAAAATGTAAGAAATTCTTTACAATCTTGAAAAATTGATGTAAAATGGTTTAAAAGCTGTTGCCAAAATAGCGTCAAATTGTTATTAAAATTTGACATTCAAATTTGTTTTTTTGATATAAGGAACTGTTGCACTACTGTAAAGGAGTCTAAAAAGCCCTCAGAACTATTGCACTATTATTTTGGGGTGCGGGGCGAAGTAAGCACCCCTTATTTATTAATTTTTTTTTTTTAATATTCATTTAAATTTTGTCAGGAACTGTAGCACTATGTATTTGGAGACTAAAAAATATGCCAGAACTGTTGCACTATGAGTTAAGGGTGCGGTGCGAAGTTGGCACCCCTATTTTTGTTTTTTAAAAAATATAAGTTTCCGGTACTGTTGTCGCACACCTTTTAGAACTGTAGCACTATGCCAAAAGTACCCAGAACTCTCAAAAAATTTAAGGGTGCTGAATTTTGGGGTGCCAACTTCACACAGGTCTGATTAAATGTTAAAAATCTTGAAAAATTGATAGTAACGGTTAAAAAAAATCTAGAGAAAATGTTAAATATCCAGAAAGATTATAGGAAATCGTGTATTAAACTCGCATCTTTAGGTTCTTTGTGCTAAAACTACCTAGGACTGTTGTCCTTAATAAAACTACCTTTCAGTTCGAACTCTTTTTAATAACTCTCTAATTAAATATATTATATTTATGTACAATGAAATGTAAAAGTACAATCACCTAAGAAATTGCTGAATAGCTTATTTATTCCTAACTATTGGTAAAGCCCGGAAGGAAAGTGTATTGAACTTACCTGCTTATTTGCTAATGCCGATTCATCAAAACGTTATTAATTTTATAAAATAATTAAACAATTTTAAAATATATTAAATATTTGAATACATCCATTACACCTTTCCCCTTGGCAAAAAAATAAAAAATTTATTAATTATTTATTTTTTGTTTATTTGTGCTTTTTACTAAGTTTATTTTTTTTATACTAATTGTAAGACTATAATATAACACAATGATATTACATTACAAAATAAAATTACTAAGAGTAAACATAACATTATGAATGATAAATTTTTATCCTATTTTTATGCACTTCTACCGGTTTGTTACCTATTTTTACAATTACATTAGAGTCCTTATTTTCTATTACATTATATGGCCCTACGAAAAGTGGATCATGTTTCTTAACTTTACCATTATTTTTAATAAGTACCTTATCTCCTACTTTGACGTTAATAGTATTTGTGTTTTTATCCCATAATTCTTTACGATGCAATTTTGATGCCAACAAATTATTTTTCGCGTCATTCCACGCTATTTGTAAACGATATTTTAATTCAAGTGGGTAATCATTAAAATTATATAGTGGATCTATCTGATTTGCTATACTTGATGGAATTCTACTAATTTTGCCGAACACTAATTCAAAGGGAGAGTAACGAGTTTCACTGTGAACTGTATTGTTGTATGCAAAACACCAAAACGGCACCCATGAACTCCAATTATTACTATGATCTGAGGCATAGATACGCAAATATGCGCCTAGGTTTTTGTGAGAGTTTTCTATGGCTCCTAAAGTTTCATGATGGTAGGCTGTAGAGTTTAACTTTTTAATTTTTAGTAATTTGCAAACTTCCTGAAATGTAGCAGATATGAATTCAGTACCGAAATCTGTTAAAATTTCATTCGGAATACCAAAACGAAGTATAAAATTTTCTACAAATGCCTTAGCCACCGAAACTGTTTCTTTATTTTCTATTGGGTATGCTTCAACAAATTTTGTTAAGTCACATTGTAATGTCAGTATGTATCGGTTGTTTTCAATGTCTTGATCTAGGGGTCCTACCAAGTCAAGGAAAACCTTTTAAAAAGCTGACGTAGCTGTATTTGTGATGGTTAATGGTTGCTTAGTGTTCTTAGTTCTTAGAATATTTGTGTCTTTGGCAAGAATCGCAGCGTTTAATAAAACTTTCAATATCTTGTTTAAGTTTTGGCCAAAAATTTAATTTTCTTATATTATTATAAGTTCGGTTAATACCCGCATGACCCCCCGTGAGAAGCATATGGTAATCATTAATAATAAGCTGTTGCATTTCTTTATTACTCTGAATTACTGATATTTTTATACCTGAATTTTTAATATTATTGGGAACTTTAAAAAAATCTTTTATGATAGATGCGCATTTTCTATTCTTAATTATCAACAATTCCGGAATTTTTTCACTTTGACAAATTTTTTTCAGGGCTTCCAAAGTTGTGCCTAGGCCAGACTTTGTTAAAGTTGCCTGATTTACATATATATAATATTTGACTTTTTATCAAATATAGTGTTCCCATAATTTTCATAATATATTTTTGTTTTCATATTGACTAACTTATTAAAATAACTATCCGTAACAAAACGCAATTCGACGCATTCTGCTGGAGCCTTCAATAATTCCACTACTCCAGGGTGATCAAGCCTTTCGTTATTAGGAGTATTGAATTCTCTTACAGAAGCATTACTTGAGGATCTTGTCACTACATTTATGCTTTCGGTTTTAGGTGTACAAAGTTGCTTTAGTTCATCTGAAGTAATTTTGACCCGCGACAGAGCATCTGCTAGTACGTTTTCCTCGCCTTTTACGTATTCTATAGTAAAATC
Organism: Altica lythri; assembly: GCA_964028335.1. Taxonomy (NCBI): domain Eukaryota; kingdom Metazoa; phylum Arthropoda; class Insecta; order Coleoptera; family Chrysomelidae; genus Altica; species Altica lythri. The sequence goes on along the minus strand of OZ034806.1, from coordinate 8,587,248 downwards.
ATACTCTTCCATGCAATATCAGTCTGAATTTTGTTAACCGGCTAGAGGGATTAGACATTCCAATAAGGTACAGTAAGGGTTTATGAACGGATTGTATTACAAAATTTCTGCAAAACAGGTACGGTCTAAACTTTTTTACTGCCCAGCAGATAGCTAACAACTCTTTCTCTATTGTGCAATAATTTTTTTCGGCTTTGTTGAGCTGTCGACTTGCAAAAGCAATAGGTCGATTATCGTTATTTGTTAGTACAGCTCCTAACGCTTGTGATGATGCATCTGTGTTTACAATAAATGTGTTTTTGTCAGAAAAATCTGGATATACTAGTATAGGAGGCTGGGTTAAAACTTGCTTTAGCGTTTGAAATGCTTTCTCACACTCGGGAGTCCATTCAAAAACGACTCCTTTCTTGCTTAAGCGATTTAGAGGTGCCGCAATGTCTGCAAAATTTCTTATGAATTTACGATAATAGTTAGCAAACGCCACAAACCGTTTGGTTTCGTTTGAATCTTTAGGTAATGGATATGACTTAATGACGCTAATCTTTTCGGGATCTGGTAAAATACCTTTATTTGAAATTACATGACCTAAATATAGTAGTTCTTTCTTTAAAAATTCGCATTTTTGAGGGTTTAATTTTAAATTAACTTGACGTAACCTATTAAATACTTTTATTAAATTTTGATAATGAACAGTTAAATTATTTCCAAAGACTATTAGATCATCTAAGTAAACGAAGCATCTTTCGTAATTTAAACCGGACATCGCTATAATCATTGCTCTAGAAAAAGCACTAGGGCTGATTTTTAAACCCATTGGTAATCTCGTCTTTTGAAATTGACCTCTATCAGTCGTAAAAGCTGTACAAGGTCGCGACGACTGATCTAATTCTACCTGATAGTAGCCCTAAGACAAATCTAGATGTGAAAAATAAACTGCCCCAGAAAGAGAATCTAAGATTTCGTCTGTACATGGTAAAGGAAATTTATCATCAATATAATTTGTTTATTTAGTTGTCTATAATCAATCACAATCCTATAGCGTTTTTGCCCATTAATAGATTTTTTCTCTACTAAGAGGAGAGGACTAGAGAATGGGGAACTAGCTGGCTCAATTATACCATCGTTCAATAATTTATCTATTTGTTGTGTATTTCGGATTTTTGGGCATGTGGCAATCTGTAGGGTTTTATATAAATTGAATTTTCATTATTTGTTAAGTGAATGCTTTGTTTATAGACGTTGGTAACCGTAAATGGATCGTTTTCTAAATGAAATATATCGGCGTATTTAGCACATATTTTGTGAATAGATATTTTTTCTTCTTCATTTAGACCTTCTACATTTATTAAATTCAATACCGTTTCTACTCTTTCTACTGAACAATTAATATCGTTAAGTTTATGAATATTAAAATTTGAAACGTTTTCCAATTTTGGTTTAAAGTTCTTTAGCTTAATTTCTCTTTCGTTAATATTTAGAATTTTAACTGGAATTTTATTATAAGTAGGTCTTGCAATAATTCCCGCAACAAAAACACCTTCTGATATTTCTTCTGGGATAATTAGGCTGTCATTTTGTACATTAACTTCAAAATATTTAATAATTTCACAACGAGGTGGAATAATTGTATAGTTATTTTGTTCCGATATTAGTGGAATACTTAAACGTTTATTATTTACATAAAATTAAAACATGAACTTTTCGTAATCTAAAACTGCATTGTGTTTGATAAAAAAATCTGATCCAAGTATGCCGCTAATATTACTTTCAAAACTCTTAATTACGTGAAAACGGTGACCTATCCTAATATTATTATATTGTAATGAGATATTTGTTACTCCGAACGTGCTAGTGCAACCCGATATACCTTTAATTTGTATTTTATGTCTATCATCAATTGTTTGATTTTGGCCAATACTAGAGGAAAAAATAATGCTTATGGAGGCACCGGAATCTAGCAAAAATTTTAAATTATTATTTCCGTATTTTAACCGTACGTAATTTAATTGCAAGCTTTTCATTGGTACATTTTAAGACCTTTACTGCAGCATCATTGCCGTCAGCCTGTGCCAATGTCAAATTAACCATTAAATCTTCAATTGATTTCGCGTAATCATCTTTTTGTTTTATGGTATGTAAATTTAAAGATAGGGAAGCAGCCGATTGTTTAGTTAATAAATTATTTTTTATATCTTTAATTAAATTCGCAGTGGAGTCATAGGTGGGGTTTAATCGTAATGTAGCAGTTTGTGTTAATCTAGTTTTTAAAACGTATTTAATTAGAAAATCTTTTCCACTGTCATCTAAAACACTATCGTATAATTTTATGGCATCAATTAATTGCTTTACCGAATCCTCGGTATCATTAATTACAGGGATAAGAGAAGAAGCCGTTTTCAACTCAAACTTTTCACCCATATTTACGCATTTACTATCACTATCTTTAAGCTCTCTATTGTTTAATCTATCCCTTAATATATTACTTATTTCTAAAACATTTTTTTTCTACCGCAACTATAATTTCTTTTACCTCATTAACTACTTCGGGTTTATGAGAAGATAAATTAAATGTTTTCTTTAAATTTGTTAGGTAACTCTTAAATTTATCTAACTCTAATGTTTGTTGCTTAATGATTTCTAAAGAGTTTCGTCTTTGTTGATTGTCTTTAGCTAAGTTTCTTTTAAAAATCTTAATGCCGTCTTATAACTCATTAAATGCATCTATATTACTCATTTATAATTAAAAAAATTAAAACTACGAATACCTTAATAACACGTCATTTTCACTTTACGCACTACAGCATCCGGTCCTTCACGACACTACACTAAACTAATTCTTGACTTCTCCTGATTTCTAGTCGGATTTTCTTGTCCAAGTATCTTCGGACCCTCTTAACCAGATAACCCATAAAAAAGAAAACAGCCATCGCAAATGCTACGATACCAATCAACTCTGCTGTGGAGAGACCATCTTCCTGAGTAACTTTTGGATTATTCGTAAGACCACCACTGTTACCGGCCTGAGCTATAATCACTTCTTCTTTTGCCTGGTTCTGGCCCATTTTTTTTATAATATATTTTCTTTTACTTAGTAATTTGCCACGACTGGCAGGATCGCCATGTATTAAACTCGCATCTTTAGGTTCTTTCTGCTAAAACTACCTAGGACTGTTGTCCTTAATAAAACTACCTTTCAGTTCGAACTCTTTTTAATAACTCTCTAATTAAATATATTATATGTACAATGAAATATAAAAAGTACAATCACCTAAGGAATTGCTGAATAGCTTATTTATTCCTAACTATTGGTAAAGCCCGGAAGGAAAGTGTATTGAACTTACTTGCTTATTTGCTAATGCCAATTCATCAAATCGTTATTAATTTTATAAAATAATTAAACAATTTTAAAATATATTAAATATTTGAATACATCCATTACAATCGTAAAAAAAGTGTGATTCGTTATTAATTCTAAAAAATTGCTGAAAATTACGACACATTAAAAATATAAATGTAATATCATGTTGAAGATATTGAAAAAACGTTGGCATTCATAAAAATTATAAAAAATTGTTGAAAATGGTAAAAAAATGTAAAAAATCTTACAGAAATGTTGAAAAACGTGAAAACTTTCTGGAAATTATAAGAAATTTTTGATAATCTTAAAATTTTGTTGAATATGGTTAACAAATATCAAAAGTCATACAAAAATCTTGTAAAACATGAAAAAGTGTAAGAAGTTATTGATAATTTTTTAAAGTTGATATAAATGTTTAGGAAACTGTGACAATTCCTAACAGTGTTATTAAAATTTAAAAGTTGAAGTGTTAATTTATTAATCAAGACCATACTTATATGATTATAGATGGAATAAGTGCTAAAACAAACTTTACCTAAATAATATGCCTGCTGATAAAACGAGATATGATAAACTAAAAAAAAAAAAGAAAAATTATAACTACAAATACATTGCGAACATTGATAATAAGTCGTAATAGCTTGAAAAGTTACAGTAAAGTTATTATAAAGGGTAAAAGGAAAATCGTTACAAACTGCTAAAAAGTGGGGAAACAAAAACGAAAGAACAAATGGTTTGGTAAAATAGCATTAAACCTAAAAAAATTAAAAAAATACTAGTAAGTGTAAAGAATCTTAATTACATTAAAGCAAGTTAATAAAACTCGTAGAAAATGCAAAAAATTAAGATGCAAGTACAAATAAAACATTCAAATTTCAAACACTTATGAAAAATCTTTCAAAATTAAAGAATATTTGTAAATGTAATAAAAATATAATAAAAAAAATAATATACCTATGTCGGAGTTATTAACTAATAGTAAAAAAAATCAGAATAAAACTAAATAAAATAAAAAAAATTGTAAACATATTAAAAATGTTCCATAAAAGAAACGTAACAAAATAGAAGATATCTGAAATGATTAAATAACAAATCGTAAAATCATTGTAAATCCTAAAATATTAAAAAATATGTTTTGTGGTTGTATCTGTTTTGCTTCCAAAAACAAAAAAAAAGTGTTGACAATTAAAAAAATCATAATATATGGGCAAATATCCCAATAAATTCGAGGTGTAAACCGCTGGTAAAATTTTGTACACTAATTCCACTTTCATGGAGTAATACACAGTAATACCTGTGTAATACTGGTAATTCCCCTGTAATACCACTAATTCCCCAGTAATACCACTAATTCCCCTGCAATGCCTCTAATTCCATTGTAATACCTAGTAATTCACAATAATAATTAGTAATTCCTTGCCTATTTGTGTTGATATCCTATTTTTAAATGTTAAGAATATAGATTTCATTCAGTGAAATTAGCAAATTACCACTTCTTATCAAAGATACTTGGATATATTAATTACCAACTCATCTACTTGCATCTCTTTACTATATTCTAATAATGTATTTAATTTATATCCTCGTTTATATCCAGCTAGAATAAGCAACTATTGAAATATATATTTTGGAAATATCAAGGTTTTGTGCTTTCTTTATAAAAAAAACCTTTTGTTGTAGTTAAGTATATAACTTAAACTGTAACTCAAAGAAAGCAGATATTTATTTTTTAAATACTACAAAATATAAACTATAAACAACAAAGAAGTTGGGATAATACAAAAGTAAACTGTAAATGAGCCTATTAAAAAAAACACAAATAAAACTCTATAAGTATTCGAAAAGAATAACGTAAGTAAGTAAAAATCGTTTACCATTTTACTGTTGCTACCTAGTGACTAGTTAAAAATGCTTTTTTTGCAAGTTTGTACTTTTTTTATATATTTAAAATATCATATTTCTTCAGATCAAATGGGCCACTGCCAACTAGCTGTATTGGCCCATAGAATATAAATTCTCTTTTAATATTAGCGGTATCAGGATTTCTGGGCCAAATAAAATTACTCCTGTTCCTGTTTAAGAAATTTCATTTTAAATTCATCGGCAGATGTGTTCTGAATTACACGCCCTATATACCATTTTTGATATCATAAAATACTGCATAGTATTTTTCCAAATGCCCCTCTATATCTCTGTTATGTTCGCCAGGTTCATTATTTATCAGAAGAGTAATATAGCTCTTCACTCGATTCTTCCCAATGGTTTTCCTCACGTTATTCTTCTGATAGTGATGAACTGGAATTATCGGTACACTTCTTTTTCTTCTTGAGTAAGTGCCTTCTGTGCGTTTTACTAGGTGTTTTACTTACAACTTTGTTAGATTTATGGTTACCAATAAATCGTCTCAATCTATCAGTACTAACCCGTCCATCTTAGTTGTAAGGACTTTGGGTTATTTAATTTGTTCGGTTCGTCTTCGAAATGATCAATGTGTAAAGTTAGGTCTAATACTAAACTTGTAGTTTCACATTTGTTGTCTATGTCAATATTATCGATTTCCGTTTCGATCAAATCATTATTACATTGGCCACCTTCAGGTTCAAAACTCCGCTAAACAATGTCGATGTTTTTCCAAGTATCGTTGCCCACAGTGATATCAGAATTTTACCTTTAGTAATCTAGCTTTTTCTCTAGGAAATACGAATATATCATTAAGGTCGTTGATTATAACATTCAAACATTTAATTCGATCGATTCTGTGCATGAAATCTTTAATGCTAAAATTGTTCTTTGCCCACACATTTATATTTTTCAGTATAAGAGAATTTTCGTTAGTTAAATTTACTGTAGTTTCTTGGGATATAGGTCCTGGTTCATTAGTGTTTGCGGATTTGGAAATTATACCAACCCCTTTCTTTGCAGTTTGAGTCGTGTTTTTTTAGCAATGGTAATTTTTTCTCTCGTTTTTTCTGTACAGTATTTTGATAACACATGGAGTATTCTCTTATGACCAGGAACTATTTTAAATATTGAACGATTTTTTGCAAAAGGCCCGTAATAGCTCTCCAGATCTTCTTTCTCGATGACTTGGTGAAGCTCAGTTCTAGCAAAATTTCGATTTCTTCAGTTATACCAGCTAAGCCACATTCGCTTTCGTAACCATTAATTGTTAAAATATTTTTCAAAGTCAATGTATTTTCAAATGTAAAGCAGCTTCGGCTTCTGAGAATCTGCATTTGAATTTTCCCCAGCATCCGCCATAATTATAGTTACGCAGGTTAAATACAAATTTATTGTAGCACTTGTGTTGCACAACGCATCTTTTTACGTTTGACAATCAAAATGCAACTCATAAAATACCTAGTTCGTATTTTCTCGTTTTTCTGATTTTTATGACATTTATTTCGCATGTTTATTAAGACTTAAATTCAACTTACCTTCTATATATGCATAATAATACACAACACAAATAAATACACCACGGATCCACTAAAAAAGGTTACATTCTTGGGTCTTACGTGCACCTGTTTTGGGTAGGTCGAGATCTTGAGATTCTTGCAATCAGAGTGTATTTTGCATGTGCTATTTATGTAGTTGCGCAGCAACTAGTATACAAGTAATACCTGTATTACACAGTAGTAATACCACATAATACCCATAAAATTCCTACGAATTTCTGTTAAGACACGGTAATTCCTAGTAGTAAAACACAGTAATACTTGTGTAATACACGGTAATTCCCCATAATACCCACTAATTCCTGCTAATACTGCAAGCTTGTACACCAAAATTCACCAGCCGTTTACGCCTCGAATAAATTATATAATTAAAGCCTAGAAAAGTATTAGAAAATATTAATAAATATTCAAAAACACAAAAAATCCATATCTTTAAGATATTTGTAAAAATTGTAAAGAATTCGAATAAATCGTAAAGAATTAAAATAAAATAAATAGAGAATAATTGTAATAAATCGTAAAAACTTAAAATACTCCAAATTATAAAAGATTCGACAAGGCTATTAAAAATAGATAAAAGTACATATATAAAATATAAATAAGTTTTAAAAATCCAAAGAATTTTTTTTGATCGTACAAGGACCATAGCATCAGTGCCATACATCATGCTTTGATGAAAACGAAAGAGAAAGCATTAATTTATTAGTGCAACAGGCTAGTGAAATTGCTATAAAACTAGAATCTACAATGGCTCTAAAAATACTTATCTATATATATAAAACTCAAAGGTGACTGACTGACTGATTGACTGACTGACATAGTGATCTATCAGTGCAGAGCCCAAACCGCTGAACGGATGGGGCTGAAATTTGGCATGCAGGTAGATATTATGACGTAGGCATCCGCTAAGAAAGGATTTTGATTAATTCCACCCCCAAGGGGATAAAATACGGGATGAAAGTTTGTATGATCTATCAACGCACAGCTCAAACCACTGGACGGATGGGGCTAAAATTTAGCATGCAGGTAGATGTTATAACGTAGGTATCCGCTAAAAAAGGATTTTGATTAATTCCACCCCCAACGGGATAAAATAGGGGATGAAAGTTTGTATGATCTATCATCGCACAGCTCAAACCGCTGGACGGATGGGGCTGAAATTTGGCATGAAGGTAGATGTTATGACGTAGGCATCCGCTAAGAAAGGATTTTGATAAATTCCAACCCCAAGGACATAAAATAAGGGATGAAAGTTTGTATAAAACTTTGTCAATTTTAAACCGTTCGGGCTGAAACTTTGCATGCATATAGTTACTATGACAAAGGCATCCCCTAAGAAAGGATTTTGATTAATTCTACCCCTAAGGGGGTGAAATAGGGGATGAAAGTTTTTATGAAACTCTGTCAATTTTAAACCGATCGGGCTAAGATTTTGCATGCATATAGCTACTATAACGTAGGAATCCCCTAAAAAAAGATTTTGATAAATTCCACCCCTAAGGGGATAAAATGGGGGATGAAAGTTTGTATGAAACTTTGTCAATTTTAAACCGATCAGGCTAAGATTTTCCATGCATATAGCAACTATGACGTAGGCATCCCTTAAAAAAGAATTTTGATAATTTCTACCCCTAAGAGGATAAACAAGGCAATGAAAGTTTGTATAAAACTTTGTCAATTTTTAACCGATCGGGCTGAGATTTTGCATGAATGTAGCTACTATGACGTAGGCATCCCTTAAGAAAGGATTTTGATAAATTCCACCCACAAGGGGATAAAATAGGGGATGAAAGTTGGTATGAAACTGTGTCAGTTTTAAACCGATCGGGCTGAGATTTTGCATGCATATGGCTACTATGACATAGGCATCCCCTAAGAAAGGATTTTGATAAACTCCACCCCTAAGGGATAAAATAGGGATGAATGTTTGTATGAAACTTTGTCAATTTCATACCGATCGGGCTGAGATTTTGCATGCACATAGCACGCAAGTTTTTAAAGTTTTAAAATAATAATAGTCTAATACCACTCGCGCTTTACTGAGCGGGGGGTGTGGTGCGGTGAGACGGTAGCACGCTGCTGCTGGCCGACATGGCACTGTCGATAGACGCGTATAGTCTTAAAAATTCAAGAATAAATTTGTTTTATTACGTAGTGGTGTACTAAGAAATTACTTTTTTAAATTCCATCCCTAAGGATTTAAAATAGGGGTTGCAAATTTGTATGAAATTCGGTGGCAAAAATCTAAAGTCCACGCGGATGAAGTCGCGGGTGGCCGCTAGTTTAATATATACATTTTCAGTGTACGATCCGGCATATTTGCTTCAACGAGTTTTTGTCCTCATACAAGTAACTGTAAAAATTCATGATTTATTGTCGTTTGCATCAGATCCTAATAATACAATTTACAATAAAAAAAATGTTTATATACCTTCATCGTAACATCGTACGGAGGGTTTGTTACCCTAGTTAGTGGTAAAACTTTTCCCTCGATGATACGTTTACCATCTACATCAGTGATTCCCAAACTTATTTGACCTATCGCACCCTTTCCAGAAAAAATATTAGCCAGCGCCCCCTGGATTTTTTTTATTTTAATAGCAATTAAAAAGGGATATAAATATTATTGTATCTAAGAAGATGAATTAACGAGTAATTTTGATGAAGTGCACTAGTTTAATAAATCATAAAACGTTTAGGGCAAAATCTTTCCATCATCAGTGGTGTACTAATTTTCTAGAACCGCAAATCAGCATATTGAATTTTACAGACATATTATATTTGTAATAAAATATGAGTGTAAAATTTGATATGCTGACTTGCGGTCGTCGCAATTAGTACATCACTGATGATGAGAACGTTTTTTCCCGAAACGTATGATGATTTATTTATTAAAATAATAATTATTATCAAAATTAGTCTTTACTCGTTAATTCCACTTCAGTCTTCACATTATATGCAAAACTGTTAAATTATTTTACATCATTATTGTATGTACGTTTTTCTTAAAATATAGTAAAGAAAGTTGTAAATTAAAAACATTGAAGTTTGAAATTGTGAAACCATTTATTAAATTCAAAATAAAGATGATACAAAAAGTATCTTAATTTTAATGTGAAGGATGAACCTGGTGTGCTGCTACCAATTTAGCAATCTTCGTCAGCAGTAATCTTAAATCACCGCGATCGACTATTTGCAATCGGTTTCTTTTTTTTTTTTTTTGTTAATAAATTGCTAACCGCACTGAATCCACGTTCCACTAAGTATGATGACGGAAATGCAATCAACAATTTTTGAATGGCAACCCAAATTTTTGGATAAGCAGTAGGGATCTCCTTTTGCAGCCAGAATTGTTGGTAGCCACTTTTAAATTTATGTTTCAATTCATCATTTGTAGTTACTTCCATCAATTCTTCTTGTAACTGTGGAGAATCTTCTGTATTTGCACTTAAAAAAGGATCCAAAATCCAACCAGGTATATTCATTTTTAATATATCATCAAATCGTTTCTTAAAATCTGAATGAAGTGCATCCAAGTGCTCACAATAAAAAAGTATGTTTTTTTAAATTCAATTCATCCCCTTGAAGTTGAAGATTGCTTTCATTAAATTTTTTAAACAAATCGGTCAATTAAGCGATGTCACTTTTGGATTGAATTAGTTTGGATGGCAAATCCTCATTTTTATCTTTTAAGAACTCCAGCACCGAGTTAAATAGCTTGTAAAACCTATCTAAACAGGCACCCTTTGACAACCATCGAATTTCTGTATGAAGAAGCAAACGATTGAATTATTCATCGTTTCAATACAAAGCTGCTTAAATGATCTATCATTCAATGATCTGCTTCTGATTGTGTTGATAGCTTTAATTACATATTGTAATGAATTATGTATAGACCATTTCACGGATTTTGGCCGATGACAGAAATCATACTCAAAGTAAATTTAGGGTTGCATCTCTCTCAGGTACAGGCAAGTTAGAAATTTAAATGAGGACGTTTATTTTTTAATACAACACTTACGTAACTGCATCTTGTTTCACCGGTAGATAAAAAGTATTCAATACGGAAGTCTTGACTTAATTCACATTCCTAGTAAGCTTCATGTACGGCTCGTTGTTAAAGGGTTGAATTTAATAATTATTAATGTCATATTTTTGTAGATATCAAAACACACTGATAGTTTCAGAAACTTACGACCTAATTTAGAAAAAAAAACTGTCCGCCATTGGTAACTTGGATGACAGTTTAATCTTATTTCAGTGGTTTCTAATATCAAATCGGCCGAAAACGATGAAATGGACTATATAAATCTTAACTTACATTATTAACATTGTATTATTTTATTTATAAATGTGTTATAAGTTTTACCATTTTATTATTTCATTTTTTTTGCTTTCACCGCCCCCCTGGTTTCCTGCAGCGCCCCCTGGTGCTCCACTCAATTCAATAATAAGCGGCAACACATTCACTCGGAAGGGTTGGATTTTTATTTTTGGTACTTTACTTACATTTCGATATCGATTTTAGACGAAAAAAATGTTAAGAGATTGATTGAAAACCGCATTGTATTATCGTCGAGGTCATAATATAAATTATTTTCGAGTAACAGTAACATCGAAGTGCTTATGAATCATATGCTACTGGGGAAGGCTCCAGTCAGCTGAGCATCTACATATTGGCACCACTGTTCCGCGAGATGGCGCAACAGTAGGCGCATCGCGATACGCACGGGGCGTATAACACTATTGCCCATATTTATAAACGAACCTCAGCTCATGCTTAAGGTCGTGCTCAGCCAAGTCGGCCTTACAGCGAGTTCGACCTCAAGTTCGCGTTGTGTTTTATAGATGGTACTTCGGCTAATCTCGTAGGAGGTCGACCTCAAGCACAGGATGTTAGGGATTACGGCATTTTTGATAGTTGAGATCGAACGAAAAAGAAGATTCTGAGCAAATCTGACAGAAAACATGAAAATAAAAAGAAGATTTGTGACAAGTGATACAATTGTGTTGTATTCATAGATAACCTGTTGTATTGTTCACTGTATTATCAAGCATTTTTTAGTTTAATTTAATTAAAAACTAATAATTCAATTTAAGATATGTAACAAATCATTATTTCTGTTTAGAATAGCTAATAAAGTGATTTTTTACATTTTTAGATGAATGGTAAATCTGCAGTTTATTCTTGCAAAGAAAAATACTTTTGGCCCAATTTGTATAGGAAAAAACATAATCGAAAATAAAAGGACGGACGGTACTATATTGGTGGAGAAAAAGAAGGCCTGGGAGTGTATAACAAATACATACAACTCTCAGCCTGAAGTAAACACCCTACGAACTGCAGAGCAGCTAAGAAAGTTGTGGAACAACTTACAACAAAGGTATAATGTATAATATTTCATATGCTTCATGAATTGTTACTAATATTAATTTTTCCATAGGAAACTTAAAGATACAACAGCACTACGTTATAGAATGCTTGCTACCGGTGGTGGACCCATCGAAAAACCAAAGTCTGACGTGCTGGACTTTGTTGAACTTGCTGCTCCGCATTTGGATGTAAGCGTCGAATGTTCTCGGGACAGCATACATGTATTCGAAGAACGTAAGTGTATTTAATTTGACAATATACTTGCCTCATAGTATAATTTATTGTAGAACAAACTGAGGTCAAAAATCAATCGGAGGAAACTGCAGATTATGCCGAGGTACAACTTCTGCTGCCAGCTTTTGAAGATATCCCTGACCCTCATTTGCTTCTTTCCACAAGTAAATTGAACGACAAGAAGTCAATATGTAAGTATTGATTGTCAATTTCTAGTAACCTTGTTTGTACATTTAATATAATACTATATATATATATAATAAAATTTTCCTCTGTCGAACCTCTACAAGTAAGGAAAAAGCAAGTACCTAACGCAACTGATTTAGGGAGCTCAAGCAAGTCTGTCTCCAATAGTGATTTATCGGCTGCATTACATGCTACACAGTCTCGTCTAATATGTCAAAACATGGTTGGTTTGGGTTAACATTATTCGTCGGCTCCTGTGCGCAAACCAATCGAACGTAATATTTTAGTTGGCACGGGACAAAACTCCACCAATTGCCCTTTCAAAGCTGCTACACTTAATGGAACTTCTACTAGGTATAGATCCTATCACGCAACTAAATTCGATCCAGAAACCGATGGGACGAACTAAGTAAATATCTAAAAACATATGCGCCGAATCTGAAAGTTAAAAAACTAAACTCGCGAAGGCCAGATCTTTATGCGTCATTTTTAATATTTGTCCCCGAAAATGAATCAGAAAAGATATTAACAAGTGAAATTTGGCCGGATAGTGTAGCGCTTAACTTATTTCGATTCTCAAAAAACCGTAAAAACTCCGGAAACACCAATAAACATTACGTGCGGGCCGATGAAAGAGCTGAAAAAAAACAATCTGGATTCTAATAATAATAACAATAAATTATCAGTTAGCTCGGAATGCTCTGTGTTGCATCTCAATGCCCAAAGTTTGTCAAATAAAATAAATGAATTTAATTTATTTTTAGCAGAAAACTTGTTTAATATAATATGTATATCTGAACATTGGTTAACTAAAAATGATTTGGAAACTATGAATTTGCACGGTTATAAATTTGTTACTGCGTTTTGTAGACAGCGTAGAAAAGACCACGGTGGTGTTGCCATATACGCCATGAATAACATGGAGTTGTGTAGCATTGACGTCTCTAAATATAGCAAACCTTTTCACGCTGAATTCTGCGCAGCTGAGTTAATAAGCAGAAATTGTGTTATTGTGACTTTATATAGATCTTCTACTAAAGGTGATATACAGACCTTTATAGACTCGTCTGATTGACGAACTTTGGAACTCATACAAAAACATAATTATCCTTGGCTATATAAATATAGATCTAGACTGCAGCACGGAGTACGCTGGTACGTACGGTCTGAGACATGCCATTCACACACCAACAAGAATTACTCAAAACACTAGATCGTGTCTAAATAATATAATCACTAATTTAGATGACACCGATATGAAATCAGGTATGTGTGAACCGCACATCTCAGATCATAGTGCGGTCTTTTTATCATTTAGATCGACAATGTTGAAAAGCAATATTTCTTATAAAAAAAGGATGGTTAACGAACATACCATAGACTTTGCAAACAAAATTAGTAATATTTGTTGGAATGAGTTTGATTGGAAAAATACCAATGCTATTCAATAGGTTGAATTTATAATTAATAATTTGAAAAAATTTACAGAAAGTTGTTTTCCAACAATGTCGATTTACTTTAAGAGACCGCAATTTAAGTGGTTCACCAGGGAATTGAGAGATATGAGGAAAGTGGTGCGTATGTCATGGATAAAATTCAAGACCTCGAATAGTTTAACAGATTGGCAAGTTTACCATACGAATCGTAAGGAAGATAAACGAGCCCTAAAAGAAGGAAAAAGGAATGCCTATGCAGAAGCGATAAACACTGCAGAGAACAAGAGTAAAGCTATTTGGAATTTGGAATATTGTTAATAAGGAAAGACACGTTAAAATTAAGAATGAAAATAATTTTTTATTTGATTCCGATCAATTTAATGGTTTTTTCTCATCGGTATCTGATAACATAATTAGAGATATTGTTGATCCAAATATTGATCCCTTATTATATCTAAATGGTCTTCCAAGGTTACCTCACTCATTCCTCATGGCTCCATTCGTAGAATCAGATGTGCGTGAAGCAGTACTCTCCTTGCGAAATAAACCCGGGCTTGATTACTACGGGATGAACGCAGCGTTTTTAAAAGCATCTCTCAATTCGCTGGCTCAGCCACTTACATTTGTGTTTAATAAGTGCATAACTGAAGGTAACTGGCCGCAACAGCTGAAGGTATCAAAGATTGTTCCCGTTCATAAAAAGGGACCTATTGATATTCTCGACAATTAAAGACCTATAGCTGTGATGCCAGTCATCTCTAAAGTTTTGGAGAAATTAATTAAAGATAAGCTTACCACATACTTAGAAACTATATCAATACTTATTCCTGAACAATTTGGATTTCGGCAAAAGAAATCTACCACATCAACGTTAATCAGTGTTGTCGAAAACATAGTGGAGGGCATTGATCAAGGAGCGGAAACATATGCTTCAATGTGCGACTAGACCAAGGCTCTTTGACTGTGTTAACGTAACTATTCTAGAACAAAAATTAGAACACTACGGTATTCGGGGAATAATATTGAAATTGTTTCACTCTTATCTAAATGGTAGAACGCAATACGTAAGTCTGAACAATCACAACTCTAGCCTAACCACAGTATGTGGTTAGGCTAGAGGTGCTAGGGGTGCCTCAGGGCTCGATACTGGGACCGTTATTATTTCTATTATATGTTAATGATTTACCCAGGGCTGTTAACAACTTAAGTTCATTCAGAATATTTGCATTATAGATTACATTATTTTATTTTTGCATTATCTATTCTTGTTTTCAACAAAATATGAATTATTGTTATAAGAGATGGAATTTCAAATAAAAAAAAATTCAATAAAATAAAAGGCAAACTCTTTGTGTTCAGTAAAGACATACTCTTTCCAAGTTGTCTGAGCATAATGAGAGTAAAACCCTAATTTATTATAAAATAATATAACAATTTAATTTCAAGAAATCAGCACAAAAGTAACAGGTAACAAAACAGTAAAAAAATGGACACTATATTATCTTCCAAAATGATGTCTTCGAAAGTTTAATCCTCGTTCAAAATTATATACATTTTCATGTATTGGTAGGATATCAATGTTTTCAAAATCATCTTCATTTTCATGCAAACCTATATTATACAGTACAGCTGTTGCACATATAATTGCTACAGATGTATTCAATTTGGTTTGAAGACATCGTCGAAGACATGGAAACCGTCTTTTCCAAGTTCCGAATAACCTTTCGACAACATTTCACTCTTATCTAAATGGTAGAACGCAATACGTAAGTCTGAACAATCACAACTCTAGCCTAACCACAGTATGTGGTTAGGCTAGAGGTGCTAGGGGTGCCTCAGGGCTCGATACTGGGACCGTTATTATTTCTATTATATGTTAATGATTTACCCAGGGCTGTTAACAACTTAAGTTCATTCAGAATATTTGCCGATGATGCCACAATTCTCACTAGAGGGAACGAGAGATCGAGCAGAGAAAGTCTTCACATGGCAAAAAATTGGTTCGCCGCAAACAAATTAAAAATCAATGAGAGCAAAACACAACATATTTTGTTTAGTTCTGACAAATTAGCAATTAAATCTGAACCGGTAAAGCTATTAGGAATTACATTAGATACAAGACTTACCTGGCACAATCATACAGACAATCTATGCTCAAAGCTCTCATCCCAACTCTTTATACAGTTGCGTTCTGCCATTAAGACAAATAACATATTAAGAACAACTTATTTTGCGCTTATTCATAGCCATTTGTCCTACGGAGTAACACTATGGGGAAACTCTAGTAAAGCTAATAAAGTCTTTTTTATGCAAAAGTTGCTGTGCGCATTGTGGATGGTGCCCAATATAGAGCAAGCTGTAGAGAGCTATTTAAGAAATACCTAATTTATCCGCTTCCTTGTATTTATATATTTGAGTCTCTAATTTTGATTCATAAAAATTTGAATAAATATGTAAAACATTCCGAAGTACATCAGTATAATACACGGGGAGCGGAAAATCTGGTTACTCCATATAGCCGCATACAGCTTACACAAAATAATAAACTAGACATAAGGCTGTATAACAAATTTGTTAGCTTATTCCTAGAACTAGATATTCAGGGATTGCCCCTCGGAAGGTTCCACAAGCTGGCTAAGAACTTTCTCATGCACAATTGCTTTTATTCTTTTGAGGAATTTCTTCATTTTTCTTAATTTCTCTCCATAAATTTAAGTTTTAAAATTTAGGTTTTAATTTTTTTATTATTTTTTCATTATATGGACTCCAAATACTCTGTATTGTGTATCAAATGGGTCAATAAACGTATTCGTATTCGTAATATTAGTTTCAGTTAATACTTGTCCTGTGACAACTGCTGCGTCTGCTGCTCCTGAACGAGCAAAACCAAAGTGCAGCCAAAAAGTAAGTAATATTAAATGCACTTTTAATTGTTTATAGCAGTTATAAGAGTTTCAGTTGGCACTCCTAAAAGGAAGACGTCAGTTTTAACTAAAAATAAGTTACGGGAGAAAAAGTTTGTGGAGGCAACCCAACAGCAGCAAGAACTGCACACGCTTAAGAAAAAAATTATTGAAGAAGATCTGCTAAGGGTTAAGCTAGAAGTGCAGAGGGCAGAACTTCAAAAGCAGGCAGCTGAGTTTGATCGACAGAGAGCTTCCGATGAAGCTGAATTAGCTTCATTGAAGTTGAAGCAGTTTAGGAAAAGGTTTAGTCTTTATTATATTGTATAAGTATATTATGTTTTTACCTTGATAAATAAGTTATAATTTTTTTCAGATGCTCTCTGAAGACTTGTAATATATATTTTTTTATATAGTTAAATGTGTCTAGTTGTTAGTTTTTTCTTTTACTTAGGTTAAGGTACTTGCTTTCTTCATTTGCTAATTTTAAGATTCTTTTTATTTTCAAAATGTTAAGTACGCCTAGGTATGGTGGTAGTTTTTAAATTGGTAGTTTCCCATTTTGATTATGGCACTTCATTTTATTAAATTTCTTTTCTTTGTTTTGAATTAAGCTTGGAAAATTTTCCATTTTTGCTGGTTTTCTGTTATAAATTAACAAATTTAGGTGGTGGCATCTTTATGTATGTGTGGATATTTTTATTTATTATGTACTATTTAACCTGACAGTGCACTTGCCAAGTAATAACATTAAATTTTTATTTTATAGATATGAAGATACTTTTTATTTTCAAATTGTTAAGTATGCCTATCCTAGGTATGGTTGTAGTTTTTAAATTGTGTTTATTTTGTTAAATAGGTAGTTTCCCATTTTGGTTATGGCATTATATTTTTTCAAGTTGCTTTTTGTTTCAAATTAAGCTTAGAATATTTTCCATTTATACAGGTTTTCTGTTAAAAATTAATAAATGTAAGTGGTGGTATATTTTTTTGTATATATGTGTGGATATTTTTATTTATTATGCACTTGCCAAGGAATAATATTTAATTTTTATTTTATAGATATGAATGCATCAAATTTAAATTTTTTTAAAATAGATTACATTATTTTATTTTTGCATTATCTATTCTTGTTTCCAACAAAATATGAATTATTGTTATAAGAGATGGAATTTCAAATAAAAAAAAATTCAATAAAATAAAAGGCAAACTCTTTGTGTTCAGTAAAGACATACTCTTTCCAAGTTGTCTGAGCATAATGAGAGTAAAACCCTAATTTATTATAAAATAATATAACAATTTAATTTCAAGAAATCAGCACAAAAGTAACAGGTAACAAAACAGTAAAAAAATGGACACTATATTATCTTCCAAAATGATGTCTTCGAAAGTTTAATCCTCGTTCAAAATTATATACATTTTCATGTATTGGTAGGATATCAATGTTTTCAAAATCATCTTCATTTTCATGCAAACCTATATTATACAGTACAGCTGTTGCACATATAATTGCTACAGATGTATTCAATTTGGTTTGAAGACATCGTCGAAGACATGGAAACCGTCTTTTCCAAGTTCCGAATAACCTTTCGACAACATTTCTTGTTCTTATATGTGCAGTGTTGTATTGGATTTCTGGATCATTACTTACAATGTATACCAACGAATAACCAATTGACTCCTATGTAGCACACACCAATAAATACCTGGTTGTAAAACAGGGATCAGTAGGTAGTGCCTACATGCATATCCACTGTCTCCCATTAGTAAAACTGGAATGTCACCCCTTTCCATTCTAACTCTTACAGAACTACGATCAAATATCAGACTATCATGACTTGAACCTGGATGACGAACAACAATATCCATGATTTCTCTTTTTGGACCTGAAACAACCTGCACATGTAATGAAAAAAAAAACTTTTCTATTTCGAAATACTTCCCCATTATTTCTGTTAATGATTATGATACAATTTTTAGTAAAAATATGTTTTATTAACTTCAATCAAATATATATGACATTACATTAAACAAAAGTAAAGTAAACAAAGTTAAACTTGATAAAACTAGACCAACACTAGATCTTAACATCTTCTCTTTTTATCAAGTTTTAGACAAATAAGATTATGTCAAACCCATCTGTTGACAAATCATGTAAAGTCTTGGTTTGTATAAAGGCTTCGTCATTAAATCAGCTAACTGATATTCCGAAGAAACTTTTGTAACTTCTAGGATTTCCTCCGTTACACATTCTCTAATAAAGAAGTTTCTTATTCTTATGTGTTTTGTTCTTTTATGTTCTTCATGAGGTGGATTATGAGAAAGTTTTATGGCCGACTCATTATCTACCATCAAAATAGGTTTTTGTATTGATCCTTCAATATCTTCAGTAAGTCTTTTGAGCCAAATAATTTCTCTTGCTGCCTCACTAGCTGCAACAATTTCAGCTTCAGTACTGGAAATTGCTACTGAGCTTTGTCTGTTACTTTTCCAAGCAATAGCCCCACCAGAGTATAAACAAACCATTCCAGAAGTGGAGCGTCCGGTATCTAAGTCTCCACCATGATCAGAGTCACTATAGCATAACATATTGGAGTTTGATTGTTTCTTGTACACAAGTCCCCAATTCAAAGTTCCTTGTAAATAGCGAAAAATGCGTTTCACTTTTACAATATCATCGTTTGAAGGATTGTCTAGTTTTCTTGACACGACTCCTACTGCATAAGAGATGTCTGGTCTAGTTCCAATCATCAAATATGATAATGCTCCAACAGCTTGTCTATAAGGAAACCTTTTATTTTCATCTTGGTTTTCACTGTATCCTTTTATAATGGAAGTACCAACAGGTTTGCAATTATTCATTTGAAATCTTTCTAGTATTTTCTTAGTATAAGCTGTTTGACTAACCTTAATTGAACCATCTTCTCTTCTTTCTATCTGTAAACCGAGAAAGTAGGATGCTGGTTTTGTTGTAATCTTAAATCGATTTTTTAACTCTTCTATAAAACAATTAGCTGTTTCTGGTTCTGTGGCTGCTATCAAACCATCATCAACGTATAGAGCTAAAATTATTTTAGATTCTCCTCTGTATCTCATAAAGAGACAAGGATCTGCTTCACTTTGCCTAAAACCTATATTTATAATAAAATCATTAAAACAATTATTCCAACAACGTGGTGCTTGTTTAAGACCATATAAACTGCGTTTCAGCTTGCATACCATGGATTTATCAAATTCATAACCTTCTGGTGGAATCATGTAAATATCTTCTTCTAAAGTACCATTAAGGAATGCAGTTGAGACATCAAACTGTGTTAGATACATATTCTCCTTTGCTGCTATACTTAATACAATTCTAATGGAACTAGCTTTGGCTAAAGGGCTAAAGGTTTCATCGTAATCTACTCCTTTTTTCTGAGAGTAACCTTTAATCACTAACCTAGCTTTATACTTTTCTATCGTCCCATCAGGATTAGTCTTAATTTTATAAATCCATTTGCAAGGAATTGCTTTTCTACCTTTAGGCAATTTGGCCATTTCCCATGTCTGGTTTTCTAAAAGTGAATCCATTTCACTGTCCATAGCTTTTATCCAATATTCACTTTTGTTACTACTTATAGCCTCTTCATATGAAACAGGTTCAATAAAATCATTCGTATCATTTTCAGTAGTCATCATAAAATAACCAAATCTGTCTGGAGGTTTCAACTTTGAACGATCTCTTAGTGTTATTTTAGATTCTTCTACTATTTCTTTTTCTGTTATTTGGTCACCCTTTTCGTCTTCGTTAGCTTCTTCCCCTTCTCATTCACTAATTCTCTTATCCACATTGTCTTCTTTCAACAAATCATTAGATAAAGAACAATCAGGTGAAATTTCCTGTTCTAAGCTATTTTCCATAGAAATTTCTAAAGAATTCTGTGAATTAAGTATCTTCTCTTGAAAAACAACATCTCTTGATCTAATTAGACTGTTTTTTTCTTTACACCAAATTCTATATCCTTCATTATTATCATATCCAATAAGAATACCTTTATATGCCTTCTTATCCATCTTCTTTCTGGTTACTTTTGGTACATGTGCATAGCACACACTACCTATTACTCGTAAATGTTTTATCATAGGTTTCTTTCTATACCACAATTCAAATGGTGTTTTTCCTTCTACTTTTGTTGGACCTGTTCGATTTAAAATGTACACTGCAGTGTTAACTAATTCAGCCCAAAGTCCTTGTGGTAGTTGTTCGTGGGCATGCATCATTGTTCTAGCTGTTTCTACAACTGTCCTGTTTTCTCTCTCTGCACAACCATTCTGTTCTGGCGTATAAGGCATCGTTAATCTTTGTTTTATTCCATTCTTCCCTAATATCTTTCTTATTTTGTTATTATCAAATTCCCCTCCATTATCGCTGAGAATATTTTGAATAATATGTCCAGAACTTTTGATTTCTGCAATCATTTGTTCAAGTTTCTCAGGTACCTCTGATTTTTCTCTTAAAAAATAAATAAAACGGAATTTACTAAAATCATCTACAAATAATACAAAATACCTATATTTTGAGATGGAATATAAAAATGGTCCACATACATCTGTGTGAAATAATTCACCTGGTGAAGATGCTCGATCTCTTGTACCAAATTTCATTCTATGGGCTTTTCCATAAACACAGCCTTCACATAATTCAGTGCGATCTGAAGTTAATTGTATACCTAGCTCATTCTGAATTACCTTTTTTACGTGAATTTTATTTTGATGAGCCAACCTCTCATGATATAACTGAAGCGTATCAATGTGAAACATATTAACATCAATGGATTGGTTTGGAATAATATTCACTATTTGTAACTTATATAATCCTCCATGTTTTTCTCTTTTACCCAATAACTTCAGTTTTCCATCTACATATAAATAACATGATTCTGTATTTGACTCAAAAATACTATTTTTTTAATCTATCTTGAGCTGCAAGTACTGAGAATAAGTTTTTCTTTATACAGGGGACATACCATACGTCATTTAAAAGTATCCTTTCTTTTATTCCCTCAACATTAGATTCTATTAATACGGTTCCTATTCCACATACTTCAATTTGAGCTCCATTTGCTGTTGTTACTATATGAGAATCAGAAAACTTTTTAAAAGATTGAAAGAGATCCATTCTGTTGGTCACATGACTCGTAGCTCCATTATCAACAAACCAACAGTTCTGATCAGAATCCTTATCATTATTGTCAATAGCCATTAGACTAATATTAACACACTCTTCAGGATTTTTGCTAGATGATGGTTTTGGAGGTCTGCCATCATTAATCCATTTCGTACATTTCTTAACTATATGACCTACTTCATTACAATAATGACACTTTATTCTTTTGTCATTAAATTTCTTTTTAAACTTTACAGGTTTCCTGCCTTGATTAACATTAAGAGCCTCTATCTTTACATCACCACTTTTACAACTTAATGCTCTTTCATGTGCACACAATTGACTTGTTAAATTTTCTACAGTTCTATCGTTTTTAGATATTAATAACCAGCTCGATTTAAACGCAAAATAGTCTTCCGGTAATGTGTCCAGTATTTTACATATTAATAGTAATTCCGGTAACTGCACTACTTCTTCTGACTTTAGCATTTCCTGTTTTAGCTCAAACCACATATTTTTCATTTTCGACATATGTGTAGCCATATCATCACCTGGTTGTTTTTTATATCCAAAAATTTTCATACACAAATCATAAGCCTTATCTTCTGATGTACCATCAAATAATCTGTGTAATTCCTGCCACACTTCACAGGCTGTTGAAAATCTCATTACTTTCTGCAATGTTTCCTCTGTCATATTTGTAGTCATTATAAGTAACGCTGTACTATCTGCCTTGACATATTTTTCCAATTCATTATTGTAGTTCATAATTTCTTCTGCTCTTGCTTGTGTTTGCAACGGCTCTGGCTTCTTTACCCTTCCTTCTATAAGATCCATCATTCCAACAATACCTCTGAAGGCGATGCAGTTGGAACCATCCAAATGTCTTATTTGCAATTTAGCAGCTTCTAGGATATATTTGCTTTCCATTATCGCTCTGCTACCATGTTAATGATTATGATACAATTTTTAGTAAAAATATGTTTTATTAACTTCAATCAAATATATATGACATTACATTAAACAAAAGTAAAGTAAACAAAGTTAAACTTGATAAAACTAGACCAACACTAGATCTTAACAATTTCCACCAGGGTTACAGATTTTTATGTGAGTGCAATCAATACATCCAGAAAAATTTGGAAAATTAGCGACTCCATAAAAATCTATTATATTTCTCCGAAATGCTGTATTGGGAAATCTTATCACCCAAACGTTCAGCTGTCAATACTGATTAGTCGCGTCAAAGTAGGTTTTCACTTCCAACTTTGGTCGGAAAGGTCCGATCGGGCTCATTTTTTTTTTGAAATGTTCATTGAGACCTTAGCTTCAAAGTTGTATAAAATCAGGATGCTGCTCGGCCCCCTCCCTCCCCCCCCAAATTCGACCCAAATTGGGGGGTTTTCAAGTTGGTATATACATGATGAGACTGCCCTCCCAACCCGGCAAAATGTTCTACTCGGGGGTTTTGTCCCCTCCATCCATTTCTTCGGTCAGGTCGCCTTTTCGACCTTCCCATGGGCTTCTAGAAGGGCCTCCAAGGGCCCAAAATATAAAATATCTACAGAAATGTGCTCGGCCTGCCATACTGGGTCAGGGGGATTCCGAAGGACGGGGTTCTCATTTCTGTTAAAAATTAAGGCTTTTTAACCCTTTAGGGCCGTATAAAAAGGGGCCCATGGGGTCTCAAAATTATGATTACGCGGGATTGAATTTCAGTGTACAGAATTGATACGATCAAGTATTACAAGGCTACCAACTCTTTATTTGAGCAGCCTGCGATTCTGTGACCCATCCCGGGGTGGACAAAAGGGCTGCCGGGGCTCAAAAAATGTGATTTGATTGGATTCGATACCAACGTGAACCTCTCTTCCGGATCCAGGTATGGACGGGAGGCGTTCCAAGAGGGCTCAAATTGAAATTTTCGTAAAACTCCTTATCTCATACAAACTTGATATGTTGAGGGTTTGTAGGGGTGTACTTTTGGGTTGCCCTGGCATGCGACTATGCCCCCAGGGATTTACGAACAAGGGTTCTTGAGGGGGTAAAACTCGCATGTTCATTTGATTCGATTTGATTTTATCAGCTTTAAATTGAACTGATTTGTATAATAAATTGTTAATTAATCAGTTATAAATTGAACCGATTTTTTATAATAAATTGTTAATCAATCAGCTGTAAATTAAACTGATTTTTATAAGAAATGGCGATAATATTGCACCACTTTAAATTGAAATTAGATTGAAAATGTATTTAAAAGTAATAAATGCGTAGAAAAGAAATATAAATATGTTATAATGAGTTAAAAAGCCTTAATTTTCGACAGAAATGAGAACCCCGCTCTTCGGAATCCGCCTGACCCAATATTGCAGTCCGAGCACATTTCTGTAGATATCTCATATTTTGGACCCTTGGAGGCCCTTCTAGACGCCCCTGGGCAGGTCGAAAAAGCGACCTGGCCGAACAAATGGATGGAGGGGACTTCAAAACCCCTGAGTGGAACATTTGGCCGGGTTGGGAAGGCAGTCTTATCACGAAAACCCCCCCACCTTGGAGTGAATTTGGGGGGGGGCGAGCGGCATCCAGATTTTATACAACTTTGAAGCTAAGGTCTCAATGAACATTTCAAAAAAAAAAATGAGCTCGATCGGACCTTTCCGACCAAAGTTTTAAGTTTTTGGGTTTTTAGGTCTACTTTGACGCGACTAGATACCTTTTTAATAATGATGCTAATTGTCGATTGGGTAATATCACGCAAATCACAATAAAAAAATCGGTTCTTAAATGTCAATACAAGAGCAAAGTTAGGTTATGAACCCATGCTCAAGGTAGGTCGCGACCAACCTTAAGGCGGAGTAACTGTTTTCACGATCTCAAGTACGGACTATAAATACGGGCATATGACCGGTGTTATTGTTAATTTTGTATTCGTTTGCAACCAACTGATGTTCTCTCTTGGTTAGTTGTAATTAACCTTTGTTTTCTTTAAAATTTTTGTACAATCATTAATTTTGTTTATCACCTTTTTATTCAATAATTATTAGTATTGTTAAACTTGATTTCGATTTTTTTATTATATCTTACCGATACCTGATATAAGCATATCATCAATAGACAAAATACTGAAGTTGAGAATATAAGATACCGATGGTAAGTAGGTTGCGATTTTTATTACGTTATAAATAGTTAGGCTCAGCTATCTACTCTCATTTATTTGATATTGTCCTTAAATCGATATATTAAATTATTTGAATCTTGGTTTCTTAAATTTCCATCCTATTATAAAAAAGTTAACATCCCAATCACTATAGTATAATTTGCTTTGCATAGAGCAACGTTGCAAACTTTCTTTTTAGATGAAGTACAGCGCCTTGTTCCTTTGTTGTTTAAGTGTAAACCAGCATTCAAAGTTTAGTTTGATGGAAGTCCTGACTGGATCTGTAATGCAGTCATATGCTTAGCTCTTGAGTTATTTTTTTCAGAGTCTCCTTATTTAAAATATAGCTGTTTACTATTGCTGCGTCTAAAAGTTAGTAAAATATTTTTACCCACCAACGTCTTGATTTCCATGCGTTGGAGTAGTTATCATGATAAAGATATAATAGATCTAGTCCACCTATGTATTTGTTATAGAACTAACCGAATCTGACTGATTCTGGGAAAGCTCTTTATGAACACATAATATTTTTTTTGGAAAATGTTTTCTTCTTTGCCTTAGAGTGCCACAAACAAGTTTTCATTTCCAGTAGTTTTTACATCAGTGGTATTGGTGAAAAAATCATCAAAGGATACGCAATAACCACGATTTTTATATTTCGACGTAAGTTCTAAAACAACACTTTCTCCTAACATATCGGACGTATTGATTCAGTGGCTTTTCCTTGATATATTTGAAAGTTATCCCGTTTTAGCGCATGCCAATGCCCAAATTTTAATGTTTTTTTTTTTTATTGGTTTCATTGGCATGTATTGATTTAGTGATGTACGCCATTTGAAAGCACACATGCTTTCGTCAATAGATAGGTGTCTAATATGGCATAAGAGCATTTGAAAGGTCTGAAAGATGGTTTATGAGTGGTCTAAGTTTGTAGAGCCTATCAAACTCTTTAGTTTTCGGTTAAGCATATTTAATGTAATTACTTTAGTCACACGTTCAACATGGAAGTTTTCATTGCTGGACCAGTAGGACCTTATTGTTGTAAATGGGAGCATTTCCCTAACCCCGCTACTTTATTTTTAGTAGTTTATAAATGTCAGTAACCCAACATGCTGCATAGTACCACTGGTTAATTAGTAATGCATAACTAATTGCTCTAAGGCATTGTATTAATTTATATAATACAAATTTCGTCAGTTATGTAATTATAAAAAATATAAATCCGTATCGCATTTCAACATAAACCTTTATTTCTTTCTTATTTTTATGAAATTACTCTTTAAAATTTTTGATGTTGAATGATTTTCATTGCTATCTTTCTTGATAGTTGAAAAACTGCTCGAATACGGCTTATACTTTTTTCGTCTCTCGTAACTTGAATCAATCTATTGACTTTTCTATCTCCATGTTATTTAATTCTACCGCCAATTCTTTGAGGAATCTAGTAACCTCTTCCTTGACTTCATCATCGGTACTAAAGCGTAAGCTACCCAAGTGTTTTTTTAATTTTGGAAATTAGTGATAATCACTTTTAGCTAGGTGCGACCTGTAGGGGGATGGGGCACAACAGTCCAACCAATATCTGTCAGTAGTTGTTGAGTTTAACCCTAGATAACGGGACTTATTTCAAACCACGTCATTACAGGACTATCGTAAATTTTACAACGGTAGTGAAAACCGGCATTAGTAGAATAAATCACAAAGGAGTTGATGCAGGCCATATTTATCATTCCATATAGCACACACAGGGGCCATCTCCTAGTTTTTCTACTGCAACTCTTGTGTCGACACCTTATTCTAATTCTGAAAAATCGCAGGTTTCCCTGTTTGTTCTGAAATTTTACCTCCCTATTGCATAGTGGACAATAGCAGTACAACTTTCTGCTTTCTAGGCGAAAGTAATACCTTCTCTTGATCGTAACAAAACATCGATGTATTAACATTTCGCTGTCTAGAAGCCAGCAGTTCTGGAGGTATTTTCCTTTTATTTTTTCTTAGCGTTCCAATTATTGTTAATTTATATGGATCTCGGAGTAGTTCATCAGCCAATCTGACTGATGTGAACCAATTGTCCATGGTAACATTCCTATGACCTCCATAGATCGATTTTGTAAGCTTCTTGACAAAAAAGTTAGCAAGTGGCAAACCATTAGTATTGGTCTTTTTTCCTACATACGGACTTGCATCTATCATATAACATGTCGAGGAGTCGCACAACAAAACAATTTTTATACCATACGGTATGTACATGCGGAATGGGCATCGCCCACAAAAGCCCAAGAGCTGTTCGTCAATGGTCACGTAAGGGTGCATATGATGATCTGAAAGTTTCAATCAAAATTTCCCATATCTCACGAACATGTGCAAAAGGGTCATTCCTTTTCTGTCTTGTTTCTCTTGAATCAAACCTCAAACAGTTCTATAAGAACATAAATCTATCACAACTCATGCAAGCTCTGTAAAGGGAACCAGAAATTGTCGTATCAAACATATGCCTGGCAGATAGATGGTTCGTTCTTGGCAGCCGAGAGGATCAAAATTGCCATCAAGGCTTGTAATTCTTCTTTAGTGATAGGTGACACATTGTTGTTACCAGTGTAATTTTGCCTTTTCAGTGATATTTGTTCATTCGTGTGAAGTAATATTATATCAAGAATTGGGTCAGAAAAAAAATGTAAGAAATTATTTTCCAGTGTCACATGTTGCTTCGCTTCGCATTTTGGACCCGATACAAAATTGATAAGGTTTCTTGAAGCAGTTCTCCTAGTTCTGTTGGGCTGCTTAGATGTCCATTTGTGATCATTCTTTCCTTTCAAACGTACAGTGTTGGGTTGAACCAGAAATTGATATTTGTGGCTGCTCTACCTAATCATCATCGTTTTCATCACCGACGTCGTCCATATTGTCTGCCAAAGTAGAAATTCCTTGTCTATTCATAGACAAGTTCTCATCAAGAGATTGAATCATCAGATTCTTCTATGAATTCTATTTCAAGATTATCTTCTTCCCAGTCACTTCCACTATCTTCAAATTGATCTGCATCACTGTTTTCTCCCTCCATAATTTTTCGCATTTCTTCTAATTCTGCCTGAAATAATGGCCGTTTCGAATCCATTCTGCTTAAACAACATATCCTCAGAATGCCATAAGTAAAAAATAATAAATAATAACTTACATGTCTTAATACGGGACTACAGTAGAATTGACGAATTGAGGGCAAAAATCTACTATTAAATCGATAATGATGCGATGTTTCGTACACTGAAGTCTAGGTACTAACTAAATAGGAAGGTACTGAGAGTCTCGGCCCGTTGCTATATCCGGAAACAAATATAACGACAAATATTGACCATCGTAAATTTTACGAATGTCCCGTTATCTAGGGTTAACGTAAGAGGTCAAGCGTTACCATGGAGAAGCCCCACACCATTGGACAATAGACTTTGCCAGTGGTTCTGGATCGCACGTCTCGTATTTTTTAATATCTCGCAATATCTGTCGTAGTTTCTATGAGGCAAAAAGTAACAGTAAACTCTTCCTATCCCAAAAGACGGTTACCATGACTTTTCCAGCAGACTGCGATTGTTTATACTTCTCAAAATATAATATATAATATAACTGTTTTCTCCCTCCATAATTTTTCGCATTTCTTCTTCTAATTCTGCCTGAAATAATGGCCGTTTCGAATCCATTCTGCTAAAACAACATATCCTCAGAATGCCATGAGTAAAAAATAATAAATAATAACTTACATGTCTTATAGATCAGGGGTTCTCAAAAGGTGGGTCGCGACCCCCGGGGGGTCGCAGGATGTGTCTAGGGGTGTCGCGAGATGTGGAAGAAAAGTTTGAAGAAAACAAATTTTATTGCTGTAGCTTTTTATTGAAAAAAAAGAGTATACAGAAAGCTTTTAATACACATATAAGTTTTTGTATGGTTTTTGTGTTCTGTTAGTGGGATACATGAGCTTGTTTGGAGTTAACCAATTTTTTTATGTCTGGAATGAGCTTTGTAACACACAAAACAATATCATTTTCCAGTGTCAAACGATTTCTTGACTTTGTTTTTAAATTAATCATTGTGGAGAATCCTTGTTCACAGTTGTAAGATGTAGGAAATGGCATCAAAGTTGTTAATGCTGTTGTGGACAGTTCTGGATATTCCTTTTTAACACCTATCAAAAAGTTGTCGACATCAGCTTTGTTAAAAGTTACTTTGGCTGACTGATCACTTGATCATGATGACGGGCACTTGCTCAGCTTTTGTTACGGCTTGCTCATTGAACGGATTGACTACCCATACAACCCCACTCATATCCTTAACTGGAATGTAATCTGTAAACTGTTCAATCAAAGCTTTGAGATGAGATGATACTAGTAAGGCGAGAGATGAAGTGTCAAGGGATGTGGTGCCAATATCCGACACATACTCTACAAACTCATGAGTAAGTGTACAATTTTCAAAATCTTCATTCTTAACTCTTGTGTTCCAAACACTAAGTTTTTTCACAAACGCATTTACCCAGTCTTGAACATACAGAACAGTTTTGTCTGCTCCTTTGAGGGATGAGTTTAAAGCATTTAGATGAGAGAAGATGTCTGCTAAATAAGCAAGCTTTACCAACCACTTTTCATCACTAAAGAAAGTGTAAAGTTCGGGTTTACTATCAAACAAAAATATCAACATTTCTGACTTTAATTCAAAAAGCCTGCTCAACACACATGATAGCCACCGGACTTCAGTGTGAAAGAGAAGATGCTTATGCATACCTACCTCTTCACACAAGTTCTCAAGCAACCTACTCTGCAGCGGACGACTTTTGATGTAGTTCACTATCTTGATAGCTTCATTTAGAACTTGTCTTAATTCATCCGGCATGTTCTTAGATGCCAAAGAGTGCCTGTGTAAAAAGCAGTGGACCCGGCTTGCGTTTGGTATTAAAGATGATTTTAAACTTGTAATTAAGCCAGGCTTTCACCTGTATGTATTATTTGGCAGGGGCTTACAAAACAATTTGTTTTCATGAATAGAATCGTCGAAATCATACCGGATGTAGCACAAAAATTGAGCACAGTTGGCCACATCTGTTGACTTGTCCAATTAAATTGCAAAAAAGGCACTTTCTTTTATTTGCTTCTTTAGCTGACTTTGAACATCTGCAACCATGTCAGATATCCGTCTTGCTATAGTATCATTTGATAGGGGGATTTTTTTGAGCTTTTCAGCATCTTGAGGGCTGATTATATTCGAAACCATATCAATTGCTGCGGGAAGAATTAATTCTTCAGCTATTGTATGGGGTTTCCCTTTTTTAGCAATTTTGAGCGCTACCTCGTATGAAGCTTTAAGAGCATTTTTACTAACATTAGAAAGATCTGTAATGTTTACCTGTTGACTTGGAAGGGATAACAGTTTTCTTTGGAAAAATTCCACTGGTTTGTCTTTCAAAGTAAAATGTTTAGTTTCAAGATGCCAATGAAAGATTTAATTTCCTTTATGTCAGTGGCTACGGATTTACCTGTTCTCTTGGTTGAATACAAATTTGTATTTTCCGCAATTATCGAAAACAAATCTTCCTTAAAAAACATTTGGAAATAGGTCAATGGTGATGCAATATCAGTTACATTACTGCAAACAGGTTCTGGAATTTGAAATCCTTTTTGTACCGTTTAATGTTAAGGATTTTAGGTGCAGGTGGTAATGAATCCGGCATATTTGGTTCTAAGGGAGTGAAAGAATTGTTTAAAACTCTTTCTGATCTTCGAACAGATTCTGTGGCACAATCATTCTCACTCTGAATGGAATTAAAATACATATTATTGAAACACTTATGGGGGCTTTTTACACAATTTATTTACAAAATTGTTAAGATACACTGAACTCTGCTGGATAACGTCTAACTACTTGACAATACAATGAACTCTTGTGAACACTTGACTTGAACTCACGTTGACTGCCCATGCATCCCCTTATATACAACATTATTTAATCTAGTCAGTGTGTTTAGAAGTTTCTACAATTTTCTAGAAACATTATTTAAAATGGTCAGTTGATTTTATTACAAACTTCTAAAAATCAACTGTCAACAACAATCTTTCAAATTAAGGTCCCTTCCTTTACGGTTATCCCGTTACACTGCCCCCTCCTTAGATTCATTCCTCCTGGAATGTTATTTCCTACATCGGAATCCCGCACATTCCCTGAGTCAGCCAAACCATCTTCTTGAAGTTGCTGCGCATCTCCACTGTGGTTTCCCTGGTAAGGCGCCAAACGATCATGATGGACCACGACGGGTTTCCCTCTGGGAATTTTCACGATCCGATAAATGACATCGTTAATCTTCTTCTTGATGGTGTAAGGACCTTCCCAGTTCTTTTGTAATTTGGGACAAATACCTCGACGCCGTCGGGGGTTATAGAGCCAGACTAAATCTCCAACTTGGTAACTCTTTTCCATTGTCCGTGTGTCATAGTACCTCTTCATCCGATCACTAGATAATTGTAGTTTTCCACGCACCAGGTTGTGTATATTTTCCATTCGATTCTGAAGGTCGGTGACATATTGTTCACGTGCCATTTCTTCACCAGGTTTACAACCAAACACCAAGTCACATGGTAGCCTCATTTCTCTACCGAACAGGACCTTCGCAGGCGTTTGGCCAGTTGATTCGTTGATGGCCGATCGAATTGCCATTAGAAATAGTGGAATATGTCGATCCCAATCCCTCTGACAATCTGACACCACTTTTGACAGATAGTTGGTTATAGTCCGGTTCATTCGTTCCACCATTCCATCAGACTGAGGGTGCATCGCTGTGGTTCTCGTTTTGTGGATGCCTAATCTTTGGCAAACTTCTTGAAACAGCTTGCTCTCAAAATTTCTTCCTTGGTCTGAATGTAATTCTAATGGTACCCCAAATCGGCTTACGAATTCTTCAACCAATATATCTGCTAAAGTGGTAGCTTCCTGATTGGGAACTGCATATGCTTCAACCCATTTAGTGAAGTAGTCCATTATAACAAAGATGTACTTGTTTCCTACATCGGCCTGTGGAAGTGGCTCCAATACATCTACTGCGATTCTTTCAAAAGGACTTCCAACCAGGTATTGCTGCATTTCCGCCTTCGGTTTTCGGTGCGGACCGTTACTGGCAGCACATGTAGTGCATTTACGACACCAATCTTTAACATTATTAGTGCAATTTACTCAGTAAAATCTATCTCGGATCTTTTGCAGCGTTTTCGTGATACCCAGATGTCCTCCAGAACTATCATTATGCATCTGTTTTAAATTTCCGGTACAGCATTTCTTGGGACCACTATTTGTTTCCTTGTTTCTGTGCCCTCCGTCCAAAATTAAAGAGTTCCATTGGAACTAGTATGCTTTTAAAGCAGGAGAGGATGAGGATATCTCTCTCCACAACGGACGACGGTCCATTCTCTTCCACTCCCTAATCTTTCTCAGAACGGGATCGTTTTCTTGTTGCTCCTCCAGCATATAGCTCTCGTCTTCTGGCACAACCTTAACTAAGGCAAGTTTTTCCTCGTTCTGCTCCATACGGGTACAATGGGGGCAATCAGGTCGACATGGTCTTCTGGAAAGTGCATCAGCATTACTATGTCTGGTTCCAGGTCTGTGCTCGATTTCAACATCATATTCCTGCAGTTTTTCGAGCCATCTTGCTATCTGTCCTTCTGGGTTCCTAAAGCTAAGTAGCCACTTTAAACTAGCGTGGTCTGTTCTGATCAGGAATTTTCTGCCATACAGATATTTATAAAAGTGCTCGACGGATTTTACAACTGCTAAGAGTTCCCGCCGAGTCACACAGTAGTTCTTCTTAGCCTTCAATAAAGTTTTGCTGAAGTATCCAACTACTCTTTCCTTACGTCTTGTAGCTGTGACAAGACGGCTCTAATTCCCACGTTGCTGGCGTCGGTGTCCAGAATAAGCTTACCATCAGGAAGTGGATAAGCAAGAACAGGTGCTGACGTAAGCTGTTTCTTCAATATTTCAAAAGCCTTTTGACATTCCTGATCCCAACAGAAGGACTTATCTTGTTCTGTCAAACGTGTCAAGGGTTTGGCGATGTCTCCAAAATTCTTGACATATCGTCGGTAATAGGAACAAAGACCCAAGAAACTCCGTAGCTGATGTTTGTCGATAGGGATTGGCCATTCCTGAACGGCTTGTATCTTTGCGGGGTCAACAGCAACGCCATCCTTGCTTACGTTATGTCCTAAATAGTTGTCTCTGGAACAAGTGGCATTTCTTAACATTCAATGTTAGATTAGCGTTCTGTAATCTTTTAAAAACTTCTTCCAGGTTAGATAAATGTTCCTTAAAGGTCTTACCCATTATGATGATGTCGTCTAGACAAGTTTCCCATGACAAACCCCGCAGGATGTTTTCCATTAGTCGTTCAAACGTCGCAGGAGCATTACAGAGGCCAAACGGAAGGACCGTGCCACAACCCTGATCCACTGGTAAAGGCAGTCTTTTCTTTGTCTGCAGGATTCATTTTAACTTGCCAGTATCCGCTTTTAAGGTCCAAGGTAGAAAACAGAGTAAAACCCGCCAAAGCGTCGAGGGCATCATCAATCCTTGGCAGAGGATAACTGTCCTTCTTAGTGACATCATTTAGCTTTCGATAGTCGACACAAAACCGCATTGATCCGTCTTTCTTTCTCACTAATACCACAGGAGAAGCCCACGGACTACTGGATGGTTCGACTATGCCATTTTGAATCATTTCTTTAAGGGCTCTGTCTGCTTCTTCCTTTTTAACTTGAGGCATCCTTCGGGGTACCTGTCGAATCGGACGTGCATCACCAGTGTCAATTCTATGTTGTACAACATCAGTTCTTCCCAGTTTACTTTTAGAACCAAATACAGGTTTATTACGGTAAAGTAGATCTCTTACCTGTTTCTTTTCTAATTTTGACAAAGAGGGGTCTAATTTTGTCATTAATTGTTCAATTTCGTTGGTCTCATCTGTTTCCGTAACATTTATCTTGTGAATTATGGCCATTACTGGTTCTAAACTTCCCATTTCCGTGTCCTTTCGGAGAAGAACTGGATGATCGTTCAAGTTGATAACTCGGATGGGTACCTCTTTGGCGGATCTAACAAGAGTCTTACCCACAAGGAGTCCTTTTCCCAATTCATGATCATGGTTCTTCGGCTCTATCATGGCTGGGGCACCATCTGGCTCCAGTCCATCCAACCGCGCTGTGACGACACATTCGCAGCTTGCCGGAAGTTCGATATCATCGATTAGCTTAATCGAGGCATTGTCAACTTGTTTTCGGTGCAGGAATATTTCTTCATTACCAGTACGAAGGATACGTTGGCGAAGATCCAAATGAAAACCACAGTGGAGCATAACATCCATGCCCAGAACAACATCTTCATCAACGTCAGCCACCAGCACTGAATGAACAAGAGAGGTTGAACCAAACTGTAGCGTCACCTGTATCTCACCGTAGACTCTAGCAGAATCTCCGGTAGCGGTACGCAGTCTCCAACTGGTAGGCCACATCTTCTTTCGCATAATGATGGATGGTCGAACGAACGATAGTTTTTGTAGCTCCAGTGTCTACCAGCATGCTAAAGTTCTTCCCATCAATGAGGCCATCCACATATAAGCTGTCCACGTGATGTCGCAGAGTTGCCAATTTAATGGTGTGAGGGACTTCGGGAATGTTTGGGGTCGAAGTCGCCCTCCAGGAGTCGACCCGTTTAAAGTTTTCCTGCTGCAGGGGTACTTCAGCAGGAGATTTTTCTTTATGGGGGCAAGTATTTCTTATATGGCCTAGTTCTCTGCAGTTCCAGCATCTTACTGGGCGCCTTCTTTTTGGAGATAACTTCATAAACCTCTCTACTACCGCTTCAATGTCGCTAACGGAATGAACGGCATGGTCGTAGTTACCGGTGATTTCCCTTAGTCGAGCAACTCCACGTGAGGCCTCCGTCGCCGCCTCAAACTCCAGGGCAATGGTCAAGGCGTCTACAAGAGTCTTCGGCCGCGCCAACCGTACAGCGCGCTGCAACTCGACGTCTCGAAGACCATCGGTGAAGGTTTGGACTGCTAGGCACTCCAGGAAATCCTCCGCTGCATTTGAATACGCAAGTCGTACCATTCTTGCTACATCCGCTTCAAATTCCTGGATAGTTTCTCCATTTTTCTGTTTTCGGCTCTTTAACTGCATTCGGTACACCGGTTGGAGATGAGTTTGACCATAACGCATCTCTAGACGATTCACCAATAACTCGAAGTTGTCAGCTTCATCCGGTGTCAATGATTGCAAGACGTCTAAAGCTTCGCCTCGCAGAGCTACAGTTAGGGACAATGCTTTCTCCTGGGATGACCATCCATTAGCTCTGGCCGCTGCGTCGAATTGTTTTAGGTAATTTGGCCAAGAAGTCTTCCCGTCGAAGGTCGGGAGTTTCATCGTAGTTCGTACTTGGGTCGTCTCCCCGTTTCCTCGTCGGTCGATGTCTACGTCGTAGGTTTCCATCGTTTCTGCATCTCCGTCGCCGTGGTGGATGGGCTGGTTTCGACGACCAGCTTCCTGTTCTCGTTGAAGCTTCCTTATTTCGGACTGCATTTGTTGGTTGATCTCGTCTCGCAAGTTGGATATTTGGTGATTCTGCTCGTTTCGCAAGTTGGCCACTTAGTGATTCTGCTCGTCTCGCATGTTGGCTACTTGCTGGTTCAAGTTGTCCACTTGCTGATTCAAGTTGGTCACTTGCTGATTTTGCTCGTCTCGCAAGTTGCATATTTCGGAGCGCAAATGCGATATTTGCTGGGAGAAGGAACTGGATAACTCTTCTGGTAGGGTGGACATCCGTTGTGATAGCTGGGACACCTCTTTGCGCTGGCTTCTTATCTGACTGGATAGCTCCTCTTGCTGGCTCGTCATTCGTTGGGACAGCTGGGACATATCTTCGCGCTGGCTCTTCATCTGACTGGATAGCTCCTCTTGCTGGCACGTCATTCGTCCTGATAGCTCCTCTTTCAGCTGGGAAAGTTGTTGAGTTTGTTCTTCTTGTTGGCTCTTCATTCGTTGGGATAGCTTCTCGTGTTGCAGTGAAAGTTGTTGCGCTAGTTCAGAATTTGCTTTTTGAACTGGGTCTTCAAACTCTACAGCGTCAGGGTCCAAATTAGTATTTATATAGTATTCACGGAGCCTTCTCAACAATACGGATTTGCTCCCAGTAGTTTCCAACTCTAATTCTTCGAGCTCTCTTCTGAGCTCAGCCACCAATAGTTTATTTATCTTTTTTCCAGGCATTCTTGTATCTTCACCCCACACCTGACACCAATTTGAAACACTTATGGGGGCTTTTTACACAATTTATTTACAAAATTGTTAAGATACACTGAACTCTGCTGGATAACGTCTAACTACTTGACAATACAATGAACTCTTGTGAACACTTGACTTGAACTCACGTTAACTGCCCATGCATCCCCTTATATACAACATTATTTAATCTAGTCAGTGTGTTTAGAAGTTTCTAGAATTTTCTAGAAACATTATTTAAAATGGTCAGTTGATTTTTTTTACAAACTTCTAAAAATCAACTGTCAACAACAATCTTTCAAATTAAGGTCCCTTCCTTTACGGTTATCCCGTTACATTATTATTGTCAAGTATCATTTCAATTTCCATATTATTTGGGTCATCATTTTTTTTCAATACATCCTCTGTATCTGAAACATCGGAATCGTCAGTCTATTGGTGGTAACATTGCAATTATATTCATTGTTCGTTTAGAATAAATCCCTAATTCACTTGCCATCTACAAACAAAAAATAACAAGTTAATTTATCCATTTATTCATACCACTTTATTAGGCAACTAGCGGCCACCCGCGACTTCATCCGCGTGGACTTTAGATTTTTGCCACCGAATTTCATACAAATTTGCAACCCCTATTTTAAATCCTTAGGGATGGAATTTAAAAAAGTAATTTCTTAGTACACCACTACGTAATAAAACAAATTTATTCTTGAATTTTTAAGACTATACGCGTCTATCGACAGTGCCATGTCGGCCAGCAGCAGCGTGCTACCGTCTCACCGCACCACACCCCCCGCTCAGTAAAGCGCGAGTGGTATTAGACTATTATTATTTTAAAACTTTAAAAACTTGCGTGCTATGTGCATGCAAAATCTCAGCCCGATCGGTATGAAATTGACAAAGTTTCATACAAACATTCATCCCTATTTTATCCCTTAGGGGTGGAGTTTATCAAAATCCTTTCTTAGGGGATGCCTATGTCATAGTAGCCATATGCATGCAAAATCTCAGCCCGATCGGTTTAAAACTGACACAGTTTCATACCAACTTTCATCCCCTATTTTATCCCCTTGTGGGTGGAATTTATCAAAATCCTTTCTTAAGGGATGCCTACGTCATAGTAGCTACATTCATGCAAAATCTCAGCCCGATCGGTTAAAAAATGGCCAAAGTTTTATACAAACTTTCATTGCCTTGTTTATCCTCTTAGGGGTAGAAATTATCAAAATTCTTTTTTAAGGGATGCCTACGTCATAGTTGCTATATGCATGGAAAATCTTAGCCTGATCGGTTTAAAATTGACAAAGTTTCATACAAACTTTCATCCCCCATTTTATCCCCTTAGGGGTGGAATTTATCAAAATCTTTTTTTAGGGGATTCCTACGTTATAGTAGCTATATGCATGCAAAATCTTAGCCCGATCGGTTTAAAATTGACAGAGTTTCATAAAAACTTTCATCCCCTATTTCACCCCCTTAGGGGTAGAATTAATCAAAATCCTTTCTTAGGGGATGCCTTTGTCATAGTAACTATATGCATGCAAAGTTTCAGCCCGAACGGTTTAAAATTGACAAAGTTTTATACAAACTTTCATCCCTTATTTTATGTCCTTGGGGTTGGAATTTATCAAAATCCTTTCTTAGCGGATGCCTACGTCATAACATCTACCTTCATGCCAAATTTCAGCCCCATCCGTCCAGCGGTTTGAGCTGTGCGATGATAGATCATACAAACTTTCATCCCCTATTTTATCCCGTTGGGGGTGGAATTAATCAAAATCCTTTTTTAGCGGATACCTACGTTATAACATCTACCTGCATGCTAAATTTTAGCCCCATCCGTCCAGTGGTTTGAGCTGTGCGTTGATAGATCATACAAACTTTCATTCCGTATTTTATCCCCTTGGGGGTGGAATTAATCAAAATCCTTTCTTAGCGGATGCCTACGTCATAATATCTACCTGCATGCCAAATTTCAGCCCCATCCGTTCAGCGGTTTGGGCTCTGCGCTGATAGATCACTATGTCAGTCAGTCAATCAGTCAGTCAGTCACCTTTGAGTTTTATATATATAGATGTATCTTTAAAGATACCATTAAAACCCGTTAGTTATATCTGAGAATTAAGAAAATGGCGGGTACAGGAGAAGGTTCGGATAGTTCGGCTCTCTGTAAACGCTGTAGAAATAAAGTTGTTAGTGGCGTAAAATGCATAAAATGTAACCAAAACTTTCACTTAAGTTGCAGTAAACTGAGTGGTGTTAAATATATAAACGAAAAAGTTGTCGATTGTTGTGTAAATGAAGATGAAGATGAGTTCTTTGATTCCCTTAAAGAGATGTGTCATTCAAGTAAGAAGATTCATTTAAGTATAATGCAATACGTAGTTAAACAAAAAGACAATTTAATTCGAGAACTATATGATAAAATAGCTCTTTTAAATAATCAAATAAATTTGATAAATCCTAATTTTAATAATAATGCTAAAATTGCTAATAATAAAATTTCTATAAACGACAGCAAGCAAAAAACATCTAAATTAACAGTAAAAGATAAGGAGTGTGTACAAAAACAAGACGAGGCAAAAACACAACAAAAACTCCAAAATAAACAAAATAACATTTCGGCTCTCGGGTCTTCGGTTAAAAAAACCACAACAAATGGAGATGCCGCAGTGTCTCACAGTGAAATAAATAAACAAGTTAAATCTAGTGCATTAGCTGATGCCAGTGAACAACAATCTTCCCATTCAGTGGAAAAGAGTGAATGAGTAAAAGTGGCTAGAAAACCAAAGCGATCCGTTTTGGTTGGCAGTAATCCGAATACGATAGTTAAAGGTGTTCCAAAGTGGGTGCATCTGCACGTTTCTAGAGTAGATCCGTCTCACAGTTTAGAAGATATTCGGAACATCTTAAAAGTGCATTTTTCAGAAGTAAAATGTGAGGTGTTTTCTCCGAAACAGCCATCCATTTATTCATCGTTTAAGATAAGTATTTTTGACTCAAATTTTAAAAATGCAATGAATCCTGACATATGGCCGTACGGTGCATGCATCAGTCGTTTTTTTTGGAAGCCAAGGACGGACAATCAGGGGAAATAGTATTTAATCCTAACCTTCTTTTTATCAATGTAATTACAATTAATTTGGAAAAAATTGACGACTTATTAATTGACATTGAGAATTTTAAATATTTATACTTTTTTTGTGTAAATGAAATCGGTGTAAAACTTGATGTTATTAATTCTTTTGTAGTTTCTGGATATGACTTAATGAGTTTATATTGTAGACCAACTTTGCGATGCAGTGGAGTAGCTATTTGGACCAAACAAGGTATTAATGCGAGTCCTATTGATTTACAAAACTTTTGCATTGAACATGAGTTTGAGGTATGTGCAATTTCATATATACATAATGATGGTAGAAAATACATTATAATAAATTGCTACAGACCCCCGTCAGGAGATGTAAATTTATTCTACACGAAAATCTCTGACGGTTTTGATTTTTTGTACAAACCTAATATTGTTTTTGTATTAGTGGGTGACATCAACTTAGATTGTTTAAGGATAAACCCATCTTTTGATAAATTATGTCTATTATTGACGTCTTACAATTTATTTCCAATTGTGAGGTGGCCTACAAGAGTGACGGCTCGGTCCTGTACTTGTATAGATCAAATTTTTGTTGAGAATTCAGAGGGTATTTGCTGCGTTCTAGATAATAATATCTCCGACCATAGAACGGTTTTTTATCTGTTTAACTTTGATAATTCTAATTGTAGTGATATGATAATAACGGGTAGACGATTTAGTGAAGGTAATATTTTAAATTTTGAAAAAGCATTAATCTCTGAGAACTGGTCAAACCTCTTTAGTATTCGCAATGCGAATGACGCTTTTGATTATTTTTTCACTGTATATGAATATTATTTTAATCTTAATTTTCCGAATAAAAAACGTCACATTATTAAAAATGATAGAAAAAACTGGATTAATAATGAAATACGGTCATCTAGCCTTCAACTTAAAGATCTTTATCTTCTGACCAAAAGTTTTCCTAATTTAATAACAGAGTATAGAATTAAAAAGGCGCAACATTGTTCATTAGTCAATAGAACTAAGCGGGCATATTATAACACGAGAATAGAAAACTCGGCAAATTGTGGACGTGAGGCGTGGAATATTATTTCCGAACTGACCAGTATTAAACAAAAGACAAATAATATTTGCTTAAAGAATGATAATATAATTATCAATGATCCTTTCAATATATCATCAATTTTAAATACTTACTGAAGCAGAGTTGGAGATTTTGTTAATAAAAAGATTAAAGAATAAACGATCTTCTGGTCCTGATGAAATACCGATGTTTTTAATTAAAAGAACAATAAAACTTATTTTAGCTCCTCTGACATATGTAATAAATTTATCTTTTTATACAGGTTGTTTTCCAGAAAGCTTAAAAAAAGGTAAGGTTATTCCCGTTTACAAAAAGGGCAGTCGCTACCTTCCAGAGAATTATAGACCTGTTACATTACCTAATGGGTTTCAAAAAGTATACGAATATGCATTTTTAAATCGGCTTCTGAGTTTTTTGGAAAAATACGAAATTATATCAGGTAGGCAGCATGGTTTTCAACAGGGAAAATCCACAACCACTGCTTTAACATGTTTCTATGAGGAGGTGATGTCTTTTCTCGATAAAGGTGACTGTCCTGTTACAGTTTTTTGTGATCTGAGCAGGGCGTTCGATTGTGTGGACCACAGAATTTTGATTAACAAGTTAAACAGTTATGGAATTAGAGGTAGGGCTTCGAACTGGCTTAGTTCATTTCTAAGTAATCGTACACAATATGTGAGTATTAAATATTCAGAACATAATAAAGTGCTTAACTGTAAGTCTGAAGAACGCGTTTTATCTATGGGAGTCCCACAGGGTTCAATATTAGGACCAATATTATTCATATTATACGTAAACAATGTTGACAATTTATTTGATAACTATAACTATATACCTTATGCCGATGACTTTAATATAACCTTGCATGATTCAGAAATCAACGAATTGGAGAGGT
Source organism: Altica lythri (assembly GCA_964028335.1). Taxonomy (NCBI): domain Eukaryota; kingdom Metazoa; phylum Arthropoda; class Insecta; order Coleoptera; family Chrysomelidae; genus Altica; species Altica lythri. The sequence goes on along the minus strand of OZ034806.1, from coordinate 8,545,617 downwards.
CTATTTCAACATGTTTGGGTAAAGTTTCGAATTATTTTAGTAGTAATAATTTATTTTTTAACAATGAAAAAACTAATATACTTTTGTTTCATTCTTATCAGAGTGTAAAATGTAACACATTGTCAGTTATGTGCAATAATAAAACCATAAATAATACTAAAGATCCTGTAAAATTTCTAGGTGTTTACATAGATGAACATCTTGATTGGAAATCACATTTTTAGTTAAAAAATTTAGTTCTATTGCTTATCTTTTTAGATCTATTAAAAAAGTATTAAATAATAAATACCTTTCTTGTGTCTATTGAGAGTAGACTAAGGTATGGGATTTGTACGTGGGGTAACTCTGTTGATTGGAAGGATGTGTTTGTGGCTCAAAAAAAGATTGTCAGAATTATGGCAGGAAAGCCTAGTCGTCACTCTTGTAAGCCACTTTTTGTTGAATATGGCATATTAACTCTCCCTTCACTGTATATTTTTGAGGTTTGCATATATATCTACTCAAATCAAAAAAACTTTAAGAAAAATAATGACATTCATAAAATTAATACTAGGCAAAATGCAGATTTACATATACCTATCGCTAGACTAAATGTAACTAAAAACTCGCCTAATTTTATTGGTTCAAAAGTCTTTAATAAGTTACCACCCGATTTAAAAAACATCGCAAATTTTAACTCTTTTAAAAGAAAATTGAAACAATTTTTATTGTCCAAATGTTTTTACAGTGTTGACGAATTTTTAAATGTCTAACTGTGTTTTTTTTTTGTACTGATTGATGTATTGTTGTTATATATAGGTACATATATTTTTTGTATAGATATTACCTAAATACATGTTTTGTATTTCTTTTTTTTGACAAATCATATACAATTTTGTAAATTGTCTTTATGAGAATAAAGGATTATTATTATTATTAATGTGTCTTTAAAGATACATATTTTTAAATGGGACTTCATACAAAAATTATAGGATATATGGGACAAACAACTTGATATTATATCTCAGTGTACTTACCTTTATTAATATATTGAAACACTTATGGGGACTTTTACACAATTTATTTACAAAATTCTTAACACGTTGACTGCCAACTACGAGATAACTCGTAGATTGCGTTCTTTGCTAGGACGCCGACTACGAGTTATCTCGTACTGTGTTTACTTACCATTTTCGCGTAGCTACGATTAAACTCGTAACATATCAGTGCTAATATGGATAGATGGCTTCTGGGAAGAGAACAAAAAATCAATGCTGGCTACATGAACAGAAATGTTGTTAATAAATAAACAGAAAATATAAATATAAAAAAATTATTCAAAATCAAGAAGTAAAAGAATATTTTTATTGTTTGTGAAACTTTTTAAAACAATCTTCCACACAAAGGGCTGGCTTCTCTTCACAGGCCGGACAGAAATAACGCGTTTCTCGGCGTTTATTTGCTTGGGTACATATACGACATGGCTTTGTCGGACGTTGTTTTTTTTCCGTAGGTGGCAGACTCTCTAAATAATGAATCTCTTGCAATCTCATCTTTTTCGAAACTGGTTGAATCTTTTCTCCAATCAACGCGACGACGAATTCTTCTCTAAACTTTATCTGTTTTATTTTAAAAGAAGTTACTTTTTGAAAAATTTTGTGCGCATTGTGTATATATATATCTCTATAATATGTAGTGAAACCTTTTTAGGCCATCTAATAGTCTTTCTTAGAGATGTGCAGTACGACAGCATTTGATCTGATCGGACAATTCCAGACATTCCTTTATTGTAATCTCGAATTATATTCGGTTTCATAGAAAGTTTTCCATTGCGATTGGACACCTCTACCATTTCAACAACATGCATGTTTGAAATGGTAAGTACATCTCGTTTGTCCTTCCATTTGCACACAGTAACAGGTCCGTTTTGCTGCCAAATACACTGTCCTTTTTTGAGTTTACGATCTACCACATCTCTGGGGTTTCCCTTTCTGTTATTTCGTAGAGTTTCACACACGTAAGTTTTTCTTGTATTTAGTAATTTAGTTATGAGAGTAACAGATTTATAAAAATTGTCCATATAAAGCGTGTATCCCTTATCGAGATAGTCCTCGAGTAAATGTAACACAACATCAGTAGTGTGGCCTAAATTATGGTCAGTTTCCTCTGATTTTCCGCTGTAAATTTTGATTTTTATTACAAGACCGTCGGACTCACATAGTTCGTACAGTTTGACACCGTATTTGTGTTTTTTATTTTTTTTGTACTGGCGGAAATGCAATCTTCCACGCCACAGCATCATGGATTCGTCAATACAAATATTTTTATCTGGTACATAGTTTTCACGCATAATATTGTTGAAATGAGTTAGAATTGGTCTCACCTTGTATAACCTGTCGGCAGATGGTATTGTGTTATCAACCAAATGAAAATAACGAAGTAACAACTGGAATCGATTTCGACTCATATTTGAGCGCCAAAACATTACATTATATAGCTTGCTTGTGCTCCAGTAATGTTCAATTGATGGGAAAGAACAAGTCCCCATTTGTAACAAAAGTCCAATAAACACTTTCATCTCTGCAGCACTGACGTCTGTCCACTTTGATACCCTGTTAGATTTTTTTATTGCTGTGGGTTTTGCAATTTCTTGCGCAGCATATAAATTAGTTTGTTCGACCAGTAATGCAAGAAACTCTTCCGAAAAAAATAAGTCCACCAGCGTTTGCACTGTAAAATTTGACGTATCCAATTTCAAACCAACATTTTCTTGGAAAATAAATAGTTCAGGTTTTTGTTGAATGTCTGTCCACAAATTATCATTCGGATTTGATGTTGCTTGGGGTTCATCATCATTATCATCGGGATCGGGAACAACTTCATCTTCAGGTTCGGAGACGACTTCATCGTCACTATCACTTGAATTCTCAGAAGGTTCATAATCGCTACTGTCGTTACCATCCTCGCCGAAAATCTCGTCAAATTCTAAATCACTTAGATTAGCGTAGTACTCAAGTTCATTTTCAGTCAATGGTCTTTTCTTATCCATATTGGTTTCTTGATAATTTAAATATAACAATAATTATAAAACAACACACTCAAGAAAGACGTAAATGTGAAGCACTCGACAATATCTGATATACTACTGACGAATATGGACGCATATATCTGATTCAGCTTTAGCGAAGCGACAGGTCTAAACGTGTCTGTGTACGAATTATCTCGTAGTTGGCTTCCGCGGAGAGATTTCTGTTACATAAGCCAACTACGAGATAATTCGTAAGACCTTTTTTTTTTTAAAAATACATTTTCTACGCTTTTTTATGATTACTATGTAATATAATTAGAGTTTTTAATAATATAAAATGATTAAATGAAATTGGCTTTTTAGACCGGAATTCTGAAAATTGCCGCGGCAGTCAACGTGTTAAGATACACAGAACTCTGCTGGATAACGTCTAACTACTTGGCAATACAATGAACTCTTGTGAATACTTGAACTTGAACTGACGTTAACTGCCCATACATCCCCTTATATACAACTTTATTTAATCTAGTCTGTGTGTTTAGATCTTTCTAGAATTTTCTAGAAACATTATTTAATCTAGTCAGTGTGTTTAGAAGTTTCTAGAATTTTCTAGAAACATTATTTAATCTAGTCAGTGTTTTTAGACGTTTCTAAAAATCAACTGTCAATAACAATCTTTCAAATTAAGGTCCCTTCACGGTTATCCCGTTACAATATTTTATATTAACTTTACTTTAAATACATTGAATTTAAATCCCGAATCCCTAAGTTGAAATTCCGATAATTTGCTCATTACTTTATCAACAATATTTTCGTTGAACCACAACGCAAGATCCGTACCTGCATCTATTACCGCGTTTTTAGTGTTGAAATATTTAAACTCTAAAATGTCTTCGATTTTCTTAGATTTCTTAATAAATTCCCCACAAAATGTTGCACTAACTTTAATCATGTTAAATTTTTTTAAACTGTTATCTATTCTACCCTTAACTAGCTTAAAGGCATCACCGAAAAAAACATTTAGGTCTTTATGTTTTAAATTAACAATAACAGCAGTCCTTATCCTTGAATGAAAAACAGATTCTATACCCGAGCCGCTGAAAAGATGGAATGATCACGTGAACGGCACGCACTGTTTGAATATTACTCTCCCCAACCAACGTCACAAGTCCAAATTACACCACTTAACAAAAAAGTACCCACCCTCGATGTCTATAGTTTATATTATCTCTGGTATAAGTACAGTGTAAACTGTGCTTCGTTATTTTAGTTTAGAAGGCGTGGCATCGTACGATTACCTCGTCCAGTCACTGATCACGCGTCCTTCAATTCCATCTTTTGAGCGGCTGGGGTATAGATCGACCCATTTTACCCCTGATTTTTCAGTTAGCCCCGATCCCTGCTTAGACAAATTAATAATTGCTTCTTTAAACGTTTTTAAATGTCCTAAATTTGTTTGTAAATTTCTTAATGTCCCAATATCTACATTTCTACTACGAATATCTTTATGAAAACTGATAACATGCCGTTTAATTTGTTTGACGAATTTATTTGCTTCCCTATGCGAAAAACTGGAGATTAACGCTTTATATGCTTCAGACAACTCTTTCACAATAGCATTAGACCTATCTGCAATGTTACTCATAATTAAAAAATGAAAAACTTACAATTAGTTTTCTATAATTTCAAAAATAGTAGTGGGGTTGGTTTTGCCTGTTTCAATGAACCCTTGGTAAACAACGTTGTATTTTTCAGTTTTAAACTCTGCTATCACTGGCTCGTAAACTGTTGTCACCCGTTGGGGTATAAATATCACTGCTTCGTCTAAATCAAGTAAGACTAAACGCTTAAATTTAGTATTTGCTATTTTTGCATCCAGCACCTTATACGGCTTCTTTTTTTCCAGATCAGTCAGCTTTAGAATTGGTTTGTTGCTTTTCTGGAGTAAAGATACAGCATTTAATTTTATCTACAATAAGTTGTCTAATTAGCATAAATATTTTTATATAAAACAAAAAATAATTACCTTTATTGTAGCAGACGATGAGCACTGGTTTACTATTTTCGGAAGAATGTTGTTGTTGTTGTATTAAGGTTGACTTCACAACTAAATTCAATTGAGTGAGCTCTGCTTTTTTATAGTACCCAGATTATCATTGTGGTATGAGAATATTTTTAATACATTTCTTGTTTTGGTTTACGAGGTCTGAGAAAGTTGATATAAATTTTTATTAAATTTCCTGTTTCGGTCTACGCGGTCTGAGCAAATTATCAATTTTTACTGTGTTGGGTTTTGCGGTTACTGTAAATAAATTTTAGTCAGCGAAGGCAAAGTCCGTTATCACTCTAATCCATCAGTCGACTAGGTACGTCACACATTGCAAACCAGCTTATGCACCACGGTCACGCGCTTTTAATATTTAATTCAAAAAATATTTCTAAGTCTGTTATCTTTATTGCGATAAGACTTGTTTATTATTTTTTTCTACTATTGTTTGTCACATTTTATTAAATCCTGGGATGGTGTAGTGGCTAATGTATTTGTTTATCATACGGGGGACCCGGGTTTGATTCTGTAAAAAATTTTTTTAATTAAATTGTATTTAACGCGAAAGTTGGTAGCACTGTGAAGTTGATAGCATGTAAAGTTAATACGATGACAGCGAAGCGCGAAAAATTCAAAAATATAACGAAAAGAAGAATTGGCTGCTTGTGCCAAACGTCAAAGGCCATTCGAAAAAAGAAGAATTGTCAGAGGGCCAGGGCTGCAGCGCTAACGATAGGTGTTCTGCCTTTTAAAAAAAGTGAGGTTATGTTCGAAAACTATTGACACTTGACTGCTAGCGCCCCCTATAGATTTAAAAATTCAAATTTGGCGCGCTTTAGCCAAGTTCCGAACCATTTAGCACAGATTTCAACCAACAGCGCCACCTGCAGCGACATCTAGCGGCGAAATTTGGAAGCTGTGTGCCCGTGCTGTCTTTGCCCCACTACTGATAATTTTTATTACCGTATTCTTGATAAGACAGTAGCAATTTCTTTTGCAAAATGATTCGATAGTGTACTTTACATTATTTAAAATAATTTTTTTTTGGTCCTCCGTCCAGAAACAATACTATTAATTACTTCAAAATCGTCCGGAAAATGGCATTTTCCGGCCTAGGCCGGCAAAGTAGCTTTTAGATTATCTAAAGAGATGGCGCTATGAGTTTAAATTTTGTCATCAAAAATACATAATGAATAATACAAATTTTAATTAAATTTATTTAAAAACAGCGTATAATATACTAAACTTACCTATAACTTTTTCCAAACATAAGCAGGATTCTAATTTACATTTAATTTCTCTCACGACTTTTATTATAAAATTTGACATTTATGTCAATTTAGAACTACTTATCATTCGATTATGAAAATTATTAGATATTAATGTTAATATTTTCAATATAACAATTTTTACTGTGCTGCTTATTAGCACAGTATTTGTATGTATAAAAATTAAGGAACTTGAAATCGATTAGGTATCAGAAAATCATTCCTTATTACTAATTTTTTTAATCCTGCAATAGATGTCAATAAACATGTAATCTTGTATGTCACAAAGTAAAAAGCACAGGTAAAAAGTTTTTGAACTTGTTGTGTTTGCAACATATGTTAATTAAAACACTAATAACACTAGTAACACGTATATTCAGTATCAAACAAGTTATTATACAACTATAAATATAATTGTAATATTAACATCACGTCATACCAATACCAGTTGACAGTCTGTCGTCTTCTAGTCACTGGTCTAACTTCAGGTAGGACAAACGGTCAACTGTTGAACATAACAGAACTTTTGAAAATATTCAAAATTAGTCGGACCAAAAAATAGTGTGTGTTACACGTCCGGAAAATATTTTGCAAGTGCTCGTATTGTTTCGCCTGGGTGCTACGCACCTCGGCTACACAACTTTACTCGCTCTTGCAAAATGTCATTTTCCGTCCTTGTGTCACAAATAACTATCTATTGTTTTAAGTGTGTATTATTTCTATATTCTTCTGGTAAAGGGCCATCATAGTGTTGTAGAAAATATTGGACAGAACAGGAATAAGCTAAATTTCTGACCGAAACCAAAGAAGAGTGATTAATTTCCAAGATTCTTTTGTAAACTTGCTCCAAAGGTTTACTAGGTGAACGTATAAGTCTTTTTTTTCACCAAGGTAATTCTCAAAGGGAAAAGAAGATATATTATCTAACGGTCCATATAATTCTGCTTCTTCACTCAAATATATTAAAGCAAGAACATTGTATACTAAAAACTTTGAACCATATATAAACTCACAGTGTTTTACAAAAATATTCATTAAATTTTTTGCAATATCACTGCCAAATGTATGTAAGTGTTTTTGTGATAATAAAATACTCGATAAAAAATGTAACAAAAGGAAATGTTCATATACAGCAACATCAACAACATCTATTAAGACCAGAGGACCTAAGTATAACAAGAACATCCTCAATTCTGTGGCCTTAAAACGAGCGGCCTCTGATAAACTTCTGGGCTTCCTATTAAATTCAGAAGTTACAAAAGGACTTAGTGATATTAAGTGTTCTGATAGAATATTAACAGATCTACTTTAAATCTCCACTTGTCCAGGTCACTAATAATTTTCTTATTACACCTAAACAAAGGCAATCCATGTAATCCACTAGAAACTTTGTTATCATGTCTATTCCTAATTCCAATAGTGGTAAAACACCTGTATAATGCTTTTCATCAGAGCAAGACCTAAATGATTCATCAGTTCGTCTATTGGCACAAATAGATGGAAAAATAATCCTTTTATCTTCCTCACATTTATCACAACCTGAATATCCTGCATGCCCTTTGACACATTTAATATAATCACGAGGTGGTGCATCACAGATAATGCTGTGAATCTTAATTTTATAAGTATTTAATTCATATTCAAAGCCTTTCGTCCTGTAAATGTTTTATTTCTAAAATGGTTTGTTCCAAAAAAGTCCTTAAAGGCAAGGGTTTTGATTTACCACAAAAAACTCTTATTATGAAAGGTCTGAACTGTACTTTTTCATTAACAATAAGACCTAAAATTGGCCACAGCTGGGTGGATGAACTTTTATATAATGGCAATCCATCAATATTAAATGATAAATGTATAGAGTTAGATTGAAATGATAAATTATTTGAAACAACACGTTTTAAATAATTTTCTAAACTAAAATAAACATTTGTACCTGTTTCCAGACTTATTTTTGAACTTATATTTAAAAGAGTTTGTAACAGTGTTTTTGAACATAATGGTGTAATAATATTACCTCTGAGAACTTGAAGGCTTTATTCAACTAAAATGACAACTTGTAAATATCATCATAACATAAATATCTATAGCAACTAATAAGTTATTAGTAATAACATATATAAAATAAATTAAGTATTAGTATACATTCTCCCCCAGTATTTTATTCCTGATAATTTGAAAATTGTGTTGGTTTTCTTGTTCTAGAAGATCTTCTTAAATTTTTCTTCAGTTCTTCATCCTGCACAGTTATAGGAGGTACTGACGTATGAGTTGTAAGATTGTTAGTATCAGAAGGTCCAGCTTCATTATAAGATCCTATTTCATCAGAGGATCTATCTGTAACTTCCTTAAGTACCATATTTTCATCTTGAGATGGTTCATTTGAAATAAGAGTGACATCACCTCTAGGAGCCAAATACCTAACGTTTACCGTTGATTCAGTTCCATTTTTATTTTTAACTAATGCGTAATTTGGATTTACTTCCACAACTTCGACCTCTTCAACTAACGGGTCATATTTACTTCTTCGAATGTGCTTTTTCATTAACACAATTTCCTTCGGGTACAGCCAGGAAGGAAGAGAAGTACCTTGAGATGCTTTCCGCTCATGTCTGAACATACGCTCGTGTGGGGTACAATTAGTAGATGTACATAAAAGTGTTCTAATAGAACGAAGTGCATCAGGTAAAACAATTTTCCACTGCGTAGGTTCCAGATTTCTAGTTTTTAGTGCCAAAGTAATATTTTTCCAAATAATTCCATTGTACCTTTCAACTTGCCCGTTTGCTTGTGGGTTATAAGGAGTAGTTCTACTTGAAGATATATTGAATGATCGAAGAAAATCAGTAAATTCTTTAGAAGTAAATGAGGTTCCACAATCTGAATGTATGTAAGAAGGTAAACCAAAAACAGAAAATAATTCAATTAGGCATTTTATAACTGTGGATGAATTCACATTAGGACAGGGAAAAACAAAAGGAAATCGTGAATATTCAACAACAATAGTCAGCATATAATTATTCTTTGAAGAACTAGGTATAGGACCTTTAAAATCTATATTTAATCTTTCAAATACACTCGTTGCCTTAATTAGATGAGAATAAGAATTCGATAGAAATTTTGGTTTAATTTCGGCACAAACCGGACAAGAGTTGATCATTTGCTTAATATCGTCTAAAGAATAAGGAAGATTGCGCGTACGGATTAAATGATACATCTTTGTAACTCCTGGATGACATAAAGACTAATGAAGTTTAAATAGATTAGTGTCTATCATTGCACCACAAATTCGAGAAAAGAAATCAGTAACTAAGTTTTCCCTACCTGGACGATAGATAATATCATAACTGAAACAAGACATTTCTAAACGCCATCTAAGAATTTTTTCATTTTTTATTTTACTAGAGTGATTTCTTCTAAACATAAACGATACAGATTCTTGGTCTGTAATAAGCTTAAAATGTCGCCCAATTAATAAATGTCTCCATTTACGAATAGCCTCGATTTGTTAAAGTTTTAGTGAAAAAAGCAACAGGTCTACCATTTTGACTTAAGGTAGCTGCTATAGCATAATCTGATGCATCTGTTTCTACTACTAGAATCTCATTATTATCAATAGTACAAATAAAAGCTTTTGCAATCTCTTCCTTCAGAGTTTCAAACTCTTTTATTATTTGAGGTGAAAGCGGGAAAGATGCATTTTTAAAATTGTTAATTTTTTTTGAAAAATTTGGAATCCACTTAGAATAATGAGAGAACATTCCCATTGCTCTACGTAGGGAGCCAATATCGTCTGGTGGCTTGAGATCTCTAAGAGGTTTTAAACGATCTTGATCTGGACGCAGCGTTTTGTTCTCAATAGTATAACCCAACAAATTAATTGATCGTTTCGAATAGCTACTCTTATGTTCATTCAATGTTAATCCATATTTTATAGCAGTATCAAGAAAGGCTTTTAAATTTTTGTCGTGTTCCTGTTGATTTTCTCCACATATTGTTACGTCATCTAAATAAGCGAAAACTCCAGAAAGTTTTTCTTTAGTAATAATCCTATCGATTACCCTCTGAAAACTAGCTACTCCATTCGTAACTCCGAAAGGAATTCTACGAAATTGGTTAATAGGTATCTGATGGTAGGCACTCTTCAAGTCAATGGTACTGAAAACTTCATATTTGGCAACTTGAGCAACTAATTGTTCAATATTAGGAAGAGGATAAGCATCAAGGAGTGTATATCTATTGATAGTTTGGGAATAATCAACGACCATTCGTTTCTTATGATTTTCACTAGATACGATTAATACTTGAGCTCTCCAAGGAGATATACTTTCTTCTATAATTTGTTCTTTCAATAAATTCTGAATTTCATCATTTATAAATTTTTGATCTTGAACAGAATGGTGGCGGGATTTAGTTGCAATAGGTGTACAATCAGGACTCAAATTAGCAAAAAGCGAAGGACATTCTACCTTAGCTTCCATTAAACAGCAAATCGAAAGTGAAGACCGGTTACCTCCAAATTGTACATTTAAAGATGAATGTTGTCCATTAATATGACATAAAACAAGAGTTTTTGTTAAAGAAGTAACAGAAATGACAGACGTAGCAAGATAATGCATAGAAGCTGCAGTAGATCGTTTGTTAGAACTACTAGTAGTAAATTGTTTATTAGGTGATTTATTATTACCGATAGTTTTTGACTTCAAACAAACTATTGCAAAATGACCAATCTTCTTACAGTAGGTACAAGTCTGATTTTTCGCAGGGCACATAAAACGGGGATGATTAGATTTTCCACAAAAAAAGCAAGACTTGATAGATGCAGCTAATGGAAGAGAATAATTTTCATTTTCTTCATAAGGAATAGCATTTAATGAAACTGGGGATGTCTTGTACGATTCTGCATTTTTATAAGCTTCATCTAAAGTACGAGATGTAGAAACAGCCTCTTCTAAACTTAAAGTCTTGCTTTCCAACAATCTTTGTCGAATTTCAGATGATAACAAACCATTAATAAAAGCATCTCGGATGTATTCATTTTTATTCGTTTCAGCATTAACAGATTTGAAGTTACAGTTCTTACTTAGAAGTTTCAATTCCATCAGATATTGATCAATAGTTTCTCCCAAATGTTGCTTTCGTGAAATTAATGTATGTCTAGCAAATACTTCGTTCGATTCTTTCACATAATAGCTTCGTAACAATTTTATAGATTCATGGTAAGTGGAGCACTCACTAATAACATTGTATACAGAATGACTAACATAATTTATAAGCAATTGTAACTTCTGTCCATCTGTTAATTCCGTCGCAGTTTCGGAAAAATTAGGAATAGACAATAAAAAAATTTCAAAAGTAGCAAACCAATGATTCCATTCTTTTGAAGCGGTAGGGGAATTCGGATCAGTTTCGAATTTGTCAGGTGTTAGAAATTTATCCATTACAGCAAAGTAATTATTTGTTCTTTTTTTAATTTAATTTTTAGTTGAATAAATTGTAATAATATTACCTCTGAGAACTTAAAGGCTTTATTCAACTAAAATGACAACTTGTAAATATCATCATAACATAAATATCTATAGCAACTAATAAGTTATTAGTAATAACATATATAAAATAAATTAAGTATTAGTATACAAATGGTAACCCTGAATGAAAGGGAGATAAAATTTGCAACAACTGTGTTACAGCTGAGTGTGTTACTCAATTCTCTATAGCCCAATTTTGTAGTTTATTTTTTAAAATGGGGGATGAATCAGTTAAATTCTCAGATTTGTTTAAATGAAAATTTTTATCAAAATCAGAATCGTGTATGTCTAAATCATTCGCAGTCAGTTCCATAGGATCTGTTAAAATTTTTGAGAAATTAGTTACATTTTTAAGACATTATGACAAACCCATACTAGCACTATACTTAGAAGATATATTAAGGGAAGCATAGCTGGGTCGGCGATGCCAAAAAAGCTATCGTATGAAATCGGCAGCCTTTGGTGTCAATTTGGTGTACCTTTTACACCAATGCGAGTAGTTAAAGCTTAAAATTGTGTAATAGTTATTATCTTACAAAATTTCTAGTGATTTGGCTTTATATTGTTCTGTTTTAATAATTACAGTTACGTTGCCTCTATCGGCTTTTGTTACTGTTAATTCCGGATGTGTTTTGAAATAGTTTTTAGTTTTAAACAGTAAATTACGCAAGTAACTTTCATGGGCAGGCTTATTAATAAAATTATTAAAGACATTAGCTACTTTAGCGCTTAAGACATTTTTATTGTTTTCTGGATACATGAAAATTATATCGGCTAAGAATTTTTTAAATTTATATCTTTAGAAGTCGGTTCTATGCTAAAATTGTGACCTTAAGCTAAAAAATTCTTTATATCTTTAAAAAGTAAATTACGCAAGTAACTTTCATGGGCAGGCTTATTAATAAAATTATTAAAGACATTAGCTACTTTAGCCCTTAAGACATTTTTATTATTTTCTGGATACATGAAAATTATATCGGCTAAGAATTTTTTAAATTTATATCTTTAGAAGTAGGTTCTATGCTAAAATTGTGACCTAAAGCTAAAAAATTCTTTATATCTTGTGGAATATAACATCCAGAAAAATCTCTAATCCAATTTTCTTTCGTATTTAATAGTTTATTATTTTCGAAAGTTTTTAAGTTGTTCAGTTTTTGTAAACTGTTTTGTTTTTAATTTTTTTTAATTTATTTTCATAAGATATGTTTTGGAAATTGCAGTCGTTTAGAGATCTTTCTATCTGCTCTATATTTTTAAAGATTGTACACTTTCAAAATTAAGAATCTTTTTATCCAACCTTATTAAGAATGCCATTGTTTGTTGTTCTGTTCTCCCATTGGTAGTTTCTATTAAATTTGCTAGGTTTTTAGTATTGTTTGAAATGTGAGAGGGTGTAATGCTACTAGATCTGCATGCTAACAAAAAAATCTTTCTGTTTTTCATTGATGCCAATTTGTTGTTTAATTTTGCCAATTTTCTTAATAGTGATGTAGATTCTGCTCCATATTGTTGCATAATAATTTGGTAGAACTCCATGCTTAGAATAATAGTGGAAAGGTAGTCTTGAACGACTAGTTGAATACAAAGAAATTTAATTTTCTTAGGGATGCGGTCTAGGGCTGAAGTAAAACTTTTTATACAAAACGTTGAGCTTTCGGAGATTTATTTTTTCCTTTTTCAAAGCTAAAATATAAAAAGAAATCCTTTACAATCAAAAAATTAATCCATTAAAGCAACCTATTAATTCAAATGGTGAACTTACGTGCAAAGTGAGTTTTCTTATGGCTAAAGTTACAGTTAGAAACGTATTTAATTTATTCTTTACATAATTAAAATTGTTATTTAATTTTTAAGTTTAAAAATATATAATTACATATTATTTAGTAAAATTGATGACACATTTAAGGTACAAATATTAAAATAAAAATTATTGGTAGTGGTCTTATCAGGAAGGAATTCCATTGTATGGTTTTTTTATGAATAGAAAGTAAGCATACCGTATGGATGTTAAAATTTAACCTTTATTAGCTAACCCGGCGGACTTCGTACCGCAAATTCTTACATTTTTTGTTTTTTCAATTTATTTTGATTTTATTGTTTTCATCACATTTTTTCGTTTGTTATCAGGTTTATACTATTTTTTTTCCTTATATTTTGTAGTTTATCGATAAAATATATTAGATGCATCACAATACTTAATTTAGTAAGAATTTCTCGTTTAAATATAAGTGATATTAACTGCGATACCTTCCGGTGGCGTCACAATAAGGATTGCTCGTTTAAATATATGTGATATTAACTGCGCCACCTTACGGTGGCGTGATATAAAGTAATCAAATAAGTAGTGGTTGCTCGATTAATGGAAGCGCCATCTGGTGGTAACTTCTATTAATACGAATATCATATTCATATTAACAATTAAAAATACAGCATCATACTGATTTTCATGACAATCGGTTGAACAGGGCAGAAGTTGCGACTCTGCACCGCCACCTGGTGGCTAGTGGCATCAATAAGCATATCATACAAACCGTCTCCGTGGAAAAATACATATACATACCAATTTTCATGACAATCGGTTGAACGGGGCAGAAGTTGCTACTCTGCAGGGCCATCTGGTGGCGAGTGGCATCAATGAGCATATCATACAAACCTTCTCCGTGAAAAAATACATATACATACCAATTTTCATGACAATCGAACGGGGCAGAAGTTGCTACTCTGCAGCGCCACCTGGTGGCGAGTGGCATCAATGAGCATATCATACAAAGCTTTTCCGTGGAAAAATACATATACATTTACATACCAATTTTCATGACAATCGGTTGAACGGGGCAGAAGTTACTACTCTGCAGCGGCACCTGGTGGCGAGTTACATCAATGTGCATAGCATATAAACGTTCTCTGTGGAAAAATACATATACTTACCAATTTTCATGACAATCGGTTGAACGGAGCAAAAGTTGCAACTCTGCAGCGCCACCTGGTGGCGAGTGGCATCAATGAGCATATCATACAAACCTTCTCCGTGGAAAAATACATATACATACCAATTTTTATGACAATCGGATGAACGGGGCAGAAGTTGCTACTCTGCAGCGGCACCTGGTGGCCAGTTACATCAATGGGCATAACATATACCTGTAAACCTTCTCCGTGGAAAAATACATGTACATACCAATTTTCATAATGATCGGTCAAATAGTTTCTGAGTCTATCGATTTCATACATACACCCTCAAGTTAGTGTAAGTATTCTGAATTTAAATAATTGTCCATTTATATAACACACATTATTGTAGCCTTACGCTGATGATGGAAATGAGTAATTAAATTTCCGAAAGCTTGGAATAATTAAAAAGAGTTTTCTTTCACACATAAATTGCTGCATTCCCAATACCTACCAGTTCATTCTATATATATATATATATAGACCAGCTGTACCCGGCGCACGTTGCTACGCCAACAACTAAAATAAATTTAAGAAAAATAAAAGAGATAAAGAGATAGAGAAGGAAAGAAAGTTTATAGTTTTGTTTTACTTATCGCACCAAAAATATATTTTTTGTAATTATCAATGATTTATTACAAGTTTTAGTCAATTTTTTAGGATCCTAAATTTAGGACACAAAACATTGAAACTATAAAATCAAATGTATGCAACTCTCAAAGTTTTAATAATTTATTCAGAATGTGATCATGCGCACTGCAGTAGGCGGGAGCCTCCTAAACTTTCAAATGTAGTTTAGTTAGGTTAGGTTTGTTTATGTGCACTGCACTGAGGTTAGTTTGGTATTTTCATCTTCTACAGTCTGCAGTTAAAAAAAATATGGATGCTGAATTTTTATTATTAACAGCAGCAGCTATTATAAATGTAGTGATAATGAATTTTGCAAAAAAGAGAAAAGCTATAAACAAGAGAGTAATTCGGAAACCTTGGTTAAAAAGAAGGAGCGAAAAAGGCTTAGGAACACTTAAAATGCTCAATGAAGAATTGGCAGTAGAAGATGCAGATTCTTATAAAAAAAATTTACGTGTATCAGAGGAACAATTTAATTATTTACTTTGCTTGGTTAAAAATGACATTGAAAAAGAGGAATCTCTGATGCAAGAAACTATTTCTGCAAGTAGCAGGTTGGTACATTGAAGTCACTTTAAATGTACATACTTCACCTTAATTATTTATAAATTTATTTTGTCAGGTTACAAATTACTTTAAGATTCTTAGCAACTGGAGAGTCTTTTCGATCACTTATGTATGCAACAAGAGTTCATGAAAGTAGTATTTCTAGATTTATTCCTGTTGTTTGTGAAGCTTTATATCGACGTCTTAAAGACGATTATCTCAAAGTAAGTACCTATTTTCACAATAAAATTTAAAATAAATAGGCTGTTATTGTTATTGTAGACTCCAAATTCTACAGAAAAATGGATGGGTATAGTACAAGAATTTTTTGCCTTGTGGCAGTTTCCACATTGTCTGGGAGCCTTGGATGGCAAACATATAGCTTTTAGACCACCAAGATCGGATGGATCATACTACTATAATTATAAAGGAAATCACAGCATTATTTTATTGGGAATAGCAGATGCTAATTATAAATTTATTTACGTCAATGTAGGATGTAATGGGAGAATTAGTGATGGCGGGGTATTTCGAGAATCAAATTTTGCAAAGACTCTCAGCAGAAACACTTTAAATTTTCCACCTGCTAAAACGTTGCCAGGTAGAGATAAAGCAGTTCCATATGTCATAGTTGCTGATGATGCATTTCCTCATAAAGACGTAATAATTAAACCATATCCCCAAAGAGGTTTGGCACATAGTGAAAGACTATTTAACTACCGTCTCTCAAGAGCAAGAAGAGTAATTGAAAATGCTTTTGGTATTTTGGCCAATAGATTTAGAGTGTTACTTGACCCTATAAATCTTCGAGCAGAAAAAGTTGAAATTATAACCCTTGCCTGTGTGGTTCTACATAATTATCTTGCCACTAAAAATGGTACTTTATACACAGATATAAGTACAATGAATATTCCATTAAGAACCTTACAGAGTATCAGACGACAAAGTGGCAATAGATCAATGACTGAAGCAAGAAACATTCGAGATGAGTTCAAAGAGTATTTCTCTTCACAAGCTGGAGCAGTATCCTGGCAAGAACAAGCAGTGAGAAATTTTAATACCTAACACCACAAAGAATAAGAAAACCTGTTTTTGAATTTTTTATTTTATTTATCTTTTTAGGTTATAAAATTTAATATAAATGAAAATGTTGTCTACATCCAAAAGGTTTTCTTTTTTCAGTTCTCAACCCAATATTTTTTTATATTTTATCTTTTCTGTAAGCTTGAAATAAAAGATTTGTAATTTTTTCTTCTACTTCATTTCGCACATCTTCACTTTTTATCCTTCTCAACCGACTCACAACAAAGTCCCCAAAAATTTGTATATCGTCAGCTTCTTTCTCTTTTGTATTACCTTGTTTCCTTACTTCTAATGCTGTTACAATATTGTTCATTGCATTACTAGCAGCTCTAAGTAATGGTTCATCCTCATTGTGCTTCCTCCTCTTTGAGGAAGTACGAGACAAGCGAGATACATTTTGTGGTGTATTATTTCCTTCAGTAGAATTAGCATTTTCTATTTCAATAGTAATATTTTCACTACCATTTTCGTCTATGGTAGTATAAAACTGAGTATTCTCTTCATCCTATAAATCAAGATTTGAAGTAAATTCAAAAAAGCTTTGTCTATAAAAAACGTTGATAAAAAGGAAAACTATGACTAATAGTTCAAAATTTTTACATTTTAGAAATTCCATATCTGAATCTGAACAACATATTTTGACAGACTGCAGATAACTACTATAGAGAAATAAAAGACATAAAAATTGTATCACTTACATTAACGTATTCTGTGACTTCGGTTTGTTCTCTTTGTTCCTCGGTTACACCATCCTCATCTGTTGTAGAATTCTGATATTGTGTTTCTTCAATGGAATCTACTGTATTCCTTGAAGTTACATGTTCTAGTATAAAAAACATATTTTCGTAGTACCATAAGGAAGGTATATATATCTTAAAATTGATTGAAAATTAATAAAGCATTGAAAAGAAAAAGCTTACTTACCCTATCTTGACTAGAACCACTTTTCATTGATTTCATATGTTTTCTGTATTCTGTCAAGAAATTCGTCCTAAGACCGTTTATTTTTGCCTTTATTTCTTGTATACTTGTCCCTGGTCTTACAGTTTTTAAATCCTTTAAAATGCTTTCATAAGCAGAAGTTCGCATATGCTTATTTTTATATTCTGTGCTTTTCACTTTATAAAGGCAAGGCCTTTCTCTATATAGTTCGATCAGTGACACTACTTGATCATGTGACCACGACATTTTTATATTTTATATATTCACTTTTAAAAATTTTATAAAATATGTGCAACTGGTGCAAAACAACCTACTCCACACAAATAAACGAAAAACAGAGGTTATGTTGCAAATCCGTGATACCAATCTCTATAAAACTGCAAAAATAGGTAAACATTACTCTATAAGCTGTCAATTAATTGATAGAAAATAGGACCGGTTCTATAAATATATCATGTCAATTAAAATTGAACAGAAATAGGACAGGTTTTGACGATTTGGAAATTGACAAAAAAAATTATACAAAATATGTATGTATTTATCAATTATTTAGGATCCTAAAAAATTGACTAAAACTTGTAATAAATCATTGATAATTACAAACGGCCTTTAATCAGTATTGAATTTGATACATGGAAGCGCCATCTGGTGGTAACTTCCGTTAATACGAATATCATATTCATATTAACCATTAAAAATACAGCATCATACTGATTTTCATGACAATCGGTTGAACAGGGCAGAATTTGCTACTCTGCGGCGCCACCTGGTGGCGAGTGGCATCAATAAGCATATCATACAAACATTCTCCGTGAAAAAATACATATATTTTCCCATTATTCATGACAATCGGTTGAACGGAGCAGAAGTTGCTACTCTGCAGCGCCACCTGGTGACGAGTGGCATCAATAAGCATATCATACAAACCTTCTCCGTGGTAAAATACACGAGGTACCAGCCAACCTAAATGAAACGGTCAACACTGAAGTTTCTTCACGCTGGGCAGGGGATGCGAGGAGCTCAGTGGAGACGGGTGGTCTCAGCATAACCAGCGGTTAGTCGTATCGATAAGATGGCATGTCAGCCATAAAAAATAATAATAAAATAAAAAAGGTATATAAAAAAATATAGGGAATTCCGAAAATTAAGCTTCCCCGAGAACATGTTTCTCCAATTCGCAGACAACGCCCAGCCGGTAAGAGGGAAAGAATTTACAGCCAAAGTCATTAATTTATTTATTTATTTAAGTTTTATTTATTTAATTTCAACAACAAGTTACAATAGATACATTTTTACTTATGTGCTAAATCTCTTTTTTTTTAGTTGCTATCACACATTACAAAAAAAACACCTAGATGTATTAGGTTACATCTGTGTGTGTTTAACCGAGTGTCTATTTTCTTAAAATATATCACATTTTTTATTTTAGCATTCAATATTCATCACTTTTAATTAAATAATTAATGGCTAGTTAATTAATTAACACAAAACAAGACGAATAAGCAACTCTGGCTAGATTAAAATTACAAAATACATAAATATATATTTATAACAGAACATTTAAATAAAAAGTAAAATCACAAAAGTAAATCACAGATTATTATTTATCCATATTAGACGATGTCAAGAAATCTCTGATAATTTAAAAATAGATAATCCTTAAAAACTAAATTAAATTTTCTTTTATTTACAACCTTTCTAAGATCTGTGGGGATAAGATTATAGAGTTTAGGTCCAAGATAATTTATAAAGCGTTGATTAATGTTTTTCTTAGACAAAGGTATGTTTAAAGACTCGTTTGTTACAGATCTTGTTAAGTAAGTGTGTGAACGCAAATTCGGTTCAAAAACACAATAATGTGAGTGAACAAAACCACAAGCAGCAATCACATACAAACACTTCACATCACAAACTTCACGAGAATAGAGCATATTTGTGGGATAGAGCTTTGGTTTTCCCAACATGACTTTAACAATATAGTTTTGACTTACTTTATGCTGTTCTAATTGAGAATAGTTCATCCCACCCCACACAATAATACCATACCGCAATAAGGGCTCTACCAGTGCTTTATATATAGTTTTTTTCCATGAATTGTCTAAGCATATAGAACTTGTATATTAAGCATCTAATTTTTTTACTTAAGTATAACACATGTTGATCCCATTTAAGATGTTGATCTATTATGATGCCCAGGTATTTTATATATTCAACATTTTTTAGCGGTTCATTCAAGTTTTCAATTTCAATATGCTCAAAGTCAGGACGATTTACAGACGTTATACTAAATGCCAGATAATTGGATTTTAGTACATTTATTGATAATTTAAAAGAATCTAATAATTTGTTAATCTTCTTGAAACCAACCTGTACTTTTTCTCTAGTCTCATGCCAGGACTCACCATGAAATACCACCACAGTATCGTCTGCATAGGCAATTACCCTACCATCAATATCAAGATCACAAAGGCAGTTGATATAAAGATTAAATAAAATGGGTCCAAGTACCGTACCTTGTGGCACTCCATGGTGGACTAACATACCCTCACTCAAAACATCACCAATCCTGACATGCTGTGTTCAATTTGTTAGGTAATTGACAAAAACATTCAACACAGTCCCCCTCACCCCACTAGCTTCAAGAACCTGGAAGAGGATGGAATGGGAAACCGTGTCAAATTCCTTTGCCAAATCCAAAAATAATGCAATACATTTGTCCCCATTATTTAAGTGATTTGTAATGTTACTAACCAGCTTATATATTGCATCTGATGTGCTGAGGCCCTGCATGAATCCAAATTGGTTCTTAGACAGCAAACGATTAGACTGAAGAAAGTTAACCAGTCTGTCTTTAAGGCATTTTTCAAAAATTTTTGCCAGATTTGATATGACACTTATTGGTCTGTAGTTAGAAATACCATCTTTGCTGCCTGATTTAAATATAGGGGTAACCACCGATACTTTGAACTGATCGGGAATTATTCCTGTCTCGAATATTAGATTTATTATATGAACAAGTGGCTTAGCTATATAAAGATAAAGAAACTTAACAACTTTGGTGGAAATATTATCAATCCCAGAAGAACAGTTGTTTTTTAGACTATTAATTAGATTTATTATTTCATTATGGTTTGTTGGTTTTAAGTACATTGAGGAGGTAGATCTGTTTTCAATTTGAAAAACTTCAGAGGGAGGTCGAATAGCGGATGACATATTTTTACCTACGTTTATATAAAACTTATTACAAAGTTCAGCAATTTCATTTTAATTAGTTATATTCATATTCTCAGTCTTTACTTGAGTAAGACCTTTATATTCTTTATTACCATTTGTGGCTTCACCAATTATTTTGTAAATTTTTCTTAAGTCATGAGAGTTTTCATTAATTTTATTTTTATAGAAATTATTTTTTGTTATATTTATAAGTTTATTAAGTTTGTTTCTGTATAGTTTATATTCAGAGATCTTTTGAGGAGAAGAATTTGTTTTTAAGGCTTTTTTTAATTTATCCCGATGTCTAATAGACACTATAATGGCATTTGAGATCCAAGGTTTAAGTTTCTTTAATTTGTTTGAGATCTTAATTTCCTTTTCTGATCTATCAATAATATTTGTTAGGCTCTGTACAAGTAAGTCAGTAGCCTCATCGGATTCGGTTAAATGTCAATTTTTATGGTAAGGTCACTTTCTATCGCTAGAACTGCTAGTGAAGTTAACCTGTCTTCTCCCATAGTAGACCGTAAATATGATTTTATACGTTTTAGCGCTGAAAATGAACGTTCAGCCGAACAAACACTAACTGCCATAGAAACAAATATACGAAGTGCGATGTCGACGTTAGGAAAGACAGTTTGTAAATTTTTTCTTCGCATTAATGATAATAAGTCTATCACCGAATATTTTTCACCTAAAGCACTTCCTTTCAATAGCTCAGTTGTGAAAGATATTTCCAAATCATTTGAATAATATTTTTGTAAACAATTCGCCTTTTGAATCAACGTTTCTTGTGAGCCATTTCCCATTGAAAAGAATATACTAAATTTACTGAAAATATCTTCATATGCAGTTCTTCTCTTTTTCAGTTCTATAATTATTCTATCAAGTATGGCATAAAACACTTCTACCTTCAATTTTTCTCTTTGAGTTAACACTATTTCATTTTCTCTTGACTCTCCTTGCAAAAGTTTACGCTTGCGAGAGCTTTCGTATTCATAAGATTCTTTGGCATATTCTTGAGATTTATTTACGTACATATTAAACATATCTTCATTCCTTAGAGAATGTACAAAATCTATCAGAGTTGAGTATAAAAGTGTCACGTCACCTGGATCGATGGTGATGCTTTGTAGTTTCAAATTAGTTTTATAGAATCTCTTCAATATCGCCTCCCAAAATAAGCACATAAAAACCATATCAAAACGATTCAATTTTTGTTTAATTCCAGCTGTCTGCTCGAACAATTGGTTGTTCGCACAAATCTTCTGATATTGCATCTAAAGCAACCAAGTACTCGTTCCAACTAACACACAAATTCATTAAAGTATCGTGTCTTGAGGACCATCTTGTTGTATTTACACGTTTTGGTACTTTGGCTTTGGCATTTGCTTTTAATTTTGACAGCAAAATTTGCCAGCGACTAGTAGATGCTGAGAAAAAAGTATACAAATGTTGTAATATTTCAAGAAAGGACGTAGCCGTTTTAACACTCTCCGCAACACACACACACCAACCAAATTTAAGGCATGAGCAGCACAAGGTACAAAGGGCCAGCGGATTATGCTTCATTATCCTAGCCTGTAAGCCAGTATAACGGCCCGACATGTTGCTAGCGTTGTCGTAAGATTGGCCGCGACAATATTTTAGATCTATGCCATGGCTGCTAAGTTTGGAAATTACTGAATTTTCTAAATCTTCTGATTTATGTCCTGCGTTCGATAAAAAGCCAATAAAACGTTCCTCCGGTTCTCCGTTTTCTTTAACATATCTAATAATGAATGATAATTGATCAGCATGGGAAATATCTGGCGTCGAGTCAACAATTATTAAATAATATAGTGAAGTGGGGTAATTGCACCGCTAAAATTCAATAATTGCAAATGACTGCCACTAGAAGAAAACACAATTAAAATTTTCTTTCTATATTTTAGCCAGTAATGCAGCCATGACTTAACTTTCTACCTGCACAGTAGGAAACATTTACCTGTGCAATGTAGCATAGCAAACAAATATTATTTATTTTTTGGCAAGGTGGTGCACTTACCCCGGCACCCAGGGGTAAATGCACCATAGCCATCTTATGTAGGTTAACATGCCTTTAAAATAACAGTTGGGTAAGTCCACCAAAGTTTATACTTGCCTAATAGCAGTAGAAAATATTTGAACCAATCCAAGGCCGTTTTCTTGCCGAGCAAAATTTTGTGGAGTCGAAGCGCATGAAATGACTTTTCTTTCAATAAAATTGTGGGTAAATTATGGGCATAAATATTATAATATAGCATATATTATCTCTTAGGTCAATATTTAAACACAGATATAAACTAAAAAGAAAAAAAAATCACCAAACAACAAATGGTAAGACCTCAAACATCGATTACGGAATATCGCTATATAAAAAATGTTCAGGAAACATTATAAGCACTGAAATCTACATGGAATCTACAGACACCCCACCTGTCCACTTGTGGTGGTGGTAGCTTTTTGATAACATCTTGCTCAGCAACGTTGCAGACATCATCAACAGGGGGCCATTTGAAGGTTCCTCGTGTTTTGTTCTTGCAACGTAGAAATTTGGTTTCATATTCTGTAAAACATTTTGACAAAATTCAACCAACAAAATATCTGCTAGTAGTTTTAGTAGGAAATCTAGTAAGTATATAGTCATCAACTGCGCAATCTTGCTTTTCATTCTCAGACAAATGCGCACATTCATCAGACACATCTGTTGTAGAGTCACAGTCACTGGAAGCAGTATCTAAATCAGACTCGTTAGAGTCAGAGTTTAATTGGATTTTATTTTGTTTTTTTGAAGACATTCTTATTTCTGAGTTAATTTTATTTTCAACACTACGACTTGTTAAAATTTCTGCAGTTCCTCCTATTCTTTTTCTTTTTGTATTGGCATTCGTCGATTGCTTTTGCTTACTAACTGTTAACAAGAGTAAATCTGCAAAACTTCTCCTGTCCGTTTCCACAAGGGTTTCTTTCTCTAGGGCGGAGCTTGTGGATGGCTCATTCACCTCTTCTTTTTCCTTTGGTCCAATCTTCAGCGTCTCGTCATATCTTCGCAACGCTTCGGTATTTAATGATGATCTACTAATAGCGTTTCTGTTTACATGTGTGTCATTTTTTAATGATAAATCAAATATTCCAGTTTTCCTGAAACCACTTTTTACATTATCATCGGTTAATGCAATCCATGTTTCGCCAAGTAGCTTAGCAAAGTTTTCTTTGGATGGACGCATACCAATATTATTTCTCTGCCATTTAACCAAATTACTGTCCCATTTAGATTTAAGTCCCTTAAAACAACTAACATCTAGGGGTTGGAGGATATGACAAGTGTGTGCTGAAAGCTTTAAAAGCGTAACATTGTTTTGCTGAGCACAACTAATTAACTCGGGGCTTACATGTGTAACGTGTCCATCATAGATTAGTAAAACCGGCCGAGATTCCCCGATGCTCTTTAAAAATTGTTCTTTAAACCAGTTTAAGAAAACCTCTAATGTCATCCAACCCTTTGGTGTTGCTGTGAATGCAGTCCCTGGAAAAATACTATCCTCTGGCATCCACCTATTCCACATATTTTTTGCTTTATAAATAATTAGAGGAGGCAGTTTGTGTCCTGCTGCATTAACACATGCTAGGACAGTGGTGTTCTCTCTACCGCTTCCTGCTGTGTATCGATTACAGGACTGATTTCTTTCGGTAACTACTTTTGTTCTACTTGGGTCATGGCAGAAACTTGTTTCGTCACAGCTCCAGATATCATTTAATTTTAAATTTCTAATTGTATTTTCGAGTAGGTCATAAAAATTGTTGACCAAAAAAGGATCAGAAGACTGTAGCCTTCTGAGAGGTTCCAATGGTTCTGGTTTTTTTATTGACAACTTGTGTCTTTGTTTAAACAATAACCACCAATCTTCTCCGGGTCTGTGGTCTTTAAACTTCGTTTTCAATTTTGTTTCTTTTGGCATAGTCTTGCACAATGTCAAGAACCTCCTTACGTGACAATCCAAACCCATTACTGGATAAGATTTTGAGACAATCTGCTAGCTCACGTTCATCTTTGGAAGGAATAGCACAACCTCCACCTCCCCCGCCAATAGTGGGTCCATTTTTTCCACGCCGTCCCTTTAAATGGTCACGCAATGTTTCACGAGGGATGTTATGAACGGCGGAACTTCGTTGAACAGTCATCTGTCCAGATCTGCAGAGCTGGAGTGCCGCAGCCAACTGCTCGGGGGTGTAGACGCAACGCTTAGTTTTTCGTTTGTATTTCCTTGGCATCTTCAACCTAAAAACAAAAAACTCAAAATTAACGAAAAACTAGTTTCCGGGGTGAGTGCACCATGAGAGGTGCATTTGCCCTATTATCTGGGGGTGCACTTTCCCCAGTTATAGATTTATGAAGGGGTAAATGCGCCACCCCTGGAATGTATAGGTTAAGAGTACTTGGAGTCTTGGACATTAAAGATCTGATTGAACAGGTTATAAAACAATATTTATCCATTGGTTAATTACATGCAAGAGCTTATTAAAAATACTTACAATTTTTTGAATCCGATGATGCAAATTTAGGAAATTTCGCCACTTTCACACAATATTTTAAGGATCTCACATGGAACTGTACTATTTTCTAACGTCGGATTTTATTATTTTAAAATACCACCCAACTGTCAAGGATGCCAATGTCAACATAACTTCTGGTCTTCTTCTTTTTTTTAGTAGATTTTTCGCCATAGTGCACTTACTCCACTTCACCCTATTTGGATTTTTCATTCTTGCTGACAATTTTATTTATAACTGCCAAAGACATTAAATCAATGAATTCCTCGCAAATTGTTGAAGATAAATAAGATGTTTTTCCGCTCCCAGGATTACCATACTGCGATATGTGAAAACGACTTTTTGCAAAACATTTCTCCAATACTCTGTTTCATTTTTTATTTGTTGGCACAAAACAAAATCTATTCTGTTTGACAATTTTTCTCTGTTTAACAGAGCAATTTGACATTTGGCATGTTCTGAAGAATTTTCATTAGAATGTTTACATTACTCCAATCATTGATTTCGTGGGTTGCTATTTTTGTAGTTCCACCAAAAAGGCGACAAGGAATACAAAATATGTTTTGCTTGGAAAAAGAATATATAAGATATTTTCTAGGTTGTTCTTCTCCGTTTAAAAGTTTTCTAGTAAATACACTCTTATTAAGAAAACGTGTTTTATCGCCTATGACTATTTTCGTTGCAAAGAAATCTTCATCTAGGTTCTGATCAATTTCATCTAATGACAGTAAAAAATCTATGGTGGTATCATTTATTGCCCACTTAGCTGGATCTCTGTCAACACTAATTATTGATTTCACTAGTTCAGGTTCTGGATTAGGTTGTGGTGACACCGACGCGATTAGTGATTTTTCTGACCAATTTTCGCATGAAGTCGAAGCAGTAGCACTATTACTAGTTTTCGCCTCTTCATTTATATTTGCCGGCATGGATGTACTTTGCCTTGTGAAAAAATAATTATCCAGTTTATAAGTCTTGTCCAAAACACTTTGTTGTGCACTGCGCTTTTTCTCTGAAAGAGCTTTATACTGAGCACCACTCAACCTTTTACGGCCGTCACTCATGATGTGATAATTAAAATTTAATGTTTGAATAATTATAAAACAATTCACAAAATAGTCAAAACACTGATTATTATGTGGGCATTAGGTAAGTACCGACATAGCGACATACCCGACGTGGGCGCGACGGTTTGTTCGAAATAACTAAATGATTAAAAGCTATTGAGTAGGTATATTAAATTCTTGTTACTCAGTGGGATTTTTATACGGTGAGCGGGGCGGTAAGGCTAAGCGGCAGCATTTCAAAGAAAAAAAAAAGAAGTCGCTATCGCTATCGTCTATACAAATAAGGGCTGGTCTTGTCTTGACCGTCAACTCGATGACGAGACCAGACCCAGATGTTTGATAATTTATTTTATTGCAGTGCTATACATACCTATTGCTTTGACAGAAAACACACAACACGTCCAAACTTTCTCACCAGTTCATACTTTGTTGAAGATAATTTGCCGCCCTGTTTATGGTTTTAGTTTATTGATATTTCAATTGGAGCATGCCCCTAATATTTTCTTGTTTATTCCTATGCTGCCCTGTAATTTAAATAAACTGATGTCTCTTGTCTCTGATTTTGCCGCCTTTAGAAATCTGCCGCTATACGCACGTGCGTATTTTGCGTATAGGGAAATCCGACGCTGAGCAGTAAGTGACAATCGGTAAAAATTATTAATTCTCCTATTCAAAAGTCGTCATAGAAAAACAACAATTTACGAGATGTCCAAAAAGAAACAAGAGATTTATTGAGAGAAAAGCGAAAATTGAAGAAGGTCAAGGCAAATAAATATGTCTCCATAAGTTAAAATAACTTACCAATACAACAAAGTCAAAAGAAAAGACTATCGTCAACAAGAATCATTGAATAAAAAATAATCCACAATTGAGTAACAAAATAAGCTATAAAGCAAAACAAATATTCAATGAACGAGAAGAAAAAAATTGAAACCAAATATCAATTGAACAAAAATGTGACTAAACACTCAAAAGAAAATCAATTAATATCTGAATCAAAAATAACTTGACAAGTCTTATCGCACACGCTGTGCAAACAAGAGACAATGTAAAAGGTAAAAAAAGTAGTAGTTACCATAAAAATGACAAGATATAACGGTAATAATGTGAACAGAATAAAAATAGGACAATAAAAGGAAAACGTCAAAATCAATATGGGACAGGTATGTACACTACAAAACGTTAAGAATACTGAAGGCAATATCAATCAAGAGAAAACTGATCATTCAAAAATGAAAATTTTTGCAAATTGGTGGTGCGGCACAGACGAACAGCCTCAGCCTGTACTCGTAAATAAATGCTATCCCTAAGGTACAGTACTGACCTGAACTCACCAACCATTTATAAACTTTAAACCAGAAAATTTAATTTAATTACAATCGATTTTTTTTATTATAAAAAAATTGAAATGAATTTTGAAAAAGTTAAAGTATTTAAAAATTTAGGAAATAGGAAGAAAGAGAAAGAAGTCAATGATAAATTAATAAAAAAAGTGCCTTCAGTGCAGTGACTCCAGTGTAAGGAAAGCAATGAAAATATTTTAAAATAAGATAATTCAAAAATATCGAGAAAATATAAAATATAAAACGATATATCAACAATGCACTAAAAAGTTACTACAAAAATTATAAAAAATATAACGAAACATAACAAAGAAAAAGCACAAATTATATGAAGATGTCCTAGGTGTGTAAAGAATGCAGTCCAAGCTATTAAAAGGTATTTCTGTATTTGGTGCATCACAAAATCAATACAGGAAAAAAAATAAAGAATGGTATTTGGAGAACAAAAAATCCCGAGTAGGTACACAAACACATTGAAAGTCTATATGTTTCCCAAAGATAAACCATAACGGCCGAAAAAGAAACCAAAATAGACCATAATCCCACAACACAAGATAAGATAAGATAAATTTCTCTTGTGTCTCATCCATACGGAACACCAACAGAACCAAAAAGCAGTTACACCTAACTGCTACACGATAAAGAGGTCTCACAGACCCCTACAAGATACTAAGGTCACACAGACCCCTACAAGATAATAATCTGGTCAACCAGGACCACACCCAAAATGCCCACGGCAAACTACGATAAATACCTACACTCAAGACATAACAAAATTCCTAATAACCATCTTCCAAATTTTTGCTGAAATTAATGAGATAAAAAAGAGAGAGAAAAGAAAAACCAAAATACAGAAATTGAAGGAATACACAAAACATTTTGGCTGTAACTATCACAACCACACAATAAAGTCATATAAAAACAGACAAAAAAGCTTAAATAGCAACGAAAAAGGACATATTGATAAAACGGTACAAACACTTTAAAATCATCAGAAAGCTAACAGCCATTTAAATAAAAGGAATCGTACTAATAGTAAACTCAAAATATAGAAATATTAATCTTAAATGTGGAGACAACATCCCAAGAGACATTCTGTATAGGGAAGGAAACAATTGTACAGGCAAAAAAATTAAATAAAATATAGTAATATTCTACGATAACGATAAACAAAACCAAGTTCAAAAATTATCAGTAGAATCAAACCAATCACCAAATTGTTGTTAACCTTGAGCGGTAGATAAATATAAATTACACAAAATAATAGTACCTACTGGTAAAAAATTAAATGTTAGTAAAAACCGAATTGACATCTGTATGTCTGTACTAATTTGATATTAAAATTTAAATAAAGTGAATGATTGGAAAAAATCAGCAAAAACCAGAAGAGCGAAAGTTGGGCGCCAATTTTGTAGCTTAATTAACCCTTAAAAATAAAATTGGCGTTGGGCGCCAACTTTGTAACCTTAAAATTACCCTAGGCTAGCTCTTGAGGGTCGTGGCTTCCTTCTGAGTTTTATTTAATTTCCTCCAAACATTAATTAAAGGGCACAAAGTACAGACACAAATAAAATTCGAAAAATCAGTTTTAAAATGGTTTATTATTTCAATTATGATTAGTAAAAAAATTAATAAAATGAATTGATTAATTCTCTTATCTTTGGAGATTTTCGATGGCTTCTGACGGAGTTTCGATAACTTGTGGAACGGAACTGTAAGATAGATGGAGTTGTTTCCAGGGAATTTCCTGTCAGATTTCCTTTTGGTGTGGAACGACACTGCAATTAGATTGTAATTTCCCTTCAAGGGACTTCTTGTTGAATTTTCGTTAATGGCGGAACGGAACTGCAAAATGGCGTCGGCTTCAACTGATTGTCGTAAATTTGCGCTCGCGGGCAACTCGCCCAACAGACATGAAATACCATTACACTGCTCAGAAGCAGTTAATTTTTCTAATTTATAAAACTCTTTAATATCCCCTTCTATATCAATATCTTTATAATAATCTTCAAGATCTTGCTCCATACGCCGATCTTTAACTCTTAACGATTGCATCTCATTGCAAACTAACATTCCTTTTGACCCCCCTGACTGCGTAATTTCTGATATGTTTTTGGGTGGTCCTTAATAGGGCCCTTCTTATAGTTGGCAATAACCCAGACAGAAGGGCGAAGGTAGTCGGAAATAACTCTAAATTTAATCAAATTCACCGATAAAATGAACGAATTTAAATCAAAAACTCTCGAAGAGACATATCTTCTACCAACTGGTAATCCCCTCTCGTATCGGCGCGATAACAATAGATAATATAAAAATATTTATAGTCGAAAACGAACGTTACAAACGTTACAGTCTGTTATTATTTCTTTGTACTTGACGTTAACAGAGTTAGATATTTGTTTTAAAAGACTAAGGTGAGTTTGGGCTTCGCTTCGAACAAAAGTCATTCTTAGAGTGTCATTATTGCCGAAAAATATGTCCAGTATTCTTTCCAGTATCTTGTCGTTATTTTTATAGTAGTTTGTATTGTAATAAGTTCGCAGGGCGTGAAGCCATGGGTTTTGTTTTTGGTGTTATTATAGCAAATTATTGCATATGGGAGTGCTGTAAAAGGGTGCTCATTAGGATTTTCTGCTTGATTTGCCCTGATCATTTCGCTTAAAGTTGCGTTAAAACGTTCAATAGAACCGTTAGTGTCAGGATGACTGACACTAGAATAGGTTAATTTTATATCATATAAAGTGCAAATATCTCTTAGAAATGTGTTTTCGAATTCTCGACCTCAGTCGCAATAAATTCTAAGGGGTGTCCCGTAATGCTGGAAAAATGATAAGAGTGTGGTTACTACGGTAGTGCTCTTTTTGTTTTCTATAGAATATACTTGGGTGAATTTTGTAAGTTCGTCTCTCATTGTAAGTGCGTAGGTCCGGGTTGGATATTCAAAAATGTCAATATTAATACTTTCGAATGGTGTTTTGGGTGTTTCTTTTAGAACTAAAGGACCGCTAAGATTTTTCCCGCAAATTTTAACGCGTTGACAAATATCGCAACATTTAATAAATTTTTCGACATCTTTAGCTAGAGTTGGCCATTGATATTTTTCTTTTATTCGTCGGATCGTTTCGTTTATGCCTCTGTGTAAGTTACTTTTCCAGTTGTGATCAAGGATCTTGGGAATTTCTTCTTCGGTTGGTGTTGATACAATGTTTTGGCAAATTTTTAATTTAATTTCTTTATCGGAAAATATAAATGAAAATATTTTAAGAATAGTTAAGTCTAAGGCGCTTTCTATATAATAACAGTGATTACTACCTAAATAATAATCTAGACCCTGACGCTGTGGAGTTTGAAGATCCAATTTAAAAAGCTATTTCTAAACAATCGCAACAACTTTCCCGGCTATCACAACGAATGACCAGCCAGCAAGAAGAATAAACGCAACAACTTTCCCGGCTACAAGAAGAACAAACTCAACAATTTTCCCGGCTACAAGAGGAGCTATCAGAACGAATGGCGAACCAACAAGAGGAGCTATCCAGTCAGATAAGGAGTCAGCGCGAAGATATGTCCCACCTGTCGCAACGAATCACAAGCCAACAAGAGGAGCTCTCACAACGGATGTCTACCCTACCAGAAGAATTATCCAGTTCCTTCTCGCAACAAATATCGCATCTGCGCTCTGAAATGTACACTCTTCGTGACGAACAAAATTAGCAAGTGGCCAGCTTACGAGATGAGCAAAATCAACAAGTGACTACCTTGCGAGAAGAGATAGGAGAGCTTAAGCGAGAACTGGAACCTTGTCGTCGAAACCAAACCATCCACCATGGCGACGGGGATGCAGAAATGACGGAAACTGCCACGTAGACGTCGAACGACGAGCAAGTGGGGAGGCGACCCAGGTACGAACGACGATGAAACTACCGACCTTCGACAAGAAGACTTCCTGGCCAAATTACCTAAAACAATTCGACGCAGCAGCCAAAGCAAATGGATGGTCACCACAGGAGAAGGCATTGTCCCTAACCATAGCTCTGCGAGGCGAGGCTTTAGACGTCCTGCATTCATTGACACCGGATGAAGCTGACAATTTCGAGTTATTGGTGAATCGTCTAGAGACGTGTTATGGCCAAACTCATCTACAACCGGTGTACCGAATGCAGTTAAAGAGCCGAAAGCAGAAGAATGAGGAGACTATCCAGGAGTTTGAGGCAGAAGTGGCAAGAATGGTAAGGTTTGCGTATCCAAATGCAGCGGAGGATTTCCTGGAGTGCCTGGCGGTTCAAACCTTTACCGATGGCCTTCGAGATGTCGAGTTGCAGCGGGCTGTACGGTTGGCGCGGCCGAAATCTCTTGTGGACGCCTTAACCGTTGTCCTGGAGTTTGATGCGGCGACGGAGGCTTCACGTGGAGTTGCTCAACTAAGGGAAGTCACCGGTAACTACGACCATGCCGTTTATTCCGTTAGCGACGTCGAAGCGGTAGTGGAGAGGTTAATGAAGTTGTCTCCAAGAAGAAGGCGCCCAGTGAGGTGTTGGAACTGCGGAGAACTAGGCCATGTAAGAAATACTTGCCCCCAAAGAAAAAAATCCTCTGCTGAAGTACCTCAGCAGCAGGAAAAACTAGAACGGGTCGACTTCTGGAGGGCGACATCGACCCCAAACATTCCCGAAGCCCCTCACACCGTTAAATTGGCAACTCTGCGACATCACGTGGACAGCTTGTATGTAGATGGACTCATTTATGGGAAGAACTTAAGCATGCTGGTAGACACTGGAGCTACGAAAACTATCGTCCGACCATCCATCATTATGCGGAAGAAGATGTTACCTACCAGATGAAGACTGCGTAGCGCTACCGGAGAATCTGCTAGAGTCTACGGTGAGATACTGGCGACGCTACAGTTTGGTTCAACCTCTCTTGTTCACTCGGTGCTGGTGGCTGATGTTAATGAAGATGTTGTTCTGGGCATGGATGTTATGCTCCACTGTGGTTTTCATTTGGATCTTCAACGACGCATCCTTCGTACTGGTAATGAGGAAATATTCCTGCATCGAAAACAAGCTAACTACGCCTCGATTAAGCTAATCGATGATATCGAACTTCCGGCGAGCTGCGAATGTGTCGTAACAGCGCGGTTGGATGGGCTGGAGCCGGATGGTGCCCCAGCCAAGATAGAGCCAAAGAACCATGACTATGAATTGGGATAAGGACTCCTTTTGGGTAAGACTCTTGTTAGATCCGCCAAAGAGGTACCTATCCGAGTTATCAACTTGAACGATCATCCAGTTCTTCTCCGAAAGGACACGGAAATGGGAAGTTTAGAACCAGTAACGGCCATTATTCACAAGGTAAACGTTACGGAAACAGATGAGATCAACGAAATCGAACAATTAATGAAAAAATTATCTTTGTCAAAATTAGAAAAGAAACAGGTAAGAGATCTACTTTATCGTTATAAACCTGTATTTGGTAAACTTGGAAGAACTGATGTTGTCCAACATAAAATTGATACTGGCGATGCACGTCCGATGCGACAGGTACGCCGACGGCTGCCTCAAGTTAAGAAGCAAGAAGCGGACAAAACCCTTAAAGAAATGATTCAAAATGGCATAGTTGAACCATCCAGTAGTCCGTGGGCTTCTCCTGTGGTATTAGTGAGAAAGAAAGACTGATCAGTGTGGTTTTGTCTCGACTATCGAAAGCTTATTGATGTCACTAAGAAAGACAGTTATCCTCTGCCAAGGATTGATGATGCCCTCGACGCATTGGCAGGTTCCACTTTGTTTTCTACCTCGGACCTTAAAAGCGGATACTGACAGGTTAAAATGAATCCTGCAGACAAAGAAAAGACTGCCTTTACCAGTGGATCAGGGCTATGGCAATTCACGGTCCTTCCGTTTGGCCTTTGTAATGCTCCTGCGAAGTTTGAACGGCTAATGAAAAAATCCTCCGGGGTTTGTCATGGGAAACTTGTCTAGTTTATCTGGATGACATCATCATAATGGGCAAGACCTTTAAGGAACATTTATCTAACCTAGAAGAAGTCTTTAAAAGATAACCTAACATTGAATGTTAAGAAATGCCACTTGTTCCAGCGACAGTTCAACTATTTAGGACATAACGTAAGCAAGGATGGCGTTGCTGTAGCCCCGCTAAGATTCAAGCCGTTCAAGAATGGCCTATCCCCATCGATAAAGATCAGCTCCGAAGTTTCTTGGGTCTTTGTTCCTATTACCGACGATATGTTAAAAATTTTGGAGACATAGCTAAACCCTTGACTCGTTTGACAGAACAAGACAAGTCCTTCTGTTGGGATCAGAAATGTCAAAAGGCTTTTGAACTATTAAAAAAACAGCTGACGTCTGCCCCTGTTCATGCTTATCCACTTCCTGACGGTAAGCTTATTCTGGATACCGACGCCAGCAATGTGGGAATTAGAGCCGTCTTGTCACAGCTACAAGATGGTAAAGAAAGAGTAGTTGGATACTTCAGCAAAACTTTATTGAAGGCTAAGAAGACCTACTGTGTGACTCGGCGGGAACTCTTACCAGTTGTAAAATCCGTCGAGCACTTTTATAAATATCTGTATGGCAGAAAATTCCTAATTAGAACAGACCATGCGAGTTTAAATTGGCTACTTAGCTTTAGGAACCCAGAAGGACAGATAGCAAGATGGCTCGTAAAACTGCAGGAATATGATATTGAAATCGAGCACAGACCTGGAACAAGACATCGTAATGCTGATGCACTTTCTAGAAGGCCATGTCGACCTGATTGCCCCCATTGTACCCGCATGGAGCAGAACGAGAAACAACTTGCATTAGTTAAGGTTGTTTATTTATTTATTTATTTATTTATTTATTTATTTATTTATTTATTTATTTATTTATTTAGGGGAGAAGGTACATTACAGGAATAAGTTTCCTACCTAGTACATACAACAAAAATCCTAAAATAATTACATAATAAAAACACAAAAAAAAACAGGAAGTGAATAAACAAGTCATTCGCAGCCGAATTTGAGAGCTCTTTTAAGGGCTGGTAGCTTAACACTAAATATATCGCACTCGGAGTAAAACTTATTGTAGTTGAAGCAAATACGATCCGAGAATGTCCTTTGACCATAGTTGGTTCGATGATACCGAATGTGAAACAGTGAGGTATGTCGTGTTCGCCGAGTAGGAGTCAAAAAAGTGATCTTTTCCAACAAAACGTCGGAGGAGATTTCACCATTAATTAGTTTGAAAAGAAACAAGAGAAGAGATTGTTTTCTTCTTTCTTCTAGTGATTGCATACCACATAATAACAATCTGGTTTCATATAAAGTGTTTTGGTATGGAAAATGAAGCTTGAATAACAAAAACTTGGCGAACTTACATTGAACCCTTTCTATTCTGTTGATGTGGCATGTGTAGATAGGCATCCAGACTGAAGCATAGTACTCAAGAATGCTTCCAACCAGAGAAGTGTATAAGGCCATAATGGCCTTAGTATCATAAATATGACGAGTGTGCCGTTTAATGAATCCGAGCATTCTAAAGGCCTTACAAACGATCGACTTAATATGTTGATTAAAAGTCAGACCAGTAACGAATATGACACCCAGATCAACAATGGACGAGACACTATCTATTGTAGTTTCATCGACTTTATAGACATTTTTGGTAATGTTGGGAGATCTTGAGAAATGAATCGTCGCACATTTGCTGACATTGAGAGACAAACGATTAATTTTGCACCAATTGATGAAACGGTCTAAATCTAATTGTAAGGCAAAGTTATCACTGGTTTTAATAGTGAAGAACTTAGAGTCGTC
The DNA here is from genome assembly GCA_964028335.1 of Altica lythri. NCBI lineage: Eukaryota > Metazoa > Arthropoda > Insecta > Coleoptera > Chrysomelidae > Altica > Altica lythri. The sequence goes on along the minus strand of OZ034806.1, from coordinate 8,509,609 downwards.
TGCGAGGTAGTCTGTATGAAGACTAGTCCGTCTAAACCTCCTGTGCAGCTTATTTTTTTCTGATATCAGTTTACGAAGTGAGTGGTCGAACCAAATTGGATATTTTGAATTCTTATTACGTTTCCTGGGTACATACTTGGCGATTCCTTCGTTGATAATGTTGTGGAAACGTTGGACGATAGAATTTATGTCGTGATTATTTGAAATGAAAGACCAGTCAGTCTCAGCAAAAAAGTTATTTAGTTCAACGAAGTTGGCTTTATGAAACTGATATGAAAGAATTGTTTCTCGGTCTCGAAGACTACTTTCATTCCAGAGAAAGAGATAAGCAAAGGAGGGTGTAAGATATCAGTTCTTGACAATGGAAGATCACATTCCTTGCATGAAATAGTATCAAGATCGTCAACAAAGACAAGGTCAAGGATACGTTGCTGAGAATTAAAAACAAAATTAATTTGGTCCAGTTCGAGCAGGCACATGGTGTCTATAAGGGCGCTGGCGGAAGTGGGCTGTATTTTTATGGGAACAATATTATTACCTTCCAGCTTCCATTCCACAAGAGGAAGATTGAAGTCTCCACATATAATGAACTTGTGATTGGTATATTTTTTATGGAGTGATTTTGTGCCAGAAGACGAGAGCCCTATGCTGAAGAAGCAACAAGTAAACGATCTCGTTCTGAAAAAGATTCGGGAATGGAAGAGAATGGACCGTCGTCCGTTGTGGAGAGATATATCCTCATCCTCTCCTGCTTTAAAAGCATATTGGTCCCAATGGAATTCTTTAATTTTGGACGGTGGGCTCCTTCAAAGACTTGTAAAAAATTCCGAGGGCACAGAAACAAGGAAACAAATAGTGGTCCCAAAAAATGCTGTACCAGAAATTTTAAAACAGCTACATAATGATAGTTCTGGAGGACATATGGGTATCACGAAAACGCTGCAAAAGGTCCGAGATAGATTTTACTGAGTAAACTGCACTAACGATGGTAAAGATTGCTGTCGTAAATGCACCACATGTGCTGCCAGTAATGGTCCGCATCGAAAACCGAAGGCGGAAATGCAGCAATACCTGGTCGGAAGTCCTTTTGAAAGAATCGCAGTAGATGTATTGGGGCCACTTTAGCAGATATATTAGTTGGAGAATTTGTAAGCCGATTTGGGGTACCACTAGAATTACATTCAGACCAGGGGAGAAATTTTGAGAGCAAGCGGTTTCAAGAAGTTTGTCAGAGATTAGGCATCCACAAAACGAGGACCACAGCGATGCACCCTCAGTCTGATGGAATGGTGGAACGAATGAATCGGACTACCTGTCAAAGGTGGTGTCAGAGGGATTGGGATCGACATATCCCACTATTTCTAATGGCCATTCGATCGGCCCTAAACGAATCAACGGGCCAAACGCCTGCAAAGGTCCTGTTCGGTAGGGAAATGAGGCTACCATGTGACTTGGTGTTGGGTTGCAAACCTGGTGAAGTGGCCCGTGAAGAATATGTCGCCAATCTTCAGAATCGAATGGAAAATATACAGAACTTGGTTCGTGGGAAGCTGCAATTGTCTAGTGATCGGATGAAGAGGTACTATGACACGCGGACAATTGAAAAGAGTTACCAAGTTGGAGATTTAGTCTGGCTCTATAACCCCCGACGGCGTCGAGGCATTTGTCCCAAACTACAGAAAAACTGGGAAGGTCCATACACCATCAAGAAAAAGATTAACGATGTCATATATCGGATCGTAAAAATCCCCAGAGGGAAACCCGTCGTGGTCCATCATGATCGGTTGGCGCCTTACCAGGGAAACCACAGTGGAGGTGTGCAGCAGCTGCAAGAAGATGGTTTGGCTGCTTTAGGGAGTGTGCGGGATCCCGATTTAGGAAATAACATTCCAGGAGGAATAAATCTAAGGAGGGGGCAGTGTAACGGGATAACCAATTAGGAAATGGACCTATACTTAAAAGAGTATTCTTATGTTATTTGTTCTAGAATGTTCTCTCTCTTTCTAGTGTGTACTATTTAAGTTCGATTTATGTGTCGCGTTCATTCTAGAATGTTCTTTTGTTTTAAGGGGATGTATGGACAGTTAAGGGGAGTTCAAATAATAGTTCATTGTATTGTCAGTTTAAACTTTAACCAGCAGAGTTCTGTGTATCTTTACAATTTTGTAAATAAATTGTGTTAAAGTCCCCATAAGTGTTTCAATGCGGTTAGTTTGACTTATCTTATTATTTACTACTGGAACTGTACTAACATCTTTTATCGGGATATTTTCTTTTGCTACGTATGCATCTATTTCAGTTCCTACTTTTTGTAATGTAATGGTTTTAAAATTTGTTATTAATTTTCTATTTTTAAGATCAATCACGCATTCGTAATGGTCTAGAAAATCTAATCCAAAAATGCCTTCGAAATCAATGTCGAGATTATAAATAAAAACCTTTCTTAATGGTATTACGTTATTTTTTATATTGGAATCAACAAGTCTATTGCGTTATTCAAAATTGTCTGTTCAATAAGTTCTAAGAAGTTCATAATAGACGGTTTTTGTGTTATGTCCTTAGAATTCAATGCCATATCTTAAAACGTTTGCGTAAATAATTCCGATAATTTAGGTTGAGCATCTGCAGAAAATTTGTATTTATTAAATTCCAGATCGTTATTGAAATAAAAAAATTATAATCTTCTATATCTGAGCCAGCTGTAAAATAGTTTTGCCAAGCTGTCGTAATTTTTTGATCTTTTGCATTTGTTTTAAAATCAAAATCAGTGTTGGTACACAAAATAAACTAATTTAGTTGAGAATCTTTCAATGTAGGATGAGCTTTAATTTTGCAAAGTGACAAAAAGTATTTCTGTAGACTAAAATCGTCTTCACTCGTGCTAACCAAATCACTAATTTGAATTGTGCTTTTATCAGGACTTTACCTGCAAAAATTTCCATGTCTGTAACTGACTGTATTTAATTACAACATCATCAAATTTTTCTGCTGTATCCATTTCTGTTGCTAAATCAAAACATGGATAATTTGTGACCGCTTGAATAGCAAATAATAATAAAAGTTTTAACTGGTAAAGAGCTCCATGTGGAATAAGTAATTTTTAGACCAGATGATGACGTTGCATACGTTGAATTAGCGGTGTAATCAGGTTTATATTTCTTTTTTAATGAACCACCATCAGAACTTAAAATTCTTTTTTGAGTTGATGTACTTGGAGTTGATAGATGATCATCAATGTCCATTTTATTCATTGTTATAAAGAGCTTAAAATAACTATTAAAAATTATTTCTAATAAATTGAAAAAAAAATCGAACTGTAAAAAATGCAATAAATTTGATGGAAATTGTTAAAAATCGAGAACAATCATTAAAATCAAAAAGTTTCGTAAGAGATTGTTAAATATCTTGACGAATTCTAAAAAATCCCAGAAAACAGAAATATAATTTAAAATTTACATTTGTTTACAGATTTAAAGCAAAACAACCGTAAAAATCAAAGAGAATCGAAAAAAATCGTCAGAGTTACAAAAAATAAAAAATCTTAAAAAATGTAAAACCTGTAGAAAATCGAAAAAATTGTCACGGGTTAATTTCGCGTTAGCGACAGATCTTAATTTGTAAACAAAATCGTTGGCTTACCTTATAATATTGTAGGATTTATCGAGGCAAAACCGGTTGATTTAGGTTCGTTAATAGTAAAACGCCAACTGTTGTTTATTATTTTCGGCCATAAGATTATATTCAGTTGTTGTTAAAATTGGTTTTGTAGTCAAGTATTATTTTTGTTATGGTTTGAAATCACTGACAGTAGTTCATCCGATCCAATCTCTCGTTGATAACTTGTATATTGTAGTTTTGCAGCCAACGTTCGGTCATATTTTTTTAACTTTGTTATTGAAATCAAAAATAAATGGGGAAATTAGGTAATGTTGGGATTTTTGTTGTCGCCTATATAAATATTAAGATTAAACGTATCAAATGACCTCTGATTGTTCATAAGTTGTTGGCTGAATAAGCTACGGTTTGTCCCTATAGTAGAGGCCATATCTTATTTCGACGTGTGTCAAATTATTGTGATCGAAGTGACGTGGGAAATCGTCTTTCTTTTCATTTACGAACCTTTGTGGTGGAAGCATCGTTAAGAAGATTTGTCTTGAGTTTAATTTTGTAATCTTCAATCATCGAAGACAATTTAGTTTGGATTTACGAAATTTAACCTCGTTCATTTCCATCGAATATTGTGGGAGAGCTTTCTCTGAATTTTGGTGAATTCGGTGGAAAATACTGCATTGTCCGGATATTTAATTAAATCTTCTGTTGGTGAGTACAAGTTTCTTTATACATGTGGTTCGTCGATTCTCATGGTTTCTTTCTCTCGTTTCTTTGAGTGTAGGTGGTCCAACGAACAAACAGTTGTGGTATTTGGTAGTTTAAGACTGTTCAGACAGCGAATTGTGGTCAGGATTCCCCATCATTGCAGTTAGCAACAAAGTAATTGTGTCACAAGTTTACCGAGAAAAGAAACCCTATTTTAAATAGGTGAGTTACGTAATTATATTTTTAATAAATTAATAACGCCATTAAATCGCAATCTTGGTTAAAATCTTTATTTTATATGTGTATTTCTTATGTATTGTATGTAGATTTTATTTTTGTATAACTAGACTCCTATTAGTTTTTTTTTAACTATTCTAAATTGATATTCTTGTACTATTACAAATTAATTTTATGTAAATTTTGATTTAATTTATTGTTATAATTTTGCTGTGACTAGCAAGTCAAATTTAAGCTGGTTGAGTATATTTAAATCATTAGTTTTGCTTATTAATTATAAATTCAGAGAAGTCAACTTCTAAATGTTGTATTATTCATTTAAATTCATTTTTGTTCTTTCATTGTAGTACAAATTGTATTAAAGTTATTAAGTCAAATTAATTCAAGGAGTCATTTAAATCTGTTTAAGCTAATGTTAATGCTAAATTACGATTTTAGGGTTTTAGTTACCGGCTACATTTCTAGTTACGGGCATAAGTCTTAGTTAAGCAGAATTTGGACTGCTGATCCTATACTTAGTACGAGTTTAAGTTATTACGATTGGTGCAAGCCTTTTGGTTCAAGAACAGGCTTGATTTTGGTACCAGTCTAAGTATTGGAGAAGCCTAGGACTGCGGAAACTTATTCAGATTAACAGATAAGCTTTAGTCTTTAGTTTTTAGTTAAAAATCTATTTTTCCTTGTTTTTGTATTGCGTGTGATCACACCTTTTAATAAATTTACTTTTTTTTATTGTTCGCATAATTTTTTTTATAAATATCAATTGTGTTGTCAGGCACGAGGCTTGACAGTCTGTATTCTAGAAATTGTTTATTAAAGAAGAGTCTAGTTGATATTTTAGTTTTATTTAGCTCACTTATCGTTATTTTCAGTTATAGTGTAATTCAATTAGAACCGTTAAATATTCAAAATTTATTTAATTATCTCCAGTGGGTGAAGTGGTGCCTGGAACATCAGGGGTTTCCGATTTTAACCGTACTAAATCGGTGGCGCACTCACTTTATTTTGGGCACTTACCCTCTACGGCTGAGCTGGGCATAATTTGCCAGTAGAGAAACCACCACAGAACTCAGCTGGAGTCGAATTTCAATTGATTAATTTATTTATTTTTCTAAATTTGATTTTGTTGTTAAATTCATTAAAATACGTGGCAAATTCCTAAAAAAACATATTTTAAACATGATGGTCTAAGAAATTAAAACAAATTAATTCGATTTAATATATAAAATTTTATTTTTTACAAAAATATATCTTCATACTACTACAGTTTTTTTTACAATTTTTTTTTATTTATATAATAATTATAAAATGTCACCAAATAGACCAGATTGGATTTAATAGAAACCCAATACTCCTCACCAATACCATCATACCACCTGGAATAAAAGTAATCCTCCTCCATTATAGTTCTTCTGCAGACAGAATACCAATGTCGCTGCCAGTCTATAAAAAAAATTTTTAGGAATCTGACATTACTTCATCACAATGTTGGGTTATGACACTATGGATGAGTTACAAAAACAAAAGTATTTTTTGCAGTCTTTGCACCAAACTGTTCCATATTTTTTTGAAATAACAAAACTTACGAGGTTTTGAACAAAAACTCTTAAACTGTTTAACGACATACGTGTTTTAGCACAAGCAAACTTAGCAAACTAAATGATTATTATTAAGAAAAAAACAAAGTCTCGGGTAATTTCGTGAAACTGTAAACAAAAACCTAATTTCTTTGGATAAATATAGGTAAACATAATCGTAAAAAATGTAAATTAATAATACTATTAGTGTGGAAGATCGTCATAAAATTTCCAAAACTGCTTATCTAGGACCGTAAGACTGTAAATGATTGTACTTTTCGGTCTTAATTTTTGGACGAGTTTTATACAGCTGAGTAACTGTATAATTTCCACTCCTTGGTCTTTTAGGAAACTCTGTCCAGATATCATGATAATTAATTTTATATTTTATTTCGCCGGCAGGAAGGTACATTAGACCATAAAGTTCCGAAACTTTAGGATCTCCGGCTTTGTAACCAGGTCTTATAGATGAATAATAACCAATTTTAGAAAAATCTTTAAAATCATCATAATGCATGTATTTTACGTTGTATGGATTTTTATGACGAGCTTCGCGACAAACATTTATATAATCGGTAGGCAAATAAATGTCTCTGTTTTTTAGTTTTCTGTCCAACGTGCTGTGAACCGAGTCCACTTCCATCTGACTATGCCCTTTTTCAAAAAACTTTTGATATATTATTATTTGGTTTTCAATTGAAAATTTAAGAAGAGCATTCGATAATATACAGTTCTTGTTTTGGTAGCCACATCCGTCACTGTATATAATTATTTCTTTTGTACCAGCAAACTTTGAAACATAATTCTGGAGGTAATCAGACAACGTTGCCGCAAAGATACTGGCCTCAAGTCCTCCATGGCTCTCATCCCATAAATAACACGTCACTTCTCCATCAAATAAGTTGTAAATGGTATAATTATGCACACAGAGTTTTGTTTTATAGTATATTGCACTTGCTTTAAGTACAGGCGCTAGCTTAACAGCTTGTACGTCAACTGTTAATACTAATAACTTTCTATCACTTTCTTGACAAGCCTTTTTGTCTTCTTCCTTGGAAGAACGTGCCATATCCTTTCTTTGCAAATGAGAACTATAGATATCATCAGCTATATTACCAACTTTATGTCCAATGCAAACGTCGCATTGATCTTTCCTGGGACGGTATAACTTAATGTTTTTTTCCTTGAGAGAGTCAAATAATATTTTTTCTGAAAAAGACTGTTGTCCTTGCTTTTCACAATACTTCACATATTCTCGGTATAGGTCCATTTTGCTTTGAAACAAAGGCTCTAAGTATAATTTTGTGGTGGAGGCGCGGCAATAATGCGATGGCATTTTTGGCAAAACATCTAAAAAATTCTCAAGGACCTTCTTTTTTTCTTTGGTAGAATGTCTAGTTCGTGCGTCATTTGACTTTTCTTCAACAGCTACATGCATTCCAAATGCCTTCCTACTATACTCTCTCACAGTCCATTCCTTTATTCCCAATGTGGAAAGAAACATTTTCTTGCACACTCTTAGTTTCTTAGTTCCCTTTTTAAGACTGTAAATTAATGTTTCATTTCTTCTTGAATCTGCTTTCTTTCTCTTTGCTGGGACTGTATCTACAAGAGAGCTAATATAAGTCCTTTTCATATCCCACGTCAAATCTTCCCAGAACTTTTTAAACATTTCTTCCCTTTCTCCTTCTGTAAATATCCCACATTTCAGTACCTTTGATTTTTGATACTTTTGTGAAGTACAAGTTGGGCCAATACTTCGTGGAGCAACTGCATTTATTAGTTTATATTTACCATCTGTGTCTTTCTTAAGCCCTTTGTATGACTTTCCACGCATTCGCAAATATTTGTTTTTTGTTCTTTCTTCTCTGGTAAGCAGTTTACTTTTTTTCTTCAAAGGTTCCTTCGTTTCTTCTTGAGTTCTATCTTTATTCTCTCTAATTCATCGTCTTCTATATCACTATCTTAGTTATTTTTGTTATATTTTCGTTTATTTGTGTTATTTGCGTTATCATGCTTCTGGGATCCCGCTGGGTTATCCTGCAGTTCTTCTTGGGTGGTGTAGTTTTCATCTTCTAGTTGAATATAGTCAGGATCGTTTTTGGGGTCACTCTCGTCGTCGTCACTGTTTTTGTCACTGTCGTTGTTGTCACTCGCTTCATCCTGAAGGGGAATATTTTCGGGGTGACATGTATTTCCATTATCTTCATTGTTATCTAGGTTTTCAATGCCGTCTTTGTCGAATTCAACTACTGTTGAATTGTTTAACGCCACAATCTCTTCTATTATTACATTGTTGTCAATGTAAAAGTTAGGAATGTCTATATCTGGTAAAATTTCGTTAATGGGTAAAGACTTTTCGCAAGCAAAGGTATTTTCAGGCATCTGGCACTCTTGATCATGAATTTGTTCTAATGCTTTAAGCACCATAACTTTTCCCGTTCGTAAGGACATTTTCTGTAAATAATAGTTTATTATAAACCTCTAGACTAAAGTGTAACTTTTTATCCCGAAAGTTTGTATCCTGACCGAATGAAGGAAGAAATAAATGTCAAAATAACAATTTAGGCAGACACTGTAAGTTAGTCCAGATAAAGTATACAAGTAAACAAGCATACAAAAATATTCAAATAATTAATCTTTTGTAGTTTTTTTTTAAATCTTAAATGAAAACCTGTCACAAGTGCCCATAAAATCATAATGTATAACGCATACATAAATAGGCTTTATTGACTTTTTATTGTGTAAAATCAAGTATCTGCAATGTAAACCAAAAACATTTTCGGTCAAAAACTCGTATATAATGCAATAATTTGAAACGGGAATAAAACTGTATGGTAAGCATAAAACCCAGTTTGTTTACTACTGCACGCATATACGGCCTTAAGATTCCCTCTAATTATTAAATTGTAATATTTGATACTTACCAGTCTATTTATTTTAACACAAAACACCGGCAAACACCTGTCACTATAAGCTATCATGTGGAACTGCGTCAAATACGAGGTTATGTTCGCTATATTCAAATACGTGGTTAAGAACCGAGTATATTTTGCGTTATAGGAATATCGAAGCACTTCGAGATTTTGCACACATACGCGTTTGACCATTGGAATCCCAATTTATTAAAAATATTAATTTGGGAAAAAAATGCAGATACGAGGTTTTGCAGTCCGAACGACGAATATGATTTTAAATCTTGTGCAGAAATTAATTGTTTCGGTATAATTTTCCTATAATTTATATTGTTAAGTTTTTTAAACCGTTGAAGGTTGCTAAATACATTCCCCCATTTAATTTTCATACTGGTGTTCTGAAAATGAAATAAACCCATACATAGTTTCAACTTTTGTTATATGTCTATATTGCACTACCTTTTTAACTTCAACCCTATTTAAGGTATCATCCAAAAAAAAAAAAAATTGAATTTGGTAGTAGATTTTTACCAAAAACCAAAAGTGATATTAACCATTACATCCCCATGGTAAAGTGTCCGTGTTGAGATAAGTAACAACTCTTTTATCGTCAAACGGACTTAGAGCAATTTTTTGTTGTTTGATAGTAAAAACCTGATGTTTAACAGATTGAATAGTATTTTGAGTCACTTCAATTTGTACATTATTAAACAAACATTTAAAATAATCATTAAAAGAAATAAATTTTATTGCTGAGAATTGTATTCCTTTAGCTTTTTTTACAACACCAAGATTGTTAATAATATTTTGGTTTACTTTAAACCCTATATTTTTTAAGTCATTAATTTTGCGAACTTTGTCTTCATCATTCGTAAGTGTTTTAAAGCAATACATTTTGGAGCGTAATCCAATAAATTCAGTTATAATTTTGCCATTGTTTTCATCCTTCATTATCCCTAGAACTTTTTTTATTTTTTCGAGGAATACCAAAAACATTATTTTCTGAATAATCTGATGTATCAAACATGTGTATATCTTCTTTGATATATTTATAAATGTCATCAACAAAAGACTGATAGATCAAACTATCTGTGTCAGTATAAAGTAATTTTGCATTGTCAGCAAATTTTTCTTTAATATATTGATAATGGAAATTATATAAAAATGTTTTGGAAATATCAAGTATTGACATACCAACACAAATAGGTTTATTAAATTTAATATTCAAGCGATTCATTTCAATAAGGAGCATATCTTTACCAAAAATACAGCAACTATGAAAATTTGGTTGTGAAATATAATAATTGGCACCATATCGTCCACCCCATTTAGTAACTAAGTTAATACCTCTATATTTTCTTACATTTTCTATAGTTTTTCCGAAAGGTGCATTGTTCATTAATTTATAAAAGTTTTTCTCAAATTCATTTTTTCTTTCCTTTCTTATTTCAGTATTTAAATCAATATACTTTTTCAACCACCGTGATTGTTTAAACTTTAAACATCTATGAATTGCTCCAAGTTTAAGCCCGAGTTGAAGAGCCTGTTGTAAATTTTTGTAATGAATAATATATTTTTGTTTATCGTAAAGCGTTGTTAATAATTTTGGTAATAGAGATGCTGAAGTAGGTGGAACTAAATGCTGAGGACATAGTGGTAAATCTTTGTGACTATTAAACAATTCTTTGGAATAATGAAGGTCTACTTCAAAAATATACCCAAATTCACTATCGTCAGTAATATCAAAAATTGAATTTTCTGTGTAAATATCATCAAACCATTGAAAATCTCCTATAGGTAATGAACAGCTCATTGCAGCCCCATAAAGGTTATTTACATCATAATACATTAGAAAACTTGAACGTTCATTAGAATTAAATTCTGAACCCATGTATTTATTATTAGCCTTTCCGTATCTATTTAAGCATTGTGAAATACCTCCTCTAATTCCTTTTTCAATAAACATAATCACATATACATCAGTTAAAAGATCTAAATTTATTTCAGTTATTTTAAGCATGCTGTCAAATGCTAGACCGGGTGCTGTGTAATAATGAAGGCTATCTAATTGATAAGTTTTTATACATGCTTTTCGAAAGTTTTCAAAAACATCAACCAGAAGAAGTACATCAGTTTTTAAATACAACTCTGCGTATTCCTGAACTGTTTTTATATTAAAAGTTTTCCGAACTGTACAAGCATGATTATAATCTAAATCAGATATTTCAGATTTGTTAATGCTACTAAACAATTTATTCTTTTTGGGTATCGAAGTTTCCTGCAGCTTTTCCCAAGAATCAATGTATTCATATGGGAAAACACCTTTCCTTGTTACTAATTTAAATTTTGTCTCATCATCATAACTTTTACTTTCATCTGTAAGGTAAGATGATAATTTATCCAAACTACTCGACAAAAATCTATACGAGTCTAAAAATCTAAAATTAATAGTTGATTTTGAATGTTCTTAGTGGATTTGAGGACAGGCAAAGGAATAATGAAAGCTTTTACTAAATTGCCAACGTTTCGACTTTTATTTTTGTCTTTTTCAAGGCTAAAATATGGTACATAGATGCTTATATATCAATAATAATAATAAAAAAATTGTTTAAATAAGTACATATAAAAAAAAAATTACATTATAAATTACATAATACCTTTTTAATTAGATATGCTTCTTGCCATTGATGTTAAAATATAAATATAAATAAATACGTGTATATAATAAATTTTTAATTAATTGTATTCAAATTGAATGATGTTAGGTATTTGAAATTTTTGATATTAGACATTTTATATTTGATAGTCCGGTTTATGGTTATAAATTATTTAGTACGGTTATAATTTTCACTGTATTTGTCATAGGGCTTATCATTTAAGTAAACAAGAATTCCACCAGGAAAATGAAAATAAAATTAAACATATTCTCAAAAAAAATAATTATCCAATAAAGCTTATAAATAAATATATAAATGAACATAAAAATAGAATTATTAATAATACAAAACTTACTACAAATAAAAACAAAATATTTTTTAAATTTCCATATATTAAAGGATTAGCTGAAAAAATCAATAATTGTATTAAAAATAATAACGGAACTGAAAATATACAACTTGCTTTTTATCCTATTAATACAATAGAAAAAATATTCAGTAAATTAAAAGACATCACACCAATTGAAAACCTTTCAGAGTTAATTTATAAAATAGATTGTAAAGACTGTGACAAATGTTACATAGGTATGACAAAACAATTACTAAAAAATCGTTTATATCAACACCAATATGACTGTAGAGAAAGAAATAAAGAAAAAACTGATAAAACGGCTCTAGCAAAACATCATTTTGATATTGGTCATAATTTTAATTTTGATCATCCTACAATATTGGACAAAGAATCAAATTATTATAAAAGATCCATAAGCGAAATGATATATAATAATATAAATAACACAATAAATCTAAGAACAGATACTGAAAATTTAAGTAACATATATACATACATTTTAAAAAAATACAGTGAAAATTATAACCGTACTAGATAATTTATAACCATAAACCGGACTATCAAATATAAAATGTCTAATATCAAAAATTTCAAATACCTAACATCATTCAATTTGAATACAATTAATTAAAAATTTATTATATACACGTATTTATTTATATTTATATTTTAACATCAATGGCAAGAAGCATATCTAATTAAAAAGGTATTATGTAATTTATAATGTAATTTTTTTTTTATATGTACTTATTTAAACAATTTTTTTATTATTATTATTGATATATAAGCATCTATGTACCATATTTTAGCCTTGAAAAAGACAAAAATAAAAGTCGAAACGTTGGCAATTTAGTAAAAGCTTCATTATTCCTTTGCCTGTCCTCAAATCCACTAAGAACATTCAAAATTAATAAAATAAGGACACTAAACTTTTAACAATTAATAGTTGAGTTTTCAATATATTTTGTAAAAGATATATATTTTTCTTTATTAAGAGGAATTAAACTAATTTGACCTTTAATTTCAGTACTAAGAGTTTTAATTAAAAAGTGGCTATCATATCCAGAAAGATTGTGGAATACTACAGGAATCATTTTTTTGTCTTTAAAGTTAAGATTACAAGAACGATGAGCTGGACCTCTGTATATCCCAGTTAGATGGCAATGGTCCCTTATTTTAGTATGTGACTTGTTAAATGGTTTACAACAAATATCGTCGGCTTCACATGAAATGTGCATAAGTCCAAAATGTTAAATTTTACAGGAGGGACAAAAAACTAATCTTAGGCTTATTCTTGTCTTGTAATTATATTATTTTTTTACAAAGGTAATTAAAATTGCGTTTTAGTGTAAGTATAATAATAATAATTAAAATTTTAAGATAGTGTGTACTGAGAAATGGAGTTATGCTTATTTCATTTCTAAACAAAATTATGTGTTTTGGACTTGGGCGATTTGCATTTTTAAATAATATTAACACTGGCGGTTAAAGAAATACATTTTATTTTATTTATTTGAAAGTAATAATAAGAACGAACATTAACAATTATTCAAGCAAATGAGAAATCCAATAATACAACTTTTGTTCTATTATGAAAATATACAAAATTATTTACTCATGACGAAGATTATCATAAAAGCTGTGATAGTCTTGTTCCATAGTTTTTTTTAAGAATTGCAAATTTTCATACTTTTCTTTTTTTATTTTTAAAGAATTCTGGTATAAACTGGGTAATGCGTCATTAGGTACCATCTGAGCTTTTTTATTTTGTCTTGCAGGCAAATTTTTAAAAACATCAGGATGGCGAGTTTTAAATTCAATAGTCCCATTACTATTATATTTTAAGGCTCTGATATTTTGCACAGTTGGATCGCCAACTCTAAACCCTGGTCGTATTGACTTAAAAAAGTTTAACTAAGCAAACGTTTTAAAAAAATCATGTTGTAAATATTTGACCTGATATGGTGTTGGAATTTTTCTAGCAGTTTTAGCTAAATAAACATAATCTGCAGCTACATTGATTATCCTTCCTTTTAATTTCCTTTCTATTGTTGAAAGCATTGAGTCACACTCCATCTGAGTCTGACCTTTTTCTAAGTATTTTTGAATAAGGCAAATGTCATTTTCAATAGAGAGGTTTAAAAGAGCATTTGATAAAGTTGCATTTCGGTTTTGTGCACCACAACCATCACTATAAAGTATAATTGAGGGTTTTTTTGCTTTATCTATAGATGGTAGAACCTCGCGCAATAAAAAATAGCAAATTATAGACGCAAAACAGTCAGCCTTTAATTCGCCCCCACCCTCGTGCCATAGGAAACAATAACCAGCTTTACTCTGAATATCGTAAATTGTGAAGTTATGAACGATCAGTTTTGTTCTATAATATAATGCCGACACGTTGGATTTCGGACATAGAAGCACTGATTGCATGTCAATTGTAAATACTTTATTGGATGAAGTCTTGTCCTTTTCTTTCTCATTGCGTGCTTCCTCATCCCCACAATTAAAAAAAATAAAATTTTCTCCCAAGACATATTTAATTTTTTTAAATTTACTTTAAATTTTTGTTTTATTTATTTTCTTCCATATTTTTATTTTAATCTTAATTTTAATTTTATTTTAATCTTATTTACTTTTATTTAACTATTTTATATATATCTTTTTTTTTATAATTATATACAATGCTCATCCAAATCTTCCTTAATCTTCTATTAATGTGATCTATTTCAAAATAATTTATATCCTCATCTTCGTACGTTCTCTTCTTAAATTTCCTTTTATTCTCATTATCATAATTAATTTCAGTTTTATATTTAATTTTATTAATATAATAATATACTTTATTTTTATATTTATTTTTATCAACTTCATATATTTCCATTTCATATTTTGCTTCTTTATTTTTGTAATATTTATCTTTATCATTCTTCTTATTATAGTCATTTTCATCATTTAATTTTAATCTCATATTTTCATATTCTTTTTTCATTTTTTCTTTATGAGTAACATATCCTTCATAATCATTATTTTTATTTTTTTCTTCTTGTACATTGTCTACATGACAAATAAATTCTTCATATTTTCCCGTAGGTTTATTTCTGTTTTCATTTATATTTGTATCATAATCTACCTCCTTAATTCCATGTTTTAATTGGTCTACTTCTTTTTGTATTTTACTATTTTCTTCTTTAAAAATATGTTTCATTTCATTTATAATATCTACTTTCATATTGTTAATATCCAATTTTATGCCTTCTATATTTTCTTTTAAAATCTTTAACTCTTCCTTATCTTCTTTTCTATAATTTTCTTGTTTTCTACTATTTTCATCCATTTTTCTATTAGTTTCATCTAATTTTTCATCCATTTTTCTATTATTTTCATGAAATTTATTTTCCAAAAATTTAAACATTCTTTCCATGTCTGTTTCTTGATGTGGTTTTGAACTAGTAGCATCTCCTATCACATCTACATTTACCACCTGAATAGTTGTATTTTCTTCTCCTTCCGAAGATCCATCATTTTCCCTTATACCAATATTTTCTATTGTTTCATCTCTTATAACATCATTACTTTGTGTTTCATCTTCTCTCCTTCTATTTCTTCTATTTTGTCTTGTATCCATTTTATTTAAGTATTTTTTATTATTTTATATTTAATTTAAAATGTCAATTTGTTATATTTATTTAATTTATATGTTGATATTCAAAAATTTAATAATTTTAATTTTAAAATTAATGTTTAGTTTTTAATTAAATTCTCCCCACAATTAATCACTGCCTCTATTATATAAACATAAATACCTTACCTATCTGTCAGTCCTGTCTGTCAAAGTCCTTGTCTTCCCTGTTTTTCGTTTTCTCGTTCTTGGTGTCTTCAGGTGCTTAGAGTTTTGAAGTTCTTGGTGCTGCCTTCAGATATTTCGAATTTTGATGTTCTAGGTGCTTTCTCGATGTCTTCTTGATGTGTTCTTGTTGTGAGTCTTGTATTCCCTTGTAGTAGGTCTTGTAGTGGCTGCCCCACGTTGGATCGGCCAAAATTGTTATGATTCTCCTTTGGCTCCGGCTAGTGGGTCTGGGTTCCTTGCAATTTTTCTTTATTTAAATAAGATTTTATTCATTTAAAGCATTAATATTTTATTTAAACTTTTAACTTCAATTACATTTATTTCCATTTAATTCACTTCCATCTCTTTAAATAAAAATTCTAAATTTTAAAATTCAAACTATCTTTCAACATAAATTATAAAGTCAAAACTCAAATTCAAAATTCATAATCAATCATAATAATCGTCTCTATGGTATTTCACTTCTTTATATACAATTCAAAAAAAATAATAGTCACTGGTCTATGTCGTATATATATATATATATATATATATATATATATATATATATATATATATATTTTGAAGAAATTTGTAGCCAAACAACTATGCAATGCAATAAATTAGAAAATAAACATTATAGAGAAACTTTATGTTAGTAAATATTGAAAATTTTATAGATTAATGCAGGACGTTTACCAAATGGCAAAAGTATCAAAAATATTACAAATAATGGAGAAAGGAAATGCTGCTAAGTTTAAAAATAAATGTCTGGAGGAAATAGATATTGACATAGAAAAAGTAGAATCATCATCTTCAAATGAAAGTGAAAACTCATTGGGTAATTATTTCAATTTACATTAAATTTAAAATTAGTAATAAAAACCTTTTTCTAGATTAAGATGAAATAAACAATTAACTTTTGTATTCTGAACATGATCCGAGTAATGGTATTTTTTTATCTTTAAAAGAAATAGTAGGTTAGAAAATAACGTTTTTTTAGATGAAAATGGCAGAAATAATGAAAATTTATATCCCGAACCTGATCCTAGTATTGAAAGGAACATTTTGTTATCTAGTGAGAATATCAAAAAAACTGGTAACTTTTTATCATTCCAAAATAATACATAATAAAAATGAAATCTCAATTAAAGAAATTATTCATGAAAAAACTATAACAAAATGCAACGTAAACAAGATCCAATTAATCGCAAATTTGTTTACGAATGTAAACGCGCCATCCACGGAGTAAAAACAATAATATTAAATTTTATGATATCCGCCGTGTGGTTAAAATCTAAGAAGCTAATAGGAATACTGAAAATGAGTCATGATTAATTTCTTTGAATATTGATATTTTATTCATTTCAAATAATAACAATCAAATAATTTTTTAAAAGTCAAGACTGCGCTGGAAATTAAATCAAAAGAAAATAATGAGATTATTTTTCAAGGACCATATAAATTCCAAGAGATCTTTAAAAAAGAAAGAATGTGAAAGTTTCATTAATACACATCTCTCTAATTTTACGGGGGTCGAATGGATAAAGATAAAAACTTTCATTTCTAATGAGTACCGATTAAAATAAAAAGTTAAAAATCTTCCAACAAAAGTCCCTATAGACGAGAGATATGTGTGCGAATAAATGATATGTTACAAATAATAAGTTGCAAAAATTAAACTTAAAAATTTTAATCTAATTCCAACTCGAAATAGGGGAAATTAAATGTAAATTATCTTACTAAATGTATAATAGTAATTTATTGTTAGTTTACTGTTATTTTTTTTTTTCTAATCAAGAGCGCGATAGGAATTCTTTAACAAAAATGACTCGACAAATAAAACTAAACACTGCAATAGTTCAAGCATTTGTTGAAAGCTTAATATAATATAATTACTAATTTTTTCTATTCCAGAACATGTAGGATAACTTTAAATAAATCTGTTAAACCTTTTTTTAATGGAACTTTATAGCGAAAAGCAAAATGTGACGAATTCAATTAAAATAAAAGTTTTGGAGTTTACAACAGAAAAAAATTATGTGTGTAAAACAGTACTATTATTTTTTATTAAAACAATAATAATTTGTATTATTTTTGATTAAAATATTAAAATTTTGTAAATATTTTATATTTAATTTAAATTTTTTGTATAATTTTATTTATTACGAAATAAAATATATTTAAAATTTTTTTTTATATTTTGTATTCAGCTATAACAGGAAAAAAAAGTAAGTGAAAAATAATTGCCTTTTATTTAAATTAAAAATTACGATATAATGTTTAATTTTAATACATCATTAGGTACTGCATAAAAATATTTCAAGTGTTTTTTAGAAATTTTGTGGTCCGCAGGTAAAATCTCGATCATCACATGTTATCATGTTTCCTTGAAAATCTCGTTCTGGTTTCATTTTGATAAACTGCTCTATTCTGTTTCCATTAGTCCATCTCTTTCGTGTATATGAACGTCGGTAACATACAAAACTGTTTATACTTTACGATGTAACCACCAGGTACTACACCGATGGAGCCCACAATATTATGGTTTGTAGGTACATATTTAAATCGTTGCAAACACGTCTAATATCTTCACAGAGGCGAAAGTTATGAGAAATATATTGAACAATATATCTGTGTGCAGTTGTACCCGGAAATATTGCTGGATTGACTGATACAACTTGATATCCAGGTGGAGCAATTTGTTGAAATTTCCTTAACAGATTTGCATCACATACATCATTATACGCGTACTGGTCACTGCATTGTAACTGAAACCCTCTTCCTGGTGGTGAAGGTGGCGGAGCTCCTCCAGCAGCAGCTTGTGGTTGTAAATGAATACATTTCATTAGGATTGTAAAGTGGAGAAAACACTGGCCCCAAAAATTAGTCCTTATTATATTTCTGATAACAAAAACTATTTCAATAACTAAAAAACATACTTTGTTTTATTAATTTTTTGTTTAAGTTAAAATCGTTTTATATTCAACAACTTCAATAAAGAAATAGATTATTTAAAAAAAAATTTAAATTAGGATTTCTTAAAAATATGTTTAAAACTAAATTGAGAATGTACTGCCTATAAACCAAATAGGATAAATGCTTACCTCTTCGTAAAGTATGACCTATAGGGATCGATTTCTGTTTGTTAACTGTTAATATCACTATCAGCTTCTTGGATTTAAACCATACGGCTGGCACAAAACAAATTAAGACAAATGTGAATGTCGGCTAAACCTGACAACATTGAGAAATCGCAAATAAAATTTATACACGTAAGATGTCACATATTCAATAATTATGGTGGGTGTCTGCCAATCTTTCCATAACTTTGATATACAATATACGATGGGTGTCATTTTCATCTTGTTTCTAATGGGTGCCAGTTAAATCAAAACATCTATATATATGTTAAATCACTAATTTTACTTTTAACTTTTTAAAAAAGGATTTTTATTTAAAAATATTATAAAATGTTATATTTGAAATTTATACAATAACTAGCTGTTGCCCGCGACGTCGTCTGCGTGTAATTCGAATAAAATCAAGGTCTTTATGTAAGCACACGCCTGAGTAGCTCGCAGATTGCAGAATTTTTTCAGACTTAAATGACATTTATCGTTATATTTTGGACAATTCACACAATATCTTTATAAATTATAGCCTATATGTTATTCTGATCTATAAGCTACATTACTGTAAAGTTTCATTAAAATCCGTTTAGTAGTTTTTGCGTGAAAGAGGAACAAACATCCATACATCCATACATCCATCCAAACAAACTTTCGCCTATATAATATTAGTAGGATATTTCTGTAAACTAAATACAGGAGTTTTTAAAACACACTAACTAAAATTGTCTATTTCACTGTATTTATGACTTTTGGGGAACAAAGTCAGCAGGTTTGGATTTCTAGCAGAATTGCTAGAAATGTTTCCCAGCGGATGTCGCTATTGCGAAATCTAACCTGAATTTGATACCCGTGTGAAGGTCATTTAAGGTGACTACCTAGATTCGCATATAACAACTCCCCTTTTAAGTGAAAAATTGGTGGGATGCATTAATTTTTCTATGGTTGGAGATGAAACTCTTATTCTTCTGGCTCGGTACGTATGGTAGGTCTTCTTCGGGGAATGAATGCTCTAAGACTTCTCATTTGTGGCTTTGGTGCTGAAGGTGGGTTGTCGTCATCATTGGCAGGTGCTATTGATTTCATCGTTGATCGTCTACGTCTACATTTACAACAGCAATACAAAAGGTTTGCGATTACAAATAGGATGATAGTTAAGATCGTTAACCAAGGTTGATATTTGTGGATCATCGGCTCATTGATCAGTTGGTCCAACTGATCTAAATATTCGTTTAATTTGTGCTGAGCGATACTCAGGTCTTAAATGTCGATCTTATTTAGTTTTAATGGCTTAAGTTCCGGTAAATGGATTTTTCCGGATAGGTGGTCACAGCATCTATAAGGAATGTTGATTGGATGGCTTTTATATGTAATATTTGGATATTTGTCCAGGAAATATTTGGCATGCACCCTGGTACTTCCTACGAAGGCATTGCATTCAGGCTGCAATTTTAACAACGAATTTGTATTGATTATTTTGGTGTTAGTTTCCTTGTTTGAACATTTGATCGTGATTGGTATTGGATCGGAAACTGCTATTAGCCAATAATTTTGGTCTATTTCTTGTACGTTGTAGTCTCTTGCGAATAGTAATGATGTCTGGCAGGTCTTCGGTAAGTAGTTTATTTTTTTGAGTAATTGGGCCTCACATATGGCATCGCTGTCAATCGGGTACGGAAGGATGTCGCTACATATTAATTCTGTTCTTGATAGGTGTTTACATTTTTCCAAATTTTTAACTGTTATGTATAGCATTGAATCATAATCTCGCGCAACGTATTTTTGAGTTGTAGGGAGGAAATGATAAATCCCTGTTCGATTTTCTAAGATAGGAATGGGGTACAAGTGAAACAAGCTATAGGTTTCGGGGTTGACAAGTGGTATTTTTAATGTAAAAACTACTCTTGAATCTGATTGATAAGCTTCTAGTTCTATAATATCAATGAAACGTGCAATGTTTGAAGAATATATCGGTAAGGGTAAGTTATTCTTTTGAAGTCTTTGGGAGATTTCCTGAAGGGAGGTGACCAAATTTGATGGTGTTATAATTCAGCTATGCAAAATTTTTAGACGTGCAAAAACTATTGCATTTAAGATGTCATTTAAATAATTTTCAAGAAAAACATAACTTTCCATTAAAGACTCACATAATTCAATTGCTCTCACTTGTGCTTGATAGAACGCGATGTTATCAGAAATATCTAAAATTGATTTCTTAATTTCGTCAATGTCTTTGTTAAAAGTCTGTTCGTCAATTTGAAGTTTTTGTATAGTGTTGTTAAAAGATTTTATGACAGATGTTGTCACTGAAATTTGGTTCTTTAAGAGGTACTCTATTTGATGTTCATCCTTTGTGATTTTGTTTATACAATCGTTAAAGTATTCGCCATCCGAAGCGTCTAAATTACCTGTTATTGATTTCCAAACTGTACCTACACCGTTAAATATACCGCGTCTTTTTCTATAGTTATAGGATTTTGTATCGGCAAATATTTCTTTATATATATATTCTTAGTAATAAGTGAGACACTTTCAAGTAAAAAGTGTGTTTTAAGTGAGGACCTAGTTAAAGTGAGGACCGTATACGGACCTCATAGAGTGATGTGTTCCAGACTTTGTCAGTAAGATGAAAACTGCAGTTACTTTTAATTAAACTAAAAAAATAATTGTCCTCACTTGTGGTCAGAATTGAAATTCCGTGTATAGATAGTTCCAACGTTCGCCGCTGGGATGTACTCTGCGTTGAGTATATTTTTGTATATGCGTATACTTAAACCAGACAGAGTAATAACTGAGGACATTAAAATTGGCAACATTGTAATATTGTCGGTTGAAATTATTACCTAACAGTTAAAACAAAATCTTCGAAGTGTATGAATTTCACAATGAGATTTTAATATTTTTATGATTATTAAGTGATTTTTTTAGTTATGAAAGACAGATGTCTGGATATGATAAGCAAAAATTGGGGCATGATTCTTTATAAAAATAAATGACCACATTTAAAAAAAAAATCAAAACAGTTAACTAAAATATATTTAATTTTTTTAATTATGCTTCGTTTTTCTTCAAAATTGGTTTAGTACTTACATTTAATCTGTTAAATCTTTTTTTAAATTTGATTTTAATTTTACAAAGGGTTTAAACTGCCTAATGAATAATGGCCTAATAATTATTTGTTTGAAGGTTTTTGTTTTTTATTACGTTAAAATGAAGCTAAATATTTGTTTTAATTACAGAAATAGTTCATAAAATTTGCTTTTCTTTGTTTATGAATTTACAAATTTACTTTAGCATTTTAATTTTTAAAATTTAATTATTTTAGATGTATTCCTTTTTCTTGTTTAAAACTAAAATTGAATCCGCTTTTTAAAGCCTTTGACTAAAACATTTTTTTAAAGTTTAGATATTTTACTAATACTTTAACAATATCACATGCTTGGAATTAAAATGCAAATTAAATAAATGTCAAAAGCTTTAAATTTGTAGATAATTAACAAAATAAAAAACAAATAATAATTAACAAATTAAAAGGTTAACTTTTATTGTATAAATTAACAATATATATTTTAATTTTTGTCCACGATTTGTTGTGAAGCAAATCTGGATAACGGTCTTTCAACGTACAACAATCCAGTTTTTTTGGTGGTGTTTTATTTTTCAAATGTTCTTTAAAAAAACTTTGTACCACTTTCTTTTGTTCCTTTGTCCATGGTTCCAAAATTCTTTTAGTTTTGGTTAACGGCTTGCTTTGTTCCTGTTCCTAAAATATTTTAAATTAAGCTTCTTTTAAATAGCATATAATTCTTTAAACTGATAGAGAATAATGGATTCCTAGTATATTTTATTCCCGATACTAGTGAGCAATTTAAAAAAATGTCTTTAGAAAACATACAAACATCAAAAGCATATTTTAATATTATGGTTATTTTAAGTTAATTAATAATCCCTTAAATATAACTGCTTACCTGTTGTTGATAATTAATTTCTTCAGTGGTATCTACATCTATACGATTTTCCATTTCTTCTAATTCATTATCTTCTTCTACCTCCATATCAATATTAATCTCGTCCAACTGTTTTCCTTTATATTTTGCTAGTTGCCCCTTTTCGGATAATAACAACAATTTTGATATTTTCGCTGTCTGGTATATATCGTTTGGAAGTCTATAGTAAATCTTATGAATATCAGATGTATGTCCCATAAATAAAGCCAGCTGCTCTAGATCTTGTTGTGTTAAATTAATCACTTGCGACATTGTAGCTAAATGTTTTCTTAGCTTTGTTGATGTTAAAGCATTTGGATCTTTTACTTTGGCAAGACGTACATGTTTGTAAATAGCTTTTGATCCATCTATACTACTGTTTGATACAGTGTTTGCAAATAGTACACATTGGAAGGATCTATAAAGTTTTCCCTTAACTTTACCAGAACCTCTGTGGCATTAAATATTTGTTCAGTAAAAAGTACAGGTACACCCCGACCCCTTTTTCCTTTTATTACAATTCGTTTAAAGGACCGCATTAAGACTTTCTCTTCCTCTGTAATACAGTTATCAAATTCACCTGAATTTTCGTTATTAATATTCTTTTTGTATACCTGCAGCGTTATACGTTGCAATTCTCCAACACGGCGTCTATTCAGTATAATTAACTGAACGTAAACAAGTTCTTGTAAAATTTTAAATGATTTTAAATCAAGCATGTTGAACTGAAGATTTGCTAGATATTTTGTAATTTCAGTGTTTAAATATTTTTTTAATAAGATCAAGTCTTCAGCCAACGGTATCAAGGCAGGCTTGTTCCACTTATTTTGTTGTAAGTTGCTATTGGCCACAGTAGAAATTTCAAACTTCCATTCGCTAGAAATCAGCTTTTTCAAGGAATTAATTTTGTTAATTCTCTCAGAATTTATGTCAAATTTTTTAAGAGCCAAAGTATATGCAACATCCAGACATTCTTTAAGTAGTGTACCCATATTAGCAGCTAATGAAGGGGCTCCAAAACTGTAGGTTTTTTCGTCAAACTTTGAAATTACTTTTGTACATTTTATTAAAAGATCAAAATTGTCAGGAACTAACACATTAAAAAGATTAGTCGGACCTGTATTTTTTTTATTTCCATTAATAATAAACCTAATTGTCTCATTTTTCTAGAAGCAACAACTTTGTACTGTTTATCTCTGTGACTTTTAAGATATCTAGAGGCTACTGCACAGATTAACTGATCTTTCTTAGCTGTTAAAGAAATTGGATCTGCTCTCAAACTAGGAAAAATTTCTGTTCTTAATATGTCACAGTTTCTAAAGTTCGAAAGAAGAGTTAGTCCTTCTGCTTGAGCATTTGTTCTAGCGTTTTTATTATCAGTGTTATGAGCACATCGTTTTATATGTCTGAATAAAAAGCGTTTTTTATAAAATCCTTTGCAAAACTTACACGGTAAATAAGAAAACTGAGTGGGAGTCTCTTCAGTTGCTGTTGGTTTTCTAACCGGAACAACGCCATCAACATTGCAGGCACTTTTTAGAAAGTTTCCTTCGTTTCTTAATTTTGTAATGAGATTTTTTCTTTGTCGACTGCCAGTGGTTAGTGATAAAATTTGTATAACTGCTGTCTCATTAGAATGGTGTCGTGTTATGTGACGAGAAAATTTTAAGACATTTGTTTCACAATAGAGACAGTAATCTCTATTCCATTCTCTTTTTTTATTCTGTTTTCAAAAAAAAGTAATTAAGTAAATTTTAACAATAATTGAATAAATCTAAAACATACCTTAACTGATTTAATACACTTCTTTTGTGTTTGAGTATCTAAAGTAGTACTAACATTTTCTTTCTGTAAAAAATAATAATAACGATAAAAATGCATTTAAAGTATAGGAATATTTTGCTTACGTCGTTAATATTTTCATGATCTAGAAAAGAATCCGCTACACGAACAAATTTTTCTGGTATCTCTTGATAATCAGATCCGGAATCTGATTCTAAAGTAGACCCCGGGCTATATGATGAATCTGTATCTTCTTTTACAAATTCGAAAGCTTCTTCCTTATAAGGACTTGATCCCAAAAAGCAATCCTCTTCTATAGGGGAATTACGTAATTGCGATAAATTACTGACATCAATATTTTCCTTATCACTGCTACATAATTTATTGAAAGTGTTCCTTTTTACAGAAGAACCTAAAATATTCGAAGTAGTCTTCAATACTTAGTTTAAATTTATTAAAACACATTACTTACCTTCAAGGGCTAGATTTAATATTCTTTTAGATCTATTCATTTTTAAGAAATTCTCAACTAACACATTAATCACGTATAAACAGGGTTCGAGTTTTTCTGTTACTGAATACTTATTGTTAAAAGTAATTTTAAAAGACGTAAAAGATCGATTAGTGGTTCACACAGACAGATTAAACTCAGTTTGTAACTAATAAAATGGCAACATCGGCGGTTCTTACTTTGTCATTTATTTTAAAATGTATATTATAATTGGGGCTCACGCTGTCATCTATATAAACAAAGTATAACATAGTCTCATTAAGTAAGCTACTTAAACAATCCTCACTTTAACCACATATACAGTAACAATTTTTTTCCACTAATTTTGATAAAAAGATGAGTATATTGCAATACATAATATTTTTATTAGAGTTTTGTGCCAAAAAAATATGTTTATCTAATTCTTAAACTATTGTTTTTAGTGGTCCTCACACCGTTCTTTGTTTATATGAACCTCACTTTGTATTGTAGCGATAAATATATATATATATATATATATATATATATATATATATATATATATATATATATATATATATATATATATATATATATATATATATATATTAATAATAATAAGTTTATTCACAAACTACATACAAATACATGGATAAGAGACAAAAATACAATAATAATTATTATAAATAGTGTGAATAAACTAAAATACAAGCACAGAAGCAGCATAACGCTACTTGTATTTGTGCATTTTTGTCACAATTTGGTATAATACATAATAAATAAATTGGCACATTTGAGATAGTTGACACGTTCGGGATAGTTGACACGTTCCGGGTAGTTGACAATTCGAGGAAATTGACATTTTTAAGGTAAGTAACATATTCGGGGTTGACATATGTACTCATTAGCGAACAAATTCAAGTTTCAGGATTTCAATAGTATTATATAAATATAAAGTATAAACAAGTAGATAAATAATAATAATAAGTTTCTTGACAATATTTCAGTCAACCTATGGGTGACATAATCTTTGCAAGATTGTTTTTTTTTATCGATTTTTTTTTAAACCTAATTTAAAAATTACTAATTAATATAATTATTTTAATACATTTGCCTTATTTACAATATCTGAAAATAACAATCTATCTGTTTCAAGAATCCATTTTTTTAAGTCCTTTTTAAATCGGTGTTTATTTCGAATGCTCTTTATTTTTTCAGGTAACAAAGAATAAAACCGTGGAGCCAGATAATTTGTATTTCGTTGCCAATAGTTTTATCGGAGCGCGGATAAAGTATACCATCATTTTTTCTAGTACTATAGGGATGGGAATAGGAAGACAACTTGATTTTGTCTTGTTGAATATAAGTTAGGGTTTTTCTGCAATAAATCTGCCTCACGTCACATAATTGAGATTCTTTATACAGGGTGTCTGATGGGCAACTAATATTCCTTTGATATATTATTTTTATAATCCATTTTTGAATGACGTGGATATTATTCAGAAAACAATCATTTACCCCTCCCCATCCCAAGATGCCATAAGAAAGTTGTGACTCTATTAATGAGAAATATAGAGTTTTGAGGTAGTATGGTCCCATGAAATCTTTTAGATATTTAAATTTTGGTATGAATGCTCTTAACTTTTTAACAATTTGTTTTGTTTGTAGATCCCAGCGCAAATGTCGATCTACTATTATACCCAGGTATTTGATATTTTCAGCCTCGGAAATATTGGAGTTGAGACCAACATTTAGACAGCCCAAATTTGGTAAATAATTACTATAAGAGGTAAACGGCAGATATCTAGTTTTCTCGAAATTTAATGTTAATTTATTAAACTGCAACCACTTTGCAATATTTGGAAAATCATTATCTATTTTAATTTTTAGATTGTGCCACGTTGGAGCGGTATATAGAACAGCCGTATCATCGGCAAAACTTATTATTTTACCCGAAGTATTGAGAGAAAGCATGTTATTAATATAAAGAGTGAATAACAGAGGACCTAGAACGGTGCCCTGTGGAACTCCAAATATTACTTGATTACTTGTACTTAAAACTCCGTCAATTTCTACACGCTGTTCTCTGCCAGAAAGATAACTTTGTAGTAATCGGTAAGTGTTTCACCTAATACCATATTTTTCTAACTTATTTAAAAGACGCTGATGGCACACCGTGTCAAACGCTTTAGAGAGGTCTAGGAATATACTTATTGCTGGTATTTTTTTATCCAAAGACTCATAAATACTAGATGTTAATTTATATATAGCATCTTCAGTAGAATTACCCTCCCTAAAACCGAATTGGCAATCTGATAAGATATCAAATCTTTTTAAAAAACTATTGAGTCGTAGCTTTATTACTTTTTCAAATATTTTGGAAATATTAGATATTAAAGAAATAGGTCTGTAGTTTCCTAATTCCGATTTACTTCCACTTTTATGCAATGGTTTTAATATACTTTTTTTAAACTGCTAGGAAAGCACCCTTTAATGAAGCATTTATTTATTATATTAACTATTGGTGCTGCAATTTCTTCTCATTCTTTTGTCATCTCATTCTTTTGTCGATTTACTGAAGTTTCACTTCTATCGTGTGTGAATCGCACACACACCTTTGTTTTATTACAAAAAACGCTTTTAATTATAAATAACTGTAATTAATTATTGAAAATATAGGTCTTTGATTAACAAAAACTGCCAGATTAATTTCTTAATTGTTATAAATAATGTCGCTGTAATTTTTTGAAAAAATTATGCTAACTCGGCTCCCATTGGTCTTAAAAAACTTTTTTTTTGTTTAAATCTTCGTCTTGATGTCAGCTACAATAATCTGCAAATTAAAAAATTGTAGGATAAGTAGGGGGCGCTGCAGCTCTAAATGTTTATAACTGCAATTTTACATCTTCATAATTAACTGTTTTTAACGGATCAAAAATAATTTTTTCATAACTTTCCAACACAATATAAAAATTAAAGGCTTAAGGAAGAAAATGAGACTAAAATTAACCCTCTACCATATTTTTCGGCAATCCTATAGCCACTGAAAGTTGAAGGTTGCGGGATAAACAAATTCAAGTATCTCAGCAACAAAATAACCGATCTGGGCCCCCAATATCTTATTCGATTTGGAATAAAGTAGGCTTGAACGTTATACCTCTAAAATAAACACAAAAGCAATTTTACAATAAATATTACGTTTTTTAATTTTAACCTTTATTCTTTATTTTTGCAATAACAATTAGATTTAATTAAACGCATTACGGCTCAAACTAAAGATCCTTTAATATACTTTTATAGTTTATACAAAAGATCCTTATTACAATACTTACTTTAAGTAAAAAATTAAAAAAAACACAATAAATACGTATTTTTCACCTACGAAAGGTCATAAATAAATAAAAACCAAACATTTTCTGTTGAATGAACTGGTGAATTGTTCTTCATGTTTTCCTTTATAATGTAGGCCAGGTCACATAAATTCCTGAATGACAGCTCAAAATCATCCTTATTTTCCCCTACAGCCTGGGCTAACAAGGATATTTGAAAAATTGTATGTTGAAGTGAACATCATCCCGCATTTTCAATTAATTAAAGCACAGAGACCAGTGGCGAGGAACTGGCGTGCCCTTTCTTGTACGCCACGAGAGACGCCGAAGAGTCGTGGCGTGGGCGGGCGGGCGGCCGCTCGCGCCACGTCGCTTTTGTGAATATTGTACCTCGGACGTATAAGGCTACGGCCACATTAGCGTGAATTCAAGCTGCGTTTCGTTCACGCAGCGTAAATTCCCGCCTAATAAGCCACACTAGCAGTTTTTCACGCGCTTGAAATACGACTCACCCCTTGTTACACACGTTGGTTTCTAGTTCTCCGCGTGTCGGGAAGCAGAGCAATTAAAAAATGAACAAAAATACTCTTAATAAAAATGCAGTTAATGCACTTTGTGCCATGGTTGTCATTCGGGGTCATCGTCGTCGTCTTAATCGTCGGCATAAAAAATACTGGATTCATCCAGTACTGACTGATCGATTATCAAAAGGAAAACACGTACTTCTACATAACATTTTAAAAGAAAATCCGGACAAGTTTTTTGAATACTCCTTCTTTTGAACTGCTTCTCTCAAAAATTAATGATGACACATCCAAACAAAATACAAAAATTATACCGTACGGGTTAGTGGCCGATGAGGCATTTGCAGTGAGTGAAAATGTGCTCAGACAATATCCCTCTAAGAACGTGACTTTAGAAAAAAAAAACATTTAATTACCGATTGTCAAGGACTCGACGTTATGTGGAATGTGCATTTGGGATTTTAACGAATAAGTGGCGAATTTTGCATCGCCCCATAGATGTCCATGTGGAGGTTGCTGTCACTATTATTCAAGCTTGTTGCGTTTTACACAATTTTGTTAGAAAGCATGACGGGTATAATTTTGAAGATACACTGTGGTGTCCCCTAGATAACATTTCCTCATATGGAATAAGAGAAAGTAATAATGGGAAAACTGTACGAGATACATTTAAGAACTACTTTTTTTCTCCTGAAGGGTCACTACCATGGCAAAATAATTATGTTGACATTTTAAAATAAAAGCAAGTTGTCAAGCTGTCAAGCTCCATGACAATTTTAATAAACGTATATATATATATTGTAACCTCTTTTTTTTCAAGTGATGTTAAATGCTCGTTTATAGAGGCTAACCAATGCGAACGGCACTCAGGGGGTAGGAGGAGAGCGAGCGTGGATTCGAACGAGCTAGATGATATAATATTGGAAAGATATACGGGGATATATTTACTAGAAAAAAAATAAAAGATAAAAGAATTTAAAAGGGACTAAAGAGAAAATGAGAGAAATGATGGAAAAAGGGGAAGGTAAATGGGCGCCACTTATTTTTTTATCATAAGGATGGGGAAATATAAGAAACCCAGATGGAAAAAATATTAAATCTAGATGTTGGATAAAATGATGTATCAGATGTTATAGATAAAGTTAAAATAAGAGAGGTATAAGGGACGTAAGATAAGATGCAGTAATATTGAGTAAGCCGGTAGATGTTCTGGTTAAAATTTTTAAATTAAACACTTTTATTAGAAAAACTAGAAAGAGAAAGTTATACTTACTTTTTGTTCTTACTTATCACAACAGCTCTATATATTTTGATCAAGTCAAAAGCTAAAATTTATGAGTGAAATACGTCTTATTCTTGTTGTTAATGAGATTAGATCAGAATAACTTACACCAAGTCAGAAAATAAAACATATAAATAAACAATAAACAATATTTATTACTGTGTGTAGTAATAAGTCAAACAGATGAACGAAACAAATAGACATATAAAATATCAACAAATGAAATAAGGTAAAATACAGTAAAACACATTAGTGTTTAATCACATATAGAAACAATATTACACATTCAATAACAGCTAAGTATTTTTATATTGTTATTTCTGTGTACCCATTTAAGCAGAATGTGATGTGAAAAAGAAATTGAAAAGTATCAAAATTTAATAAAAAAATTGTAAATCACTTTTAGCTTAAAAGATGTTTTACTCGAGTAAAAAATTGGGGGTACCATATAATAATTTATATTAAAACAATTAAATTAAGATAAACATCAAGAAACAAAAAAAATTTATCATAAAGGTGTTACAAAAATATTTAGTCAGACCCTGCGTAACGCTTTCACTGTTAACTAAAACATGTATGCGACGAACTATTTAGAAATTTGCACACTGTAGGAGTCTGTCGATAAGGTACTAGGTTTTTTATAAAAACCGGATTCACTGTGGATTTTATGAGCACTTCTTACGTTAATTACCCACACTTGGATATTATTCCGGTGGGTCACAATTAAGTTTTGGTGCCAAAGAAAAAAATGGTATCCCAAATTTCTGGTAGTTAAGAGATAGTAATTATATTAAAAGACTTACAGTTTGTTTCCTAGATAGGAGAATTTAATGGGGCCACACCCAATTTATACGGTACAGTAAAAACTGGTGATTCTTCGATACTACAAGACAGCTTTTTCATCAGAGAGGTTCTACACTTACTCACTGACTTTAACTTACTTAGAAACACTAAATTGCAAATAGTTATTTGCAAATCTAAAGGAAATTTGCCGGTATTTGAATCTAGGGGTTATACGAAATTGACTTGTAAGCACAAGGACCCACGCTAGACTGAATTTGAGATCGCCGTAAAAATTAAAACCGCGTCGCTTCAAACCACCCCTCTTGCGCCACATCATCTTATTCCACCGATTTGATTGGTCGGTCTAGAAAAATCGATAGTTTTGAGGGTTAAACCGTTAAAGCCGAGAATTTTCTAGAAGGTAATATGATCAGGGTTGGCTTAAGTAAGGAAATATATTAAAAAAATAAAAATTTTGCATAGTGTTTTTTGGACATGCTACAATATATATATATATATATATATATATATATATATATATATATATATATATATATATATATATATATATATATATATATATATTTATACAAAATATTGGGACAAACAAATTCCGATGGTGGCGCTTCAGTTGTTTGATAACTTAGTACATATAATTATTTAATTAAATTTTATTTTAGTGTTAAAGAGGTCTATAATTTAGAAATAATATTTGTAATTTGTAAATGTAAGTACATAGCTACATAGGTACTTGAATGTGTGTGTTAGTTTTTTTCTTTAATTTGAGATAATTTAACTATTTTTTCAGATTTTATTTTAGAATGTATCTTAAACTTTCTGAAATTTACAAATATTTAAATGCAACTCCTGACAGCCGTTGTATTGTTGAGGGTGAGCAAGTTTTACATGCGAAGCATTTAATTTTATGTGGCAAGAAATCCTTTTCGAAGGAATCCATTAATCTGGTAGGTCTTTGTCTACAAACATCTGCCTTACAAAGACAGCCTCACCAGATTGAGGGTATTTTAAAGCTTGGCGAAAATGTGACCATTGGAGGGATGAAATGTTCGTGTAAAGCAGGATTATCTGGAACTTGCAAGCACGTTTCTGCATTACAGCTGAATTGCACTAGGTTGTATTTATTAAATAACTGAAGAGGCGCGCTATCATGCCCAAGCAATTATTACTGATATTGATAACAATATTTATTGTTTAGTTCTTTTTTTGTGCGTTTTTTTTTGTTCCAGGATGAAATTGAGTAACTTGGAGGTGTTATCATCAACCGATGTGGAATGCCATTGGAAAAAGGCTAAATCAGATGCCAAAGATTTATATACACCAAAACCAATTTGTGAGTTCCCCTGCTTGGCAAGTTCTAATAAATTAAAACTGGTTAGAGATTTATCCAATGATGAGATGAAAGATTGTTTAAAAATTATAATGGAAGCTGGACCTGATACTAATTTAAATAGACATTAGTGAGTATTAGTTTAATTTGAGTTTATTACTCTAATCATTAATTTTTTCGTTTGAGAAGAAGAAAACAAATACTTTTAGGTGCATCAACATCAAGTTCCACAGTTTCATTGGAAATAAATAATATTTTTGCTTTTTTTCAAAACTCTGAATTTTTACATAACCTCTCAAAAGAAATACTTGTAGAAAAATATAGTTTAAAGGATTGTTGTAGGGAAAAATGGAATAAAATTAAAAATTATAATGCTTTAAAAAGTTTATTGTTAGCCCAAGATTCCAAAGAGTGGCATGAAATTAGAAGATTTCGGATTACAGGTATGAATTATTTTAAACAACTTTTATTAAAATTATTTTTAGAAAAGGCTATAGACATGTTTTGCTTTTTAGGAAGTAACTGTTATTCCATTTTTACGTATAATATAAACAACAATGAAGAATGTTGGGAAAGAAAAACAAATCAATGTTTTTTTCCCAAGAAATTTTCCAATAAATATGTTATTCACGGGAAAAATGAGGAAAAAAATGCTATTTCAGCCTATGAATCATCAACACACCTAAATGTTGTAAGCTATTTGGGTATTTTAATACCAAAGCATTTCCCATGGCTTAGATTTTCTCCAGATGCTTTGGTATTAGACAAAGGAATTCCTGTAAAACTTTTAGAAATAAAATGCCCTTTCATAGGTAACAATTATTATATTAATAATTCTACAAATTTAACCAATATTGTTACAGGCAAAACAAAAGATGTGGAACATTTCATCACAACTTGTTCCTATTTAAAGGTATTACCATCGGAATTAGAGCTGAATAAAAAACATTCATATTATGGTCAAATTCAACTTGGTTTAGCTTTAAGCAATTTAAAAACTTGTGACTTTTTGGTATATTCCAGTTTTTCAAATTCATTTTTAAAATTGGAAGTTCAATTTGATGAAGAATTTACAAAAAAAAAATGATTGCTTCAATCAGCGAAAAATATTTTCATAAAATGTTGCATATGCTTTGTAATACATAATTTAAAAAAGATTTACATTGTTTTTTGATCCCAACTTCTTACCTTATAGTTTAAAATTATACATAGATTAAGTATACATTTACTTCAAACATTAATATTATAAATTTATTTTAATACCTACTTAAAAGTAAAATTGTTCAGTTGATTGTCAGATTGAGTTGTCGTAATGATGTTAATTATTAAATAAAAAAATATACTACAAAAAGATTTACTAAAGGAATTTATCTTCGGAAAAAACAGGGTTTTGCAGGTTCACCATGCCACCACAAACAGTAATAATATCATCAATTTGTCTTGCCAAAGACCATTGCATTGGCATATTTAAAATATTAAAAAGACACAGTCTTTGATTGACCCTTTCTACATAAACCCTTGCTTTAGCAATTTCCCTGTTTTCTATGGATTCTTCTTGAGAAAATTGTTTTTTCTTTCTTAAAAATGAAGGTTGTTTCATTTTTATGAAATGCCTGTTACATATTATGTCTTCTACAAGGAAGCCTTTATCCACCATAATGGCATCAATATGTTGTTCTAATTTATTTATGATACCACTTTCTTCGAATATCGTTTTGTCGGATGTACGACCTCCGTATGCCTTACTTATAAAAGTTAATAGTCCACCAGGACTCACTCCCGTCATTATCTTAATCGTATTTTTCTTTTTATAAAAGGAATATGTTTTTACTCTACAACATAGACATGTAGGTTGGTTAATAGGAATTTCTGTACAATCCACAATAACTCTTACATTTTGAAACTTTTTAAATGATTTAGGCATACTATGCCTACATTCTTCTATAGAAGGCCACACTATAAATGATTTAAAAATTTTTGATAAAATTTGGATATATTCCTGAAAAGCGTATGAGCACATTGATTGCCATTTAATTGCCAATTTCAATTTCATGAAAATTAATAAAATAATATCCATTGTACATAAAATAGTACGTTTTTTACGTGGATAGTATTTATCAACCAACCTACAAATAGCGTTAAATATTCTAAAATTTGGAATACCACTAAAAGAGTTTAACATCGAATCAGAATTGATTGTTTTCCAAAATTCACATTGAATGTCTCCACTTGTCACTTGTATACTTTTTTCACATTTTGATGTTGATCTGAGTCATTTGGCTTTTGAAATAATTTTAAAAGTCCTTCAACTGCATCTTGCTCCAAACCGGTGAGGCAAAATTCCTCAACAGCAACATCATGGATCTCCTCAATTCTTTTTTCTTTGGTAGGGAGTGTTGGTGACATTGAACCCCTTAATCGCTGCTTCAGTTCCTCTCTCCTAACCAACCTATCATTTCTCGGGCAATTTATAGTTTTATTTCTATCAAATTGTTTTCTAGGTAAAAATTGTGATGGTACAGCTATTTTCGATAACCTAGGGACTATTTTTGTTGAAAGAGTACCTGCAAACATTTCTGATGTTATTAAAAAAAAACTTATGGAAATGCAACTTACCGGATTTTGAAACATAATCGCCTGATTTAAAATGTTTGGAACATACTCTCATACTTTTGGTAACAGGCTTACCCATCAACAAAACATTTATCCACGCTTTATGGCGATCAACTTTTTCAACCACACCTATTTTGTTTGTAATATATACTGTTTGTTTATTTTTTGGAGGAAAATAATGAAAATGTAGTTCTGGGTTTTTAAATTTTCTTGAAGTGCAACCATAAACACTACAGTTTGTGTTATTTTTCTGTGGTATTTTAACTACGAAATCACTACACACGTTATAACTAATAACAAAATAAATAACAAATAAACTAAAAACAATATCTTAATAATAAAGATAATGGCAATAAAATAACCGAAAAGCTTTCGTTAAAACACACGTATCTAAACAAAACCAGTTATACAGTATACGATATAGGTACGCGTTATAATACGGTTACGCGTTTCGGGTATAGTTGAAATTATTGCCGCTAGTGTCGCATACAATTTTGGTTTGCTCAATAATATATTTATTCAATACACAAACTTTTAATACAAAATAAAACAATCTACAAAACGCCGCGTGAAATCCAGCCAGTGTGTCAACCCAAAACAGAGTGAAAAACGCTCGAAAATGGAACCAGTCCTATTCGTGAGCGGGAGACCTTAAAAACGCGTCTTTCGGGCGGGAATTCACGCCGTGTTTGGCCGGCCCAACTGAAAACAGTATAGTCTATTTTTTTGGCGTGTTTTCACGTCAAAAAGCAGCGTGAATTCACGCTAATGTGGCCGTAGCCTAAATAAAGATGGACACAGTTACTAGATACATTCGTCACATATTATTTTAAAGCCTCCAGTTTGTTGGCATGCGGGTCGAGGGAAGGGGGATCTGTAGCGATAGAATGTGCCAGTTCCTTAACCAACATAGGCGCACGTAAATATTATTTAAAGGCAATTAAAAAAATAAAATATTAATAGTATAATTGGAATGAAAGTTGTGATTGTTCACGATGTCTGATACCTGTAACAAAATTTTTAATTTGAAAGGCTGGCGGAATCTTTTTGTTAATATCTTCAACCAAAGAAGTTATATATGTCAAAATTAGCAAAAAAAAATTAAAACACATAAAAGGTTTATATTACACTAAACTTTTTTAATTAGATACATTTTCAGGACACTTTTAATCTAGTATTTAGTAAATTTTATACAGTTGCATGTATCATATCATAACTTTTTCAAATGCTATATCAAGACAAATTTTACCTACACAATAATTAAAACAAAATTTTTAGCACAATGACTAGTTACACATAACAATTGATTGGCAATCACATTGAAAAGGAAGAATAAAAAATTACAATTAGGTACTATTTTATTTGTTTTAAAAATGTATACAATAAAGTAAAAGGTTCAGGAACAATATTCGATATAAAAAAACAAATTGATGCTAAAATTGATTTATTGATTGTGAAACAAAACAGTTTTAGTAAGAATCTAGTGGTGGAATCTAACTTTTTACTACTTTCATGGTTAATTCTAATTTTGAAATATTTTTCAAGCACCAATTTTAAAAGTTGAATTGAGTGACCATTGATTACATCTTCATCATACAAATCGTCCCCAAAATATTCATAAACTGTTTTTGGAATATTTTGTATTGTTTTTGATACCAAAACATTTATTAAATGTTTAATGCGCCAATTGTAGATGTTTGTAGTTTTATTAAAAAATCTAAAATATTTCTCAGCTTCTTTGCAAGTTTTAATAGTTAAAAGTGATGCCTTTGTTAGATTTTTATACTCTTTCCCTTTTTGAAGTTTGGAAAAACTTTCATCATTTTCATCTACTAATAATTGTTTGCATGTGGAACATGTAATAGTATTATTTAAGCTTCTTGAAACAAAACCTGCAATATAGCAAACAATGTCATCCACATAGTCTGTTAAGTTCTAAGCTGGGGAATTTATATAATCAAGGTTGTGAATATCAGCCTCCAATTGTTCTCCAAGGGTATTTTGTTCGGCAGCCTGATCTAAATCTTCATTTTTGGTCAGCTTACCACTACTACAAAACAATATTGAAGTTGCATCAAGATTGATAGCATTTCCAGTATCACCAGCTTTTATTTCAGTATGAACTATCATCCTCTTATAAGCTGCTTTAAATTGTCTCGCAGTAGGGTTGTTGTTGAAGCCCCCACGACTCCTCACAGAACCAAAAAATAATTCTAAATGGTCTTGGGAAAGTTCCCAATAAACATTATTCACAACTTAGGGTAACAGGAAGTTATATAATAGATATATAATAGTAACAAATTTATATAAGACGGTCTCGGTGTTTTATAACCTGTACCTATTGGTAACCAAGTTTTATAATGGCTTTATAAGGCTACTAGCAGCTACGGTTATATAAAAAGGTGTCAGAACTATTTCCATCACCATTTTATAAAACTTTTAGTAACGGTTACTAATGGTTTTATAAAAAGGTGACATATGGGTTACCGTAACTCCATTTATATAACTAAAATACCTGAAGTTTTTTAATGTTGCCGTAAATTACCTTTATAAAAACTGGTAGCTAGTGGTATTGACTATATGTGTTACAAAACTATTGGTTATTATATCGCCTCTTTTATAAAACTTTGCAACCATCAGTAACACAAATTATCCTAATATAACTATATAGTGACACATGACATATGTCATAATTTTTTTATAAAACGGCTACTGCTAAGTAATATTTTTATAGTGAGATTTTGTTATCATGAATAACTGGAAAAAAATTAAACACAGCACGTCATTTCGTCGTAAAATAACAAAAAAATTTACAAAAATAATATATTCCTCATCATCCGCCAACCTGAAAAGTGTAAGTAGCCTGAAAAGCAAGAAAATTGTGACGACCGAATGCAATCGAAATCAAGCTGATGATGAAGCAGAAGCAGAAACACAAATTCTTGATCAAAGTAATGATATCAGTACTGCAACTTTACCTTTATTACATGTGGCAGAAAATGAGTCGTTGGAAATAGTTGATAACGATAACAACGAATATCACAATAAATGGTTGACTGAACTTGACGACGACGACGACGAGGATTCGCCTTATTGTTATGAAGAAACAGAATTTAAAAAAAAAAATGAACAATTAAGAGATAATTTAAAAAAGTGGGCCTGTGATTTTAATATAACTCAACGTGCGTTAAAACAAGTGATAAGAATTATTAATAATCGTTTACCAAATATACTACCTGTAGATCCAAGAACCTTGGTAGGAACTCCAACTACAATTATAATTGAAGAAATGGACGAAGGCTACTACTGGCATCAAGGTCTTATATTTTCCTTAAATAAGTGTCGTGAATTGTTTCATTTATTATCAACAATTTCCATAAATATAAATATGGACGGATTGCCAATCTATAAAAGTGCAAAGGACGAATTGTGGCCTATATTATTCATTATTTTGGAAGTGCCTGAACTGAACCCAATGGTAATAGGAGTATATAGTGGAAAAGGCAAACCGCCCACTGCTGAACAATTTTTGACACCTTTTGTTAAAGAGGTAAAACCTATTTTAGAAAACGGAATTACCCTAGAAAATGGACATATTTTACAGGTCAGAATTAGACGTTTCATAGCAGATTCCCCAGCTAGGGCTTTCATCAAAGGTGGGTATATAAATATGCACATGCAGACTCTTTCATAAAAACCAATCAATTTTAGGTGTAGTTAATTTCAATGGACAACATGGCTGTACAAAATGTACAACGGTGGGAGAATATTCATACACAAGTCACTGCAACATTTTTCCACGAATTAATTATTATAAAAGAACTAACGAGGGATTTAGATCGAGACAATATGCTTCACATCATAAATATTACACACCACTAGAAGATCTTCCAATTAATATGGTGGATGATTTTCCAGTAGCAGATTCTCTTCATCTCATTGATTTGGGAATAATGAAGCGATGTCTTATGGGCTGTAGAGATGGAACTTTTCGTAATTTTAGGATGAAATGGTCTGCTAGAGATGCAGAGAATATATCAACGTTTTTACTTACCTGCAAAATGCCACTGGAAATACATCGCTCTGTTAGAGGTCTCAGTTGTCTTCCACAGTGGAAAGGACTAGAGTACCGTACATTTCTCCATTATGTTGGTATTGTAGTATTAAAGGATTATTTACCTTATGATGTATATGAACATTTCTTAGTACTTTTTTGTTCCATAACGATTTGCTCATCAACTGTTTACTCCAAATATATTAACTTAGCTGAGCAAATGCTTCTTCATTATATTGAAAACTACAAAGAAATTTATGGAGAAGATTACATCACCAGCAATGTACATAATTTGTCACATCTAATTGAAGATGTGAAAAAGTTTGGAATTTTATCATCTTTTTCAGCATATCCATTTGAAAGTAAACTTTATCAGATAAAAAATCTGCTGAGAAATGCGGGAAACCCATTAATTCAAGTAGCAAAAAGATTAAGTGAATATGACAGTACCATTTTAGTAAATAATGCTACTAAAAACAAGTACCCTATATTAAAAAAGCAAAATGATGGTGAAGGAGTACATACTGTAATTAAAACTGCAACATTTTTCTCTCAGATACAAGTAACTGATGGTCTGACATTCAATACTCAGTTTAAAAACAAATGGTTTTTGACAGGCGATGACGAAATCATAAATTTTAAAAACGTTATTGTTGACAATGAAAATATTTTAATTTACGGGTCTTCTTTAAAACAAATTCATAACCTTTTTTGAAACTCCAATAAAGTCCTCATATTTAAATATATATATGTGTCTGACTGCCAAGAAAATGATCCAAAATTGTACACATTAACTAACATAAAATGTAAACTAGTTTGTATTAAAAAAGATCTGCAAACTTTTGTCTTTATACCATTGTTACATACTCTAAAATAAACAAAAATCATACAAAAAGGCGTTATTTTTATTTTTTTCACTGTCCCTAACCTACAGTCCCTTAAATCCCGAATTAACAAATTACCACTCCCAACCCTGTAGATATCCTCAGTACATTATTTGTATTTAGGTTTATAGGTACCTATGAGGACATCCAAGAAAAAAAAACAAAGCTATTATGAAAAAAATATTTTTATTTCTTCTTTTGAAAAACAATTTTAAAAGATAAAATTCTATTTACCAACGTAAGGTGTCTCAGTTGAAACTAACACATTTTAAATTTTTTAAATCGAATAAGATAGAAATGTATGGTTTCAACCAGTAAGTTTAAAGTTTAGAAAAGTTTTTTCCTGGTCACATTAAAATCTTTTCTAGTTATACAGGGTGAGAAAAAAATTGCCTATTTTCAACATAAAATTACTTGACTTATTTAATAGAACACCCTGTATATTTTTACCCCATTCAATAGCGAGTTCTTTAACTTTTTAACAATGTACATATGTGCAACTTTATTTTTACAAAGAAGATAAGTGAGTTTTCGATTGAATTTTATACATATTGAATTTTTATTTAAATTTAAATAAATCAAGTATTTTTAGGTTGAAAATATGCAATTTTTTTCTTCATCCTGTATCTGTGATTTTTTTAATATGATTGGAAAAAACTTTTAAATTTTAAACTTATTGGTTGAAACTGCTTATTTC
The DNA here is from genome assembly GCA_964028335.1 of Altica lythri. Lineage (NCBI taxonomy): Eukaryota > Metazoa > Arthropoda > Insecta > Coleoptera > Chrysomelidae > Altica > Altica lythri. Next base: position 8,468,843 of record OZ034806.1, on the reverse strand, counting down.
TATCTTATTTCGTTTAACCAATAATCACATATAAATTGTGTCAGTTTCAACTGGGACACCCTGTATATTTTTAAAAATAAAAACAATTCTATTTAGGTGACAAAAATGAGGAATAAAATGCAGGTATTTGCCTAACTAGCTGAAAAATCTGTGAGTTCATCATGTTCACTTTCTTCATTGTCAGTCTCATTTATGATTGATTCTGATTGATCCCCTTGAGTTTGCTCATCAGGCACAGAATTTTCTTTGTGATTTTCATTGTTTTTTTTATAGTTTAAGTTTTGTGGCCTCTTTTTCCCACTAGAAGCCCTTTTTCCTGTTCCACTTAATTCAAAGCGTCTTCTTGCATTCTTGATTATCGATTTCATGAATTTTTCACAATCCATTTCAGTAGGTAAGGGGACGGTTCCGCCAGACAGACTTTACCCCCTCCACTACACCCTTGTGACGTCACTGTCGCCAACTTCAGGTCAGTCGGTAAGTTAGGGATCTTACCCCCCTCCACTACACCCTTGTGACGTCATTGTCGCCAACTTCAGGTCGGTCGGTAAGTTAGGGATCGGCAGTTCCGCCAGACAGACACAGCTTCTAAATTTCGCCGCTAGATGGCGCCACAGGTAGCGCTGTTGGTTGAAATCTGTGCTAAATGGTTCGTAACTTGGCTAAAGCGCGCCAAATTTGAATTTTTAAATCCATAGGGGGCGCTAGCAGTCAACTGTCAATAGTTTTCGAACATAACCTTACTTTTTTTTTAAGAGGTAGAACACCTATCGTTAGCGCTGGAGCCCTGGCGCTCTGGCAGTTCTTCTTTTTTTTGAGTGGCCTTTTACGTTTGACACATGCAGCCAATTCTTCTTTTCGTTATATTTTTAAATTTTTCGCGCTTTGCTGTCATCGTACCAACTTTACATGCTACCAACCTTACAGTGCTACCAACTTTCGCGTTATAACAATTTAATTAAAAAAATTCCAAGCAGAATTGAACCCGGGTCCCCCCGTATGATAAACAAATACGTTAGCCACTACACCATCGCAGGATTTAATAAAAGGTTACAAACAATAGTAGAAAAAAATAATAAACAAGTCTTATCGCCATAAAGATAACAGACTTAGAAATATTTTAAATCAGTTAATTACAAAAGAATTTAATGTGTGACGCATCATTGTAAAGGGGTTGCTGTATCACAGCCGTCTTCAAGTACTTGAAGACGGCTGTGGCTGTATAGGGTAAGATAAAACGTTAAAAAGTCCTTATTGATAGTGCCAAAAGACATTATAGGTATATCTCGTAAACGGTCGAACGGATTTCGGCGTATGACATATCATTGTAATGGGGTTGATGTATAGGGTAAGATTAAGCGTCAAAAACACCATATTGATGAGGCCAAAAGGGCATTATAGCTATATCTCGTAAACGGCCGAACGGATTTCGGCGTATGACGTATTATTATTGTTGATGTATAGGGTAAGATAAAGGGTTCAAATCTTCTAAAATATTAAAAGCGCGTGACCTTGGTGCATTAGCAGGTTCGCGATGTGTGACGTAATCGACTGATGGGTGTTAGAGTAATAACAGACTTTGCTTTCGCTATTAATAATAAAACATATCATGGAAAATATTTAGTTTTAGAATGGCTTCGAGAGAATACAGTCAAAAACTTGAAGAGTTTTGTGAAAATATAAGAAAATTAAATAAACAAATTTGTATGTACGAAGACCAAAAAGAAGTATTAAAAAAAATTGAAAATTTAACTTTGCGGGACAAAGTTTTTGAAAAATATTTACCAACATCATCATCGCCCACAAAACAAATAAAACCATGGCCTTGCTAAAAGCAAATTTTGTTCTTTTAACAGCAATATTAAATAACATGCTTTAAGTTAACGTTCCGCAAAACGTTGCACATATTGGTGTGTGCAGGTGTGTGTTTAGACACAAACGGAACAAAACAAGAGTGCAATACATGGCAAATGATGAGTCTGTCAACAGTCAATGATGGAAAATTACCGGTGTTTGCATTAAATTTAACAGAATCACCTCTCAACTACAAGCTAAAATTAATCTTTAAAGATAACTCTGAAGGAGTGGGGGAATGGCGATCAAATCTTCAAATCCCAATGCAACAACTAGAAATTACTATGGAGGATCCAATGCAAAAGAAAATGTGCCAATTCGTACAAATAGAATGGGCAACGTTAGTAGGAGTTTACTTATTAATTCTCAAAATTATATCAAAAGAGGTAAAAAGAAGAATGAAGCGATGAAATGTATTTTTAAATAATAATAACAATAAATATTTGTAAACTTGTAAAAGGTGTTTTAATAAAAAACCCTAATTTTTGTTTTATAGCTTTATTTAGGTAATACAGTATAATACAACCAATTATACAAAGAAAGAATATTATTATATGCACACATAAATTTACCGTTGGCGTGGTGAGGACATCCTGAATATACAGCTTCAAAATTTTTCGTTGCACAGGGTGTCCCATCATAATTTGCAACATCATAAATTAATACATGGAGTACAAGTTCTTCGCATTTTGCTTTTAAAAAGTCAATTTTTTGATTTCCTCTAACATAAATTAAATCAACGTTGCCAAGTAGGTGTTTCTCCAAAATTGCATTGACATCAAAATAATCTACATCTCCAAAATCGTATCGTATTCCATGCAAAAATTTTTCCAAATACCGCGTAGTTTTCTTGTCTTTAGCAGTCAACTCGTGGAATGGTTTTGGTGGTTTAAATAAAAAATTCGATTTTATACCACCAATCTGAATAGCAACTTCTTTTGGATAAAAAACTTCATCGATTATAAATCCTTGGATGTCGACTACTGCAATTCTCATGATGAAACGACGACGATGAAACTTCTTTGAAAGCCGAGCAAGTACTAAATAGTTAACAGTTTATATTATATTTTTAACTACTTCCGTTAAGGGATAATGCTCCAATAAACAATCGTGAATTATGATAAAATATGCTTTGGTATTTTTGGGAAATCCTGTGTCGGCTTCAATTTCTAGTCGTACATCAACAGTCGATGATTTCATCGATTCTTCTTGCTTAGAACAATCGATAACAAACAAAGCACGATTTCGAAATGCTAGAAAATCCATTAATGGTCGTTTCATTGATACTCTGTTGTAACTGGAATTGAATTGGCTGTAGTTGTAATGAGCTAGCGCAAAGTCGCCTTTGACAAAATCAAGTTGCATCCTTTCATTGGGAAAATATTCACCATTCAATGCGAGTCTGAGACCTTGTAGATTTACGTGATCAAATAAAGAAGGATCTGCAATTTTCAGATTTCTCCTATTAGTTTGGAAAAATACAATAACATATCGAGGTTTCTCTATTGCAGACGTCGTTTTAACAGCCCAAATTTCTTGTTTTGCTCCTGCGGTCAAAGATGGTAGCTCATGTAGTTCCCATTTTCTAAACGGAATTACGATTGGACGATCGCTTTGAATTGATCGCATCAATTGTTCTTTAACAAAATCATTTGGATAAATATGTTTAACTTTCAGTTCCATCGAATGAATCATAATCTGTACGATTGTAACAGTAGGTACGTTGCTGGCATCTCGTTTCTCTGTTACAATAACGCTATCGAGATCATTACGAGCTCGAACGAATCGAATCGTTTGTCGTCCACAAGTTACCATTGGGTTATCATTAAAAATGTTGAAGATGTGTTTAAGCGGCATCAGTAAACTAAATGATTTATCATCAGGATTGAGAATGGGACTTACGGGATAATTCCAACCAGCAATGGCGAGGTGACGAGAATCTTCTTCATTGTAACATGTTAAAGCTCTTACAGTGCTAACAATTCCAGGATCTCGAACTGTTTCTATCTCTCTTGCACTTTCGCTATTCGTACACGAGTCGAATAGAAATGCTCCAAAGTTTGGTGTCAAACTAACATCGCCATTACCAGTTACATCCAATTTTCCTTTAATAGCCAACAACGTATCATGCATTGCAAAGAATGAGTCCACCTGATTTACACTAAATTCTACAATATCGCTGCAGCTAAACGATTTGATGAATGGTGTGTAAGATCGGTATTCGGATTTTCTAATCGATTCATCCTGAGTCGGTTCTCGATAGAGATCAAACATTGGATCTTGAATTGTTCGTATACGATTCATTATTAGTATTATTGTTAATAACTTTGAAACCAAGAGCTTTCAAAAATAAAACGTTGTCTCTAGTAAGTTGTCGTCGCTGTCGTCGTCCTACTGAACACTTTAACCACTTGTTCAATACTGCAGGCTTCCGAAAATATGAAGGTGCTATATAGTTGAAAATTAATCCCATTCTTTCAACTCCAAACCCAATATGCTTCTTTCACCTTGAAAATTTACAGGTCTTGAATTTTGATCCAATGCCAGTATAGTAATAGTTGTAATCTCAGGTATATCAATCACAGGCAAATACGTGATATTTTTCGGAATTTCGTCGATAGCGTAACCAGGGTCTACGGATATACCAAACTCGTGGATAGTGTGAGTAAGTCTGTTGTTGTAGAAGGCTTTGGTGGTAATGTTTGTTTCGACACGAATCGTTCGTACTTTAACAATTTCCACAGGTAGATCAGAACTATGTCTTACGTTCGGTTCCAGAATCCTCTTTGAGAAACCCAACATTCTGCCTATACTGTCTTCACGCTCGAAATTTATTGCATGTTGACTACTGAATATTTCACACTTGAGTGTATTATTGTTGGGCTTCAATGAAAAAACGTCTTCAATCTTTGCATTTGATGGTACATCAATTAGAGCTCGTACTGCTTCCTCAATATCAGAGATTTCATAGCAACCTGTATTTAAGGTTATTTTTTGCAATTGTGAATGATCGTTATTTTCGTAATAGTAAAAAGCATTACTGCCATTCTCTACATTCGGTATACTGTTGTACGAAAAGAAAAACAGAAATGCCAACTTGTATTGTTTCTTTGGATCTAAACTCAACGGAACCGGAGGAGTCCAATCAAATTGATAATCACGACTCTCTAGTGTCAACAACATAACTGTTGGAGGTTGGATAAAGAAATAAAATTGTATATCTTTAACATTTATTTAAATAATTGTTCACAAGTTCATTACATTTTTCTAAACCTAGTTTACATATATGACAATTTCCTTGTGATTGCGCAGGTCCGTCAACATGGGTGGTCCATTCAGGACAATTATGATGTACAAAGCAGGGCAGGCAGGTTCGCAATTCAAAATCCAATCTATATTCAAGTGGCAACTTGCACCAAACTTGTAATAATTCACAAGGTTTTGCGTACCTTTTCAAATAACGTATAGGAAAACTAGCTAATTCTTGTACAGTAAAGTCAATCAGGTTCTTTTCACGATTAATGTACGCCAAAACAGCCTCCATCGTATAGAAATTCTAAACAAAGATGACCACAGTTGATTTGATTAAAAGTCTGGTAAGGATCGTGGTTGTAAACAATTTTCGTTGCAGGTCCCAGATACTGTACAAGTTCTTTCGGCGGTTTCAACTTGCCAAATGAATCGAAATATTCAACGTTATTGTTAATCTTTCGATACGCCACCCAATGAGTTCCATGATTTTTGCTTTCATCCAAATTTAGGATTGCGCATTCGCGTTGAACAGGACCGGTTTTAGGCAATGTGTCTCGCATAAATACACCTCTAAAATTTGGGATTTTTAGACGTTTAGCATATCGTTTTAGTTCGTAATCATACAATCCTCGATTGGGTAGCGTAATTAGTTTTTTTGCTTCTTTAGAAAGAGACCAAAGCCTCCTCTGGCATTTTTTCGTAAATATAGTCCTTTACCGAGAGATTCCATAGCTTTGTTATGTCTATGTTCTTCTTCCAATTTTTTCTGTGCATTTTTCGCATCAATCACAGTTTTAGCGATTCCAGCAGCTCCGCCAGACAACGCCCCGAGTGCACTTAGTCCAGCAAATAACGGAATTAACGGTAAAACGCCTCCGGATTTTGGTTCGATGGGAATAATCCTAGGTACTTTAACCTGTTTTTTTCCACCAGCATTTTGTACAGCAACCCTGGCTGCTTTTAGAGCAATACTGGTTGCTCGTTTTAATGTAGCCAAAGGACCAGCTTTTTTTATATCTCTTTGTATTTTACTTATAATATTGCGTTTAAACGATTTAGGTTTCCTAACACCATGCCAAGTTTGCGTTTAGCTTTCATTGCGGTTGTGGTTAGCCAAGCTGCGGCTTTTTCACCAACTGAAGCGTCCTTGGACTTTACTATTTCCCACGCTTTATTCTCTAGAATCTCGTCTGCTTTATGTCTTTCCGCTAAATCTTTATGTTTAGAATATGCAATGTCGTGTTCTCTGGCTGCGTCGTCCAGCAGGTTAACCCCCGTATCTCCACGTGCAAGTCGTTTATGTAATTTGGTGCCTGGTCCCAAAAAGTTGTAACTGGGATAATGTAACTCAAACGGCATATTATTAATTAAACTGTTGAGCACACCTTCACCTTCAAACACCAACATGAGAAATGAAATGATTTAAGAATTACTACTCTATTTATACATTGAAACATTAAAAAACATGTTAAACAATGAAGATCATTCAACAAGACCAGACGCTACCGATTGAAAATTTAGATGAAGGAAACGATCGAATCGCTGGCAGTAAACATGGACCATTGCTACCAAATTCGTTTCGGGCGCTAATCTGTGGACCCAGTGGGTGTGGCAAAACAAACGTTATGTTGTCGCTACTGTTTCATCCACATGGCGCAAGATTTAAAAATGTTTACGTTTATTCAAAGTCATTGTATCAGCCCAAGTATAAATTGTTGGAAGAAGTGCTGTCAAAAGTTAAAGGTGTAGGATATTTTCCGTTTAAAGAAAACGATGAAATTATTAGCCCAAATGAAGCAAAGCCGAATTCAATTTTTATTTTTGATGACGTCATATGTGAGAACCAGCAAAAGATTCGAGAATACTACAGCATGGGCCGACATCGGGATATAGATAGCGCATTTCTTTCACAAACCTACTCGAAATGCTGTAAACAAATTTGTAGAGATAACAGTAACCTAATTGTACTTTTTAAACAAGATGCTATTAATTTGAAACATGTCTTTGATGAACACGTGTCACCGGATATGAGTTTTGAAGAATGCAAACAGTTGTGTGCGAAATGTTGGCAGGAAAAATATGGGACAATGGTTATTGCGAAAGACTTTGATTTAAACAACGGTCGATATCAAATCGGTTTTGATAAAAACATAAAATTGTAACATTACAGTCATTATTCGACAACATGTCGTGCAATCCGCTTGACATTGCCGTTCGTAAGAGAAAAATTGCCGAACTTGCTCGATCGATTCGAAAAAAATACAAAGCGTTACAATTGGGTAGAGTTGAAACGGATGAGACACTAAATAAATTGTTTAAACCTGTCACGGAACAACTACACAAAATTGTAAAATCTTCTCTAAACCAAACAGTGATCTCTTATCCTCAATCAGTTATCGAGCCAGAGCCTAAGAAAGAAGAGGAACCACCAAAACAAAAAGAAGAACCGCCCAAACAAAAAGAAGAACCGCCCAAACAAAAAGCGGAATCACCTAAACAAAAAGAGCAATCGAGCATACCTGCGTTTGTAAAACTCGAAGATGTTGCCGAAACTACTAGTGATGATGAAGTATTTGATGAAGAAGAAGACGACAAACAGGCTGTTAAAGATCTTAACATTTCAGAAGATGTTATTAAGGAATACTTGGATCAGTATCCCCCAATGGCTCATCCATATATTCTAGATCATTGGACACAAAAAGATAATATAGATACGGTTTATGGTCCTACTTACGATGCTCATACTTCTAAATGGTTTCTGGGTGGCAAACAAATCGACTTTGATAAAACTCATGGATTTATTATTACAGAAGGCAAACAGATAAGAGGTACACCGGGTCTGTATGAATTAATTTTTAATGATAATCCTAAAAATTACAATGATGACGATTTTAATCGTTATGGAACAATACTAGAATTAACAAATCCTCATAAAAACATTAAAGGACACCTTAAAGGAACAAACCGATTTAAATACACACATATCATAAAACCTCTGGCTACCTCTCACTTACGAAAACCTTCGGGCTCTGGGATGCAAATGGTTTACAACGATAATAAAATTGACCTTCAATATTGGGACTATCCACACGAACTTGTTGACAGGCTTCGGCTTTTAATAGCGTCAAAAGAAGCAGGAAATACTTTAAATGATAATGAAATTGTTGCAATTATCGATGAATTAAAAGAAGCACGCATTATTGCCTAAACATCATTACCACAATGAGTGTCGACAAATTCGGACGTACTAAACATGATATAGGCAATAAAAAACTATTGCTGATGTCTAAACCAAGCTTAGTCCATACTGCAAACGGTGATATTGATTTTGAAAATTTAAAACTTTGTAATGTTAAAGATCCTGATTTAGATAGCGATGCCGTCAATAAAAAATATATGGATAATAATTTGCAAAAGTTGACTGAAAACATAAATGCTATAAAACTTACATTCAATAATGACTTGATGACCATAAACACTTTTATATCAAGAGATCCTCCAGCAAACATATGGCTAATAAAAAGTATGTAGATGAATCAATTGTCACCGCAAAACAGTACCTACGAGGAGATATTAAAAATTCGTTTAAAAGTTTAGAATCACAAATAGCAACGATTAATGCAAACTCTGCACAGTTAGCTGTTAATCAAACAAATGCAGTAGAAAACGTAAAAGATAAAATCGAGAAAGCGTTCTTAAAATTATATAATCAGGATATTCCAGATATACGTCAAGATTTGTTGGATGAGATTCTTAACAGAACTGACTCTGTAACGAAAAATGTTAATATACTCTCTGGAAAAATTTTGGCTATTGAAAAAAAAGTTGCTGATTTGACTGATACAATAACTATAAATCAAAATAATCTGCGTAATGTTGTAGAAACTATTAAAGCGATGGATTTGGTCATAAAAGCATTGGAGAATCGGTTAGTACAAAATCCCTAAACATTTAGTCCCTGTTATGCATTCAAAAGAGAAGATTCAAGTTGTTAATGAGCTGCATAAACCAGCTCGAAAAAATTATGCTCGTCGACGAACAATTATCAAAGGTTTGGATGATTTATGGCAAATTGATTTGGCTGAAATGAGTTCTTACGCAACTCAAAATCGATCGTTTAAAATAATTCTAGTGGTAATTGACTGCTTTTTGAAATTTCTCTGGACTCGACCGTTGAAATCGAAAACTGGCGAAGAAATCACGAAAGCTTTTGCTGATATTATAGGAAAACGCAAACCGAAAAATCTTCAATCTGATCAGGGCAAAGAGTTTTACAACACAAAATTTCAAAATCTAATGCAGAAACATGGTATAAATCATTATAGTACATTTACCAAGATGAAAGCAAGTATGGCGGAAAGAGTTATTAGAACGCTGAAAACGAAATTGTATAAGCATTTTAGCTTACACGGTACGTACAGGTGGATAGATGTGTTGCCGAAAATTACAAAAGAGTACAACGAAAGCAAACATAGAACGATTGGTCGGAGACCGTCCCAGGTAAACAAGTCCAATGAAAAAGAGATTCTGAAGCAACATTATAATCATTTGAAAATAGCAGGCCCGCGAAAATATAAAATTGGAGATGTGGTGCGCATAAGCAAGGCAAAGCATCTATTTGATAAAGGATATACACCTAATTGGACTACGGAGCTTTTTAAAATTACCAAAGTGAAAATAACTAATCCCGTAACATACATGTTGGAAGATTTACATGGATCACCAATTAAAGGAGCATTTTACGAGGAAGAGCTACAAAAGGCAAAAAATCCTGATGTTTACCTTGTTGAAAAAGTGCTGAGACAAAAAGGCAATAAAATCTACGTTAAATGGTTGGGGTTTGATAGTTCACATAATAGCTGGATCGAAAAATCTAATATTTTATAAACTTTGTTGTTTTTTATTTTATAAAGATAATGTAATAAACTTTTATAAAAAATAATGACTTTTATTTCAAAATCGATAAATATAGCGTCAAAAATGTTATTTTATCGAGGCAAAATTTATGCACGTCACAGTTCTAAAATGTGAAACGTCCAAACGTCAAGGTAGCGTTAAAATTTGTCGCAATAACGTATTAAAAAACTGGTAAAAAGAAATTTACGATTTACATGTATTTCTTATGGAAAAACATAATTTCAAAGTGTCAAAAATGGGTCGGTTTTCGATATTTTATCGTTCCTAAATTCATAAACGTCAAGGTGTCAAAAAATAGACGTCAACACGATGAATTTGAACGTTGTTTTGGTCGTTTCAACGGAACATATTAAAAAGAAATGATACACCATAGATTCAGATAAAAAATTTATTGTATACATACAAATTTTAGGAAAACACAGAAAATTCGTTGTGCCATTCACGAGATATAGTTATAATTTTTTTTGGCACTATCAATAAGGACTTTTTAACGTTTTATCTTACCCTATACAGACACAGCCGTCTTCAAGTACTTGAAGACGGCTGTGATACAGCAACCCCTTTACAATGATGAGTCACACATTAAATTCTTTTGTAATTAACTGATTTAAAATATTCTTAAGTCTGTTATCTTTATGGCGATAAGACTTGTTTATTATTTTTTTCTACTATTGTTTGTAACCTTTTATTAAATCCTGAGATGGTGTAGTGGCTAACGTATTTGTTTATCATACGGGGGGACCCGGGTTCAATTCTGCTTGGAATTTTTTTAATTAAATTGTTATAACGCGAAAGTTGGTAGCACTGTAAGGTTGGTAGCATGTAAAGTTGGTACGATGACAGCAAAGCGCGAAAAATTCAAAAATATAACGAAAAGAAGAATTGGCTGCATGTGTCAAACGTAAAAGGCCACTCAAAAAAAAGAACTGCCAGAGCGCCAGGGCTCCAGCGCTAACGATAGGTGTTCTACCTCTTGAAAAAAAAGTAAGGTTATGTTCGAAAAAAGTAAGGTTATGTTCGAAAACTATTGACAGTTGACTGCTAGCGCCCCCTATAGATTTAAAAATTCAAATTTGGCGCGCTTTAGCCAAGTTACGAACCATTTAGCACAGATTTCAACCAACAGCGCCACCTGTGGCGCCATCTAGCGGCGAAATTTAGAAGCTGTGTCTGTCTGGCGGAACTGCCGATCCCTAACTTACCGACCGACCTGAAGTTGGCGACAATGACGTCACAAGGGTGTAGTGGAGGGGGGTAAGATCCCTAACTTACCGACCGACCTGAAGTTGGCGACAGTGACGTCACAAGGGTGTAGTGGAGGGGGTAAAGTCTGTCTGGCGGAACCGTCCCCTTACCTACTCATTTCTGTGTACTGGCAATCAGTTTTGCTGATTATTTTGTAAAAGAGGCTAATAATGTTTCTATATTTTTTGAAGGCATTCTTGCCTTCCTGTCTTCGACTTCCACCACTCCAAGAGAATTGTAACAAGAACTCCCTTTTAAAAAACCGGTCTATTAACAAGTAGGAACAGTTCAAACCATTCATCTTCCCGTCAGTCCCACAAATATGAGATTTAGATTTAATCTAAAATAGAAATGAAAAATTCATAATAAAATTTATATTCGTTTCAGCAGGAGATGTACTAATGCATTGTCATTGAACCAAAAAATTCAGAAATAAACAGAAAATCTAAACAATTTCTACACCGTTGGTATTAAAGTGGCAACATCTAAACTTAAACTAGTTTTTAACATCAGCTGCATTTGCAAGCTTTAAGAGGTAACATTATCACACAATAAATGGGTAGTAATTAAAAACAATACACCTTAACATGAAACAACTTACCAATTTGTCCATATATATTTCATCTCGAAGTTCCATTTCTAATTGCTCTAATTTTTGAAGAGAATCAATAGGGAGGGGATCAGGTGATGCATTGTCACATATGGCATCTGATACCTCCCTAATTGGTACTGCAGGCTTTTCATTACATAGTTGCTGGCAAATAAGCTGAATCATAGTCTCTTGGTTGGCCAGTTGTTCCAAATTCTCATTTGGTTTTCTAGTAGAGTATTCAAGGTATTTTCTATTGGTATCTGTTCATTTTGATTTATTTCACATGAGTATTCCTCCACATTTTCTTCCAATAATATATCATCATCAACCGACTCTGACAGTATCAACTCTCTTGCTTTCTGAAATAGTTATATGAAATATATTAAAATAATGCAATCAAATTCATAATAAAGCTCTTAACAGCAATTTAGTGAAAATAAAACAACATTATGTACCTACCTTACATTCTTCAGCAAGAAAATTAAAATCTTCTTAAGGAACCCTACCGATTTCTGTCCTATTTTGTGCAATTTTTCGTTTAACCCATGCCCTGTTTCAATATTTTCCGAGATATTTTCTTTTGTGATGGGTAATTCGAAATGTGAAGCTTCACTGTCGCTTATGCTTTGCATTGCAGTTAGTTCTAAATCTGCTGCTTCATATGTTAAAAACATATTTCTTTTTTTAGAGCAGGGCTGTGGAACCCAGTCTGCCTCTGGTCGGGAATTTCCATCGCGTATTTTTTTAAATGCAATAAACTTTTTTTTTGGCAGGAGGCCAATAAAGAGTGCCATCCTTTTCCCAAGCTGATGGAACAATTGTGAGAAGTGGAAATTTAGCCCTCCGTTCTTTAGTTTGAACTATTTTAAAAGACATATTAATATTTTAATTTCTGTTTATGGTTGGACTAGCGGCAAACTAGCACATAGAGGTTAGATTTTTTACATCACGTTTGACAGTTTGGCAAAAATGACTTATGAATGACACATGGCACACTGATAAATTCGAGGCCATTTTAGGCGAATTACCGTTTTGGTTTTATTGTGGTAACATGTATTACTACAAATTATATAACGGAATTTTATAGGTTGTTAAGTTTTATACCGAAACTATAAGATATATATTGTTACTACCAGTTATATAATATTACTTTGAGTGATATAATGACGCCTTAAGTTATATATGGGTACTCCCGTATGCCGCCATACTTGTTTACAAAAATACTGAAAAATACTACAAACGAACCATACAAAAGCTTAATAATGAACTTATCTTTTTTAAATAAATCTTAAATAAACATGTTCTGGTTCTATGATGAAATATCGGAATAGTAAATGTTAGTAATAGCTGTGAAATTAAATTTTTTTTATATATTCAATGTAAAAATATAAACTAAAAATAATTATTAGCGGGAATTATAGTGGCCCTTACGTTTTTTCGAAGTATCTCATTATTTTTCACAATGAAATGCGATTCCCACCAAAATTTTAAGTCATCCACAGTCAGTTTAAGTCCTAACAGCAATATTGCATGGTAACTATTTTTTATTTTTATCATGATTCTCCATTTTTGTTTCTATCGATGGTTCCAAACCAGAACATAAAATTAATTTTATTAGAATAGAGAAAGATTATAAATAAATAAGTGTATCTGAGAGAGAAGTAAATAGGTCATGACAACTGACAGAGTGAGAAATGTCAATATTCAAGTAATGAAACTCTGGTAACGGAAACATTACAAAATCTATTATAGGCAAGCTATATAAGGGTTACCTAAAAATATACAACACTATATTATATTACTATAGGTGTTCAACCAAATTTATTTTTAAGTTATATAGTGGTTTCTACAATATTTCTATAACTGTTACTTATAAAACTTTAAGTTATTAGCGTTACCAAATAAAGGTGTTCGCAACCTTTATAAATGCCTCTTTAAGAGGTTTATAGCCGCAAGAGAAATGTTACGGTTGCCAAATATATAACTGTAAGTTTTATAAGTAAAGTGTTGTAAAAGTAACGGTAACTACTATACAATCAAAAATGTTTATTGGGTTTGTAGGTAAGGATATATTTTAAATCATTATTTTTTTCCACATATGTCTCATACAGACCTTTAAGGCTCTCTATACAAATAAGGAAGACTAAAAACCCAGTTTTTCTTCTAGATTCCAGAATATTGACTGATCTGGAGGAAATATGAACTATATACTCTTTAATCTCATCTAAATACTTGAAGAACTGTTGTTTTGTTTTCGGAGATAATGGCTTCTTATATAAATATTTAGCAAATCTATTTTTTGAATTAAACATATCAAACAGATCATTGAAATATTGTATAAATTGAGCAGTTGCTTCAGTTCCTCTAAATTCCGACAAAGATAAATCTTTGCAAAGATATAACAAAGAAACTGCTACACTTTTACTTAACGTTTGAGTGGTAATTTTGACTTTCATTTTTTCTTTTGTCCACATAATGTGATGTTTTCGCAATTTCGTCGCAGCATGTAAGCCTTGGTGATACTGTATATCGACCAACTTGTCGATATAAGACCAATTAATTTGGGTTTTCTCGCAATCTTCTACAATTTTTTCGGATCCTAGACAATTTCGAACTAACTTGATCATATGGCATGGATCTAAAAATATAAATACCTTTTTCTGTGTAACAGGATGACTGAAATAACTTTTTATAGGTATTCTGAAATAAGCCCCTAAATCTGCTGCCATTTTTAAGTTAGCAGGAGCCCCGTCGAATGTTATGGAGGTAACAGACACTCCAGTGTCATGTACCAACTCTAAACATTTTCGAACTAGTGCAGCTTTTTCAGATCCACGAAGACCATCTAACAAAAAATATCCTACAGGTATCTTCCAAGAACAATTCAAACTAACTAGCATAAAAACAAGCACTTCCTTGGCCTCTAGAAGTTCATCACTATCAAAATCAGTACCAATATCTACATAGCCACAAAATTTTCTTCCTGTCCATTCAACTTGTTTCCGAATTGACATTTCATCAAATACCAGATTACAAACAATAGTTTTATTTTTTTCTTTGGCTTCACTAGCTTTGGCTTTCAATGTGTTTAATGCCTCTTGTGTCCATCCAGGAGCTCCATTGATTGACTGGTACCATTTTGATAATGTTGTAGGATGGGGTAATGATTTATTAAATGTTTTCCTCACAAAATTGTATGCTCTTGTTGAATAGAAACTCAGAGTAAGAGCAAAGGATCTGAGTGCTGGTGTGTATTTTTGGTTTCTATGTCCTTTCAACATTCTTTCAAAAAGTTGATTAGCAGATTCAGGCAAGGAAGCCTGAAACAAACATATTAGCATTTATACTATTGCAAGTGTAATTTTGAAGATATAGGTTATTAGTTACTGATTTGGTTATATGAACCCAATAATTTAAATCTAAACAAAATACTAACTTAATGGACCTTCACAATTTTCATGCAACAATGTCTTCTTTTCCAATAATTTTATCAATGTGTTCAAAGATGTAACCCTAGATTTCAACCTCCGTACTGATTGCTGCAAAGTTCGTATCTTTCGTGTTTGAGAAATAACGGTATATTTCAACATCTTAAAATTTCTTTTTGCTTTTGTAGGGGTAGAGAATGAACTACTAGACATCTCATTAGTTTCCCTGAAAATAATTGGTGAATAATTAGCATGCAATCATTTTAACAATGTATTTTGTGTATTCAAATGATGTGTTTTAATGGCTTTTAAAATTTAATGTAAAATATAAGAACTAACTTCTTTGACATTTTGAACAATGGTTTAGTATTCCTATCTTGTTCGATGTAGTTATTATCCATATTTTCTGTTATTAGTGTTTGAACTAATTCAGTTTCAGACGCTGACAGAGTACTGAAGGAGCATTCTGCTGTATGTTCATGATCTGCATTGATAATTGGATCTTTTTCAATGTCTAAGGTTACGTTATTTGACATGTCTGATGCAGAAAAGGTATTTAATATGTCTGATACTGTTATGGTAGCTGACATATCAGATTGAAGTTGATCATTATCTGATTTAATTTTTCTCCTGAAAATAAGAAACAAAAAATCATGGATAGTTCAAAGCAGTCATCAATAAAAAAAAAAACATAATATCAATGTTTAATATACTCAAAACTTGCCTCTTAATTGAAGGACGTGGAGAATCAATGTTCATCTGAAAACTGTCATCTGAAAATGAATCAGGTGATAAATTGGTTGAATGTGGTATATTTATTATTACTGATGACTTTAAACCAAACATGAGAAATATAACAAATATATGATTCAATTGGGAATTCAGACCCTGTAACTTAATATGGTGTCTGATTCGCAAGCCAAGAAAGTTCATAAATTTTCAGCATTTACTGTTTCAAGACTTAGTCAGATCGTTTTATGTTGAGTTAGTCAGATCGTTTTATGTTGAGTAAATACAATGCAGGTATACAAAAAAAACAAGGTGTCATTTGTCTTTAAAAATTAAACTTACACTTTTAAATTACTCTTATTGTTTCAGGAGGTGACAATGCAGAGGTTTTTAGGAATAGAAAAGGTTATTTTTCCCTGAATATTCAAGTTGCAGGAAATGCAGACTTAAAATTTATAGATGTGGTGGAACGGTGGCCTGGGTCAGCACATGATGCCACAATATTTGGCCATAGTAATTTAAGGGCTAGGTTTGAAGCAGGGCAATTTCAAAATAGTATCCTAATAGGTAAGATCACAAATAAATTGTTTTAAACCAGATATATATATATATATATATATATATATAAGCAAGGTGCGATATATATATATATATATATAAGAAAAAAATGATTTTTCTTGGGGTTGCGGTCCAAAGGCTTAGTGATTAAAACACTATTAAAGGCGTACTCTTTTATTGAAAGTCAAGCTTTCGAAACCGTTTGGTTTCTTTCTCAAGAAAACTAAAATGTGAACAAATATTACACAACATTGAACAAAATATAAAATTTTAACTTACTAATAGTTGAGAATTGTAAGAATAAAACCTTAAAAACACGAAGAATAATGAAACATTTTTTAAAAGATTTTTTGTATAATTATCGTCAAAAATTTTTTTTGATTGATGTTAATTAGATATCGATCGTCACACTCAATTGTAAAAGTTTTTTGATTGAAAAATTAAAAATATAAAGAGGGATAAAATAATTTTGAAAATAAAAAAAAAATATTAAAGATTTACTGGTTAAATAATTGTATCAAATAACTATATATATTACTAAGATCTTTAATATCACTTTTTTTATTTATTGTATTAGAAGTATTCCTAATGTGTAACATTTCCAGGAAAACTCTTTTGTGATAGTATTTTTGCGTTATTAAAATCAATAATATGAGAACTATTAATTTATTAGTAAATTACTTACTCGTACAAATGCATTTTTTTTCTTTTATACTATCCGGTCAAAAATAATATATATATATATATATATATATATATATATATATATATATATATATATGTAAAGAAAAATATAGTTTTCTTTAATAGAAATTTGCTTTAACCGCCATGGAAACAGACAGTGACATTAATAAAATAAATTTTGTATTCTATTGAAAGATATCCAAAATAACGTCTAATTGTGATTTAGAAAGTGGCATAGTTATAATTAACATTAAATGTCGTTTCTTTTCTTACAGGTATGTAAGACCTTGTTAGTTGTTTTATTTTTATTTCATTTCATGTTTAACACAATAAATCTTTTCTTACAGAGAGAAACTCAATTGTGTTTTATTAACTCTGTCGTCTAAATCACAGAAAATTTATTAATTATCTTATATATATATATATATATATATATCCAAAGATGATACATAAAGTATCTAGTGCCTTACTGTCAAAAGTAATAATTTCAGTTTTGAACTGAAATGGTGTCGGTTAGAAATTTCTAACACTTTAAAAGACACCTTGGATGCTGCGATATAAATAGATATAAATATCATTCAACCTATATCAGGGCAAAACCAAACTACAGACACGTGTTTCGCTCTTAGTTTGAGCTCGTCAGTGTAGTACAGGCTATGTCTCTCAAGTCACTAATCAAGAGACATCCCTGCTATAAATTGAACGATATCTATAGATGTCAAATTGCAAAACTGATAAACAGTCGCAAGTGGTTCCATCTTCACTCCAAAAATGGTATTTCATTGGTAGCTTTGCATCTTGTATATAACCTTAGGCAAGGTAAAATGATAAAACGAACAGAGCGTTTTGTGACAGTCTAAGAATGTCCAAAGATGATACATAAAGTATCTAGTGCCTTACTGTCAAAAGTAATAATTTCAGTTTTGAACTGAAATGGTGTCGGTTAGAAATTTCTAACACTTTAAAAGACACCTTGGATGCTGCGATATAAATAGATATAAATATCATTCAACCTATATCGTAGCATCCAAGGTGTCTTTTAAAGTGTTAGAAATTTCTAACCGACACCATTTCAGTTCAAAACTGAAATTATTACTTTTGACAGTAAGGCACTAGATACTTTATGTATCATCTTTGGACATTCTTAGACTGTCACAAAACGCTCTGTATATATATATATATATATATATATATATATATATATATATATATATATATATATATATATATATATATAAAAGGGGAAAATTATTGGGCATGTACGCAAAAAGGATCAATAAGGCCACGAGTAGGAATGGTAACCGCAGACATGCATGTTTCTGGCTCATTAGCCGTCATCAGTGCGGCATAACCAAGTAGGGTATTGCACTTGGCTAGCAAAAGTGTTAGGTACTTGGGAGCAAAGGATGTTGGGGAAACATGTGTAAAGAAACATAAAAACACAAAAACAACGAAAGCTCACACAGGAGTCCTATCGCCATTTTGTGCTTTCGGCCAGCTGTGCCAATGGGTTTTCGGCTAGTAACCAGCGTCGCAACGTTGGCGAAACGGACTCATTGTGTTTGAGTCATTCTAAGCCCAGGATATGAAATAAACAAAGTGCCAAGAAAATGCGTATTAATATAAACAAAAGGGGAAAATTATTGGGCATGTACGCAAAAAGGATCAATAAGGCCACGAGTAGGAATGGTAACCGCAGACATGCGTACATGCCCAATAATTTTCCCCTTTTGTTTATATTAATACGCATTTTCTTGGCACTTTGTTTATTTCATATCCTGGGCTTAGAATGACTCAAACACAATGAGTCCGTTTCGCCAACGTTGCGACGCTGGTTACTAGCCGAAAACCCATTGGCACAGCTGGCCGAAAGCACAAAATGGCGATAGGACTCCTGTGTGAGCTTTCGTTGTTTTTGTGTTTTTATGTTTCTTTACACATGTTTCCCCAACATCCTTTGCTCCCAAGTACCTAACACTTTTGCTAGCCAAGTGCAATACCCTACTTGGTTATGCCGCACTGATGACGGCTAATGAGCCAGAAACATGCATGTCTGCGGTTACCATTCCTACTCGTGGCCTTATTGATCCTTTTTGCGTACATGCCCAATAATTTTCCCCTTTTGTTTATATTAATACGCATTTTCTTGGCACTTTGTTATATATATATATATATATATATATATATATATATATATATATATATATATATATATATATATCTTATTTATTAGTTTGATGCAGAGATATATTTTCAAAATTCTAAATAAAAAATTCCATTTAGATTTATTTGTGTAGACACCTATCTAAACATATTTTTCAATTGTTAAAGGAGACAGTGGATATCCATTAAAAAACTACCTACTAACACCATTACACAATCCAGATACAAGAGAGAAAGAACTGTATCAAGAATCATTAGTTAGGACAAGAAATCTCATAGAAAGAATTATTGGCATATGGAAAAGAAGATTCCCTGTTGTTGCATATGGTATAAGACTGAAGCTGGAAACTACAAAAACAATTATAATTGCCACAACGGTTTTACATAACATTGCACGCAACATGAATGAACCAGAGCCACCTCCATCAGAAAACATTGATATCGATGAGTTGAACTATTTAATTGAAGCTGGAAATATTTTGGTACCTGCAGTAAGAAATAATCCAGATAACAGGATCACCAGGTTCAAAATGAAATTATTATTTCTTCAGAGACAGAAACAACTGATGTAGTAATTTACATTATATTTTTTAAAAATGAATACTTATTACATTGTTTTATTACAAAAATAAATTATTTGTCATTATATTTTAACTGCTGCTTTTTTAACTCTATATCCAGTCTCATAGATTCCATTTTGGCACTGTGTTCTTCTTCTGCATGTTTAATATCCAGCTTTATTTTTTTAAACTATAGTCAGCAATTGTGTTTTTTTTATCAGCTAAAATATTATACTTTTTTGCCAGTTGGCTTGAGGACAAAGCTCGTACAATTGTATGATTTGGACGTCTTCTACTGACATTTCGCAAATTTTCATTTTCTTCATTATTCTGATTTGTATCCTGAAAAGAAATAAAAACAGTCATGTTTTCCAGAAAATTACACCACCAACATACTAATTATAGCTTGATGCATATTGTTAATACTTCTACTCTTTTATTAGTAAATTACTTACTCGTACAAATGCAGGCCTTTTTAATGGCGTACTAATTGGTTCTGACAAATCAGACCCTTTCTTCCAATTTAGTCTTTTTGATTCACTTTCACAAACTCCTTGTTTGCTACTACTGGGCTCTTCATTAACTTTAACTAAGACATCTTTCAGGCTCTAAAATACAAAAATAATGAATATTAAAGCTAATTAAAATAGAAATATAAGATTCTGATATAATTTACAGACCTGTTCTTCATTATCAAATTCAAACGTAAAATATTATGTCTGCTGTGGTGTAGGTAGGTATATCTAAACTTATGCTATCTGACCCATAAGTTGAGGATCCACCAACGACTGTCAGTGGATCCACTATAGAAAGAAGGAGGTCTTCATTATTGTTCTCGTTTTTCTTTATAGGGGGGCCCCCGCCTGTCAATAGCACGTCCGTCTTTCTTCCACCTTTCTTTTTCTGATTTCTCTTTTCTTGTTATCGTATAGTTTTTTTAACGATTCCACGTTCCTGTAGTTTCCTTGCGGACAGGAGGAGTTAAATAAATCTGTTATTTTTTTCCATGCTGCATTTTTCTGATGCATGGATACACCATCTGTTTTTTTTTTATTTTCGATTATATTTTTCTCATCCGAAACTAAGGTTAACAATACGTGGGTTTCGGCTGGAGTAAAATTTGCCCCTCGTTTTTTCTTTTTCTCGCGTTGGGGCATTTGATTGTCTTCATATTCACTCTCACTCATTTTATTTCATTAAAATTTAAATTTGTGTTTAAAAAATGCAAATAAAAACAAACTTGTTGCCCTTCATACGTTGCACCACGAAGAGTAGATTATCTTCGTGCGTTGCACACTTAACTATTTCTTCTTTTCGAATCATTTATTCTTCTTTTTTCAGATTTTACATATCATATGACAAGTCAAATAAAAAAGTCACTAAAATTTAGCGGTATTGCTAATGTTAAACAAGGAGTGCACATAAGACATTGGTGCAAACAAATGGAACTTAAGGAGTCCTTAAATTTTAAGGACTCCTTTGTTATTCCCTCCTTAAGTGACTGTTGGTGCAAACGGCCATAAGTATCATCTCTCTATTATATCTCTATGGTTATTTGTCACTCGCTGTTTTATGATTTGTCCTTAAAAGGGTCTAATGGCCGGTTGCACCAAATGATATTTAAGCTTCCTTAAAGTTAAGCACCACTTTAAGGATATTTTGGTTTGCACCAAGCATGGCTGGTCACTTTACGGAGCGCTTATGGCCGTTTGCACCAACAATATTTAGGTACACCTAACCGCTAGGGAAGCCTTTATTTAAGTTAGGGGTCCGATTTTATTGCACGTTATACTTTTTGCGTACCTAAAATGCTTAGGTAATTCCTAAAGTAGGTGGTCAAAATCGACTCCCTATCTATGCCCTAGCCCGTATTTCGTGTTTTATAGTAAACACAACCTCACTTTTTAAATTTAATTTGGTATTGGTGTGCGTTGTGATTGCGTAGTGAAGTGAATTGATCATTTTTCCTCGATTTGATTAGATTTATTCATTGAAGAATAATGGATATATTTGATGATGACTTAGAAATTCTTGATATTTTGGAGTATGGTTTCCCAAGAAAAATTTATAATCGGTCAAATCATTTTACTGAAATGGATAATCTTACGTTTTTCCGAAGATTCAGATTAAAAAAACCAACAGTTTTAAGTGTTTTGCAGCAAATTGAGGATCAATTAGAATATGAAGATGATCGGTAAGTAATCATGTCGGTTTCTCCTTGACCTAAATTTATTTGGCATAATTATTAATTTTAGAAATAACAGTGTTACACCCATGAACCAGCTATTAACATGTCTTCGCTTTTATGCTACAGGTAGTCACCTGTCTAGTATTGCTGATTTCATGGGGATGGATGTATCAACTGCATGCAGAATTGTAAAAAAAGTATCTGAGGTGTTGGCAGGATTAGGCCAAAGATATATAAATATGCCCCGAAGAGATGAACTTGTGTTTGTTCAAAATGCTTTTTTTCAAATGCACTCTTTTCCTAGAGTATTAGGATGTATAGACGGAACACATATTCGTATTCAATCTCCAGGTAAATTACAATTAAGTTTATTATCATTAAAGTATGCCAAGTAGGCAGGCTATTTAACTAAAATTTAATGTAAACATATTAATTAATTTAAGGTGGTGAAGATCCTGAAGTATTTAGAAATAGAAAAGGATATTTTTCTATTAATACCCAAGTTATAGGCGATGCTGACCTGAAAATTAGAGACATTGTGGCCCGCTGGCCGGGCTCTTCTCACGACCAAACTATTTTTATTAATAGTAGAGTAAGAGCAAGAATTGAAAATGAAGAATTCCCCAATTCGATTTTAATTGGTGAGTAAAAAGATCAGGTATGTTCATCTCTATATTACATAAGTATCTCTATATTTTGTTTTCAAGGTGATAGTGGATATGCTTTGAGAAATTACCTGCTTACACCTTTAGGAGATCCCAGAACTCCAGGAGAACATCTATATAACGAGTCCCACATAAGAACTAGAAATACTATAGAAAGGTTATTTGGTGTATGGAAAAGACGTTTTCCAATTTTAGCCTATGGAATCCGCCTTAAAATACCAACCACATTAGCTGTTATACCAGCCACAGCAGTTTTACATAATATTGCCATATCCATGAATGAAGGACCTCCACCAGAAGATGAAGATGTTGAACAATTAAATTACCTTATAGAAATGGGTAACATACCAAATATTAGGCCCAACAATGATAGAAATGGTCAACATGATCTGACTATTAATACAATTATAGATTATTTTCGAAATATTAGGCAAAGAAATGTTCTAGGATTTGAGTAAATAAAAGTACTTATTGTTTTTATGTATATATTTCTTATTTCAGTTTGGTTTAGCCACAGTATGTTTAGTTAATCATTAAACTGCTTTTTTTTAGTGCAATATCTAATTCTAATGATTCCATTCGCAATAAATGTTCTTTCTTATAACATTCGACCAATTCGATCTTTTTGTCTACCAATATCTCATATTTTTCTGCCAATACGGAAGACGTAAGTGCCATGGCTGGAGGTCGCCTTCGCGAAAATTTCTTTTTCTCCCCATTTGTTGAGTGTACCTAAATCATTATTTATATTTTCACTAAAAATAATTAATAGATCATGTTACCTTTTCAATGTTTTTTTTCAAAACTTTTGATGCTGGGGTTTTTAAATCGTTTCCTTTGTAAGTTCTCCAATCTTTACCCAAAGTATCTGACATATTTGTATGCTTAAAAAATAATTATTTAAAAAAGGATTGTAGTGGATATGTGGTATTCATATCACTCACCAAATTAGTTTCTTTTTCTATAAATACTATTTCTATATTCGATTTTTCCTTATTATTCTTGTTTAAATTTCCCATATTGCTGGTATCTTCCAAGTCTTCCTAAAAGTAAGCAACTGCATATAAGTTATATTGAATATGTTTAGTTTTTATACCTGTAAAATTTCATTATTATTATTAACATTTTCTTTTTCTTCATTATTATTGCTAGAATGTTCCAAATCCAACTGAACATGATCACTATCAAATGTGCTATCTAGTCCATATACTGTTTTATTATTAATGAGTGATAGCAAGAGATCATCTTCTGTCCTCTCAAAGCTACAAGAAGGTCCACCACCTGTTTTATAAATATTTTTTTTACTTTCACCAGCCCTTTTTCGCAAATCCTCTTTTAGATGTTCATAATATTTCTTTAATGATTCAACAGGTCGATATACTAAATTCGGACAAACAGAATTAAAATTGTTTGCAATTTTATTCCATGCTTCTTTTTTCTCGTTTACTGAAACAGCATCTGTTTTTTTGTTTTCTACAATATTTTTAAAATCTTGTACAATATTTAATAATACTTCTTTTTCTTTTGTAGTATAGTTTGGGTTACGTTTTCTTTTTTTGGAATTGTCGTCCATCACTTCTGGTTTTCACTATGATTTTCACACAATTTTTGATCAAAAACGTGTCAAAAACTATAAAAACACATGTCAGACTACTAAAAGGTTAAACCATTGACGGTTAAACAAAAACATCAGAGACGCCAACATGTGGTCACGTGACACAAAAATCCCCATAATGAAATAAAATAAAGCGGTGTTGCCGTTATGATCTTTTACATAGCTAGGTAACATTACAATTATCAGTGATGCAATACATTTGCAGTTAGGGTATCCTTAAATTTTAGGTGGTACTTAAGTATTCATTCCCTAATAAATTTTAGGTGCAATTGGCCATTAGTTAAGCTTATACGCTCGTCGGCTTATTCTCCACTTAACCCTAAAGTAGAGATTTCTAACCTCATAATTTGTTGAACTTTGCCAACTTTGTATCTTGTCAAATTGTGATTTTTGCATAAAGTACCTAAAATACCTTAATTTTGGGGTTTTAATTTTAACTAGGTATGTTTATGGATGATTTAGATTTAGAAGTGTTGGATCTCCTTGAAAATGGATTTCCAAGGAGAAGGTACAACCGTAAAAACTACTATGAAGAATTGGATAACAAAACTTTTTTTCAAAGATTTCGCTTGACGAAACCAACCGTTTTACAACTTGTAGAAATGCTAGAAGGCACCTTGGAGTATCCAGATAATTTGTAAGTCCCATTCTTTTTAGCATCAAAGTAGTTATACCCAGATTATTGAGTCTTTTTTAATCTATGGTTATACCTAAATATCTTTTATTTTAAAATCTCCATCTGGCTTTTTTGAAATTTTTTTTTCTACTTGTAGAAATGATCCAGTCTCACCTGTAAACCAAATCTTAACAGCTTTTATGATTTTATGCAACAGGGACTCACCTCACTGATTGCAGACTATATGGTAATCCATACTTCAACTGCATCAAGGATAATTAAAAAAGTTTCAAATGCACTTGCCTCCCTTGGTCAACAGTACATTCAAATGCCACAAGAAGATAAAATCTTGGAAGTGCAACGTGAATTCTTTAATATCGCTTCATTCTCTCGAGTTGTGGGTTGTATAGATGGAACACATATAAAAATTCAATCACCAGGTAGGTATATTTTATTTACAATAAAGTAAATAAAAATAATTTTTTAAGTGCCTGAAGGTACTTTTACGAATGCATTTTTTTTTGTATAACTTTATATAATTGAATGTATTTTTTCAATAACTTTTTGTAGTTAACCAATTTGTTTCACCCTGTAGAAGAAAATGTCAAATACAAAAGTCTTAGGGCTTAATGTAAACTATTTGCAGCATATATCATCGTATATACAGGGCTTTTGCACAAATGCATTACTGGTCATAGTTACATATTTTTTAAACGGAATACCTGTAATATATGCTGCAAATAGTTTACATTAAGCCCTAAAATTTTCATAGTCAAGATTTTTTTCTACAGGGTGACACAAAAAAGTTAAAGGGGGTGTGAGTTTATTAATCACATGGTAATTACCTACATTCTAAATTTGCTTTTTTTTTTATTTTAAATTGGTTTTTATCAATCCCTAATCAAGGAAATCAAAAACTGTATTCTTTTGCTTCAGTTAGAAGAAAATATAAACACAGGTATAAAAAAACTGTGTTTTTTTTTCTGAAATATATTGAACTTGTTTAACAATAGGGTGTTCATAAAAAGCATTTAGGATTAAGTACTTACCTTTACCTTTTCTACCTACAAAATGAGCAATATAATTATTTTTTTCTACTACCGTGCGTAAAGTAGCCACTTATAATGTCATTGTGATAAAAAATTTTGACATTTACAAGTTTGGCTTTGTGACAGTGACATTTCGGTCCCAACAGTTAGGTTTCCAAGAAATATTCAATAAAAAGATTATTAAAATACATGTTTTTATTTCGCTAAACGAAAAAAGAAACATAAAATTGTTTAAAACAAACGTAATAAAATTAATATTTTACGCACTAGTGTGTAAAGTAATATAGTATTTTAATTTTTTTTTTAATTTTATATTTTGATAGAAAAACTTTTGTATTCTACTTGTGTGTAAATCACCTTTCTTTAGCTCATGTGATTGTTGACAATATTCACATTCGTAAAAAAAGACTCACTTTACACACTTGCTGCATAAATAACTACTCTGTGAAACTCATAAAATTTTTGCATTTTAGGTGGACAAGATCCTGAAGTGTATCGGAATCGTAAAGGGTATTTTTCAATTAATGTGCAAGTTGTTGGTGATGCTGGTTTGAGAATCAGAAATATAGTTGCTCGTTGGCCAGGATCTGCCCATGATGCTACTATATTTGCAAATAGTCGGATAAGAGCAAGGCATAAAAATGGAGAATTTCCAAATACTTTTTTGCTTGGTAAGCTTTAAATTTGTGACCAGTGTACGCACAGTGAATTGGTGACTTGATGATACCAAACTTGTATATTATATTTTATTTTTAAAGATCCCTTCCGATTCCAAAAATACCATATTATTTGATGAGTTTATCTTAAACCGTTCTCGATATATGCAATTGTAAACCTGCCACAAGAACAATGTGCACGGATATAGAGAAGTTGCAGTATGTAATATCATAAGGAAATGATCTTTAATACGAAAATATAATATACAGGGTGATCCATTTCAAAAAATAAACCTTTGACCTGTAACGCGTTTCTGCAGCATCCTGTATATGCAATGGTATATGCTGCAAATAGCATACATTGTGTAACTGACACTTTTACATGTAAATTTTTTTCTACAGGGTGAAACAAAAAAGTTGAAGGGGTGTCCATTTATAATTTTTCATAATAAAACTTTCGATTTGATTGATATACACAATATATACACAACTGTATATCACATCTAAAATTTTAGTATGACAATCGCATATTTTTTTGACAAGCAGGGCTTTTTATAAACAATGACTTTTTCTCGAAAAACGAAAAATAAAAAAGTCTTTCCCCTTGTAAACCCCATCTGTGAACACACTGCAAATAAATAAAGGTGACTGTAAAACTAATATTAACATGGTTGTGATGAATGTGTGCATCTATATTATTTGAATAAAATTTAAAAAATTGGTTAAGTTAGCCTAGTTAGCCATTAGTTAATCCTGTTTTTTTAGGTGATAGTGGCTACATGCTAAAACCGAAGTTTATGACACCACTTCAAGATGCGAGAACTAGGGAAGAGCATCTCTATAACGAGTCTCACATCAGAACACGAAACAGCATTGAACGTCTATTTGGTGTCTTGAAGAGGAGGTTTCCAGTATTGGCTCTTGGTTTTCGACTAAATATAGATACATCCCTATCTGTAATTGTTGCATGTGCTGTATTACACAATATGGCAAGGGCAATGAATGAGCCAGAGCCTCCACTTCCCGAGGAAATTGATGAGGCACATCTGAATTTTCTAATTGAAATGGGAAATATCCCAGATGTGCCAAATAATGAAGTTCCAAACTTAAATCATACAAGAAATGCTCTTATAACTAATTATTTTGTTAATTTATAAACCTAGAATATGGACATAAAATATTAAATAAAATGTTCTTGTTTTTATAATGCTATTTCTATAAACCTTTCTAGTAGTCCTATGAGAACCCCAATCAATTAATTTTAAGGCCATGAGGCTTGAAGCTGTATTCTATAGCTAGAGTGTCAGATGATGATTTTATCTGGTAATGGCATGTTGGAAAAAATAATGAAAAATTAAAGTTGGTGTTTTGGGTTTTATTTTTCAGTAGACAAATAACAAATAACACTAACATTAATAACCCAATCAAAAAATCGCCTAACCTACATACTACATCTAATCTGGTTTTTCATTTCTTCTGGGCGTACTCAAATTTTTGTTTAATGCTTCTAACTGCCTTTTCTTTATTTCTAACTCCAGTTCAAGAATTTTGAGTTCCAGATCAATTTTCTTTGCAAGGCTGCCATTCTTACTTGTGACTCCTGTCTTAAAAAATCTTTATTTACAATTTTTGTATCAACTAATTGCTCATATTTATCATACAATGTTGATGCAGACGTCAGCTGAACTGTTGAATGAGGACGACGACGTGAGGCAAGGATATTTTCTTCTGATCCCTAAAAAAAATATTTACTAGACTTAATACTATTCAATTGGGTTTTAAATAGACAATGACCCTCTACCTTATGGGATGATCGCCTCTTTAAATTGCCTAAAAGGTTTTCCTGAGGGTTTTCCTTATTTGATGAATATGTTTCACTCATTGTGAGTATCTCCATCATATACAATTTCAATTTTATCCCTTGCAGAATGAGCTACTGATTTACCCATTGTCCTTTTTAAATTATTTGGTCTTCTTAGATCATCAGCTTTAAAATGTGACCAATTGCTTCTGGATGGTGTTTTGGAAATGTTTTCAATGGTATCCATATCCACTTGGGTATCTATTTCACATTCAAGTACATTATGGTTGTTTTCTGAATTAGTATCTATGGAGGCATCAATATGGATAACACAATCATCAGCATTAATGGATGATGCAGTGTTTAAAATGGCATTCTAGAAATAATAAAATTTGCTCAACTCTGATAATAATAATTTGTGGTTGCCTAATGCAAAAGTCAATATTATTGTTAAAAAAATAACTATTATGATAATTTCGAGGATAATTTTTAGAAGGCATTGCTATGATGTTCACAGAAAGATTTCTTACCTTTTTATTGTCGGGTGTCTGCGGTCTTGTTATATTCTTGGTTATATTATCACTGTCAAACTGATTTTCTAAGCCAAATACAGTTTTGTCATTAATTATATCAAGCAATAGATCATCCGAATTGTCTTTCATGCATTTTGTGAAAGGATCCCCTCCAGTTAAATACATCTCTTTTTTTTGTTCTGCCACCTTTTTTCTTAGCTCTTTCTTCTGGTTTTCATATAACTTCCTCAAAGATTCGACACTCCTGAAGCACAAGTTTGGGGCTACCAGGTTAAATTCAAATTCTATTTTTCGCCAAATTTCATTTTTTTCAGAAACAGACACACTATCGGTCTTTTTAGTTTCAAGAATCCCTTTGTATTATGCAGCTAAGGATATTAGCAGTTCTTTTTCACGCACTGTATAATTTGCAGATCTGCTTTTTTACTTGGAACTGTGCTTTCCATGATCAATTTTATTATTCCACCTTTTTTCCTTTTCCAATCACAAACATAAATAAAAAATAACGGCAAAACTTATTCGTTTCACTATAAACAAACGATTTTATATTTTATTTGATATTATTTTTTTTAGTTTTTTAAATATTTCTTCACTTTTTTTTGTTTTCTATCATTCTCTCTCAGACCAAAACTGGGGAGAAAACAAAAAACACAAGAAACGTCACTTAAAATGCGACGTTGCCAGGTGTATCAAACACTTAACCAAAAAGCAGAACAAAAACACTGGTGCAACGCAACTTAAAATAAACGACCCTTAAATATTAAGCTTGCCATAGTAATTCTAAGCTTACACTTCTATTGGTGCAACCGGCCATAAGCAATCGCGATTAAGTACCAGTTAATAAAAGCGAGTGAAAAGTTTGACATGACTGTTACGCTTGCACAGCAGGGAAGGGTACAGATCCGGATTTTCAAATTTTACTATTACTGGTTTAGTTTTTCTTCAGGATGAAACATTTGTTATATTTTAAATAGTTTATATTTAATATTTGTTAATTATTTGTTTTTTTATTTAACTTTAGACATACTGTATTTAATTTTATATATTAAGACATTAAGACTTAGTTTACTAGTATGTTAATTTATTATATAAAACATGGTTTACTGTGAAAAAAACAATAAAAAAAAAAGACAGAATAAAATAATATTTCAAGCTAACAAGAATTTATTTTTGAAAACAGAAATTATAGAAAAATATTAGATTCAAAAACGGTTCTTCGACCGGGATCTAATATATCTTTTTTAGGTAAATATCCTACAATATATGGTCCTTCGAGCCGGATCTAATATATCTTTTTTAGGTAAATATCCTACAATATATGGTCCTTCTCGTCTAAAGAACTGCACCGTGGAAAATGTCTCTACGAAGAAGTGAACGTCTGAAGGCAAAGAATCCAGACAACAAAAAAACGACAGACGTTACAGAAAACAGACAATCTACTGATGTCCTGCAACCAGAACTTTCGACATATCTAGAGCCACCGAAGTCTCGGAGCTCAAAAAGTAATGGTGACGCAAGGAGCAAATCAAAGACAAAGAAGACTGCTGACACGACCGAATCAAGAAGACGAAAAATTGAACTAGAATTTGCTATAAGAAAGAAAGAACTGGAACAAGAGGAACTCAAGAAGAAACAGGAATATCTTGACCTGGAGTATGCCATGAAACTAGCGGTAATAG
Organism: Altica lythri; assembly: GCA_964028335.1. NCBI lineage: Eukaryota > Metazoa > Arthropoda > Insecta > Coleoptera > Chrysomelidae > Altica > Altica lythri. Next base: position 8,438,059 of record OZ034806.1, on the reverse strand, counting down.
AGGAAAGCTCGAGGGAAAGTGATGAGGAGTCAGAGTCACAGGAGTCCATTGTTACCCGACCTAACATAAAGGAATGGCTAGACGGTGTCAATCCATGGGAAAAAGGTAGATTAGAGACACCAATGGAAGAGGTAAGAAATACTGTACCAAAATCTTTTCCAAATAATCCCAATGATGATGCCTGTGGTAGTCAGATAACACCTGCACATATTACTAAAATTTTAACTAGACAATCAATGCCAAAGGATTTACCATACTTTTCTGGAAATCCCACCGAATGGCCAAATTTTATTTATCAATTAGGAAAATCACTGTCGCTTACAAAAAGCTCTTAAGGGTAATGCTCTTAAAATCGTCCAAAGTTTGTTGATTATGCCCCAAAATGTCAATAAAATAATCAATATTTTAGAAAGACGATTTGGACAACCTGAACATATTGTTTTAATGCTCCTTGATAAGGTTAAACATTTTCCTACAGTAAAGGATGATCGCTTAGACATGCTGATTAACTTTTCTGACGAAGTGAAAAATCTTGTCGGAACTATAGAATCCTTAAACGCCAAAGATAATTTACAGAATCCAATTCTCCTTCATGATCTAATGAACAAATTACCTACTACGTATAAAATGATGTGGACAGAATATATTTCCGACAAAACTTCTCCAAATTTTAAATTAATCGAGTTTTCAGACTGGCTCGACAGAAAAGCCATGATGGCATGTCAAATACAACCGCCAAAATTTTATTCTGATAGTTCTAATGATAATAATTCAAAGTTCAAAAGAACTACTTTTAAAAAAGACGTAACTATGACGACAATTTCAAAGAAAAAATGTATTTGTTGCAATAAACAATTGCACCATTTAAGTAGCTGTTCATCGTTTAAAGATTTGACTGTTGATCAAAGATGGAATTTGCTCACTACACATAAAATTTGTTTTTCTTGTTTGATTCCATACCATAGCTTGAATGACTGTCGACGGAAAAAGGCATGTGGTATTAATAATTGTAAAAGATACCACCACACTCTTTTACATAAGGACGAAGTCACTGATAATAATGAAATCGAAGTAGTTCCATCAACTTCCAAGACAATAATTAATGAAAATAATGAACAAGTAAATTGTCACATTTTCAATAAGACTCGTGTTCTTCTGAAAATTCTACCAGTATCTATACGCTACAACCACAAAAGTATCAATACTTATGTACTTTTAGATGATGCTTCAACTGTTTCCCTCATTGATCAAGACCTTGCTGATATTTTGGAGCTAGATGGACCACAACAACAACTCTGCATCCAGTGGACAAACAATCAGACCAAGGAACAACATGACTCGAGAACTGTAAGTTTCACTATCAGTACTGAAGAGGGATCAAAGGATTTTCAACTGAGGCACGTAAGAACAGTGAGAGGACTCTCACTTCCGACTCAAACAGTGGATATTGATGAGATAACTAAATGTTATCCGTATATTAATAACAAATGTAAATCGATGACTAATGCTAAACCCAAAATTCTAATAGGACAGGACAATTGGCCATTACTTGTTAATAGAAATGTTATCACAGGGCCATGGAATGGACCTGCTTTAAGTAAAACTCTTTTAGGGTGGGTAATTCATGGTAATATAGGAAAAGAACATAATTTTAACAAATCAGAGGGATATATTTGTCATATTAGTGTTAAGGAAAGAGACGATTTAGATCTATTACATGAATTAGTAAAAGATTAATGGAAATTTGATAATCTAGGCGTAGAACATATTAATAAAGGTTTTTCTAGGGAAGATATACGAGCAAAGAATATTTTAGACAAAACGATGAAGAGAGTAGGTGATCGATTCGAAACAGGCTTATTATGGAAAGATGAAGATATGGTTTTACCAGAAAGTCGTAACAATGCAATGAGGAGGTTACAATGCACAGAAAGGAAAATGGATAATGACAAACTTTATGGGAAAGCATATTGCGACAAAATGGAGGATCTTGAGAAGAAAAATTATATTAGAAAACTTACTCCAGAAGAAGTGGATACTGAAAATTCGAAAATATGGTATCTACCTCATTTTGGCATTGTAAACCCTAACAAACTTAAATTACGCATTGTTTTTGATGCTAGTTCGAAATCGCACGATTTAAGCCTAAATGATTGCCTTTTAACTGGACCGGACCTTTATAATTCCCTTTTTAAAATTTTACTTAATTTTAGAATTAAAAAATATGCCTTTACATCAGACATAAAAGAAATGTTTTTACAGGTTAAAGTACGGCAAGAAGATTGTGCCGCACAAAGATTTTTATTTAGGAAAATGGACAGAGAAAGAGAACCTGATACCTACGAACTGACAGTTGTATTCTTTGGATCTTGTAGTGGACCTTGCCTTGCACAAGAGGCTAAGAATAGAAATGCAAGAGATTTTATGAAAGACTTTCCAGAGGCATGTAAAGCTATCATTGAAGACCACTACATGGATGACTATTTAGGGTCTGTAGATTCTCTGGAGGAAGGTAAAAAATTAATAAATGACATTATTTTCGTTCATTCAAAAGGTGGATTTACAATTTGTAATTGGACATCCAATTCAGAGAGCATTCTCGACAATATTGACCCAGAGTTAATAAATAAAGGTCATAAGGACTTACAGGGAGATCCTGAAAAGTCAATAGAAAGAATTTTAGGTGTATTTTGGAATCATAATAATGATACTTTTACATTCAAGACAAAATTTCATAAAGTTAAACAGGAAATATTAGATAATACAAAACGTCCTACAAAAAGAGAAATTCTCAAAGTAGTAATGTCAATATTTGACCCTTTAGGATTTCTTAAAAATTTTACCATTCAGGGGAAAATCTTACTACAAGATATTTGGAAATCTAAATTAGGATGGGATGATGAAATTACTGACAGTTTAAATAACAGATGGACAATTTGGATAAATGATTTACAACAAATTTTTAAATTTAATATTCCGAGACAATACTTTCAACTAAATCGACAATTAAGTGACATACAATTGCATATTTTCTGTGATGCTTCAGAAAGAGCAATTGCAGCAGTAGCATACCTTCGTATTCAAGAAGAAAACTCCGTAGAAGTCTCTTTTGTGAATGCTAAAGCAAAGGTTACAAGTCTGAAACCAATTTCGATTCCTAGGTTAGAGCTTCAGGCTGCTCTAATGGGTGCACGACTAGGCACTTATTTAAATCAAAACCTAAATCTTGATATTGGTAAGACTTATTTCTGGAGTGACTCGAAAACTGTGTTACAATGGATTCGTTCAGAAGCACAAAGATTTAAAATGTTTGTAGCTCAGAGACTAGGAGAAATTCAAACATTGACTAATCCTAATCAGTGGAGACATGTAGGTTCGAAAGAAAATGTTGCAGACGAAGCAACAAAAAGAGTTTACAAACTAGACTTATCTGAACACAGTAGATGGCTTTATGGACCAAACTTTCTACGACTTGCTCCAGAAAACTGGCCTCAGGAAAGAGATACCAGCAATAATGAAACTTCTGATGTCACTTTATTAGAAGAACGAAAGGACTACGTATTTCTTAACTTTCCAAAAATAAATCTTCCGGTTCCAAATCCAGAATACTTCTCAAAATGGACTAAATTACTGCGTTCTACTGGATGGATGCTAAGATTTATTAAAAATTTGAAAACAAGTATAGATACTAAAAATTTAAAAAATTTAGACTTTAAAGCAATAATGACTAAAATAAAAGAGCTTGACGTAGACGAACTGACTGAAGCTGAAAAACTTCTTTTAAAACGTATCCAACATGATGCATTTTCCTCCGAAATTAACAATTTAAAACAAAATCTTACTGTGGAAAAAAGTAGCAAACTGTTTACTTTAAACTGCATTCTTGACGAAGATGGAATAATTCGTCTTAATGGAAGACTAAACAATTTAGATGGTTTTACTGAAGATTTTAAAAAACCCATTATTTTAGACCCAAAGCATGTAATAACTAAATTAATAATAAAACATTATCATGAGCAACTTCACCATCATGGACAAGACACGTGTATAAATAATCTACGTCAAAAATATTGGATTCTAAGGGTAAGGCAAGCGGTAAAAAGTGCATGTATTCGATGTCAAACATGTAAAAATAAAAAAGCACAACCAACTATACCTATTATGGGACAATTACCTAGATGCCGTTTGGAACCAACAGTACGACCTTTTATTCGAACAGGTGTCGACTGCTTTGGACCAATACCAGTAACTGTTAAACGTAGTCATGAAAAACGCTACGGAGTCATTTTTACATGCATGGCTACAAGAGCAGTACACCTGGAGATAGCCCACGACCTCAGTACTGATAGTTTTATTCATGTTTTAAGAGTCTTTGGAAGTAGAAGAGGCTTTCCAGAAGAACTATTCTGTGACAACGGGAGTAATTTTAAATCAGCTGACAGAGAACTACGAGAAGCACTTGCTGAAATAAAAGAAGACGATGTAAATAAATTTTGTGTAAGACAAAACATTCGTTTTAGATATAATGCACCATATGCTCCAAACATGGGAGGCGCATGGGAAAGGCTCATCAGAAGTATAAAGAATATTTTATCAGAAACACTTCACAATAGGTACCCGCAGGAATATGTTTTAAGAACATTATTTGCTGAGATTGAAAATATAATTAATTCACGACCCTTGACTCACATATCTTATGACTCAAACGACCCTGAACCTCTCACTCCGAATCACTTTCTCATTGGACCCAAATATGCTGCACTTCCATGTGCAAAAACTTCCGAAAGTGATTTAAATTTACTGTCGAAATGGCGAGCTGCCCAGAGATTAAGCGACCTCTTTTGGAAGAGATGGACAAAGGAGTACCTTCCATATCTTATAAAAAGAAGTAAATGGCATCAAGAATCGAAAAGCTTAAGACTACATGACATCGTCATTCTAGTTGATTTAAATGGCCCACGCAATACTTGGTTAAAGGGAAGAATTGTTAAACTCCACCCAGCAAAAGATGGAAGAATAAGAATTGCAGATGTCCAACTCGCCAATGGAACTATTTTAAGAAGACCAGCATCTCGACTTTGTGTTCTAAATTTACAATGAAATAAAAATCAAGATGATTAAGTAATTGTTTTAATTCCTGGAAACAATTACTGGTGGGGAGAATTTGTTATATTTTAAATAGTTTATATTTAATATTTGTTAATTATTTGTTTTTTATTTAACTTTAGACATACTGTATTTAATTTTATATATTAAGACATTAAGACTTAGTTTACTAGTATGTTAATTTATTATATAAAACATGGTTTACTGTGAAAAAACAATAAAAAAAAAAAGACAGAATAAAATAATATTTCAAGCTAACAAGAATTTATTTTTGAAAACAGAAATTATAGAAAAATATTAGATTCAAAAACGGTTCTTCGACCGGGATCTAATATATCTTTTTTAGGTAAATATCCTACAACATTTAACTGTATATACGTATATAAATGTATAAATAAATTAAATAGGACAATGTTAACAACAATTGCATCTAAAATGCAATTATTTCTACAGGTTAAGGGCCGGTTTATCAAAGTCCAGTTAATGCCCGTATTCACCAAAGTAAAATATCTACAATTAACTTTTAATTGTGGTTAAACAGCTAATTTCGTATTCACCAATCTTTTAATCAGAGAATTAGTGCTTAAACAAGAAATTAACTTAATCGGCCAAATTTGAGTGGTTTTAAAGATAATCGCCGTTTTTTCTGACAGAAGTGAACACCACGAACATAACAAATAACAATCAAACAATATAACCTACAAATTTATCTTGTGCTTTACAATTTTTGATTTTTCGTTGGTATATTTAACATGGAAAATATTGAAGATCAATTGTATGACGATGACTTGGACGTTATCGACATTATTGAACATGACTTTCCTAGAAATCAGTGGGAAAGGGTTAATTATTATCAAACAATGGATGAATACAACTTTTTTAAAAGATTTAGACTGACCAAGCCTACAGTAGCTGAAGTACTAGAGGAAATTGAAGATCAGCTTAGCTATGATAATCAAATGTAAGTAAGGGGCTTTTATATATTTTTTATAATGTATTAGTAATTGGTATGATGACTATACTATCCCAGTAGTAGTCCCAAATAAAATACCAAGTAACTTTTGATTAAAAGGTTCTTTTATATTTTAGTAACAATCCAATAAGTCCTATGAATCAGCTTTTGTTGACACTGAGGTATTATGCCTCCAATGGGCATCAGATCAGCATTGGGGACTTCATCGGTTGTTCTCAACCTACTGCTTCCCGCATAATTAGTAAAGTAAGCAGAGCTATTGCGGGTACCAGACCTCTGCATATATTTATGCCTCAAACAAATCAGCAGAAATTACAAACCCAGGAAAAATTTTACAGAATGTCCAGATTTCCTCGAGTTATAGGAGTGATAGATTGCACACATGTTAAAATCCAATCTCCTGGTAAGCCATTGAAAAGTATTTGATATGAAGTAAAAGTATCTGTCTTTTACATGTCCTTACATGGCAGCAGCATAATAAGTTATTTCTTATAAAACAGTAGAGTCATGATTTTCATTAATATTTTTAAGAACCCTAAGTGAATATTATGAACAAATTATCCCCATTTTAAAATTTTTAGGTGGTGATGACGCTGAAGTTTATAGAAATAGAAAAGATTATTTTTCTATCAATACTCAGTTGGTGGTAAATTCGGAGTTGGAAATAATGGACATTGTAGCCAGGTGGCCAGGTTCAGTCCATGATTCAACCATTTTCAATAATTCCAGAATTTTAGGACGTTTTGAAAATAATGAGTTTGGGGATGGCCTGCTTTTAGGTAACTATGAGCATTTTTTATTTGGAAAATGTCTTTCATAAATATTCTAAAAATAAGCCACTTTATTGTGTAATGGTGTAATTAACAACTAAAGGATTGCATCTAAACTGCTGCTCATAATAAGCATTTCAAACTATTTTAATGTAAATTTGATGTGAAATATTTTGAAAGCGGAATGAAAATATGGTTTTATTTAATGAGGTACAATATGAAAGTTTAAAAAGCCAGTGCTGATGTTTATACTGTTTACTGAAAATATTGAATTTAAAGCAAAAAGAAAATTTACTGTTTTGATGTTTTAGGTGATAGTGGATATGCTTTAAGAAAATTTATATTTACCCCATTATTAAACCCCCAAACAAGAGGAGAACATTTATATAATGAGGCACATAAGCGGACCAGAAACGTAGTGGAAAGAGTGAATGGAATAATTAAACGCAGGTTCCCAGTTTTAGCATATGGTATGCGTTGTTCCATTGAAAATATTCTCCCAATAATTGTTGCAACGGGGGTATTACACAATCGAGCGCAAAGGATGGGAGAAGGCTTACCACCAGACCCTGATGAAATAGACATGAACATCTTGGAATACTTGATTGAACAAGGGGACATTCCACCAATGCCTGCTGAAAATCATGACCAAAATTTGGTAAATCACAGGCGAATTATCATCGATCAGTTTTTTAATATCCTAGAGTAGTTATTTTAATAGGATAAAAAGTGAAAAAATTAAATAAATTATTAGGTTACCATAAATTTTAATGTTCCACATAAAAGTTATTAATTTGTCGTGTTATACTTATATTGGGTTTAATTAAAAATGAAAACACATGTATTGCTTAATATTTATTATTTAACAAAGATAGAAAAAACTTCAAGACAACAACAAAACAAAAATCTTAATGACCTTTCGGTTACAGACTAAAAATAAACAAAAAAATCTTAAGAACTATCTATCAGGTTGCTAATAGGAAACAAATGTATCAATAATACTAAAATCACATGTATCAATAATACTAAATCACATAGTGAGTAAAGTTACTCAAAATACTGAGAGGTTCAAAAACAAATAACTATGTATTATAATCAAATAACCATGAACCCTAACTAAAAGATTACTAGTATTATAAAAGATCTGTCGTAAGTGGGTAATTGCTTGATTGTTTGCAAACCACAGGGAGTAGAAAATATCAAAACAAAAGTTGTTTGGTTATTTGGATTTAAGGCACTTGCCAGGAAATTTTTTCAAATATGCACCTTCAAGAAGTGTGGCAATGCATTATTATTCAGCTTAAAAAGATTTGTAATTTGATGTATCAGATTTTGTAACTTATAAGTTAGCAAATCGTCGATTTTCAATAATTGATATCTTAAAAACATTATAAATGTAACTTTGATAAACTAAATATATGTTAGCAAAATCAGAATCTCCAAATATACGGATGTTTTATTTGAAAAAAATGTATTCGCCACAATATTCAAAAATATTTTTGCTTGATATGGAACCACTACTTTAGTTTTGAATATTGTTATATTTCCTATGGCTTACAAGTAATGAATGAATTACCCACAATGAAAATATACTTCTATACTTTTTAATCATTTTCCCTAGCATTTTTTTTTGTTAGTATTTCAATTTCCAATTTATTTTTTGCTCTTTGAAAAGATAATTCCTGATCAGCTATTTCTATTTGTTTAGCCAGCAAAATTTTTCTCTGGTCCAAAATCTCATCATACTTTTGAGCTATGTGTGAAGAAGACAGGATCTGAATTCCTGTTCGTCGTCTTTGTTGAACCTATTAACATTAAAAAAAAAACTATAAAATAAATAAACAAAAAGTGAAAAAATTCTAATTTTAAATTATCTAACACCTACTGAATTCATTCTGTTCCCACGACCTCTTGCTCTACAACGTGCATTTATTGCCTCTTCCTTTTCACCTTGTTTAACCTTGAAAAAAAATTAAATGCACCACTATTGATAATTTAAGATATATGAAAGCCAAAAATCTTACCTTACTTGTTTTCAAGTAAGGGACTCTTAATGCTGGATTTTTTGATAGTTGAAAGTCACTGGCTTTTTTGAAAGTGGGCCTGCTTTCTTCTTTATTTTCCTAAAAAATAGTTAGTTTCTCAACTTAACATAAAATTTGATATGTAGAGCCAATGAAGATAGTTACAAAACTTTGTTGTAAAGTACAATAAAACAACCTTTCAAAAAGATCATTAGTTCTGAATATCTAGATATACCTATACAAAATATGAAAACCTTTAACAATCAACAACAATAAAAGTTTCAAAAAACTTACCACAATAGTCAACTCACTGACATCTCCATTTTCATTCTCCATTATTTCATCATTGACATGTTTCCTTATCTAAAAAATTACATCAATACATTGAAAAATGTTCATTACCACAAATGAGAAAACTGATATGCCCTATCAAATTTTAGAGTGATCATACAATAAAATGAGGAGATCTATAGAATTGAAGAATGTGGAGAACATACCTGTGCTTCATTAACAACTAAAGGTGATTTCATTTCTTCATAGTTGTTGAGATTCTCATTATCACACCAATATTCTATCACTACATTTTGGTCAATATCCTCATTTTTATCATAATGATATTTATTCTAAAAAAATAAGTAAGGTATAATAAAATAATTTTTGAATGCACATTTGAAATCTAAGAATCTACAAATTCAAACTTCATTACAACAATCACTCTAGGAATGGCAAATCATGAAATTATGTGATTCATACTACATTTCGTCAAACAACTACTGGTTTAATTTAAAGATAACTTTTTATTACCTCCTGTTGTAATATAAATTCCTCCTGTTTTTTCTCAATGACTTTGTTGTTCAGTGCATTATCAGAATCAAAGGGACTATGCAGTCCTACAACTGTTTTCACGTTCATTACACCTAATAATATCTCATCAGCTGCATCTAATTCTATTTTAACTGCTTGTCCACCTCCAGTTTTGATAATTTCTTGCCTGTTTCGTGCCATAATTTTTCGAATCTCTCTTTTCCTATTTTCGTACAGCCGTTTAAGACAGTCCTTTTCTCTGTACAATCCAGTTTCTGATGTACTATTGAAATCATCGGAAATTAAATTCCATGTATCCTCTTTTTCATTTATTGATACCTTATCGGTGGCCTTATTTTCAATTATTTTATAGTACTTCGTACTAATAATGTTGAAAAGGTCACCTTTTTCCTTCAATGAAAAATTGGGTTGCCTTTTTCTTTTGTTCCCCGACTCCATATTTTGTAGTGTTCACAATAATAAGAATCGACAAAATATAAAAAAAGACAAGCTTTGAACGTAAAATCCTATAAAAACTTAGGTTAAGGTACGGTTAAATCGGTTAAAATGTTTAAGTGTTACCAATATCTGCCAATAAAAGCTAAAATATTCGTATTTTGTGTGGTGACACTGAGAATATATCCATGTTGCCAAGTTGTAAATCAGAGTTAACCCTGATTGCTTAATTTTACCAAACAACAATTTGGTGAATAGCAATTTGACTTAATCATGATTACTTATTTAATCACAATTATCTAATCATGATTAGAGTGGAAAATGGTGAATACGGGCATAAGACAACTTAGCTGGCAGCTAGTGACTAACTGTCGGTCAAAGTGTTTATCGATGTTCCTGTTACCCGTAGCTGAAGGCTATCTTGCACTTTGGCTGACCGTAAGATGAATCCTACTGTTAAGAGCAATAGTCATCACGTGGTCTGCTCAAATTCCGTATCGTCTAGTTAACAAGCTGTTTCGACCGCACGCGTAATACACGGCAACATCGCTGAGAATCGGTCGCCGAATTTAACAATAGAGGCGCTTTTATTGCTAATGCAATAATAGGTAATTTAAAAACCTTTTTTTGGAATGAAAGCGTGGTTGGAGGAAACAGATTTACGTATATTGTAATAATAAAAATCAAAGTATAAACAACAAAAAATTAAATTCGAGGTGGATTTCTTATTTCGAGTCCCCTAGTGTGTCGTGGATCAATAATTTCGGGCAAAAGACAGTTGAAATAGAATGTTTTCAATTTTTTTTCCATATTATTCTTCCAAAACTCATCATCTCGTAGAATCTAAAATTATTATAATTACAAGTTAATTATTGTTATATTAAATTTATTTACCTTTTCCACAAGCATGCCCATTGGTGTCCATACAATGAAATAGCAATATTCCCTTTTTGTGATATGCAATTGCCCTTGAATTTGGTAGTGGTAATCATGATTTGATTTCAATTTTAAATTATTATTTTCATCTAATGTTGCAAAAGTAATCAGCTTCTTTTGTATAGCAACAATTGGAGTCACAGCAGAAGCTTTTGCAGGACATTTGACTTCAATAACTCCAGTTGTGTCAATTAGTCCATCTGGACTTGCTGCCAGAGCGCAGCATTCTTCATCAACAAAGAGTCCACATGGTTGAACTTGTACTTCAAACTCCTTTTGAAATTGTTTTATAGCCAAAGGTTCTTTTTCGTTACCATACCTAGTATTACTATTTCCTCTGAAATCTGAATATAGTAAGTTTTTGACCTTGTTTTTGCAATTTGTTTTTGGAAGCATTTTACAAATTGATCCAAAATTGGAGGCAGTGAGCCTGGTGCTTCGTTCTTGAGTCCACACTGGATTTCCTCCTTGTCCTCTGGTATTTGCCTCCAATTCTACAATTTGTTTTTTGCTTTTTTGCAAATCTTGCAAAAACGCACTCTTTGCATCTTCGTACTTTTTTTCGTCTAAATCGTCTTGGGTTTCATTCAATTGTAGACCGTAGTCTTTGTCTGCTGAAGCAACTGTCTTCATTTTTCTTTTGAAAAGGTTTCGTTCTTTCATACTCTTATAGTACATTTTTCTTTTTTTAATTTTCTCGAGTGATCGTCTGAAATTCGAGGAGTTAAGACGTGTCAATTACCAGTGTTTCGATAAAAAAAAGCAAGTGTTTATCTTGTGGTTTATAACTACTGTGAAATAAAAACCTGAAATGTTGATGAAAGTAAGATTAACATTTAAATATAAAAATAAATAGTACGGTCATATTAGGTTAAAAATGTACAACAATTTAAACTATAACAATCCACCAACAAATATAATTATGGATCAAGCGACACCTATCCAATATACTCAAACTCCAATGTGTTATTCACAACCAATGTACCCTCAGCAGCCTCAACAACAGATTATGATGTTTAGCCAACCTGAGCAATCCTACATTCAAACACCAGTGAACCAAGTAAGTACTCCAAATGAAAATGAATTCCAAGTAGTTCAAAATACTAAGAAGAGATTGAGAAGCCCAGAAATAAACTCAAAACCTGAAAGACAAACTAAACTTAGTGAATACTGGTTAGGTAACTCAATTCCAACTAGCAACAAATATAGTATTCTGCAAAATGACGACGCCTCCAAAAGTGAAACCAATGAAGATAAAGATAAAAATAGTGAGCCAAAGCCACCACCAATATACGTAGAAGGGGTTACCAATATCAACCCTCTCATTAATTTATTAGAAGAAGTTGCTAGCCATAACTATACATTAAAATCTCTGAGAGACGAGCAAGTAAAAATCCAACCAAAAAATGGTGAAATGTACAGCAAGATAATCAAAGCTTTAAGTGAAAAACAGACCCAATTTTATACTTACAAACCTAAACAAGAAAAAAGCTTTCGTGTTGTTCTAAAAAACATGCACCCTTCAACAGATACCACACGAATAAAGGAAAGTTTGGCAGAACTAGGTCATGAAGTTACAAACGTTTGGAATATTAGACAAAGAATAGAAAACAATCCACTTCCAATGTTCTTCATTGATCTAAAACAAAAAGAAAACAACAAGGATATCTATAATATTAAAACAATATTGAACACCGTCGTCAAAGTTGAAGCACCGCTCAAAAAGAGAGAGATACCACAATGCACGAGATGTCAGAACTTCGGACACACAAAAAATTTTTGCCAAAAGATCCCCCGATGTGTGAAATGTACCGCAAACCACCTAACCAAAGACTGCACAAGAAAAACAAAAGACATGAATGTTAAGTGCACCAATTGCAATGAAAGTCATCCAGCAAATTATAGGGGATGTGTCATATACAAACAGCTATTTCAAAAAACGTACCCCAAATTGAGAGAAAAAAACATAAGACAAATAAATAATGGAACTGTACAACCAGGTATTACATATTCTCAAATTACCCAAAATCAGCAAAAAACAAATAATGCTAATAATATAAATCAGCCACAGGTGGTATTACCTCAACCGTCAAACGATATAAATGAACTCAAAATCATGATGAAAAAACTAATCACCCAAATGGGCATTATGATGAACATTTTAACAACACTGGTCACAAAGTTAAACTAATGGCGCAACTACTTAAAATTGCTCTATGGAACGCCAACGGACTAAGTCAACACACACAAGAAATAAAATATTTTCTACAACTCAATAAAATTGATGTAATGCTTATAACAGAAACCCATTTCACCAGTCTTAGTCATATGAACACACCAGGCTATTGTATCTATTCAACAAATCACCCTGATGGAACCGGACATGGCGGATCAGCTATCATCATCAATAAAAAAATAAAACACTATGAACTGAATAAGTATAAGTTTGAACACTTGCAAGCCACCTCAATAGCAATTGTAGAAAAAACTCATCAACTACATCTATCCTCAGTCTACTGCCCACCAAAACATAATAATAAAATCGACGACTATTTACAATTTTTAAACACTCTAGGAAACAAATTTATAGTAGGAGGAGACTATAATGCAAAAAACACTGTTTGGGGAGCCAGAGTCACTACAACTAAAGGCAGGCATCTTTTACAGGCTATTCAGAACAAAAATCTCCAATATTTGTCCACCAGAGAACCTACATACTGGCCTTCGGACAGAAGTAAAATACCCGATCTCTTGGATTTTTATATTACAAAAGGACTAGATACCAAAAAGATTAAAATCGAATCATGCTTTGATCTGTCGTCGGATCATTCTCCTGTAATTGTAACTATGTACTCAGAAGTTCTGCAATGCGATAGGCAACCAAGACTGCACACCAAAAATACTGACTGGGAAAACTTTAAAGAAAAATTAGACGAACTAATAGACTTACAAGTACCTTTAAAAACCCCAGAAGATATAGATACAGCCGTTATCAATCTTACTACAAATATACAACACTCTGCATGGATGTCTACCCCAGAACAATACTTTCCCCATATAAAGGAAAAAACACCTCCGATCGTTTACCAAAAAATCGCAGAAAAACGCAAACTAAGAAAGAGATGACAAATAACCAGAATGCCAGAATACAAAACTAGGCTGAATAAAGCAACCAAAGAGTTGAAAATGTTAATACTTGACATTAAAAATCAATCTGTAAATAAATATCTCAGCGAGTTGACAGCCACAGAAAGTACAGATTACTCTTTATGGAGAGCTACAAAAAAAATCAAGAGGCCACAACTGCATATCCCACCAATACAAAATCCTCTCGGCGGATGGGCAAGGACTGATACAGATAAATCCACGGTGTTTGCAAACCATCTAGTGAACGTGTTCAAACCTCATGAGATAAATCCACCAGATGAACATCTAGAAAAAATTAACGACCTCATTCGAGCACCTTACCAAATGGATTTCCCACTCAAGATTGTTAAATTCTCTGAAATAAAAACTGTAATTAAAAGCACTAATCCAAGAAAAAGTCCAGGATTCGATCTCATAACAGGAAAAATCTTAACAGAATTGACAGATAAAACTATTAAAGCCCTCCAGCAAATAATTAATGCTGCACTAAGAACAAATTACTTCCCACGCCCATGGAAAATAGGCCAAGTTATTATGATTTTAAAGCCTGGAAAAAAAGCTGAAGATGTAAACTCATACAGGCCTATTAGCTTGCTGCCAATACTTTCAAAATTATATGAAAAGATTATAATCAAACGATTACTGGAAAAGGTGAACGAAAGGAAACTTATACCCGACCATCAATTCGGTTTCCGAAGTAAGCACGGGACCGTGGAACAAATACATCGTGTAGTCAACAAAATCAACAGTGATTTACAAGGTAAAAGATACTGCTGTGCCGCCTTTCTGGACATAAGTAATGCTTTTGATAAAGTATGGCATGACGCTATACTTTATAAAATCAAATTAAGCTTACCATACCCGTTCTATGAAATGATCAAATCGTATTTACACGAAAGATTTTTTCAAGTCAAAATAAATGAATCCTACTCCGAAATATTACCGATATGTGCTGGAGTACCACAGGGTAGCATCCTGGGGCCAACATTATACTTATTGTTCACCGCTGATCTACCATCAACTAAGTCAACTTTAGTAGCAACCTACGCTGATGATACAGCCCTCTTAACGTCTCATACTATACCTGAAATCGCTTCAAGAAATCTTCAAGTAGCTCTAGACAAAGTACAAAGTTGGTTAGAAAAATGGCGCATGAAAGCCAATAGCAACAAATCCGTTCACGTGACATACACTATGAAACGCGGTAATTGTCCCCCGGTAACTCTAAATGGACAACAGCTTCAACACTCCGAGCATACCAAATATCTAGGTATGTATATAGATCGTAGACTAACCTGGCAAAAACACATTTTCTCCAAAAGGAAACAATTGGGACTGAAACTGAAACAACACTATTGGCTAATTGGAAAGAAATCACAACTCAGTCAGGAAAATAAATTACTCATGTATAAAGGCATCTTCAAACCCATTTGGTCCTATGGTATACAACTCTGGGGCACTGCTAGTAACTCCAACATTGATATCATTCAGAGGTTTCAAAACAAGATGCTACGCATAATAGTGAACGCGCCATGGTACGTAAAAAACAGTGAAATCCACAAAGACCTAAAAGTTCCGCTTGTCATAGACACTATCAAAAAGTTCTGTGAATCCTATAGTGCAAGAGTGTCATCACATCCAAATAAATTAGCAAGAAGCCTGATGAATTCACCACCAGAAGAGACAAGAAGACTGAAAAAATTCAAACCATCCGATCTTCTCACCAGGTTTTAACTAGACTGTTAGATGTTTTTCAAATTGATGCAATAGACATTTTTTTTTGTTTGTATTATTCTAAAGGAGAATATTCACAGGAATACTCCCTACAAGTCAGTTGGTTAACTTACTGTGGTATAATAAGTTAACCTTTAGTCATAAAAAAACACTTATTGTCACTTAGATAGATTGTGTGAATAAAGAAACAGAAAAAAAAAAAAAAAAAAAATTTCTCAATGTACTTCTTAGCAGCACCAGAGGGACTTTGAGTTGTAAGGGTTTTAAATATTTGTCGGTGATATTCACCGCTACCAACATTAAATGATAAAGCAGCTGCTTCACACCTTATTTGGTAAGAACCTTTTTTTGAAAAGTCAACTCGTTTTCCCCCAACAAACTTACATACAATAGAATTGTACTGCTCAGCAATATTGGTATCCATGTTGCATAATAAACTTGCGGCATGATAGATTAATCTATTTAGACATCCTTCTAAATCTTGCAGTAAACCACAGTTCATCATTTCTGGAATTAAATTTTTTTCGCCATCTTTTTTTTCACATTTAAAGTATCCTATAGAAGAACATTTTAGATGCTCTCCAAATACGTGCGATGGAATATTTTTTATGTCAGAAATAAGATTTTGAACCTTTTCAGAAATGTTATTTTCTTCCTTATTTCTATGGACAACAGCCATTGTAACGGCTGTCCGTAACCGTCTAATATTATTTTGTAGATGTTTCCGTAATCCTGGTGGAACCGGGTTATTTGTTGAATTACTCCGTTTTCTGCCTGAAAATGTAATTATTATAATATTATAAAAAAGCTCCACTAACGTAAAATAACTTACCACATAAATCTCTCACTTTTGTGCAAAAATTTCTGAGAAGATGATTTTTACATTCTACTTTTTCTACTAATTGACTTCCATATGGTCTGGCTTCAAGTATTTTTTTATATACGCTACTATCACCATCTGCTACAAGTTTCTTATATACAATCCCGTACATCTCCAAACTCCTTTTAAATCCTTCAACTATTATATCCGATTCCATACTTGTTGAAGTACTGGTCCAATTTTTATAACACACATGTTCAGGAATCGGATTAACATTTTTTGCAGTTGATCTTGAACAAAAGCAACAATATTTATTTCTTATTCCAAGAAATAAAAGTTTGCCTGTGCGTTGCCCAATAATACATGCCTAAAAACGTAAGAAAATATTAAAATATTTAAAGCGAGAATTAAAACTAAAATACCACTCCAGAAGCAGAGTTATAATTGACATTATAGGATCTTTTGCTCCATGCACCATCAGCCACAACAGTTATACAAGGGCGATTATCCCGATCTACTTCATTGAAGGATCTTGCCAAAGAAGCTTCCTCTTTCGCAGCTTCTTCCATTTTGGCAAATAGTGATTCACGAATAATTTCACCAAGGTCTTCATGACATTGTTGATATTTATTGGGACACATAAAAGGAACATTCAGTCGAGACATAAATTCTTCACTTGTCGAAAAAACAATGCCAGTCGAAATAGCCGCAACTGTAGCGGCTGTATTCATATCCATTGATCCAGAATTTTTATCATAAAGATCTAAGTTGTATTCTGAATTGCACATTTTACATTTCATGAGAAGACTGCTGTTCAGGCCTACTCTATTCTCCTTTACAATATACATATCTGCTATTGTGCAGTCAAATAGTGGATGTTTGGCTATTGTTTGTAGTTGTCTAAAAAAGCTGTCGATATCAACTAATCGTCTACCTTCTATGACAGCTGGCTCTTTAGAGGTTGATGAAGTGACCCTAAAAATGGAAAACGCTATTAGAGCAGACTCAGCATTTCATTAGGTGCACCTGCACTCATATAATTACCTACAAGTAAACCAACCTATACCTACATACCTAGGTGTATTTAAAATATCCTGAATTATTATATTATCATTTGTTTTTTCGGAATTATTTCTATATTTTTCATCGATAGAATTGCTAAAATTTATTTATAATCACAATTGAACGAACTTCCTATTTATGGTTTACCTAACTTACCTGATAACATGATCTGTCAAGAAGCTGCTTCCAGGAGTTTCCGCCGATGATGGCGGCTTCGAATTGGCAGAGGTATCACTCTGGTTCGTTTTTTTATTGATAGCCATACTAAAAATTTGTAAGAAAACTAAGTAAACTTGTATTAAAGTTTAAAGCAAAATTTTATTTAGTACACGCTGTTGAAATTTTGCTGGTTAAAGTTGAGTATTTACCTCGGTATTAACTTACCTATCTTTGGCTTTCAAAAAAAACTTGCTTCGTTTTTTTACAGACTTTCTTTTACCACTGTAAACTTTTTTTTTGCCATCTTTCAGTTTTCCCATCTTTAAAAACTAATATTCTGTCATTATTCATAAATTCGTTTATTAAATAGTAATATACATACCTATATTATCTAATATAAAAGATGAAATATTTTCTAAACAACTTCCACACGCACAAAAACCATAAACAAATATTCTTGCGGCATTGCCAGAACATGTAAAGCGTTGGGAAACCCAAGAATTCAACAGCTATTTTTCTTATTTTTATTTTTCCTGTTTTAAAAATTTGTTATTGCTGATAGACAATTTGATGTTTTGTAAAAACCTCCTAGAATATGATTATCTAGGGCGCCCCGGAAACATTTTTTTAAAATAGTCTTTTAGTGAAAAAATAAAACTAAAATAAATTCAAATTTAAAAAAGTGTTCCCAGAGCGCTCTTAAGAAAAATATTTTGAACACGATACTGAAAACCGGAATTAAAAATCTTTAAAAACAAACACACAAAACAAGAAACAGGATTTCATGCCTGATTAATGCTCTTAAGATACTTGGCTGCCAGCTAAATCGATGCGCAAGCCCAATATCAACTTCAATATCTTGTTTTGTTTTGTTGTGGTAATGTGGTATAACGTATAACCTCATTTATTTTTACATTTTCCTTGTCTAATAATAGTGTTTACTAAACAATTTTAAGTAAAATAATTGAAGGTTTTGTTGTGAAAATATAAGTTTTGTTTGGATTTTTTGATATTTTTATAATTTTTTGTGATAATGGATCAAGGTGATCTGTTTTTATTACACGAATTTAGTGATGATGATGAAGAAATAATAGAGTTTTTGGAACATGAGAGAAGACCCTATGTTATGAGAGAACGAACCAACTTTTTTGAAGATTATGATGAAGTTGATTTTTTTATTAGATTTACGCTGAAGAAACAAACTGTTTTAAATGTATTAGTGCAAATAGAGGAGCAAATTGAAACCCCAACAAACAGGTAATTTTAATCTTTTCAAATGATTTAAATATGTTATGATTATTTTATGTTATTTTTAAGATATGTTAACACTATTATTACTCACATATTAACTTTTTTAGAAACGATTCTGTGTCTCCAATCAACCAACTTTTACTGACATTAAGGTTTTATGCTACTGGAGGTTTCATGATAACAGTTGGAGATGTGATTAATGTAAATAAAAGTACAGCATGTAATATTGTTAGAAAGGTTACCCGTGCCATAGCTTCTTTAGCACCAACGTATATCAGAATGCCAGGAACACAGCATGAAATTGCCATGGCTGAGCAAGCTTTTTTTGTAAAAGCTCGATTACCTAGAGTAATTGGGTGATTAGATTGCACCCATATAAAAATCCAGTCGCCTGGTAAGTGCCTCGTTCATACTTGTGTTTACATCCCTTAATGATCGTAGATAAGCAGGGATACATTTGTTGAGATTATTTTATTTTACTGAAGTAAAGGTGATATACCTAATTCCACAAGACCTTATGTCAGATTATTATGTTTATAATCATCTTTTTCTTTTTAGGTGGACTTCAACCAGAAATTTTTTGTAATAGGAAAGGATACTTTTCTTTAAACGTACAAACAATATCATCAGCCGATCTAAAAATTTTAGATATTGTGGCTCGTTGGCCAGGGTCAACGCATGATCAGATGATTTTAAATAATTCATTTATTTACCAAAGAATACATGATAATGAGTTTGGCAATTCTATGTTGGTAGCAGATAGTGGATATGAAGACACTACTCATGTAGTAACTCCCCTGGATCGAACTCACAACGAAGTCGAAGAGTTATACAATGAATCGGGTATGCATTTATAAAATCAGGTAAATAAACTAGTTTCGGAATATGTCATCTTCAGGGCTAAATAATATAAAGAAGTAATCTTTGATTATTTAAAAATTCTCATTACAACATAGTTTGAAAAACCATTTTAAAATGAAGAAAATATATAGGTACAATATGTCTACTAAGTTGGTACCTATATGGGATGAATTTTTATAAACACAGGTAACTTAAAAACCGTCAATACTTATGAGCCTAATCTTTAGTTAAATTACTTGTTTCCCATGTGACAGCAACTTAAGTAATACTACTGTTTTTTCACACCATTGTATGAGAATTTTCGTTATCAAAGATTACTTAGCTGTAATGTTTAGTCCTGATGATGTTGTAGCCTAAAACTAGTTGCCAAATGTAATTTGTTATAAGATCAAGAAAAATGTATGTGGATTGGTTTTGGGCCTGAGTTTATTCAATAAGCAACCACATTTGAGGAATGGATAATCTTTTTTATTTAAAAGAAGATGTTTGTGAAATTTTCTATTTGCTTCATAGGTATTTCGAATAAAAACGATCTAATTGAGCTTCCGTCTTATGCAAAAAGGGAAAAAGATTAAAGTTAACATGAGGTTAAATTTCAATAAACATTTGTTTAACCTAAATAATAATATTATTAATATAAAAAAAACTGAAGTCCTCTTTTTCTTTTCAGTAAGGAGAACAAGGAATCCAGTAGAAAGGCAGTATGGGGTTTGGAAGCGCCGATTTCCAGTATTCTCATTTGGCATGAGACAAAAATTGGAAAATACCCAGGCAGTAATTGTGGCTTGTGCAGTTCTCCATAATATTGCCCTAGGCCAAAATGAAGATATGCCTCCGGATGATCCAGAAGTTATTCAACAGGGCATTGATTTTGATGAGTACATTCAAGTAGATCGTCAAAATCAAGTACCAAATAATTTACAAACTGCTAGGGATATATTAATAGCAGACTATTTTCCTGGTTTACTTAGATAAATAAAAATTAGGTTATTTTGTAGTTTTATTTATTCTTATTTTTATTAATAAAAAGAAATGACATTTTAAAATTTTTGTATTAATCCACAAACTATTTTAACTATTTAATAAAATATAATAAAAAAATAAACAGAAAGGGCTTTTTAAGCAATACATATACCTAACAAAAAATAAAATATAACAAATTAAAAAAAATAACTAAACTAAGAATAAAATCACATTTCAATTTGTTGTTTTAATAGTTCATTCTTTAATAGATAGCAAAGAATAATATTATTCTAACGCTTTATAAGTTTTTGAAAAGACAATGACCGTTCAACTAAGAAGAAACAACTACCTCCTGGGCTATATGCCCCAACGGATATTGGATTATACTTCAAAGTCAAACGGGGTTGGCATATTTACAAGATATTTAAACCAACCATTCTGGTTTGCAGTTAGAAGGGACAACATAACTTATAGACCGGTTTCGGTGTATTTGCACCTCGTCAGTATAAGGTATATGTTATCCGTCAGCGAGCTTAAAGCATAATCGCTGACTAAAGATTGCACTAAAATCATAATCTATATATATCTTTCAATAACGAATGTGTAAAAGATATGATAGTAGTGACATCTTTAATTGCTGTTTTTCTATTTGAAGATCTAATAGTAACAATCGTTTTTGATGCTCCAGTCTTTGTTCCGATCTTTGTTTCTGTAGAACAGCTTTTTGTAATGTAACGAAGTCTTTTTTGTGTTCAGCTAAATCTTCAAACTTGGCCCCAGCAGAAGAAAGGCTTTTCTTTTTTTTATAACAGGCCTTCTCCTGCTGTGCCAAGGTTGGGAGGAGGTTGGCTGAACAGATTGATCTTGAACTGTCTCAGTTGGCTTAATAGAGATATTATCTAAGCTGTCTAATGGCTGCACAGGTAAACCCTCTGTTTCTTCTAATTTACATTCCTCCTGAACTTCTACATAATTTGCTATTTCTGTAAAATAAAAAATAAATATTAGGTATATCTACTACCTTGTTTGTCTTTATCAAATTACATAAAAAACTAAAAATCAAATGAGATTGGAAAGTTTGAAATATCTTTTTTATATTTAATTGATTACGTACCTACATTACTAGCATAGTTATGTTCACTTTTATTTTCAATTCGGGGTTTTAACTGAAAATGTTTTTCAGTTTGAAATAGCTCCGAATTAGGTTCTGTCCAATCGAGCTGTGAATCGTGATTTTATTTTTCATCACATTGGCTATAATTTAGACCAAAGACACCTAAAATCAAATAAAACTTATATTAAAAAACAATTCATTGGTTATTAGCCCATTTAATTGACAATATTTTGCAGATTTAATTTATATAAATTATATATACTTAAATTCCCAGAAGTTGACGATCTAATTTTTGATAGTTAAAAAATTGTTTTAATTTTTCTAATTTTCACTAAAATTAAATAGTGTGTTCATTAAAAAATTATACAATTATGTTTGATTATTAAGGGTGTCTTTTATTATAAAACATTTTAAAAAACTCCGTTAACTTGTAGCGAAGAAAAAAGTGGCCTTTAAAATAGTTTGTGTTGTCAATAAATTTTAGTTAATTTTTCTAATAAATTCTGAGGCAATGTAATTATCCTCTAAAAAACTGACCCACTCTTAGAAAAACTGGTCAAATTAATTTAGATTTTAAATCTTAGTAACTAGAAGATACAATTACCAAATTTTTTGACCAATATTTTATAATTTTATATATACCCTTAAGAATCAAATACAACCAAAAATAAAACCTTAGATACGACGCATTTATTTTGCTTACTTTTTAAATAAATACAATGGATGTTAGTGAAAAATAAAGAAACTAAAATAACCTTTTATCCATCTACAATTGGATAACCACAATGGGGTTTTTCCCCTTCCCCACTTAAGGTTGACCAACTTCTGGGACACCCTGTATATATTAAATATAAATTACTGTTCAACATTGACAAAAGAATAATAAAATATAATTTATCAATTTACCTGATAATCCATCATTATCAAATTGAGAAGATAAACCCTGTATCCCAAAACGAATTATTTGACACAAAACCTTTTCTTCTTTATTTTCTGAAGAAGGAGGTCGTACATACGGGCCACCACCAGTTTCTTTGAGGTATGCTGCATATTACGAATGTTTTTTTTTTAATTCTTTTTTTATCGCTTCATATTTGTTTTTAAGCTGTCTAGCTGTACGTGCCTGAAATTAACTACGATTATTACTTTGTTTGTCAAAACTCTACAGACATACGTACCGGTCCTGTCGTAGAAGAATTATATTCTTCTTGAATTTCCTCCCATTCTTTTTCCTTTTGTTTCCACGTAACAATGTCTGTTTTTTTGTTTTCAATTATGTTCCTTTTTTTATTAGCTATGGATAATAGCAATGCTCGATCGGAGGCTGTAAAATTTGGTACTCTCTTTTTTTTTTCTTCAGCACTTTCCATTATCAGAAAATTAATCAAATCACACAATTCCACAAATTACTCACAATTCGTCCACACTCTCCAGACAGCAATTAAAACAATAACAAACTACAGTGACTGTAACCCCACACCCCACTTTTCTTGTAATTTTACCGGGCAATTTAAATTGTCCAATTAAAAACGGCAACCGAAAATTAAAAACAGAGACTGAAATAGTCAGAAGTGCCAATATAACAAAAACTAGCAGTCACGTAGCTGGCAGTCAAAATTGTGTTGAAAAACACTTTCCGAGATAACAGCCACTTTAGCTGTCAGCTAACGTTAGCTGGTAGTTACGTAGCAGGCAGATTTAACAGGACATTGATAAACCGGCCCTAAATATTAAGCTTGCCATAGTAATTCTAAGCTTACACTTCTATTGGTGCAACCGGCCATAAGCAATCGCGATTAAGTGCCAGTTAATAAAAGCGAGGGCAAAGTTTGACATGACCGTTGCGCTTGCACAGCAGGGAAGGGTACAGATCCGGATTTTCAAATTTTACTATTACTGGTTTAGTTTTTCTTCAGGATGAAACATTTAACTGTATATACGTATATAAATGTATAAATAGGACAATGTTAACAACAATTGCATCTAAAATGCAATTATTTCTACAGATTGTTTTATAAACAATGAAAAATCTATTAACTGATGAAGCTGTGGATCAAATTATAAGAATTGGCTCGAATAGCCTCAACTGAGGATTTACCCAATTGGGTTAATAATATGAGGAATTTTTTAAATAGTATTTATGTAGCAGTGAGAATGAAAAAAAGCACAAAACTGAGAAATCGATAAATTTTTGTCAAATTTACCTGCAATCTTTATTTCTAAGCGGTTGTCTGTTTTACATAGAGCAAAAGCCTAGAGCCCCCAGACCTACGTCATTTTAGCAAAGCTGAAATTTTCAGGATTATAAGTAGAATGTCTTGTTAAGATAAATGCGTACCCACTAGCTTGAAAGCGGGGCCGTTTCTCAGGTAGCGCGAAGTACAGGTAGATAAAAACCTTAATTACCTACGTTAATGTAGAATCGCTTATATTTAAATATTTTTTAAAGAATATTATTTAAAATTAAAATTCATTACTACCAGACACTTTCCGTGGGCCATTACTTTTGTCAGACGTCTTGAAAATTATGAAAAAAATTGGGTAAACTACGTTATAGTAGCAAACCTAAGTTTTATATATATTATTTTAGGTACTATTTTAAGACCGTTTGTATGCGGCCAGACCAATCCGAAGGGCCAATCATCCCCCCAGACGCCATGATACTTTATCTGTGAGTGTGAGCGTAAGGGCATTATTTATAGACATGAGTGCGAGTGGGATCACTATAGTTGATTCAAATAGAACTGTCATCAAGTAGTCTCTGGAAAATTCAAATTTAGTGGCAGCACCCACGTTTAGTAAAATTTGAATCGCAATATTAGCCAGCTTGTGATCAGATTGCTACATATGCTCAATTTAACTATAAACATTGTGACACATCGCAATGACATATAATTCCCTAACTAAAGTTCTGTTTCCATTGAATCTAGTAATAAAGTTAAAGATAATCTCACACGTACCCAGCCCACTTGATAACACTTCTATCTGAATCGACTATACATTGCTCTAACCGACTGCACTCGACCGACCTTATACTTAACACTAGTTACTGACCTGTAAATTGAAAAATTATGGGAATTTTAAAATATTTGGAGTAAATAGGAAGGTGAGTAATATCATTTTTGGTATTATTTGAAGAATAAAATTGTTAAATATTAAATGATTTCTTTTATAGTTAACCGACCAATATACCTATATGTGTTTTTGTATTTCTCTTCATTACATATGTAACGTAATGTATATATCTAATGATTTTGCCGATTTATAAACTGACTATAACCTTGAACAAAGTAATCCGTCAAACCTAAAACATCAAACAAGCGACAACAATCAGCTGATTTTGATCTAGTTATCTGTATTTTTTAAGACTATTGACACACTAAAACAATAATAATCAATTATAAGTTAATTTGGATATTATGGGTAAAAGATCAGTCAACCTAGTAATACTGATTATTTTACAGGTAGTGATAAATACAAAACAAAATAACTAATACCCGTATTACATCTAAATCTTTTTCACGATAAATTCAAGGTCGCTATTTCAAATGGTTTCGTCCAACCCGCAACCTTCAGCTATACGCGGATCACCACTTATAGCCGTTTGCACCAACACATTTAAGGATCCCTCAGCAGTAAGGATCCCTTAAAGTGGGAATTTTGTTTGCACGAAACTTAAGGATCACTTATTCTCAACTTAAATGTCGCTTAACTAAGTTCGCGTCAGCGACCACTTAAACAGTACTTAATTGCTTCTTAACCTACATCTTTTATAATATTTACAGAGGTGTCTTGTGTTCATCACACACAGTGGTGAATTTGACCATAATAATAATATTTTATTTGCAAAATAAGTAATATTTTCTTAAAGCCAAACAATGGATGACTATCTCGACGATCAACCAGATTATATTGAAGATGATATTGAAATAGTGGATATTATACAAGCAGGGTTTCCAAGAACCATTCACATAAGATCCAATTATTACGAATCCATGGATCCTTTAGGCTTTTTCCGGAGGTTTCGTTTGTATAAGGAAACTGTTTTAGAAATATTAATGCTGATCGAAGATCAGCTAGAATATCCAAATGACAGGTATGTTTCTAGGTGCTTATGTTAACTACAGTATAAATATTTAAAAATCATTTACATTTTAGAAATAACAGTGTTTCTCCCATTAACCAACTTCTATGCTGTCTGAGATATTTTGCTAGTTCTGGTCACCTAATTCAAGTAGCAGATTTTATGGGACTGGATACGAGTACAGCTTCCAGAATTACTATCCAGAGCAATAGCACGACTTTTCCCCATTTATGTTTCAATGCCTGAAGCAAATATCTTAATAGTGCAACAGAACAAATTTTATAACTTTGCAAGATTCCCTGGAGTCATAGGAGTTGTTGATGGAACGCATGTGAATATACAATCTCCAGGTATGTACAAAAGTATAATATGTATACAGAATTTTGTTCAATAAATAAATCATTTTATGCTATGCAAAAATCCATTACTTTTTATCGTACACTCTTTGTTCAAACAAGACTAATTACACAAATATGTATTTAGAGATGTACCTGGTTTTCTTGTGACTTATAGTTTACCCTTAAATATTTCAGGAGGTGACAACGCAGAGATTTTCAGAAATAGAAAAAATTATTTTTCCATAAACGTTCAAGTTGTTGGAGACGCAGATCTTAAATTTATCGATGTAGTGGAACGATGGCCTGGGGAAAAGGCCCAGGAGTGGTGGGAAACATCACCGGGCAAGCGACAAGCCAAACTCTTCATAAAGGGTTACTCGGCGAAGTTTACTGCAGAGCTGCTATCACAAAGGCGAAATGATGTCAGAATGATTGTCAGTCTCTTGACAGGACATTGTAGGCTCAGAAAACACATGAGTCAGCTAAACTTAGCAGATGAAGACATTTGTCGATACTGCCAAGAGGAAGACGAAACTGCATTTCATGTCCTATGCCAATGTGAAGGCCTTGCAAGGACGCGGTATCTAGTACTGGGAGAGGAGAAACCGGCTGCTCCAAGTTATGCGGAGTGGCCACTGTCAAGGCTATTAAGTCTCATTAAGAGGGCAGAGCTGGACAAGGTGCTCTAATCCTATTCCACAGATAATGGGTGTTCACAATAGATCTGCAAAGGTCGCAGTGATATAGGCTAACAGCCAACCCAAAAATATCTATCTATCTGGGTCAGCACACGACGCTACTATTTTTGGCCACAGCAATTTAAGGGCAAGGTTCGAGGCAGGACAGTTTCAAAACAGTATTCTGTTAGGTAAGTTCATCAAAAATGAAAATAGTATATTTGAACATATTTTTTATCTGTTAAAGGAGATAAAGGATATACATTAAAAAACTATCTCTTAACACCACTACATGATCCAATAACAAGAGAGGAAAAACTTTAACAAGAGTCCCTAATTAGGACAAGAAACTTAATAGAACGAACTATTGGAATACGGAAACGAAGATTCCCTGTCATAGCATATGGGTTAAGATTGAAGTTGGAAACAACAAAAACCATTATTCTTGCAACAACAGTGCTACATAATATTGCTCGCAATATGAACGAACCAGACCCACCTCCACCAGAGAACATTAATATTGAAGAATTAAATTATTTAATTGTAGCAGGGAACGTTTATGTACCACCAGTTAGGAATGATCCCGCTAACATGAATATTAACCAAGTTCAAAATGAAATGATTAATTTTTTCAGAAATGTAAATAATATTTAGCTAGGTTATTATTTTTATATTTTTAGAAACAATTAATACTCTTTTTTATATGTACTATTTCTTTATTAAAAATAAAACATTATTATTGTGCACGTCTTAATTGTTGCTTCTTTAATTCAACATCAAGTCTCAATGACTCCATTTTTAAATTATGCTCTTCTTCAGCATGCTTGATATCCATTTTTATTTTTTTTAATGTACAGTCAGCAATTGCACTTTTTTTATCCACCAGAATATTATATTTTTCGGCCAACTGGTTTGATGATAAGGCTCTTACGACTGTGTGGGATGGACGTCTTCTGTTTATAAAATTGTGGTTGGCTTCACTGTCTTCTTTTTTTTCCTTAAAAATAAATAAATAAAAACTAATAAAATATGGCTTGTTACTAATAATAACATATTTAATACAAGCTTGGTGTTTGCCATTTTTGAGGCGAAAAACAATTTTTCTTAAAAATTGCACAACCAGCTCATATTTTTTATGTTTATATCCTTTTAGAAGGTTTGTACTTACAAAAACAGGCCTTTTTAAAGGGGTGCTTATGGGTTCTAGAAAATCAGAGCCCTTCTTCCAATTAACTACTTTTCGTTCACTAGAACTTTCAGGCAGATTTTTACTTTGGACTTCTAGTAATGTATCTTGCGAGTCCTGAAATAAGAGAAAATTGAATATTAAAGCAAATTACATACAGAGATGGATAACAATACTCCTATGGTAAATTCATACTACAATACTAGATGGATTGTTAAATCACAAATCGCATAGTATTTTAAAACTTTACATATATTGTAAATAACTATATTTTTTTTTCAGTTATATAAGGTGGGGGCAAGTCTAGGTATGTACACAAACTCTTCAATCTCAGTAGGTTCATCATCATTTGCAATTTCAAAAGTCAAATACTCTTCATTGTGACTTGTCCCTAGCCCTAGAGGTATACTGTCTGACCCATATGCACTTGACCCACCTATTACTGTCAAAGGATCCACTATAGATAACAGAAGGTCTTCATTTTCATCAGGCCACCACCTGTTAATAAAATGTCAGTCCTTTCTTCAGCCTTTTTCTTTCTGATATCCCTTTTCTTATTGTCATAAAGTTTTTGTAAGGATTCCGTATTACGGGGGATTCCTTGTGGACATGAGGAGTTAAATAAGTTTGTAATTCTTTTCCACGCCGCAATTTTCTCCTGCGTCGATGTTCCATCGGTTTTTTTATTTTCTATGACATTTTTCTCTGCTGCAACAAAACTTAACAGCATGTGGGTTTCTGTGGGGGTAAAGTTAACCCCTCTTTTTTTCTTTTTGTCTCGCCTAGGTGCCTGATCGTCTTCATAATCACTCATATCCATAGACATGTTGCTCATATTAACAAAAAATAAAACTTTACAGAATATAATGTACAAGCCACAAGATCAAACAAAATAGTTGTTTTTCTCCTTCTTCTTCTTCTTGTTTTCGTTTTTTATTGCCAATTGACAAGTCAAATTGAAAAAGTTACTAAATTCTTGCAGTGTTGCCAATGTTAAGCAAGACTTTGCTAAGGAGAGCACAGAAATTAATGGTGCAGAGCCAGTTGCTCAGAGTCCCCTTAGTCGTTAAGTAAAGCTTAAATATCTAAAGGAACGCTTACTCAGTTGCACCACAGCTAATCATCGCTTAATTCTCGGCTAAACCTTACTTTAACTAAGTGAAGGTTTTTCCTGCGCTTAGGAGTGAATTCTAACCTAAATCGAAAGAGTTCCCAAAACTTTGATTGTTAAAAAGTGCTACAACGGTGAACATGGAGATTGAAAATGATATAATTGATGACGATTTGGAAATTATTGAAATTATAAATCATGGCATACCACGGAGAATCTATGAGAGAAAAGATCTGTTTACATATTACGACGACAGGGATTTTTTAAAACGTTTTCGTCTGACGAAAGAAACGGTTTTGGGACTATTGCCTAAATTAGAACAGGACTTAGAAAGACCATACAACAGGTAAAAAATATACCAAATAATAAATATTAGTTTTATCATCCCAATTTATTTATTCCAGGAACAATCTAATTACGCCCATGAACCAACTTTTATTAAGTCTTTTGTACTTTGCTTCAAACAGCCACATGATCATTATTTGTGACATAGCAAATTTGGATATATCAACAATGTCTAGAATCATAAAACGAGTGTCGACGGCAATTGGAAGATTAACAGGGGAATATATTCATTTCCCAAATAATGAAGCTGAAATAGCAGCTACAAAAAATGCATTTTATGACATAGCTTCATTTCTAAATGTTATAGGAGCTGTAGACGGCACACACATAAGAATAACATCCCCAGGTAAGTATATAAAAGCCAAAGCCAGTTGATATTTATTGTTCTTCATACAACATTGTTTTAGGTGGTGTAGATGCAGAAGTCTTCCGCAATAGGAAAGGTTTTTTTTTCAGTAAATGTACAGCTAATAGCAAATGCCAACCTAGAAATTATTGATTTAGTTGCAAGATGGCCAGGTTCTGAACATGATGCAACTATTTTTAATAATTCTAGAATACGTAGACGATTTGAGCAGAATGAATAGTCGAACTGCATTTTATTAGGTAAATTTTATACAATAGTTTCTTAGTTTTAACAGCTTACTTTTTACAACTTATTACATGTAACCATTTTTTTAGTTTTATAGTAGCCTTACTATATTACTTTATTGATACATTAGTCCAGTGCTATGTTTTTTACAAAAAAAATCTTAGTAGTATATGGATAGTCAGAAAATTTAGGAATAATGGTATATAACTGAAAAAATACCCATTGGACATCAACAAATAACCAGAAGTAGGGTTTAAGGGGCAAAAGGGGGTTTTTATGCCCATCCTGAAAGTTTTAAAATCCAAAATTTTGTTAACCAACTTTTTTGATTGAAAATTAAGTTCTTTTTTTCCTATTAAATTCATCTAAAATCAAAAAATAAATATTTCGATTCCAAAATATACACTTTAAGATTTTGTTGAAAAGTGGTTCAAATAAATGTTGGAGATCTTTGCTCTTCGAATAGGCTTGTTGGTGTCCAGGTCATTTTTTCCATTTATATACCATTAATCCTAAATTTTGTGACCATCCAGATGATGCTAAGAATTTTTTTGAATTCTATCTTTAGAAAACCAGTTTAGCACTGCTCTACATAACCATTAAATAGATAAAATATTTTTATTGTAAAGCAAGTCAATATTTACTAAATAATACATAATATTGTAGCAGATAGTGCCTACCCAACTCGTGAGTTTTTGATGGTCCCACTGGAACACCCTCAAACAGAAAGTGAAAGACTATATAACGAGTCACAAATTAGAACCAGAAATGTGGTAGAAAGAACTTGTGGGGTATGGAAAAGGAGATTCCAATTTCTAGCATATGGATG
This sequence comes from Altica lythri, assembly GCA_964028335.1. Taxonomy (NCBI): domain Eukaryota; kingdom Metazoa; phylum Arthropoda; class Insecta; order Coleoptera; family Chrysomelidae; genus Altica; species Altica lythri. The sequence goes on along the minus strand of OZ034806.1, from coordinate 8,406,717 downwards.
CAGATTAAAATTAGATACTACATTAACTGTAATTGTTGCTATTGGAATACTTCACAATATAGCCCGTAGAAATGGGGATTCAATGCCACCTTTACCAGAAGGAATAAATGAGCATGATTTCCAGATTCTGCTGAGACAAGGCAATATTCCAGTTGCCCCACCAGTAAATAATCATTTATTACTTGGACCAGCCTTTAGGCAAAATCTTATTAATAATTATTTTGGAGCTTTATAAATATTTGGCTTTTATTTGGAAAGTATGCAATAAAGACCTATTTACTAAAATGTTTTGTTTTCTTTTACATCTTTATACATCTTATTAGGATTTCCTTAGATTTTATGGTAAAATATCCTATAAATATTGAAAAGAAATTGTAAATTATAACTGCTTTTATCTCTTTATTAAAAAAATATACTTGCATGATAAAACTAACCAACATTTTTATATTGACTACAAAATGTATTTAATACATATTAAAAAACAAATAATAAAACTGAAAAGTTTTTCTCTAAAATAAATTTTAACAAAACACTTTTTTAACAACTTGTAAATTAAGAAACTAGGATATCAAGTTCTTGCGATTTCTTCTTTAACTCAAACTCAATCGTTTCTCTTTCTTGTTTGATCTTATATGAATTTTTCTGGTTTTCTAATTCCAAATTAACTAGCTCTAACTTTAAATCGGCTAATTTGGAATATGTTTTTGATAATTCTGATGAACTAATATTAGACATAATTGGTCTATTTCTTTTTGTCCATCCATATGAAGTTGAGTTAGTTGGAATTTCATCAACAGTTTCGGAATTATTCTTATTTTCAACAGACTCTTCTTTCATCTTTTTGGGTTTTAGTTTTTTTGACATTGGTGTCGAATAATGTTTAGCTTTGAAATCACCCCAATCTGGACCCAATTCATTATCCTATACAAAAATAGGCAAGTGATAACATATAAAAAAATAACTTTTTTTACTAAATATTTTAAAAAAAATAAAAATGGTGAAATTGACAACTTATTTTCATTCTACAAAAATAACAAGTTAGGTCCTTTTTACTCTAATCTAAGTACCTTTCAGATGCAGCTAATGAACCAAATAAACAGTTGCAAATAACCGATTCTGACAAGGTCAATTAGTTTTTTCAGAAATTGGGAAATAGATCAATAATTTTTTGGTGCCCACCACCAATTCAATAAGGAAAGAAAAAATATGCTGTCAGTCCCTTTCTCATTTGATTTCAACATAATGTATAATAATTAAAGTACTTTACAAAAATATTCAGTAGTTATCTCTAAAAGAGAAGCACGATTTTTAGCCAATAAGGTGTAGGTATGTTCTTAAGTGGACGTCTTTATAAAATGGAATATTTCTTCATATACAGTATGTCTCCTTAAGTATGGAAAACTTTTTATTATTAAATTTAGGAAAAACATTTTTGTAAAAGTTCTGCATGTTCTAAAATCTAAAATACAATCATCAGATATAGAAGTTTTTAGTAGTATACCTACGAGGTTTGTCAAAAATATATGAATTTTGCTCAAGAGTAAAGTACCTACCTTATTTTTGACAATATCGAAAATTGTTATTCAAAAATGTTGATCAGAACTAAAAACGATGTTCAAATGTGCAATTATACCCATTTACATTGCAATTTTTTTTCTTTTTTTAATCATTATTGTACACTTTTATATATTTTTTGTTTTTTTACGAGTTCACAACATGTCTGCTAAGACATTGTGACTATGATGATGTACACTTTTAAAAAAGAAAAAATAATTTTTTCAATGTAAATGGGTGTAATTAAATATTTGAACGTAGTTTTAAATTCTGATCAACTTTTTTTAATAACAGTTTCGATATTGTAAAAAATAAAGGTAATTTACTCTTGAGCAAAATTCATATTTTTTGACAAACCTCATATACTACTAAAGAAATTTGATATCTGATTATTGTATTTTAGATTTTGGAATATGCAGAACTTTTTATGAAGAATACCTTTTTTTCCTAAAATTAATAATAAAAAAGTTTTCCATATTATGGTTCCAACTTAGGGAGACATACTGTACTGTATAACATAATACAGATAATTATTAATAACTAACCTCAATAACATCAATAATAATTTCTTCATTTTCCTTATCTTCATCATTTATTTGTTCCCCTTCTTCATTTACTTTATCTTCATCGTTTTTTTGTTCCTCTTCTTCATTTTCCATGTCTTCATATTCCGAGAAATATGATTTCTCCTTCTGCTGGGAACAATGAGCTATTTGCCTATCACTATCAACATTATTATTTAGTCCATAAACAGTCTTAGGGTTTACAATGTCCAATGCCAAATCCATATTAGGATCATCATTGTAAAAAACACCTTTTCCTCCTCCAGTTTTTTTTAATGAGACCTTTTCATCTGAAACCTTTTTTCTCAAATTTTTTTTATAATTATCATAAAATTTCTTTAATGATGTTGTATCACGACGTATACCAGCCTTATTATTAGCATTAAGAAGATCTGAAATTTTATTCCAAGTGGTTTCTTTTTCTCGCCAAGTTACAGCATTGCTTTTTTTGTTCTCTATAATATATTTATATTTGTGAATAATGGTTAGAAGGTTTTTTTCTTGAAATGTGTAATTTTGAGATCTATTTTTTTTATCCATATCTTAAAAGAAACAAAAAACAGTTTTATTTCGGTGTACAATACTACCTTAAGAGTTTACATACCTCTCCCTTTTTGTGAATATAGTATTTGTCGTTACAGTTCACTTAAAATTTACATTACAAACTTTATACGTAAACAAACAAAACTAAAATGATGAACTCTAACCTCTTTTTATACCAGCAAATGTCAAAAATCATTAACACGAAGATAGTAACTATAAATTCATGGGTACCAATCTAAAGATTTTTATGGCTTTGCTAAGGACCACATTCAAGTGATCCGTGCAACCAAAATTAATTTAAGGTGCAATTTAAAATAAAGTACAACTTACGAAAACCGCACTCTTAAGGAGACTCTGAGCAACTGGCTCGCAAACGATTGGAACCTAAGGTAACCTTAAGTTTTAAGGATCCCTTTATTATTCTATCCTTAAGTGAATGTTGGTGCAAACGGCTATTATTCCCTTTTCTCTATTTTTACAATTTACTCGAAATTGAAGGCTGGACGGCCTAAACTGACTTGAAATTCGTATTCAGCGGGTCGAAAAACATGCACGTAGATAGATGGCGCCCGGTGTACAGACAATTTTTTATTTTTTGTTTGCCGGTGTAGTTTATTGTTATACGAAGTTGGATGTGAGTTTTTATTTCGGGGAATAAATAATGTTATGCTCAATAAACTTTCCATTTAAACAAAAAAAATTATAATCTTTAAAAAAGGTTGGTCAACCTGCTTTGTCATCAAACATTGATAACAGGGGCGCTATCGTGAAGAAGAATTTATTTGTCAGCTTCTTCACGATAAAATAGACATGATGACTGATTTTGAAAAACTACTCCATGATGTTTTTACGTATATACATTATCTACAATAAATGTTATTTCTTAAAAAAAAAGTTTTTAAAGGAGATATTTAACTTTTACGGCCATTTGCACCGTATTGTTTAAACTAGGTTTAAAAATAAGTCTAGCTTAAAACTGAAATTTTTATTGCACCGTATTTCTAAACTGAGATTATGGATGTTAAGCGTGCTTTAATTTAATTCGCCAAAATTCATGGATTAAAGAATAATTAAACTAAGCCTTGATTAACGCATGCGTATATGTATATATTGTATTTTTGATTTTAGGTTAAGATATATTATATCTATTGTTTAAGATGTATTTATTTTGATTGTATTTTCATGAGACAGAGACTCCTCTCCATCCTAGTAAAAAACGAATATAAATAAACGTGGTAAAAAACGAATAAAAATAAACGTGATAAAAAACGAATAAAAATAAACGTGGTAAAAAACGAATAAAAATATAAAAAAACTTGGTTCTATACTACATTTTTGTAGTCCTGTTAAAACTAAAAATGTTGGGTGAGATTGGTTTATTTGATAATGATTTTCTTGAAAATGACATTGATGTGTTAGATATCGTTGAATATGGTTTTCCTAGAAGAAGATACAACCGAAGGAATTACTATGAAGAACTAGACGAGCTTACATTTTTTCAAAGATTTAGATTAACGAAACCAACCGTTCTTAACCTGCTAATAAGTATTGCGGATCAATTGGAATATCCTCTGGATGTGTAAGTTATTTTTCATAGTTTAGATATATCCTCATAAAATTTATGTTTTTTTCTCAGAAATGACAGTGTATCTCCCATGAATGCATTACTGACTACATTACGTTTTTATGGTACTGGAGGTCACGTGACACGTGAGTACAATAGCAGATTGGGATTCACATTTCAACAGCATCTAGAATCATAAGAAAAGTTTCAGCAGTGATAGCTAGTCTAGCTCCACAATATATTAAAATGCCAGAAAGAAATGAAATTGTAGATATTCAAAATGAATTTTATAATATATCCTCATTTCCTCGAGTTTTGGGATGCATAGATGGAACCCATATTAGATGCAGATCTCCAGGTAAATAAAACATGTTTTGTCATATATTGGTATTTTTTTTTGTGTCATCTGCATCAACTGCTATGGTTATTAGCCTCGTGTTCTGTATAGGCCTTATTACTGTCTCCCTGTGCCACTACAGGGACAGCACTATTAATTAGAAGGGAAACAGTGGATGTTCAAGTGGGGAATCAGTTAGGCTATACAATTTAATTTATAATTTTGGATAAATTATAAAAAAAATTGGCACCGATCGAAATTCGAACCAAGATCAACAGATCCAAAGCGCTACTATCACCCCCTTATATTGCTATTATCTTTACTGGTAAATTAACATTAACAGGCATTGAATTATTTTGCAATAATTGTTACATGAAATTATTAACATACCTATTTTTTGCAGGTGGTGATGGTGCGGAAGTTTTCAGAAACCGAAAAGGGTATTTCTCTATAAATAGCCAAGTTCTTGGAGATAGCAGATTAAAAATTCGGGATATAGTTGCTAGATGGCCCGGATCAGCCCATGACGCAACTATCTTTAACCACTCAAGGTTAAGGGCTAGAATCGAATCGGGTCTCTTTCCAAATTGCGTAATTTTAGGTAAATACCATATTAACACCATTTTATATATTTCTACTAGTTTCTGTCAGTTCATGAAATGTTTTTTTTTTCAATTCTAGGAGACTCCGGATATGGACTGACTTCTTATTTATTAACACCAATATCAAATCCAGTTGGAAGACCTCAAGAACTGTACAATGAAGCCCAGATTCGTACTAGAAATAGTGTAGAGAGATTATTTGGTGTGTGGAAGCGTAGGTTTCCTGTTTTAGCTTATGGTTTGAGAATCAAACTGGAAACTTCGTTAAGAATAATAGTAGCCACTGCTGTTCTGCACAACATAGCTATTAACAACAAGGAAGAGCTACCTCCAATACCAGAAGAACTTAATTTGGAAAGACTAGAGTATTTAATTGCCGCAGGACAAATTACACCTGTAGCTCCTTATTTTATAAATGAAGGTGTATTTACAACAAGAAATCTGTTCATCAACAATTTTTTTAATAGATTTTAGATAAAAAAAAGTTTTACTGATTTTTTATAATTTTTTTCTAATAAATCATATTATAAAACTTTATTTGTTAATAATTAATGTAACAATAGAAACATTATAGTCCAGGTTCCCACGTGGAAAAAAAGGCATAAAGAATAACCGGCTGAAACTTTCAGAATCGCTTAATTGCACTTAGACCTACAAACTTCCATAGCAACAATATCGATGGATGGGCGTTTTTTCTGCAGCAGCGGTCAAACGTGTCAAAGTTATAACCCTCCCCGGAGTGATGGATAACCGATTTATTTTTTGTGAATCAACAGTTTTTTATTATTATTACATAATAAAACATGTGACCTACAAAAAGAGGAGGGCGTTTGGCGGGGCCTACGCGCTCAACATGTAATAGTTACGACTGCCAACGAATTAACAAATAACCAGTTAACGCCCTCCTCTTTTGTAGGTCACATGTTTTATTATGTAATAATAATAAAAAACTGTTGATTTACAAAAAATAAATCGGTTATCCATCACTCCGGGGAGGGTTATAACTTTGACACGTTTGACCGCTGCTGCAGAAAAACGCCCCATCCATCGATATTGTTGCTATGGAAGTTTGTAGGTCTAAGTGAAATTAAGCGATTCTGAAAGTTTCAGCCGGTTATTCTTTATGCCTTTTTTTCCACGTGGGAACCCGGACCATTATTTTCTAAATTATATATCAAAACAATAAAACAACCTTTCCAACTAACTAACTAATTCAATTCAGTGTCATAACATAAAAACTAGGTTTGTCGAACTTTCTGATGAGCACTGATTTTTAAAAGCCATGTAATATGTCATGGTATCAGGAAGTTTTAGCATATTCACTCAAGAGCTTTCCTAGCATCAACGTTACCCATTTGCTTATGCATGGGTAGCAGTAATGGTAGGTGAGCTATTCCTTAAATTTCCTAAAATTCCCTATTGACAACTCTGATTTGTGATATTAGTCACTATAAATTTTGACAAAAACAAATTTTTATTTTCTGCATATTTAAATTAAAGTACTTAAACAAATTTTTATTTCCTCCAAATTTAAATTAAGTTGGCCAACTCCTTTTTCTTGATTTCGATTTCAAGTTGTAGTAGTTCCGATTTTAGATTATGTTCATTTTTTGCAATCTCTAATCTAAGTTCGTGTTCTTTTTTTGCTGACTCCAACCTAAATTTGTGTTCTGTCTGTAAGTTTGTTATTAACTCCATTTTTTTATTAATAAGCTGTTGGTAAAATTCCCCCAGAGCAGAGGAGGTCAATGTTTTAACGGAATACACTGGTCGTCTTCTAGAAGGGAAACTGCTTTTTTTTCTTTTAATAGAAGCATGGTTTTCAGGCTACAAACATTTTGAGTTTTTGCTTTAAATTATAAATTAAATATATCTTTAGTTAAACTGACATTCCTTACCTGCAATGTCTTTCTTTTGATTGTAATATCAGTTTCATTATTATTATCTGCATCATATCTGCAACTTATATTTTCTTCGTCTCTGGCAGAATTTTGCTTTGGCATATCATTTTCCTCTGTTTCATCTGATGTAGCTGTAGTATTCACTGCTTCAGGTACATGCTCATCAAAACTATAAATAAACTCTATATTCTGAAATTAAAATAATTAGTTTACTTTAAAAATTAATTTTCAAATAAAAAAGATTGTACCTGGGCCCCTCTAGCTCCATCTTCCTGATTATTGATATTATCGCTATCGGAAGGATTATTTAGACCATAAACGCTGGTTGGACACACTATTGAAAGCAACAATTCGTCCTTCGGCTCTACTACCTTATTAGCAATACCACCTCCAGTTAGGTACATGTTTTTTTTTTCTTCCCCCACTTTCTTCCTAAGTATTTCCTTTTGATTTTTATAATAAGCTCTTAAGGACTCCTCCGATCTTTTAGAGCAATTTGGAGACTGGGAGTTGAATTTCTCTGTGATCTTCTGCCATGCCTTGTTTTTTTCCTCTGTTGAAACTGCGTTGGTTTTTTTATTTTTAATGATTTCTTTAAATTGGCAAGCTATTACCATTAAAAGCTCTCTTTCACTGGGGCTATAATTACGGCCACGACTTTTCTTTTTCTCTTCTAACGACATCTTTCCAACAAACAGCGGTTGCCGTTGTGTTATAAACAACCTCAATGTTCTAAGTATGGAGGGTAGAGGTAAGGAGAACTGTCTCCGTGTATTGAATGTGTCCGTCAAAATGTGGTAAATAAGGGTGGCGCTACGATCGTAGTAGGGTAAATTTTAAAAAAAGCGCCATAATTGCTTAGAGTAGGATAGATAAATAAACAAGGAAAGACACATTTCCGCTTTATTATGACACCATTTTTAAAATAATCATAAGATAATCATAAAGTATAAAACGAATATAAAATACACTAAACTGAATTCGCTGACCACGTTTTTTTATAGCACTTATATAATTTGTGACTTATATTACGAAATCATACGACATTTCAATCAATTTGTCAAAAACTGCTACATTCATTCTGTACCCTACATCTACTTTAGCGCCATTGTAGTGGCAAGTTTGAGAAGTGTTATGTTCCTCTAAAAAGTGGACACATTTTTAATCATTTCCCATTTAAGATCGTTCTCCTTACCTCTACCCTCCGTAGTTCTAAGTAAACAACCAAACCAAACTACATTTGACGTCAACTTTAAATTTTGTCATCAGTCTACTGTCAAACTGTCACCTAAATTTCAGATTGAACAACATTTCAAAAAGAAAAGAACTACATTTTCACTAAAATATTTGCCATGTTGCCACTTTATTCCACGCTTACTTAATTCTCCTTGTTCGGGCGGCGGTGCAACGAAAATAAACTAATACTCTGCTTAAATTTTAAGTCTGGCTTAATTAATCTTGGCTTAAAGTTTAAACGGTGCAAATGGCAATTAAAAATACATTTTGAATTCTACGCCAAAACGCTAGAATAGTAATGGCGTCTGTCTATGACATCATCAATTCGTAAATACCATTTATAGGTGATCTGTGGTAGAAGAAGGTTATCTTGACACTTGACAGCTTGCAGGTTAAAAGTTTGTTTTGATACATTAGGTTTGTTCCAACAGAGCTCCTGACAGTCAAAAGGACGTCAGACGCTTGCGCAGTAAGATTAGACCGTTCCAACAGAACACCGAATAATCCCATGTAGTGTCAAAGTGCTGTTCCAACAAAGTTTCTGACTCGTACATGAACGCGTTTATGTACGGTCAAATCTATCCTTGGTTCGATGCATGGATAATTTGTCAGGACATGCGCAATAGGTACTTTGTTCTCTTTACTCTTTATAACACAGATTAAATTAAACTTTGCTTTATAATGATAAATTTTGCAAGCTTAGAAACTTCTGTTAAAAATATTATTGAAATGAAAAATATTGTGTATAAAAAAAATTGTTTATTATCTGACATTTTTCTTCTTTTTTTAAATTATGTTATAGTCAATATAAACATCTCACACTATTCAAAATCAAAAACTATTGCGTTACTCAACAAAGAATAAATTTATTATTAGTAATTAAGATAAGAGAAAGTAGAAGAATAAAATCGTTCCAACAAGGACCATCAACCATGAACTAATACATGTACTGGACTTGCGCATTTTATAGTTCATGAACGTGTTCATGTACTAGTCAGAGTGGCTCTGTTGGAACAAACCTAATATTTGAATTATTTTGTGTGATTAGTTCAGAGATAATAGAACAGATATGTTGGTACCTAACATAAAGTTGGCAACAAGTTCCGACATCAGCGCGCCATGGTCTCCTGGAAGAAGCTCATCGATTTAAAAATTGGCGGGATATACAGCATATCTAGTTTAAACGTTATATTGGAATAGATACACTTATATTTTAAAATTTTATTTTCTTACTGTGATTTAAAACAAGAATATATAAATTTTAAAATATAAGGTATATATTTTCTTACTAGTAAAAATAAAATCAACGAAAATCAAGTTTTAATAATTACTATTTTTATTTGAACACAAAAACATAAAAAATAAATACAATATTGCACAAGTTATGTATTTAAGTCTTAATAATAAATAACATATGTTTAACAGATATTTTAATAGGTATATCTAGGGTTTTTACACAAATTGGAAAGAGATGGTTCCGATGACTAGTTCTTTCTTACCATTTCTCAAAAAAATGATCTTTCTTCTGAATAGCATCTAAAACAAAAAAAAAAACGAGCAGTACTTCTAATACATAAACTTTAATGATTGCTCTCGATCTAAAAAGATCTCTATAATATTTCCTTATTATACAAAGAACTAAGATTTATGCTCTTGGCACATAAACAAATCAAAATCAATAAATTTACTTAAACATATTATTTTTCTATTATTCAATTTTAATCAGTTAACCTTTTTACCCTGAGTGAGGAATTTGAAAAAAATATTTGAAACTTCTAATAATAAAAATATGTTTCATATACAGGATAAAGATACTTACTTTTACAATCTACAACACAGCATTTATATCCAAAATAACCTGGTAGTGACATGTTCAAAACTATTCACTATACTTTTACACCCTTTTTATGGTAAAACTACCTTAAATTTATTTTAAACTAAAATTATTAACACTTAACCTATCACTATGCCGCCATAACTGCTGTTTGGGGCTACCAGCTGATCATATTTCATATTTTGCTGGTTTAGTTCCAATTTTCACCACTACAGAATGCGATTGCGCCTCCAGGAGTGCGCACAAACATGTTGGCGCCTTTGGGCTATGTTTCAAAAAGTCTCTTAATTTGTCTATGGATTAGTTATCATAGTAATGAATCCTAATGTGTATCGATGGTGTGCTGTTCCACAATGTAAGAATACATCAATAAAAACTCCGAACAAGATATTTGTTAACGTTCCAATGAAAAAAATAGGTAGAGATAGGTGGCTAAATCTTGCAAGAAGAGATCCAGCAACTGTATCTTTAAATTCGGTCATATATTTCTGCGAGGACCATTTTGATGTAAGTATTTACTTTAATAAGTATATAATAATTAAGTGGTGGATCAAATACCAAGATTAATCAATAAAATTGTCAATCACTTGGAGGTTATATTTAATTTACCTACTGTCTACATTAGTGACTATCCAAAAACTTTATTCTGGTTTTAGTTATCAAATGATATGGAAAATTATATTTAGTATCATGTTATGGGTACAATTTCAAAAGTGCGCATGAAGTCGGAGTGTGTCCCCACAAGATTTAAATGGCAACCAGAAAAAAGAATACAGACTTCTAATACTATAGAACAACCAACGAAAAAACGAAGAAAGATGTTGATTGTAGAAAGTGAAAAATATTTAGCAGAAGAAAGTACACCTATGATACATGTAGACACTTCATCAGAAACTCCAGGTACCTACATATCAATTTATTTTTTCACTACCTATATCAAGAAATAAACGTAATAAAACACTTAAAAAGGTTTAAATTTCCACTATATTAAAGAATTTGCATGACGCACGTTTCGACACACAGTGTCTTTGTCAAATTTTATTTTAGGGTGAATTTAGGTAAAAAGGTTTAATAGTGGGGAGTTTCCAAAATCTGTTTGTTCATTTAATAGCAGTTGTGTTACTTTTCTTTTATTAATTTCCATTATTTCTAAGAGGTTTAATTTTTTAGATTTATTTTCGGAATGTAATATTTTAAAATTATCATCAAATGTATGTATATTTTCTATGAGGTGATTTGCATAGTGTGAGTCACTCTTTCTATATAAAAAACTTCTCTTATGTTCTTTTATACGTGTATCGAAAGACCTTCCTGTTTGTCCTACATAGATTTTGTTGCATGAACCACAATTTAGAAGATAAACACCTGATTTATTTTTGAAATTTGTTTTAGCTTTATTATTTTTTATAAATTTACCTAAAGTGTAATTTGTTTTATACGCTATATTGTAATTATTTCTCTTGAAGTGTCTAGATATTTTTCGGGTAATTTTTCCTGTATACGTGAGAGTTTTAAATTTTTCTTGTTTATTTTTAGATATTGGATAAATCATTTTAATGGTTTTATTAAATGTTTTTTTAGAAACAAGTTTGTCTATAATATTAGGATTGTAACCATTATTGCAAGCTATTTGTTTAATTATATTTAATTCTTTTTCATAATTTTCTTGAGTCATTGGTATATTAATTAGTCTATGAATAAATGAATGAAATGCTGACATTTTATGAATAAAGGGGTGGTTAGAGAAATTATGAATAATTGTATCAGTGTGTGATGGTTTATGATATATGGAAAAGTCATGTTTGTTATCTAAATTTTTAACTGTTAGGTCTAAAAAATTAATCATTTTGTTTTCTTCATGTTCTATTGTAAATTTAATATTAAGATGTAAATTATTGATTTGATTAAGAAATTGATTAAGTTGTCTATTTGTACCCGTAAAACAAGTAAAAATATCGTCGACGTATCTATACCAGTAAATAAAATTTTGACTTAAAGGAAGTTGATGAATTTTGTTTTCTAAATTATCCATGAAAATTTCAGCTAATAACGGACTTAGTAGTACGGGCGCCAAGGGGGTTCCCGTGGCCGATGGAGGTCCATGGAATTTTAATACGTTTCTTATAGTATTTTGACCTCCTGAACACGAATTTCGAGGTTAGAATCGCGAAAAATGGTCCAGAAAAAAGTTATAACAAATTTAAATGTTTAAACAATAATAGTAACAATTGTATTGCAGATATGCATATTTTAATCAATAGAATATGTTCCTTAATTCTTATTGAACAAAACGCGCTTTGAATTTTGGAAAAATATTAATTATAACCGGAGATATGAACAATTTACTGAATAAACTTTCTGTTTTAGGCGTTTCCACCCATTGTTTTTCTTATATCTTCGGTTCTATCCAATATTTTTAGGCCAATAACATCTCATTTTGAAGGTAATTACTTATTCTACACCATTGCATAGTTTAAAGTTGATTATTCATTGATGGAAATGAACTATAGCAAATGAAAACGTCGAATTTCGCCTGAAAATCGAAAGTTAATTTGTTTATTGGCTATTTTCACCCTCTAACACCAAAAATATTAGCAAAAAAACTATTCCATCTTATTCCCACAACGTTGAAGATGAGAATAAATTAATTTCTTTTATGGTTTATTGCCATATTAACGTTATAAGCAACGATTTGTCAGCGCGCATGGCCAAGCGCTCGATAAGCAGACGTGCGCCGATCAAGCGGTTAGCAAGTTCTATTGCGAATATCTTTTAATAAGTTTATACTTCTTTTTTCATAATTTAATGCGTAGAATATCATATAAAATAGATTAATATAGTATAAATGAATATTATAATATATTATAATCAATATTATAAAATCAATATTATAAACATTGCTCCAATATTTATTGATTTATTTGACAATGGGATTGGAATAATTTGATTTTGAATAAATATTGTTTCTTGCACATTCAAAGTTTAGTTTATGTAATATCGCACTTGAATTTAAAAATCTGATTCGCGCTTATTTTAGTCGCTCATCACAGTGTTGAACAAAACTCGTTGTCACTTGTTTGACGCTAGACTGTATTATATTCACGCGAGTTTGTTGTAACTAGTCAGTTGCATCAAACCCTTTTCCGTGTTCATTTCGTAGTCCAATTTTACATTATGCAAAGTGAACAAAGAGTGATTCGCAATATTGGATACAATAACAAATTATGTATTGTATGCCAAAAAAGGAGAAGAGAAGAAGTATTAAGCAGTACTAAAAATGGTCAAAATAAAATTAGATTAGCCGCCAATATTCGTAAAGATGTAGTTTACTACCGTCTGCAATGTTTATCTTCTGAGGGTGAGAATTTTCAGTTGTGCTTTCTTTTTTGGAAATCTCCAAGAGTATATGTAATTTGAAAAATTTAAATATCTATGCTCTTCCTCACACTCACTATTTTATCACAATTATTTGTCAGAAATCCATGAATTTTGCTTCTAAGAATATAAAAAAGTACAAAACGTTATATTTCTTATAAAATTTACATGCATTCGCATGCATGTACATATGTACGCTTGCGCTCATTTACTCGCATGCCTATGTACGTCAATGTATATAAATGTACATAATATATAATTGAGTTATTTGTAGAGAAAAATCTTTGTTTCTAGATGATTTTCACTACCATATGAGTAACGATTGTTATCGGTCTTATACAATGAAGTCGAGTTTGAAGAAATTTGAAAATAGGGAAGTAGAAATAGCAAATCATGATACTGTTCAAAATGATTTGGCAGAACTAGTGGAGGAATAAAACCAGTCGAAATAATATCTTTGGCTATTTATTCACAACTTGTTCAATGGTTTGACAAAACATGTAAACTTTTTTTATAATGCTAATGTCAATTATATTTTTTGGTAACGTTAGAATCAACTCAAAATTATATATATAAAAATGAATATCAACAACACAAAATATGTAAACATCGCTCCCCACCTTGAAAGAATCCCTTTCAAAACATAGTAGGTACTAATTAATAGTTGAAATACCCTAACAAAATACAGATATAATTTCATAATTACAACAGTTTATAACATTTTCACTTTGTCACTCACGATTCAAACTCATTAGAAACATTGTTCGGTAGGGGACAGAGCTTTGAAAAGGCTCTTTTCACAATACCAGTTGAAGTACGAAGTGTAGCTACCCGAGCCACACCATCAGGTCCAAAGTGTAACATTTCGACTCTCCCCAATTTCCAAGCCATAGGTGGAGCTCGATCATCCTTTATTAAAACCATATCGTGGATTTGTAATTGTTGTGGATTTATCGTCCATTTAATTCGCTGTTGAAGTTCGTGAATATATTCTGTTTTCCAGCGACGCCAGAACGTTTGATAAAACTGCTGTATTTTTTGAAACCAAGATAATCTTCTTTCTGGAATGTCGATTACATCAGGGTCAGGCAGGGATGTAAGACGGCGTCCAATAATAAAGTGAGCGGGTGTTAATGCATCATAGTCGGAAGGATCAGAAGATAAAGGAGTTAAAGGTCGAGAGTTTAGAACCGCTTCCACCTGTGTGATTAAAGTAGACATTTCTTCAAAATTTAATTTTGCATTTAACAGTACTCTTTTTAAATGAAATTTAGTTGATTTGACTGCGCTTTCCCACAATCCGCCAAAATGTGGTGCATAAGGAGGAATGAAGTTCCATTCAACCCCTTCGTTTGCAATTTTTTCTTTAATAACTAGATCATTTTGTATTAAAAATTTGCCTAATTCAGAAAGCTCAGATCGCGCACCAATAAAGGTTTTACCATTATCAGAATATATCTTCTGGGGTTTACCTCTACGTGAGACAAAACGACGAAACATCGCTATAAACGCTTCAGAAGATAAACTCGTAACCAACTCTAAATGTATAGCATGAGTGGTAAAACATACAAAAACTGAAATATACGCCTTTATATAACTAACTTTTCGGCCTAACCGTTCTTTCAATAGAATTGGACCTGCATAATCACAACCCGTAATAAAGAAAGGTGGCTGAGGTATAACACGATTTTCGGGTAAAATACCCATAATGGGCGTAATTTCACGTGGTTTGACTCTAAAACACGGTATACACGAGTGCACTACTTTTTTTACTAAATTAGTTCCTGAAATTATCCAAAAATGTTCTCTTAAAGAGGACATTAATAATTTTGGACCAGCATGTAAAAGTCTTAAATGTTCTGTTTTTACGATTAATTTAGAAATGTAATGTTTGCTTGAAAGAAGCATGGGATGTTTCTTGTCGAATGAAAAGTTTGATAACTGCAATCGTCCCCCTACTCTCAGAATGTTCTTGCTATCAAGAAATGGGTTTAATTTTAACAAATTTGATGATTTAGGCAAAGAAGCATTTTTCTGGAGATAAGTTAATTCGACAGAAAAGGTTTCTTGTTATGAGAACCTGACCAAACATTCTCTAGCTTCCTTTAATTCATATGAATTTAAAGGACCGTTAAATCTATTGTTGAGATTAACCCTTTGAGCGTTATAAATAAATCGTAAAATATATGCACATACTCTCTGTAAATGAGTAAATGAAGTAAATTTTTCAAACATTTTATTTTTACAGAAGTTTTCTGATTGTGCGATGACCATAGATAGTACCTGCCTTTTTCGTTCTGGAAGTTCATTTTCTAATACAAATTGGCACATTGGCCATGATTTATAGTCTTTCCTGAGCCAATCAGGGCCTTTAAACCATAAGTGGTTGGTAATTAGTTGGTTGGGCCACACTCCGCGAGACACCAGATCTGCAGGGTTTTCAGTAGTTTTTATGTAAAACCAATTTTCGAGAGACGTTAAGCTCTGAATCTGAGAAATTCTGTTAGCTACAAATATTTGATATTGATTTGCTGTGGATTTGATCCAACTTAAGACCACAGTGGAATCTAACCATAAATAAATTTTATCAATATTAATCATAAGACTATCTTGTACTTTCCTGGATAATTGAGCTAACAACAAGGCACCACATAGTTCGAGTTTCGGAATGGTCAACGTTTTTATTGGTGCAACTTTACTTTTAGCACAAAGGAGACTAATATTAATATTTTTTGATTTATCTATAGTTCGAATGTAGATCACTGCGCCATATGCTGTACAGCTAGCATCGCCAAAACCATGAAGTTCTACTCTTACTGGAGATTTGCAAGTAACTTGTCGGATAATATGTAAAGAATTTAAATTCATAAGTTCTTCGCGAAATTTTTGCCATTTTTGCCCTAAATCAACCGGCAGCTCTTCATCCCATCCAATGTTATTCTGCCAAATATTTTGCAGAAGAGTCTTTGCTATAACTATTGATGGAGCTACTAAACCTAAGGGATCAAAAATTTGCGCTATTTCTGACAGGATAGTTCGTTTTGACAGAAGTCTTTTAGGTTCAAGCTTCCCTACTTTAAACTTAAATTCGTCTTGTACCGAGTTCCAATAAATACCTAAAGTTTTGGTTTGTCCTTGTTCTCCAAATTGTTTAATAGATTGAACTTCAAGTTTGTTATATTGTTTTAATGTTTGTAAATTATCAAAAACTATTTTTGAATTAGAATTCCATTTGCATAGTTCGAAACCTGCGGATTTTAATTTATCGTATATGTCTTTACAGGTATGAAAAGCTTCGTCCTCTGAATGCGTTCCAAATAACAAATCATCCATGTAGAAATCACGTATAAGCGATAAGGACGCTGCCTTATGAGTATCTGCAAATTCCATTGAAAGATGTTTTAAACATCTTACTGCCAAAAAAGGACTTGATCTTAAACCAAATGGTACTGTTGTTAAGGAATATGTATTTATTTCTTGAGAAGGATCATTTCTCCAAAGTACGCGAAGTAGATCTCGTTGTTGATCTTGTATTTTAATTTGCAAAAACATCTTTGATATATCCGCTGAAACGATTACGTTATGAATACGAAATCGTAGTAATATAGAATATAGATCATCTTGTATATTTTGTGAACCCACATATTGTAATTGGTTGAGGGACACATTGCTGTCAGAGGGTGACGAACCATCAAACACAACTCTCAAAGGTGTAGTAGTACTAGAATCCTTAATAATCCCGTGATGAGGGAGGTAGTAAGACACCACATCCATTCTTGGAGATGGTAGTTTAACCATATATCCAGCATTCTTATAATCTGTCATAAACTTACAATAAGCCTGTTTTAATGCAGCATTCTTTGTCAGTTTTGATTCTAGTGTATAAAATCTTTTTAGAGCAATTCGTTTGGAGTCACCTAACTTTGTGATAGGTTCCTTAAATGGTATGCTGACGATGAAACGTCCATCTTTATCACGGTCTATAGTTTCCAAAAATATTTGTTCGCATTGTTTATCCTCTTCGGAATCTATTTTCAAGTTTGTTGGAGGTTCTTCTATTAGCCAAAACTTTGCTAACTGCTCTTGTATTCCTGAAGTTGCTAAGTGACATAATGTTTTCTTATTGGATGAATTTACTGGTGCCCATCCAGAAATAATCCAACCTAAACTGGTAGATTGTAGAATTTCATTTTTATACCTAAGCTTATTTGGCCTGCAGTAATGAGGTTCCAAAATATATTAGCTCCTAGTAAATTATCTACAACATCTGATTTAAAATATTCTGGATCAGCTAAATGAATGTGATCCGGAATCTTAATCTGTGAATGATTAATTTCTTGAATAGGAATATTATCACTAATATGTGGTATAACCAAGCAAGATAAATTTAAAGTGATTGGATTTATTCTAGATTTGACAACAACATTACATTTATGTTTAATATTAGAGGTGACCTGGCCAATTCCCGAAACTGATAAATCTATTGGGAATGTTTGAATGCCCAGCCTCTCACAACATGACGACGTAATAAAGTTAGACATAGAAGCAGAGTCTAATAATGCTCTGCAGATTTGATAATTTTTATACTTATCTTTTATGAATATTAAAGCAGTACTTAAAAGAATTTCTCGTTGAGTATTTGAATTTATTTGACTTGACATCGTAACCGTATTCTCAGGTTGCTGTACTTCATTTTTATTATTTTGAATAATACCGCTATCAACTGAAATTGAGTTATTTTCATGAAGTAAACTATTGTGCTTTGCTTTACAGAATCTACATGTTCCAGATTTACAATTAGCGACTATGTGATTAGGTTTTAGACAATTTGTGCAATATTTTAATTGATTTATAGTAGAAGTTCTAATGTTTACAGGTAGTTCCAAAAACTTATAACATTGACTTATTTTATGGTTACCTCTTTTACAAATGACACAATTTTGTACAAAAGTTGTAGCAAATGATTTTGTTTTATTATAATTTCCCTTTTTAGCTGAAAATTGGTTTTTAACTTGGCTAAGTTCAATGGTTTCCAAAAGATCCGCTCTACCTTTTATAAATTTTTGAAAATCATCTAATGACGGCAGTTCCGAATCACCTTTATATTTTTCCCATTCTTTAAATGAGGTTTTATCAAGTTTACTAGCTAAATTATAAATAAGAAGGGTATCCCAATCGGTTGTAGATTGACCAAGATTTTGTAGTGCTCTTAAATTCTTATTAACAGTATCTATCATTTGTCGCAATTCTAAAGCTGATTCATGGTGAATAGCCGAGATATCGTAAATGGATCTAATATGATTGTAAACTAATAATCGTTTATTGTTATAACGCTGGTAAAGGATATCCCAAGCAACAATATAATTCTGAGCAGAAAATTCTAAACTATCTATCAATTGTCTAGCCGACCCCTCTAGTGTTGATCGCAAATAGTGAAATCTTTGGATATCTCCGATTTTAGGATTCGTATGAATTAACGATTGAAACGTGTCTCGAAATTCGACCCAGGTATGGTAATCTCCAGAAAATTTTGGAAGTTCTATAACCGGCAAACGAACTGTATTTGAGATATTGTTATCAATATTATTATGTAAACGTAATTCATTGCAAGTGTTTGAAGATAAATTACATTGTGGTAACTGATTTAAACTTTTTAAATTAGTATTCTGATCCAGTTGATCTGAAGTCTCTGACCTAGCAAAATTGACATTTTTAGAAGGAACGTCATTTTTTAAAAAATCATCATAATCGTTTAAAATTAATTGAGCTTTCGCAGTTAAGTTAAAATACTCGTCTTCAAAATTTTGTCTAATATTATATTGCTCTTCAATGTCCTCGCAGGAGTCTTTATTTTATTTTGAATTACATCAAATTCTTTAAATATATCCCGAATATTATCTAACCTAGTTTTTAATTGTATATAATCCTCCTTTCCTTTAATTATTTGATCAGGAAAATGAGTGATTATAAATGTTTTGAAAAATGTTAGTCGCGATTTTAAGCTCCCTCTTTGTCTATTTAAATTAGTTTTAGCCATTTATCCCAATATGAAATATCTACTTAGATCAAACGCAAATGGACAAATATGAAATACTGGTGAAATATATAAAGAAGAGATAGAAGGAAGGATGCTCACTCACCAACCAAAATTCCAGTAGACCAATCTGTATCAAGCCTGCCTGACTAAAGCTGGTGGTACATATAATGGCACAGAATCCCAATGGTAAATCTTCTTGTATGGATTAGCTTGAAAAACTCCGAAATTGGGCAAGCGTCTTGTATGAGCTGCAATCTGGATCGAAATTGTGCGAGCGTCTTGTATGAACTGCAGTCCGGATCGAAATTGTGCGAGCGTCTTGTATGAGCTGCAATCTGCAATCCGGCTCGAAGGACCAAAAATATGGAGGAATAAAACCAGTCGAAATAATATCTTTGGCTATTTATTCACAACTTGTTCAATGGTTTGACAAAACATGTAAACTTTTTTTATAATGCTAATGTCAATTATATTTTTTGGTAACGTTAGAAACAACTCAAAATTATATATATAAAAATGAATATCAACAACACAAAATATGTAAACAACTAGCATGTAAACAACTAGCTCACTCAAGAAAGTCAAAAAGACATTGTGAAAATCAAAAAATTGATGAAAATACATGCATAATTTGTGGTAAATTTAGTAATAAAAAAGTAACGACACTGTGTGAAATAGGTAGAGATAGATCTGAATTTTTACTTAAAGCTGTTAAATATTTTCAAGATGATGTTTTTACCAGAGTTTGTCCATTGAACACTTCTGAAGAGATCTTGGCTTCGAGAATAAAATATCATGCATCCTGCTTTCGGGAATATGAAAAAAAATACGAGCGTTCTCAAAAGCAAGCAATAAATGAGTCTGTGAATAGTTCCTCAGATTCAGAAACAAAAATCAAAGAAATAATTAAAAGTTTAGAACCTCATATCTACTCGGGTAAAACTTTTTCATTGAGAGACATGTCGAACATGATTGTTGACAAGTACGGTTCTGACTGTACCGTAAAACATTCGAAAATTAAATCGTGCTTGATAGATTACTTTGGGGAAAATGTTGCTTTTGCTTATTCTAAACAGAAAAATCAGTCGCAGATTTTTTTTTGTTCACAAATAAAAGATTGTCACACAGAATCACGTGTCAAAAAGTGTATTGAAGAGTGTGCAGATGTTTTATTGAATTCTCTAGAAGAAATTGACTTCAATTTAAAGGACAAATTGTGCAACGAGAATGACTTGAAAGAAGCGTGGGAAAATCAAACAATACCTGAACCTTTTTTAATATTTTTCTCAAGGTTTTTTAAGTGTCGTCAACAGGACATTCAAGAAAAATTGACTGATTTGAATGATGAAACTCCTCATGAGTCTTCTGTAAAGTCTTTGAGAATAAAGAGTTTGTTTCAAATAATGTACTATATTAAGAAAGGTGGACGCGTTGACACACTATTACATACTCTTCTTGGCATTTTCGTATATACATATACGAAAAGTAAAAGTACTTTGTCGTTATTGAATCGTCTTGGATTAGCAGTGTCATATGATGAAATTTATAGAATTCGATCAAGATTAGCAACATTCATAATCGAAAATCACAAGAATAAAGTGCCTTTACCTTATCATTTTAATACAAAAAATTATGTGACTGCTGCTTTTGATAATTTTGATTGCAATGGAGCTACAATTTCTGGTTTGAACTCAACACACGACACAGTAGTAGTAATTTTCCAAGATCTCATTTCAGATGATGATGCGAGAAATATTACATATCCTGAATTCAACATAAATAAACGTGAAAGAGTTTTGAATAGTCTCCTTGAATGTCAGAAATTGGTTAACTATACAAAAACTGGCAACTCGGTTGATCTTCCATTGGATTATAAAGTTTGTTCTCGTGATGAAGTTGTGAATCATGAAGAATTCACGAATAATTTGAATATATATGACATAATATGGTTACTATCTAGAATAGATATTTCAGAGTATAATGAGAAAAAAGTGTCCATACATAATTCGGAACAAGTAATTTCATCTTGGAGTTCTTTTAATTCAGTGTTGACTGAAGACAATCGGCCCGTGCAAAATGTAGGGTACTTACCAATTTTACCATTTCCCGTAACAGACTATTCAACAGTATATACATGTTTACTTAATTTTAAAAACTTATTAACAAGTTTAGATCAAACTTATTTGCCTGTATTCTGTGATGAAGGTGTCTACAAAATTGCCAGACACATTAAATTAGCACATGCAGAAGATTTCGATAAAATCATTCTGTGTCTAGGGAGCTTTCATATCACAAAAGTATTACATGGTTGCATAGGTAAATATTTAACCGAAAGTGGCGTAAAAAATTTGTTTATTGAAACAGAACTGTTTGGCATGAATGTAATTAATCAAATTCTCGAAGGCAAACATTATGCTCGCTGTGTTAAGGCATATAATTATTTAGCGGAAGCTTTCAGACGATTACAAATAAGAGAATTTGTTGCTGAAGAAAGTTTGACGGAATGTGAGAATGAAATTGTTCAGATTTTATCATTGAAGGAGAGCTTTTCTATTGGTGATTTTCATGAATGTAAAGCCATTTTAAATAATTTAAAGAACAGTAATTATTCCTTATTAGAGAAATTCAACAAATTTATTGTAAAAAGATGCGACGAGTCTCAAACTTTTAAGTATTGGAACAACGTTTTAATAATGATTGATCTCATGCATGATCTCATACGGGCAGATCGTTCGGGAGATTGGGGACTGCACTTGGGAACCATAAAGAAGCTACTTCCAGTATTTCATTCTATGGATCGAACTAATTATTCAAGGTGGTGTTCGCTTTATTTAGAAGATATGCTTTTACTCGAAGATCAAGCTCCCGAAGTTTATCGACAATTTGTCAAAGGACGTTTCACAGTGAAAAAATCGCCCGTTCCTTTCACAAGCGTTGCAAGCGATCAAGCGCTTGAACAAACTATAAATCGAGCGTTTAAAAGCACTTCAGGTGTGATAGGATCAACAAAAAACAAAGAAACAGTGACAGTGTGGGAAATAACGCGCCATGAATTCTTAGCGATTGGCAATTATTTAAAAGAAGTAACAATGCTTGTTAATCAAGATGAACAACATACACACCACGAATTTTCAAAAGCAAGCACAGAGATTTCCGAATCATCAGTTGAAACAATTTTGAACTATATTGAAAGTAGAAGAGCCAATCTATTTAAACCAGGTTCCCACCAATTGCAAAATTTGATAACGGAAGAGTTAGTTTAACCAGAAATCGCGCTTCAACTTTTGAATATCTTTGAGAAAGGCGCAACACTGTACAAACAATTTCGAACAGAAAGATTTTTAACGAGAGAAAAATGCTTGTCAGCAGTAATTTCAAGAAATAATCTCCCCAATTTTAAAAGTACAGTGGGACCCGATCCAAAAAGATGTAGAAAAAAAAGAAACTGCACAATCGACGAATCATATCGTTTCATAGCTCTCGCTAGAGAGCGTAATTATCCCATTGAAGAGCTTCTAAAGTATGAAATGAATGATAAAAATTCACTGTTCGATGAGAATGGACTATTAAAAAAGCAGAATGACAAAAGTTCACTGATCCGCGAATTAGAAAAGAAGTTAGAAGATGATGTACAGTTTTTAAGGATTGAATACCCAACATGTTTAGTAATAGATGTAATGCTGGTATTACGAAAAATCGGCTTCAAAAACTCACGTACTTTTAAGGATTTAGCTGATAGTTTTTGTAAATATGTTTTCAATCAGTCTATAATTCAGAACACTATGAGAATTAATTTTATTTTCGATTCGTATTTCTCCCATTCAATTAAATCTTCTGAACATCTAAGGAGAACTAAATCAGAGGCAATAAATTATAGCATCGTTGCCGAAGAAACTTTTGTGCCAAAACAAGAAGAAAAATTCTGGAATTCTCCTCACAATAAGATTCTATTGCAAAAATTTATTAGGACATATGTCAGTCAAACAGATAAATTCGCAGGCATGGAAATTATATTTAGCACAGTTAACGATGCACAGTGTATATCCAATAGCGAATCACTAGAAATTTTACAGAGAACAGATATTGAAGAAGCTGATCATAAAATAATCATCCATATTAAGCATGCTATTGATAAAGCATATGAGCACGTGTATCTAGTATCTTCGGATACTGATGTTATTGTTCTTGCACTATACTTCATGAACGAATTTATAACTTGTGGCTTGAAGGCGAGTATAACTCAAAAACATACATACATTATGTTACTTCATATACACTAAATAATATAGCAGCCCCAACTTAACTGACATTCGTATTTTCTTACAGACTCTTTGGATCCATGCAGGAGTAGGAAAAAGTGTTAGAGACATTCCATTGCATACTTTAGCAACAAAATGCGGAGACAGATTTTGTTCGACTCTTCCAACGCTTCATCACCTAAGTGGCTCAGATTATACAAGCAAGGTTGGCACTAAATTAAGTGCTCTAAAAGCTGGACCAGAGAAATATTTAGTTGATTTTGCAACTGGTATGGATGATTATCTTTTATTGCAACTTATGCAAACAATTTTTATTACATTATATTTATATATATTTCAGATGTTTCTGAAGATTCTATTGAGAAGAATGTGAAAGATGCCGAAGAATACTTAGTTCAAGTTATTAAAAAAGGTACAGACATTAAAAATTTCAATGGTTTAAGATTGTACACTTATTGTCATGGGAAGAGTACTTCAGTTGAAGAATGGCCCCCCACCAGTAATAGTATACGATTACATATTTTAAGAACATTTTTTATTGTTAATTATGAAAAGAATTTATTGAAAAATAATTCATTCTTGAATGCTGAAATGTTTGGTTGGAAATTCGAGGATGATTTATTGATTCCAGCTCAAATAGAAATACTAATACCTCCTTGTGATGAATAATTGTTAAGCAATTGCACTTGTAAAATTTGTTCTACGAAAGCATGTCGATGTGTTTTATCATCAGTTCCATGCTGTTCGTTCTGTTCTTGCATGAAAAATAAAAGTTGTAAGAATGTTTATAATAAAAATATTTAATTTTAAATTATTGTTTTGTATATTCAAAACATTATTAAAAGGAAAAATTATCAAATGATATTCGTAATAGAACTTACTTCCTAACCGCTTGATCGGCGCACGTCTGCTTGTCGAGCGCTTGGCCATGCGCGCTGACAAATCGTTGCTTATAACGTTAATATGGCAATAAACCATAAAAGAAATGAATTTATTCTCATCTTCAACGTTGTGGGAATAAGATGGAATAGTTTTTTTGCTAATATTTTTGGTGTTAGAGGGTGAAAATAGCCAATAAACAAATTAACTTTCGATTTTCAGGCGAAATTCGACGTTTTCATTTGCTATAGTTCATTTCCATCGATGAATAATCAACTTTAAACTATGCAATGGTGTAGAATAAGTAATTACCTTCAAAATGAGATGTTATTGGCCTAAAAATATTGGATAGAACCGAAGATATAAGAAAAACAATGGGTGGAAACGCCTAAAACAGAAAGTTTATTCAGTAAATTGTTCATATCTCCGGTTATAATTAATATTTTTCCAAAATTCAAAGCGCGTTTTGTTCACTAAGAATTAAGGAACATATTCTATTGATTAAAATATGCATATCTGCAATACAATTGTTACTATTATTGTTTAAACATTTAAATTTGTTATAACTTTTTTCTGGACCATTTTTTGCGATTCTAACCTCGAAATTCGTGTTCAGGAGGTCAAAATACTATAAGAAACGTATTAAAATTCCATGGGCCTCCATCGGCCACGGGAACCCCCTTGGCGCCCGTACTAAGTACGAAATAAGGCTATATACAGTTAGGGAAAGAGTGGACAACTTCGGAAAGTGGCTGCTTCAACCTGCATCCAAGCCTTCTCTTTTGATTTCCAGGTTGCCACATCCGTTTTTTATTTTCTATTATATTTTTTTATGTTTATTTGCAATTTTAAAAGCTAATTTTTCTCCTCCGCTGTGAATTAGCATCCTCTCTTCTTAGTAGTACTAGTAGTTATCATTTTTTGACTTTGCTTAAAACCCAAGTAAATTTGACACAACAACACAAAGAAATCAAAACAAAACAACTCTAACAAATAAAGTGTAAAAGTAAGGTTAGATTATATACCTTAACCTCCAGATATCGACCTATCCGCCAGTTGAAACTGAGAGATAAATATTTGACATTTTATCTGCCAGATAAAGTTATTCTGTTGTTGATAAACCAACCTTTCTAAAATAACTGGTAGTTAAGCATTAACTGACAGATAAATTGTTATTGATAAACCGGGCCTGATTATGCAGAATTTTTTGTAGTTATGAAAATCTTCAGATTTTAAGCAAAATAATATAAAACTAAAAAAATTAAAATCAATACTTTACAGTACAATTTTTTATAATTCAAAGTTCTAGAGATCAGATAATCCCAATATTATTTAACAGTCAAAATACACAAGCAGTCCTAAATCTATTTTAATGATGATAAATAGAATATTGTGTTACCTTTAAGATTATTTTCCTTTTGTATTTTAACTTTGTTCAATTGTACTTTATCTAAAAAAGAAAAAAATTAAACTTTAATACAACTATATGTAAAAATTAAAATCAATACTCTACACTACAGTACAATTTTTTATAATTCAAAGTTCCAGAAATCAGATAATCCCAATATTATTTAACAGTCAAAATACATCATAAGCAGTCCTAAATCTATTTTAATGATGATAAATAGAATCTTGTGTTACCTTTAAGATTATTTTCCTTTCGTATTTTAACTTTGTTCAATGGTACTTTATCTAAAAAAGAAAAAAATTAAACTTTAATACAACTATATGTAAAAATTAAAATCAATACTCTACATTACAGTACAATTTTTTATAATTCAAAGTTCTAGAGATCAGATAATTCCAATATTATTTAACAGTCAAAATACATCATAAGCAGTCCTAAATCTATTTTAATGATGATAAATAGAAAATTGTGTTACCTTTCAGATTATTTTCCTTTCGTATTTTAACTTTCTCCAATGTTACTTTATCTAAAAAAGAACAAAAATACAACGTTAATACAACGGTAGTATCCACTCATATCGATTATATTAATTGTAGAAACCTAAAAATTAGCTATTTAAACTTTGGTTTTAATTTATCTTGCAGAGGGTTGCATTTTTATTTATCAGACAAAGTGATTAAAAAATCATTACCTAACCGATTTCTTAACTGATTATGCAGAATTTTTTGTAGTTATGAAAATCTTCAGATTTTAAGCAAAATAATATAAAACTAAAAAAAATAAAATCAATACTTTACAGTACAATTTTTTATAATTCAAAGTTCTAGAGATCAGATAATCCCAATATTATTTAACAGTCAAAATACACAAGCAGTCCTAAATCTATTTTAATAATGATAAATAGAATATTGTGTTACCTTTAAGATTATTTTCCTTTTGTATTTTAACTTTGTTTAATTGTACTTTATCTAAAATAGAAAAAAAATTAAACTTTAATACAACTATATGTAAAAATTAAAATCAATACTCTACATTACAGTACAATTTTTTATAATTCAAAGTTCTAGAGATCAGATACTCCCAATATTATTTAACAGTCAAAATACAATAAGCAGTCCTAAATCTATTTTAATGATGATAAATAGAAAATTGTGTTACCTTTCAGATTATTTTAACTTTCTCCAATGTTACTTTATCTAAAAAAGAACAAAAATACAACGTTAATACAACGGTAGTATCCACTCATATCGATTATATTAATTGTAGAAACCTAAAAATGAGCTATTTAAACTTTGGTTTTAATTTATCTTGCAGAGGGTTGCATTTTTATTTATCAGACAAAGTGATTAAAAAATCATTACCTAACCGATTTCTTAACTGATTATGCAGAATTTTTTGTAGTTATAAAAATCTTCAGATTTTAAGCAAAATAATATAAAACTAAAAAAATTAAAATCAATACTTTACAGTACAATTTTTTATAATTCAAAGTTCTAGAGATCAGATAATCCCAATATTATTTAACAGTCAAAATACACAAGCAGTCCTAAATCTATTTTAATGATGATAAATAGAATATTGTGTTACCTTTAAGATTATTTTCCTTTTGTATTTTAACTTTGTTCAATTGTACTTTATCTAAAATAGAAAAAAATTAAACTTTAATACAACTATATGTAAAAATTAAAATCAATACTCTACATTACAGTACAATTTTTTATAATTCAAAGTTCTAGAGATCAGATACTCCCAATATTATTTAACAGTCAAAATACATCATAAGCAGTCCTAAATCTATTTTTATGATGATAAATAGAAAATTGTGTTACCTTTCAGATTATTTTCCTTTCGTATTTTAACTTTCTCCAATGTTACTTTATCTAAAAAAGAACAAAAATACAACGGTAGTATCCACTCATATCGATTATATTAATTGTAGAAACCTTAAAACAATTATCCACTTGTAAAATGTCACGTTTGTATCTGTTTCTTTTTAATGATCTATTTTAACTTTGTTTGTAAATAATTCTTCTGAGCGATGCATTTTTACTTTTATTTATCGGAAAAAAAGTGATCAAAAATATAATTAACTTCCGCAAAATTGTTTTTAATTTCATTTTTTAAAAAGCTACGTCTATAATTTTTGTAATCATGTAAATTTTATTTTATAGTTACATCTTATTTTAGATACTTCCACCTAATTATTTTCACTCTTATTTAATAGGTATAAATATTCTTAATATTATTCATTGTTCATGCATTATTTATAATTTTTTTGTTTTTCAAAATTGCTTTTTTCTTCACGGTTATAAATTTTGAGTTTTTTTCTACCTTGTTTTAATATTTTTGAGAATACATGTATTGAAAATATATGAATTTAAAAAAATAAGAAAATTATGAAATTTTATTTTCATGAGTATTAGAAAGAAACCCACGCAAATTAGTTGAAAATGCTCAATTGTTTTTTAAATATGTTTGATTTTGGTTCTTGTCGAAGAAATTTAAAACAAAATCTAGAGTGCATGTTTGTGAGTAGATATTATCTAGTTAATTTAGTTAGATCTGGTACCATACATAATCAAAATTTGTTTTTTGCTAAGCTTCTTATTCATAAACTGAAAAGCAGCAGCATTTTTGAAAAATCATTAGCAGTTTTCGGTTTTGCAGGATACTGCTTTTGTTTTATTTGTTATATTAAACGATTTATACTATGCGCTATGCGTATAAAAACCTACCTCCAGTCATTTCTACTTTGCAGTAATACCACTGCCCGTTTGGCGGCCATTTCGCCATACACCCACGTTTGTTAATCCTAACTTCTTTGCTTGGGCGGACTCTCCATACCTTATCTAAGTCGTATTGAACTAATTGAAAATCTACAATTACAGATATTTAATTAAATCTATTCATTTCAGGAACAAATTTAACTTACCTTGTTTCATCTTCTTTCCAATCACTACTTAAAACTTTTTTACACATACACACCTAATAAGCCGGAAGCCGGTATATAAAAGACAGAATTCAGCATGGGCAATGGATTAAATGTGAAATGAAGTAACCACTGTATTCACTGGATCCAGATAGGTAACTCACGATCCCATAAATTACAAATTCATTGGTTGAAAATTATGACATCACATAATATTCTTCTTTGTTTTAACCAATCATGCTTTAATTAGAAGTTAAAGTAACGACAGAAGAATAAAAAATTAGATATTGGTTCTTCCGTAATTATATTATTATTTATTTATAATTTTTACATAAATTATATTATACTTCGATACCAAGATTCCGATTAATCATATCGTTATCTCTCTCTCTCTCTCAACCCTTCAACTCTACCAACCTTATGTTAAGTCTCATCTCTCTATTATATCTCTATGGTTATTTGTCACTTGCTGTTTTATGATTTGTCCTTCGAGGGGTCTAAGCAATCGCGATTAATTACCAGTTAACAAAAGCGAGGGAAAAGTTTGACATGACCGTTGCACTTGCACAGTAGGGCGGGGTACAGATCCGGATTTTCAAATTTTACTATTTATTACTGGTTTAGCTTTTCTTTAAGATGAAACATTTAACTGTATATACGTATATAAATTTATAAATAAATTAAATAGGATATTGTACAAAGCAATTGCATATTAAAATGTAATTATTTCTACTGGTTGTTTTATAAATAATGAGAAATCCATTAACTGGTGAAGCTATTTGTCAAATTATTAGAATTGGCCCGAATAGCCTCAACTCAGTATTTACCTAATTGAGTTAATAATATGAGGAGTTTTTTAACTAGTATGTACGTACCTATGTCGCAGTGAGAATGAAAAAAGTACTGATTTGTTATGAATACATATAAAAATTTTAGGTACTGTTCATGGGTTTTAATTTGTGTTTAAATAGATGTTAAATTACAAAAAGTTCATTATATCATTCAGAAAAAAGTTGAATACTCTATTATACAAAGACCACTTAATATGAGCGAGGACAGAAAATTAAACAGTTTTGTTTTAATGGGTTTTAATAACCTCAAGATATCGATAAATTCTTGTCAAATTTGTCCAAAAACAATCTTTTCAACAAGCTATAGACATTTTTAGTAAACTTATTATATTTGAGATGTGTCATGGGATTTTTGACATTAAGAAAGTACACAATTAGGAAAATTGCATTGGAGAAATTAAAAAAATGTGGCATTCGGCAGGACTCGAACCTGCAATCTTTATCTCTCAGCGTTAACGCTTGGCTGCTTTACAGGTTCCTTAGAAATTAGTCACCACTTTCTTCTTCTTCTTCTTCTTTTGTGGCCTCTTGCATAAAAGCACTCAGCCAAGTATTATTTATTTTGTGCCTCTAACACAAAAGGTGCACCAGGGTGCGTCTGGGACTTAGCCCATGCCTTTTATGGTTGGGATTATTTATAGGATATTAGGTGTAAATAACATATAATGGACGTTCTTCTTGTTCTGTGGTGTGTTCAGAACTTTATCACAAAGGTCTTCACCAGGATAAAAGGAAAATTTAATCATTCATATGTGCACAGTCTGCGTTAAGAATAAATATCTTTAAAATTACAGCATAGGTAATTGCTAGTCTACATTAAAGTTTTATATTGTTGTCTTTAATATGTTTCATAAGATGATAAGCTGATGTAGATGTTGGGTTTTTGATTATATCGAATAAGTTTATGGGTTGTCTAGTATTAATTTTTCTTAGTTTATTATATAATTCTATGTTTTCTTTCATTCGTAAAGGGCAACCTAGTATTACATGCAACAGATCTCCTATATGTCCACATTCATATAAATTATCTTCTTTACATCCTATCTTATGTAGATGTTGTGGTGTTATGCAATGTCCTGTTCTTATTCTTGTTAATGTTGTGATATACATCCGTGATTTATATGGTAGATCTTGGAACCAGGCCTTTTTCCTAGGGTAGTTTTCCAACATAAAGTAATTTATTCCCTTTTTAGAACTTTGTTGTTGATATATTTTTATCCAGTTGCCCCATAATTCTTTTTTAATTCTTTTAAAAAAATCTTTATAATTCAATTTATATTTTGTAATTTCTGGTTGTTCTCTAGCTTGAGCGGCTATTTTATCTGCATTCTCGTTACCTTGTATGTTTGTGTGGCTAGGTATCCATATTAACTTGTACTCTCTCCCATCCCTTGCCGCATTAATCATTTCCTCCTTTATCTCTAGTGTGTTATTATCGTCTTTTGTGCTTATTCTGTTATTGACCACTTCCTGTATTCCACTTAAGGAGTCTGATACTATCAATGTCTTATTACTTTTATGCTTTATTATTTCTATAGCCTTTTTTATGGCTATTATTTCTGCGCTGCAAATAGGAGTATAATCCGGTATTCTTTCATTTATAAATATGTTGAATTCTTCACACACAACACCTATTCCACATTTACCCGATTTTGGATCGTATGATGCATCTGTATATATGACGTTATAATCAGGATCTTTTTTGATAATCTTATCTTGAAATTCCTTTTGTCCGTTATCACTTCCTTTTTTAATGTTGCTATTAATCTATTTTGTCTGTGTTGTTAGTGTTTCATAAGATACATTATAGCAAGGGGCATTTTTGTTTTGGTACATCTTATTTATATATTGTAGTGCCGTGTCAAATCCTTCTATCATAACTGGTCGAATTTTATTGCGCCAATATGTTGGATTGTCATTATATAGAATATAAAACTTTGTTAAGTTTTTGACTGTTTCATTATCTAGGTTTGATAAGATTTTTATTGAATATTTTGTACTCAGCCACAGTCTTCTTGAATATAGTGTATTCTCGCCAGCTTCACTTAATAAAGCATTGATCGGTGTACTTCTCATACATCCCAGTGCTACCCTAAGCGCCTGATATTGAATTCTGTCTAATTTGCTCCAATTGTTTTTTGATGTGTAGTGTATAGCTGTAATTCCGTATTCTAAATGCGGTCTAACCACGCCTTTATATATGTTCAGTAGAATTTTGGGATCAGCTCCCCACCAAGTTCTTGTCAATGTCTTCATAATATTAATACCTTGTTGTGCTTTGGTGCAACAGGTTTCTATGTGTTTAGTCCATTTCATATTATTGTCCAAAAGAATTCCTAAATATTTATATGCATTTACCCATTCTATTTTTCCCCTTTTATGATCATCTCCCTTATCTGTAATTTCATTTTTCTTTTACTAAATAGCATGGCTTTAGTTTTGTTTATGGATATTGTCATATTCAGTTCTTCTAAAATAATTATTAGTTTTTCTAGTACATTCTCTATTCTTTTTATTGCAATTTCAATATTAACGTGTGCACTAAACATCACAATATCATCTGCATATGAAATTATTTTGACCTTTTCATCTCCTAATTCATTTATTTTACTTGTGTAAATATTAAATAAAAGTGGGCTTAAAGGGGATCCTTGTAACAATCCTGTATTCGTCTGTTGTGGTCCTATTACTTTTCCTGTGTTGGGTGATCTCACATAAATAGTTCTACAAGTTAATATTTGTTTAATAATTGTTATTAGATCATGATTGATATTTGCTTGATTAAGATATCTACACAGTGTGTTTATATTTACTTTGTCAAATGCGTTCTTTAGATCTACAAACACACTTACTACTTTCTCTTCTAGAGTAAATGATTTATATATGGTGGTAGTTAGTATCGTTACATTATCTTGAACTCCTCTACCTTTTCTGAAACCATTCTGCGTATCCTTAAAAAAATGTTTATTTTCCAGAAAATGTTCAATTCTATTGTTAACTAGTCCCTCTAATATTTTGCCTATACAAGATGATAACGCTAAAGGTCTATAACTGGTATATAGGTTGGGATTTTGTCCATATTTTAAAATTGGTATAACGATTTGTACTTTCCACTCTGTCGGAATTGGTATTTCATTTGATAATAATTTATTGAAGATATTAAGAAGTGAGTTTATCATTTGGTTGGGTAGATGTTTAATCATAGAATATGTGATTTGATCTATTCCCGGTGCTTTGTCCTTTTTATTCATTATTATCGCTTTAAATTCATCTATTCTGAATTTCGGAGAGTGTGTTGTATTAAATATTTCTTGTTCATTATTTTCTTCATCCGGTATTATTGGCTGGGTTAATCCATCTAATAAGGTATCTATCCAATCTTCTGTCTCTGTTATATGTGTGTCGTGAATTTTGTTTTTATTTGAAAATAGTCTAATTGTTTTCCATATTTTAGAGATGGGTACATCTCTGTTAAGGTTTTCTGTAAATTGTTTAAATCTATTTTTTTTCTTCATTCTGGATATTCTTCTTATTATTGCTGCTGACTTTTTGTATTCTACAAAATTTTCTATGGTTGTACTCTGTTTGTATTGTTGTAATTTAATCTTTCTTTCTTTGTTTAGTCTTTCGCATTCTTCGTCCCACCATATTGGTTTTTTGTTATGCTTCCTTCCTCCTATGATAGTTTTTGTCTATTTAAGTGTCTTTGTCGCTGCGTTTTGTATTTCTCTTTTAAAGCTTTCGTAATCTAAATCTAAGTTTAAGTTTTGATTGAAACATTTAGTATAGTTGTTCCAATCGACATCTTTGGTATTCCATCTTGATATAGGCGTATTATTGCTATAGTTCATGACATTTTGTAAACAGATTGTGGTAGGGAAATGATCACTCCTACCATGTTCTGAAAGAACATTCCATTGGCATTGGACTGCTATGTCTGTTGGGCAGATTGCTATGTCAGGACAGCTTCTACCTTGATCTGGTGGTGTGATTCTTGTAGGTCTACCATCATTCAAATATATTACATCATCATTATCTTCCAATGAGTCTATTAAATTTCTTCCTTTTATATTATTATTATCGGACCCCCATGTCTGGTGCTGAGCATTCATGTCTCCCATTAGTAAAAATGGTTTCCCTATTCTCTGAAATATGTTTTTAAAGTTATTTTTTGATAAATGAAAGTCTGGGGGGCAATAACAGGTTATAATATTGATGTTTTTAACGTTGATACCCATTATTTGAAATTTACCTGTAAGGTTAGTGTGTATTTTAATTTCTTTATAAGCTATTGCTTTGTTGATTAGACATGCTATTCCTCCATATCCATCTGTTCTATCTTGTCTAATTATAAACTACTCAAAACGAATTAAGGACCACTTTTGTAATTAATTATTTTGCATATTTATTTTTATTTCTAAAAACTGTCAAAATTATAACATAACAACAAAGCAATAACCTCAACAAAAAAATTACAATTAGCAATTTTTAAAGAACCTAAAAAAATCTACTAAGAAAAACAACAAAAATCTATTTCTTCATAATAATTAAGACAAAAAAAAATATTAAATTATTCTAAAACAAATATTACTAATAATGTGAATAGCCTCCTCGAGCTCGTACGACCTCTGCACACCGACGGGGCATAGATTCAATTAAATTTTCAATTGTCTCCCTTCTGATACTATGCCACTCTTCCTGAACTATGTTTTAAAGTTGGTCCAAATTTTGGAGGGGCTGGCGATTCCTTATCCTTCTTTTAAGGCGATCCCAAAGATGTTCAATAGGGTTAAGGTCGGGACAATTTGCTGGCCACTCTAAAACCTCAATATTTTGTTCTTGAAGGAATTCGGTTATTAGCCTGGCAATGTGGGGTCTTGCATTGTCTTGCTGTAAAATGAAATCTGGACCTTCCTCGTGGGCAAAAGGCAATATGTAAGGTTGTATAATGTCTTCTAAATATTGGCGAGCGTTTACGTGGCCCCCACGAAACACATGTAAATTGGTTCGTCCGAATAAAGAAATACCGCCCCAGACCATAATAGAGCCACCTCCAAAATGAACGGTTTCCCTTACATTTTGATCCAGATATCGTTCACCTCTTCGTCTCCAAGCTCTCACGCGTGCATCATTGTGGCTTAGTCTAAATCTGGACTCATCCGTAAACAGAACGTGGCTCCATTGTTCCGTGTTCCAATTTAAATGATTGCGGCAAAAATTTAGGCAGGCTCTTCGGTGCGCTCTGGTTAATTGTGGCCTAACAGCTCTAACTCTTGACCGCATACCACTTTCATGAAGCCTATTTCTTACAGTTTGTGTTGATATGCGCCGCCCTGTAGCATTTAAATGAATATCAACGAGGTTCCGCGCTGTCCTTGCTGTATTTTGTGTAGCAGATCTCACCAAATTACGATCTTCACGAGGTGTTGTTACCCTTTCTCTTTGCGGATAAGGTCTTCTTGTCACCGGGCCAAGCTCTTGAGATCTGATTAATCTTGATATTACCGAATGACTTACTTGAAGTCTTCGAGCAATACTTCTAATGGAAAAACCTTCTTGATGTAAAACAACTGCACGCATTACTTTCATTTGATTTAAATGTCTTCTTTGACCAATTAATCTTCCCAATACATCAACATTCATTTTAAATAAAAAAAGTTGCAAATAAAAACAAAGTGAAACAGTAGATAAACAATAGGCATACGGGCTCACTACTTCCAAATTTCGCCGCTAGATGGCGCCACAGGTGGCGGCGCTGTATTCTTCTGTTTTTTCGAATGGCCTTTGACATTTGACACAAACAGCCAATTCTTCTTTTTTCAAATGGCCTCTGACGTGTAACGCAAGCAGCCAACTCTTCTTTTTCGAATGCCAAAAGGGCAGTATAGCTATATCTCGTAAACGGCCCAACGGATTTTGTCACGTGACATATCATTGTAAAGGGGTTGGTGTATAGGGTAAGATAAAGCGTCAAAAAGACCGTAGTGATGCTGCCAAAAGGGCAGTATAGCTATATCTCGTAAACGGCCCAACGGATTTCGTCACGTGACATATCATTGTAAAGGGGTTGGTGTATAGGGTAAGAGTAAGCGTCAAAAAGTCCGTATTGATAGTGCCAAAAGGGCATTATAGCTATATCTCGTAAACGGCTCAACGAATTTCGACGTGTGACGTATCATTGTAAAGGGGTTGGTGTATAGGGTAAGAGTAAGCGTCAAAAAGTCCGTATTGATGCTGCCAAAAAGGCATTAATGTTGTATCTCGTAAACGGCCTAACAGATTTCGACGTATGACATATCGTTGGAACGGGGTTGCGGTATAGAGTAGGATGACGTGTTAAATGGGATCGTAACTTGACAAAAGCGCGCCAAATTTAAATTTTTAAATCTAGTCAACTGTCAATAGTTTTCGAACATAACTTCACTTTTTTTCAAGTGGCAGAACACTTATCGTTAGCGCTGGACAGTTCTTCTTTTTTCGAGTGGCCTTTTACGTTTGGTACAAGCAGCCAATTCTTTTTTCGTTATATTTTTGAATTTTTTACGCTTCGCTATCATCGTACCAACTTTACATGCTACCAACTTTACAGTGCTACCAACTTTTGCGTTAAATAATGTGACAAACAATAGTAGAAAAAAAATAATAATAATAAACAAGTCTTATCGCAATAAAGAAAATATTTTTTAAATTAAATGTTACAAGCGCGTGACCTTGGCGCTAGAGTTGGACCGCAATGTAAAACAATTATATTATTATTCTTAGAAAATGTCCTTATCATTTTATAGGTTTCACATTTCTGCTTAATCGCTGAATTATGCTCCACCTGCAGTGAATATAAAATGACATCATATTAATGAATAAACAATAAAAGATAAGAAATGTAAGTAAGCGGTTTTATATAATATACATAAAAATGATGACCTAATTAATGCAATTATTTATCAGGAAGCTATGAGTCATCCCGATGCATAAAGGAATTTTTAGACAGTAGCGTCACATAATATGATTAGTAAATATAAAAAACAACATAGAGAATATATTGTAAACGCGACAATTAGGTATTAATTTTTATCGACGCCTATGTGTTTCGGCTAAGTCGTACATATTTAAAGAGTGGTCTGGAGGTAATTTCTTCATTATTGTTGTGCTCTCTTGACATCCAGTTCAGTGCAAGAGCTCTTCTGTTACATACTCATAAAGGTAAGGATTTTTATTTTATTTAATTTTATTTTTGAGTTTATTTAATTATTTGTTTATGTAATTTTATTTTTGAGTTGATTTAATTTTATTTTTCTTCAGTTAAGTTTATTTTTTATGATTTATTTGTATTAATTTTATTTTTGACTTGATTTAATTTTATTTTTCATGATTTATTTGTATTAATTTTATTTTTGAGTTGATTTAATTTTATTAATTTTTAAGTTTATTTTTTATGATTTATTTGTATTAATTTTATTTTTGACTTGATTTAATTTTATTTTTCATGATTTATTTGTATTAATTTTATTTTTGAGTTGATTTAATTTTATTAATTTTATTTTTGAGATTATGTAATTTCATTTTTCTTCAGTTAAGTTTATTTAATTTTTAGGTGAATTTTATTGTGAGTTGATTAAACCGATTCAGAGCAAATTTTTGGTGGAAAACAATTGTTGCAAGTGCAAGAGCTCTCTTGACATCCAGTTCAGTGCAAGAGCTCTTCTGTTACATACTCATAAAGGTAAGAATTTTTATTTTATTTAATTTTATTTTTGAGTTTATTTAATTATTTGTTTATGTAATTTTATTTTTGAGTTGATTTAATTTTATTTTTCTTTAGTTAAGTTTATTTTTCATGATTTATTTGTATTAATTTTATTTTTGAGTTGATTTAATTTTATTTTTCAGGTCTAATGCTATTGTTGACAATATTTATCAAGCATATAAAGCGTTAATCACCAACTTTTCACACAGAGAAGCTAACAAATTAATAAAAAAAATTAAACGACATATCAGCAGTCTTAATACAGATATTCGGAGGGGAAATTTGGATATTGGCACACTTAGAAATTTACAAAAAAATTTGGGACATTTAAAATCAATCAAAGAAAAAATTGTTCATTTATCTAAACAGGGATCGGGGTTAACTGAAAAATTAGGGGTAAAATGGGTCGATTTAGAATCTGCTTTTCATTCAAGAATTAGGACTGCTGTTATCGTTAATTTAAAACATAAAGACCTTAACAGTTTTTTTGGTGATGCGTTTAAGCTAGTTAAGAGTAGAATAGCTAACAGTTTGAAAAAATTTAATATGATTAAAGTAAATACAACATTTTGCGGGGAATTTATTAAAAAATCTAAGGAAATCGAAGACATTTTGGAGTTTAAATATTTTAACACAAAAAACGCAGTAATAGATGCAGGTACGGATCTTGCATTGTTATTCAATGAAAAAATTGTTGATAAAGTAATGAGTAAATTATCGGAATTTCAACTTAAAGAGTCTGGATGGGCTTTAAACAAAATTATTTCACTGGAAATTAACATCAATAAAAATGAGATAGGTAACGGTGCTTCATCATACATTAAGCTACCTGATCCTATACTAAAAAAGCAAGCATGTATTAATATTAAAAATTTAGATAAAGCATGTTTTTATTGGTCGGTAACAGCATCATTGCATCCAGTTAATAAAAACGTAGATCGTGTCTCATCGTATCCTCAATATACAACCGTATTGAAAACCGACGGATTGGACATGCCAATGCCCCTAAATGCTATTTCAAAATTTGAAAAATTAAATAATATTTCAATTAATGTGTACGCTTTAGAATTAAATGCCGCGAAAGATAAACCGGTTTACACAATTTATCCTGCCCGACTAACAAAAGAAAAATTAAATAAACATGTAAATTTATTGCTTATTCAGGACAAATACTTTCCAAAATTAAACGATTATGAAGCTCCATCAATGGATACGGAAAATGAAGATATCAAATATCACTATTGTTTAATCAAAGATTTATCTCGACTAATATCAATTCAAGTTAACAAAGCTCATATGAAAAAATATATTTGTGATCGATGTTTAAATTATTTTCAT
This sequence comes from Altica lythri, assembly GCA_964028335.1. NCBI lineage: Eukaryota > Metazoa > Arthropoda > Insecta > Coleoptera > Chrysomelidae > Altica > Altica lythri. The sequence continues at coordinate 8,367,763 of OZ034806.1, read as the reverse complement.
AGTCAGGAAAAATTAAGCAATCATGATGAATACTGCAAAGATCTGAACAATTGCAAAATATCGTACCCACCATTTGATCATGTAGAGTTTAAAAACTACGTATACAAGCAGACTACACCTTTTGTCATTTATGCAGACTTTGAGTCAGTGCTACGTCCTCATAACAAGAACTTGGGAAAACATACACGAAAAGTTTCGGAAACATGAGGCGTATAGTGCAGGATATTATCTTAATTGCTCCTATGATAGTTCGCTATCATTTTACACTGAATATTGTGGAGAAGACTGCATGGATTGGTTCGCTGCTGAAATGACAAGGATGGCTAAATTTATTGAAGACAAAATTAAACATATTGAACCAATGATTGTCAAACCTAGTTTACTTACTGCAACAACATGTCATATATGCGAGCACCCCTTCAAAGAGAAGGATACTATCGTACGAGACCATTGTCATTTCTCTGGAGATTTTAGAGGGTTTGCGCATGAGCATTGCAACTTAAATTTTAGAAAACAGTTTGTTGTACCTGTAGTCTTTCATAACTTGTCGGGATACGACTTACATTTTTTAATTAGAGATTTATCCAAAAAAGGTAGTATAAGCTTGCTCCCTATAAACAAAGAAAAATACATTTCATGTACATTAAGTAATGACGAGAGCGAAGTAAAGTTTAGATTCATAGACTCGCTGCGATTTTTAGATTCCTCCTTAGATAAACTGTCTGCTTTACTAGAACCATCAGATCTACATTATCTACGTTCACAATTTCCCAATTTAACATCTGAACAATTTGAACTATTAAGTAGAAAAGGGGTGTTTCCTTATGAATACATTGATTCAATGGAAAAATTAGACGATACGGAACTGCCATCCAAAGATAAATTTTATAGCACACTGACAGATGAAAATATTACTGACGATTTATACACGCATGCACAAAAGGTTTGGCAATCATTTGAAATAAAAAATTTAAAAGAATATAGCATGCTGTACATGAAAACAGATATCTTGCTTTTAGCATCTGTGTTTGAATGTTTTCGTGAAAAATGTCGAAAAACGTATTGTCTCGATCCTGCTTGGTATTATACGCTCCCCGGTTATACGTGGGATGCAATGTTAAAATATACCAAATCTAAATTGGATATACTCAAAGATATAGACCAAATCATGTTTATAGAGAAAGGTATAAGAGGAGGAATCAGTCAATGCAGCAATAGATATGCTAAAGCAAACAACAGATACATGCAAAATTTTAATCGAAAAGAATCTGAAAAATATTTAATGTACTTGGATGTCAACAACTTGTATGGTTGGGCAATCAGTCAACCTCTTCCGTACGGAGGATTCCAATGGACTGATACAAACATCGATGTGACTCAAATACCAGACGATGCTGATGAGGGATATATCCTCGAAGTGGATATAGATAACCCTCAGCATTTACATGATATACACAACGATTTACCGTTTTGCCCAGAACATCGAAAACCCCAAGGATCAAAAATACAAAAACTAATGACCACTTTATATAACAAAGAAAAATACGTTATACATTATCGAAATTTAAAGCAGGCTATAAAACATGGATTGAACGTGAAAAAGATTCACAGAGTGTTGAAATTTAAACAGTCTGCTTGGTTGCGGCCCTATATTGAATTAAATACTAGACTAAGAACAGCTGCCAAAAATGATTTTGAAAAGAATTTATATAAATTAATGAACAATGCAGTCTTCGGAAAAACCATGGAGAATATAAGGAAACACCGAATTGTAAAACTCGTAAGATCTTGGGAGGGTCGATATGGAGCAAAGAACTTGATAAGCAGTCCTAGGTTTAGTTCGAGAAAAATCTTTGACGAAAACCTTGTAGCGATAGAGCTTCATAAAACCGAACTGGTATTTAATAAACCATTGTACATTGGCATGTCGATTCTTGATTTGTCAAAGACGTGTATGTATGACTTTTATTACAGTTTTCTACTTCCTACGATGGGTGTAGACAACTGTAAACTTTTATACACCGATACCGACGCGTTTCTTCTAGAACTGCAATGCAATGATGTTTATACTGAATTAATTAAAGCCTATCCAGAAAAATTTGACACCTCAGACTATGAACCAAACAATGCGTACGGTATTTCACTCTTAAATAAAAAATTCATAGGATTAATGAAAGATGAATGCAACGGCAAACTTTTAACAGAATTTGTGGGGTTGCGTTCAAAAATGTACTCGTATTTAACAGAGGGTGATAAATGCGTTAAAAAATCAAAAGGGGTTAAAAAGAATGTCGTTGAAAAGAAAATTACTTTTGATGATTACCTTTCTTGTCTGAGAGATAGTAAATTGAAAACAGTTAACCAATGCACGTTCCGTTCATACAATCACAATGTGTTTACAATCGAACAAACCAAAATCGGTCTAAGTCCACACGATGATAAACGCTTTTTATGCAATGGATCTTTTGACACTTTAGCATGGGGCCATCGCGATATAATGCTCGATTAATGCTACTTATAATTGGGAAATAAAAATAGTTGTAAATTAATAACTTTTCTATTGTTTATTGTATATCTAACATTAAATAACAGTTGTAAAGTAATTAGGTTAGTTTTCTATTGTCTAATGTATATCAAAAATTTTTTTATGTTTACAATAAATTTTTAATCTGAATCTATGGTGTATTATTTTCTTTTAAATATGTTCCGTTGAAACGACCAAAATAACGTTCAAATTCGTCGTTTAGACGTCTATTTTTTGACACTTTGACGTTCATGAATTTAATAACGAAAAAAACGATGAAAAGTGTCACTTTTTGTCACTTTGAAATAATGTTTTTCCATAAGAAATACATGTAAATCGAAAATTTTTTCTTATCAGTTTTTTAAAACGTTGAAACGGCAAATTTTAACGCTGTTTTAACGTTTTGACGTTTTACATTTTAGAACTGTGACGTTCATGAATTTTGTAACGATAAAATAACATTTTTTGATGCTATTATTATCGATTTTGAAATAAAAGTCATTATTTTTTTTTTTTTATAAAAGTTTATTTCATTTCATTTTGTTCATAAAAGTAAATATACTGACGCAAAGCGTTACATAATAAAGGATCAGTACACATTTCACAAAATACATCTAATCCTTTAAACCAGTTAAAATCAAAATTTTTTTTTACAATATCTATAACATTATTATAATAACAATTAAAGTTAATATTTTCTATAAGTGAAATCTGATAAGCTACGATACAATGATGTACTCTAACAAGTTCATCTGCATCCTTCTCCGTTAGATGAAATCTTACGCCATGTTTTTCAACTTCTATGAACCTGGTGTCATCGGATACCAACTGTCGTATTGTACAAAAATCTCCACAGGAAAATGTAAATGCACTCTGGATCAAACTCATCTTATCTAAATAGTCAATAAGATCAAGCCATTCCATTTTCCCAAACGACAATTTACTTGGCTTGCAGTATTCTGATAAAATAATAGCTGGAGAAAATGTTCTTGCAGGAGATAAGCCAACTTTTATAACATACCCCTCAATTGCGAAAGATGATTGTAGCAGCAAATAATTTTCACATTTTGCTTTGTCTTCGTAAAAATTTACAATTTTGTTTACTTCTTCCATATAGATAGAATCTTCACTACTACTACTCTCAGAATATGACGGTAAGTTTTCACTACTATAACCACTGTCTTGTGTCATCATCGTTTAATACTTGATAAAACTTGTGTTGAAACTAAGTAAAAAATAATTGCTTCTGCTTCTAAGGACAGTTTTAGTCGGACTGCAGACTGAACGGTTTGAGCAATAGATGATATGAATCAAAAAGGCCCCCGGAAGCTGTGAAAACGTATCTTGTTTGTCATAAGAATACGTGTAAAAATGTTCAAAGTAAGAAACAATAGAGTTTATAAAATATCCTCCAACATGTATGTTACGGGATTAGTTATGTTCACTTTGGTAATTTTAAAAAGCTCCGTAGTCCAATTAGGTGTATAGCCTTTATCGAATAGATGCTTTGCCTTGCTTATGCGCACCACATCTCCAATTTTATATTTTCGCGGGCCTGCTATTTTCAAATGATTATAATGTTGCTTGAGAATCTCTTTTTCATTGGATCTGTTTACCTGAGACGGCTTTTGACCAATCGTTCTATGTTTGCTTTCGTTGTACTCTTTTGTAATTTTCGGTAACACATCTATCCACCTGTACGTACCGTTTAAGCTAAAATGCTTGTACAATTTCGTTTTCAGCGTTCTAATAACTCTTTCCGCCATACTTGCTTTCATTTTGGTAAATGTACTGTAATGATTTATGCCATGTTTCTGCATTAGATTTTGAAATTTTGTGTTGTAAAACTCTTTGCCCTGATCAGATTGAAGATTTTTCGGTTTGCGTTTTCCTATAATATCGGCAAAAGCTTTCGTGATTTCTTCACCAGTTTTCGATTTCAACGGTCGAGTCCAGAGAAATTTCGAGAAGCAGTCGATTACCACTAGAATCATTTTAAACGATCGATTTTGAGTTGCGTTAGAACTCATTTCAGCCAAATCAATTTGCCATAAATCATCTAAACCTTTAATAATTGTTCGTCGACGAGCATAATTTTTTCGAGCCGGTTTATGCAGCTCATTAACGACTTGAACCTTTTCCTTTGAAAACATGACTGTGACTAAATGTTTAGGGATTTTGTACTAATCGATTCTCCAATGCTTTTATGGTCAAATCCATCGCAGTAATAGTTTTACGAACATCAAGCAGATTCTTTTGATTTATAGTTATTGTATCGATCAAAACAGCAATATTCTTTTTAATAGCCGCTATTTGTGATTCTAAACTTTTATTCATAGCATTCATGTTTTCAGTCAACTTTTGCACATTATTATCCATATATTTTTTATTGACGGCATCGCTGTCTGAGTCAGGATCTTTAACATTACAAAGTTTTAAATTTTCAAAATCAATATCACCGTTTGCGGTATGGACTAAGGTTGGTTTAGACATCAGCAATAGTTTTTTATTGCCTATATCATGTTTAGTACGTCCGAATTTGTCGACATTCATTGTGGTAATGATGTTTAGGCAATAATGCGTGCTTCTTTTAATTCCTCGATAATTGCAACAATTTCATTATCATTCGAAGTATTTTCTGCTTCTTTTGACGCTATTAAAAGCCGAAGCCTGTCAACGAGTTCGTTTGGATCGTCCCAATATTGAAGGTCAATTTTATTATCGTTGTAAACCATTTGCATCCCAGAGCCCACAGTGTCCGAAGGTTTTCGCAAGTGAGAGGTAGCCAGAGGTTTTATGATATGTGTGTATTTGAATCGTTGTGTTCCTTTAAGGTGTCCTTTAATGTTTTTATGAGGATTTGTTAATTCTAGTATTGTTCCATAACGCTTTAAATCATCATTATTGAAATTTTTAGGTACATCATTAAAAATTAATTCATACAGACCCGGTGTACCTCTTATCTGTTTGCCTTCTGTAATAATAAATCCATGCTTTTTATCAAAGTCGATTTGTTTGCCACCCAGAAACCATTTAGATGTATCACCATCGTAAGTAGGACCATAAACCGTATCTATATTATCTTTTTTCTCCCAATGATCTAGAATATATGGATGAGCCATTGGGGGATACTGATCCAAGTATTCCTTAATAACATCTTCTGAAACGTTAAAATCTTTAACAGCCTGTTCTTCGTCTTCATAGAATACTTCATCATTATCATCACTAGTAGTTTCGGCAACATTTTCGAGTTTTACAAACTCAGGTATGTTTGATTGCTCTTTTTGTTTAGGTGATTCCTCTTTTTGTTTAGATGGTTCTTTTTTAGGCTCTGGCTCGTTGGCTGGTTGAGGATGAGAGATCACTGTTTGGTTTAGAGAAGATTTTACAATTTTGTGTATTGGTTCCGTGACGGGTTTAAACAATTTATTTAGTGTCTCATCCGTTTCAACTCTACCCAATTGTAACGCTTTATATTTTTTTCGAATCGATCGAGCAAGTTCGGCAATTTTTCTCTTACGAACGGCAATGTCAACTGGATTGTCTGACATGTTGTCGAATACTGAACGCAATGTTACAATTTTATGTATTTATCGAAACCGATTCGATACCGACCGTTGTTTAAATCAAAGTCTTTCGCAATAACCATTGTCCCATATTTTTCTTGCCAACATTTCGAACACAACTGTTTGAATTCTTCAAAACTCATATCCGGTGACACGTGTTCATCAAAGACATGTTTCAAATTAATAGCATCTTGTTTAAAAAGTACAATTAGGTTACTGTTATCTCTACAAATTTGTTTACAGCATTTCGAGTAGGTCTGCGAAAGAAATGCGCTATCTATATCCCGATGTCGGCCCATGCTGTAGTATTCTCTAATCTTTTGTTGGTTCTCGCATATGACATCATCAAAAATAAAAATTGAATTCGGCTTTGCTTCATTTGGACTAATAACTTCATCGTTTTCTTTAAATGGAAAATATCCCACTCCTTTAACTTTCGACAGCACTTCTTCCAACAATTTATACTTGGGCTGATACAATGACTTTGAATAAACATAAACATTTTTAAATTTCGCGCCATGCGGATGAAACAGTAATGATAACATAACGTTTGTTTTGCCACACCCACTGGGTCCACAGATTAGCGCTCGAAACGAGTTTGGTAGCAGTGGACCATGTTTACTGCCAGCGATTTGATCGTTTCCTCCATCTAAATTTTCAATCGGCAGTGTGTGTTCTTGCTGAACGACCTTCATGTTTTGACATGTTTTTTCATGTTTCAATGTATAAGTAGTGTAGTAATTCGAAAATCATTTCATTTCTCATGTTGGTGTTTGAAGGTGAAGGTGTGCTCAACAGTTTAATCAATAATCTACCGTTTGAGTTACATTATCCTGGTTACAACTTTTTGGGTCCTGGAACTAAATTACATAAAAGACTTGCACGTGGAGATACGGGTGTTAACCTGCTGGACGACGCAGCCAGAGAACACGACATTGCATATTCTAAGCATAAAGATTTAGCGGAACGACATAAAGCGGACGAGATTCTAGAGAATAGTAATGAAAGAGTAAAGTCCAAGGACGCATCAATTGGCGAAAAGACTGCAGCTTGGTTAACTACCACCGCAATGAAAGCTAAACGTAAACTTGGTATGGGTGTAAAAAAACCGAAATCGTTTAAACGTAATATTATAAGTAAAATACAGAGAGATATAAAAAAAGCTGGTCCTTCGGCTACATTAAAACGAGCAACCAGTATTGCTCTAAAAGCAGCCAGGGTAGCTGTACAAAATGCTGGTGGAAAAAAACAGGTTAAAGTACCTAGAATTATTCCCATCGAACCAAAATCCGGAGGATTTCTACCTCTTATTCCGTTGTTCGCAGGGCTAAGTGCACTCGGGGCGTTGTCTGGCGGAGCTGCTGGAATCGCTAAAACTGTGATTGATGCGAAAAATGCACAAAAAAAATTGGAAGAAGAACATCGACATAACAAAGCTATGGAATCTCTCGGTAAAGGACTATATTTACGAAAAAATGCCAGAGGAGGCTTTGGTCTTTTTCTTAAAAAAAACTAGGCAAGCTACCCAATCGAGGATTGTATGATTACGAACTAAAACGATATGCTAAACGTCTAAGAATCCCAAATTTTAGAGGTGTATTTATGCGAGACACATTGCCTAAAACCGGTCCTGTTCAACGCGAATGCGCAATCCTAAATTTGGATGAAAGTAAAAATCATGGAACTCATTGGGTGGCGTATCGGAAGATTAACAATAACGTGGAATATTTCGATTCATTTGGCAAGTTGAAACCGCCGAAAGAACTTGTACAGTATCTGGGGCCTGCAACGAAAATTGTTTACAATCACGATCCTTATCAAACTTTTAATCAAATCAACTGTGGTCATCTTTGTTTAGAATTTCTATACGATGGAGGCAGTTTTGGCGTACATTAATCGTGAAAAGAAATTGATTGACTTTACTGAACAGGAATTGGCTTGTTTTCCTATATGTTATTTGAAAAGGTACGCACAACCTTGTGAATTATTACAAGTTTGGTGCAAGTTGCCGCTTGAATATAGATTGGATTTTGAATTGCGAACCTGCCTGCCATGCTTTGTTCATCATAATCGTCCTGAATGGACCACCTATGTTGATGGACCTGCGCAATCACAAGGAAATTGCAATATATGTAAACTAGGTTTAGAAAAATGTAATGAACTTGTAAAAAATTATTTAAATAAATGTTAAAGATATAAAATTTTATTTCTTTGTTCAACCTCCAACAGTTATGTTGTTGACGCTAGAGAGTCGTGATTATCAATTTGATTGGACTCCTCCGGTTCCTTTGAGTTTAGATCCAAAGAAACAATACAAGTTGGCATTTCTGTTTTTCTTTTCGTACAACAGTATACCGAATGTAGAGAATGGCAGTAATGCTTTTTACTATTACGAAAATAACGATAAAACTAAATTGCAGAAAATAACGTTAAATACAGGTTGCTATGAAATTTCCGATATTGAAGAGACAATTAGAAATTTACTAAATATACCATCAAATGCAAAGATTGAAGACGTTTTTTCATTGAAACCCAACAATAATACACTCAAGTGTGAAATATTCAGTAGTCAACATGCAATAAATTTCGAGCGCGAAGACAGTATAGGCAGAATTATGGGTTTCTCAAAGAGGATTCTGGAACCGAACGTAAGACATAGTTCCGATCTACCTGTGGAAATTGTTAAAGTACGAACGATTCGTTTCGAAACAAACATTACCACCGGAGCCTTCTACAACAACAGACCTACTCACACTATCCACGAGTTTGGTATATCCGTAGACCCTGGTTACGCTATCGACGAAATTCCATAAAATATCACATATTTGCCGGTGATTAATATACCTGAGATTACAAATATTACTATACTGGCATTGGATCAAAATTCAAGACCTGTAAATTTTCAAGGTGAAAGAAGCATATTGGGTTTGGAGTTGAAAGAATGGGATTAATTTTCAACTATATAGCACCTTCATATTTTCAGAAGCCTGCAGTATTGAACAAGTCGTTAAAGTGTTCAGTAGGACGACGACAGCGACGACGACAACTTACTGGAGACAACGTTTTATTTTTGAAAGCTCTTGGTTTCAAAGTTATTAACAATAATAATAATAATGAATCGTATACGAACAATTCAAGATCCAATGTTTGATATTTATCGAGAGCCGACTCAGGATGAATCGATTAGAAAATCTGAATACCGATCTTACACACCGTTCATCAAATCGTTTAGCTGCAGCGACATTGTAGAATTTAGTGTAAATCAGGTGGACTCATTCTTTGCAATGCATGATACGTTGTTGGCTATTAAAGGAAAATTGGATATAACTGGTAATGGCGATGTTAGTTTGACACCAAACTTTGGAGCATTTCTATTCGATTCGTGTACGTATAGCGAATGTGCAAGAGAGATAGAAACAGTTCGAGATCCTGGAATTGTTAGCACTGTAAGAGCTTTAACATGTTACAATGAAGAAGATTCTCGTCACCTCGCCATTGCCGGTTGGAATTATCCCACAAATCCTATTCTCAATGCTGCTGATAAATCATTTAGTTTACTGATGCCGCTTAAACACATCTTCAACAGTTTCAATGATTACCCAATGGTAACTTGTGGACGACAAACGATTCGATTCGTTCGAGCTCGTAATGATCTCGATAGCGTTATTGTAACAGAAAAACCAGGTACCGGTGGCGTACCTACTTCTACAACCGTACAGATTATGATTCATTCGATGGAACTGAAAGTTAAACATATTTATCCAAATGATTTCGTTAAAGAACAATTGATGCGATCAATTCAAAGCGATCGTCCAATCGTAATTCCGTTTAGAAAATGGGAACTACATGAGCTACCATCTTTGACTGCAGCAGCAAAACAAGAAATTTGGGCTGTTAAAACGACATCTGCAATAGAGAAACCTCGATATGTTATTGTATTTTTCCAAACTAATAGGAGAAATCTGAAAACTGCAGATCCGTCTTTATTTGATCACGTAAATCTACAAGGTCTTAGACTCGCATTGAATGGTGAATATTTTCCCAATGAAAGAATGCAACTTGATTTTGAAAAAAACGACTTTGCGCTTGCTCATTACAACTACAGCGAATTCAATTCCAGTTACAACAGAGTATCAGTGAAACGACCATTAATGGATTTACTAGCATTCCTAAATCGTGCTTTGTTTGTTATTGATTGTTCTAAGCAAGAAGAATCGATAAAATCATCGACTGTTGATGTACGTCTGCAAATTGATGCTAACAAAGGATTTCCTAAAAATACTAAAGCATATTGTATCATAATTCACGATTGTTTATTGGAGCATTACCCCCTAACAGAAATAGTTAAAAATATAATATAAACTACTACCTATTTAGTATTTGCTCAGCTTTCAAAGAAGTTTCATCATCATCATCATCATCATGAGAATTGCAGTAGTCGACATTCAAGGATTTATAATCGATGAAGTTTTTTATCCAAAAGAAATCGCTATTCAGATTGGTGGTATAAAATCGAATTTTTTATTTAAACCGCCTAAACCATTCCACGAGTTGACTGCCAAAGACAAAAAAACAACGCGGTATTTGGAAAATTTTTTGCATGGAATACGATACGATTCTGGAGATGTAGATTATTCCGATGTCAATGTAATTTTGGAGAAACTCCTACTTGGCAACGTTGATTTGATTTATGTTAGAGGAAATCAAAAAATTGACTTTTTAAAAGCAAAATGTGAAGAACTTGGAATCCATGTATTAATTTATGATGTTGTAAATTATGATGGGACACCCTGTGCAACAAAAAATTTTGAAGCTGTATATTCAGGATGTCCTCACCACGCCAACGGCAAATTTATGTGTGCATATAATAATATTCTTTCTTTGTATAATTGGTTGTATTATACTGTATTACCTAAATAAAGCTATAAAACAAAAATTAAGGTTTTTTTTTATTAAAACACCTTTTAAAAGTTTACAAATATTTATTGTTATTATTATTATTATTTAAAAATACATTTCATCGCTTCATTCTTCGTTTGGTTTCTTTCGCCAAAATTTTCATGATTAACAAGCAAACTCCTGCTAACGTTGCCCATGTTATCTGAACTACTTGACATATTTGCTGTTGCATTGGATCCTCCATAGTAATTTCTAGTTGTTGCATTGGGATTTGCAGATTTGATCGCCATTCCCCCACTCCTTCAGAGTTGTCGTTAAAGATTAATTTTAGTTTGTAGTTAAGAGGCGATTCCACTAATTTTAATGCAAACACCTGCAATTTTCCATCATTTACTGACACCTGACTCATCATTTGCCATGTATTGCATTCTTGTTTTGTTCCGTTTATATCTAAACACACACCAATATGTGCAACGTTTTGCGGAACGTTAACGTAAAGCATGTTATTTAATATTGCTGTTAAAACAACAAAATTTGTTTTTAACAAGGCCATGGTTTTATTCGTCTTGTGGGCGTTGATGATGATGTTGGTAAATATTTTTCAAAAACTTTGTCCCACAAACTTAAATTTTCAATTTTTTTTAATACTTCTTTTTGGTCTTCGTAGACAGAAATTTGTTGGTTTAATTTTCTTATATTTTCACAAAACTCTTCAAGTTTTTGACTGTATTCTCTCGAAGCCATTCTAAAACTAAATATTTTCCATGATATGTTTTCTTATTAATAGCGAAAGCAAAGTCTGTTATCACTCTAACACATCAGTCGATTACGTCACAGGTGTAGTGGCTAACGTATTTGTTTATCATACGGGGGACCCGGGTTCAATTCTGTAAAGATTTTTTTTTTTTTTAAATTTAATTGTATTTAACGCAAAAGTTGGTAGCACTGTAAAGTTGGTAGCATGTAAAGTTGGTACGATGATAGCGAAGCGTAAAAAATTCAAAAATATAACGAAAAAAGAATTGGCTGCTTGTACCAAACGTAAAAGGCCACTCGAAAAAAGAAGAACTGTCCAGCGCTAACGATAGGTGTTCTGCCACTTGAAAAAAGTGAAGTTATGTTCGAAAACTATTGACAGTTGACTGCTAGCGCCCCCTATAGATTTAAAAATTTAAATTTGGCGCGCTTTTGTCAAGTTACGATCCCATTTAACACGTCATCCTACTCTATACCGCAACCCCGTTCCAACGATATGTCATACGTCGAAATCTGTTAGGCCGTTTACGAGATACAACATTAATGCCTTTTTGGCAGCATCAATACGGACTTTTTGACGCTTACTCTTACCCTATACACCAACCCCTTTACAATGATACGTCACACGTCGAAATTCGTTGAGCCGTTTACGAGATATAGCTATAATGCCCTTTTGGCACTATCAATACGGACTTTTTGACGCTTACTCTTACCCTATACACCAACCCCTTTACAATGATATGTCACGTGACGAAATCCGTTGGGCCGTTTACGAGATATAGCTATACTGCCCTTTTGGCAGCATCACTACGGTCTTTTTGACGCTTTATCTTACCCTATACACCAACCCCTTTACAATGATATGTCACGTGACGAAATCCGTTGGGCCGTTTACGAGATATAGCTATACTGCCCTTTTGGCATTCGAAAAAGAAGAGTTGGCTGCTTGCGTTACACGTCAGAGGCCATTTGAAAAAAGAAGAATTGGCTGTTTGTGTCAAATGTCAAAGGCCATTCGAAAAAACAGAAGAATACAGCGCCGCCACCTGTGGCGCCATCTAGCGGCGAAATTTGGAAGTAGTGAGCCCGTATGCCTATTGTTTATCTACTTGAAACTGTTTCGCTCGAGGCAAAAGTCAAATTACCAATGAATACATTTCTTTAGGATTGTGTTTTTTCAACCAAATGGAATTTATCAGTTAAATGTATTAAAAAAAAAGAATGTTTACATACGAAATATTTGTGTGTCTGTTTTATAAATAATAGCAAAAATTTAACAAGGTGATTTAAAAATTAATAAAACTACGAGTGTTTTTAATAGTGGTCCTTATTTCGTTTTGACTAGTTTAGTATAGTTTACTAATTTAAAATGTTTTGTATTATCTAAATATGTTTCATTTAAAAGTATAATGTCTGGATTTTCATTATTAACAATTATTTTTAAATTATCATAATTTGAGTTAACACTTCTGATGTTCCATTGTATTATTTTTAAATTATGTTTAATAAGATGATTGTTCTGATCCATCTGATGTGGGTTCATGATTTGTGGATTCAATGGTTATTACTTGTTTTCCTAGCGCTGATAATTTGGGTAGATTCGGGATAGTTGTAATTTCTTTGAGGAGTCTTTCTTGATACTCAGCTGAAATACTTGTTTGGCTTAAAATATTTCTGAAAAATTCCATCATATTTTCGTTATCCTGATCAATCCATTCGATTTCCATATTATCTTCTGAACTTTTTTGTGTTTGAATGTATTCTATCACATTTTGTACCTGTCTTCTTACTGGTGGGGTAAACAAGCATTCGTTATGTGCTTCTTTATCATAATGTTGTATGGGAGGTGATGGAGGTGGACGTTTCCTACTTTTAACTACCGTTGTGTATCTGTTTCCTCTGTTAGTTATATTATCATAGTTCTGTCTTTCATTGACTGTGATAATTTGTGCCATATTGTTTGCATTTCTATGTGTTTGTTGTAATGATGGAAAGTCTTCTATTGTCGGTGTGAATTTTGGTTGTTCTAATATTTTTGGTATTCTTTGATTCGCTTCATAGTATGAAATATTTTGATACGTCATGATATCTTTAATATTTTTTTGTCTATTATATTCTGGGCATTCTTTTCTGTCTGTTGCATTGTGTGCTTGCTTGCAATGGATGCATGATATTTGATTATTACAGTTAGTCACTTCATGTTCATCTCCGCATTTGTCACATCTTCTTTTACTCCTACATTGTTTAATGGTATGTCCATATCTGAGGCAGTTTTAACATTGTATAACAGGACTAATGTAAAGTTCCACTTTGCTTTCGTAATAGTTGATTTCTATATATTCAGGTAAATTTCTACCATAAAAGGTTACTAGTACCGTTTGACTTGGTTCAAAGCTGTATTTTTGTGGATCATTTTTATCTCGTACTTTTCTGTTGAATCTTTTTGCATGTATAATTTTACATTTTGATTTACCATATTGTATAATTTCTTTCATGTCTGTTTCTGTTTCAATGTCTCTTATAATGCCTTTACACGTGACCAGTGTAGCTGGAATAAACGCTTCCCATTCTCTTATTTTAATCAGTTCACTATCAATGAAATTATTTGCATTGGTGTGGTTATTAAATTCTACTCCTATTCGATTTCTACCTTTCCTGGTAACTTTTTTAATTCCTAATACATTATTATTTTTAAGTACTCTACCTAATGCTATAGGATGTAGACTTCCTATATTTTTTTCTTTGTTTTTCGCTTCAATTATTACTATATATGGGGGTTTATCTAGGTAATCGTATTGCTTTATTTTTGGTGTAACTATATTTGAATTGTGTGTTTCTTTATTTCCTGGGTCCGGTGGTGTGATCTGGAGGCCCATAGGGCCTCCAGATTGATTAGACATTTATTACTCTCTAGATTTTTAGTTGCAATTTATAGGTTAGGATTATGTACAAAGGTTAGAAAAAGCAATGAAAAGGCACAAGCAGATTGCAGACTCACCCTGTTTGGCTTCTCTGTATGTATTCACTTATTATAACACTACTTTTAACACAATAATTTTTTGAGTTAAATCTTTTATTAATATCCACGTGCTCTCTACTTGACAGTTCGAGGATCTCTCCCAGTCACCACTTTAATCGTTAAGATTCAACTCATTTCAGATAACTCGCTTCCTCCTTAAGCAATTTTATGCAATTGAAGCATCTAACTCTAAGAATTAGTTAGCAACATCATTATATGCTTGAAGCATGGACCTACTATAATATAAATTCAAACTTCCATGCCCATTTTATATGTTAAAATGCAATGTACACTCAAAAAAGATCACATCGTATAATAAAACTCTGTATCAAATAGTATGTTAAAAAATGTCGATCAAAATCTAAAAATATTTATTGTGAAAATATATATCGTGTGTACATAATATCACCTAAAAACTGTATAAAGTATAAGGTTAATCACTGCCGCTAACGTGTGCAGTATCAAATATTTTGATTAGCTTATAGGTTGGCAACAAGGTGAGGGAGCCTCAAGAGTGTGATATAAAAACTAGCATTAAATAGCAAAACTTCAAGAAGAAATCACGTATTTGCACCAGGTAATTA
Source organism: Altica lythri (assembly GCA_964028335.1). Taxonomy (NCBI): domain Eukaryota; kingdom Metazoa; phylum Arthropoda; class Insecta; order Coleoptera; family Chrysomelidae; genus Altica; species Altica lythri. The sequence goes on along the minus strand of OZ034806.1, from coordinate 8,352,415 downwards.
TGTCAAGTCATAAAAAGTTAAACTCGAAAATTTCCGAAGAAGTAACCTATGCGCATATATAATGCGGTTAATAAAAGAATATTTATAATATTTTAAAGAACTTTGTGAAAATAATAAAGAATATTTATTAATTACATTATAATTTTCCAAAAAGTTAACTGAAATACATTTCTTAAAAACTATGTAGCCAACAACCTCAAAATTATAATGCAGGATATAATACAACCTATAGATACTGCAACCATGTGACGGTACTATAGACTACAATACAATACTCATTACTGAATATTATTATTATTATTATTATTATTATTATTATTATTATTATTATTATTATTATTATTATTATAAATATAAAATACAGATCTTAATATGTATACCTACTTAGGTGACAGAATAATAAAATAAACTGTCAGACACAATGTGATACGTTTCCAATATACTAAAACAGACTGTTTTTTGTATCTCTACCTCTTTTCAATGTACTGAATGTTTAAAGGGTATTCAAAGGACTTATAGTTCTAATAACGTGTGGTAAATATTTCATCTTTGTTTTAAACCACCAATATACCTTTATGTGTTTTTGTTTCTATCTTCATTACATATGTAACGTAATGTAATGATTTTGCCGATTTAATACCATACAAATTTCCACCGCCGTGCATACGGATACATCAAACAAGCGACAACAATCAGCTGATTTTGATCTAGTTATCTGTATTTTTTAAGACTATTGACACATAAAACAAAAATAATCAATTAGTTGTAAAATTTGTAATATTAGTAATATTGATCATTTTACAGACTGTGATGAATAGAAAACAAAATAACTAATATACCCGTATTACATCTACATCTTCTTCACGAATAAATTCAAGGTCGCTTTTTCAAATGGTTTCGTCCAACTTGTCGAATTAGCACTTGTTTTAATTTTCATCAAATTTTCTCGTGAATTCAGGGAGCCAATCTTAACAAAAGACAACAAAAACAATTTTTGTTGCACGAATGTGTTTAGTGGTTGATTTATTAATAATTATTGTTATTCGAAGTGGGATGTGAGTTTTTATAAACAATGTTATTCTCAATAAACTTTCCATTTAAATAAAAAAAATCTTTAAAGGTTGGTCAACCTGCTTGTAATCAGACATTTGCGTGAATTTTGATAAAGGGTCCCTATAGTAAAGAAGAATTCATTTGTCAACTTCTTCACCACGAAGTTCGTGTTCTTCACGATAAAATTGTTGATGTAATACCGGTAAAATTATCATGTGAAAGAAATAATTAAATAAGACCTGTTGATACAATTTTGAAAGTGTAGTAGGTACTTATGTTTTCTTTAAGATAGTTCCAGAAGATATCATTAAAAGAATTCTATTACATAAAATTACAAACAGCAAAAAGTACAATACGTTTAAACTAGCTGCAATTTTAATCATATTACCAAAGATTCACTCTAACTTTAAAGTGAGTATTCAACTTTATAATTAAATTCTTAAAAAAATTATATCATAAAATCATCTAAAACCATATAATAACAAATTAAAGTAAATAGAGGTTTTTCTTTTAAAGTTAAAGTTATTCGTGCTGTTGTTATTCCTATTTGCATTTTAATCAATCGAGAAAATAAAGCACTAAAATCAGCAAACCTCCGAAATTTGTAAAGTAAGATGGATTGGAATGCAGTTTTTTTGTACTGGATTCGTTAGATCGTCAGGAAATTATGTCGCTATTTATCATAATAAAAAAAAATGCATATCTGCATTAGAAAATTACATTTAAAAAGTGCATTCCGAACAGACAATTGATAGAAAAATTACTCAACTCGGTAATTATTACTGGAAATGGGTTCAATTTTTGTAGTCGGTGGTTTTTGGGGTCGCTGATCACGAATACCACGATTCTGAAATACCATGCACCTAAAGCCCAGGGTGCAAATTCTATACAAAATCAGTGTACACTTGGCAATCGGGGGATTTTGGGGTCGTTGAATACGAATATCATGACGGGGGTGGTCTCCGAGACACCTGGTGCTTAGGACGGACCTCGTCTTTAGTAATTTTACGCAAATTCGATACAAAATGAGTGTGCACTCGGTACTAGGGTTTTTCTGGGATCACTAAACACGAATATCATGGTGCGAATATCGAATTTTTTACGTCTTTTCAACACTTACAAAAATTTATGTTCAGCGACCTCAAAAACCCCCTAATATCAAATTACGACTAATTTGTAACAAAGTTGTATAAAATTCCAGAAGAAGAGGTAGGTACCAGGTGTCCACCCTGGACACCAGGTACTTCGCAGACTTTCGGCTCCATGATATTCGTGTTCAGCGACCCCAAAAAAACCTCCTAGTTCCAAGTGTGCACATTCATTTTGTATAGAATTTGCATAAAATTCTTGGAGACGAGGTCCGACCTGAGCACCAGGTGCTTTGGAGTATTTTAGCACCATGACATTCGTGTTGAGCGACCCCAAAAACCCCCGAGTACTAAGTGTACAATGATTTTGTATAGAATTTGGATAAAACTCTAGGAGAAGAGGTAATTACCATGCACCCCTGGCACCAGGTGCCTCGGAGAGTTTCGGCATCATGATATTCGTGTTCGGCGACCCCAAAAATCCCTCGAGTACAGAATTTAAACCCATTTCCAGCAATACTTATTGAGTTGTAATTTTTCTATCTATTGTCTTTTCGATATGCAGCTTTCAAATGCAATTTTCTAATGCAGAAATGCAATTTCTCATTTTTACATTATGAAAAATAGCGACAAATTTTCCTGACGCTCTAACAAATTGAATGCAAAAAACCGCATTCTGATCCATTTTACTTTCGACATTTCAGAGGTCCAATGCTTTATTTAATGCTGTTTATACAAATACATACTTATTAAATATTACAACACTCATGTATATGATGATCTATCCATTTTAAAATCAAAAGAAGGTAAGTATCTGCAATTTAAAATTTATATTGACTATTATTAAACGTGGGTAAGTCAATTCGTATTTTCAAATAAAATATTAACATTGGCAACACCGCACTGTAATGTCCAGGTACTCACAGCGTTTGTCCAGTTAGTACCATTATACAATTTTATTTGCGTCCAGCTATTTCCGCAGAAATAGTTTATATATTTTACCAAATATTCTGAAATAATGTCCAGTTAATGCCGTAGTGTTGTACAAGTATATATTTAATTCTATGTCCAACTACTTCCGCTCTTGTATATAGTGTAGAGATAATACTGGGAAATACCCTTTATATGCAATGAGGAAGCAAAAAAAAACTCAGGTGCTTCTAAGAGAGTGCCTTTTTATTGCGATCTTAGCTTTCGTCTATGCTTATAGACTTCTTCAGAGAAAAACTACAAAAAATTAGAAACATATATATGACCATATGGAAACAAAAATTTTCAAAAAAATTATCTTACCCAAATAGTGGCATCAAAAAACTCAAAGTGATTTGGGCTTTGAACAAAGAAAGTGTTGACATACAGGTACGTAAATTATCATAATTAACACCTAACAAACTAAGCAAACTATAGTATGTTATTTTAATATTATTTCTTATGAAAACGAACAATTTCAGCCAAACTAGCTGAGGTGGAAAAAGAAAAATTAAACAACAGAAAACGAACATGTGGATTCAATGACATTTGTAGACTAAGTGGCACAAGTAAAGTGTACCAACCTCAAATTAGCAAAGCTAAAACCGCCAATAGGTAAAATTTAAATTTTTTTTTCAAACATTATATGATTAAAAACAGACAAACAATTGGTCAAAAAGATGTAACAAATATTATTTTATACAACGCCTGCTCTGGAAGTTGACTTTTCGAGCGCAGTATGTCATCTCCGAAGTACACAATAGTCGCATACTTGACTATATGTATTTCATAAACGCACATGTTTGGTTATGACCACATAACTACACGGATTCCGCCTAAACTATCTGTCGTTTTTATTTGACTAGAGAGACTACTCGATCAGTCCTAACCCTTTTTAATTTATGTCACAACTGTCACAACGCAACTGTATTAAACGCAAAAAGAAAGTGTAGGTAATTAAAAAAAGTGTACTATTTAAAATAATGGTCGATTTAACAAGATGTTTAACTCCACCTGAACTAGTTGAATCAGCTAAAAATGCAACAACAAATTTATTGCCAGATGTGTCAAAAGAAAAAATTATTTGTTATATTCCTCTTAAATTATACTTCCAGAGCAGTAGTTGTATAAAGTATTGATCCTAACACTTGCGGAAATTAACTTTCCCGCACTTAAACTGCTTGCCCGAACTCCGCTTCGCGTCGTTCGGGCATCTGCAGTTCGCGTACGGGAAAGTATAACTTTCCGCACTTGTTAGGATAATAACTATTATATAATTAATTGTTTGAAAAAAAACAGTTGTTTATAAATAAAGTTTAACAAAATTAGGAAAAGAGATCTCAGTTATTACTCCCATATTCAGTACAGTTTAGAGTATTAAATAATCTATTCTAGATCACTTATATAAACATCAGGTAATCTTTTTAATTTAGGGCCGATTTCACCAACGAGTTAAACTTGATTAAGGACTGTTTAACGTCGATTAAAGTAAATACATATTTCACCAACTTTGTAAAACGGGTTTAAGATTAAACGACGTTAATAATTTTAACTGGCGAATATTGACGAGTTATCTTATGAAAACTCGATTAACGAGAACCATAACAACAGTGAATCTGTATTTTGAGGTTAGGTATTTGATCGAAATTAGTAAAAAAGTTGGGAAGTTGGGCTATCGTAAAATGCAAAGAAGACTAATGTTGGCTTTAGATGATAGTAGTGATGATGAAGATGAACTTTTTATTCGTCGACCGAGATGGATACGTGAAAGAGAGGATCACTTTAATAACCTAGACGTCGATTTTTTTACTAGATTTCGGCTTACCAAACGGACTGTTTTGTCAGTATTAATACAAATTGAGAATAGTCTGGAATTTACATCTGATAGGTAAATATAGAAAAATATCACAGGTTTCAATGGATACAACAATCTCTTTTCAGAAATTACAGCGTTTCTCCTATGAATCAACTACTCTGTGCTCTTCGATTTTATGCCACTGGCTGCTTCCAACTAACTGCTGCGGATTTAAGCGGTTGCAGTATATCTACAGCAAATAGAATAATTCATAAAGTTAGTTGTGCAATAGCAACACTTCGACCTGTACATGTTCGTTTTCCAGATACTCGTGACGAAATTAGAAAAACTCAGTTGGAATTTTACAACAGAGCACGGTTTCCTCGATTAATAGGTGCCATTGATTGTAGTCATGTGAGATTGAGGAAATCACCTGGTATTTAGTAACATATATACCTAAGTCAATTCTCTCTATATATAAAAAGACACATACATTTTAGATAAGCCCTGCTTATCCTTTTTCTGTTTACTCACATTTATGTTTGATATTTGTTAATTGTATTTATATTATTTTGTGAATAAACATATTATTATATTATTATTAATTCTAAATTAAAACAGTTCATGTTTTTAGGTGGCGAGCATGCTGAAATTTATAGAAACAGGAAAGGTTATTTTTCATTGAATATTCAAGCAATATGCAATGCAAAATTAGAATTTACCGACATTGTTGCAAGATGGCCAGGGAGTACGCATGATTCTCACATTTTTAATAATTGCTATCGGAGAGCAATTTTTGAACAAGGCACATATGGGGATGCAGTACTTGTTGGAGATGGGGGGTATGCATGTAATAGTTATATGATGAGATTTTCTCAGTGCAATACTCCATCTGAGAACTTGTATAACGAGTCTCAGATAAGAACGAGAAATGTTGTAGAACGTATCTTTGGTATATGGAAAAAGCGTTTTCCAGCTATGGCCCTTGGTTTGGGATTCAATGTTGAAAACTGTTTCGCTGTAATTGTTGCCACAGTTGTTCTACATAATATTGCTCGTAGGGTAGGAGAAGCCAATCCACCTGACGACAATCAACTCATTTTGCCTGCTCCTTGGGATGTTTTATTAAATGAGGGTGATATACAAGATCCAATACATGAACCAAGACAAAGAAATAACCCAAATTACAGAGTTCGCAATGATATTGTGATGAACTTTTTTGAAAGGTATATTATTATAATTGCACTGTTGAGATATATTTTTACATTGGTATTTTTTTAGGTTGAGGTAACTTAATGTTATTGTCAAGACGTTCCATCTGTTTCTTGCATTATGTGAACAAAATTAAAAATACATTAATCTTGTTTTTGTCTTGTCTTTTCTAGTTCTACATATTTTTTGTACTTTGTGTATTACATATTTGCTTAAAATCTAAAATTAATAAACTAATCAGAATAATGTGTTTTAATAACCCTACATATAAAAGATTTATAATTATTTTTTTAAATTTTCCAATTCATGCCTAAAAATTTGTGTCTTTAATTGTTCTTGCTCCAATTTTTCTTTCTCCTGCAATTCTTGGAGCAAGAGTATTCTCATTTTAACGTCATGTTCTTCAGTAGCCTGTTCATTTGCTATTTCCAACGTCTTTAGTTTGCCTTGTACAAGGATATTTTGTTTTTCTTGGAGGACTGGTCTCCTCCTACTTGGCGTTTTACTACTTGAAGGCCGTGAAATATCCTGCAATTGTGAAATAATCTGTGATTTCGAAATATTCTGCAATTGTGAATTAGGCCCTTCATCGTCGCCATCAGTGAATTCAATTATAATATTTTCGTCATTGCAAACTTTCAATGAGGAGGATGTTGGTTTTCTCAACATAGATGGTTGATAATTTGACCAATCATCAGGTGGCTCTTTATAATCTTCTTCTGTCTGATTATAAGTTGTATCAGCTACTAAAAAATAAAATATTCAAAACATATTTCAACAAAAGCGAATATTAGTGAGTAATGTGAACTAAACTTTTCAAGATTGTATTGATAATGTAATGTACATTTTATATTTTTTATATTTTTTTACAAATTATTTATATACTTTATAAAGGAGCCGGAAACAACCTATAGACCTAGGCGGAATGCCTGTATTGTCTTTTAATGTTTTTCCCGGTTCAATAATTTCGTTTCACACATAATGAATCAACTTACAGGTCTGATCATAAAGACTTAAGTCATTATCAAATGAATGGTTATATCCATGCACATTTGGGCGAAGCAACGGAATGATTCTGTCAATAATGGTATCAACTTTGACATTTTTTGGTGGGCCCCCTCCTAAAAAAAATATTTAATTAAATATTGGAAACATTATCATAAACATGCTCTACAAATTTTTAATTTTCGAAATAAACATACCTGTTCCAAATTGATTTTGATTTTGAATGGTGATTGTATGTTTAGCCTTTTTTTAAGTTTTCCCACAGGTTTTTAAGAACTACCCAGTCCCTTTGCATGAAGGTGGAAGTTGAGTTGAATTCCTCAGCAATTTCTTTCCATTTTTGGCATTTCATTTTCACACTGACTCTGTCTGTCCTTTTGCACTGCACAATATGATAATATTTTTCAACAAAATCTACCAGATGACTTTTCTCTCCAAGTTGAAAAACCGGGTCTCTTTTCCTCTTATTGCTTTCTGAATCCATTCTCTAAATTTAGTAATACTATACAAAATACAAAACAATGCAAACTCCAGAGTTCACAACCAGTTCATAATAATCACGATCCCGTATTTGTGAAAAAATAGTGTGAGTGAATATGAGGTTATTTGTTATTTCTTTGACATTAACCTGTGACACTGACAGCTAAAAGCTCAAAACATCATGTTACGACACCAACTTGCTTGACACCAATGTTATCATATTGTTTTCCGAGTTTAATTTAATCTAGTTTTGAGATGGTAAAATCGGAATTTGATTAAACGGGATTAAAAACAACGCTTTACTTAACTAGAGTTTAATGAAACGGCGTTTAAGCATGTTTTGGTGAAATTGGCCCTCAGAGTTCTTCTGTTTTAACAGTAGAGTGTAAATCGAATTTAAATTGTCAACATCCTTTTTATGGTTTATGGCATTTTTTGAATTAAACCATAAAAAGGATGTTGACAATTTAAGTTCGATTTACTCTCTACTGTTAAAACAGAAGAACTCTAAATTAAAAAGATTACCAGATGTTTATATAAGTGATCTAGAATAGATTATTAAGGGCCAGTTTATTAATGTTCTGGCAAAGTGTCTGGTAAACTTATCTGGCTGACAACATAGAAAAGGCGTTTAACAATGTCTGGTTAGTGCTAACAAGAAGATAATTTTTAACAAACGGGAGGATAAACAAACAGCCGATATATCCAGTTGTTAAGCTCTTGAAAGTTGGATAAAGACATGCAAGCAGGAGTTTTGTACAAATCTGAAGATAAAAATGAATGTGTTTTTTGATGTAAATATTTTTTCTGATGAATCTGATTCGGATGATGAATTAGCAGATTATCAGAACGTCGTTTTTAGAAGACCTCGTACATTACACCACAGACCAAATCATATGAATTATTGAGATGACACAGATTTTGTAAATCGATACAGATTAACAAAGGAAACAGTTCAGCATGTGTTGGAACTAATTCAAGATAATATAAAATATCCTACTGAAAGGTATTATCTTAAAAAGTTTTATTTGTGTAACTGTATAAAATATATTAACCTGTATTTTAGGAATTTGGCTCTTAGCCCTCTACAACAATTCCTGCTCTGCTTGCGTTTTTATGCATCTGGAGACTTCATGATTTCCATAGAAGACCATGCAGGAGTACACAAATCAACTGTGTGCAATATTATGAAAAAGGGTAACAAGGGCAATTTGTTTAATAAAAAGACATTACATTAATCTTCCTGTAGAGGATGAAATAATTCGTGTACAACAGGGATTCTTTAATATAGCTGGTTTCCCTAGAGTTGTATTGGTAATTGATGGCTCACATGTTAAAATCCAAAGCCCAGGTGGAAATCAAGCCGAGTGGTATAGAAACCGAAAAGGTTTCTTTTCGATAAATGTGATGGTAAGTTGTGATCATGAAATGATCATAAGGAATATCGTTACCAGGTGGCCTGGTTCATCCCATGATAGTGTGATCGAAAAAACGTATTTATATTGCCCTTGACATAAGATGACACACACTACATTCACGCACACATGGAAGAAGAAAAAAGAAGGCTATGTTCCCATAAAGTAAAATTTCCCATAGGAGGCACAACGCGTATTTCCATTTTAGGAAACTCCTATAAAGAAAGGTGAAGTTAAAACCAAACTGTTAATAATAATTTTGAAAAGCAAGAAAGAAACACGGATCGACAGATATAATTAGGGATTTAATAAGTCTATTGGCTCCATTAAATCCAGCAGTCACGGTAAATACGAGATACGTAAAATCTAGTTCAATAGTAGCTAATAGCACGATTTTAGATAAAACTCAACGGTGGTAAGAATTGGATATGAAATAAACAAACATGGTATTCAACTAGAAATGGAAAATATTGAAAAAGAAAGAAATAAAATATTTTATGGTTGTCTGTAGTTTTGATAGCTGCGCGTATCACACGTCTAAAATAATTTAGAGACAAAATCGGTAAGTCAACATCGGTATGAAGTAACCAATAGTATGGAACTTCAAAGTCATAGTCAGTATATGACAACTATAATTAATAAAAAATCAAAAGGAGATAAAGATAGAACTAATGGTTACTTGTCTTCCTTAAAAGCTCAACAGACCAACTACCGGGCAGAATTCCCTACGGCTTCCCTAGGCTTATCTCTCGTGACAACTGATAAGGTCAAAGTAATCATCATCTGGAAGAAGAATAAAAAAAAATAACATCTAGCTGAAAACCTGTTCATTAAAACTTACAGGTGGTAGTTGAATTCATCAATATTCGTAAGACAAATAAAAATCATAGACTAACTATTAAACACTCTTAGACTAAAAAAAAGGAGGTTAAACACAACGGTTCTAAACAAATCCCCACATAATGATATACTAAATCCCAGTTAAGGAAATAGTGCTAAAACTATCTAGTACTAATCATACTAAACCAAAATGTGTAAAGGTACACCATACGGAAATACAACATCTAATAATGTCGATAAGAAAGCAGTGATTAATCACTTCAAGATACGGTAAATATACCGAGAAAATAATTTTTCTAGACTTTATCGGTAAGATAATGAATGTCGTCTTCATTAAACGGTACGGTAGAATTAAGTGATTATTTTTACTAAACGGTAAGATAAGGACAAAATTAACAGGAAATAATTTTCAACTATATAAAGACGGTAAGGTACTTTAAGTGATACATAAACTTAATTGTAAAGTTCTTAACGGAATTCGTATCACTAAACTGAAGACAGGAATAAGATCAGGAATGTGAAAACGATGAAATAATTTAGGTGAATTTCCACCTCACGGACGATCACAAATCAAACAAAAAATTCCCAGAAAGTACATGAAATACTTAAACAGAGAGGGGAAAATTTTCATTTAGTCGCCTCTTACGACAAGCAGTTAACACTTTTGGGGGTATTCTATTTCCGCCGCCCAAACAGGGTTGGAAAGGAAACTGAAAACAACAGAAAAAGAAACGGAAGATATGAAAGGGTACGGTAAGTTCATATCAAGTGAGAACTACTCGTGGCAAGATTCATCTTCAGACGAGTTGTCTGAATCTGAATGGTAGGGTTTTAAATCTTTATAAGGAGTTTATTTTATTTCACATTTTACATTTTACATATGCATGAATATGAGTAGTTAAACAAGGAGAGCACCAGCTATTTTTTTGAACATAACCTCACTTTTTTTGAGTTGGCTGCTTGCGCTAAATGTCAAAGGACATTCTTCTTTTTTCGAGTGGCCTCTGACAGTTGACACAAACAGCCAATTCTTCTTTTTCGAGTGGCCTCTAACGTTTAACACATGCAGCCAATTCTTCTTTTTCAAGTGGCCTCTGACGTTTGACACAAACAGCCAATTCTTCTTTTCGTATATTTTTGAATTTTTCGCGCTTCACTGTAATCGTACCAACTTTACATGCCTCACATTATCTCAACTCACCCTAACTCACCCTACCACCCCTCATTATCAACCCCAGTGCCCAAATAGAACTTAGAATAATTTTGTATGAGAATAAGTGTAGAAAAAAAATTCTGTGTGATGTCTGTTGTGGTATTCGAACCCACAAAGCATGTGTATAATGTTGACGCCTTAACCAACACGGCTATCATCTGACTTGAAAAATAAAGTTGAAATGTGTTAGATAAACAGCTCCGTCTACGTCATATACAGTTGTTGGTAAGTTAGCACAGGCGTACTGTTGATTTTTTAGATATTTAGCAGTGCCGTACCTAACAAAAATAATAATAATAAACAAGTCTTATCGCAATAAAGATAACAGAGTACGGATTTCGTCACGTAACATCATTGTAAAGGGGTTGCTGTATAGGGTAAGATTAAGCGTCAAAAAGACCTTATTGATAGTGCCAAAAGGGCATTATAGCTATATCTCGTAAACGGCCGAACGGATTTTGACGTGTGACGTATCATTGTAAAGGGGTTGCTGTATAGGGTAAGATGAAGTGTTCAAATCTTCTTTTCGCTACCAACTTTACAGTGCTACCAACTTTCGCGTTAAATACAATTAAATTTAAAAAAAATTCTTTACAGAATTGAACCCGGGTCCCCCGTATGATAAACAAATACGTTAGCCACTACACCAATAATAATAATAATAAACAAGTCTTATCGCAATAAAGAAAATATTTTTTAAATTAAATGTTAAAAGCGCGTGACCTTGGCGCTAGAGTTGGACCGCAATGTGAAACAATTATATTATTATTCTTAGAAAATGTCCTTATCATTTTATAGGTTTCACATTTCTGCTTAATCGCTGAATTATGCTCCACCTGCAGTGATTATGAAATGACATCATATTAATGAATAAAACAATAAAAGATAAGAAATGCAACTAAGCGGTTTTATATAATATAAATAAAAATGATGACCTAATTAATGCAGTTATTTATCAGGAAGCTATGAGTCATCCCGATGCATAAAGGAATTTTTAGACAGTAGCGTCACATAATATGATTAGTAAATATAAAAAACAACATAGAGAATATATTGTAAACGCGACAATTAGGTATTAATTTTTATCGACGCCTATGTGTTTCGGCTAAGTCGTACATATTTAAAGAGTGGTCTGGAGGTAATTTCTTCATTATTGTTGTGCTCTCTTGAAATCCAGTTCAGTGCAAGAGCTCTTCTGTTACATACTCATAAAGGTAAGAATTTTTATCTTATTTAATTTTATTTTTGAGTTTATTTAATTATTTGTTTATGTAATTTTATTTTTGAGTTGATTTAATTTTATTTTTCTTCAGTTAAGTTTATTTTTCATGATTTATTTGTATTAATTTTATTTTTGAGTTGATTTAATTTTACTAATTTTATTTTTGAGATTATGTAATTTCATTTTTCTTCAGTTAAGTTTATTTAATTATTTGTTTATGTAATTTTATTTTTGAGTTGATTTAATTTTATTTTTCTTCAGTTAAGTTTATTTTTTATGATTTATTTGTATTAATTTTATTTTTTAAATGATTTAATTTTATTTTTCATGATTTATTTGTATTAATTTTATTTTTGAGTTGATTTAATTTTATTAATTTTATTTTTGAGATTATGTAATTTCATTTTTAGGTTTATTTAATTTTTAGGTGAATTTTATTGTGAGTTGAGTAAACCGATTCAGAGCAAATTTTTGGTGGAAAACAATTGGTTCAAGTGCAAGAGCTCTCTTGACATCCAGTTCAGTTTCAAGTGCAAGAGATCTTCTGTTACATCCAGTTCAGTTTCAAGTGCAAGAGATCTTCTGTTACATATCCACAAAGATAAGAATTTTTATTTGCAATTATGAATAACGATAGGTCTAATGCTATTGTAAAAGAATTATCTATATCATATAAAGCGTTAATCTCCAGTTTTTCACACAGAGAAGCAAATAACTTACTAAAAAAAATTAAAAGGCATATCAGCAGTCTTAATACAGATATTCGGAGGGGAAATTTGGATATTGGGACTTTAAGAAATTTACAAAAAAAAAAAATTTTTCATTTATCTAAACAGGGATCGGGGTTAACAGAAAAATTAGGGGTAAAATGGGTCGATTTAGAATCTGCTTTTCATTCAAGAATTAGGACTGCTGTTGTCGTTAATTTAAAACATAAAGACCTTAATAGTTTTTTTGGTGATGCGTTTAAGCTAGTTAAGAGTAGAATAGCTAACAGTTTGAAAAAATTTAATATGATTAAAGTAAATACAACATTTTGCGGGGAATTTATTAAAAAATCTAAGGAAATCGAAGACATTTTGGAGTTTAAATATTTTAACACAAAAAACGCAGTAATAGATGCAGGTACGGATCTTGCATTGTTATTCAATGAAAAAATTGTTGATAAAGTAATGAGTAAATTATCGGAATTTCAACTTAAAGAGTCTGGATGGGCTTTAAACAAAATTGTTTCACTGGAAATTAACATCAATAAATATGAGATAGGTAACGGTGCTTCATCATACATTAAGCTACCTGATCCTATACTAAAAAAGCAAGCATGTATTAATATTAAAAATTTAGATGAAGCATGTTTTTACTGGTCGGTAACAGCATCATTGTATCCAGTTAATAAAAACGTAGATTTGGTAAAATCGTATCCTCACTATGCAGCAGTTTTAAAAACACAAGGTTTGGACATGCCAATGCCCCTAAATGCTATTTCAAAATTTGAAAAATTAAATAATATTTCAATTAATGTGTACGCTTTAGAATTAAATGCCGCGAAAGATAAACCGGTTTACACAATTTATCCTGCCCGACTAACAAAAGAAAAATTAAATAAACATGTAAATTTATTGCTTATTCAGAACAAATACTTTCCAAAATTAAATGATTATAAAGCTCCATCAATGGATACGGAAAATGAAGATATCAAATATCACTATTGTTTAATCAAAGATTTATCTCGACTAATATCAAGTCAAGTTAACAAACATAATGGGCAAAAATATATTTGTGATCGATGTTTAAATTACTTTAGTAGTCAGGAAAAATTAAGCAATCATGATGAATACTGCAAAGATCTGAACAATTGCAAAATATCGTACCCACCATTTGATCATGTAGAGTTTAAAAACCACGTATACAAGCAGACTACACCTTTTGTCATTTATGCAGATTTTGAGTCAGTGCTACGTCCTCATAACAAGAACTTGGGGAAACATACACGAAAGTTTCAGAAACATGAGGCGTATAGTGCAGGATATTATCTTAATTGCTCCTATGATAGTTCGCTATCATTTTATAATGAATATTGTGGAGAAGACTGCATGGGTTGGTTCGCTGCTGAAATGACAAGGATGGCTAAATTTATTGAAGACAAAATTAAACATATCGAACCAATGATTGTCAAGCCTAATTTACTTAATGCAACAACATGTCATATATGTGAGCACCCCTTCAAAGAGAAGGATACTATCGTACGAGACCATTGTCATTTCTCTGGAGATTTTAGAGGGTTTGCGCATGAGCATTGCAACTTAAATTTTAGAAAACAGTTTGTTGTACCTATAGTCTTTCATAACCTGTCGGGATACGACTTACATTTTTTAATTTGAGATTTATCCAAAAAAGGTAGTATAAGCTTGCTCCCTATAAACAAAGAAAAATACATTTCATGTACACTAAGTAATGACGAGAGCGAAGTAAAGTTTAGATTCATAGACTCGCTGCGATTTTTAGATTCCTCCTTAGATAAACTGTCTGCTTTACTAGAACCATCAGATCTACATTATCTACGTTCACAATTTCCCAATTTAACATCTGAACAATTTGAACTATTAAGTAGAAAAGGGGTGTTTCCTTATGAATACATTGATTCAATGGAAAAATTAGACGATACGGAACTGCCATCCAAAGATAAATTTTATAGCACACTGACAGATGAAAATATTACTGACGATTTATACACGCATGCACAAAAGGTTTGGCAATCATTTGAAATAAAAAATTTAAAAGAATATAGCATGCTGTACATGAAAACAGATATCTTGCTTTTAGCATCTGTGTTTGAATGTTTTCGTGAAAAATGTCGAAAAACGTATGGTCTCGATCCTGCTTGGTATTATACGCTCCCCGGTTATACGTTATATGTTAAAATATACCAAATCTAAATTGGATATACTCAAAGATATAGACCAAATCATGTTTATAGAGAAAGGTATAAGAGGAGGAATCAGTCAATGCAGCAATAGATATGCTAAAGCAAACAACAGATACATGCAAAATTTTAATCGAAAAGAATCTGAAAAATATTTAATGTACTTGGATGTCAACAATTTATATGGTTGGGCAATGAGTCAACCTCTACCATATGGGGATTTTAATTGGGTTGACACAAACATCGATGTGACTCAAATACCAGACGATGCTGATGAGGGATATATCCTCGAAGTGGATATAGAATACCCTCAGCATTTACATGATCTACACAACGATTTACCGTTTTGCCCAGAACATCGAAAACCCCAAGGATCAAAAATACAAAAACTTATGACCACTTTATATGACAAAGAAAAATACGTAATACATTATCGAAATTTAAAGCAGGCTATAAAACATGGATTGAACGTGAAAAAGATTCACAGAGTGTTGAAATTTAAACAGTCTGCTTGGTTGCGGCCCTATATTGAATTAAATACTAGACTAAGAACAGCTGCAAAGAATGAATTTGAAAAGAATTTATATAAATTAATGAACAATGCAGTCTTCGGAAAAACCATGGAGAATATACGGAAACATCGAATTGTTAAACTCGTTAGATCTTGGGAGGGTCGATATGGAGCAAAGAACTTGATAAGCAGTCCTAGGTTTAGTTCGAGAAAAATCTTTGATGAAAACCTTGTAGCGATAGAGCTTCATAAAACCGAACTGGTATTTAATAAACCATTGTACATTGGCATGTCGATTCTTGATTTGTCAAAGACGTGTATGTATGACTTTTATTACAGTTTTCTACTGCCTACGATGGGTGTAGACAACTGTATACTTTTATACACCGATACCGACGCGTTTCTTCTAGAAATGCAATGCAATGATGTTTATACTAAATTAATTAAAGCCTATCCAGAAAAATTTGACACCTCAGACTATGAACCAAACAATGCGTACGGTATTTCACTCTTAAATAAAAAAGTCATAGGATTAATGAAAGATGAAGGCAACGGCAAACTTTTAACAGAATTTGTGGGGTTGCGTTCAAAAATGTACTCGTATTTAACAGAGGGTGATAAATGCGTTAAAAAATCAAAAGGGGTTAAAAAGAATGTCGTTGCAAAGAAAATTACTTTTGATGATTACCTTTCTTGTCTGAGAGATAGTAAATTGAAAACAGTTAACCAATGCACGTTCCGTTCCTACAATCACAATGTGTTTACAATCGAACAAACCAAAATCGGTCTAAGTCCACACGATGATAAACGCTTTTTATGTAATGGATCTTTTGACACTTTAGCATGGGGCCATCGCGATATAATGCTCGATTTATGCTACTTATAATTGGGAAAATAAAAAATAGTTGTAAATTAATTAGTTTTTAGTTTTCTATTGTTTATTGTATATCTAACATTAAATAACAGTTGTAAAGTAATTAGGTTAGTTTTTAGTTTTCTATTGTTTATTGTATATCTAAAATTTTTTATGTTTACAATAAATTTTTAATCTGAATCTATGGTGTATTATTTTCTTTTAAATATGTTCCGTTGAAACGACCAAAATAACGTTCAAATTCGTCGTTTAGACGTCTATTTTTTGACACTTTGACGTTCATGAATTTAATAACGAAAAAAACGATAAAAAGTGTTACTTTTTGTCACTTTGAAATAATGTTTTTCCATAAGAAATACATGTAAATCGAAAATTTTTTCTTATCAGTTTTTTAAAACGTTGAAACGGCAAATTTTAACGCTATCTTGACGTTTGGACGTTTCACATTTTAGAACTGTGACGTTCATGAATTTTGTAACGATAAAATAACATTTTTTGACGCTATATTTATCGATTTTGAAATAAAAGTCATTATTTTTTTTTTATAAAAGTTTATTTCATATTTTCTAAATCTCTTATTACATTTTGTTTATAAAAGTAAATATACTGACGCAAAGCGTTACATAATAAAGGATCAGTACACATTTCACAAAATACATCTAATCCTTTAAACCAGTTAAAATCAAAATTTTTTTTTACAATATCTATAACATTATTATAATAACAATTAAAGTTAATATTTTCTATAAGTGAAATCTGATAAGCTACGATACAATGATGTACTCTAACAAGTTCATCTGCATCCTTTTCCGTTGGATGAAATCTTACGCCATGTTTTTCAACTTCTATGAACCTGGTGTCATCGGATACCAACTGTCGTATTGTACAAAAATCTCCACAGGAAAATGTAAATGCACTCTGGATCAAACTCATCTTATCTAAATAGTCAATAAGATCAAGCCATTCCATTTTCCCAAACGACAATTTACTTGGCTTGCAGTATTCTGATAAAATAATAGCTGGAGAAAATGTTCTTGCAGGAGATAAGCCAACTTTTATAACATACCCCTCAATTGCGAAAGATGATTGTAGCAGCAAATAATTTTCACGTTTTGCTTTGTCTTCGTAAAAATTTACAATTTTGTTTACTTCTTCCATATAGATAGAATCTTCACTACTACTACTACTACTCTCAGAATATGACGGTAAGTTTTCACTACTATAACCACTGTCTTGTGTCATCATCGTTTAATACTTGATAAAACTTGTGTTGAAACTAAGTAAAAAATAATTGCTTCTGCTTCTAAGGACAGTTTTAGTCGGACTGCAGACTCAACGGTTTGAGCAATAGATGATATGAATCAAAAAGGCCCCCGGAAGCTGTGAAAACGTATCTTGTTTGTCATAAGAATACGTGTAAAAAATGTTCAAAGTAAGAAACAACAGAGTTTATAAAATATTAGATTTTTCGATCCAGCTATTATGCGAACTATCAAACCCTAGCCATTTAACGTAGATTTTATTGCCTTTTTTCCTCAGCACTTTTTCAACAGGGTAAACATCAGGATTTTTTGACTTTTGTAGCTCTTCCTCGTAAAATGCTCCTTTAATTGGCGATCCATGTAAATCCTCCAACATGTATGTTACAGGATTAGTTATGTTCACTTTGGTAATTTTAAAAAGCTCCGTAGTCCAATTAGGTGTATAGCCTTTATCGAATAGATGCTTTGCCTTGCTTATGCGCACCACATCTCCAATTTTATATTTTCACGGGCCTGCTATTTTCAAATGATTATAATGTTGCTTCAGAATCTCTTTTTCATTGGATCTGTTTACCTGAGACGGCTTTTGACCAATCGTTCTATGTTTGCTTTCGTTGTACTCTTTTGTAATTTTCGGTAACACATCTATCCACCTGTACGTACCGTTTAAGCTAAAATGCTTGTACAATTTCGTTTTCAGCGTTCTAATAACTCTTTCCGCCATACTTGCTTTCATCTTGGTAAATGTACTGTAATGATTTATGCCATGTTTCTGCATTAGATTTTGAAATTTTGTGTTGTAAAACTCTTTGCCCTGATCAGATTGAAGATTTTTCGGTTTGCGTTTTCCTATAATATCGGCAAAAGCTTTCGTGATTTCTTTGCCAGTTTTCGATTTCAACGGTCGAGTCCAGAGAAATTTCGAGAAGCAGTCGATTACCACTAGAATCATTTTAAACGATCGATTTTGAGTTGCGTAAGAACTCATTTCAGCCAAATCAATTTGCCATAAATCATCTAAACCTTTAATAATTGTTCGTCGACGAGCATAATTTTTTCGAGCCGGTTTATGCAGCTCATTAACGACTTGAACCTTTTCCTTTGAAAACATGACTGTGACTAAATGTTTAGGGATTTTGTACTAATCGATTCTCCAATGCTTTTATGGTCAAATCCATCGCAGTAATAGTTTCACGAACATCAAGCAGATTCTTTTGATTTATAGTTATTGTATCGATCAAAACAGCAATATTCTTTTTAATAGCCGCTATTTGTGATTCTAAACTTTTATTCATAGCATTCATGTTTTCAGTCAACTTTTGCACATTATTATCCATATATTTTTTATTGACGGTATCGCTGTCTGAGTCAGGATCTTTAACATTACAAAGTTTTAAATTTTCAAAATCAATATCACCGTTTGCGGTATGGACTAAGGTTGGTTTAGACATAAGCAATAGTTTTTTATTGCCTATATGCCCTATATCATGTTTAGTACGTCCGAATTTGTCGACACTCATTGTGGTAATGATGTTTAGGCAATAATGCGTGCTTCTGTTAATTCCTCGATAATTGCAACAATTTCATTATCATTCGAAGTATTTCCTGCTTCTTTTGACGCTATTAAAAGCCGAAGCCTGTCAACGAGTTCGTTTGGATCGTCCCAATATTGAAGGTCAATTTTATTATCGTTGTAAACCATTTGCATCCCAGCGCCCACAGTGCCCGAAGGTTTTAGCAAGTGAGAGATAGCCAGAGGTCTTATGATATGTGTGTATTTGAATCGTTGTGTTCCTTTAAGGTGTCCTTTAATGTTTTTATGAGGATTTGTTAATTCTAGTATTGTTCCATAACGCTTTAAATCATCATCATTGAAATTGCCAACTTGTATTGTTTCTTTGGATCTAAACTCAAAGATTGAAGACGTTTTTTCATTGAAACCCAACAATAATACACTCAAGTGTGAAATATTCAGTAGTCAACATGCAATAAATTTCGAGCGCGAAGACAGTATAGGCAGAATGTAGGGTTTCTCAAAGAGGATTCTGGAACCGAACGTAAGACATAGTTCCGATCTACCTGTGGAAATTGTTAAAGTACGAACGATTCGTTTCGAAACAAACATTACCACCGGAGCCTTCTACAACAACAGACCTACTCACACTATCCACGAGTTTGGTATATCCGTAGACCCTGGTTACGCTATCGACGAAATTCCAAAAAATATCACATATTTTCCGGTGATTAATATACCTGAGATTACAAATATTACTATACTGGCATTGGATCAAAATTCAAGACCTGTAAATTTTCAAGGTGAAAGAAGTATATTGGGTTTGGAGTTGAAAGAATGGGATTAATTTTCAACTATATAGCACCTTCATATTTTCAGAAGCCTGCAGTATTGAACAAATCGTTAAACTGTTCGGTAGGACGACAGCGACGACAACTTACTAGAGCAGACAACGTTTTATTTTTGAAAGCTCTTGGTTTCAAAGTTATTAACAATAATAATAATAATGAACCGTATACGAACAATTCAAGATCCAATGTTTGATATTTATCGAGAGCCGACTCAGGATGAATCGATTAGAAAATCCGAATACCGATCTTACACACCGTTCATCAAATCGTTTAGCTGCAGCGACATTGTAGAATTTAGTGTAAATCAGGTGGACTCATTCTTTGCAATGCATGATACGTTGTTGGCTATTAAAGGAAAATTGGATATAACTGGTAATGGTGATGTTAGTTTGACACCAAACTTTGGAGCATTTCTATTCGATTCGTGTACGTATAGCGAAAGTGCAAGAGAGATAGAAACAGTTCGAGATCCTGGAATTGTTAGCACTGTAAGAGCTTTAACATGTTACAATGAAGAAGATTCTCGTCACCTCGCCATTGCCGGTTGGAATTATCCCACAAATCCTATTCTCAATGCTGCTGATAAATCATTTAGTTTACTGATGCCGCTTAAACACATCTTCAACAGTTTCAATGATTAACCAATGGTAACTTGTGGACGACAAACGATTCGATTCGTTCGAGCTCGTAATGATCTCGATAGCGTTATTGTAACAGAAAAACCAGGTACCGGTAACGTAACTACTTCTACAACCGTGCAGATTCTGATTCATTCGATGGAACTGAAAGTTAAACATATTTATCCAAATGATTTCGTTAAAGAACAATTGATGCGATCAATTCAAAGCGATCGTCCAATCGTAATTCCGTTTAGAAAATGGGAACTACATCTTTGACTGCAGCAGCAAAACAAGAAATTTGGGCTGTTAAAACGACATCTGCAATAGAGAAACCTCGATATGTTATTGTATTTTTCCAAACTAATAGGAGAAATCTGAAAACTGCAGATCCGTCTTTATTTGATCACGTAAATCTACAAGGTCTTAGACTCGCATTGAATGGTGAATATTTTCCCAATGAAAGAATGCAACTTGATTTTGAAAAAAACGACTTTGCGCTTGCTCATTACAACTACAGCGAATTCAATTCCAGTTACAACAGAGTATCAGTGAAACGACCATTACTGGATTTACTAGCATTCCTAAATCGTGCTTTGTTTGTTATTGATTGTTCTAAGCAAGAAGAATCGATAAAATCATCGACTGTTGATGTACGTCTGGAAATTGATGCCAACAAAGGATTTCCTAAAAATACTAAAGCATATTGTATCATAATTCACGATTGTTTATTGGAGCATTACCCCCTAACAGAAATATGTAAAAATATAATATAAACTACTACCTATTTAGTATTTGCTCAGCTTTCAAAGAAGTTTCATCGTCGTCATCATGAGAATTGCAGTAGTCGACATCCAAGGATTTATAATCGATGAAGTTTTTTATCCAAAAGAAATCGCTATTCAGATTGGTGGTATAAAATCGAATTTTTTATTTAAACCGCCTAAACCATTCCACGAGTTGACTGCCAAAGACAAAAAAACAACGCGGTATTTGGAAAAATTTTTGCATGGAATACGATACGATTCTGGAGATGTAGATTATTCCGATGTCAATGTAATTTTGGAGAAACACCTACTTGGCAACGTTGATTTGATTTATGTTAGAGGAAATCAAAAAATTGACTTTTTAAAAGCAAAATGTGAAGAACTTGGAATCCATGTATTAATTTATGATGTTGTAAATTATGATGGGACACCCTGTGCAACAAAAAATTTTAAAGCTGTATATTCAGGATGTCCTCACCACGCCAACGGCAAATTTATGTGTGCATATAATAATATTCTTTCTTTGTATAATTGGTTGTATTATACTGTATTACCTAAATAAAGCTATAAAAAAAAAATTAAGGTTTTTTTTTTATTAAAACACCTTTTAAAAGTTTACAAATATTTATTGTTATTATTATTATTTAAAAATACATTTCATCGCTTCATTCTTCGTTTGGTTTCTTTCGCCAAAATTTTCATGATTAACAAGCAAACTCCTGCTAACGTTGCCCATGTTATCTGAACTACTTGACATATTTGCTGTTGCATTGGATCCTCCATAGTAATTTCTAGTTGTTGCATTGGGATTTGAAGATTTGATCGCCATTCCCCCACTCCTTCAGAGTTGTCGTTAAAGATTAATTTTAGTTTGTAGTTAAGAGGCGATTCCACTAATTTTAATGCAAACACCTGCAATTTTCCATCATTTACTGACACCTGACTCATCATTTGCCATGTATTGCATTCTTGTTTTGTTCCGTTTATATCTAAACACACACCAATATGTGCAACGTTTTGCGGAACGTTAACGTAAAGCATGTTATTTAATATTGCTGTTAAAACAACAAAATTTGTTTTTAACAAGGCCATGGTTTTATTCGTCTTGTGGGCGATGATAATGATGATGTTGGTAAATATTTTTCAAAAACTTTGTCCCACAAACTTAAATTTTCAATTTTTTTTAATACTTCTTTTTGGTCTTCGTAGACAGAAATTTGTTGGTTTAATTTTCTTATATTTTCACAAAACTCTTCAAGTTTTTGACTGTATTCTCTCGAAGCCATTCTAAAACTAAATATTTTTCATGATATGTTTTATTATTAATAGCGAAAGCAAAGTCTGTTATCACTCTAACACATCAGTCGATTACGTCACAGGTGTAGTGGCTAACGTATTTGTTTATCATACGGGGGACCCGGGTTCAATTCTGTAAAGAATTTTTTTAAATTTAATTGTATTTAACGCGAAAGTTGGTAGCACTGTAAAGTTGGTAGCGAAAAGAAGATTTGAACACTTCATCTTACCCTATACAGCAACCCCTTTACAATTATACGTCACACGTCAAAATCCGTTCGGCCGTTTACGAGATATAGCTATAATGCCCTTTTGGCACTATCAATAAGGTCTTTTTGACGCTTAATCTTACCCTATACAGCAACCCCTTTACAATGATGTCACGTGACGAAATCCGTATTCTGTTATCTTTATTGCGATAAGACTTGTTTATTATTATTATTTTTGTTAGGTACGGCACTGCTAAATATCTAAAAAATCAACAGTACGCCTCTGCTTACTTACCAACAACCGTATATGACGTAGACGGAGCTGTTTATCTAACACATTTCAACTTTATTTTTCAAGTCAGATGATAGCCGTGTTGGTTAAGGCGTCAACACTATACACATGACTTTGTGGGTTCGAATACCACAACAGACATCACACAGAATTTTTTTTCTACACTTATTCTCATACACAATTATTCTAAGTTCTATTTGGGCACTGGGGTTGATAATGAGGGGTGGTAGGGTGAGTTAGGGTGAGTTGAGATAATGTGAGGCATGTAAAGTTGGTACGATTACAGTGAAGCGCGAAAAATTCAAAAACATACGAAAAGAAGAATTGGCTGTTTGTGTCAAACGTCAGAGGCCACTTGAAAAAGAAGAATTGGCTGCATGTGTTAAACGTTAGAGGCCACTCGAAAAAGAAGAATTGGCTGTTTGTGTCAACTGTCAGAGGCCACTCGAAAAAAGAAGAATTGGCTGCATGTGTCAACTGTCAGAGGCCACTCGAAAAAAGAAGAATTGGCTGTTTGTGTCAACTGTCAGAGGCCACTCGAAAAAAGAAGAATGGCCTTTGACATTTAGCGCAAGCAGCCAAATCAAAAAAAGTGAGGTTATGTTCAAAAAAATAGCTGGTGCTCTCCTTGTTTAACTACTAATATGTTGTATAAATATAAATTAATTACAATATTACAATAATCAAAAATAAAAGTCTTGTCTCATAATATTACAACCAAAAGGTTATATAGCATTTACAAAGTAAAAAAGAATATAAAATTATTAATTATTTTAAATAAATATAACTTATGGAAAATTTTATTAGTAACATTGTCCTAATATTTATATATTTTTTACAATTCATACATGTTACATTAATGCTTTTCCAAAATAAACAAAAAATCCCATTTATGTCCCGTAGGATGCGTATGGGGTACTAGTAGAAAGTAAATAGTAGAAATAATTTATATCATATTTTTTTTTTTTGTTCAACAGATTATATTTTAATGGTTTCTACAATATGTATTCTACTAATATTTTTTTACCAAACTCTATTAATTAAAAAAAAAGCAAAAAAAAAACAAAGGAATTGTCTAAATTAAAAAAAAAAAACAAATAAAATTTAAAACAGTTATAACTACTATAAAATATTAGGTTGAAATTACTTTAATTTGCATCTCTTTTAATTAGAGAATGAATAACAGACCTCTCAATGTTTAAAATGAATGATTTAATAAATGATTTAAACAGACCTTTTGAGTTAATGGTCGTTAAATACATTTTATATGTAACTGGCAAAAAATTGAAAATTATGATACTTAGAAAGCTTAATGATCTTTGTCCTATGGTCTTATTTTTTAGTGCAATTTGTATGTTATCGTCAAGTTTATATCTTGTATTATAGTTATGTTGAGTTGAATGAATTATGGAGTTATTCTTATAAATATGTAAAACGACATTAAGAAAATATGTTTGCCTGATATCCAAAAGTGTTGTTTCTTTAAATAGGGAGTCTGATGGGTAAGTGTTGTTTTTATTATAAATTATTTTCAGGATTTTTTTTTGTATTATTTCTAATTTTTTTAGATGAGTTTTCAGAGCAGAACCCCATGAGGTGATTGCATAATTGACTCTGGATTCAACGAGTGTCTGGTATACAATTTTCAGGTGAGTTGTTTTTAAAATAGTTTTCATATACTTTAATTTATACAATAATGGCCTTAAATTATTCGTTACGTTATTTATATGTATATCCCATTTAAGGTGGGAATCAATAGTTATGCCCAAGTATTTAATATGATTTTTTAATTTTATTATTTTGTTTCCTATTTTATCGGTCTGAAGAGCTGTAAATTCGGGTAAAGTATTTTTATAGCTGCAGAAGGGAATAAAAAAGGTTTTTTCATAATTAATTGTGAGTTTTTTGCAGTCAAACCATCCAGAAATGTTTTTAAAATCGTCCTCTATTAATTCTTTTAACTGTTGCCACGTATCACCTTGGTAAAATATTGCTGTATCATCAGCAAATCCAATGATGCTTCCTTTAGTTTTTAAGTAAAATAAATTATTAATATATATATAGAACAAGATTGGCCCTAGAACGGTACCCTGAGGCACTCCAAAATTAATTTTATTATTGTTACTTACCGAATTTCCTATTCTCACAGCTTGTTCTCTGTCGTTTAAGTAACTTTTAAACAGGTTTAGAGGTACTCCGCAAATTCCTATATCCTCCAAGGTCTCCAACAGCTGACCGTGAGATACAGTGTCGAAGGCCTTGGCAAGATCCAGAAATATACATATAGATGGTTTGGCTGAGTCTATTGAATCGTAAATTTGGTTTACCAAAGTAATTATAGCATCATTTGTAGAAAAATTCTCTCGAAAGCCAAACTGAGATTTTGACAAAATATTATATTTATTTAAATAAGCGGATAATCGGGTTTTTACACATTTTTCAAAGATTTTTGAAATTTTTGAAAGCAGTGAGATTGGTCTATAATTTGATAAACATTTCTTGTCTCCCTTTTTGTGCAATGGAGTAATAATGGCCTTTTTAAATTCAACTGGGCATTGTCCTGTTTTAAAAATAGAATTTATTAAATCTACCAAATAAGGTGCAATTATTTCAGAAGTTTTTTTAATTACCTCGGATTTAATCTTATCTATACCTGGTGCTTTTTTATTTTTTAATGTTTTTATTAAATTTATTATTTCAGGTTCTGTTACGGGTGTTAAGAAGAATGATGCGCTGTTAATTCGGAACTGATTTTTATTAAACGTAGGGTTATTCGAGACATCTATCTTTTCTGCCAGTTTTTCTCCAATACTAGAAAAATAGTTATTGAATTCTTTTGCTATATGTAATGGATCCTTAACTGCGGTTCCATCCTCCGAAATTATTTCCTCTATTAATTCTTTATTTTGCTTATTACCACCACCTTTAATTAGTGTCCACAGGTGCTTGGAACTATTTTTGTTTTCTGTTATTTGTTTTTCATAAAAAATTAGTTTTGCTGCCTTAATAGTTTTGTCAACAATTGCGCGATAGTTTAGATACTCCAGTTTTTTTGCATTATCTGTACGATCTTTGTCAAATTCTTTGTAAAGTTTATTTCTTTTTTCAATAGAATATGCCCTTAGTTATCCATTGTTTTCTTTTAATGTTTTTACGGTGTATTTGTATAATATGTGTGTTTTTTTCAATGTATAAATTTAATATTTTTGTTATTAACATTGCTTTTTTGTCCACGTCATCATCATCGAGGTGTTTGTATTGTGTCCAGTCATGTTTCTGTAAGTCTTGTCTTAAGTTGTTGTAGTTTATATGTGTTATAGTACGGTCATGCTGAATTTTTAATTTTGGAAACAACGGGATAAATGCAAAAATCGCTTTATGATCAGATATAAACGTTTCATATACAGCTGCTGCGATATCTTTTTCATTTTTGGTCTTGCTATTATAAAAAAGGAGATCTATGCAGCTTTTGGATGAACCACAAACTCTAGTAGATTTATTTATTAAGGATAAAAAGCCATATTCCTCCATTATACTTAGATAGTTTGAAACAGTGTCATTATTATTTTTTAAATTAATATTAATATCCCCAATAAAGATATGCTCAGAAATTTTTAATTTATTTGTTTGGTTTAGGCATATCTCAAGATATTCAAGAAATTCATCCTCGTTTACTGGTGGTGGCTTATATATTGAAGTTATTGCAATTTGTGTATTATTTTTCATACTTATTATTATTTGTATTGCACGACAAACCCCTATCGGTATTATTTTATATGTGTATTTAAGTTTACTTTTAATAAAAACTACAACTCCATCGTTTTTGTTTATATTGCCCTCGCTATACAATAGATCATAATTTTCCAAATGAAACAAATTATAGTCATGAATAGTAAACGTTTCACTCAGAACTATGCAATCATAAGCAAAGGACAGTTGGTGCAAAAATATCTTTAATTTATCCAAATTTTTGCTTATGCTGCATATATTTTGGTGAAGAATACTGAATTTCTGACCGTTAGAATTAGTATGTAAATCATTTATATCATTTATTGAATTTAACCTCAATGTATTGAAAGGTTCATGATTCACATCTCTAATATAAGGATCCATATTGTAATTATAACTGTATAAAAAGTTAAGTTAAGAAAAAATCAATAATATCTGTTGAACTAAGCTTACCTAAAGGCAAATTTTTTGAGCTCCTTAAAAGAGATAACTAAAAGAAAGATCTGTGGTCCCTAGAATTCAAAAGTTTTTTTTTATGGAAAAAATTAAATAGAATATAAACTAAAGATTTTAAGTGTGATTTTCAAGATAAAAATTTACGAAATAAAAAGAGAAAGAGAAAATTTAAATGAAAAAGATAGAAAGCAAAAATGACAAAAAGTAGGGATTTATATACAATAATATTTAGTAACAAATATCAAAAATAGTAAAATTCTTATCTTCTTTTTGACAATTATTATATCTGTTAAATCATGAAATAAAGACTTATAGATTGTCTAGATGTGATTTACTTTTTATAATAGAAATTTTGTTATTTGTGTTTACGTAAATTTTTCCTGAAAAGGCCATACAGATTTTAATCCATATTTAGCTGTGGCTTCATTTAGTAGCCCAACTCGTAGATTTGTTAGATCCTCTCGTACTACAATTCCTGTTCCTTTAAAGAGCTTCTTTTTCGAGTAAATGTCGTTTCTTACCTCTAAACTATTAAACTTTATGTAGATACCCCTAGGTTTTCCACCAGTTTTCCTTCCTATTCTATAATATGCTTGAATGTCCTTGCTTAATATATTTAAGGATAATTTTTTATTTATTGTTTTTAAAACATGACCCTTTGTATCTTCCTTCTCTTCTTCAGGAAAATTAAAAAATCTCAGGCACTTTAGTCTGCTCTACTGGTCCAATTTATCATATCTTTCCTCCATCCTTTCTTGATTCTCATATGATTTTCTGACGGATTCTTCTATTTTTTTAAATCTATTCTCGAAATTCGAATTATCTTTAACAATTTTATTTTTTAACTCCGCCACTGTGTTTTCTAGAAGCGATGATTTCTCTTCAATTGTCTTGACAATAGCAATGGTAACGTTATCTATTAATGTTTTTGTGAATGTTTCACTATTTATGGTTTTACTTACAGCGTTGTTTACTGCTTTTTCAATCTCTTCTCTAGATTCACGAGTCAAAACCATTTTTAATTTAAATATTACTATTAGGACACAACTTAGTAACACTTTGACCTAATTTTGTAATTTGTTTTACAATATTTCCTTTGATATTTGAGAGAATTTCGGGACGGCACTTTCAACACAACTTACTCTAGACTTGCCATAGAGTGCCAATTCCCTGCTCGAGAACCATCAGCATTTTTCAAGGTATAAACAAGAGGGGATAACTTCTTGACGACAGTACATAACACGAATTTTGGAGCTAACTTAGACATAAACTTGTCGGAAGCTTTGGAGAGTACTTTATTCTTTCTCCAGACTTTGTCTCCTACCTGAAACTGTATGTCTCGCCTACGTAAGTTATAAGTTTTAGAGTTACGCTTATATCCCTGGTGAAGATTACGTTGGATTTCATCATAAACTAGATTTATACCTTCTATTTCAGAAACATATTGATCATGATGATCACAATTTTTTAAGGGAGTGGGACTATCGACTGAAAACGAAGAATAATAGTTTCCTGCTACAGGAACATATCGAGCAAAATTTAAAAACGATGGTGGATATTTGGTAACTTCATGTTTAGCGGTATTGATGGGTTGACGAATTTTAGGGATTCTTTATCCCAATCGGAATGTTCATGAATGTAACACCTGATAGCAGTTCCAATGGTTTTGTTGCTTCGTTCAACAAAGTTGCACTGGGGCGAATAGACAGCATTAAACCATATCTTCTGCACTTTATATTTACTACAGAGATTTTTTAACGTAGAATTGTTGAGAATCCTAGCGTTATCACAAATAACAAATTGAGGGACACCAAACATCTGGAAGACGTCATTTTCCAAATAGTTAACGATATTTTGAGTGGTAGCTTTCCTTAAGAGACATAAAAGAGTGAACTTAGAAAACCAGTCGGTAACAATAAGAAGCCAAGTATATCCTTTCTTAGAACGAGGAAGGGGACCAACAAGGTCTAAAGCGATAATTTGCCAAGGAAATTTAGCGGATTTTTCTTTTCCCATTAAACCCATAGGGGCTGAAGTTGACATTTTTTGGGCTCCACAAGTTTGACAGGATTTAACAAAACGAAGTACATCTCGCCGCATTTTGGGCCAATAATAACGCTCTTGGATTCGACTAAGGGTCTTATAATAACCAAAGTGGGCACACGTAGGAGGGTCGTGACAAGAAGAGATTACATCATATCTTTGTGGTTTGGGTACCAAAATTTTCCACACAATATCATTAGTGGCAAAAGGTAAAGTAGAGGGGATCAACTTGAACACCATATCATTCTCGACTTTCCATTGCGGATAATCTTTTGGACTTTTAAAAATCTTAGTACGAAGATCATCATACCATGGGTCTATTCGGTTTGTATCCACATCAAGGTAAGAGAGTTGGGTTTTTTCAGACTCTATTTCATCAGTGAACATTCTACTTAAAGCATCAGGAACGATATTTGAAGATCCTTTACGGTGAATAAGGTCGAAATTATGTTGGCGAAGTCTCATTGCCCAACGAGCAAGTTTTCCTGAAGGATTACTAATATTTTTTAACCATAACAAAAAGTAATGATCAGTGATTACTTGGAATTTTACACCTTCAACATAAGGTCGGAATTTCTCTATAGCAAAAATGACTGCCAAACACTCTCTTTCAGTTACAGAATAATTTCTCTCTGCACGAGATAATGATCGACTAGCATAAGCTATAACTACATCAGAATTGTCTATGGACTGAGTAAGAACACCACCAAGACCAGTGTCACTTGCATCACATTGGATCACGAAAGGCTTAGAAAAATCAGGTTGGGTTAATACGGGAGAAGAAACAAGGGCTTCTTTAATTGTCTACATTGGATGCTTCGGTGTCTTTTAAGGTCATGCGATTAGGCAGGAAAAATGGGGATTCAACTAGACCAGTAAAGGTAATTTTACCTTTCCATGAAATAGCACTGGAATGTTTGAAATTGGGCAGCCGGCTGAAAAAAGATGGTATTAGAGTTTCTCCAGATTTGACACCTTCTCAGCGGGAATGCCGTAACAGAGTATTAAAGGAATTTTATAGAAATAGGGAACAAGGTGAAACTAATATTATTTTAAAGTACACTGGAGGCATTCGGTGATTATAATTTACCTTCTGCAAAGTGGTTTCGATCCGATTCTGGTGAACAGAATGTTGACTGCCCACAGAGCAACCCTGCCGAATTTATTTGTCATAATTTTTGTTTTATGGGTCTCGTACAGTTGAACCACATTCCAAACAAGCAGAACAAATTTCTGGATTTAATTTTTGGACCTGGTGATGCAGATGTTGACATCAAACCTGCTTGTGATACTCTGTTTCCTGATAGCCATCACCATATAAGTTACAATTGTACTATTCCTTTTGCTGAATCAGTAGTATTGAACTATGCCCAATATTACAGAGATTTTTTGAACGCTGACTATGTCGGTTTGAACAACTATCTGGCGCCGATTGGATGGGACGACCTATTGAGTGGTGATATGCTGGAAGCAACGAGTACCTTTTATCATGTACTTGATTTAGCTATTTCTCTCTTTGTACCTGTCAGAAAACGTAAATCAACTTCCTTTCCAATATGGTTCACCCGTGAGCTGAAGCGGCTTCTTTGGGAGAAAAAGATCGCACACATCCGGTTTAAACGATCTGGATCTGAATGGGATTACCTAAAATTTAGTGAATTGCGTTCGAAATGTCGTGATTTATCGAGGACTTGTTATAACAATTATGTCTTTGGTCTGGAGAGCCGAATAAGGGAAGACTCTCGCCGGTTTTGGGGATTTTAAGGTAAGTCTAGGGTTGGAAGCTATATACCTTCTTCTATGCACTTAAATGATAAAACAGCATGTTCCGGATCAGAAATTTCGGATCTTTTTGCAGATCACTTTGCCAACTGTTATGAGGAGGATAATGTGCAGACTGACAACTTTGATTCGATTAATAATATGATGGATTTGGGTCATATTACTTTCAGTGTTGAGGAGGTTTTCATGGGTATTTCTTCTTTGCCTGATAAGCTTAGTTCGGGTCCAGATAATATCCCTCCATATTTTTTTAAAAGATGCATTTATAGTATTTGCCAGCCTTTATATTTACTTTTTAACAAGTCTTTAAAGAAACGTTTGTTTCCCAACACATGGTTGTCCAGTTTTGTTGTACCAATTTTTAAGAATGGCTCCAGAAATGATATTAAGAATTATCGGGCAGTTAATATTTTGTCTTCAATTCCTAAACTTTTTGAAAAATTAATGGTGCCTTATTTATAGTGGAATTGTAAAAACATTTTGGATAATAGGCAGCATGGTTTCGTCCCGAATAAATCTGTTGTTACTAATTTGCTTGTTTATGAGCAGGATATTTTGTCGAGTTTGGAGGATGGGTCTCAGGTTGATTCTATATATATGGATTATGCTAAGGCATTTGATAGAGTGAACCATGGAATACTGTTGTCTAAGTTAGCAGCTTTGGTTTCCCTGTTGATTTTCTAGAATGGCTTCGTACATATTTGGTGGGTAGAAAACAGCAGGTTAGAATACACAATTATCTTTCTAAACAGATATTGGTGACCTCAGGAGTTCCTCAGGGATCACATTTAGGACCCCTTCTTTTTGTACTTTTTATGTTGGACCTTCCTAAGTGTTTCTCTCATTGCCGGTATTTATTCTTTGCAGATGATTTAAAAAGATACCTGAGAATTGACAACATTGACGATTGTTATAATCTTCAGAGTGACCTTGAAAGGTTGTCAGTTTGGTCTGGTAGAAATGCTATGTCACTAAATATTAGTAAATGTCATTGTATTACATTTTCCCACCGTAAGGAACCGATTTTGTTTGATTATTGTATTGATGGCATGAGTTTAGACAAAGTAAATACTATCACTGATCTGGGTGTTGTCTTTGACTCTGGTATGACATTTATCCCTCATGTTAATGCTTTGGTTTCTAGATCTATGACTAGACTCGGGTTTGTTATTCGTAACTCTTCTGGTTTCTCTCTTGAGACGGTGCGTTTGTTATATGTTTCTTTGATAAAATCCCTTATTAATTATGCCTCTCCTGTTTGGTGTCCTTTTTATCGGATACATATTAATAAAATAGATACGGCTCAGAGGAAGTTTTTAAGATATTGTGGCTTTCGTCTTGGTATTCCAAGGGATCAATGGAATTATGAAGGGATGTCTGATTTACTAGGATTGTCTAGTCTTGAAGATGATCGTATTTTTGTTGATCTTCTAATTCTATTCAAACTAATCTCTGGAGATTTAAATTGCCCTGAACTGCTACAAAAAATTAATTTTAGGGTTCCTACTAGTGGTACACGTGATACAAATTTGTTTGTTGTTCCGTTCCATGCCTGCAATTATTCTTACCATACGCCTTTATCTCGGTTCTCCAGATTAGCTAATAAATTTAATTGTGATAAATAAATAAATAAATAAATAAATAAATAAATAAATAAATAAATAAATAAATAAATAAATAAATAAATAAATAAATAAATAAATAAATAAATAAATAAATAAATAAATAAATAAATAAATAAATAAATAAATAAATAAATAAATAAATAAATAAATAAATAAATAAATAAATAAATAAATAAATAAATAAATAAATAAATAAATAAATAAATAAATAAATAAATAAATAAATAAATAAATAAATAAATAAATAAATAAATAAATAAATAAATAAATAAATAAATAAATAAATAAATAAATAAATAAATAAATAAATAAATAAATAAATAAATAAATAAATAAATAAATAAATAAATAAATAAATAAATAAATAATCTTAATAAAAGCATCCTCGGCTTGATCATTCCAATCAACAGATTGTTTTTTCCTTTTTCCTTTTAGGAGGTCATTGATCGGAGAAACTAGAGATGAAAAGTTATTTATAAAACGTCTGTACCAAGAACACATGCCAATGAATCTTTTGACTTCAGTAAAAGTTTTGGGACGAGGATAATTAATCATGGCTGACACTTTGTCAGGATCAGTTCGGAGAGTGTTATCACCTACTACATAACCTAAGAATTTAAGTTCGGACTTGAAAAATTCACATTTATTGACGTTAATAGTCAAATTAGCTTCCTTAAGTTTATCTTTAACTTCAGTTAAAAGTCTAATATGTTTTTCGAAGGAGTTTGAACATATAATTATATCATCAAGATAACAAAAAATGTTCGGCTCATATTTTGGTCCGAAAATTGCATCAACTAATCGTTGTTGTGTTTGTGCAGAGTTACATAAACCAAAGGGCATAACGGTAAATTGGAAAGATCCTCTTCCAATGATACTGAAAGCAGTTTTTTCTTTTGACTGGGGGTCTAAGGGGTTTTCCAGAAAGCTTTTCTTAAATCAACAGAACTAATAAATTTTGTACCTTTTAACAGAGAAAGAATCCTATCAATATTTGGTAATGGATAAGTGTCGTGCTAAGTAACTTCATAAAGTGATCTACCATCAAAACAAAAATGATATTCATCATTGGATTTTTGATGTGAAACATCTATAGCGGCACGTAAATCAGATTTCTGGCGTGGTGACGCTGACGTCATGACGTAAAAAACCTAACGCATCGATAATAATCGATAAGAGATGTACTGATATGTTATATGAAATTGGTGTCATGTTTTGAGCGACGCGACGGTGGCGCGCCAACAATAGGGGGAAGAAGCTCATCGATTCAAAAATTTGGCGGGACAGGGTATGAATTGTTTCATAAAAACTATGGAGGGTAGAGGTAAGGAGAACTGTCTCCGTGTATTGAATGTGTCCGTCAAAATGTGGTAAATAAGGGTGGCGCTACGATCGTAGTAGGGTAAATTTTAAAAAAAGCGCCATAATTTCTTAGAGTAGGATAGATAAATAAACAAGGAAAGAAACATTTCCGCTTTATTATGACACCATTTTTAAAATAATCATAAGATACATAAGATAATCATAAAGTATAAAACGAATTTAAAATACACTAAACTGAATTCGCTGACCACGTTTTTTTATATCACTTATATAATTTGTGACTTATATTACGAAATCATACGAAATTTCAATCAATTTGTCAAAAACTGCTACATTCATTCTGTACCCTACATCTACTTTAGCGCCATTGTAGTGGCAAGTTTGAGAAGTGTTATGTTCCTCTAAAAAGTGGACACATTTTTAATCATTTCCCATTTAAGATCGTTCTCCTTACCTCTACCTTCCATAATAAAAACCTAACTCGATTCCGCCTACTATCTATTCTATATATATAAAAATGATTGTTTGTATAGGCAACATAATATACCTACATATTTTGCTGACCTGTAAAATTGACAGCTAGTAAATCAAAATAGATTGTTGGTGAATAGTTGTCATATAGTTGTCCGCGTAAAATTTGTGTATTTAGTTTTAAATATGAATAAACACAGTGTTAATAAAGAAAGTGATGAAAAAATATGAATAAAAATGAGTGAGTACCTACCTACTCTATATACATTGGGGTGTCCGTTATTTCCCAGATTTGGTTTTGTTCTCCAAACACCCATCAAATTTTTAGATTATGACCTAACAAAAATTATCAGACCTTAACCAGCCCTTAATATTCACATTAACCCGTGCCTAAATCATAATACATTTCCCATTTAAATACCGTTTAAAAGTTATTCAACGATAAAGTTGTATTCATAGTTAAATTCATCATTTTCCTATTTTTTATTTAGTATCGCTTTTTGTTTGTACTAAAATTATGAAGTAACTACAATTATATTAATATAGTAACGTACTTCTATATAAATTTGTGTTTTAATAATTTCCTTTTTTAAGATTATTGAATTTAAGGCAATTAAATAAAAAGCTAAACGAAATCACTTTTTAAATTTATTCAATAAATAGTCATCGTTATCTGGAAAAAATCGTAATATTTTATTTTATCATTATGACATATTTAGTTTCTATCACAATCTGTTCTTTTCTGCATATTACTTTTACACAATAATGTCGATGTTTCACATCTGCCAGGCGTCCCGTGACGGCTCACATTTTTTTTTTAACTAGAAGAACAGGGGAACACCATGGACTATTTGAGGGCTCAACGACTCCTAAACGGAGCATCTCGTCAAGTTCATCATTCAAAATTTTTGACATAAATGGAGACATAGGAAAAGGTCTTTTCTTAAAGGGTTTAGCATCACCAGTATCGATACTCATCTGAATTTTATGGGTACGACCCAAACCTTTAGTATTACAAACTTCGAAAAAAGAATCAATAACTTTTTGGGCTAAGGATTTCTGATAAAGTTCTAAATTGTCAATGGTACATAATGAAGTAGTCGTCAAATCGGAATCCGTCGTAGAAATAGATTGGGGATTTATGTCATAACCCGAGGACCAGGTATTAGAAGAGAAATCTAATAAGAGAGAGAAAGTCTTCACAAAATTGCTACCTAAGATAAATGTATAATCTAGAAAAGGGACTATTAAAGCTTTAATAAGGTGACAATGATTATTAGCTACTATGGGGAGATCTACCACACCAGACACAGATTGGTTGGTTCCATCAGCCAACGAGACATTTTGATGTTTTGAAGGGTTAATACTTATATTGTTGTATTCTAAAAACTTTAATGCTTTGTTCCCAACAATTGTTATGGAACACCCGGTATCAAGAAGGACAGTAAAATGACGAGAAAAAATCTCAATGGAGATATAGGGTCGAGAATCTGCACTTTTATTTATTATCATTGGAGCTACAATTTTTGGGGGATACGATAAATAAAAATTTCGAATGTAACTTAACCATTTTGGCCATTGATCTTGTTTCATTATGTCGGATTTACTGAAACGGTAGGGGGTAGAGACTGTACCGATACGACAACCTCTAGAATTTAGTTTTTTGTACATTTGGGACAAGTTAAAACGGTAAGATTTGGCGAACCGCATCGATAACAAAAACGACCATTTTTAGGTTTACGGCAAGAAGAATGAGTGTATCCTGTTTTGTGACAGTTCCAACAAATAATCTCGGTAGAGTTTTTTGTTCTACCATCGAAAGTCGAAGGTTGATTATGTTTTTTAAATGACGAGGGTTTTCCTGTTGAGGAAGTATTTTGACGGTATTGACTAGTAAGACGTGAAGTGCTAGGCTCTACTACAGATACTTTAGAGAAAGCATATGAGCAGTGAAAATGACGATAGGCTCATTTCGTCGTTGTTTTCGGGATTTAATTTCTTCCCAGATATTATCATCAGTATTTGGAGGGAGAAAAGTAGACTTCAGGGCTTGAATAAGTTCTTCCCAAGAGGTTAAAGAGGACTTAACAGTACGAAACCATACCGCGGCATCACCTGAGAAAAGTTCAATAGCAGACTGAAACAAAATTTCTGATTTAACACTACGAGATTCTGCTAATTCGTTTATTCGTTCTACAAAATTAAAAACGGACTTAGGATCACCATTAAATTTGACATTCCATTTTGAAAGGTTGATATAATGAGAATCGGGGGAAGTAATATTAATAACTGGAGGAGGTCTATCCTCAGTTGTAGTTGAACTAGAAGAAGATATTTGGGTCGCTGGAGTAGCTTTTTCCATTAATTCTTGTTCTAAAAGTAGACAAGTTGCTCGAGATTCATTGCGGAAGGTAATCTGATCGTTAGGAGGGGATTCAGAAAGGCGAACTCGTTGAATTCTACCTAATAAATGTGCTATTCTAGATTTGACACGACGAAAGCATGAATCGGTTAAAGAACCTTCAAATTCCTCAACTAATTTGGAGATACTATCAATGGAGTTCTGTATTACCAGACTCTCTTCATTAAAGTTTAAGTCATCTAGAGTTAAGTTACTATTTGAATCGTTAGCTAACAATTTTTTTAGAATCTTACGTTTATCATCAATTTCCCTTCCAGTAATTGTTCCTCTTATTTTTAGTTCATAGTTAACTTTTTCAGTTGTTAAAAAGTTTACTTCAAAATTAGATATGTTTAAAGGATTCAAGTTTTTAATTTGCTAACAACAAAAAAATGTTTTAAAGTGTGTTTCCTTTCTAAAAAAATGACGATAGACAAATTGGGGTGAAATGATACTAAAAGTTTGTTAAAATTTAACGAAAATAACTCTTAAAAGTTTCAAAAGAAAAGATACTCAGGCCTCACACGTTGGGCGCTATTTTTTGTGTAACCCCTTTTTTCTTAATGTTGAAGGCTCACCAGGGGTTAGCAAAAGGCGAACGGAACTCAGGGGGTAGGAGGAGAGCGAGTCGTGGATCGGGGGAGCAAATGGGCAAGTATCGAAGAAAAGGTAATATCTAGGGTCTACTTAGGAATCGGTAAAGAGCGCCACTTATCTTTTTGGAAAGAAATAGGAGAAAAGATTAGAAACCTATAGAGGAAGAATTTACTAAATTGTGAACTGTTAGGGAACACACTTTACTTAAACAATAACTACTGAAATACGTAACTATTTAAAGCTTACCTCGTTGGTCTTAAAGTTCCTTGAATCCTTCAATTTAAATATTTCATATATACTAATCTTTATAAGAATAGCAATCATTCATAAATAAAAATTTTAAATCAGAACATTTACTGGGAAGGTATAAGAAATAAATACTCAAATGTTTAGTAACAAAATAACAAAACAATGTATTTCAAAAAAAACTACCAGTATTAATAATTAATAATGATATTTTGCCGCATTAATTGTGCCTTCTACCAGCTCATATCTTCCTAAACCCACTGCGGACATGAACATATTACGATAGCAGGGACACTGGTTGGTAGTTATTATTAACAATTTCTAGCTGATTCTAGGGTTTTTCGAATTTTTGCCTGTACTGGTTTTAAGCAACAAATTCACACGTATTAGTCCAATTTTTCTGGGCTAGTCCTGTCATTTTACTGCTAGCTTGTTGTAAAGATAGCAGTAATTTGTTTTTTGTGTAACTGAATGGAGCTACAAAATCGTGATTTTAGCAACTATTTAGCTACAAATTCCCACTCATGTTTCGATGGTTTCTGCCGACTTTTCACTGCCAGCTTTATAGACCTCCAAAAATAGGACAGGAACTATGTGAAATGATCTACCAAACCACAGGGATTCTTCTGTAGCAATGATCTAGAAGATTCTAGAACCACCAGGTATTCATTGGCCTCTCTACAATATAGCTTTCCAATATTTTCAAAATGGAGTCGCTTCTCAACAAGTTGTGTGGCAAACAAAATTCTATTTAAACCATAAATCAAATAGATTGTACTTCCAGACTTAGTACACTATCACCAAAATGAAATGTATTACATTCTAATACCTTTACAACACAGAATAAACCAAAATCTAACCGGTAATTTCCATAAAGCTAATTACACGGTAGCCATTAATGTTCACAAAGGAAGCGCACCTACCGTCCACTTTTCAAACTTAAACGTGAATCTCCTTGAAAACACCGAACGTACGGCAAGTTGTTTATCTCGGATATCTCCGAGTTCTCTCGTTCAACTTCCGTTTCCGGGATGTCAATTTAAAAAACATTCTCGTAAATTGTAATGGTGTTTGCCTACCAGTCAGGGTTCAAAAGAGAAAATAAAAACAAATAAATTTCTATATTGAAGTAAAATAAGAGATGTGTTTTTGGAATGCTACAACCTTATATCTAACAATTGTGGGTTTTCTAAACAAACATTTTTTAAACTTCTTATTTTTGTATTTAATAATAATTACTTTGTATTTGATGGCAAGTTCTATAAACAAATTTTTGGTACCCCTATGGGTAATATGATATCACCTATTCTGGCTGACTATGTTATGAAGTATATTTTGGATTTTGTCATCCAAGCATTACCTTTTGAGGTTTTTTTCATAAAAAAATATGTAGATGACATTTTAATCTGCTTTCCTGGTAATGAGCTTGATAACATTTTATATTACTTCAATGACTTTAATGATTATATTCAATTTACTCTTGAAAAAGAAGACTCTAATTGTTCTGTTACATTTTTGGACACAAGAGTCTTACGTAAAAATAACAAACTTTTAGTTGATTGGTATAGAAAGCCTTTAAGCTCTGGTAGATATCTAAACTAAAATTCATATTATAAATTCTCCATGAAAATTAACTTAGTCAAAACCATGAAGAACCGTGTCCTTAAAATCAGTGATAAATCCTTTCATAATAAAAATCTTAAAATTCTGTTCCAATTATTCACTGAAAATAGTTATCCTGAAGTTCTATTAAAAAGACTGCTATTTAATACAATGTCAATTCCACTTCCTAACATCAATAATGTTGTTAATAATCCACAAGTACCCGGTAATAATCTAAACTCAATTTGTTATAAATCTTTACCATATATAAAAGACCTTTCTCCTAAATTAGCTCGTATCCTAAAACCAATCCCTAACATCAAAATTGCCTTAAGAACTGCCCTCACAACCAATGGAATCTTTACTAAATTTAAAGATAAAACACCTTTGTTATCATTAACAGATGTTGTCTACAGCATACCTTCTTCCGGATGCAATAAAGTCTATATTGGACAAACTTCCAGACGTTTAATCAACTTACATCTCATAAATCTGATTGCAGACTTCACCCTGAAAGGTGTGCTTTAGGTGATAACGATCATTTGATTGATTATAATAATGTTAAAGTATTGTGTCATGAATCAAACTTAGCCAGAAGGCTTTTTCTAGAAATGGTTTATATCAATAAACATCCCCCTGAACCGAAGATCAGATATAGGTCACCTAAATGAAATGTTTTCATATCTATTACAACTTGATAACAAAAACTTAGTTGATACTTCATTACTTGATTAACTGTTGCTATGATTCCAAATTTTTCTAAATAACATTCAAAAAATAATTGTCAATTTTGTCTTCAATGTCAACATCACACAATTTTCGCTCTACATAATTCTATAATATTAATAATGTGGTAATTCTAATATTTTATATTAATTTAAACTGTGATTTTAATGTTTTCATTTAATTTTTATTTATCAACATCAATAATTTATTAACCTCAACAAGTTGTAAGTAAAATACCAGTAATATATATAACAGTCAGAAGGACTCTTCACAAACATTATTATTACACTTATAGGTTAACAGTGTGTGGAATGGCAGTTAGTATGGTTCGGATAAGGATTTGAGTAGGTCAAAGGAGAGGTAGGAACGAAATCTACAAATAAACTTACGAGAATACAACATTAATAAATACAATAAAATTAAATACAATTAATAAGATAATGGCTTAACTTATTAGTACT
Source organism: Altica lythri (assembly GCA_964028335.1). NCBI lineage: Eukaryota > Metazoa > Arthropoda > Insecta > Coleoptera > Chrysomelidae > Altica > Altica lythri. Next base: position 8,311,546 of record OZ034806.1, on the reverse strand, counting down.
CGGGCACACATCACACTTTTGTACCGTGATTTTTCAACCTTTCTTTTAAAAATAATCACTTGCGAAGCGGCGTTTCCTGGAGCCTTTACTTGTTTTCGGGTTGGACCTGTCGGATCCCCGGTCCTCGTTCGTTGCCTATTTATTGCTAGATATTTGTTAATGCAATGGACGTGAAGCGAAATTCTTAATATTAAGAAACTTTAAGGTGTTACCGTGTGTTCGGAAAAGTAAATTGTGACATGCCCCTCTCTGATAAAACCAGCCTCTGGCTTTGAAATATACTAATACTAAAACCTATTTACAACATACACTAAGGTTTAAGCACACACTACACTAAGGTCCAGACACTATTCTCGTACAGTTTACAGTTCATCACACCAATTAGTTTCTTTGCGTAAAATTGGTTGCCTCACTGTGGGGTTAGTTAAGACTGTTGTTTGTTGATAGACCCTGCCGATGTAGCATAATTTTATTTTACACTTGGTTGTGACGTCATAACGTAATGCTGGTAGCATATGTTCAAATAATTAGTTTACCTGATAAAGTGGAGGCCTCTCACATAGCTTTACCAAGCACAGACAGTAATTTAATCCCAAATATTATTCTACAATATTTTTTGAAAACACTTTTCTGCAATTAAAAAATAAAATAACTATAAACCTTTATAAAGTGTTGTAGGTGTGCTTTGGAACTAAATATTTGTATAATTTCCGTAATGCTTGGTATGTACATCAACAAAAGAATGTCTAAGACCTTCAAATAAAAAAAGATATATTCTTCAGAGCTAAAATAAGAGAATAGATAATTTTTACTACCAACAGTAGATTATGGTTTTAGCTATAGATATTGCAGGAGGTAATTAGTGTTTTTCAATGTATAATATAAATGTGTTAAGTATCTGTTTTAATCTACATTACGTTTTATTTATACCGATATTTTACTTTGCTTTTATATTTATTACTACATAAGTTATTATATAAGAACTTTATTTGTTTTGTATTTGTGGACAAATAGTAATTGGTAATTTTTAGTAATCTATTCATTTTTAACCAGTACAAAGTTACAGAGTAATAAACATAATATAAAAAAATAATAGTTACAATAGATTGGAACAAGAATTAGTCCAGTAAATAAAGACCAGAAAAATCCGAAACCTCACCATTAGATTATTGCCAAACTTTTTTTTTTTAATGTGTAGGTATTGATGGGTAGATTAACCTCTGAGAAAATGTCCTCCGGGAAATGACCGGAAGGGGCCGGAAAATGGCTCAGGATCCCGAAAAATCAGTTTTTGGCCGATATCTCCCGAAATATGGCAGCTAGAGACGTGGGGTTTGTCTTGAAGTGAAGATCAGTTCACTACCTACAAAAATGGTCCTTAACATTTTTTTCGCTGCAATAATATTTATTGCAAAAAAAGGGTTGCAAAAATTCTCAAATTTTCGGAGGCAGAAAATGTGGCTTTTTTTGTCGAATTCTGCCACCAGGTGACTGATATTACACCGACCTCCCTTTTTCTAACTGTAGATCAATTGTAGAGGGCGCCACCTCCCTTTTTCTCGTTCGCGAAATTTTTACGGTCATGAGCGTGTCCAGCGGGGATTATGGATCTTCCAACAACTATTGGAGGCGGGACGTGATTAATTCCCGCTGAATGAGCCCCTCGAGTTGTTCTCCTTGGATCCCCGCAAACGAGGCTAAAGAACAGATTTATAATTTGCAAAAATTGCCCACAGAATGTGCCGATATATCCATGATTGGGAGTTTCGGTCTTGACCGGGCTCATCTGTGTTGAAGGGGCTGTAATAATTTCTGGCTATTGCTCTCGCAAACAGAGTGCAAGGGTTTGCCAAATTTTTGCAATTTTTTGCAATAAATTATAGTCATAATTTTTGAAAAATAAAATTTTTTATTCAAAAATAAATAAGCAAATGTACATATATGGGAAGCAGAACAACTATTTTCAATCACCAATCCGTCACGCTTGACCCCTCTTGTTCTATTACAGCTCCTGTTCCTTGATGTTCTACCTCCGGCTCAATTTCTGCGGCCTCATCTTCGCCTGCACCCGGCTCTACTTCTAAACTTTCGCCTTCAATTATTGTTGTATCTTCATTTTCCACATCATTGTAATTACAACACGGGCCGGTATGACATGAACCACAAAGAATAGAGCACTTGAGTCCAGCTTTAATACATGAACAATTCTTACTACAGTCCAACTTACACTGACAAGAAATCATTTTCAACAGATCTGGATGCGCTGGATCTTTTGTAGTCTGGATGGGTGATAATGTATCCCCTGTACGTTTCCACCCCCACTCTTCTGGCGGCAGATCGTTCCCCAGCCAATTCTGCACTTGCAGATACACTCGATAAAAGTGCTGTCTTGCTGCTTCGTCAGTAGGGGGCAAGTTTGCCAGTTTAAATGGACTGTTTTTGTTGGTCAATCGCTCGAAAAAGTGGAATCTAACGTCCCCGAGTGCTTCAATATTTTGTGGGGCCTTATATATTGAGAGGAGAACCAGTTTCCCGCTTAGAAATACGGTTTCATGAGAGAGGTCAGGATTTTTAAAGCACTCGATGGCGTTCAAAACCTCAGGATTTGCGTCGTCCTTGCAATTTTTCTCCAACACTGTCACTATTGACGTTTTCCCTTTCATGAACAGGGCAGAGGTTGTATCACAACCAGAAATTGCATGTAAAAACAGAATGTTGTCACGTATGAAAGTAGTTTTGTCCAGACTTCTGGAGGAAAACCATTGCTGTGGTTTATTGCCCTTTGCAACCTTCAGAAAATAAATTGTCTGGTCTCTTGGGGTCAGAGCTGTCAGCAACACAAGTATGTCTATATCCTCCGCCACTACTACTACCGGTAGGCTATTGCTGGAATATTTCTGCAGAGCCGTTTCTACAATCTTCGTATCTGCGTCGTCTAACGCTTGTTGGACAGCAATATGTTTCGCTTCCAAAGTTGACTTTAGATATCGGATGAACAAGATTTTATTGTTGGTGTTAGATAAAAACTTTTCTTTTGATACGACCAGAGTCTTGTTAGGATCGACTTGAATGTCAGGGCATGACTTGTTGTTCGCACGTCGTGTACGCTCTGCCCCTTTTGTGCTCCAAAACAGAAAACTTGAAAAAATGAAATATTCTAATAACAATAATAACAATTTTGTTCACTTTTTCCACTTAATGCTTTTAACAAATTTGACCATCCAATGTTTGTAAATTCACACGTTGTTTGTAAACAAAGCTCGCTCGTTGTTTGTAAATAAAGCAGAAAGAAAAGGAAATCAACGTGGACGCACGGACTATAGCAGACGCTTGTACGATACTATAGATGGACGCCGCGTGGCCGCGCTCGGTAAAGAAAAGTAGATGAAAATTCGAGAAGTTTGGACGCGGATTTTTTTCCGGATACACGGGAGAAAATGCTCAATATATATATTGTTGGAAAGCTGAGAGTGTTAGCTTTCCTTTGGTATAACCCTTTACCCTCAAAAATTCAACCCCGAGAAGAAAACAATGGTTAATGGAAAAAAAGTCGTGGGGTCGTCATTTTTCGTGGGGCAGAGAATTTTCCCAATTTTCCGGAAAAATGAAAATCATGGGAAAGATTGAGAAGCGCCATTGGGAAGGGGACATTTTCAGCTTTCCAATCATGTGCATTGGGCAGTGGTTTGACGATTAATTTCTTAGGAATCCTCGATAGAACCGAGATTCTCGGGAAACTCCGGAAATCCCAAAAAAACGCCCCGAAAAAGATTTATTGTTTATAAAAATACACGAAAATTGTTTATTGATTAATTCAGGATACATTCACAACCTATCGAAGGCCCGTTATCTAAGAGGATTTGGTAAAAGTACTCTTTATAAAAAAATTATGAGTGAATTTGTAACGAGGTGCTGATATCGAGAAAAAAGAAAGTTTGGCCAGATTTTCCAATGTTCCAAAAAAGTAAAAAATAAATTATAATTAGAGAGTATTATTAATACAAGTCTCTGCTTTCATATGAAATTTGAATCATCAAGAAATGTTCATTTTTAACAAAGTTATGGGCTAATTCGTCCGCTCGTTAGTGCTTACATTCACGTAGCGTGACTTCTGGAGGCGCGGCGCGCAGCAAAAAAACCAGTCAACGCTTGAGGCCGGTTATCTCGGAAACGGTTAAATTTTTCAAAAAAATCATTGGGACCATTTTTGTAGGCAATGAGCTTGTCTTTATTTCAAGACAAGCGCCACATCTCTAGCTGCCATATCTCGGGAGATATCGGCCAAAAACCGATTTTTCGGGAGTCTGAGCCATTTTCCGGCCCCTTCCGGTCATTTTCCGGAGGACATTTTTTCGTACTGTAATCTACACATGAATATCTACAAATTAAAAAAAAAAGTTTGTCAATAATCTAATGGTGAGGTTGGTACCCAGGTTTACTGGACTAAATAACCCTTTAACGGGCAGCACTCTGGGACCTAGTAAAAGTTTACCTATTAGGTTATATTAACTAATAGGGCAACAGTTTAAGCAAAATATATTAATGAAATGTCATTTTGACATTTAGATTAGAAGTTTTTGGGTGGTACATATTTGTACCAGAGAGCGTTCTTGCAATAAAAACTTATATAATGTGCACTGGTAGGTACACCAGTGTACCATATTTACTGAAGCAACTTTTTTATTGAATGCAAATATAAAAACCGCAAATTATCAAAAAATTTATTTATATTAAGTCAAAAAATAAACAAAACTAAATAAACAAAAACAAAACATAACTAATATTTTTATTAAAACAAAATTAAAATATTTCTTTTATATAATAAACACTTAAAAATTATAATAAAGTCTAAGCTTTATGAAAAGGTATAAAACATTTTAAGCATAGGGCAACATTACATTCTTCACAAACTAAACTTGACCGTTGTTGTTTCTGTGCAGTACTACAATAGCAGCATCGTCTTCGTGTACCTTCTTTAGGTAAGTGTTTGCCAACATTATTTAGTCTAGTGGCATTATGAACAGTAGACCTTCCATCAGGGTGATTTCTTTTTCTACCACGTCCTAATCCAGCAATTGGTCCGGGTTTTATTCTTCCTGAATAAGCTCCTATGAGCTCTGAAGCCAAAACTGATCGGAATTTAAGATGCGCCATTGGTTTTTTGTTTTGAGAAATTTGTTGTGTTGTTATCTTATACAATATATAGCTGTTCACGATACAAGCATCTAGACAGTAATAAAAAATTCTTAACCACCAACGTCTACTTTTCCACGAGATGCTATAGGCGGAAAGAAGTTGATCGAAGTGATCTACACCACCCGTATATTTATTATACTCTGCAACACTTTCTGGACAATCAACAAGTTTTCGACTGCCATCCTTTTGAGTTCTTAAAACTTTTGTAGTTTTTTGTGGTCATGCATAGTGCTTATTACACAAACAGACTTTTTCCCTCTATCCTTCCATTTTGATACGCTAGTATTTTCAATAATAACTCCATCGCTGTCTCCTATTTTCATGCTTTTATCGCTCTTTAATATATGGTTTGGAAAAAATGTTCTTCTTTGCTGGATAGTAGCACAACAGAATAATTTCTTTTCTAGCAATTTTTTTGCCAATGTTATTGACAAAAAGAAATTGTCAAAGAATAGACAGTATCCCAAACCTTGAAATAAAGTTGACAAATTGTTAACCACTCTCTCTCCAAGTGTTGTGGATTTATCTGAATTGATTTCAGCACCTTCATAAAGAGACATGTCCAAACAGTACCCAGTCACAGCACATGCAATGACCCAAACTTTAAAACCTCTTTTGATGGGTTTCATCGGCATATACTGCTTGAGGGTACTGCGTCCTTTATAGTTGACCATTGATTCATCAATTGACAAATAACGGGATGGATCGAACAGCATTCGAAACCTCTTAGAAACGTAATCTAGAAAAGGACGAATTTTGTATAATTTATCGTATCCGTTTTCCCCTTTTTTTGGCATAACACTATTATCATTCAGATGTAAGTATCGGGTTATTTTTAAAAAACGTTTAACTGGCATAACATTTTGAATTCGTGAAACACTAAAATTAACATCAGTACTCCAGTAAAGCCGCATACTAGGCAGTGAATGAAATCCCATTATTATCAATATGCCTATATAGGCTTTTAGTTCTGGAAGCGTTAAGTTCAAAATTTGACCACAATGAGTCGCGTATATATTTGATTGATCTACAAGATATTGGAGAAACATAGGGGTTAGGACGTTCAAAAAAATTGATGACGGTCGCAAAATATTAAATTTTGCGAATCTTGTTATTCCAAACCTACGGTCAAAATTTGTTTCAGCAAATCGTTTAGGAACTGTAGATCTCCGATCCCATGCTTCTTTATTGTCGCTGTTATTTTCTTCGCCGGAACTATCTGATTCACCTTCATCGATATTGCCCATAGTAGGAGTTTCAGAAACTTCTTCCTCAACTTCATGCGTAGCCTCAAAAACCTCTTCATCCATGTCATTTGGTGTTTCGTGGCCCAAAGAAGAATCGGCGAAAGAATTACGACTTGATAATTTAGACAGCCGGTCATCGGCATCATCGGCGTCGTCGTCTCCCTCAGCATCTGAGTTTACAGCCATGTCGTCAGTGATTGTGTGGAGTAGATATTCTACATGTTCCGCATTGTCCAAATTATACCGTCTTAGCTTGTCCATCTGAAATAAAATGCTATATTATGCAATGAGCCTAAAATAGCCAAAATTGACAAATTAGTAAAAGTAAAAAAACAAGTAATAAACAAATAATTTTGAACATTCTGAGCACTCAAATCAAATAAAATATCTAGTAAGACATTAGTATCTAATCTCTAACCATTTATATTTATCATTTTTTCCTAAAATTTACAAAAACTATTAAGTCTAAATGAACTCAACAATAATTTTTTTATAAACCCGATATGTTCTCTGGTACACATCTGTACCATATTTTGAAATGAAAAAATTATCCTAGCCAATAAACCAACACTCTATTTGACGAACATATAAAGAATTATAATATGTATTCTTCAGTAAATTTTATAAACAGAACGTAAGACTGGTCTGGTATTTGAAGTAGAAATAAAAACACAGGACGGCGTTTTCGCGCCATTTCTAACCTGTACACCAAAAACGTGCAATTAGTGCTAGAAAACGAACTTGTGATCAAATTATAAGTAAAATTTATAAATAAGGTATGTAAACAATATGATACTTACATCTCCAAGTAATATTTCTCACATAAACAATATAAAAACTCACAAAATTGGTAGATACCGTCGGTTTAGACTTCAGACATTCACTGGTACATGTACGTACCATATTTTGACAGCTAAACAGATGATTTGTTGTCGGTGGCGCCACATAATGCCGAGGCTCACAACTTCTAGCAGAAAACGTTCAGAATATAGAAAGGCAACGTTAGATTGATGTTCCATTGTAGAATAAATACTAGATGGAGTGTAATAGCTGGTGGTACATATATGTACCAAAGACAGTTAAAGGGATAATGTAGATTGGTATGCCCAAAAAAGCTCCCTTAAGAGCTTGTCGCTGGGCATAGAGTCAACCTACTTACGTTGGAAGTACAATATCTTTAAAACATTTATTTTAAGTACATAACATTCTTAATTTAAAATAATTAACATAGGAGCAACTGATAAACATATAGACTAAAATGGGTCAATAACATTTTGAGATATAAAGCTGGGTTTTGATAATATCCATTTTTTTAAAACTTCTCACTTAATTTATTTATTTTTAAGAACGTTGGTAATACGTTGTAAAATCTAGATAGAAGAAATGCTTTTGGCCAATTGATTTCAATATCCTGGGTACATAGCATTCTCAGCATTTTGTGTGATGTACTTAACATTTAGTTGTTTTAGACTATTTACATGACTGTAAATTATTACTGGTTTAGAGTGTACCTGACGAATATGTAAAGCTCGTCAGATAGAAAGGCTTATACATAATTTTAATAATTCGTTTTTGCAGTATTTCGAACTGATTTAAAAATGGTTTTCGAACTCTTCTCCACGCGATAATTTCATATTGGATCATAGATTCAATTAGACCATGAGACAATACCTTAAGATGGGACAGACCTAAGAAATTTTCTATATTATTTGCGCTTGATTTGTAGAAATAAATAAAAAATATGTGTAGTGGAATAAAAATGTATTTTAATGTGAGGGCACATTATAGTACATAGGGAAAAGGAAGGCAAAACGGAACATTTAAGAAAAACCAAATGTAAAAAAAATTATTCATTTTATTAAAGATCTTCAAAAGTAAAACTATTTACCTAACATTATTAACTCTTTATTATGTATGAGTCAGACTTTGATAAAATCACAAACAACGAAGATATTGGATGATTTCTAATACCATCACTTGTTCCGTTATACCACACCCAAAGGCAAAACGGACTTACATAAAATAAATCAACTAACACATTTTTCACACAAAAATGTTGTGTTTTCATCTTCGTCGTCTAATCCTGCGCAAGAGCAATGAGCCCATAAACGACAACTTGGACACTGCACCCAACCTCCACTTGATTCTGAGAACAAATGGCAGCAGTATAAAGACTCCTCGTCATCATCATCAGACGAACTGTCATCATTCTTCGCTTTTGATTTTTTACATCCCTTTTCTTTCTTGCTTTTCCTTTTTTCGAAATCTTGAAACTATTCTCAGTTTTTCTGTCTTTTTTTCTGCTTTTCCTTTCTTTGGAGGTACCATATCACTCTCGATTTGCTATTAATTCCTCCTGTTCAACTGAAAAAACTGATGGCCGTCCCATTCTTGGGCCACTTACTGCAGCTTCCCCTTTTCTGATTCTTGTCTGTAGGGTACCATAGGGAATACCAAATGGCCTAGCAGATTCTCGAATTTTCCCTCCATTTTCAATAAAAAGTAAGGCCTCTCTTAGATTGCCCTCAGTCCACTTTGCTTTGTCTGTTTTTCTTTTATAAGATCTTGGCATTGCGAAATCTATAGATAAAAAAAACAATAATTAACTAATTATTTAGTTGCCAGAATAATTCAATAAAAGAAAGTCACTTTTTGTATGATTTAAATGTAATTTCAAAATTATAAATAGTAAAATTATTTCCTAAATAATTTCCACACTATTATGTCCTATAACAGGGGTCGGCAAGTAGTTTTAACTAGGGTCCGGATATTGCTCGAAAATTTTTAAACGGTCCAGAAAAAAAAAACAACTGATAATAATTAAGTACAGCTATTTATTACCTAAAATTAGTGTGAAAAATTGCATCGGTGGTCTTGAGCCAGGTTTTTAAAGTTTGGTTCTCGTGAAGAACAGCTAATTCGAAGAGTGTCTTCTAAGTGAGCGTCTGTTAATCTCGAACGATATTTGTTTTTCAAAAAATTCATTTTTGAAAAAGATGTTTCGCATATGTATGTCGAGCCAAACATAGTGGCCAAATTGATAGCAAGTTTTTTGCAATTTTGATATTTTTCTGGGACATGTTTGACCCAAACTTCTTCAGTTGACACCTTTTTATATATTTGCAAAGACACATCTTCTTGCAGATCGATTATTTCCATTTGAAGTGATGGCTTTGGCAGATTAAATAACTTGGCAGCCACATCTGTCCATTCGGCTGCTGCATCAACTTCAAAGGGTGACTTAAGAAACAGAGATAGCTTGCCCATCTCTGCAAAGTCTTGGAATCTTGTGGCAAATTCGTTGCTAAGATCGGCCAAAAATTTTGTAAACACTGCAACGTCTTCTTCAGAGTTCTCCTTATTATATTCCAGAATTGTCGGAAAATGAACAAATTCTTTTCTTGCAATATCTTTTTCAAAGATATCCAGCTTACGACGAAAAGCAGACACGCTTTGTATCAGATCACATATTAATTTCCCATTTCCTTGTAACTCTGTGTTGAGGGCATTTAGATATTTCAAAATATCTTTTAGAAAAGCCACAACCAACATATTGTTCTTATTTGTTACGAACTTAAGGTGCTTCATAGCTGCCTGCGTATCTAAGTTTTGCAAGAAGGAGGTTACTTGTTCTTTTATTGACCAAAAACGTTCAATAACTTGACCCTTACTTAGCCAACGAACATTGTTGTGTTGCAGTAAGTCAGAATACGCTGAATCACATTCAAAAAGAAACTCCTTGAAATGTCGGTGCTGAAGAGCGGAATGAGATCTTATAAAATTTATTAACTTCACCAAGCTGTCCATCACTTCTTTCAGTGTATCGCTAAGTTTTCCACAAAGGGCTGTCTGGTGGATTATGCACTGATATGATATTAGGCCTGAATTTTTATCCCTGATTCTCTTGACGACACCTTTTTCTTTGCCAATCATTGCTGGAGCCCCGTCAGTAGAAAGAGACACCATTTTGTCGTAACTGATATTAGATTTAGTAATAAATTCATCAATTACCTTGAATAAATCTTCTCCTCGAGTGTTACCTTTTAACGGCAATATTGTTAGCAACTCTTCCCTAAAAGTTTTGGACTCAATGTCAAGAAATCTGACAAAAATTGACATTTGTTCATCATCAGTAATGTCACACGACTCATCAAGTGCTATGGCGTAGCAAGGTGCCTTTTGCAGAAGTTTGATAAGAGTCATCTTAATATCAGCAGCTAAAATTTCAGTCCTTCGTGTATTGCTTCTTGCTGATAATGGAATACTTTGAATTCCAGTGATAACATCTTTTTTTTCTTCAAAAAGTGTTGTGACTACTGCCAACATACATTCCTTCACTATCTCCGAATCCGAAAATGGTTTTTGATGTTTATTAAGCGTCCAGCACACACGTAACGCTGCTTCTGTGGATTTTTCTTGGTCGCTCATGCAACGAACTAGTAATTTTGTGCTTTTATTGTAAGAACTGAGATGTGCCTGAAGTTTTTCTTTACGAGCCTCACTGTCAGGAGGGAAGTTTTTGTGGAATTGCTGATGTGTTGTTTCATAGTGTCGCTTCAAATTTCCACTTTTAACAATAGCAACAGTTTTATTGCATATAAGGCACACTGGAACTGCTTGAGGTCTATCAGGCAGCGTAAAACAATATTGTTCAGTCCATTCTTCTAAAAACCTCCTATTTTCACTGTCCACTTTTCGCTTTTTAGGATCCATATCACGCCTAGGTAAAAAAATATTTTTTATTAAACCAACTAAAACGCAAGAAATCACAAAACAAATGAACTGTTGCTCCACGATTTGCGCTGCGACTGACCGAGCGAGACCGACTGGCAGTCTGCTTTCCCCCGCCCTCGCGCCCGGACCCCCGATTTCGATACTTGCTCGCGTTTGTTACAAAATACAAAGTCGCAAGCGCGCAAACAGATTAATTAGATTAGGTATGTACTCAGTTAGATTGGTTCAAAAATATTACGTATTTGTTTATACTTGACATACCTACAATACCTACATTACAATATTTGGCGGTCCGAGGTTCAACCTTTCGCGGTCCGCCTGTTGCTGACCGTTGTCCTATAAGGACAATCACAACCACTACTGTATAAAACATAGAAGGGTAATCGCGACCACTGGAGGGTAATCGCAACCACTGGTCGTCATTTTACTTCAAATGCGATCGCAATTACCCGATGTGTCAAAAAATTAAAATTTTAGGTTAGAAATCTAAAGGTAAATTATTGTCATATTTTGATAAACTCTATTTAAATGTGGTTCTACTTACCTTTACTACACTTAGAAAGCAAATCCAAAACTTTTATATTTAATGATTTAACACTTAAAATAGACTGTGAAAATATTAGGATGTGAATACCCACAAATTTACATCAGTTGCTACACGGAATGTAACGGCAGAATTCTTTGCCCTAGCGCATGAAATTAGGTTGTGACAAAGAATACTAGATGGCACCAGGTGTACTTTTTAAATATTTAGTTGTTTACGGTAAGATTTTTGATGGTCGTCATTACCCGCTGGTCGCAATTCCCCCACTCTACCCTACACCAGTGTACCATATTTACTGAAGCAACTTTTTTATTGAATGCAAATATAAAAACTGCAAATTATCAAAAAATTTATTTATATTAAGTCAAAAAATAAACAAAACTAAATAAACAAAAACAAAACATAACTAATAGTCCGGGTTCCCACGTGGAAAAAAAGTCATAAAGAATAACCGGCTGAAACTTTCAGAATCGCTTAATTGCACTTAGACCTACAAACTTCCATAGCAACAACATCGATGGATGGGGCGTTTTTTCTGCAGCAGTGGTCAAACGTGTCAAAGTTATGACCCTCCCCGGAGTGATGGATAACCGATTCATTTTTTGTGAATCAACAGTTTTTTATTATTATTACATAATAAAACATGTGACCTACAAAAAGAGGAGGGCGTTTGGCGGGGCCTACGCGCTCAACATGTAATAGTTACGACTGCCAACGAATTAACAAATAACCAGTTAATTTTTTCAGAATGTATTGTTTTTTTATAGTCCTACCACGTAATCATATTGACCTACAATTTGAAAGGGTCGTTTTTCCTAACCTACGCCCTAAACATGTATGACTTTTTGGGGGGGGTCGGACTTATAAATAACCTTTTTTTATTTTTTTTATTCGCTTTGAAATACAACATAGTTTAAGTTGTTATAAGTGGCCTACAAAAAAAATGGGGCAGTAATAAAAAAATAAAAAAAACACTTCACTGTTGGTTTTTCAAACGACCCAAAAACCATAAAATGTTTTATTTTAAATTTGGAAAAAAGTGCCTTGAATAAAAATTGTCGAGCTCTAAAAGTGCCACAAAATAGTATTCGTGTTTTTTTTGACAAATCAATAGTTTGTCTGTAAATTGCAATTTAAAAATACATTTATATATATAAAGATGAATGTTTGTCTATTTGTTATCGATGAACTCCAAAACTACTGGACCGATTATTATGAAAATTGGTATATATATGTACTTTTCCACGGAGAAGGTTTGTATGATATGCTCATTGATGCCACTCGCCACCAGGTGGCGCTGCAGAGTAGCAACTTCTGCCCCGTTCAACTGATTGTCATGAAAATTGGTATGTATATGTATTTTTCCACGTAGAAAGTTTGCATGATATGCTCATTGATGCCACTCGCCACCAGCTGGAGCTACAGAGTAGCAACTTCTGCCCCGTTCAACTGACTGTCATGAAAATTGGTATGTATATGTATTTTTCCACGTAGAAAGTTTGCATGATATGCTCATTGATGCCACTCGCCACCAGCTGGAGCTACAGAGTAGCAACTTCTGCCCCGTTCAACTGATTGTCATGAAAATTGTTATGTATATGTATTTTTCCACGTAGAAAGTTTGCATGATATGCTCATTGATGCCACTCGCCACTGGGTGGAGCTACAGAGTAGCAACTTCTGCCCCGTTCAACCGATTGTCATGAAAATTGGTATGTATATGTATTTTTCCACGTAGAAAGTTTGCATGATATGCTCATTGATGCCACTCGCCACCAGCTGGAGCTACAGAGTAGCAACTTCTGTCCCGTTCAACCGATTGTCATGAAAATTGGTAGGTATATGTTTTTTCCACGGACAAGGTTTGTATGATATGCTCATTGATGCCACTCGCCACTAGGTGGCGCTGCAGAGTAACAACTTCTGCCCCGTTCAACCGATTGTCAAGAAAATCAGTATGATGATGTATTTTTAATGGGTTTATGATATTCGTATTAATGGAAGTTACCACCAGATGGCGCTTCCATGTATCAAATTCAATACTGATTAATAGATATCTATACGAATTCGTATAAATATAAGTTCAAAAAATATATTATTGAAGCTGACACTAAAATCGTATACCATATTTGCAGTTGAATTACGATTGTTGGCTAATTTTAAATATTTAAAAGCAGTAATTGTTGTTGGGATAGAACAAGGAGTCGAAAAAAAAAACTTTTCTTAATATTAATGAAAGTTATAAAAATCTTGGTGAGCAATTTGCTATTTCATTGGCCTATAACCCTGCTTTCTTTCGCAATGGAAAAAAGCGCCCTTTTGCTATTTTAAAAAATAGTTCCGAATATCAGAAAGCCTTTATCCAACTGATAAATTATTTCAATTTACCGGAATTGACCGAGAGCTGCGATGTATTCAAAAACATTGAAAAATTTCTATGTAAAGTATATTCAGTTAAAAGTGAAGATGTTCACAAAGCAAGATTTGAATTGTTCGAGAAGACTTACAAATACAAAAGCAAACAAGAAACGGTTATACAAAAGAAAATTCTTGGGTACGATGCCTCCAGCCTTCCACCTACGAAAGCAGAGTTACTGCAGCATATTAAAAGAACAATTTATATTTCGAGTGTATGGTGCAATGCTCATATGAGACATCTATCGACTCTGAAACCAGAATAATTTGGATGGACCATCATTGATGGAAAATACGAGTTTTTCTGGTTTGAAGGCCCTGAAAGTCCCAGATTTCATGAAATTACAGAAATGGAAGGTATTATTATCCTTTCTAACCATTAAATTGCCGCAGCTACTGTATGTTATAATTTTTGTATTTTATATAAACTCTTGAATGAAATGTGATCTCTGTACAGAATTGAATATTGCTGACACTGGTGCAGAATCAGACAATGATTCTGAAGGAAGTGATAGTGGTGACGATACTGATGACGATGAAGGGGGTGATATCAGTACATTTGTCGATGATTTCGACTTAAATATTAAATTCATATCTGTTCCGCCCAGAAATTATGAATAAATAAAATTTCACTGAATTTTTTTACATTTGAAATATTGTTTATTTTTATTTCTTATTATACCAATTTTTTAAACCTTATAATACCAATTTTATTATACCTTACACGCAGATGTCAGTCTGGATAATTAGATTCATTTTTTTGTAGGTTATGAAATATGGCCCTTGTTTTTTGTAGGTCAATACAATTTTTGGTTACCAAATACTATTTAAAACGTTATGAGATTTTTGGCCTACAGTTATTTATAAGTCCGACCCCCCCAAAAAGTCATACATGTTTAGGGCGTAGGTTAGGAAAAACGACCCTTTCAGATTGTAGGTCAATATGATTACGTGGTAAGACTATAAAAAAACAATACATTCTGAAAAAATTAACTGGTTATTCGTAAATTCGTTGGCAGTCGTAACTATTACATGTTGAGCGCGTAGGCCCCGCCAAACGCCCTCTTCTTTTTGTAGGTCACATGTTTATTATGTAATAATAATAAAAAACTGTTGATTCACAAAAAATGAATCGGTTATCCATCACTCCGGGGAGGGTCATAACTTTGACACGTTTGACCACTGCTGCAGAAAAAACGCCCCATCCATCGATGTTGTTGCTATGGAAGTTTGTAGGTCTAAGTGCAATTAAGCGATTCTGAAAGTTTCAGCCGGTTATTCTTTATGCCTTTTTTTCCACGTGGGAACCCGGACTATAATATTTTT